>CM039673.1:518639255-519889255 GCA_022496015.1 Hordeum marinum
ATGTGCGACGATGACTTTTTCAAGACGTAATCTAGGAGTTGTGTATTTTTTTTTTTGAGTTTGCCTTTTTATCATAAGCATAGTTTAAAAGACCGGACTGGTAATCGAACCGGTGAGGCTCTTGAAATAATATGTGTTCAGTAATACATGTGCTAATAATAGTGTGAAACAATGATCAAATAAAATTATTTCCATGTAGTGTAATATAACGTTTTCTTTTTAACCGTCACCGTGGGGGGGGGGGGGAGCTCCCCACCTGAATTTGATCTCATTCAACCCGTGTACAACTCATGCGACCTAGGATCGAATCCCGCATATCTTAATTTCTATTAATACATTTTTTTGGTTTTCTCCGGTTCGATGGCCCGGTTTTTTCACCAGTTTTTCAAAAAACTAGACGGTTCGATCGGTTTTCTTCGGTCCGATTGCAGAACGGTCTTATTAGCTTAAAAAACTGATAAGGCTACCGGTTTTAGGTTTTTCTAGTTCGAGCGCCGGTCCGGACTGGTTTTTTAAACTATGATCATAAGGATTGGTTGTTTGGTGGAGTTATTGTCGCGAGGCATGCGGCTATTTCTATGTTTTTCGAGCTGATGTTGTTTGGCGACTTGATTTTGAATAATTTATAATATATGAAGTATGCATCGTTCCATGTAGAGGTCGATGGCCATCCTTCTTTAAAAAAAAAAGTACTCACAACGCCATCCAAAAGCTTGTGCTGATGTCGTGTAAGAGGTGTGATTCGTGCAAATACTATATTCACTATAGTATCAAAACCTTGGAAGGTATGTAATGATTTGATGCTATGTGTTTGAGATTCTGTTTTTTCAACGAAAATAGGCTTTTCCTAGTGAAAATCGGTTGTGTGGCCTTTTCTGCCTAAAAAAAACTTCGAAGATATGAAAACGGAGCGTACGGCCGTTGATTAGATTCCTTGTGATGGGGCCTATCTAAAACCCTAAATTGGCATGGATGTTCACAATTTTCTCGAGTACTCCAGGATTTGAAGACATTATTATTCTTATGGTAAGGGGTGCATTTATCGGTAGCAAGACACATCTGATGATTTCCTCAACCTCAAACAAAATATTTATGTAGGCGTGACCAGATCGAAGCGTGGTTACAACCGGTCACCGGATTTAGCTTGAAAGTCAACAAGTGTCGTGCTAGTAGGACTCGCAACGTTTCTACATGTGGCATTTTCGATAGCCGCAAGGTTTGGTTCCGCGGCCGCGCCACGTTGCCGGCGGCGAGCAGCGGACAGGTGGACCTCTTTTGTTGGCAGTTTCATGCGTGCAATCCGAAACGAAACCACACATTACCGGTTGATTAGGAACCCCTGCACGTGCTTATGGCGAGTAAAACAGGACATGCATGCAACGGCGAGCATGCATGCTTGTCTGATCCTGAACCTCTCCTGTCCTGTAGGGCGACCAGGTAACTTGACTGACCAAATAAGGTTCAGATCCACACAGACACACCGGCCATGTATATTCTTATAGACCGAGCATACGCGGCGGCGCCACGTAGTGAGGTGATCTGGTGGAGGAGACTGTCTGCCACACAGGAGACGCTGCGTGCTGATACGGCTGCTAATTCTCAATCCAAAGTTGAAGGCATTTTGCTGTCAGGCAAACCGGACAAAGAGAGCTCGGCTGAAACCACACAGGGCCTGACGACTCTCAAGGTTACGCGGCTCCCTGCCCCCTCTCCTTTTTTCAAGAAAGAGCTCTGCCTTTTCATGTAGAAAAAGAAAATTGACCACATAATAAGAAAAACTGACCAAAAACCTATACATAAGCAATGCACACACTGACCCCGAGGCCGCGCTCCTCACGAGTCGTCGACTGCGTCACCCGAGCAACCGGAGACGACACCCTACAACTCTATCCGAAGCCGTCGCTCCGACATCCACACCGGCCCCGAGGCTGCGCACTAGGCGAGCCGCCTACTCCGTCACCCGAGCAACCAAAGTCGATGCCCTACAACCATTACCGGAGCCGCCCCTTTGACGTACAAAGGCAACAACACACACGCCGACCCCGAGGCCGCGCCCCGGACGAACCGACTGCTCCGTCACCCGAGCAACCGGAGTTGACACCCTACAAACCAACTCCGGAGCCGCCGCCCCGGCTTGCAAACGCAAGCTACACACACGCTGGCCCTGAGGCCGCGCACCAGACGAGCCGCCTGCTTCGTCGCCCGAGCAACCGAAGCCGTCACCCAAGCCGCCACTCCGAAGTCGCCCCTCCGACATCCACGCCGACCCCAGGGCCACACACCATTGAGATTGTCACCCAAGCGACCAGTGTCGACACCCTTCCAAGAGAGCTAGATCCGGAGCCGCCGCTCCGACTTCCACACCGGCCCCGAGGCCGCGCACCACTCGAGCCGATGGCTCGACCACGGCATCCGCACGCCGGCATGGCAACATCACATGGCCGGGGGCTTGTTTGGTAAGGCCATGGCCTCCTAAGACGACGCCTCCAAGGAGGAAGTGACGAGGACGTCATCGTCGCCCGTTCTGACACAATCTGGGAACTCGAACTTTCGCTCGGAGGAACCACCGCAGCTGAAAGCAGGAGATGAGTTGGAGCACCCAAGATGGCGCCTCCAAGGAGGGGAACGACGCCCGCAGGCGCCATCGTCGTCGGCTCCAACCAAGGTGGAGCTGTGCTTTCACCCAAGGCTCCGGCACTCCTGCCTCCGCCACCATCAAAGCCACAAGCCCGCGTGATGTGCCGCCTCCGACGTGCCGCAAGACGCGCTCGCAGTCACCGGACACCTTCGCCCGCTGCTGCAACAACCGTAGCACCTCCCACCACGGCAAACATCGCCGAGCAAACAGCCACCCCCTCGGGCCACCGCCCCAGCCTCCATGCGCCATCACAGCACTACCGCCGAACCCGGGACGCCGGTCGACCCCAAGCCGCCTCCGCCAACCGGATCTCTGCCAGAGAAGCCCCAGCCGCTGCCTGCCTTCTCGCCAGATCCGGGCGCAGGGCCTCGGATCCGCACACGTCGGACCAGCCCGAGCGGAGTGGGACATGGGCACCCAGGCACCTTCACGCGCGCCCGTCGCACGCCCAACGCCTCAGCACGTGCCCTGTCGTGCGTCACACCCACGCATCTCCCCCGTCGCGGCACATGGCCGCCGCGAGTTCGCCGTCGCGCCGACCACCACATGGGCCACCGGATCCGCGCCAGCCAGCGCCGGTGCCACGCCCGCGCGACGCGCCTGCCCGCCCCTGCACGCCAGATCTGCCCGCAAGGCTCCCCGCGAGATGCCCTGCCGCCACCTTCCCTGGAGCCGGCCCGGGCTTCGTCGGTGGGCTCCTTAGGCGACGGCAAGGTGAAGAGAAGGAGGGAGGATGCGGTGATGGCGGAGCCGGAGGGATTCCCCCCGAGTCGCCAGAGAGGAGGCGGCACGGGGGTCGGGAGGGGCAGTCCCCTCCAGGCTGCCACAATTCAAGAGCGTAGGGTGAATGGAAAGTTCCCCTGCCCCCTCTCCTTCACGCGCTTGCACGGCGAGTAGTGAAATGGGACAAAGGAACAGACGTGTCAAACGACAAACCCTCCTGCAAGGTAGTAACTTAAGACTCCTTTGCTGGACGAGAAACTGGCAATCGACACGTACATGGGCCAGATCGGCAACGTCCACCATGGCGCTTCCGCTACCACGGCGGATTCGGGCCCAGGTACACGGCACCGCACTGCATTAGGTATTTAGGTCAGTTGATAACTAGTGATCAACTCGTGATTCCATCATATCTGCAGCCTGCAGGCAGGCTAGCTAATCCACCTTAATAAGAACTAGTGGGCAGAAGGCGCGGCGACACGCCACGCCCGAGGTTAAGCCTGTCATTTAGCAAATTTTTTTTTATGTAATATTTGTTTTCATAATTTTTTTTGGTAATTTTTATCTTTTCATTTGGGAAAAATCGTGAAAAAATGTCCGTCATAATTATTTGGTTAGGTGTAGTTACCGTTTATCCTATTTGTAGAAAGGTGAAGTAATATTTGTTGTATTTTTTCTTTTAACAGTTTATCTTTTTAATTTAAATTTTAAATAAGAAGGAAAAATTGTGTCAGTATTGTTCAGGGGAGACACTGTTCATTGTAAACCGTACTTTATTGTTTGGCCGCAATTACTATTTACAAAAAAGTGGTGTAATTTTTTTAGTATTTTATATTCTTGATTTAAATTTTGAACAAGAAGGGGGAAATATTGGTAATTTTATAATCTTAATAATTTTAATTTGAAAGGAGAAGGGAAAAAAGAGAAATAATATATGTTTTCATTTTTCTTGCTAATTTTATATCCTTAAGTTAAATTTTAAAGAAGAAGGGGAAAAAGGGGGTAGGTTATTCATTGGGGGGCGGGGGTATTGTTTATGGTACTCGTAGTTATTGTTTGACCACCATTACTATTTTATAGCGAAGCGGTGTATTTTTTATTTTCACTTTTTTTTGGTAGTGTAGTTCCTTAATTTTAAAATGTGGTGTAATCTAGAAAATGGGAAACGATTTAAAAAATAACTTTTCATTTTAATTTTGAAAAAGAGGAGAATTTCGAAAGAAAAGGGGAAAAAGGGCTATTGTTCGTTGCAGGGTTATTTTTTTAGTTGTTTTATCTCCTTAATTTTAATTTCATGGAAGATATTGTGCAGGGAAGATTTTTTTTTTGGTAATTTTATTTTCTCGTTTGGAGGAAATCGCGGAAAATTGTTTGTTACAATTATTGGTTAGCTATAGTTACTGTCTACTCACTATTATTATTTGTAGAGTAGTGATCTAATATTTGATTCTTTTTGTAAATTTATCTTTTTTATGTATTTTGAAGAAGAGGTTAAAAACGGGGAAATATTGTTCAAGAGAGGTACTGTTCATTATAACCATATTTTATTGTTTGACTGTAATTATTATCTATAAAAAAGTGATGTACTGTTTGTTTTCATTTTTTTTTGGTAATTTTAGATTTTGAAGAAGCAGGGGGGAAATTGGATTTTTTGTAATCTTAATAATGTTAATTTCAAAGAAGAAGGGGGAAGGGGAGAAATAATATATGTTTATTTTTTGTAAAATACATCTTTTTATTTTTAATTTCAAAAAAAGGGGGAAAATACAGGGCACTATATTGTTTTAAAACTCGGGGAAAAGGACGGGGGAAATTTGTGACACACCTCACGCGAGGTTAAGCTCGTCATTTAGCAAATTTGTTTTTTATGTAATATTTGTCTGCATTATGTTTTTTGATAATTTTATCTTTTTGTTTTGGAAAAACCGTGGAAAAATGTTTGTCATAAGTATTAGTTAGCTATGGTTACCGTTTACACACTATTATTATTTGTAGAAACATGATGAATTATTTTATTTTATTTTAAATTTATATTTTTAAGTTTATTTTAAATAAAAGGGGGGAAATGTGGAAGTATTGTTGGGGTGGGTAACGTTCATTGTAACTATAGTTTATTGTTTGACTGCAATTACTGTTTACGGGAAAGTGCTATAATGTTTTTTTTGTTTTTTTTGGTATTCTCATATCTTTAATTTAAATTTTGAAGAAGGGGAAAAATTGGTAATTTTATAACCCTAATAATGTTAATTTCGAAGGAGAAGGGGGAAAAGAGAATGGTATTCGTAGTTATTGTTTGACCATGATTAATATTTTGTAGAATAATGATGTAGTTTTTAGTTTCATGTTTTTGGAATTTTTATCTCCCTAATTTTTAAAAGTGGTATAATATTTGTTTTAGAACTCGGGGAACGTATATTTTTTTTTAAATGGGTTTTAGATATAGAAGGTAAAAAATAATAAATTATTGTTTACTACAGGAACCTTTTTTGTTATTTTTAACATTTTGTTTTCAATTTCGAAAAAAAGGGGAAAACACAGGGCACTATATCGTTTTAAAACTCGGGGAAAAGGTTAGAAAATAGGAAAGTAGTGTTTTATCAAAGGTACTATTCATGTTTTTAAACGCGGGGAAATGTTTTTTTAATATAAATTTTAATTTCTTAAATCCTAATTTCGGAAAAGGTGGAAAACACAGGGCACTAATTATTTTTAAAACTCGAGAACAAGAAAAACCCCCGAAGGAAACTGTTTATCGAAGGCACTGTTCACCGGAGATTACTGTTCACTCGGGGTTACTGTTCATCCGGACGGGCACTGTTTACTGGTCCACGTGGCGGCCGGTGGGGGAGAGCCCTGGTGGCCGCTGGCTTAGCCGCCATTATATATATATATATATATATATATATATATATATATATATATATATATTTGCGCCGCATCCAGCGACAGCAGCCGTAATAGGTGAGACTGCTCGTGCGCACGACGTCTTAGCTACGTAGAAAGCAGTATATCGCGGCCCCGATCGGTGAGGAGTAAAGTCCGTTTTAAACTCTAAGATTATAGAGTTGGTCGCAAATGAACCCTCATCTTCAAATCCCTGAAATTTATACGCTATACTCATCGATCCCGATCAATTTCAACCCTGAAACCTGTCTATGACCAGTTTGACGCACCAGAAACCAACTATCCCGGCTGGATCACACTCTAATGTCACTGACTTCACGGGTCCACATGTCATATCGTCTTCTCTTCCCCAATCACTCTATCGCTCTCTCGAGAAACCGCGACAGCTCTTTCTTCACGCATCGTGATGGGCTAGCTGCAGGTCATGCCGCGGTGTATCTGCCCCTCGAGCCGCCGCGGTTTAGACGAGGCCCTCATCAAGGAGCGTGTATAGGACCACCTCGCGGCCGGCCGCTGTCTGCACGCGGTGACAGGTTCGCTGCCCTGGACGCCACCGTTGGCCCGTTGCCTACGTCCGGTGCCACCATGAATGGTTTAAATGCTCCGGTTGATTGATTTCTTCTGCCCGGTGTGCCTGCATAAGTAGTAGCTAAGCAATCTAGCACCAAGTGCTCATATATGTGCTAAACAACTTAATCGATATTGGCCTGATTGATATGATCAAATCTGCGCACAACGCAACACGCCGGAATTCATACGCGTTATTTCTCAGTGAGGCACCCCAGTGACTTGTAAGCCACCAGCACCTGCCACATTGCTGCACGGACATCACAGGGACCTGCATGTGCCCGCTGACGATGGGCTGAGCACGTATGTGGTGCTCTGCATCTGCAGCTTCCCGCCTCTTGGCCGCCCACGGCACCGCGCCACGGACTGCGGTCGCTCACGCACAATGAGGTTGAGGCCTCGACCGGCGAGGACGAAGCTGTGGGACCTGATGCGCCAGCAAGGGTGAGACCGCAAGCTCGTCTTCACGGGGCATTCGCTCGGCTCCGGCGCCATGACAGTGCTGATAGTGAACGCCTCCCGCGGCTTCCAGGAGCGTGCGAGCGCTACATGCCCTCGTCGGTCGATGACCCCCAAGGCGCGCGTCGCTATTCCGCCGCGTTCGTGCCGTCCAGCGGTCCAGGCGCCTGCAGATTCCAGGAGAGAGAGGACGGGTCAGGGCTGGAGGATGGATTTGACATGTGGGATAGGGATGTAAGTGAGAGGTAGACTTAATCCCGAAAGGGATGTGTCTTTTCCCGGTGCGCCAAATAGGACCAGGGTCGAGATTGACCGGAATAACTGAATACAGGGTACAAACTTCAAGGATTTAAAGATAAGGGTTTGTTTCGGACGAGATCTACAACTTCAAGGTTTGAAACAGACTTTAGTCATTGGTGAGACGTAGGTACATAGGTACGTGTCACGGCGCGGGCCGTCGCACATGCGCGAATCTCAGCGGCGGGGGCGATGATGGTGGCGTCCACCGGACCGATCGACAGTTCAATCCAACTCAAATCATTGCGTCCCCTACACGATCACTCCAGTACATGTGCGTACACAATGAATTGGAGAGTGAGAAAGCCGTCTTACTCTGAGTATACAGTATGTACACGGGTGACCGGCCTTTCCCAAATGCCTAAGTTATCTTACATTATGGACGGAGGGAGTACGTACTAGCCGTGAGTCTCAAGTACAAGTACTGTTCCTTGCTCCGTCGTCTCATGGCTGGCGCCGCCCCGCCTCGCCCCGTGCATATCACCAGCCCATGTCCTTTCTTCCTCCGGACTATAAACAGGTCATCTGAAAAGGAAAATGCTGCAGCATCAACTGGCAACTGCCCTGGTTGTATGTACTAACCGTGGCTATCAAGTACTACACGTACTGAACCTTCTGATGATTGGCGCGTCACTCACAAACCCATGTTCTTCGGATTAGACTGCCCAAGCTTCTAGCTGCTCGATCGGTACGTATGTATATGCTACCCAGCTCATCTGAAAGTGAAGGTGCTACAGTATCATCAAACCGGCTTTTAAGTCGTATGCAAATCTTTATCAATATTTTACGGTGAAAGTCGTATTCAAATGTTGTACAGTGTACTACGTATATGGCTGTGTCAGCCACATGCTCGCATATGCCACACCACGACGAGCATGCATGCATGTATCACATGGAGTCATTATTTGCACTTGCTCACGGCACGCTCGCGGGGCACCCACTACGTGCGTACGCTAATTGGCGTGGGTGCTTGACACGTACATCATCTAGCGAAGCAGGGGGCAAATTAAGCTCCTGCGGTATGGAACCTTAACTTATTATTGGCTTGATTATAAGCCTACATACATGCATCGAATCATGTAAATCTCCTTGGCATATTAACTTTTGGTCCGTTCCCACACTAAAGTAATGCTAGATCGGAGAAGAGGATCTCTCTATTGTGCGAAGGCTCATAAAAAGCACTTCCTCCGTCCGAAATTAATTGTCATCAAAATAAAAAAAATGAATATATCTAAAACTAAAATATATCTAGATACATCAATTTGTATGACAAGTATTTTCGGACGGAGGAAGTAATAAAGAAGAGAAGAATATGGGTATACATGCATGCTTAAACCATTTTGAAATTTCTGTCAAACAAGAAGCTAGTTAAAGACTTGCATCATCATGAAATTGTTCATTTGAGCTCATACCATGCATTTGTTCAACCACACCCCACAAGGCCTGTTCAGAACAAAATGGCTGAACAACTGATTTTTTTTTTTGTATACAAGGTTTTATGCCCCGTCTCTTTTAACGAACAAACCAAAGGATATACTTTTGCCTCATCTGCGCACAAAAACTTGCAGCCACGAAAAAATCACATGATATTTTTTTTTGTATACAAAGTTTTGTGCCCGCTCTCTTTTTAACTAACAAACCAAAGGATATACTTTTGCCTCATTTGCGCACGAAAACTTGCAGCCACGAAAAATTCACATGAAATTGTAACCGGATGTTAAAATAATATTTGTTGCATGTCATCTTAGGACCATTTTGGCAAGGGTATGCGACGTATTTTCTTAGTAAGCGGTTAATTTTGCTATGATTATCTGACGACCCCGGTCGCAACAGAACAAGTTCATGAGTTAGTAGATGCAACCAATATTAGTGGCAATCTGTCATTACACAAGGACGAACTCATAATGCGCTGCTACGTGTCAAAACTAATCCTTTAGATATTGTGGAGGCTAAGCTTCAGATGCGATACAGCGAGAAGTGCATCTAGACAAACAACACTCTGTCATGACTCCTAAAGGAGGACTATGCCTTTTCATGCATGCACCGGTACACATTATATTAGTGGCAATCTGCCTCCTCTCTCCGCGCTTGCTCTAGATTTGGCCCTACGTCAGCCAGTGTTGCTTTTACGTCTGATGGAACGTCGATAGGCATCGATGCAGGATGCTCCTCTGCCATGATGGTGTTGAAGTGTGTCGGCGCCTGTTGCATGGTCAAGCCGACATGCATGTGTTGAGTCGTCGTCAAAGCCAATGTCCATCGTTGGGCGGTGGGAGCCCGTGTCCATAGCGAGGTCGTCGTCAAAGATCTCAGGGGAGCGGCCAGCCTGCCGGTCTTGATCCGCCTGGCACGATGGTTCTGCCAAACGGCCGCAAGGGCGACCACCTCGTGCTTTATCTTCAACAACATGCTCTCCGACATAGCTTTCCGGTCGAGATCATGAAAGATGTGGTGAATAGGAGGAAGATGTGGAGCGGATGGGGTTGTGGTGTGTTGTTCACCTGGTGTGGCCTTCTTTAAATAGTGAATGTTGGTAAGGTCAAGCGTTGGAGTGCGTCTATGTGCGAACCCGAACTTAGTTTCTCCAACTGTGAGGCTGTTTAATGACAATAGACGGAGCAACGATCATTCAACAACGTGATAGATATCCATCTCATCTCGTCCAGTAAATTTCTCTCTGGCATTGAACATGCGCGAACACCGGGGACGGCGGTGAGGACGATGCCCTCGGCCGGCGAGCCGTTTCAATGCAGACACTAGCGAGATGTCACGTCTACTCTGGGCCATACGTGCACCTATCTTTATCATCGCTTGGTTGACGACACTGCTTAACACTAGTTAAGTGGGTTTAAGGACGCTAGGCAGTTGGTTAGGATGCGAAAGAAAGCGATCCATCATCTAACGATCAGCGGCGGCCGTGCATGCCCTGCAGCATCCATTGATGGCCTGCTGATGATGGGGTTGCTAAACAACGAGAAGAACAAAGAAAATGGGAAATACTGTCTCGTTCAGTTTGCTTCAGTCGGTCCCTTTCAGTGACCTCGCAGCCATAAACTAGATAGAAATCCAGCCTGAAAGGGCAACGGTACGCGCAATTTTATAGGTTCGTATGCCCTGAGCACCATGTACTAAAACAAGGAGGTGTACCCATACGTTTACAGTAACAAGAAAACTGGCGAAACCAGTAGAAAATGTCATCGCCCGGCACATGCAGAGCAGCAGTCCTCCTGGAATTATGATCGCACCTTCCAGGTTTGACTGTCGTGCGCCGCCGCATGCATGCATGCAATACGCATGTGGCTCGTCCGCCGGAACTCCGGGCTGGGGAGACCGGAAAGAAGTGAAGGGATGAACTGTGGGCTGAGCTGAGCTGGTCAGTCGCTTTCCTCCGATCGGTGTGCGTCCAGCTGCCATGCATGCATGATCCACGTCACTGAAATAAAAGATGAGGGGAGCTCACGGCGAATCTCTTCTCGTTTCTTTGATTGGTCGACCCATGTTTGCAATTTTTTATAGCACGGTACAAACTCAAGCGTTTTATATACACATGCATACACTCACCTTTATAAACGTACACACATCTTATCTCTATGAGCATCTTCGACAAATTGAGCTAGCATATCATCTTAAGGTTTACAAAGTCATAGCGTCTCTTTGTCGAAGGAAACGTCTCTTCCCATTGAATGCGCATCGTCGGAAATCCTAAAATAATAACAGAAATAATGCGAGCATGAGGATTTAAACCCTGAAGGATTGTGGATATTACAGTCTCTCTAACCATCCAACCATAGGTTGGCTCGTTGTTTGCATTGTTTATGGGCGTACCCGCTTGTAGAAATGATCGTCTCGGGGTCTGAAAGAGGAATGTGGTGCGGAGTACCTCTCGTAGCCGTAGCACGAGAGGCATAGACAAATCATTCGGTCGTTCGTATATGGAATGGTGTGTGGCGTCTAGCAACACGAGTGAGCATAGACTCGACACGCACGAACGGCCATGCCTGGAACTCGATATATTGTCCCGATCGACACGCCACGCACGAGCTGTTGAATCAATAATGAGGCTCGGGCGCGTCCGTCACCTCGGTCCTGATACACATGACCCACCACAAAGCCCACTACTCCCTCCTAACCCAACCTCCGGAGCAACCATTTCTTCTCCTCTTTTCTTCCTCGTTCGTATCGGTCCTCTCCTATCTCCGGTGGTCAATAGCTTTATATTATAGGAAAAAAGGTTTAGAATATTATGAAAAATTGCAGTTCTAATATTGGCCCACCCTGGCCCAATGGGCTAGATCCCCTGCTGCATATCTCTATTGTCACCCTTGCTCCGCCATCGTATCGAGCCCTTAGCACTGCCGCAACTCTCCTCCACTCCACTCTCGCCGCAACAGACACTCTTGCCGGCCTGGATGCCGTCATGGTACGTCCGGCTTCTCTCGGACTGCATCTTGTCCTCAATGTGTTTGATACATTGTCTAGCCAATTTTTTGTGATTGTTTTGTATGCAAGATGATGGATTCGGATGGCTTGTCAGACAAGGAGGTGTTGTAAATATGCCATAAAGGCAATAATAATTTGGTTATTATCATATTTGCTTGTTCATGATAATCCTTTATTGTCCATGCTGCAATTGTATTGATCGAAAACTCAGATACATGTGTGGATACATAGATAACACTGTTGGGGAACATTGCATGGGAAACAAAAAATTTCCTACGCACACGCAAGATCTATACATGGTGAGGAGCATCTACGAGAGGGAGAGTGGATCTACATACCCTTGTAGATCGCTAAGCGAGAAGCGTTAAGAAACGCGGTTGGTGTAGTCGAACATCTTTGCGATCCAAATCGCCGAGCGTCCCGTGATCACATCATGATCCGTCCCGCGATCCAATCACGATCTGTCCCACGAACTCATCACGATCCGTCCCGCGATCACATCACGATCCGTCCCGTGAACTCATCGCGATCCGTCCTACGAACTCATCACAAACCGTCTCGCGATCTTGATCACGGTCCTTCCGATCTAGCGCCGAACGGACGGCACCTCCGCGTTCAACACACGTGCAGCTTGATGACAATCTCCACCGTCTTGATCCAGCAAGAGGAAGTGGAGAGGAAGAAGAGTTCGCTGGCAGCGTGACGGCGCTCCGGCGATGGTGGTGGAGCAATTCCGGCAGGGCTTCGCCTAAGCACTGCGGAAATCCGATCTAGAGGAGCACCGGTGGAACGGGTAGCATGTGGCTGTAAAAAAACTAGTGCAAAACACCCAATACCACCAGTATATATAGGAGGGAGGAAGGAGGAGGGCCTGCGTAAGGCCAAGGCCCCAAAGGAGTCGGCCGAACCTATTAGGATTGGAGGACTCTCCTCCAATCCTAGTAGGACTAGGATTCCTTCCTTTTTTTCCCCACCTTTTCCTATTGGGTTTTCTTCTCCAGCCACATGGGCCTTGTGTGGGAGTTTCCACCAGCCCACTAAGGGCTTATATTAACTCTCCCACATCCCATGAAGCCTCTTGGGTCGAAATACCCCTCCCGGAGGTCTCCCGGTACACTACCGGCACTCCTGGTACACTACCGATGAGCCCGAAACTTTTCCGGCGACCAAAATAGGACTTCCTATATATGAATCCTTACCTCCGGACCATTCCAGAGCTCCTCGTGACGTCCGGGATCTCATCCGGGACTCCGAACAACCTTCGGTCACCACCATACATAACTCTATACTACCAAAACGTCACCAAACCTTAAGTGTGCAGACCATGCGGGTTCGAGAACTATGTAGACATGACCGAGACACCTCTACGGTCAATAACCAATAGCGGGACCTGGATGTCCATATTGGTTCCTACATATTCTATGAAGATCTTTATCGATCGAACCTCTATGTCAAGGATTCAGTTAATGCCGTATGATGTTCCCTTTGTTCTTCGGTATGTTACTTGCCCGAGATTCGATCGTCGGTATCTCCATACCTAGTTCAACCTCGTTACCGGCAAGTCTCTTTACTCGTTCCGTAATACAAGATCCCGTGACTAACACTTAGTCACATTGCTTGCAAGGCTTGTTATGATGTTGTATTACCGAGTGGGCCCTGAGATACCTCTCCGTCACACGGAGTAACAAATCCTAGTCTTAATCCATGCCAACTCAACAGACACCCTCGGAGATACCTGTAGAGTACCTTTATAGTCACCCAGTTACGTTGTGACGTTTGATACACACAAGGCACTCCTCCGGTGTCAGTGAGTTGCATGATCTCATGGTCATAGGAACATATACTTGACATGCAGAAAACAATAGCAATAAACTGACACGATCATATGCTACGTTTGTAGTTTGGGTCTTGTCCATCACACCATTCTCCCAATGATGTGATCCCGTTATCAAATGACATCTCATGTCCATGGCTAGGAAACCTTAACCATCTTTGATCAACGAGCTAGTCCATTAGAGGCATACTAGGGACATGGTTTTGTCTATGTATCCACACATGCATCTAAGTCTCCGATCAATACAATTATAGCATGGATAATAAACGATTATCATGAACAAGGAAATATGATAATAACTAATTTATTATTGCCTCTAGGGCATATTTCCAACAAACACCATGTCCCTAATGAGCCTCTACTAGACTATCTCGTTGATCAGAGATGGTCAAGGTTTCCTCACCATAGACATGAGTTGTCATCAGATAACGGGATCACATCATTAGGAGAATGATGTGATGGACAAAACCCAACCGTAAGCATAACAGTTGGTCGTGTCAGTTTATTGCTAATGCTTTATCCATGTCAAGTAACTGTTCCTATGGCCATGAGATCATGCAACTCCGTGACACCGGAGGAATACCTTGTGTGTATCAAACGTCACAACGTAACTGGGTGACTATACGAGCATCTACAACTGGACGCCTCAAATGACTGCTCATATGCCCGCGAACGCGCCGGACAGTGACCGGACAGGAGAGAGAAGGAAAAAACTGACCCAACCGGACCCCTCCTATCATCCCTATATGCCCGGGCTGTCTGTGAACTATCATATCCATCTCAAATACGGGGAGGATATGAGGGCTCGCAAACGCGGCCGGGGGCGCCCGACCAGTCCGCCACGTAGGACGCGACCCCACCCGGACTACCTTCTTCTTTTCTTTATTCATTCATTTGTTTCTCTCTCTTCCTCTCCACCAATCACGTGCAAGTGACCGAACATATGAGAAAGAAAATGAGGAGTATGGCTGCATGGACGGACAAATAGGGGACATGCCCGGTCACTGACCGGGCACGTCCGCGAGCGTTTAGAGGGTCATATTTGCAATGTCCGGTTGTAGATGCTCTAAAGGTGCTCTATAGGTATCTTTGAGGGTGTCTGTTGGGTTGGCGTGGATCGAGACTGGGATTTGTCACTCAGTATGACGGAGAGGTATCTCTAGGCCCACTTGGTAATACAACATCACAAGAAGCTTGCAAGCAATGTGACTAAGGAGTTAGTCACGGGATCTTGTATTATGGAATGGGTAAAGAGACTTGTCGGTAATGAGATTGAAGTAGGTATAAAGATACCGATGATCGAATCTCGGGCAAGTAACATACCGATGGACAAAGGAACTACATACAGGATTGATTGAATCCTTGGAATCGTGGTTCGACAAATCAAGATCTTAGTGGAATATGTAGGAACCAATATGGGCATCTAAGTCCGCTATTGGTTATTGACCGGAGTGGTGCCTCGGTCATGTCTGCATGATTCTCGAACTCGTAGGGTCTGCACACTTAACGTTCGGTGACGATTTGGTATTGTTGAGTTATATATGTTGGTGACCGAAAGTTGTTCGGAGTCCCACATGCGATCTTGGACATCACGATGAGCTCCGGAATGGTCCGGAGGTAAATATTTATGTATGGTAAATCATATTTTGGCTACCGGAAAAGTTCGGGTTTTACCGATATTGTACCAGGAAGCTTCCGGAACGTTCCAGAGGGTTCCAAAAGAGTCCGGAAGGGTTCCTACAGCCCCTAGGATGTGCATGTGCTGTAAGGGGGCGTCCAAGCCTTGTTGCGCCATCCCCCAAGGGCCTGTGCGGCTAGGGGCTAGGAAACCCTAAAGGGGAAGGCACCTAGGAAGTGCCTTGGGGAGGGAGGACTCCTCCCTCCTGGCCGCCGCCACCTTCCTTGGAGGAAGGGATAGGGCTGCACCCCATCTACCCCCTCCTCCTATATATAGAGAGGGAGAGGGAGGGAAGCCACACCCCAAGGAATAGATGTAGCCCTCCCTCTCTCCCTAGATTTGTTTCTCCTCCAAAACATATGTCCGACAACGCTTGACGAAGCCCTGCTGAGATTGCTCCATCACCACCGCCACCACACAGTCGTTCTGTCGAAGAACTCATCTACTACTCCGCCCTCGCTCGCTAGATCGAGGAGGCCTAGACGTCATCGAGTTGTATGTGTGCTGAGCGCAGAGGTGTCGTCCGTTCGGCGCTAGATTTGGACGAATCGTGATTGGATCGCGGGATCGGGACAGATTGTGATTTGGATCGTGAAAACGTTCGACTACATCAACCGCATTTCTTATTGCTTCCCACTTAACGATCTATAAGGGTATGTGGATCCACTTTCCTTCTCATAGTTGTTGATCTTCATAGATAGATCTTGGGTGTTCGTAGGAAAAAAATTGCATTCCCATGCAACGGTCCCCAACAAGAGGATAGACTAACATAGCTTGATGAATTAATTCAAAAGGAGTTCTTCGATTTATCAGGCTCAACAAAGAAGTTGAGATGACAATGATCATGAGAATCCAATAGGAAATCAACCGCGAGGTGGAGCACATTCTAAATATCAAGGATTCAATCAAAGGGAGAAGAGTTCCGAATCGGGGTCAGGTCTCTGGAGCAGAGTATCTGAAAGAACCAAACGTGCAGCATAAAAAATAGTTACTGGCTATTACAGAGGCAAGCGTTTTTTTCTAATATGCTCGGTTCAATTAATTGCATACATTGACAGTGAAAGAACTATCACAAAAGTTTGCACTGGTTGTACAAGATAGCACCAAAGAGGCCACTGTCAATTGAAAGCAGTAATATCAGATGACTTGTGGTGTTGTTATTTATGGTTCTCACAACGGCATTAATGTGTTTCGTCGATCTCCTGTGTGTTTAGCAGACTTTGTAATGGAAAATCATCATCCTGCAACTTCACTGTCAAAGACCGCGACTACAACATGGGATACTAGCTTGCGGATGGTATCTATCATCGGTAAGTAGCATTCCTGAAGAGCACAGCTGATCCCCACGGCAACAAACCAAATCAATTTCCAACAATGCAAGAAGCGGCTAGGACGGATGTGAAGAGGACATTCGGAGTGTTCCAAGCTCATTGGGGATTGTTCATGCAACTGCAATGTTGTGTGAATTAGAGACTTTGTGATAGTTGATGGTATGTTGTATCATTTTGCAAAAAATATGATTGTCGAGGAAGAGGGTGAAGGGGAAACACGATCCCATCTTTTTCACAAGCTGGAAAACAAGTCCACATCCCAAAACAACAAGATGCAGATCATATCAATTTTCTGCAGATGCATCCGAATTTTTGAGTTCATCAGGTACATGTATAGTTACTCAATGGTCTTGTCGAGCATATGTAGACCTACAATGAAAATCAATAACTTATGCTCTTAAAATAAATTCTACTTTCAAACTATGTATTTGCACTATCAAGGTTTCCACACAAAAATTACTAGGTTTTCAGACAACATGTTTCCAAGTTTTAGAAAAGAAATATGAAGTAATTGGTGCATACTAACCAATTATAATACAAATCAATATATTCTTCTTTATCTAACTCTAATTCATTTAAACATAAATATCTAAATCAACAACGCTGACTGCACAAACATAGCTGAGCTCACGACCTCACGCCGTCGGCAGTAGAAGGTCGATTCTTCCCGCTGACACTCACCAAAGTCCATGCACTGGTGACAACTAGGATATATTCTCCATTGGGTGGGAATACGGTTGCGTCGCACAACTTGCGCTCACCATCCAGTTGTTGACCTCTAAGAACTTTTCGCCACCACCGCCGCTGTTGTCGCCACTACCTCTACCGCCCATCACATTGCCTCTGTCATTGGGATTCATAGTTGCCATGGCTACCTAGGTCTGAGAGAAGGTGAGTTGTGCTTTGGTAGAGGGTGAGAGGGCCCACCTATGACCAAACAACGACCGACCGAGCAAGTGACCAACTGAACGCTGTCCCTAACGGCCATTAGGCGGGTGCCATCTCATGGGAACCGATTTGGCGCCTACCAAGTGGGAGCACCATGTCATAAACGAGTTTAAAATGCCTGAATCGGTGCCTAAGTAAAACTTGTAATTTTTACCAAAAAATTAGTGAAACTTTGTTAGGGTTCCACCAAAAAAATGGTAGTTCTTATGGAAGGTTGCCCCATTTGTGCTAGTTTTTGGCTATTCAGTCATGTATTGTCCATCTACTGTAAGTACTCTTGTTTTCCTTAGTTCGACTCTAAGCATATCATGGTTGACTTCGACTTATCCAATTTTATACATGGTGTCCTAAAGCTTTTTTTGTGCTATGATTCTTTTTTATGGAACCTCGTCAATACGGAGGGGAGCTCCCTCTATTGCTTTAAGAAGAAGGGAGTTTATCCCATTAATGAGGGAAACCGGATTGAAAAACCATAAATATGTCGGTTAATTGAGAAAAATAGAACTAAAACCAAATACAAACAGGAAAGACACGAGTGGATAGATCTTGGGAATAGGGTTTAGGCGAACACACATTCATCTCTGCTTTCCAGTGGATTGCGGTGGCGATGCTTATGTCTGCGATGCTCTGGTGACTGGAGCCGGATGCAGACGGAGTTCTTGTCGACATACCTCTCCCCAATAAGCTCGCAGGAGTCTCAGATCTGCAGCTTTACCTCTTTCTTCCCTGCTTCTCTTTGAGCTACCATGGTGTTGGTCTGATAGAAGAGGGAGGGAGGGGTTCGAGCTGCCGTATGATCTTTGCGCGTCCTTGGAGCCTAAGTTCTGCATCAACTGGTTGGGGGCCTTGATGTCTACAACCCAACCTTCTTCTTCTAGACTTGTGTTCGGCCTCCAAGCGCATAGTTTTGTAGGACAGTGGCAATTTTACCTCAAGTGGATGGCCAAGGTTTATCAATCTGTGGGAGGCGTAGGATGAAGATGGTCTCTCAAACAACCGTGCAACCAAATAACAAAGAGTCTCCTGTGTCCCCAACACACCCAATACAATGGTAAATTGTATAGGTGCACTAGTTCGATGAAGAGATGGTGATACAAGTGTAATATGGATGGTAGATATAGTTTTTTTGTAATCTGAAAATTTTAAAACAGCAAGGTAGCAAGTAACAAAAGTGAGCAAAAACGGTATTGCAATGCTTGAAGACAAGGCCTAGGGTCCATACTTTCACTAGTGCAATTTCTCTCAACAATACTGACATAGTTGAATCATATGTAAATACCTCTCGTGCAACAAAGAGTTCACTCCAAAGTCACAAATAGCAGTGAACTAACAAAGAAATTATTGTAGGGTATGAAACCACCTCAAAGTTATCTTTTCCGATCAATCTTATGAGCTATCCCTATAAGTGTCACTAACAGCCCTAGAGTTTGTACTAAAGTAACACCTTAAGATACACATCAACCAAATTGCATACTAAACTATCATATAGTCTTCCATGATTGCTAAATCTCAAAGCATATTTTTAGAGCAAATGGCATCCGTCGAACACAGAGAAAGATATGGGCTTAAAGTTTCGCCTCCCTACTTATTTATCATGTAGATAGTTGTCAACAATAATAATTCATGATCAAATATATTTGAATGGCCATATATGCTTGGATCTTTCCCCCAACACATGACGCTTGCCAAGAGAAAAAGGCAAAATATAGGAAGTGGTGAAGATCTCTTGCATTAAGGTAAGTACATGAAAGTAAAAGATAGACCCTTCGCAGAGGGAAGCATTGATTTGCAGAGGTGCCAGATCTCGAGCTTTTAAAACAGAGATGAATAATAATTTTGGGCGGTATGCTTTCGTTGTCACCATAACAACTGAGAGATCTCGGTATCTTCCATGCCAGATACATTATAGACGGTTTCCAAACAGAATGGTATTTTGTTTATTCCCCCTCCACCAATCAATCACACTCCACGGCGAGCTGAATCCATGGGTACTTTCCATACCAACAACATTCCTCGGGGTGTTTTGTTTAATTATTTACATTTTTTCTTTGATTTCGGGACTAGGAATCCCTATTATCAGTCACTTTCTCGTGAATGATAGTGAATCGACACATATCGTAAGAATAATCCACCTAGCATGGAAGATACTGACAGCCCCTAGTTACTATATGAGCGATTCAGGCATACAAAATAGAATATTATTTGAAGGTTTAGAGTTTGACACATGCAAATTAACTTGGAACGATAGGTAAATACCGCATATAGGTAGGTATGGTGGACTCATGTGAAACAACTTTGGGTTTGAGGGTGTTTGGATACACAAGTAGTATTTCTACTTGGTGCGGAAGTTTTGGCTAATATGAGGTGGAAGCAAGCACCACATGTTGGAGGATCCATAACAATATAACTTCTATACAAATATACCCAAGCATAACTCATTACGTTGTCTTCCTTGTCCAACTTCAACTAATTTGCTCAAGTTTGAAAAAAATTAATGGGTATTCACAATCATAGAAGATGTCCAAGCTAGTATATTTATATGTTAAATCTCTCTTCCTTCAATATTCTTTCATGAATGGTTCAAGTGACCAATGCGGTGTTTGCTAACTTTCAATAAATTTTACCACCTATACTTCTTATATGTGAAGTCATTACTCCCCATGGGATAAGCATATAAAACATATATAATTTCAAATTTATGATATTCAATTCATTCAACCATTTACTCATAGGATATAAGTGAAACACGAGAGTAAATGACAAAACTTGTCCAAAACATATAAGTGAAGACCAATGAGTAGTCAAACAATTAAGTAGATATGTGACTTTATCTCTCTCTCTCAATAAAGATTTTCAGATCTGAGTATCTTATCTAAACAGAAAGAAAAACAAAAAAATCACTCCAAGAATACCATATATCATGTGGACGAATAAAAATTTAGGCTCAACATAGGCTAACCGATAGATGACGAAGAGAGGTGGGATGCATAGCATCCCCAAGCTTAGATGCTTGAGAGTTCTTGAAATATTTACTTGGGGTGCCTTGGGCATCCCCAAGCTTGATCTTTTGTATCTTGTTCAATCCTCTCATATCCCGGTTTCACCTATTCTCAAAAACTCCATCCACACAAGACTCAAAAAGAACTCGTGGGATAGGTTAGTACACATAAGAATAAATCAACACTTCATGTACTGCCAAGAAATTGCATAATAATTTCCAAACATTAGGTACTATATTATATCATTTCCACAATTTATAGCTACCAATATAGGCTATGAAAACTATAGGACAAGTAGATAACAAAACTATGACAACAATCTGTCCAAACAGAACAACCTGTAGAAATTTATGATAACAATGTACTTCTGTAACTCAAAAAAATATGAAAATTTAGGACATTCTATAAAATTTATATGACAATACTGTGTAAAATTTCAGAAACTTTCCACGTTCCAGCAAAATATGAAAATTCAAACACTACAGCAGAAGTTTCTGTTTTTACACAACACACATCAAACATGAAATTCAAGCATTCGAAAGGAAATTCTTGGAACTTTTTATTGAAAAAACAAGATTATAAATAACACCTAACATAGAGCAACAAAATAAAATTACGTGCCAAGCAAAACTCATATTATGTGACGAATAAAAATATAGCTCCAAGTAAGATATACCGATAATGTTGAAGAGGAAAGAGGGGATGCCTTCCGGGGCATCCCCAAGCTTAGACGCTTGAGTCTTCCTTGGATGTTAACTTGGGGTGCGTTGGGAATCCCCAAACTTAGGTTATTGTCACTCCTTATTCTCCTCATATCGGTGTCTCACCCAAAACTGGAAAACTTCAATCACACAAAACTTAACGGAACTTTGTGAGAAAGGTTAGTGTAATAAAGATAGATCATTCACTTAGGTACTATGAAGACAAGATTCATAATTATTCCCACATGATACCCACTATATTCCAGCAATTTATATTACTCAATATAAGCTATAGGAACACTTGAAACAAGCAAATTATGCATGCAAAATAGAATCTGTCAAAAACAGAACAGTCTGTAAAGATCTGAATGATCACCATACTTCCCTAACACTAACAATTCTGAAACATTGGTACAACACAAGGAATTTTCATAGAAATGTTGTGTAAAAAATTTAGAATTTTTTGACACTCTAGTAAAATCAGATATTTCATATACTAGACGCAAAACTTCCTGTTTTTGCACAGAATCAAACAAGCAAGTATCCACATTATCCCAAAGGGTTTACTTGGCACTTTATTGAAATAAAAGATGCAAACCATGATTAATAAAGTATCTTAATCATGTGAACACACAAAAACAAAAAGTAAAAGTGTTGGTTGTCTCCCAACAAGCACTTTTCTTTAATGCTTTTTACACTAGTAGAAAACAGGGCATTGGTTCGGGCCTCCTAATCCCATTAATCCTGGTTCGCTCACGAACCGGGACCAAAGGTGGCAACCGTCCCGGTTCGTGAGCCCAGGGGGGCGGCCGGGCCACATGGGCCATTGGTCCCGGTTTGTCTGGCCCCTTTGGTCCCGGTACCAGTCACGAACCGGAACCAATGCGCCTCGCTCCTGGCCCACGACCATTGGTCCCGGTTCATGGATGGAACCGGGACCAATGGGAGACCTATTGTCCCGGTTCCAGCCACGAACCGGGGCTAATGGTCTGCCTATATAAACCCTCGCCTACCGCTAGCAGAGCCATGGAGAGCTCTTTTTTTCCAAGATAGCAGTTTTAGAGCTTTGTGGTGCTCTAGCTCACCTCCTATGCACATGAGGTGTTCGATGAAATGCCCGAGCCACACTTAAGCTTTCTCCTCTCTAAGCTCCTTGTCCAAACTCCATTTTTGTCAAGATTTTTCTAGGTTTGGCGGTCCGTCCTGTCTCGTCCCCGTCCTGAAACCGCCGTCGATGGCCCGCGCGTGGTGAGCCTCTTGATCTTATCTTCTTTCTAAAACAAAATATACTTACTCGTATGATTTTCTTACTTTTATTATTGTTTGTTATTATATAGTGCCATGGTTATGGTATCCGCCCACATTGGCCCTCGTCCAGTCTATGATTAAGATGTGGTATATTATCTTTTATAACTATTTCACACATCTAATGTCTATGACAATTAATTATGCCACCAACTTGACGTAGATGTTTTTATCTATAGGAAGTAGTTGAACCATAAATGGATACCGACTATGCAATTCTGCTCGACAAGTTAACTAAAGCTGGAAAAGAAATCGATCATTTGAAAGAAAAATTAAAAAGGACTGAAGATGACAAGATGGGATTGGAGTTGCATGTTGCCGATATCGTCGATGATCACAGGACCAAGATGGCTGCAATGCGCTTGAAGCTTAGAAAGATTAGAAAATATGCCATTGATAAAGAGGCTTGGTATCATTATGCCGTTGGATCAATTGTTACCTTAGTTCTGATTATGATCGCATTTGTTGTTGCATTCAAATGTTTTAAATAGTTTCAATGTATGGTTAATTAGATGCTCTAGAGAGGTATATGTTGGTCAACGAGAACTATGTATCTACTTTGGTTTTATTGTGATGATGAACTTCTATTAATTTGGTCACTTCTGTATTCCTGATGTTTTGTAATGGTTTTTGACACACTTAATTACATATAATGCATGCAGATGAACCGGCAATGGATGTACGGTAACAGACACACCGACGAGTACATTAAGAGGGTGCATCATTTTCTCGAAGTGGCCGATGCAAACAAGCAGCATGGTTTTATGTGTTGTCCATGCCCTACATGTGGGAATTTGCAGTCTTACTCTGACCAGAAAATCCTTCATAGCCACCTGTTTGTGAAGGGTTTCATGCCACACTATAATGTTTGGACCAAGTATGGAAAAATAGGGGTTATGATGGAAGACGACGAAGAAGAAGAGGATGATGAAAACTATGTGCCCCCTGAATATGGTGATGCTGCAACCGGGGAAGCTGACGATCAAGAGGAACCAGACGATGTGCCCGATGATGATCTTTGACGGGTCATTGTTGATGCAAAGAGACCGTGCGAAAGTGAAAAGGAGAAGCTGAAGTTCGATCGCATGTTAGAGGATCACAAAAAGGGTTGTACCCCAATTGCGAAGATGGAAACACAAATCTCGGTACCACACTGGAATTGCTGCAGTGGAAGGCAGAGAATGGTGTACCTAACAAAGGATTTGAGAAGCTACTGAAAATATTGAAGAAGAAGCTTCCAAAGGATAACGAATTGCCCGACAGTACGTACGAAACAAAGAAGGTTGTATGCCCTCTAGTATTGGAGGTGCAGAAGATACATGCATGCCCTAATGACTGCATCCTGTACCGCGGTGAGTACGAGGAACGGAACGCATGCTCGGTATGCGGTGCATTGCGCTATAAGATCAGACGCGATGACCCTGGTGATGTTGAGGGCGAGCGCCCTAGGAAGAGGGTTGCTGCCAAGGTGATGTGGTATGCTCATATAATACCACAGTTGAAAAGTCTGTTCAGAAACAAAGAGCATGCCAAGAATATGCGATGGCATAGAGAGGACCGTAAGAAAGACAGGAAGTTGAGAGCACCCGCTGATGGGTCGCAGTGGAGAAAAATCGAGAGAAAGTACAGGAAGGAGTTTGCATGTGACGCAAGGAACGTATGGTTTGGTTTAAGCGCGGATGGCATTAATCCTTTTGGGGAGCAGAGCAGCGATCACAGCACCTGGCCCATAACTCTATGTATCTATAACCTTCCTCCTTGGTTGTGCATGAAGCGGAAGTTCATTATGATGCCAGTTCTCATCCAAGGCCCTAAGCAACCCGGCAATGACATTGATGTGTACCTAAGGCCATTAGTTGAAGAACTTTTACAGCTGTGGGATGGAAACGGTGTACGCGTGTGGGATGAGCACAAAAAGGAGGATTTTGACCTGCATACGTTGCTGTTTCTAACCATCAATGATTGGCCTGCTCTTAGTAACCTTTCAGGACAAACAAAGAAGGGATACCACGCATGCATGAACTATTTAGATGACACCAAAAGTATATACCTAGACAATTGCAGGAAGAATGTATACCTGGGGCATCGTCGATTTCTTCCGACCAACCATCAATGTCGAAAGAAAGGCAAGCATTTCAAAGGCAAGGCAGATCACCGGAAGAAGCCCGCCATCCGTACCGGTGATCACATACTTGCTATGGTCAATGATTTACAAGTAATCTTTGGAAAGGGTCCCGGTGGACTATTTGTTCCGAATGACGCTGAGGGACACACACCCATGTGGAAGAAGAAATCTATATTTTGGGACCTACCCTACTGGAAAGACCTAGAGGTCCGCTCTACAATCGACATGATGCACGTGACGAAGAATCTTTGCGTGAAGCTGCTAGACTTCTTGGGCGTGTATGGGAAGACAAAAGATACACCGGAGGCACGGGAGGACCAGCAACGTGTTCACGAAAAAGATGGCATGCCTCCAAAGCAGTATGAAGGTCCTACCAGCTACGCTCTTACCAAAGAAGAGAAGGAAATCTTCTTTGAATGCCTGCTCAGTGTGAAGGTCCTGTCTGGCTTCTCGTCGAATATAAAGGGAATAATAAATATGGTAGAGAAGAAGTTCTAGAACCTAAAGTCTCATGACTGCCACGTGATTATGACGCAACTGCTTCCGGTTTCATTGAGGGGGCTTCTATTGGAAAATGTTTGATTAGCCATTGTGAAGCTATGTGCATTCGTTCTGGGCCCTATATTTCTACACAA
Organism: Hordeum marinum; assembly: GCA_022496015.1. NCBI lineage: Eukaryota > Viridiplantae > Streptophyta > Magnoliopsida > Poales > Poaceae > Hordeum > Hordeum marinum. The sequence goes on from CM039673.1 coordinate 518,664,837, forward strand.
TATGTTCCCCTTTGAGAGTTTCATGGGAGTCCTAAAGAAATATGTCTGTAACCGCACTATGCCAGAAGGAAGCATCTCCATGGGCCATCAAACAGAAGATGTCATTGGGTTTTGTGTTGACTTCATTCCTGACCTTAAGAAGATTGGTCTCCCTCAATCACGGTATGAGGGGAGACTAACTGGAAAAGGCATGATAGGAGCAAAGTCAATAATATGTGGGGACATGCATTCTTGGTCTCAAGCACACTACACAGTTCTACAGAATTCTACCTCGGTGACCCCGTATGTCGATGAACACAAGAACATTCTGCGCTGCAAACACCTAGAGCAGTGTGACGACTGGATTACATGTGAACACATCAAGACTTTCGACAGTTGGTTGCAAACATGTCTCGGGTGTGACAACACGGTTTCTGATGAGCTGTACTCGTTGGCCAGGAGACCATCTTTGACTGTATTGACTTACAAAGGGTACGAGATAAATGGGAATACATTTTACACGATCGCCCAAGATCAAAGGAGCACCAACCAAAACAGCGGTGTCCGCTTTGATGCAGCAACGACCAATGGGAAGGTCGACACATATTATGGTTACATACAGGAGATATGGGAACTTGACTATGGACATGATTTGAAGGTCCCTTTGTTTCGATGCAAATGGGTCAATCTTACAAGAGGCGGGGTACAGGTAGACCCGCATTACGGAATGACAACAGTAGATCTCAACAATCTTGGGTACAGAGACGAACCATTCGTCCTAGCCAATGATGTGGCGCATGTTTTCTATGTTAAGGACATGTCTACCGAACCGAGAAAAAGAAAAGATAAGGAAGAAAATACATCGTATGATGAGCCAAAGCGTCACATAGTTCTTTCAGGCAAAAGAGACATCGTGGGATTGGAGGGCAAGACACACCATGTCTGAAGATTATGAAAAGTTTCAGGAAATTCCTCCCTTCAAAGTCAAGGCTGACCCAAGCACCCTGTTAAACAATGAAGATTATCCATGGTTACGGCACAATAAGCAAAGGACACAAGCGAAGAAAAAGTGAAGACTTTCTCTCCACAACTATTATGATGATGCCTTTGATCTGGAATATCACTGCAGTTACATGTGAAGAAATGAAATGCCTTTTGTAACAGATGAGTTTCCGTCCGAAACCCTGATACTTCGAAAGAGACTGTCTGTTTTGTACACAAAGTGCATCTAGCTTTTGCCGTAACCCTCTCAACTTTTTAGCACATGCTATGTGGGTGAAATGATGATACCATGCCAACTTTCAGCCTTTTCAGAGTTCGTTTGCATGAAAAATAACAAATGAAGTCAGAAAGGGTTGAAAATTGATGACGTGTCTTTGAATGGTGCATTTTGAACACACAAAAAGTCTGGAGTTCAAATAAGTTCAAGAAAATGAATTCCGTTTGTAACAGATGAATTTTCGTCCGAAACCCTCATACTTCGAAAGAGATTGTCCATTTTGTTCACGAAGTGCATCCAGCTTTTGCCATAGCCCTCTCAACTTTTTAGCACATGCTATTGGGTGAAATGATGATACCATGCCAATTTTCAACCTTCTCAGAGTTCATTTGTAGTGCTTTTCAATTTCAGGGTCATTTAGCTCAAAGAATGAACTAATAGCAAAAAGAATCAACTAAAAAACTTTTATGAAACCCTAATAGAAAAAAGAAGGAACTAAAAATAATAAATTTAAATATTTTTTTATAAACTATAATATTCTTCAATAGCAAAAAGAATCAACTAAAAAGCTTTTATAATACTCTAATAGCAAAAAGAAACTCTAAAAGCTTTTAAATAATCTAGTATTTTTGAAACTAAACTTATATAAAATTTATGCAACTAAAATTATCAAAGTTTTTTTTTTTAAAATTAATAACAAAAATAAATTTTATAAACAAAAATTTTGTTAGAAACTTTAATAGCAAACTAAAATAACAAAATCTGTTTTTGATTTAAACAACCATTTAAAATAACCTAAAAATTACCAAATTGAATATAATGTTAAAACAAAGTAATATTAAATAGAAGGAAAAAATAATCACTCAAAAATCTAATTTTATAGTAAGGTTATTCACAAACTACCGATTCACACAAATTTCAGAGAATTCAAATTTAAACTATTCAAATTTGAAAACTAATGGCACTAAGAGAAAGTTTATCATTTTTGTGACCTAAAAGAAAAAAGAGTCACTGAAAAACTATAAGTAGAAACAAAAGAAAATAAATAAAGCAAAAAACAAAACAAAACACATGATTTTTTTAAATGCCGCCTACTCGGCCACCACGGCTTGAATACGACCAGAAACCCAACCAGCTAGTTGTGCTAGGATTCAGGCCCGTAGCAGGCCTAGTAGGCCCACGGGTAGAGGAGTGTGCGATTAGGCCCATAAGCCTGTAGTTGAGAGGAGCTCGAGAGGGTTGGTGCAACAGCGCTTATAAACCACTCTTGAGCCCTCTCGGCTAGCGAGGTGGGACTAAACATTTGTCCCCGGGCAGCAAACCCTTTCGTCTCGGTTTGTGGCACCAACCCGGACCAATGCCCCCCTTTGGTCCCGGTTCGTGCCAGCAACCGGGATGAAAGGGGGGTGCTTTCCCGCCCTTTGGGCTGCTGAAAACAGGGCTTTGGTCCCAGTTGGTGGCACGAACCGGGACCAAAGGGGGGCATTGGTCCCGGTTGGTGCCACCAACCGGGACGAATGGGTTTGCTGCCCGGCATGGGTCGGGGACGAAAGGGCTTTGGTCCCGATTGGTGGCACGAACCGAGACCAAAGGGGGGCATTGGTACCGGTTCGTGCCACCAACCGGGACCAATGCTCCGTGTATAAAACCCCACACTTAGCAGTTTTCGGCCCATTCGCTCCCCCGAAGGCCAGATCCCCACCCATGCCGTCAGACTGCCCAAATCTCGCGCGCTAGCTCTCCGTCGCCATCGCCGCCGCCGACCGCCATCCCCGACCTCCCCGACCTCGCTCCGGCCTCCCCGCCTAGCGTCACCCCACTCCGGCCACCCCGCGCCGGCCGCCCCGCCCCGCTCCGGCCACATCCCCCTCCCCTATACGTGAGTAGTTCATGCAAGTGTTCATATGTGTGTGTGTTCATATATGTGTATGTATGTGTTCATATGTGTGTGTGTGTGTGCGTATGTATGTGTTCATATATGTGTATGTGTATGTACGTTTTATTATATTAGCTCTCATTACATGTTATTTAATTATTATTTATATATGCTTATCGTATCGTCGTATTGTTATTTACAGAAATTGTCGTATCCCGTATCGCCGTATTGATGTTTCCGTATTGGTGCTTCGTAGGTTACCGCCGCCGCGTGATGATATGTCCGCCCGGATTTTTTTTATTCATATAGAGAACTCTGGTAATTTCGACATGAGGGGGACGTCGATCAACCCCCTCTCGCCCGACCAACTCTCGAGTCTACCTAAACCGGGACTGAAAAAGCATTGTCGATCTCCTACCCCCTCTCGCCCCTACCCGACAAACTCTCGAGGACACCCAAACCACTAGAAGAAAACTCCGGTAACTTCAATCAACCCCCTCTCTCCCGACCAACTCCCGAGTCCGCCTAAACCAGGACTGAAAAAGCGTTGTCAATCTCCTACCCCCTCTCGCCCCTACCCAACAAACTCTCGAGGCCACCCAAACCACTAGAAGAAAACTCTGGTAACTTCGATCAACCCCCTCTCGCCCGACCAAACCCTAGAAGCGTTGCCGAGGCCACCCAATCCCTAAAAGCGTTGTCGAGGCCACCCAAACCCTAGAAGCGTCGAGGCCACCCAATCCCTAGAAGCATTGTCGAGGCCACCCCAAACTGTAGAAGCACCGAGGCCACTAATATGATCCCTTGTCTATGTTTGCCACTAATTAATATATCCATCTCGCATGTTTGTATATTAGTTGCCATGTTGTAATATTTGCAGAAACCATGGATCCAACCATGGATCCAACCATGAACAGGGACTTTGAAGGAGAAGCGTTGTTAGGGGACATAATCGTGGCGGCAGTTCCATCTTCTCGTTATTCAATTTTGACACAGAAGAGCTAGGACACGATGATGACGGCTCCGGTCACCGAATGCTAGAGGAAGAAGGAGACCATAATTACAGCTCTAGTGACCAAGAGCCGAAGGAAGAAGGAGACCATGATGATGGCTCCGGTGACCGAACGGAGGGAGCTGTTGCAAAGTCGTCCGACGAGGTATATATATATATTAATTAAGCATGTGCTCACTAATTGATGCATTAATTTTTTTGGTATGTACATATATTAACTCTTATTTCTTCTTTTATATAGCCCTCTGGATCGAGCCAAACTTCGGTAATGAGACGAGGCCCGAAGAAAAGGTTGGGCAAGGAAGAAAGGTTCACGATCACCTTAATCGCGAACGATGGCCAACCGATTGAACCGAAGAAGACCAAGGATGCATTTTCTGCTCAGTGTGGAGCTATTGTCAGGGACAACATCCCTATCAGCATCCAGCAATGGAATGAGCCGGCTAGGAACGCTAAGAACTATGACCCTCAAGTTTCTTATGTCACCGATAGACAAAACGAAGATCTTTGGAAGGCCCTGAAGGCAAATTTCACCCTACCGCCAGAGGAGGATGAGAGCAATCCAGTTATAGAGCCATTGGTTAGGTCGTGTACTCTTAAGAAGATGACAGATCTTTTTAGGAGGTGGAAGAATGAGTTGAAAGTTAAGTTTGTCAACCAAGAGAAGACTCTAGTATTCGTCGGCCGATATGCGGGGATAAGAGATCAATGGGACGCGTTCGTGGCCTACAAGACTTCTGAAAAGAGTAAGAAAATATCAGCGATAAACAAGAAAATGCTGAGAAGAAGCAGTATCACCATCGCACGGGGTCAGGTGAATACCTTAGAGCCCGGCCGTTGTGGGCCAAATGGGAGGATGACCTACGAGCTAAAGATGTCGAACCAGAGACAGGGAACTGGCCAAACCGTTCAAGGACTTGGTTCTTCGGGGTTGGGGGAACTTTGGACCCTGAAATAGGGAAGTGCGTTTGGACGGATGAGCAACTTGCAATACCCGTCGGGAAGCTTAAGCAAGTTATCAAGGAAGCGCTGGAAGGGAGGTTCATTCCCAACAGAGAGAAGGACGAGCTGATTGAGGCCCTCGAGAATCCTGAGCACCCTGGACGAACACGAGGCACGCCAGGCTCCATTTCATCGAAGCTTGGCTTTCCCAGAGCAGGCAGTTACAAAAGCCGAGATAGGAAGAGGAAACAAGAGCTGAGCGTTGTGCAGTAACTCAATGCAAGAGTACGAAGCTAGAGGAAGAAGTTATGAGCCAGCGAGCTCCCGACCAACAACTTGATCAGGGGCATGAAGCTACCCTATGTTGGAAATATGCCCTAGAGGCAATAATAAATTAGTTATTATCATATTTCCTTGTTCATGATAATCGTTTATTATCCATGCTATAATTGTATTGATCGGAGACTTAAATGCATGTGTGGATACATAGACAAAACCATGTCCCTAGTATGCCTCTAATAGACTAGCTCGTTGATCAAAGGATGGTTAAGGTTTCCTAGCCATGGACATGAGATGTCATTTGATAACGGGATCACATGATTAGGAGAATGATGTGATGGATAAGACCCAAACTACAAACATAGCATATGATCGTGTCAGTTTATTGCTACTGTTTTCTGCATGTCAAGTATATGTTCCTATGACCATGAGATCATGCAACTCACAGATATCGGAGGAGTGCCTTGTGTGTATCAAACGTCGCAACGTAACTGGGTGACTATACAGGTGCTCTACAGGTATCTTCGATGGTGTGTGTTGAGTTGGCATGGATCGAGACTGGGATTTGTTACTCCGTGTGACGGAGAGGTATCTCGGGGCCCACTCGGTAATGCAACATCACAATAAGCCTTGCAAGCAATGTGACTAATTGTTAGTTGAGGGATCTTGTATTACAGAACGAGTAAAGAGACTTGCCGGTAACGAGGTTGAACTAGGTATGGAGATACCGACGATCGAATCTCGGGCAAGTAACATACCGAAGAACAAAGGGAACGTTATACGGGATTAACTGAATCCTTGACATAGAGGTTCGACCGATAAAGATCTTCGTAGAATATGTAGGAACCAATGTGGACGTCCAGGTCCCGCCATTGGTTATTGACCGTAGAGGTGTCTCGGTCATGTCTACATAGTTCTCGAACCCGCAGGGTCTGCACACTTAAGGTTCGGTGACGTTTCGGTAGTGTAGAGTTATGTATGGTGGTGACCGAAGGTTGTTCGGAGTCCCGGATGAGATCCCGGACGTCACGAGGAGCTCCGGAATGGTCCGTAGGTAAAGATTCATATATAGGAAGTCCTAGTTTGGTTTCCGGAAAAGTTTCGGGCTCATCGGTAGTGTACCGGGAGTGCCGGTAGTGTACCGGGAGACCTCCGGGAGGGGTACTTTGACCCCAAGAGGTCCATGGGCTGTGGGAGAATAATAACCAGCCCTTAGTGGTCTGGGAAAACAGCCACAAAGGCCCATGGCGCAGGAGAGAAAGTCCTAAAGCAAAAAGTGGAAAATCAGCCAATAGGAGGCAATCCTACTCCAACTAGGATTGGAGGTGAAGTAGGATTGCTCCCACCTCCTATTTCGGCCGACCCAAAGGCCTTGGCTGCCTCTCCTCTCTTCTCCTCCTATATATACTAGTGGATAGGGTGGTTTTTGGACAGAATTTCTGGCCACGTGCTACCCGTTCCACCGGTGCATAGTTTCTCCTCTAGATCGGTTTTCTGCAGCGCTTAGGCGAAGCCCTGCCGGAATTGCTCCACCACCATCACCGGAGCGCCGTCACGCTGCCGGTGAACTCTCTCTCCTCTCCACCTCCTCTTGCTGGATCGAGATGGTGGAGATCGTCATCATGCTGCACGTGTGCTGAACGCGGAGGTGCCGTCCGTTCGGCGCTAGATCGGAAGGACCATGATCGAGATCGCGAGACGGTTCGTGATGTGATCACGAAACGGATCGTGATGAGTTCGCAGGACATATCGTGATCAAGATCGTGAGACGGATCGTGATGAGTTCGCGGGATGGATCATGATGTGTTCGCGGGACGGTTCGTGATGAGATCGCGGGACGCTCGGCGATTTGGATCGCGAAGATGTTCGACTACACCAACCGCGTTTCTTAACGCTTCCCGCTTAGCGATCTACAAGGGTATGTAGATCCACTCTCCCTCTCGTAGATGCTCATCACCATGGATAGGTTTGCGTGTGCGTAGGAAATATTTTGTTTCCCATGCGACGTTCTCTGACAGTGGCATCATGAGCTAGGTTGATGGTTCGGTGAGATCTCGAGTAGAACACAAAAGGTTTGTGGACATTGATGCTTAGATTGCTTCCTCCCTTGGTCGGATTTTGGTTCAGCGGGATTGTGAGATGAAGCGGCCCGGACCAACATTACTCGTACGCTTACGAGAGACCGGTTCCCTCGATGCAACTTGTTGCTTAGATGGCTTGCGGGTGACAGTTTCTCTCACTTTAGTTGGATCGGATCCGACAAAGGCGGTCCTTGAGAAGGTTGAAAAGCAATCTATGTATCACCGTTGTGGTTTATGCGTAGGTGAGAATCGTTCTTGCTAGATACCCGTAGCAGCCACGTAAAACTTGCAACAACAATTAGAGGATGTCTAACTTGTTTTTGCAGGGTATGTTGTGATATGATATGGCCAATTACATGATGTGATATATGTGATGTATGAGATGATCATGTGATGTATAGAATATCACGACTTGCATGTCGATGAGTACGGCAACCGGCAAGAGCCATAGGGTTGTCTTTAATTATTGTATGACCTGCGTGTCAATCATTAAGCGCTATGTAATGCTTTACTTTATCGCTAAGCGGTAGCAATAGAAGTAGAAGCAGGGCTGGCGCCACAACCTCAATGGCAACACATTGATGGAGATCAAGATGATGGAGATCATGGTGTTGTGCCGGTGACGATGGAGATCATGTCGGTGTTTCGAAGATGGAGATCTTAAACACAAGTTCATGGCCATATCATGTCACTTATGAATTGCATGAGATGTTAATCCTTTTATGCACCTTGTTTTGCTTAGTACAGCGGTAGCATTATAAGGTGATCCCTCACTTGAATTTCAAGATGAACTGTGTTCTCCCCGAGTGTGCACCGTTGCGAAAGTTTGTCGTGTTGAGACACCACGTGATGATCGGGTTTGATAGACTCTACGTTCACATACAACGGGTGCAAGCCAGATTTGCACGTGCAGAACACTCGGGTTAAACTTGACGAGCCTAGCATGTACAGACATGGCCTCGGAACACGAGAGACCGAAAGGTCGAACATGAGTCATATAGTAGATATGATCAACATAATGATGTTCACCATTGCAGCCACCTCAACTCACGTGATGATCGGACTTGAGTTGGTGAATTTGGATCATCTATCACTCGAATGATCGGAGGGATGTCAATTTGAGTGGGAGTTCTTAAGTAATATGATTAATTGAACTCATTATCATGAACATAGTCAAAGTGTCTTTGCAAATTATGTTGTAGATTACTAGCTCGCGCTGTAGCTCCCTTAAATTTTTTATATGTTCCTAGAGAAATAGAGTTGAAAGATGTTGCTAGCAATATTGCGGACTGGGTCCGTGATCTGAGGATTGTCCTCATTGCTGCACAGAAGGCTTATGTCCTTAATGCACTGCTCGGTGCGCCACCCCCTCTAGCGTCGTCTATAGATGTTGTGAACATCTGACAGGCACGTTTCGATGACTACTTGATAGTTTAGTGTGTCATGCATTACGGCTCAGAATTGAGGCTCCGAAACGTTTTGAACGTCACGGAATATGTGAGATGTTCTAGGAGCAGAGATTGTGATCTCAGGCTCATGCCTGTGTTGCGAGATATGAGATCTCCAACAAGATTCTTTGCCTGCAAGATGAAAGAGAAGAGCTCAATCGTTGAGCATGTACTCAGATTGTCTGGGTGCTACAATCACTTGAATTAAGTGGGAGTTGATTTTCCAGATAAGATAGTGATTGATATAGTTCTCCAAGTCACTGTCACTAAAGCTACTAGAACTTAGTGATGAACTATAATACACCAGGGATAGAAGTATTGATCCCTGAGCTGTTCGCGATGTTTGACACCGCGAAGGTAGAAATCAAGAAGGAGCGTCAAGTGTTGATGGTTAATCAAACCAGGAGTTTCGAAAAGGGCAAGAGCAAGGAGGGAAACTTCATGGATAGCAAGTCATTTGCTACTCCAATGAAGCAACCCAAAGTTGAACTCAAACCCGAGACTAAGTGCTTCTATTATGAGGTGAGAGGTCGCTGAAGCGGAACAACCCTAGATACTTGGTAGATAAGAAGGCTGGCAACATCGACAGAAGTATATTTGATATACGAGTTATTGATGTGTACCTTGCTAGTACTCCTAGTAGCACCTGGGTATTGGATACCGGTTTGGTTGCTAAATGTTAGTAACTCGAAATAAATGCTACGGAATAAACGGAGAACTAGATAAGGGTGAGGTGACGATGTGTGTTGGAAATGTTTCCAAGGTTGATGTGATCAACATCGCACGCTCTCTCTACCTTCAGGATTAGTGACGAACCTAAATAAATGTTATTTGGTGTTTTGCGTTGAGCATGAACATGATTAGATCATGTTTGTTGCAATACGGTTATTCATTTAAGTCAGAGAATAATAGTTATTCTGTTTACATGAATAATACCTTCAATGGTCATGCACCCAGTGAGAATGGTTTGTTGAAATCTTGATCGTAGTAATACACATGTTCATAACATTGATGTCAAAAGATACAAAGTTAAATAATGATAGTACCACATACTTGTGGCACTGCCACAAAATGTCATATTGGTATAAAGTGCATGAAGAAACTCCATGGTGATGGATATTTGAACTCATTCGATTTCGAATCGGTTGAGACATGCGAACCATGCCTCTTGGGCAAGATGACTAAAGGACCCCGTTGGATGGAGCGGGCAAGTGATTCATTGGAAATGATACATATTGATGTATGCAATCTAGTGAGTCTTGTAGCGTGCAGTGGATATCGTTATTTTCTTACCTTCACTGATGATTTGAGTAGATATAGTGTATATTTACTTAATGAAACACAAGTCTGAATTGTTTGAAAGGTTCAAGCAAATTCAGAGTGAAGTTTAAAGATCATCGTGACAACAAGATAAAAAATGACCACGATATGATCGTGGAGGTGAATATCTGAGTTATGAGTTTGGCATACAACTTAAGACAATGTGAAATTTGTTTCACAACTAACGCTACCTGGAACACCATGGTGTGATGGTGTGTCCGAACATCATAGTCATGCTCTATTGATATAGTGCATACTGTGATGTCTCTTATCGTTTTACTACTATAATTTTTGGGGTTATGCATTAGAGACAACTACATTCACTTTAAATAGGGCATCATCTAAATCCGTTGAGATGACACCGTGTGAATTATGGTTTGATAGAAACCTAAGCTGTCATTTCTTAATATTTGGGGTTGTGACACTTGTGTGGAAAATGTTTTCACCTAATGAGGTCGAACCCAAGGCGGACAAATGCATCTTCATAGAATACCCTCAGATCAGTTGGGTGAACCTTCAATCTCAGATCCTAGTGCAAAGTGTTTGTTGCTTAAACGGATCCTTTCTCGAGGAAATGTTTCTCTCGAAAGAATTGAGCGGGAGGAAGATAGAACTTGATGAGGTTGTTAAACCTTTGTTCAACCAGAGAGTAGCGCAGCGCAGAAAGATGTTTCTGTGAAGCCTACGTTAGTTGAAGAGTAAGTTAATGATGATGATCATGAAGCTTCAGGATCAAGTTACTATCGAACTTCGTGGGTTGACAAGGATGTGTACTGCTCCTAAGTGGTACGACAACTCTGTCTTGGAGATCATGTTGTTGGACAACGATGAACCTACGAGCTATGGAGAAGCGATGATGGGCCCGGATTCCGACGAATGGTTAGAGGCCATGAAATCCGAGATAGGATCCATGTATGAAAACCAAGTATAGACTTTGGTAGACTTGCTCGTTAGACGGCAGGTCGTTGAGTACAAATGGACCTTTAGAATGAAGACAGACACTGATGGTGAATGTCACCATTTGTAAAGCTCGACTTGTTGCAAAGTTGTTTGTGACAAGTTCAAGGAGTTGACTGCGATGAGGCTTTCTCACTCGTAGCGATGCTAAAAAGTCTGTTGGAATTATGTTACCAGTTGCTGCATTTTCAATTATGAAATCTGGCAGATGGATGTCAAAACATCGTTTCCTTAACGGTTACTTAAGGAAAGGTTGTATGTGATACAACCAGAAGGTTTTGTCAGTCCTAAGGATGCTAAAAGATGAGCAAGCTTCAGTGATCCTTCTATGGACTGAAGCAAGCATCTCAGAGTTGGAATATACACTTTGATGAGGTGATCAAAGTTTCTATAGTTTATACAAAGTTTATGAGAAACTTGTATTTGCAATAAAGTGAGTGGGAGCACTGTAGAGTTTCTGATAAGTATATGTGGTTGACATATTGTTGATCGGAAATAATGTAGAATTTCTGGAAGGCATAAAAGGTTGTTTGAAAAGTGTTTTTCAAAGGAAGACCTGGATAAAGCTACCTAATTGTTGAGCATCAAAATCTATAGAGATAGATCAAGATGCTTGATGAGACTTTCAATGAGTGCATACCTTGACAAGATTTTGAAAGAGTTCAAAATGGATCATCCAGAGAAATAGTTCTCGTCTAATTTGTAAGGTGTGAAGTTGAGTGAGACTCAAAGCTCGACAACGGCAGAAGAAAGAAAAAGGACGAACGTCGTCCCCTATGCCTTAGCCATAGGCTCTACATTATGCCATGCTGTGTACCGCACCTATGTGTGCCTTGCCATGAGTCTGTCAAGGGGTACAAGAGTGGTCCAGGAGTGGATCACTGGACAGCGGTCGGAATTATCCTTAGTAACCAGAGGACTAAGGAAATGTTTCTTGATTGTGGAGGTGATAAAGAGTTCGTCGTAAAGAGTTACGTCGATGCAAGCTTTAACACCTATCCGGATGACTAGTAGTAGCAATCTGGATACGTATAGTGGAGCAGCCATTTGGAAATAGTACCAAGTGGAGTGTGGTAGCAGTGTTTACGGTTTGACTAGAAGTACACACGGATCTGAATATCGCAGACCCGTTGACTATAAGACCTCTCTCACATGCAAAGCATGATCGAGCCCCAAAACTCATTGGGTGTTAGATTCATAACAATGCGAATCACATGGTGATGTGAACTAGATTATTGACTCTAGTGCAAGTGGGAGACTGTTGGAAATATGCCCTAGAGGCAATAATAAATTAGTTATTATCATATTTCCTTGTTCATGATAATCGTTTATTATCCATGCTATAATTGTATTGATCGGAGACTTAAATGCATGTGTGGATACATAGACAAAACCATGTCCCTAGTATGCCTCTAATGGACTAGCTCGTTGATCAAAGGATGGTTAAGGTTTCCTAGCCATGGACATGAGATGTCATTTGATAATGGGATCACATGATTAGGAGAATGATGTGATGGATAAGACCCAAACTACAAACATAGCATATGATCGTGTCAGTTTATTGCTACTGTTTTCTGCATGTCAAGTCTATGTTCCTATGACCATGAGATCATGCAACTCACAGATATCGGAGGAGTGCCTTGTGTGTATCAAACGTCGCAACGTAATTGGGTGACTATACAGGTGCTCTACAGGTATCTTCGATGGTGTCTGTTGAGTTGGCATGGATCGAGACTGGGATTTGTTACTCCGTGTGACGGAGAGGTATCTCGGGGCCCACTCGGTAATGCAACATCACAATAAGCCTTGCAAGCAATGTGACTAATTGTTAGTTGCGGGATCTTGTATTACAGAACGAGTAAAGAGACTTGCCGGTAATGAGGTTGAACTAGGTATGGAGATACCGACGATCGAATCTCGGGCAAGTAACATACCGAAGAACAAAGGGAACGTTATACGGGATTAACTGAATCCTTGACATAGAGGTTCGACCGATAAAGATCTTCGTAGAATATGTAGGAACCAATGTGGACATCCAGGTCCCGCCCTTGGTTATTGACCGTAGAGGTGTCTCGGTCATGTCTACATAGTTCTCGAACCCGCAGGGTCTGCACACTTAAGGTTCGGTGACGTTTCGGTAGTGTAGAGTTATGTATGGTGGTGACCGAAGGTTGTTCGGAATCCCGGATGAGATCCCGGATGTCACGAGGAGCTCTGGAATGGTCCGGAGGTATAGATTCAGATATAGGAAGTCCCGGTTTGGTTTCCGGAAATGTTTCGGGCTCATCGGTAGTGTACCGGGAGTGCCGGTAGTGTACCGGGAGACCTCCGGGAGGGGTACTTCGACCCCAAGAGGTCCATGGGCTGTGGGAGAATAATAACCAGCCCTTAGTGGGCTGGGAAAACAGACACAAAGGCCCATGGCGCAGGAGAGAAAGTCCTAAAGCAAAAAGTGGAAAATCAGCCAATAGGAGGCAATCCTACTCCAACTAGGATTGGAGGTGAAGTAGGATTGCTCCCACCTCCTATTTCGGCCGACCCAAAGGCCTTGGCTGCCTCTCCTCTCCTCTCCTCCTATATATACTAATGGATTGGGTGGTTTTTGGACAGAATTTCCGGCCACGTGCTACCCGTTCCACCGGTGCATAGTTTCTCCTCTAGATCGGTTTTCTGCAGCGCTTAGGCGAAGCCCTGCCGGAATTGCTCCACCACCATCACCGGAGCGCCATCACGCTGCCGGTGAACTCTCTCTCCTCTCCACCTCCTCTCGCTAGATCGAGACGGTGGAGATCGTCATCATGCTGCACGTGTGCTGAACGCGGAGGTGTCGTCCGTTCGGCGCTAGATCGGAAGGACCGTGATCGAGATCGCGAGACGGTTCGTGATGTGATCACGAAACGGATCGTGATGAGTTCGGGGGACAGATCGTGATCAAGATCATGAGACGGATCGTGATGAGTTCGCGGGACGGATCATGATGTGTTCGCGGGACGGTTCGTGATGAGATCGCGGGACGCTCGGCGATTTGGATCGCGAAGATGTTCGACTACACCAACCGCGTTTCTTAACGCTTCCCGCTTAGTGATCTACAAGGGTATGTAGATCCACTCTCCCTCTCGTAGATGCTCATCACCATGGATAGGTTTGCGTGTGCGTAGGAAATTTTTTGTTTCCCATGCGACGTTCTCCAACACCCTAGAATCTACCCCGCCATCTTAGCGGAGAAGCAGCATGGCTTTCACGGAGCTCCTTCCGCAGCCTGACTTCACGGCTCCTAGCTACCCCATGGATGCTATCACAGATGGCCAACATTGCGAGCTTATGACGAAATGCATTAACCTCACCATCAAGGGGGCTGACGGCTTTGTTACACCTCCTCGAGCCGACGGAACTTTTCACCACGGTCAGATTCCACATGACTATGCTGTTGTACAAGTGGATGAAATAATGGGGGGATTTGAGGAGCTCCAGCTTGACCACCCCACAGGTGAAGGGGAGACTCAGTTGAGATTTGCTCTGAGGAGTACATGTCTATGGCGGAAGGACCACATCAAGCTTCGGAACTGGATGCCTCCGCCTCCTCCTCATCCTCCTCCAGCGAGTGATGAAGGCACTCATCCTCCTCCTCCTCCTCCTCCTCTGGCGAGGGATCAAGGCACTCCGCCTCCTCCTCCTCCGGCGAGTGATGACGGCACTCATCCTCCTCCTCCGACGACGACGAGGGATCAAGGCACTCCGCCTCCTCCTTCGCCTCGTCCGGCGCATGACGTCGATGATCAAGGCACTTCGCCTCCTCCTCCGCCTCCTTCGGCACGTTCGAGCAGTCCGCCTCCTCCTCCGCCTCCTCAGCAACGGCGAAAGAAAGCCGTCGCCACTCCTCCTCCACCGCCTCCTCCTCCGTCATGTCGGAGCACTCCGCTTCCTCCTCCGCCTTGTAAGCGACGATGGAAGAGAGACATCGCTGCTCCGGCTGCTAGCAGTAGTGCCAGTGGCGGGAGGCCATACAAATACGGTCCTAAGTCTCTCAAGCCATTGGAAAAGTTGCCATACAAGAGGACCGCGGAGGAAACCGCGAAGATCTCTCAAGACCAAGTGAGGGCCCATTTTGCAAAGAAAGCTCCACCTCCGAAGCAGACGATAGATCCGGTGGCAGCGAAGTGCACTGTCGAGGCCCTGAAGCGACCACCACCGCCTCCGCTAGATACCAACTATGTCCGTGCTACTCAAAAGGCATATCAAAATGTGGTGCGGGCGGGAACTACTTCCAGTGATGAGAGGTTAGCAAAATGAAGAAGTGAGAAAAAAATTCCTAGCTCGGCGAATAGGCTAACCAATCGTGCCTCCCACTGAAGGTGTCTACCGATCTGCCGCTGATCATTCGGGGATGGTGCCCGGTACCAATCCTGCCAATTACATGACCGATGATGTATTGTTTGAGCCGTTGGAGGTGGAAGATTTCAAATACCAGTACGGGAAGCCTCTCATCAAAGATGGAAGTCCTCCTCTAGAAACGATGATGAGATAATTGCATAATTGGTACATGAAAACCTGCAGCGAGTCTGGGATTGATTGTTTGATGATGATTATTAAAGAGAAGCACGACTTCTTTGGCCGAGAGGTGATTAATGTTGAATTTGACAAGCTTTTCCAGTTTTACAATCAAAAGGACATCGACATACAAATCATGACTTGCTACTGTCTGTAAGTACTTCTGTAATTAAGTCTCTATATATAGCTCACCTCTTTCATTGCATGTATATATATAATTATCCTCATCACTATATTATGCAGATTGAAGATCGTCGAATGCAGAAAAGCAGAAATGTATGACATTGGGTTCATTAACCCAAATATCATACATGAAGTGACGGTTCAAATGTATCCCAAACAAACTGAGGTGAACTTGCTAGAATCGATACTTAAAAATCAAAACAAGGACAAAATACTCCTTCCTTACAACTTCAAGTGAGTGTTACTGTCTTGTGCATATTTGGTTTCTCCCTTATTACTCGAGGGTATAGTAATGTAATTGATGAGCTATGCATGTGTGCGCAACCACCACTTTATTCTACTAGAGATTAAGCTTCAGCGGGAAGTAGTAACCGTCTTAGACTCGAGACGAAATAAACCCGAGTTGTATGCGAACCTGACTGAAATGCTCCAGAGGTAAGTTCAATTGATCATTATCGCACCATATCGGCAACTTTGTTCATTTCTTGATATATATCAAGTAATTGTTTTCTTTGTCTCGCAGGGTTTGGAAAGATTTCACCAAAATTGCTCTGGGACTGCCTACCGAGCTACAATTTAGACACCCGAAAGTAAGTAATATATACTACCTAGTTCCGCCCATCTCCCATTGATTCTAGCTAGTTTCATCAATATATACCATTTAGCATGCTTGCTTATCATTTTGATAGACCTCTATTTCTCGTATAGTGCTTGTTTCAGGAACAAGGGACTAGTTTTTGTGGATACTACGTTTGCGAGTTCATCTACAACGCGACGAATCCTAATAAGCGGGGCTACACTAAAAAAGAATATGAAGTGCGTAAGCAAAAATATTCACAATTTTATTTTATTACCATCATTTGTGTTGAGTTTCATTCATATACATGTATTGACCCTCTTCTTCAATTTAGATGTGGCGGATGCAGGATGAACTCCTACCACAAGATCGCATACGAGCAATTCAAGAGGAATTGGCGGGATTCTTTATTGACCACGTCATCAATAAAGCCGGAGAATACCATATGGAACTTGAAATTAGATGTTAGAGATTGTAACATAGGATAGATATACGAAAACTTGTTGTTTGACCAATCTCTCGGAGAAGGAGGAGGTCGATCACTTTTCTCTGTATATGGTCATGACGATCTTGTGTACTTAATGGTTTCCTTCATTTGCTTACTAACTAACGTGTCGTGAGTTCTCTCTATATGTATAGTACGTAGCGTCGCGACCAAGCACGGAGATAAGAGAGGTCACTTCTCTTTATTAGCTAGCTAACAAAATATATGAAACCCCTAAATTAACCCTCCAAAACCCTCACCCCCCCTCTTTCAAAAAAACAGCTCCTGAGCTACTGACGCGTGGACGCTCTTTGGTCCCGGTTGGTGTTACCAACCGGGACCAAAGGCCCTCCTGCCTGGGCTCGGCGGAGCGGCCACGTGTAGCCCCATCTGTCTCGGTTCATAAGCGAACCGGGACTAAAGGTCATGGGCTTTATTCCCGACACTTTAATCTCGGGTCCAGAACCGGGACAGATGGGCCTCTGGAACCGAGACATATGGGCCTTTTTCCACTAGTGTTAGCTAGGCATGATGATTTCAATGATGCTCGTATAGGAATAAGAATTGGAACATGCAAAAGAGCATCATGAATCTCATGACAAGCACATTTGAGTCAAACCCACTTCCTATGTATTGGGATTTTGTGAGCAAACAATTTATGGGAAACAGAATCAACTAGCATAGGAAGGCAAAACAAGCATAACTTCAAAACTTTGAACACATAGAGAGGAAACTTGATATTATTGCAATTCCTACAAGCATATATTCCTCCCTCATAATAATTTTCAGTAGCATCATGAAGTAATTCCACAATATAACCAGCACCTAAAGCATTCTTTTCATGATCTACATGCATATAATTTTTGTCACTCTCCACATAAGCAATTTCCTTCTCATGCAAAGTAGTGGGAGCAAACTCAACAAAATAACTATCATGTGACACTTGATTGACCTAACCACATTGAATATTAAAATCATGATAATAGGTTTCATGGTTGTCATTACTCTTTATAGCATACGTGTCATCACAATAATCATCATAGATATGAGGCATGCCATCATCATAATAGCTTTGCTCATCAAAACTTGGGGGACAAAAAATATCATCTTCATCAAACATAGCATCCCCAAGCTTGTGTCTTTGCATATAATTAGCATCATGAATATTCAGAGAATTCATACTAACAATATTGAAATCATGCTCATCATTCAAGGATTTAGTGCCAAACATTTTAATAACTTCTTCTTCTAACACTTGAGCACAATTTTCCTTTCCATCATTTTAACGAAAAACATTAAAAATATGAAGCATATGAGGCAACCTCAATTCCATTTTTTGTATTTATTTTATAAAACTAAACTAGTGAAAAACAAGAAACTAAAAAGATTTGATTGCAAGATCTAAAGATATACCTTCAAGCACTCACCTCCCCGGCAACGACGCCAGAAAAGAGCTTGATGTCTACTACACAACCTTCTTCTTATAGACTCATGTTGGGCCTCCAAGTGCACAGTTTTGTAGGACAGTGACAATTTTCTCTCGAGTGGATGACCTAAGGTTTATAAATCTATGGGAGGCATAGGATGAAGATGGTCTCTCTCAAACAACCCTGCAAGCAAATAACAAGGAGTCTCTTGTGTCCCTAACACACCCAATACAATGGTAAATTTTATAGGTGCACTAGTTTGGCAAAGAGATGGTGATACAAGTGTAATATGGATGGTAGATATAGTTTTTTGTAATCTAAAAATTTAAAAACAGCAAGGTAGCAAGTAACAAAAGTGAGCAAAAACGGTATTGCAATGCTTGAAGACAAGGCCTAGGGTCCATACTTTCACTAGTGCAAGTTCTCTCAACAATACTGACATAGTTGAATCATATGTAAATACCTCTCGTGCAACAAAGAGTTCACTCCAATGTCACAAATAGCGGAGAACTAAGGAAGAAATTATTGTAGGGTACGAAACCACCTCAAAGTTATCTTTTCCGATCAATCTTGTGAGCTATCCCTATAAGTGTCACGAACATCCCTAGAGTTACTAAAATAAAACATTAAGATACACATCAACCAAAACCCTAATGTCACCTAGACACTCCAACGTCACCACAAGTACCCATGGGCTTGATTATACGATATGCATCAGATAATTTCAGATTCATCATATTCAATCCAACACAAAGAACTTCAAAGAGTGCCCCAAAGTTTCTACCGGAGATTCAAGACTAAAACATGTGCTAACCCCTATGCATAGATTCCTAAGGTCACAAAACCCGCAAGTTGATCACCAAAACTTACATCAAGTGTATCAATAGAACATCCCATTTTCACCATGGATATCCCATCGCAAGACATACATCAAGTGTTCTCAAATCCTTAACAACTCAATCCGGTAAGAAAACTTCAAAGAGAAAACTTAATTCATCACAAGAAGATAGAGAGGGGAAAACTCCATATGATTCATCTATAACAATAAAGCTCGCGGTACATCAAGATCGTGCCATCTCAAGAACACGAGAGAGAGAGAGATCAAACACATAGCTACTGGTACATACCCTCAGCCTCAAGGGTGAACTACTCCCTCCTCGTCATGAAGACCGCCGAGATGATGAAGATGGCCTCCGGTGATGGTTTCCCCCTCCGGCAGGGTGCTAGAACGGGCTCTCGATTGGTTTTTCGTGGCTCTGGAGGCTTGTGGCGGCGGAACTCCCGATCTAGGTTTCTTTTCGGAGGTTTCTATATTTGTAGGAATTTTTGGCGTCGATCTCACGTCAAGGGGGGCCACGAGGCGGTGACAAGCCCGCTAGGCGCGGCCAGGGGGTGATCGCGCCTGGCAGGCATGTGCCTCCTCGTGGCTCTTCTGGCCCAACTCCAATGCTTCTAGGGTCTATTTCGGTCTAAAAAATCATACTAAATTTTTAGCCCATTCCAAGAACTTTTATTTCTGCACAAAAAATGACACCATGGTAGTTCTGCTGAAAACAGCGTCAGTCCGGGTTAGTTCTAATAAAATCATACCAAAATCATATATAATTATTGTAAACATGGCATGAATACTTCATAAATTATAGATATGTTGGAAAGGTATCAGGCCTCGGTGTAAAGCTCAGCGACAGGAGGTTCTTGCCACTATGCAGCTGCATCTCATGGTCGAAAGGCGACCTCTAGGAGTTCTGGTGGCGTCCGGCTCCTTTAGTTCCTCCCGACCGTCGAGCCAGAAGGGACAAGGGAGGCAGTTCAACAGGTGTTTCGATCTTGTATTTCCATTGTCTACCCCCGGTATTTTGCTGGCGGTGCTGTAGCCCTCCCTCTACCCCAAGTGGTTTCATCCCCAGTGGCGGTGGGATCGGGCCAAGATCGAAGACGGCGATGAGGACACGATTTCTTTTTTAGTTTTGTCTTTTGGGGTCCTATCTACAAAGTGTTTGGCCTGGGTTGTAATTTCCTCTTTGTGTTGGGCCTTCATGTAAAATGTTGCATGCTTATCTAATATAAGCCTGGGTCCTTTGGGACCCTTCTTCTGTTCAAGAAAAAAATCTCTGCTTTCTGAAAGAAAACGGGTTGAGTGTATGCACGTGTATATGAGCGTTCACATTTATACCGTGTTAAAAAAAAGGAATCCGCTCTGTTTACCACGAGAGTAGTTGACTTCAAGACGTCCGGAGCGACGTGCACGATATTCGAATGCTTCATTATAAGCAAAGAAGAGAAAATTATGTGTTAGAGCATCTATAACCGGACGCCTCAAATGACCCCCCGTATGCCAGCGGACGCGCCCGGTCAGTGACCGGAGAGGAGCGAGAAGGAAAGATGCGACTCAATCAGACTCCTCATATTATCTTATACGTATGGGCTGTCCACGAACCCTCATATCCATCTCAAATATAGTAAGGATATGAGGGCTCGCGAACGCTCTCGGGCGCACCCGGTCAGTCCACCACGTAATAGGCGACCCCACCCTAGACCATCTTTTCTTTTTCCTTATTCATTATTTTATTTCTCTCTCTTCCTCTCCACCAATCGCTTGCAAGTGACCGAACATATGAGGAAGAAAATGAAGAATGTGGTTGCCCGAACAGACAAATAGGGGGCAGGCATCACTGACCAGACGTGTCTGCACATGTTTAAGAGGTCATATTTTCTATATCCATCTATAGATGTTCTTACCTCGCATGGCAGAGGAACCACGTCCTCCGTTTCGATGCAAAACATATGCGAATCAATCGTTCACGCACGAACTCTAACATGCCTGATTAATCCCAGGAATTAGGGCAGGCTTCGGTGCTAGGTCCGCTAATTCCCTGCATCGAGCCCAACCAGACCCGTCCGGGAAGAAAGAAGCCTGTTTGGTTGACTGGTTTCATTGTTGGGCCTACATAGCACGGAATTTAAAGCACATGTGGGCCTGGCTCGCTGGGAACGCTTGAATCGGCAGTTTCTTGCGAGCCAGGCCCGAGCGGTGCGCAAGCGAGCGGGCCCTTGCACGAGTGGAGACGGGATGGATACAGGGTGATTACGTGAGGTCTTCTTCAACCTCCAGTAAGCTTCTCTCTAATCTCCTCTCTTCCTTGTCCCTGTGATCTACAGAACGGTGCTTCGATTCGAGGTAAGATCTACATGAAAAATATGCATCTTGATGCTACGGCTTCATTCAGGCGATCGCTTCGTAGTTTCGTCGGCCGGAAGTTCTTTATTGCATGTTCCCGTTTGAAGCTATTCTAGACGAATTTTGTAAGATTCGTCGCGCACGATCGATCTTTTGAAATTTTCTTTGACTAGCATCCTAATTTCGCAGTTCCGCACAACATTCGTGTTGTAAGTTTTTGGTTTCGACGATCGTAGCTTCATCTCTCCTTGAACCTAAGTCTAGTGCACTCACGCCGCCATGTCGAGCTCCTCCGTCCTCTGCTCAGAGCCCTCCTATTCGTCCCTCTCGATGCCGACGCCCTTTCCCTTGATCTTCTTGCCCACAACCTACTACACTAGAGTCGTTTCCGGCGTCGCTCATCTCGGCCTACTCTATGTCGTCCTCCTACTGCACTGACGTTGCAATGGCGCGCACACTGCTTTCTTGTGTCCTCTGCCTTTGTGCACACCGCAGTTCGCCGCGTTGCCGAGGGGGTCGATCATCTTGGCGTCCTCCCGGCCTCCTCTCTCTCGTCCCACTACACTGAAGTCGTTTCCGGCGTCGATCATCTCGGCCTCCTCTCTCGTCCTACTGCACGAACGATACCATGACGCGAGCACTGCATTCTCCTCCTTTGTTCCCTGTCTTTGCACGAGCACCACAACTAGTTCGCCGACGGTGTCGCTCGCCGTGCCGCCGACGGGGTCGCTTGCCCACGACTCCATGGTCGTCATGTCGGACACAGCGCCACGGCCATTATCCACCGCAGTCGCCATGGTCCGGCACACACTGCATTTCTTCTTCCCCTTCCTCTGCTAGCTTTTAACCCTGTGTGCTAAGTGCAAGTGATAGCTCTTAATTATACCCCATGCGGGCAACCAAACATCGTGTAGTTGTATGCGTCGAGACAATGCATGCAACCAAACAGTGTGCCAAAGTTGATCCCTAATACAGAAAGTCCATATGCAGACAACAAAACAACTTGTAGATGTCAAGTATGAGGTTGTTTTCCCAAAATCAGACTAAATGGAAAAGGATATACAACGCATGGCTGAAAACAACCAAACACGTTCCAAGATATCGCCAATGTCTTGCCTGATCGGACGCAGGAGCCGACGCGTGCAAGCTGCGAGCGAGGTTGGGCTGCACGGACTACCCCAGGTCGGCATGGCAGCAGGGGTGGTGCACGCCGATCCCATCAAAAATCTTGGAGTCGTGTCGCGTGCAGCAACAACAAAACCAGCACCAATCGCGGTGTCATCCCAGCCGTCTGCGCCAACCCCAAAGCCCCGGCGGCTAGCGCTATATATATCCCCGCCCCGTCCCAGCTGCTCTTCCACTCCACCACCCACATCGCAACCAAGCCTCCCAACCAGAGCTGAGAGCTACCGCCAGCAAGCGAACCAACGCGCCCCCAGGCCGGTCGTCGGAGCCAACGCAGCATGTGCAACGTCATCACGATCCCGTCGGTCGCCTGGCTGCGCCGCGCCGTGCGCCGGTGGCGGTCCCGCCGCTCCACCGCCACCGCTACGGTCCCGTCGGGGCACGTCGCGGTGTGCGCGGAAGGCGCGCGGTTCATGGTGCGGCTGGCGCACCTGAGCCACCCGGCGTTCCTGGAGCTTCTCAGGCAGGCGGAGGAGGAGTACGGCTTCCCGTCCGGCGCCTCCGGCCCCGTCGCGCTCCCCTGCGACGAGGACCGCCTCCGCGACGTCCTCCGCCGCGTCTCTTCCTCGTCCGACCCCGACATGCCTCGCCGCTCATCCTTCCGCCGCCGCCGCGGCGACTCGCGGCCGCTGCTGCAGGGTGTTGCCGTGGAGAAACTCTTCTTGTGAGCGATCGACCAACAGCGGGCGTGCAGCGGCGCCGAACGATCGAGCAAAGGAGCGCCCAATTTCTGTGCGCAACGGGAGCAAGTGGTGACAGACAGGGTATTCTGGAGGCTGGAAAAAGGCGGCTGCGGTGGCCGTGAAGAGCGTTCGGGGCCGCCGCTCCAGTGCACAGCGTAATGCCAGCCGGCGATCGGAATCGGAATATCGGATACGCGAGTCCTAAAGCTGGGTAGTGAAGTATATGTGATGGTGATGGTGGTAACTGATTGGAGAAGGCGACGTTTTTTTTAGATTGTTTTGTCTGTAACTATTCTACTCGTCTGTGCAGCTCCTTGCTGAGGCATACGAGTAAATTAATTAGTAAGGATTGGCTGATTGTTCTTGTTGTACATACAATTTGACAATTTGTCGTCGTTTGTGATTCATACATGTCTTGGTCATGTTGAGTTGCCGAAATTTGTTCCGGCCGTTAATCACAACTCGTCACGAGCGCACTGCTCATTGCTTTAGTTGCCAGCTCCGTGAGACGACCCGGCTGATCCACGAAGCTTGCCGGCATGAACCGCCGCCGCCAAGCAAGATTATGGCTAACACCTACCAGTAGTGTGATTCAAAGCTTTTTATCGATATTGTGTAAGGGGAGCAATTCACGCAAATACTACATTCACTATATGATATAAAAATCTCAAAGATGTGCTAGTTCGGTAAGTAATAACGGTATAAAATCTTTGAAGCAACACTACTCAAGGTATTAAAGTATGGCAAATCCCTAATTCCACTTATAGTTTTCTCGCGTTATAGTTGACTTGCGTTCTTCAAACATGTCACCTCATCAAAGTGTGGCCACGTTTTTTTTTAAACACAAAAAATATGATGTCGGATTTTTAGACATGGCAAATCTGACATTTCTTATGGCAAATTTAGTTTGCATTTTTCAGACAAAAAATGAACTAACACGGATCTGTCATACTCACTAACTATACTTCACATCCTCAAAGAACATAATTTACCATGAATAACATTCGATTTGCCA
The DNA here is from genome assembly GCA_022496015.1 of Hordeum marinum. Lineage (NCBI taxonomy): Eukaryota > Viridiplantae > Streptophyta > Magnoliopsida > Poales > Poaceae > Hordeum > Hordeum marinum. The sequence continues at coordinate 518,689,230 of CM039673.1, forward strand.
TGATACAAAAATCTGATGTTGGATTTATAGTGAAATCTTTATTTATCAAAGAAAGGCAGTCCCATTTGATTTTTCGTCTAGTTCACAAGCATTACCGGAAATGCGCAGGGCATGCAAGTGCAGGGGCACTCACCTACCAAGTCCTTCTGCCTGCTTGGTTTGTCTCGTGATTCGTGTAGTAGTTCAACACCGCACGATGGCCCACTAAAAATTAAAATCCCTAAAAAAAACTTTTACGGGTTTTGCATCTAAAACCGCCAAGTTTTAACCACTTTCATATATATAATTTCAAGCAACTTTTTCTGTCAATCTTAGACACAAAATAGCGGCCGCTCGTACTAAGTTTCAACTTTGAAGCTTAACATTTACCCTAAAAAGTCATAAAAATATATTCACAATGGTTCTTATTTGAAAACATTAGTCTCGAGAAACACAAATATTAAAATAAAACTTAATTTTAATTTTTTTTGTTTAGAAGATATAAAACTTTAAAACCGAAAGCCAAAATAAAAAGCAGGCAAGCATTACTCCTACATAACTACCAGCATTTTCACTAACCTAAATTATTACGTCAGCCTGAAAGAGCAAATACTAAACATAGTTAATCAAATAACAAGACAGAGTTACCCTTAATTTAACTAGCTTAAAAGCCTACAAGTGTCAGTGTGTCGCGCTAGTAGGACTCGCCACAATGTTAATGAGCTAGCCGCAATGTTTGCTTGCAGTTGCAGGCCGCGCCACTTTGCCGGCGGCGAGCAGACGACAGGTGGACTGTTTTTCTTGGCAGTTTCATGCGTGCAATCCGAACGAAACCAGACATTATCTGCTGATTAGGAACTCATGCACATGCTCGTGGCGAGTGAAACAGAACATGCAATGACGAGTGCATGTATGTTTGTCAGATCCTGAACCTCTCTTCTCCTATAGGGCAATCAGGTGACTTGACTGACCGAATAAGGTTTAGATCCAAGCACCGGCCTTTGTGTATTCTTATCGACCGATCCGTTTCAGAGGTCAAGCAGATGGGGCGTCGCCACGTAGTGAGGTAAACATCACAAGAGGCAGACAGGTCCATGGAGTTCGTTTGTTTTACATGCGTTGCAGATACTGCTGCTCATTATCGGTCCGATCTTGAAGGCATTTTTCGTCTGACGATTCTCAAGGTTACGCGGCTCCCTGTCCCGCCGCACCATCACGCGCGTGCACGGTGAGTGGTAATTCAGCACAAAAGAACCGGCGTGTCAGACGACATACCTGCTGCCGGACAAGCATGCGACTTCAGTCGCCGCGAGTCCGCTCAAACTGGCCGACCATCATCTTACCTGGATAGGACTCCTTTGATTGACCGGCAAACTGGGGATCGGCACGTAGCGAGGCGCCCAGATCGCACATCGCAGAATCCAGCAGGGCGTTTCCACCCACGGCCACGGCTGAATGTGTTCGGGCCCAGATACACTGCACACTCCGAGGTTAGTTGTAGTGATCCAGCGATTACAATTTTGCGCCGCATCCAGCGACAGCAACCGCCGGACTGTGCTCGGGTCGACTGCCCGTGCGCACGACGTAGTTGGAGTAGAGTATACCGCGGCCGCGATCGGTCGACCGGCGGGTACGCACGTACGTACGTACGTACGTGTCACGGCGCGGCGCCGTCGCACATGCGGATGCGGGGAATCTCTGCGGCGGGGGCGACGATGGTGGCGTCCCGTGGACTCATCGGCAGTTCCAATTTCTGCTCTGGAGATCACATCGCCTACACGATCCGTAAACAATGCGCTCGAGAAGGAGAGGGCCGTCTTACAGCGTGCTAGCGTAGTATACCGGTAGTGTACAGTTTGTACACAGGTGACCGCCCCGGGCGTCGGCATCGTCATCGGCCGTTTCCGGGTGCCTAGTTGTACTGGCCGTGACTGTCAAGTACAAGCACTGCTCCTTGCTCCTTCTCGTGATTGGCGCCGCCTGGTGCACGACTGCACGACACATACGTAGCGCAACCTTCTAGCTCGCTCGATCGATACGTATATGTGCTGTACGCCCAGGTCGCTTGAAAATGAAAGTGCTATAGTATCAACTGCCTTGGTTGTACGTACTGACAGTAACTATCGAGTACAAGTTGTACAAGTACTGCTCTTTCTGATGATTGCCGCGTCACTCACAAACCCATGTTCTTCGGATTAGACCGCCCAAGATCTTCTAGTTGCTCGATCTCTACATGTTTATGGTACACAGCTCATCTGAAAGTGAAGGCCTTTAAGTCGTATGCCAATATTTATCAATATTTTTGAGGTGAAAGTCGTATTCAAATGTTGTATACAGTACTATATGGCTGTGTTGCCGAGTCAGCCACATGCTATCATATGCCACACCACGACAAGCATGAATGCATGCATGTATCACATGGAGTCATCATTTGCACTTACTCACGGCACGCTCGCGGGGCACCCACTACGTGCGTACGCTAATTGGCGTGGGTGCTTGACACGTACAGCATCTAGCGAAGCAGGGGACAAATTAAGCTCCTGCCCTATGGAACCATAGGTTATTATTGGCTTGATTGTAAGCCTACATACATGCATCAAATCATGTAAATCTCCTTGGCGTATTAACTTTTGTTCCGTTCCCACACTAAACTAATGCGAGACCGGAGAAGAGGACCTCTCTGTTGTGTGAAGGCTCGTAAAATAGGAATAAAGGGGAGACGAATATGGATACACAAGCACGTTGAAATCATTTTGAAATCTCTGTCAAACAAAGAAGCCATTTTTTTGTCGGGAAAAAAAGAAGCCAGTTAAAGGCTTGCATCATCATGAAAATTGTTCCTTCTAGTTCATACCATGCATTGTTCAACAACACCCCACAAGGGTTGTCCAGAACAAAATGTTAACAAGATGTTAAAATTTTATTTGTTGCATGCCATCTCAGAACCATTTTGGCACTGGTACGTGACGTATTTTCTCAGTAAATGATTAATTTTGCTATGATTATCTGGTGACCCCGAGAACAACGGAACAAGTTCATGAGTTAGTAGACACAACATATATTAGTGGCAATCTGGCATTACACAAGGACGAACTCCTACTGCGTTGCTACGTGTCAAAACTAATCTATTAGATATCCTGAAGGCTAAGCTTCAAATGCGATACAGCAAGAAGTGTATCTTGTTAGAATGGAGAAAGAAAGATTGGTGTGAAATATGATGGTTGTATTATTGAGCCTCATGAATGAGTATATATTTGATACAAGATTTAAAGGGCAAAAAGCCTCTCCTAGAAATAAGGTAGGAGACAGATTACAAATCCTAGACTACCAAATAAATGACTACAAATATATCTCTAACATCATCCTGCAGTCGTGCGAACAACAGGAGCATCGCGGACAGTCAGACTAGAAAGAATAACAACCGACGGGCTAACATCCCCTCACAGTAGTAGCGGGAGTGTCGGGGACGGTGTCGCACCGAGGACGCGTGAAATGTAGATGAAGCCGATGAGTTGCTCAAACGAGGCGATAGCCCTTTGTCCGCGATGCGACACCATCCTCCTTTGGTCTCTTTATCATCACTTGGTTGATGACACTGCTTAACACTAGTTAAGTGTGTTTAAGGACGGTAGACAGTTGGTTAGGATGCGGAAGAAAGCGATCCATCATCTAATGATCACCGATCAGTGCCGGCCGTGCATGCTCTGCAGCATCCATTGATGGCCTGCTAATGATGCGGGTTGCTAAACAACGAGAAGAACAAAAGAAAATGGGAAATACTGACTCGTTCAATTTGTTTCTGTCAGTCCCTTTCAGTCACATCGGAGCCATAAATTAGATAGAAATCCAGCCTGAAAGGGCAAAGGTACGCGCAATTTTTTAGGCTTGTACGCCGTGAGCACCATGTACTAAAACAAGGAGGTGTGCCCATACGTTTACAGTAACGAGAAAACTGATGAAACCAGTAGAAAATGTCATCGCCCGGCACATGCAGAGCAGCAATCCTCCTGGAATTATGATCGCACATTCCAGGTTTGACTGCCGTGCGCCGCCGCATGCATGCATGCAATACGCATATGGCTCGCCAGGAGACAGGAAACAAGTGAAGGGATGAACTGTGGGCTGAGCTGAGCTGGTCAGTCGCTTTCCTCCGATCGGCGTGCGTCCAGCTGCATGCATGATATTCCCTCCATTTCTAAATACAAAAGTCTTTCTAAAAATTTCACTAAAAGACTACATACGAAACAATATGAACAAATCTACATTTTAAAATATGTCTATATACATTCGTATGTAATCTTCTAGTGTAACCTCTAAAAACATTTATATTTAGGAACAAAGGGAGTATACGTCACTGAAATAAAAGATGAGGGGAGCTCGATGCGACTCTCTTCTTCTCGTTTCTTTGATTCGCCGGTCCATGTTTGCATTGTTTAGGCCTTTTTCAATGTTTCACGGTGTACAGATGTTAAGGATGTCACATAGACAAAAAAATAATGTGACAAAACAATTAAAGAAGAGAGTACCAGCTTGTAGAAATGATCGTCTCGGGGTCTGAAAAAAGAATGTGGTGCGGAGTACCTCTCGTAGTCGTAGCACGAGAGGCATAGCCAAATTGTTCGGTCGTTCGAATATGGAATGGTGTGTGACATCTAGCAACACGAGTGAGCATAGACTCGACACGCACGAACGGCCGTGCCTGGAACTCGATATATTGTCCCGATCGACGCGCCACGCACCAAGCTGTTGAATCAATAGGGAGGCTTGGGCGCGTCCGTCATCTTGGTCCCGATACACATGACCCAACACAAACGCCACTACTCCCTCCTAACCCGACCTTCGGACCAGCCATTTCTTCTCCTCTTTTCTTCCTCGTCCGTACCGGTCCTCTCCTATCTCCGATGGTCAATAGCTGTATATTATAGAAAAAAAAGGTTTAAAATATTTTGAAACATTGCAGTTCTACCATTCACCCACCCTGGCCCAATGGGCTAGATCCCTTACTGCATATCCCTGTTGTCACCCGTGCTCCGCCATCGTATCGAGTCCTCAGCACCGCCACAACACCCCTACGCTCTACTCACACCGCAACAGGCACCCTTGCCGGCCTGGACGCCGTTGTGGCACGTCCAGCTTCTCTCGGACTGCATCTTGTTTGTTCTTAGTTCGACTCTAAGCACATCATGGCCGACTTCGACATATCCCATTGTTACACATGGTGTCCTAAACCTTTTTTCTGTGATATGATTTTATTTTACGCAACCTCGTCAATAGGGCGGGGAGCTCCCTCAATTGCTTTAAGAAGAAGGGATTTTATACTATTAATGAGGAAACCGGATTGAAAAACGATACATCTGTTAGTTAATTGAGAAAAATTGAATGAAAACCAAATACAAACATGAAAGACACAAGAGTGAATAGAGCTTGGGAAGTGCTTATGTACTATGTTTAAGTGTATGCATGTGTATATGAACATTCGCGTGTATATTTTGTTTGAAAAATAAAGGGAACACGTTTCGTTTACCAATAGAGTAGTTGACTTGAAGATGCCCGAAGCGGCGTGCACGATATTTGAACGCTTCATTACAAGCCAATGAGAGAAAATCATGTGTTAAAGCATCTATAATCGGACCCCTCATAGCCCCCTCAAACGCCCGCACAGGCCGTCCGGTGAGTGATCGATCACAAAAACGTGACCCAACCGGACCTCTCAAATCCGCCTCATACGTTTCGGCTGACCAGCATCCCTCATATCCAGCCCAAATATAGGGCGGATATGGGGCATCCCGTCACACCCGGGAACACCCGCCTGACAAGCCCGGTCCACCACCGACCCCACCGCTGTCCCACAAAAAACCCCATTATGGGCGCCTCACTCTGAACCCTAGCTACCTCACTCTATCTTCCTTCGCCTCCTCCTCTCCCTCCGTCTCCTCCTCTCCCTCTCCAAGCCCGATCCCATTGAGTAGAATGTCGAGTGCCGGCAGCCGCTCTGGCAACTCCGACGTCGACTTCGAGGAGCTGGCCCTCCGCATCGCCTTGGAGCGGTCCAAGGTGGAGACCGGCGGTAGCTGCAGATCTGGAGGTACGCCATCGCTCCCGAGCCGACGATGTGTGGATGCCGAAGCTGGACCCTCCCGGCCTGCGCACAACTCCGACAAAGCTGCACAATCCGCACCGGCCCCACGATGTGTCCTTCCCCCGTTGGCTGCTGCTCCACGCAGGCAGCATTGGGTCCTCGTGCCTGTGTTGCCGGCCAACGCCCGCCGCGTACTCCGAAATCGGAGGCACGCGTCGCCCGTCGTGAGAGGTAGCGGGCACTAGGATGAGGGGAAGCGTCCGCGCACCGCCACCGTAGGATGCCGGCGGAGCCTGACGAGAACGAGCGCCTCCTTGCATGGGTGTAACACCGGTCCCTCACGACGGCGGAGACGGACGCTCGACGCCTCCGACGGAAGAATGGGAAGGCACTCCGGCTTGCTATTAAGCAGTCGTAGCGCGAGGCGAAGGAGGCAGCGGGAGAGAAGGCCTGACTACCGCGGTTGAAGCGGGAGCAGGACAGGGCAGTCCGGCGGATGAAAGGCTCATCGACGACTCTGACGACAATGACATCGACAACTCCTCCTCCTACGACCAAGACCCTCCGCCAGCCGTGGACCGCTACAGCTACGTCGGCGATCCAAAGGGCAAAGGTCCGGCGAGGAAGTTGTGATCTGCCCCCTCCCCCTTCGCATTGTTCATATAGTTTTTAGGTAATGATGAACTATGTCATGTGAACTCGATGATCTTTTGGGTGATAATGGATGTTCGTTTGCGCAAATTTTGTTTTCGTTTGCTTCCGGTTTTATTGTTCGATGTTTGATCATGTAGATTATTTCGATCTGCATGTGTAGCATGAATATAGGGTGCCAAATATGAGATATTTGGATGTGAAGAGATAAATTTAAGGCATGATCGGGTAGGCTTGTCTGCTGTGTGAGATATCGCCAATGTTTTGCCTGATCGGGCGCAGGAGCCAACGCGTGCAAGCTGCGAGGTTGGGCTGCACGGACTACCCCAGGTCGACATGGCATCAGTGGTGGTGCACGCCGATCCCATCAAAAATCTTGGAGTCGTGTCGTGCGCAGCAACACAAAAACTAGCACCAATCGTGGTGCCATCCCTCCCTGCGGTTTGCGCCACCCTCAAAGCCCCAGCGGCCAGCGCTATATATATCCCCGCCCCGTCCCGCTCTTCCACTCCACCACCCACATCGCCGAGCTCGCGACCAAGCCTCCCAACAAGCTAATAGCTAGCAGCAGCAAGAAAGGCAACATGTGCAACGTCATCACGATCCCGTCGGTCGCCTGGCTACGCCGCGCCGTGCGCCGGTGGCGGGCCCACCGCTCCACCGCCTCCGCTACGGTTCCATCGGGGCACGTCTGTAGGAGATATGCCCTAGAGGCAATAATAAATGTTATTGATTATCTCCCTGTTCGTAATTAGGTATATGTTCCATGCTATAACTGCTTTGGTTCTCGAGTCTACAATAACCACGAGGCTTGAAGGAAGACTCATATGCACGTGTGGAATAATAAACGGTAAATTGTATTCCTAGTCTGGCCTCTAAGACTGGCTCAAGTATTGCATGATGATCCTGTTTTCCTGATCATGGGCATGGCTATGCCGGCAATTTTGAGGGCACAATGTTAGAAGAACATTTGTGTTGAATCGACCCAAATTGATGTTATGCTATGAGATACATTCGTCATAAGTTAATGGTTAATAACACAGAGAAGTTAATATTTTCATAATTCCTTAGACCATGAGAGTATCGAGTTTCTTCATGCTTGCTTCATGAACTTTGGGGTTTGTTAAACGTCATCCGTAAATGGGTGGCTATTACGGCGGCTTACGGGTTCATTGAAAAGTATGTCAAGTAACTTGATAGCTCAAGATTGGGATTTGCTTCTCCGACGATGGAGAGATATCTCTGGGCCCTCTTGGTCTTACGGCATCCAGCATCATCTGGCCAGACCCTTTGTGATTTGATCACGGGGATGCCTGAACACGGGAACGAGAAAAGAGAACAATACCGGTAACGAGGTAACTGGCATAGTGGACAAGTTGTTGATCCACAGGGATGCCAACATGTCTCACCTTAGGTATCTGTAACATATCGCGAAGCAACAGGAATAGCACACGGCAACTTGAGAGTCACTCAAATAATCATTCGTGTGGGTATAGGGGTCAATATGGGTGTCCAGGGCTCCGATGTTGATCATTGATCGGAAGGGGTTCCGGGTCATGTGTATGCTTCACCGAACCTATAGGTTCACACGCTTAAGGGTCATCTATCTGCTGAATACTAGACACGGAGTCTGAGAGAAAATCACCGAAAAAGTTTCGGACACCGGAAAAGTTTCGGACAGAGGAAAAGTTCTGTAGAGAGAACACCGGAAAAGTTTCGGTAAAACTGAAAAGTTGTTTCAGGGGATACCATTAAGTCAAATTGGTTTTGGCACATGCCTGATAATTCTTGGAGGGTGCCAGAATCATTCTCGAATCTTCTGGGAATTTTCCGGAAGAAAAACTGGAAATGTTCCGGAGCTGCCGGAACCGCTTCAGATGCTTTTCGCAGATGAAAATCAGTAATCCGGAATTGTTCCGGATCGCATTGAAAATTATTTTAGTGGGGTACTGGAAATGTTCTAAGCCCACATAAATATTTTCAGTTCGACCGGACACTGAAAAATGTCGTCGTGAATAGTTAAAGTACTTTTTGGGAGAAAATATCTCGTGAATAGTGAAAACACTATTATGAATAGTGGGAAACACTGTTGGGAGAAAATATTTCATGACTAGTGAAAACACTATTACGAAATAGTGGAAAACACTATTGTGAATAGTAGGAAACACTATTTACGAATAGTGGAAATAGTGGATCACTATTATGAATAGTGAAAATATCTGAGGGCATTTTCGTATTTTTACCATAGTCTCTCACCCTATAAATAGGGGTGAGGAGGCAGCCCAAAAACTCACTCCTTCTCACATACAAGTGCCATTGCAATGATCTGGCTTCTTCTCTTCCTCCGAGCGAAATAGTTTCGTAGAGTCGAAAGGTTGTCTAGGTTCCGGCAGGAACTAGTTCTGGACGACGAAGCCCTGCCGGATAGATGACACCGTATGTGTGCCACTCTGTAGAGAGATCATAGTTTCAGTCTTAGATCGAGAGTGCCTCCCGAAGGGTTGTCCGTGTGACCGTCCAAGTTTCGAAGGTCCTCCCGAAGGGCTGTCCGCGTGACAATCCAAGTTTTGGAGGTCCTCCCGAAGGGCTGTCCGCGACACCGTCCGGGGGACTGTCTGACCGCCTCTCGGAGGGCTGTCCGACAGCCTATGTTTCATGATTCGGCATGATGGCTGGTGCCATATGATTGCACTTGAATGACCTGCGTGTCAACCTTATGTAATGCACTTATTTTATTTGCTATAGAGATAGCAATATTATCTGGTGCATCGACAAGGTGGTGGCAATCTTCGCGAAGGTGAACAACGACGCGAATGCCGAAGACAAAGAAATACAATACTTCTCCGTCAGAAAGGGCTATACCATATCATGCTATTATGAATTGCCTGAGATGTTTATCCCTTATGATGCACTCTTTTGATTGCGCGGTAGTCGCTTTTATTAGGGTGATCTCTCACAAAATATCAAGTAGTTAGTGTTCTCCCAAGTGTAGCACCGTCACGGCATCATTCCTTTCGGGGTATCACATGGATACATGGGTACGAACGATTGTACGGGTGTGAGGCGGGTGAGTTGAGACCTCGCAGCGTGATCACTTGGTTGTCTTGACGTTCAGGCATGAAAGTCATGAGCTCGGAACACACGCATCGAAAGATGAGCAAGAGTCACATAGAGATGTGATTGGCAAGTTGGCCTACCGATTACAATTCTCGTCACTTGAAATGGATACATCCTTGGCGTTGAATTGTAATATGGATCTTGAATCACTCACAATCAATTATGAGAGATATTGATTTGAGTGGGAGCGTCCTGTAGAATTGAATTCTTTTAATTCTCAGTGAAATTAATTTTGAACAATGTCTAAGTGTGATTTGCATAATAGTTGTAGAATAATGGCTCGCGTTTCCACCTTCCCTATTAAAATTGAATAGGTGTTAAATATCTGGTTAAAACTTTACGGTTGGTAACGTAATGTGAGGATTGTCCTCAAGAGTGCCGAGAAGGACTTTGTCCTATCACATGCTTTTGGTATTACCCGCTAATGCTATGGATCATGTGACTCTTGTCCTTCCATCCAAAAGCTAGAAATCCTTTTCAGTCAAAGTGCAATATGTTTGCTTCCATGAGACCCGAACTTCGAAATTTTGGATAGTTATGCGATATTCATGGAATCTGGAAATCATTTTCAGAGACAGACAAAGGCTAAAAGATATGAGATATTCAAAGCAATGTTTGTTTGAAAACTACTAGCAAATAAGTTTACTATGCATTAGACTGATAAGAGAGGGATCCAGGAGAACGCCTATCATATGATGAAAGGTGAATAAAACAACAACTTAAAGAGAAAGGAAGTGTCCAAAGGGTGTTAGTGAGACTTTCACGCCTAGGAAGTCCAGGGCTAACGACACTCTTAAGTTGGATGCTTCTTCTGAGAATAGGAGAAATACTGAAAAGTTAAAACTGTTAGAAGTATAATGGCAAAAGGAAAGAAGACTGGAATATCCAGCTCATGTATGAATGTCATACAAGTTTTTGATGTATAGAAGGCTGGTCAAAGATATAGTTCTTGGAATTATGGTTAAACATGTTAATCACTAATTCTTGGGTATTGTGAGTTGGTCACAAAGATACCCGCTCGATTGCATTCTGTTGCAACTCGATGTAACAACTATTATGGTCTGAAAGACTAACCAGGGATGAGGTTTAGATACACGCCGGGAACATAGTAAATGTTACTATGCCTTCCATCGGTGTATTCCCTATGTATTAAGTTTCATAATTCATTTTGGAGTTTCACACTCTAGCTCTTTGCATAAGGTATCTTGCAAGAAGGTTGTTCATCGGAGAACTTTTCATGTTCGGTGTTATGAATAACATAAGGGCCATACTTTCATTATGAATGAGACGTATGTTATGAATATTGATAATAATACATTACCTCTGGGTTTACTTTTATAATTCATTTTAGAGTTTCATACACTCTAGCCCATTGCACAATGTTTGTTGCAAAGGAGTTGTTCATAAAAACAACAATTGTTGTTCAGTATTATGAATAAACATGAAGGGCCATGCTTCCATCCTAGATGGGATGTATGTTATGAATATTGATGGAAATATGATACATCCATAACACTAACGCTAAATGTCACAAGACTAAAAGAATACCACATATGTGTGACACTGCATTTGGTCACATTGGAGAAACCCGCATGGAAAATTCCATTATGATGGATTTTGAAGTCGTTTGATTTTGAATCATCTCACACTTGTAACTTTCCTCCAAAAGGTGAACTAACTAAAATACCGTTCACAGGCCATAAGGAACGAGCAAAGAACTTATTGGTGATCATACATTTGATGTATGTAGTCCGATAAATGTTGTTGCAAACAGTGGATTTGTCTACCTTCAAAAATGACTCAAGTAGATATATGGATATTTACTTGATGAGACGTAAGTCTGGATCTTTTGAAATCATTCGAAAGGTTTTCAAAAATGAAGTAGAAGTTATTGTACCAAGAAAATTATGTTTCTGCAATTTGATTGCGGAAAGGAATATTTGAGTTACAAGTTTAGCGAATGTCTGATGAGTTGTCAAAAGAGTTTCATAACTTGCACCTCCCGGAACACCGCTACAAGTGGAAAGTCCGTGAAGATGTAATCAAACCATTTATGACATGGTAAGATCAAAGATGACATAAATAGATTTGCCATTACCCCTTTTATAGAGTGATGCTTTAGAGACTGTGGCTTTTACACTGAAAAGAGATCCATCAGGTCTGTTGAAATGACGCCATGGTATGGTACGCCCAACCATGTTATATCTTTTCTTAACATTTGGAATATGGGGCTTGTGTAAAAGGTTACAAACCTATTCCAAATCAGACAAATGCTACTTTGTATGGTTATCCCAAGTCATTGGGTATTCCCCCACCACTATGCCGAGGCAAAGGGTTTTGCCACAAAACGGTATGCTTTTAGAGAGATTAGTTCTTACAAAAGGTGAGTGGGAGGACAGTGCAACTCGACAAGATAACTAGTATCTTCGTCATCAGTTCAAAGGAAAGAAACCCTGGAAGTGATTCCGTTGTTTCCTACTACGACTGATACGGAAGTCTCTACAATAAAATGTATGGACTTCGGTCAAACGTGCAGCTGAACCATGTAGGCAAAGCTCGTGCAAACCTATCAGGTGCACAAACGAGATATTGTTGTTAGACAACAGTATACCTACAATACACAAGGAAGCGTTGATGGGCCCTGACTCCGGGTTGGCTAAATGCCAATACAATCCGAGATAGTTTCCATATAAGTGATTCAAGATTAAAACCTTGATACACCTTTTAGAGGACTAGAGTCTAACGAATATTTATGGAACTAAAAACTGATACGGATAAAATTGTTTTATCCATAAAGCTCGACTTGTTGAAATAACAAGTTCAAGGAGTTGACTACGATGAGGTTGTTTCACCGTAGCGATGCTTAAGGTCGGTTTGGGTTGAACCAGCAATTAATACATATATCAATCATGAGATATGAAACATGGATGACAAAAGGATTTCCATCTGATGGAAATGAAACCTAGGACTTGTATGTGATACAGTCCAAAGTAATTTGTCGATCCAGAGGATGCTAGTAAGTATGCAAACTTCAGAGTTCTAGCAATGGACAGAAGAGAGCAAAATGGAGTTGGAATCTTTGTGGTTTGATGAAATGGTCAAAAGGGTTTTTTGATTTCATCAATGGGTAACGAAGATGCTTGTGATTCAAGAAAGTAAGTGGGAGCATAATAATTTTTCTAAAAACGTTGTGTGCTTGACACATTGTTAATTGGAAACAAATTTCTAGACACGAATTAGGACTTCATTTGAAAATAGTTTTGCGATGAAGTGCTTAGGCTAAATAGCCTCAATATTAGGCATGATGATCTATGAAGATAGATTTACCTAATGGGGCTAAGCAATGAATACATATTGACAAGGTGCTAAAACCTTTTAGCATTTAAAAATGCCAAGGAGTGATTCTTGCCGAAGTCACATGGAAAGAGTTTTTGCAAGACTCAGTGTCCCAAAACACTGACGAGTAAAATACATGATGGAGATTCCAAACACTCTACTGTTTGGATTAAATCATGTATTCCATGGTATGTAAAAACAACCAGATATGTCTGATACTCCCAAGTTGTTGCGAGTATAGATACCAAAGTGATCCAAGCACTGATAATGGGACAACAGTGAAAGATGCCATTAAGTACTAGAGTAGTGTTGATGACATGTTTTCTCACAAGCAGAGATTATGAAGTGCTCGTTGTAAGTAATTACATCGATGCAGTCTCAATCAATGCTCCATGCGATTTTCGATTTAAGTTAAGGGTTTTGTGTAATACACAATATGGTGGCACGGTAGTTGAAAATTGTTCCAAACAAGATACTGTGGCGAATTCTGTAACAAAGGCTAAGTATGTTGACGCTTTGGAAGCGACAAAGAAGTTGTTGAATCATGTAGTTCATTCATGAACTTAGTATGGTTCCAAAATGGCTTTGGTCTATGATACACTATTGTAGATAGTTGCTCCATAGCTCAGTCTAAGGAATCAGGTTTCGACCAATGATTCACACATATGCAAAGCCAAGTTCACATAAAATACGAATTTTGTGATAGCGTGAAAACGCGAGGATATGCAAAGTTACACACGGAGCTGAAGTTGTCAGATCCGTTGGACATCAGGCTATACCACAAGCGAAGCATACTTTACACCAGTATGCCATAGGTGTAAAGTGCATTAGCATTGACTAGATTATTGACTCTAGTGCAAGTGGGAGTCTGCAGGAGATATGCCCTAGAAGCAATAATAAATGTTATTGATTATCTCCCTGTTCATAATTAGGTTTATGTTCCATGCTATAACTGCTATGGTTCTCGAGTCTACAATAACCACGAGGCTTGAAGGAAGACTCATATACATGTGTGGAATAATAAACAGTAAATTGTCTTTCTAGTCTGGCCTCTAAGACTGGCTCAAGTATTGCATGATGATCCTGTTTTCCTGATCATGGGCATGGCTATGCCGTCAATTTTGAGGGCACAATGTTAGAAGAACATTTGTGTTGAATCGACCCGAATTGATGTTATGCTATGAGATACATTCGTCATAAGTTAATGGTTAATAACATAGAGAAGTTAATATTTTCATAACTCCTTAGACCATGAGAGTATCGAGTTTCTTCATGCTTGCTTCATGAACTTTGGGGTTTGTTAAACGTCATCCATAAATGGGTGGCTATTACGGCGGCTTACGGGTTCATTGAAAAGTATGTCAAGTAACTTGATAGCTCAAGATTGGGATTTGCTCCTCCAACGATGGAGAGATATCTCTGGGCCCTCTCGGTGTTACGGCATCCATCATCATCTGGCCAGACCCTTTGTGATTTGATCACGGGGATGCCTGAACATGGGAACGAGAAAAGAGAACAATACCGGTAACGAGGTAACTGGCATAGTGGACAAGTTGTTGATCCACGGGGATGCCAACATGTCTCACCTTAGGTATCTGTAATATATCGTGAAACAACAGGAATAGCACACGGCAACTGAGGTTCACTCGAATATTCATTCATGTGGGTATAGGGGTCAATATGGGTGTCCACGGCTCCGATGTTGATCATTGATCGGAAGGGGTTCCGGGGCATGTCTATGCTTCACCGAACCTATAGGTTCACACGCTTAAGGGTCATCTATCTGCTGAATACTAGACAGGGAGTCTGAGAGAAAATCACCGGAAAAGTTTCGGACACCGGAAAAGTTCCGCAGAGAGAACACCGGAACAGTTTCGGTAAAACTAAAAAGTTGTTTCAGGGGATACCATTAAGTCAAATTGGTTTCGACACATGCCTGATAATTCTTGGAGGGTGCCAGAATCATTCTGGAAACTTCTGGGAATTTTTTGGAAGAAAAACCGGAAATGTTCCGGAGCTGCCGGAACCGCTTCAGATGCTTTTCGCAGATGAAAATCAGTAATCCGGATTTGTTCCGGATCGCATTGAAAATTATTTTAGTGGGGTACTGGAAATGTCCTAAGCCCATACAAATATTTTCAGTTCGACCGGACGCTGAAAAATGTCGTCGTGAATAGTGAAACTACTTTTTGGGAGAAAATATCTCATGAATAGTGGAAACACTATTATGAATAGTGGGAAACACTATTGAGAGAAAATATCTCATGACTAGTAAAAACACTATTACGAAATAGTGGAAAACCCTATTGTGAATAGTGGGAAACATTCTTTATGAATAGTGGAATCACTATTATGAATAGTGAAAATATCTGAGGGCATTTTGGTATTTTTACCATAGTCTCTCACCCTATAAATAGGGGTGAGGAGGCGGCCCAAAAACTCACTCCTTCTCACATACAAGTGCCATTGCAATGATCTGGCTTCTTCTCTCCCTTCCAGCGAAATAGTTTCGTAGAGCCGAAAGGTTGTCTGGGTTCCGGGACGAACTAGTTCTGGACGGCGAAGCCCTGCCGGATAGATGACACCGTATGTGTGCAACTCTGTAAAGAGATCGTAGTTTTGGTCTTAGTTCGAGAGTGCCTCCCTAAGGGCTATCCGTGTGACCGTCCGAGTTTCGAAGGTCCTCCCGAAGGGTTGTCCGAGTTTTGGAGGTCCTCCCGAAGGGCTGTCCACGTCACCGTCCGGGGGACTGTCTGACCGCCTCCCGGAGGGCTGTCCAAGGGACAGATGAGGGTATACATCCTCGCGGTTGGAAGGTTGTAAATCCTAGCTGCGGGAATCTGCACCGCCGATTGTCATCGACTCTACTTCCGTTGCGCTACGAGTCGGTAACGAAAAGATCAAAGCTTGTATGCAGCCTTCATAGTGATCCTGGGCTGGTGCGTAGGTCGGAAATTTTTTGTTTTCTGCTGCGTTATCCTACAATCGTCCCGGTGTGCACGGAGAGTGCGCGGTTCATGGTACCGTTGGCGCACCTGAGCCAGCCGGCGTTCCTTGAGCTGCTCCGGCAGGCGGAGGAGGAGTATGGCTTCCCGTCCGGTGCCTTCGGCCCCGTTGCGCTCCCCTGCGACGAGGCCTGCCTCCGGGACGTCCTCCGCCGTGTCTCTTCCTCATCCGACTCCGAGGTGCCGCGCCGCTCCTCCTTCCGCCGCCGCCGCGGCGACTCGCGGCCGTTGCTGCAGTGAGTGGCCACGGAGAAGCTCTTCTCATGAGCGATCGGCCAACAGCACGCGTGCCGCGGCGCTGAACGATCGAGCAACCCAGCGCCCAATTTCTAAGCGCCACAGCAGCGACTCGTGGAAGAAATGGTACTCCAGACACGGGGAGAAGGAGAAAGCCGCCGTGAAGACCGTTCGGGCCGGCATGCCTAGTGTAACGCCGGCCAGGGTACTGAGCTAGGAAGTACAGTATGTGATGGTGATGGTGATGATGATCGTAGTAACTGATTGAAGAAGGCGACGATTTTTTATGATTGTTTTCTCTTGTAACTATTCTGCTCGTCCGTGCAACTCCTTGCCGAGGGCATACGAGTAAATTAATTAATAATGATTGGTTGATTGATTGTTCTTGTTGTACATGCAATTTGTCGTCGTTTGTGATTCATGCATGTCTTCGTCACGTTGATGTGGTGAAACCTATCTTGGCCCTTTATCATTAGCCCTTTTTTTACAGAAGATAATCATTAGCCTAAGCTTAGTAAGATGAAGACGTTCGTTTCATTAATAAAATCGGAAGTCATGTTCTCTCTTAATTTTTTTTGTGAACAGATGATTCAATTGTGCAGATGTCATTCACTATGGTAGCAGAACGTCCAAGCTATGCAAACCGAGCGTAGCAGTTGATTAAATTTCTTGTGGTGACACCTATATCAACCGGGGTCAAGGCCTAGAGCTCGTATTTTCTGAATTTATTTTGGAGTTGAACAACCTTATTATTTCCATGGTAAGGGGCATGTTTGGCATGGATCCGAAGGAAACTCCAGGCCGGCATGGCGGCCGCACCAAAGTCGACGCCCTCGGTGCCGATTCCCTTCCTGGAGGCTTCGGTGTGGATCCTACACCCCCACCTCTGCCATGAGTGCAGGCGAAAGCCTCAGTTCCTCTGTTTGGGCGACGATGACACTTTGGTGTCGTGTTCCTTCTTGAAGGCGTCGGTCGGGGACTGCTCAGAGTGGTGAAGTTGTTGGTAGTTCGGAGTCGACGCGAGATGGCATGTAGGTGGAGCAGGGCCGGCCCTAGTGGGGGGGGGGGGCAGGGGGCGGCCGCCCCGGGGCCCCAAAATCCAGGGGGCACCCAAGGTATGCAGGTAGGCTATAGGCCTATGGCCCATACTGAGCAGAACCGCAGAAGCGCCAGGGTCCAGGGAGCAAACAACGGAACGAGCGATCAGCGGAACAAACGAGCGTCGAGCACTGCGAATGTAATGAAAAAAAGAACGATCAATCTGCCCGATCTCCCGAGTCCCGATCCCAGCCACGCAACGCGCCAACGCCCAGGTCCCAGCCCTAGTTGCTGGCCACCGAGGCGTCGATGCCACCGTACACCGACGCGCCAACTCCCAGGCAGGTCCCTGCACGCAAGCACTCCCGCCTCGCCGGCCCTGGTAATTTCCTTCCTAATCTATACATATTCATCTCTGATTTCAATTCCTGGGCCCCCTTTGGCATTTGCTCACTTGTTCTCTTCTCAATCCTCCGCAGAATATAGACGTTGTGAGTCCCCTCCTCTGTGTATTGGGTACGCACACGCGTTGAAGTTAAAATTTAACCATCGGTCCATCAGGTATTGAAGTATATTCATATAATATTGATACAAACAAAATTCCTTTGATGCATAGCCGGCACTGTTGAATAATTGATAGGACATTTTTTTCAGCATTGTGTGTGTTAATATGACGTCCTCCGGTAAGAGGAATTATCCATCGGGTAGCAAGAAAAGGAAAAAGAAGAAGGAAGAGGGGAAATTCATAAACAAGCAACGCGGGGGTATTCACAAATTTCTCAAGCCGACTAATATTGGTGCTTCCACTACTTCGACAAATCCAGATGATGCGTTGGGAATTGTTTTCATAGTGGAAGAGCAACCGACTAATGAGAATTCGGACAACGATGATGAGCAAGATGAAAATATCAACACCAACACCGGCGATGACAATGTAAGTGGCTCTGAGAATGTAGGTAATTCGTCAGATGCACATGCCGAATCTGCTAGTGTTGATGAACAACCGGTTTATACTGCCGATATTTATGATCCAAGAAATTGGGATAATCTTGATAATAAAGCAAGAGATGTCTTAGTTGAGAAAGGGCCTATGAGAGAGGAAAATATGGAATACCCCGCGGATGATGTAGGAAGACATTTTTCTTATGCTCATTATCATAGAAAATTAAGCAATGGAGAGGAAGACAATAGAAAATGGCTACTTTATTTAAAAGATGTCAATAAAGTCTTTTGCTTCTGTTGTAAGATCTTCAAGTCTAGCACTAACAGGAGTCAAAGTTCCTTAGCACATGATGGATTAGGACATTAGAGGCATATTGGTGAGAAGCTTAAAGAACATGAAAATAGCATTGAGCATATGAATAACATGAACAAGTGGAATCAATTGAGGGTTAGACTGCGGAAAGAGGAAACTATTGATAAGGAATTGCAACATCAAATAACAAAGGAGAAAGAACGTGTGAGGCAAGTTCTGTTAAGAATAATAGCCGTTGTGAAATTTCTTGGTAAATGCAACTTGGCTTTTCGTGGAGGTAGTGAGCAGCTTAACAGGGATGATAATGGTAATTTCTTAGCTTGCATTGAAATGATTGCGGAATTTGACATGGTAATGCAAGATCACCTTAGACGTATTGAGAACAAAGAAATCCATCATCATTATCTCAGTCATAAAATACAGAATGAGTTGATATCTCTTTTGGCTTCGGACATCACACGTTCTATCATAAAGGTTGTTAAAGAAGCCAAGTATTTCTCTGTTATCCTTGATTGTACCCCTGATGTTAGTCACCAAGAACAGATGACATTTTTAGTTCGATGTGTTAATTTGTCTGATGGCAAAATAAAAATTGAGGAGTACTTTCTGGGGTTCTTGAAAGTGGATGACACTTCTGGCTTAGGGATTTTCAAAGTACTCCTTGAATCTATTGAGTCTTATGGTCTAAATGTTAAAGATATAAGGGGTCAAGCATATGATAATGGTTCTAATATGAAAGGAAAATACCGAGGGGTACAATCTAGATTACTTGATATGAATCCAAGAGCATTATATATGCCATGTGCTTGTCATAGTCTCAATCTCACTCTTTGTGATATGGCAAAATCATGTGAGAAAACTGTTTCGTTTTTTGGAATTGTTCAGCGCATATATGTATTATTTGCTGGCTCTACAAAAAGGTGGAATGTTTTGCTTAAACATGTTCCTAGTTTGACAGTGAAATCATTGTCCAATACTCGTTGGGAGAGTAGAATCAAAAGTGTTACAACAATAAGATATCAAGCCATTGAGTTAAGGTCAACTTTGTCTGAGTTACGTCATGCTTCTGATACTGATCCTAAAGATAAAAGTGATGCAAAAAATCTATTTGATGCACTTGGTCGCTTTGAGTTTCTAGTTGGTATGATTATCTGGCATGATATTCTATTTGCTCTAAATAAAGTTAGCAAGATGTTGCAATCCTCAACCATGTGCATTGACTCCACTTTGAAGCAAATAAAAGGTATAACACAATATTTTGAGAAGTACAGAGATGAGGGGTTTTCTTCAAGTTTGACCAACGCTAAAGTTATTGCCACTGAAATGGGAATAGAGCCATTGTTTCCAGTGAAACGTCGTGCTATGAGGAAGAAACAGCTTGACGAAAGCAATTGTCAAGAGGAAATCCTAGAAGCTGAGAAGGCTTTCCGAGTTAAATATTTTAATGTTTTGGTTGATATGGCGATCACTTCTTTGAATGATAGATTTAAAGAACTCATGGTGTTTAAAGATATATTCGGATTTTTATTGAGCTCAGAGACCCTTAAGTCATTAAGTGACTATGAACTTGAAGAGTGTTGCACAAAATTTGCAGAAACTTTCTCTCTTAAGGGTTCATCTGATTGTGAGGTATATGATCTTATTTCTAAACTAAAGATTATGAGATTCACTTTGCCAGATGGCGTAATGTCTGCTATGGAGATTTTCGGGCATGTCAGGGAAGTTGATTGTTATCCTAATATCTCCATTGCCTATCGCATCTTATTTACTTTGCCTGTGACGGTCACATCGGCCGAAAGAAGCTTTTCCAAGTTGAAGTTATTTAAGAATTATTTGAGGTCAACAATGACTCAAGAGAGGCTAAATGGTTTGGCTACATTATGCATCGAGAAAAAATTATTGGATGAGATTGACATCGACCCCATCATAATTGACTTTGCATCAAGGAATGTTAGAAGAAATTTCTAAGGTAATATGTATAAATTGTTTGATACGCATATTTGAATGCATTAAGTGATACTGATAATAATTTATGTATACGTATATTATAATAGCATGTATATTGAGGGCCCCCAATTTCTAGTTTGCCCCGGGCCCCCAAAATCTCAGGACCGGCGCTGAGGTGGAGCGGTGTGGCATCAACAGTATCATCGACGGTGGGTCTCGGCAGCATGGCGCGGTGGAGACTCGGCGTCCGATGCGTGGAGATGGACTCGCGCAGGAGGAGGAAGCTGTCTGGCGTCATGGTGGCGTTGATGGCAGAGAGGCCTGACATGGTCGATGCATCAGTTCTGCTCTGAGGATGGACCGATGGAAGATGGAGGTGACGGCCCTTGCAGCGTGTGATGCTCACTAGGAGTGTGTCGGACCGGTGTGTGACCCAATCCAGATAGTGGCTTGGATGGGACACCCGGCTTTAGATGCTAGGCTTTGGTGCGATTTTTGTTTGGTATTAGGGCCAGACTTTCGACACACCTTTATCAATGGAATAGGAGTAGCAACAACATTGTCAAGATGATGACTTCATGCTTATTGATGTATCACCTTGTATATTCTTTGTGAATAATTAATAATATGATTGCATGCATCGTTCAGATGCAGAGGCCGGGGGTTCATCCTCCTTTTCTAAAAAAAAGGGGGCATGTTTGTTGATAGTGAGACATCTATAATGATTTCATCAATCTCAAACTAAATTTTCATATAGCGACGACCATTCTTGCACGTTATAGGCGAGTACTCGTGACCTCATGCGTGGCTACGGCCAGTCACTAGATTTAGCTTGAAACCCCACAAGTGTCGCGTCGGTAGGACTGGCTATTACTGATCGTACTACAGTGCTCCATGCCGAATTTTTGATAGATTCAGTTAATTAGCTAGCCGCGAGGTATGCTTGCACGGCGGCGCGTGCCACGTTACGAGCGGTGAACAGCGGACAGGTGGAGTGTTTTTGGCAGTTTCATGCGTGCAATCCGAAGGAAACCACGCATTGCATGTTGATTCGGAACCCCTTCACGTGTTCATGGCAAGTAAAACAGGACATGCAACGGCGAACAGGTATGCCAGAATCTGAGCCTCTTCTCCTATAGGGCGACCAGGTGACTTGACTGATCGAGACCGAGTAAGGTTCACATCCACACAACGGCCGTGCTAGAGCTAGTACTATTCTTTATCGACCGATCCAGTGTCAGAGGTCGAGCAAACGCGGCGGCGCCACATGGTGAGGCAACCGTAACGAACAATTTGTTTTGCAGACAAGAGATATGTTCACGGAGTGTGTTGTTTTGAGTGTGTTGTTTTTACATGCCTCTGCATGCAGATACTGTTGCTCATCGTCAGTCCAATCTTGAAGGCATTTTCTATCAGACAAAACGGAACAAACAGCGCCGGGTGAAACCACACAGAGCCTGACGATTCTCAAGGTTACGCGGCTCCCTGTCCCCTCTCCTTCACGTGCGTGCACGGCTAGCAATGAAGCAGGACAAAAGAACAGGCGTGTCAGACGACAAACCTCACTACGGGGTAGCCAGGTGCCCACGTGACTTGAGTTGCCGAGTAAAGCTCAAACTCATCTCCCGTAGGACTAGATCTATCTCGAACAACTTTCCTCAGCGCCCGTGTAGTCCCCCGCAGATGACCCGGGCAAAACCCTACTCCGCTAGTAAACCCTCCCCTCATCGTCGGCGGCAGGCGCCGCCTGGCAAAGCCCGTGCGGCCGGCAAGGCGTTTTGTTTTTTCTCCTCGCGGGCTCTGAGCAGCGCGGGGCAGTATCGACCGAGGAGAGGCGTGGGGCGCGTCGTGCCGGTGTCGGCGGGCGCGGCGAGATGGCGCAGTGGCGCGTGGCGAGCCGGGACCGACGGGCGTGTCTGGCGCGGCAAGCCGGGGGCGAAGGGCGCGTCTGTCGCGGCGAGATGGCGCGGTTGGCGCTACGCGCTGGAGCTGTTGGACGTGGCCCGTCCGGCAAGCGGGCACAGGGTGGCGCGGCTGCGCGCGTCGCAGGTGTGGATGGTTGCGGGAGGACACAGACTCCCTCCGACGGGCCGGCCCCTGGTTTGGCACGACCGGATCTGGCACCCTGGCGGCTGGGGGCTCGGAGGCGGCTCGGCCAGCAACTGGCTTCCAGCGACTACGAGGTGGCTTCACGTCGGGGTTGTGGTCTGCGGTGGCGTGGTCTTGACAGGGCCTTCGGGTTGCTATGGGACTGAGCCATCGGTGGTGCTCCGGCTAGTTCGGTGTGGTGCAACATGTGGCATCTCTTGCCCCGGTCTGGTGGTGGTGTGTTGGAGGCATCGTCTCCGGCATAGGTGTTCGGTCCCTTGACGAAAGTCATGCTTGACTTCGGTCTGGGCGGATGGCGAATAACACTCTCAGGTGTAATTTTCCTTGTTAGAGGCGCCATCGAGGGGATCCGGCGCCTCTCCTTGCTCCATGTTCTTGTCTTCCGGTGAAAATCGTATGCAATGGTGGTACCTGTGGTGTCATTACTTCGTTGGAAGCATTGCTTTGGAGTCAATTCAGGTGATGGAGCACTTAGTTGGTGGTCTTGTGGTGGTTTTGGAGTGGGCAACATTTTGAGGAGCATGGAGTCTTTGGTGGTGCTTCCGTTTGGAGCAGGTTGTTTGGTCATAGAGGAGGGCAGCAGGAGCATCCTTCACATGCAAGTTGCATCGGACGAGCTATATCGGCTAGGCTCGTGTGATAGGCGCATTATAGGTTTTCGCTCTTTGGGACCTATCGTTCCTCTCCGGTGTTCTCGAGGTTTGCAGATATGCTCGTAGCATCCCGGTATAATACGGAGGTTGTCGGTATGCACGCTGGTAGCAGCAAAGGCGCTCGAGTGCCCGACTTGATGTGTTGTGGGGTGTTCGCATTCCGACGTCTTGTATGTTTTGTGATGATTTAGGTCTAACCTAGTTAGACGTTGCTATGGTTTTTGCCCGATTCTCCTCAATAAACTGAGCAGTCCGTTTTTCTTTCTTCTTTTTTGACACTCGCCTTGGAGTGCATTCCTCTTTTGAGGATGTCCTTGTAATGCCTTTTTTGATCAATGAATTTCGCGGCTCTCCTGCCAACATTCCAAAAAAAATTCATCTCCCGTCGATCAACAGGCACGTGGCAAGACGGCCAGAAAGAAAAGAAGATAACGGGTCGCAGATCGGCAGAATCCATACATCCAGCGCGGCGCTCCCACCCGCGGCGGATTGTCTTCAGGCTAGTTCTCGTCGTCAGCTCATGACTCCACCATATCCGCATCGATTAAAATTTTGAGCCGCATCCAACGGCAGCCACCGCGGGGCCGTGCTCGTGCGCGCGACGTCCCAGCGGCCTCGAGCGGTCGACCCGCGGCGGGTACGTACGTACGTACGTGTCACGGCGCGGGGCCGTCGCACATGCGGGGAATCTCCGCGGCGGGGGCGACGATCACGGCGTCCCGTGGACGGGCTCATCGACCGCTCCAACCCAAATCCGTGCGTCCGGCGTCCCTCCTGCTCCCGGGGTCACGATCACGCCGGCGCATGTGCGTGAACAATGCGCTCGAGAAGGAGACGGCCGTCTTACTCTTACTGTAGACACGTACAGTGTACAGTGTAGGATACCGGTAGTATACAGTACGTACATGTGTGACCGGCCGGCCGGATGCATGCACGCATCGGCATCGGCATCGGCATCGCCGCATCGGTCCTTCCGGGTGCCTACTTGTACTAACCGCCGTGACTGTCAAGTACAAGCACTGCTCCTTGCTCCTTCTCATGATTGGCACGTCACCAACTTAACCCATGTTCTTTCTCCAGATTAGATTGCCCAACCTTTTCCCTAAAAAAAAAGATTGCCCAACCTTCTAGCAGCTAGCCGCGCCGCACGTCGACATATATGTTCTTGTACTAGTAGAAAACAGGGCTTTCGTCACAACTCGATCTACACATTAGTCCCTATTGCCTTACAAACCGGGACTAATGTGAGCATTAGTTTCGGTTCGAACGGTTAGGGCGTCGGTCGGGCATTAGTCCCGGTTTGAGCGGGACCTTTAGTTTTGGTTGGAGACACCAACCGGGACTAAAGGGGCCGATACCCTTTAGTCCCGGTCCGTATCTCTAACTGGGACTAAAGGCTTCACCTTTAGTCCCGGTTGACGACACGAACCGGAACTAAAGGTTTTAAAAGTTTTTTTTTGTTTTTCTATTTGTTTTCTGTTTTTAGTTTCTGTTTTAAATTGCTTATATCTTTTAGGATATTTGATGTTTTTGAGTGATTCTTTTTGCATTAGATTTAAAAATTTGTCTAGTTTGTGTTTGTGCAATTAGTTTTCAAATTTAAATGGTTTAAATTTGAATTTGTTCAAATTTGCTTCAAACCCTAGATTGTGAATAACTTGAGTTTAAAAATAGTTTTTAATTTAATTCTTTTTGCTCCTAGGCACATGTTAAATGGTGCATGTTGAACGCACAAAAAGTATGGAGTTGAAATAAGTACAAAAAATGAAATGCCTTTGTAACAGATGATTTTTCGTCCAAAACCCTGATACTTCGAAAGGGATTGTCCAATTTGTACACGAAGTGCATCTAGTTAACTGTAACCCTCTCAACTTTTTAGCACATGTTATGTGGGTGAAATAATGATACCATGCCAAGTTTCAACCTTTTCAGAGTTCATTTGTAGTGCTTTTCAATTTCAGGGTCGTTTAGCTTTAAACAAATAATAAATGCATGAAAAATAGCGAATGAAGTGGGAAATGACTGAAAATTGATGATGTGGCTTTGAATGGTCATGTTGAACGCACAAAAACTCTGGAGTTTAAATAAGTTTTAGAAAACGAAATGCCTTTGTAACAGATGAGTTTTCGTCCAAAACCCTGATACTTCGAAAGAGATTGTCCAGTTTGTACACGAAGTGCATCTAGTTTTTACCATAATTCTTTCAACTTTTTAGCGCATGCTATGTGGGTGAAATCATGATACCATGCCAAGTTTCAACCTTTTCAGAGTTCATTTGTAATGCTTTTCAATTTCAGGGTCATTTAGCTTTAAAAAAATAATAAATGCATGAAAAATAGCGAATGAAGTGGGAAATGGCTGAAAATTGATGATGTGGCTTTGATTGGTGCATGTTGAACGCACAAAAACTCTGGAGTTTAAATAAGTTTTAGAAAACGAAATGCTTTTGTAACAGATGAGTTTTCGTCCAAAACCCTGATACTTCGAAAGGGATTGTCCAGTTTGTACACGAAGTGCATCTAGTTTTTACCATAATCCTTTCAACTTTTTAGCGCATGCTATATGGGTGAAGTAATGATACCATGCCAAGTTTCAACCTTTTCAGAGTTCATCTGTAGTGCTTTTTAATTTCAGGGTCATTTAGCTAAAAAAATTAATCAATGCATGAAAAATAGCGAATGAAGTGGGAAATGATTGAAAATTGATGATGTGGCTTTGAATGGTGCATGTTGAACGCACAAAAACTCTAGAGTTTAAATAAGTTTTCAAAAACGAAATGTCTTTGTAACAGATGAGTTTACGTCCAAACCCTGATACTTCGAAAGGGATTGTCCAGTTTGTACACGAAGTGCATCTAGTTTTTACCGTAAGCCTCTCAATTTTTTAGCAAATGCTATGTGGGTGAAATAATGATACCATGCCAAGTTTCAACCTTTTCAGAGTTCATTTGTAGTGTTTTTCAATCTCAGTGTTATTTAGCTCAAAAAATTTAATAAATGCATGAAAAATAGCGAATGAAGTGGGAAATGATTGAAAATTGATGATGTGGCTTTGAATGGTGCATGTTGAACGCATAAAAACTCTAGATTTTAAATAATTTTTAAAAAACGAAATGCTTTTGTAACAGATGAGTTTACGTTTAAAACTCTGATATTTCGAAAGGGATTGTCCAGTTTGTACACGAAGTGCATCTAGTTTTTACCGTAAGCCTCTCAACTTTTTGCACATGCTATGTGGGTGAAATGATGATACCATGCCATGTTTCAACCTTTTCAGAGTTCATTTGTAGTGCTTTTCAATTTCAGGGTCATTTAACTCAAAAAATTAATAAATTTATGAAAAATAGCGAATGAAGTGGGGAAGGTTTGAAAATTGATAATGTGGCTTTGGATGGTGCATGTTGAACGAACAAAAAGTCTAGAGTTGAAACAAGATTAAAGAAAGTGTTATGAAAAATTAAAACGGCTATAACTTTTGCATGGGATGTCAAAAAAAATGTTATGAAAAATAATTTTTTTAAAAATAAATGATGTCATATTTGGATTCCTCGCGTTTTTTGATAATAATGGATATATTATTTGTTAAATTTCGATTTACAGATTTAAAGATATTAATTATGCCATATTAAATGAATAAATTGCAAAAATGAATAAAATAATATTATTACTTATTTTATTTTCATTGAAATTCAATATTATTATTAATCATTTATTGTTGTTTATTTTAATAATTGTTTGGAATTCAAAAAATTAAATCATGTTACATTAAGATCCAAGGGTTAATAGGATTGATAGCTTAGTATTGTGAAGAAAACAACAAGTGCAGACTTGGAAATTAAGGATGATAGAATTCGAAAGTTAAGCATGTTCGGATTGAAGCAGTAAGAGGATGGATGACCGATCGAGACTAATAATGAAGGCCTTTAGTCCCGGTTCTAAAGCCGGGACTAAAGGTCCTTATGAACCGAGACAAAAGATTCGTTTTTTACTAGTGTTACAAGCTACGCATGCCATCTGAAAATGAAAGTGGTACGGCATCAACTGCCTTGGTTGTGCACTTGTACTAACCGTGAGTCCGTGACTATCAAGTACCAGTACTGCTCCTGATGATTGGCGCGTCACTCGCAAACCCTTGTTCTTCGGATTAGACCGCCCAAGCTTCTGGCCGCTCGATCGCTACGTCCTACTACATGTATATGGTACACGGCTCATCTAAGAGTCAAAGTGGTACAGTATCATCAAACTGGCTTTAAGTCGTATGCAAATCCTTACTTGTTTTATTTAGTTTTGGTGGAAGTCATATGCAAATGTGGTACCATATGGCTGTATTGCAGAGTCAGCCACATTCTCCCATATGCCACACCACGACAAGCATGCATGCATGCATGTATTACGTGGAGTCATCATCTGCACTTAGCTCACGGGCAACCCACTACCTGCATACGCTGATTAGTTAAGTATAAACAAATGACGATGACCTCAACTGCGTAATGGTTCGTGTGTACACGTAGAGCATCTAGCCCCACAAACTAAAAGCATCTTCAGCCACGACTTGTAAATTTAGACCCTCAAACGCCTGTGGACACACCCGACCAATGATCGGATATGTCCGTAAACTCCTATTTTTTCGTTCGTGCAACCGCATCTTTCATATTTTTTTCTCATATGTTCGGTCACTTGCACGTGATTGGTGGAGAAAAAGTGAGAGTGAGAGAAAGAAAAAATTAATAAAGAAAGAGAAATTGTGGTCCGGAATGGGATCGCGTCCTACGTGACGGACTGACCGGACGTGTCCGGGCGCATCCACGATTCCTCATATCGTCCTTATATTTGAAATGAATATGAGGAGTGCCGGTCGATCCGAACGTTTGAAATAGGTATGAGGGGTCCGTCTGGATCACTTTTTCGTGACCGGACGGGCTGTCCGGCAATTTGAGAAGAGTGTGAGGGGTCCGGCTATAGATGCTCTAAGGTCCTATTTTGGTGCCGTATGGAACCTTAGCTTATTATTTGTTTGGTTTATAAGCCTAGAGTAGATACATTCATCAAATCATGTAAATCTCATTGCCAGTTGCCACATCAACTTTTGTTCCGTTCACACAAACTAAACTAATGTGAGATACCAGAAGAGGACATCTCTGCCGTGTGAAAGCTCATAAAAAAGCAATAAAGGGAAGGAGAATACGGATATACACGCATGCTTCCATCATTTTCAAATTTCTGTCAAACAAGAAGCTAGTTAAAGACTTGCATCATCATGAGAAATGTACCTTCTACGCAATCATGCATTGTTCACCACACCTCACAAGGGTTGTTCACAGCAAAATGACTAAACAACTAAAACAAATTTACTCGTAAAACCACATGCGGAAATGAGTTGAGTAAGAGCATCTACAGCCAAGATTTGCTAATCCGGGCTCTCAAATGCACGAGGATGCGGCTGCGCGCGCGGCCGCGGAAATTGACCGGCCAGTCCTCAAATCTTATACTCCACATTCGAGTCTCTCATAGTTGACCCCATAGATCCATATAAAGCATGTAAAAGAAACTCCTACGTACTACACACTACTACGTGCTACCCTATTTTTTATCGTCGGAGTGTCCACAACGTCGGTGCTGGGCGGTGGGTAAACGGGCACGTTAGAGGGCTCCGGCTCCTCGTCCTCCTCCTTGAGCTCATCTAGGTAGGCGAGTATCTCCGCCTTCTCTGCGGCCTGCTCCGCCTCCATATCCTGCCAACGACGCCATCTGGCCTCCGCATCCGACACTGAGCAAATGGAGTCGAGGATGACATGCTGCTCTACCTACAGATCCGCGTCCCCGGCGTCCTCTACATCCTCCTCCTCCTCAACCTCCTCGTCCTCCTCATCCTCCGGATCCTCTACATCCGAAAGTATCCCCGCGATGATCCGATCTTGGCACCTTGCCCGGACCTGCTCAAGGAGATGCAGCCAGCGCTCCAACGTTAGGAAGTGGCAGCAGGGGGGGGGCATGGCTAAATAGTCGGGTTAGGGACATGGAGTGGAAAGTTATGATGACGGCGGAGGGGAGCAGGAAATGGTGGATGGGTAGGGTTTCGGTGCCGGTGGTCGGCCTTAGATAGTCGGGCTAGGGAGTACGCATCTCGCCGGAGCGACGACATCGGTCCGACCAAGGAGACGAACTTTGGACCGCCGGGTTTCCAGGCGAGTCCGCGTGGGACCACATCGTCAGGCCGACGTGGCGGGCGTGTCCGGGCACCCCCATATTGGCTGGGACGTTTGAGGCCCGTCTGGGACGCCCGCCTAGGTCGAAATTTCGTGACCGGTCAGTGACCAGGCATCCTGCCTGGTCGTTTGAGAGGGGTATGAGGGGTCCGATTGTAGATGCTCTAAGTTTATGACTTTTGGGAGGAAAATTAACATGATAGATTGCTTCTTTGCTAGCCATTGGAAGGAAGAGCAAGGCTAAATTTGTCTTAAAAGCACGAAATGATAAATTTTCCTACGATTATCTGACGAACCCTATCGCAACAGAACAAGTTCATGAGTTAGAGCATCTAGAGCAGAAACTTGTAATAATCCGGACCCTCAAACGCCCGCGGATGTGTCTGGATGCGTCTGTGGGTACTGACCGGTCAGCAATCAAATCTGATAGTCCGCATCCAACTCTTTCATATTTTATCCCCTAATTCCATACAAAGTCATGTGGAAGAGATATCCTATGTACTACGTACTATCCTACTCTTCGTCGTTGTCGGAGATGACCTCTTGCTCATCCTTGTCCGCTGCAGCCCGTGTCGTGTCCGCCGTAGCGTTAGCCGCAACCCTTGCCGCCTCCATCTGCTGCGACGAAGACATCTAGCCTGCGAGTCAGAGATGGCCGTTTGCTCATCATTTTCTACCGCAACCTGCTCGTCCTCCCCCACACCCAACACCGGCGCCTCCTCCGTCGGCTTCTGCTCCTCCTCCTCTTGATCCTCCACCTTCTCTTCCTCCTCCTCCTCAAAATCCTCCTCCGAATCCAGAGGTATCCACGTGGCCCTCCCGATCCAGACCTGCTCAAGGAGCCAGAGTCGGTGTTGGATCGTGTATTGTGGCGACGTGGGGGCATGGCCGACGGCTGCGGTAGACAAGAGGATGGAAATGTGGAGGATAGGGTTTTGGTACCGACAGTCGGCTTACATAGCCGGGCTAAGATTATGTGGCCCGCCGGTGCGGAGCTACTCAGCGTTCACACTGCAACGACGAAGGAGGCGTTCGTCGGACCAACGGGTTTTCGGGTGATTTTGTGTGGGTCCACACCGCCAAGCCGACGTATCCATCCAATATTTAAGCTGGATATAAGGGGTGCCGGTCAGCCCAGGCGTTTGATACCGGTTTGAAAGGCCCGATTGGATCAAAATTTTGTGCCCGGTAAATGATCAGACAGACTGACCGGACGTTTGAGGGGGTATAAGGGATACGGCTATAGATGCTCTTAGAAAATGAAACATATATTAGTGGCAGTCTCGCATTACACAAGGACGAACTCGTACTACGAACTACGTGTCAAAACTAACCGTTTAGATATTGTGGATGCTATGCTTGAAATGCGATACATTGACAAATGACCCTCTGTCCTTGCTCCTACAGCGAGAAATCTACTCTGTCATGCATGCACCGGTACACATTAGCGTAATTTAAAATGTACATTTGTTCATTTTTCAATCAGTAAAATATAGTACTCTCTTGCTTCACTGGCACAAACATAAAAAAGATTTCAGACCGCAATGGCCCCTCCCCAACTTTTTGTTGCACGCACTCCCGGTTCTTTATTATCCTCTTTTCTTATTGTTTCGGCGCTTTATGTCAGATCCATGGATAATGATATCAGAAAATGAAGTTTGGAAGCATATGCTAACTACTTGTACTGTAAACCAAAATGTGTGTACTAGTGAAGGGTTTTGTGTCTGCAAGATACACTAAGTATCTCCTTTCAGTTCGATCTGTAGCCGGCAATTTTCGCCGAATCACCGGCCTGATTTAGAGGAAGGGATTTTTTAGACAAGAGGCAAAAGAAGAACTGGGACGTGACAAGTATACTGATGCGTTGTCTGCTAGGTGGCACACACATCAAATTTGATTCTCTCTCTCTCCTTTGATCATCTCCTGCAAACAAAAAACGTACTGTGGCTGCTGGGATTCGAGCCCAGGTCTCCACGGCCACAACGTGGAATTCTCACCACTAAACTACAGCCACTGTTTTGTCCATTAGCTAAGTTTGCTCGTCAAGTTATATAGTAACAATAAGCTATCTGATGGCATTCTGTTAATCTTGCCTCCGCTACTCTAAGCAAACTGCACATGATCGTGCACATTCGAACACACACGCGCGCAAAACACCCCAAGAGCGAGCATTCCGAACACACGCTAGAACTGATGGAGCAAAAAGATTTGGTCATTTGAAACATGGTGACATGCCCCCGTGACAACACCACACCCATCCAGAGATCATTCTCTTCTCATTGTCCGGTATTAATATGTTTGGCTACATTACACGTCGTGGTCCTTTATTCGCTGGCCGTCCACCTCTCGTCATCATCATATATAACATCAATTCAAGTTAAGTGGGCTTACGGACACTAGACAGTTGGTTAGGATGCAAAAGAAATAGAGCCATCATCATGTCACGCTAATATCGTGGCCGCCAAGGTAACACAAATCCCCGACACCACGATGCTCGTTCCCCTCCCGAAACCCACCATAGGCGACTCCATTGGCCATTTCTTTCTCTTTTCTGAAAATCATCGATGGCTAGTCCCCAAAACACAGAATCCTTCGACATCTAACCTCAAGACCCCTCTTTGCTTCTGTCCCCAACAAGACCACAACTTTTCCCCCAACCTCCAAAGCCCTTTTAGGAAATCCTTGTGGGAAATACAGAGACTAAGGCTCTGCCTCATGTTATTGAGGATATGAGTAAAGATGTGAGGGGCAATATATTTCTCTCTCCTAAGGAAGGAGGCAATGAGCCGCCTGATCCTGGTCGTGATCCACCATCAAAGACCCATCCGTTTCCTGAACTAAAAGGCCATGACGAACCGGAGCGTCCGTGGTTTTCATTTCAGTTTGAGGAGGATTTTTAATCTCCACTTTGTGGGAATTATTTGAAGAACAATGATGGCATTTATAGGCCAAGGGGTTATCTACTACTCCCTCCGTCCAAAAGTAATTGTCCTACAAATGATTAAAATAAATGTATTTATAATTAAAATAAGTCTAGATATATCTATTTTTGGACAAGTATTTTCGAACGGAATTATTTAGAAGGCTGCGAACGGGGAGTATTTAGGAGGATGCAGGTGTTGCGTTTCCCATCCATCTCCTTGGGAAGCACACCAGCCTCTGCTCCGCGCACAACAGGAGTTCGCTCCTTTGCCTGATGGAGTCGTTTTGTAGCCACCCCCTGCGGTTTGCCAGCGCTATATATATCCCCGTTCCGTCCCAAGCTGCTCTTCCACTCCACCACCCACACACCAAGCCTCCACCCAACCAGCTCAGAGCTACCAACAGCAAGCGAACCAACGCGCCCCCAGGCCGCTCGTCGGAGGCAACGGCGCAACGTAGCATGTGCAACGTCATCACGATCCCGTCGGTAGCCTGGCTGCGCCGCGCCGTGCGCCGGTGGCGGGCCCGCCGCTCCACCGCCTCCGCCACGGTTCCGTCGGGGCACGTCGCGGTGTGCGCGGAGGGCGCGCGGTTCATAGTGCGGCTGGCGCACCTGAGCCACCCGGCGTTCCTTGAGCTGCTCCGGCAGGCGGAGGAGGAGTACGGCTTCCCGTCCGGCGCCTCCGGCCCCGTCGCGCTCCCCTGCGACGAGGACCGCCTTCGCGACGTCCTCCGCCGTGTCTCCTCCTCGTTCGACTCCGAGTTACCGCGCCGCTCCTCCTTCCGCCGCCGCCGCGGCGACTCGCGGCCGCTGCTGCAGGGGGTGGCCGTGGAGAAACTCTTCTCATGAGCGATCGGCCAACAGCGCGCGTCCCGCCTCCCGCGGCACCGAACGATTGAGGAACCCAGCGCCCAATTTCTGCGCGCCACAGCAGCGGCTCGTCAAAGAAGTGGTACTCCAGACGCGGGGAGAAGGCCAAAGCCGCCGTGAAGACCGTTCGGGCCGGCGTGGCGGCGTGCTCCCTGTCCCGTGCCCAGCAGAACGCCGGCCGGGGTACTGAGCTTGGTAGTACAGTGTGTGATGGTGATGGTAGTAACTAGTAACTGATGGAAGAAGGCGACGAGTTTTTGGGATTGTTTTCTCTTGTAACTATTCTACTCGCCTGTGCAACTCCTTGCCGAGGGCATACGAGTAAATTAATTAATAATGATTGGTTGATTGATTGATCTTGTTGTACATGCAATTTGTCGTCGCTCGTGATTCATGCATGTCTTCGTCATGTTGATGTGGTGAAACCTGTCTGCATTGGCCCTTATCATTAGCAAATTTTTTTTGTAAAACTTAATCATTAGCCTAAGCTTAGTAAGATGATGACATTGGTTTCATTAATAAAATCCCAAGTCATGCTCTCTCTTTTAAAAAGAAAGCTTTAGCCTAACTCGCAGCGCCATCAAAGCAGATGCCTTATTAACCCGGTGTCAAGGTAAATAGCTCGTATTTTTTGAATATATTTTAAAATTGAACAACCTTATTATTTTCATGGTAAAAGATGTGTTCGTCGATAGTGAGACAACCAGGATGATTTCATTAATCTGAAACAAAATTTTCGTGTAGCGACGACCTTTCTTACACGTTACAGTCGACTACTCGTGACCTCATTAAAGCATGGCTACGGCCAGTCACTAGATTTAGCTTGAAATTCCACAGGTGTCACGCCAGTAGGACTGTCTATTACCAATTGTACTACAGTGCTCCATGCCAAATTTTTCGATAGTGCTACCGTGAGGTTTGCTTGCACGGCGTCGCCATGTTGCATGCGGCCAACGGCGGACAGGTGGAGTGTTTTTTTGGTCCGGTGTTGCTAAAAATCACTCGAGGCTCAGTTGATACTGTAATCCGTTGATCTTGCGTTGAGATTCGTATAAACATTTTATTTTAGTTTTTTTTTGCATAGTATATTATTTGACTGAGACTTCGCAAAGTCTCGATCGACTGAAACCTAGACACACCATTTTTTAGCAGTTTCATGCGTGCAATCCGAACGAAACCACGTATTGCATGTTGATTAGGAACCCCTTCACGTGCTCATGACAAGTAAAACAGGACATGCAACGGCGATCACGTATTGCAGAATCTGAACCTTCATTGTGCTGTAGGGTGACCAGGTGACTTGACTGGCCGAATAAGGTTCAGATCCACACACCGGCCATGCTACTATTCTTTATCGACCGATCCGGTGTCAGAGGTCGAGCAAACGCGGCGGCGCCACGTGGTGAGGCAACCGTAACAAACAAACTGTTTTGCAGACAAGAGATACTATATTCACGAAGTGTGTTGTTTTTACATGCCTCTGCGTGAAGATACTGCTATTCATTATCAGTCCAATCTCGAAGGGAATTTGCTGTCAGACAGAACGGGGCAAAGAGCGCCGGGTGAAACCACACAACGCCTGAACGGTTGTCAGGCCAACTCCAGCACGCGATCCCATCTGAACGTCCGTTTTGTCCGAATTCTGTTTGTTTGGGGCGAGCGATGGGTCGTATCCGGGCCTGTCCTGGGATGCGGTGGCCGTGCGCCCAACGCGCGGACGCATCCTTGGCCGCATCCTGCCCGTCTCATTTACAAACACGAGCATTTAAATAGCCACGACCCATAGTTCATGCAAGCGGCCCTAGATCATGCCGGCAACACAGCCAACCTACACGTCCTCGTCGGCAACACAACCAGCGGCCGGCAACACAGCCGGACTCCAAAAAAGAATAGGTTTTTCGCCGGCAACACAACCGACAGCCGGCAACACAGCCAACGGGCGGCTCACCGCCAGCCTCCAAAAAAGAACGACCACGGCCGATCTGACGCCCTAGTTCAGGCCATCGGCGTCGAACATCTCTTTCTACCGAGCCTCGAACCAGCTCCTTGTCTTCTCGCTCATCTTGCTCAAGTCCATGCTCATGATCGCCAGCGCCACCTCCTTTGCTTTGGGTCCGACATTGGCGGCCTCGATGTCGAGCTGCCTCTGCCTAGCTGCGGCATTGGCGGCCTCGATGTCAAGCTGCCTCTGCCTGACCGCCGCCTCCATGTCGATCTTCCTCTTCTTGGCTGCCTCCTCCATCTCAAGATTCTTTGTTTGCAGCTCCATGTATTGCTTCATTTGCTCCTCCTTGCCTTGTCTCTTCTTCTCGTCCTTCACTTTGTTTTGAGACATCATGCCATGCAAAGCCTCCTGCAAAGCATACGATGCCGCATCACACTTGTCGTCCACCTTGGAGTTGGTCTTGCCCCTCGTCCTCTTCAACGCCTCATCATCTCCACCTCCGGCCAAGGCGGCCGCCTTCTTGCCTCTCTTCATTTGAAGCTCACGGTATTGATCTTTGAACTTAGGGCAATTGCTGATGATTTGCCAACAATGCGTGAGAGTGAACGACTTGTCATTATGCCGGGCCTTGAATGCTTCCAAAGATTGAAATGCCTACATGATCAACAACAATTGGACATGCAAATACAATTAATCATAGAGGAGGCCGAGGAACGGCCGTAGAAAAGGAAAGAGAAGAGGCCATACCATGTCCCCGATGCCAAGACCACTCACAGGACGTGCTTCAACGCTCTCCAGTGCGGCACAATATTTGTTGCATTCTTGTTGGATGAACAACCACCTCTTTTGAATCGAGTTGATGTTACGATCGCTTGTAAATTGGTAGGGCGGAAACAACTTTCTTTCATGGAATGTTTTTGTGAACTCTTGTCCAAAAAACAATTCTCTTTTGTTGCGCACCGACTCTAGGATCTTGACCAATCTCCTTCCAACTTTCACAAATAAACTTGTCCTCATCTTGTGTGTATGATCCCGTACGGATGCTCTTCTTTCTCTTTTGAGCTTCCGCTCTTTGGGTGAGCTCGTCGATGAACAATGGCTCGCCCATAATATCGACACCGTCCTCTTCTTCATCACCTTCGCAATATATGTCCTCTTCTTCATGCCACGAGTCACCATGGTCGGCCTCAAAGTCTTCATTGGCCATGTACTCGTCGCGGCCATCTTGACTCTGGGTCTCCTTCGGATCGAAGGTCCTGCCCCGCCCACTCGTCTGAAAGGCCTTGACACGGCCCTCGAAGATAACATTCTCCATGAACTGGGCGTAGAAGGGGTCTTCGACCATCGACATCGGTGTTGGCATTCCGCCGAACAAGACGCGGGGCGATGGCATGGTGGCCGTAGACGACGACCGGGCTTGCTTTCTTTGCATCTCCACGGACGGGTGGCCGCCGTTGCAGGCCCCCGGCGTGACGTTGAGGTCGATGAAGGCCGAGGGGCGCGGCGTGGATGGCGCAATCACGCTGACTTCCGGTGACCTCGACAAATGGGTCTGGGCTTGGCACCTTGGCGGAGGGAAACCAGGCGACAATGGCGTGGTCGACGATGTCGGGGAGGGGCACTGCGGAGGTCGGACGAGCGACGAGCCTGTGCTCGTCGGCCCGACGGGCACAACCGCGAAGCTCGTCGGACGACACAACCCCATCATGAGGAGGGCGTGCGCTTTGCTGACGATGGCCTCCTTCTCTTCAGCATTGGCCTTTAGCCGCGCGGCCTCCAGTGCAGCGCGCTCGATGGCGTACGCGGCTGCGGCGTCCTTCCTCCTCGTCTCCGCTTGCCGGTTCCGCCTCTTGGCCGATTCCGCGTCCGGCTTTGCGATCTCCTCTGGCGTGAGTTTCGACCGCGGCTTCTTCGCACCCTTGGGCGCCTTCTTCTTCGTATTGGTGGCCAGGACGACGGTCGGGTCGCCAAAGTTCGGCGGGGGATCGTCCATGGCGGGACTGTGGCGGGCGGAGGGGGAGGGCGGGGCGTGAGAGGTTTTGGGAGGAAATGAAATGGAATAGGGCGTGGGGGCGGGAAGGCCGGGCGGCTTTGTGCCACCGACGGGCGGGCCAAGGGAGGACAAGCACGCGCGTCCCGTCCGTCCGCGCGCTGTCCATTTCACCACAAAACCGAACCAAGTTTGCGTCGGGAATAGGTCGAAAGCGGACAGAAAACAAACAAACGTCCGTTTACGTCCCCACGCTGGGTCGCATGGTGTGTCCGTATTGCCATAAACGGACGCGGACGGACAGATAGGGTCGCTCGCTGGAGTGGCCTCAAGATTACGCGGCTCCGTGTCCCCTCTCCTTCACGCGCGTGCACGGCGAGGAGTGAAGCAGGACAAAAGAACAGGAGTGTCAGACGACAAACCTCCTGCAGGGTAGCCAGGTGACTTCTGTCGCCGAGTAAAGCTCAAACTCCATCCATCTCCCGTCGATCAACCGGCACGTAGCATGACGACCAGAAGGAAAAGAGGACAACAGGTCGCAGATCGGCGGAATCCATACATCCAGCAGGGCGCTTCCACCTCCACCCACGGTGGAGATTGTGTTCGGGCCCGGCTACACTGCACTGAACTTCAGGCTAGCTCTCGGTGTCAGCTCATGATTCAACCATATCCGCGCGCATCGATTAAAAATTTGCGCCGCATCCAACGGCAGGCGGCAGCAACCGTGGGACCGTGCTCGTGCGCACGACGTCTGAGCGGCCTCGGTCGACCGGCGGGTACTACGTACATAACGTACGTGTCACGGCGCGGGGCCGTCACACATGCGGGCAATCTCCGCGGCGGGGGCGACGATCACGGCGTCCGGTGGACGGGCTCATCGACCGCTCCAACCCAAATCCGTGCGTCCGGCGTCCCTCCTGCTCCCGGGGTCACGATCACGCCGGCGCATGTGCGTGAACAATGCGCTCGAGAGGGAGACGGCCGTCTTACTCTCACTGTAGACACACACAGTGTAGGATACCGGTACGTACGTACTATATACAGTATGTACATGTGTGACCCGCCGGCCGGGTGCATGCACGCATCGGCATCGATCGGCATCGGCATCGCCGCATCGGTCCGTGCCTAGTTGTGCTAGCCGTGACGATCAAGTACTACAAGTTCTCATGATTGGCGCGGCCCCGTGCACGTCACCAACCCATGTTCTTCGTTCCTCCGGATTAGATTGCCCAAGCTTCTAGCTAGCTGCTCGGTCGACTTGTATGTTGTTGCTAGCTACCCAGGTCATCTGAAAACGAAAGAGCTACAGGTCCAACTGCCTTGGTTGTACGCTCTCTTGTACTAACCGTGAGTGAGTCCGTGACTATCAAGTACAAGTACTGCTCCTGATGATTGGCACGTCACTCAGAAACCCATGTTCTTCGGATTTAGACGGCCCAAGCTTCTAGCTGCTCGATAGCTACGTCCTACTACATCTATATGAGTGTGTTTGGTAGCATTCCCAACTTAACATAGTTGTTTTTCTTTGATACATGTCGAGTGTAGCCATACTAAGTACATGCATTTGAAGTTGTTTGGTAGCGATGTATGTACTAAAACATGCTAAGTTGAGATTCTGTTTGGCAGCTTGCATCTGTTTACACATGTCAATCGATACTGTAGCAACCGGTATTTTCAAACAAGTAAACAAAATATTTCAAAATTGTGAACATTTTTTTGAAACATGAAAAAATAACATTTTGTGAAAATTTAAACATTTTTTGAATTTCTAAAGTTTTTTTTGAAAAATGCACACGTTTTTAAATATTGATATTTTTAAAACTTTAAACAAAATTTGAAAATCTGAATTTTTTTTAAAAAATCGAAAATTTTAAAAAATTCGAACTTTTTTTGAAAAATTAGATAAATATGAATTCATATACATTTTTGAAAATTTTAACATATTTGAAAATCCTATCATTTTTTGAAAATTTGAACAAAATTTGAAAATCTGAACAATTTTTTGGTATTCTGAACATTTTCTGAAAATTAAACTATTTTTTAGAAATCCTTAACATTATTTTAAAAATATTATCGCTCGCTTCACTCATGCATGCTGACCAGTGAACGGCTGTTGGGGTGTTCTCTCGTCATGCATGCTAAGAGGGTATTTGGCTGAAGTCGTGCATTCTGAGGAGGCCCCGTGCAGGCTACCAAACATTAAAAAATTGATCGAGAAGTAAACTGTTGAGCTCATGCACCTTTAATGCACTCTACCAAACACATCCTACGGTACAAGGCTCATCTGAGAGTGAAAGTGATAGAATATCATCAAACTGGCTTTAAGTCCTATATACAAATCGATACCTGTTTAAATTTTCTTCGGTGGAAGTCGTTGCAAATGTGGTACCATATGACTGTGTTGCAGAGTCAGCCACATGCTCCCATATGCCACACCACGTACGACAAGCAAGCATGCATGCATGTATTACGTGGAGTCATCATTTGCACTTAGCTCACGGAGTCACGGGCAACCCACTACCTGCATACGCTGATTAGTTAAGTAAACAAATAAGTAAATGACGATGGCCTCAACTGCGTAATTGTCGTGTGTACTTGACACGTAGAGCATCTATGGCAGCACCGGACAAATTAAGCTCCTGTTTTGGTGCCGTATGGAACCTTAGCTTATTATTGGCTTGGTTTATAAGCCTAGATACATGCATCAAATCATGTAAATCTCCTTGCCACATGAACTTTTGTTCCGTTCACACAAACTAAACTATTGTGAGATCGGAGGAGAGGACCTCTCTGTTGTGCGAAAGCTCATAAAAAAAGCAATAAAAGGGAAGAGAATATGGATATACACGCATGCTTAAATCATTTTCAAAGTTCTGTCAAACAAGAAGCTAGTTAAAGACTTGCATCATCACGAGAAATGTACCTTCTACCCAATCATGCATTGTTCAACCACACCTCACAAGGCTTGTTCACAGCAAAATGACTCAACCACTAAAATAAATTAGTCGTAAAAGCACATGTGGAAATGAGTTGAGTAAGAGCATCTACAGCCAGGATTTGCTAATCCGGGCTCTCATCTGCAAGCGGACGCGTCTAGACGCGTCTGCGAACATTTACCGTTCAGTCTTTAAATATGATCCTTCACATTCGAGTCTCTCATAACTGATCCCATAAATCCATACAAAGCATGTAAAAGAAACTCCTACGTACTCATACTACTACGTACTACCTTAGTTTATGTCATTGAAGATGTCCACGGCGTCGGTGTCGGACGGTGGGTAGACATGCACGTTGGAGGGCTCTGGCTCCTCGTTTTCTTCCTTTAGCTCATCCAGGTAGGCGAGAATCTCTGCCTCCTCCGTGGCCTGCTCCGCCTCCATCTCTTGTCGATGACGCCGTCTGGCCTCCGCATCCAACTCCCGACGGATGGAGTCGAGGATGGCTTACTGCTTCGCCTGGAGATCCGCGTCTCCGGCGTCCCCTGCATCCTTCTCCCCCTCAACCTCCTTGCCCTCCTCCTACTCAACCTCCTCCTCCTCCTCCTTCTCCGGATCCACTGTTGGGGGAACGTTGCATGGAAAACAAAAAGTTTCCTACGCACACGCAAGATCTATCCATGGTGATGAGCATCTACGAGAGGGAGAGTGGATCTACATACCCTTGTAGATCGCTAAGCGGGAAGCGTTAAGAAATGCGGTTGGTGTAGTCGAACATCTTCGCGATCCAAATCACCGAGCGTCCCGCGATCACATCACGATCTGTCCCGCGATCCAATCATGATTCGTCCCGCGAACTCATCACGATCCGTCCCGCGATCTCATCACGATCCGTCCCGCGATCTCATCACGATCCGTCCCGCGATCTCATCACGATCCGTCCCGTGAACTCATCACGAACGGTCTCGCGATCTTGTTCACGGTCCTTCCGATCTAGCGCCGAACGGATGACACCTCCGCGTTCAGCACACGTGCAGCTTGATGACGATCTCCACCATCTTGATCCAGCAAGAGGAAGTGGAGAGGGAGAAGAGTTCACCGGCAGCGTGACGGCGCTCCGGTGATGGTGGTGGAGCAATTCCGGCAGGGCTTCGCCTAAGCACTGCGGAACTAGTCTAGTCTAGAGGAACTTGATCTAGAAGTAGGGTTTAGACGTGGCTGAAAATCCTTGTCCAAAAAACCCTAAAACCACTCATATATATAGGAGGAGGGGAGAGGAGGCTGCGCCCAAAAGGAGGGCTCTCCTTTGGTTCGGCCGAACCTAGTGGGGAGGAGTCCTCCTCCTAGTAGGACTCCTCCTCCCACAAGAGAGGTGGAGTTTGGAGAGGTTTCCACCCCAATTCGGTTTGCCTCTCTTTCCTCCTGCGCATAGGCCTCCTTGGCCGACCCAACTGGCCCACTATGGGCTGGTGGGTTGCCACATAGGCCCATGGGGTGGGTTGGCCCCACTGGTGGGCCCCCGGGACCCATTCGTCACTCCCGGTACACTACCGAAAATGTCCGAAACTTTCCAGAGTCCAAACACCACCTTTCTATATATCAATCTTTACCTCCAGACCATTCCGGAGCTCCTCGTGACGTCCGGGATCTCATCTGGGACTCCGAACAACCTTCGGTCACCACCATATATAACTCTATACTACCGAAACGTCACCAAACCTTAAGTGTGCAGACCCTGCGGGTTCGAGAACTATGTAGACATGACCGAGACACCTCTACAGTCAATAACCAATGGCGGGACCTGGATGTCCACATTGGTTCCTACATATTCTACGAAGATCTTTATCGGTCGAACCTCTATGTCAAGGATTCAGTTAATCCCGTATGATGTTCCCTTTGTTCTTCGGTATGTTACTTGCACGAGATTCGATCGTCGGTATCTCCATACCTAGTTCAACCTCGTTATCGGAAAGTCTCTTTACTCGTTCCGTAATACAAGATCCCGTGACTAACACTTAGTCACATTGCTTGCAAGGCTTATTGTGATGTTGTATTACCGAGTGGGCCTTGAGATACCTCTCAGTCACATGGAGTAACAAATCCCAATCTTGATCCATGCCAACTCAACAGACACCCTTGGAGATACCTGTAGAGCACCTTTATAGTCACCCAGTTACGTTGCGACGTTTGATACACACAAGGTACTCCTCCGATGTCAGTGAGTTGCATGATCTCATGGTCATAGGAACATATACTTGACATGCAGAAAACAGTAGCAATAAACTGACATGATCATAAGCTACGTTTGTAGTTTGGGTATGTGATCCCGTTATCAAATGACATCACATGTCAATGGCTAGGAAACCTTGACCATCTTTGATCAACGAGCTAGTTCACTAGAGGCATACTAGGGACAAAGTGTTGTCTGTTTACCCACACATGTAATGTGTTTCCATTTAATACAATTATAGAATGGATAATAAACGATTATCCTGAACAAGGAAATATGATAATAACTAATTTATTATTGCCTCTAGGGCATATTTCCAATATCCACTACATCCGGAGGTAGCCCCGCGACGATCCGAGCTTCGCGCCTTGCCCGGACTTGCTCAAGGAGCCGCAGTCGACGCTCCGGCGGTAGAAAGTGGCGGTGGCCGGGGGGGGTGTGTGTGTGTGCATGGCTAAATGGCTAGGGACGAAGGCGGCAGACAGGGGGTGGAAAGTGACAGAGGCGACAGACGGGAGGAGGAAATGGTGGATGGATAGGATTTCGGTGCCGACGGTCGGCTTAAATAGTCGGGCTAGGGAGTACGCGTCCAGCCGGAGCGACGCCACGTGGCGACATCGGTCCAACGGAGGAGACAAGCTTCGGACCGCCAGGTTTCTTGGCGAGTCCGCGTGAGACCCATCGTCAGGACAACGTGGCGGGTATGCCCAGTCGCACCCATATCCGCGTTATATTTGGGCTGGATATGAAGGGTGACGGTCAGGCCGGATGTTCGAGATTCGTTTGAGGCGCCCGTCTGGGTCGAATTTTTGTGAACAGCCAATGATCGGACGGTCTGTCCGGACGTTTGAGAGGGGTATGAGGGGTCCGGTTATAGATTCTCTAAGTTTATGACTTTTGGGAGGAAAATTAACATGATACATTTTCCAGCCATTGGAAGAAAGGGCAAAGGCTAAGTTTGCCTTAAAAACTACTCCCTGCGTTCGGTAATGTAAGACGTTTTTACAAGATATGTTAGTTTGCAAAAACGTCTTATATTATGGGACAGAGTGAGTAGAAAGGATAAATTTTCCTACGATTATCTGACGACCCCATCGCAACATAACAATTTCATGAGTTAGAAGATGAAGCGTATATTAGTGGCAGTCTGGCATTACACAAGGACGAACTCGTACTACGTGCTACGTGTCAAAACTAATCAGTTAGGTATTGTGGATGCTATGCTTGAAATGCGATACAGGCACAAATGACACTCCGTCCTTGCTTCTAAAGCGAGAAATATACTTTGTCATGCGTGCACCGGTACACATTAGTGTAATAAAAATAGGGTACTATTTGTTCATTTTCCAATCAACAAAATATAATACTCCCTTGCTTCACTGGCACAAACATAAAAATGATTTCAGACCGCAATGGCCCCTCCCCAACTTTTTGTTGCACGCATGCACTCCCGCTTCTTTATTATCCTCTTTTATTATTGTTTCGGCGCTTTATGTCAGATCCATGGATAATGATATCAGAAAATGAAGCTTGGAAGCATATGCTAACTACTTGTACTGCAAACCAAAATGTGTGTACTAGTGAAGGATTTTGTGTCTGCAAGATATACTAGTCTCTCCTTTCTGTTTGATCTGTAGCCGGCAATTTTCGCCGAACCACTGGCCTCTGATTCAGAGAAAAGGATTCTTGAGACAAGAGGCTAAAAAAGAACTGGACATGACAAGCATACTGATGCGGTGGTGCTTAGTCAGGTACTGTCTGCTAGGTGGCACGCACGGCAAATTTTGATTCTCGTTTCT
This sequence comes from Hordeum marinum, assembly GCA_022496015.1. Classification (NCBI taxonomy): domain Eukaryota; kingdom Viridiplantae; phylum Streptophyta; class Magnoliopsida; order Poales; family Poaceae; genus Hordeum; species Hordeum marinum. The sequence goes on from CM039673.1 coordinate 518,733,534, forward strand.
TTTGGACATCTCCTGCAGCAGGTCAGGCAAAAAAGCTACTCGCTTATTAGGTCAGGTGTCATAAATCATCAGCAGAGAAAATACAAGCTGCAAGTAGTTAGACTGGTAGTAACAAAAAGGTCGGTGTGGCTGCTGGGATTCGAGCCCAGGTCTCCACGGCCACAACGTGGAATTCTCACCACTAAACTACAGCCACCATTTGTCCATTAGCTAAGTTTAAGCATTACCTTAGATAGAAACAACAAGCTATCTGATGACACTCCGTTAATCTTGCCTCCGCTACTCTAAGCAAACTGTACATGATGGTGCACATTCGAAAACACACGCGCGCAAAACACCCAAGAGCGAGCATTCTGAACACACACTAGAACTGATGGAGCAAAAGGATTTGGTCATTTGAAACACGGTGACATGCCCCCGTGACAACGCCACACCCATCCAGAGATCGTTCTCTTCTCACTGTCCGGTGTTAATATGTTTGCCTACATTACACGCCGTGGTCCTTTATTCGCTGGCCATCATCATATATAACACCAATTCAAGTTAAGTGGACTTACGGACACTAGATAGTTGGTTAGGATGCAAAAGAAATAGAGTCATCATCATGTCACGCTAATAATGTCACCGCCAAAGTAACACGAATCCCTGAGATCATGATCCACGTTCTCCTCCCGAAACCCGCCATAGGCGACTCCATTGGCGATTTCTTCCTCTCTTCTAGAAATCGTCGATGGCTAGTCTCCGAAACCCAGAATCCTTCGCTCCCGTCCTCAACTAGACCACAACCTTCCCCCACCCTCTGAAGGAAATATAGAGACTAAAGCTCCGCCTCATGTTCCTGAGGATACGAGTGAAGATCGTGAGGGGCAATATATTTCTTTCTCCCGAGGAAGGAGGCAATGAGCCGCCTGATCCAGGTCGTGATCCGCCATCAGGTCGTGATCAACCATCAGAGCCACCTGATCCAGGTCATGATCCACCATCAGGTCATGATCGACCATCAGAGCCGCCTGATCCAGGTCGTGATCCACCATCAGATGCGCTGGGGGTCCTTGATGGCCGTTGGGAGCCTGGCTATTCAGGATGCTGCTGAAGCCATCTGCCGACCGGGTAAGGAGCTTGCTCTCACCGCCGCAGAGCGAGTGAAGAGAACCTTGATCGTTAACATATCGATGGCTCGCGAAGCGGTTCAGACTTGTTTCATGGTTGTTGGTCTCTTTTTGTCCGTGCTATTGGTGAACTCCTGTCAGGTCATTGACCATATGAAAGGAGTCTGGAAGGTCCGTGGGGGTGTTGGGCGACCATCAGATGGTGGCTAAGGAAGGACACAAATTCTTCCTAGAATTTTCAAAAGATGTTGATCATCAACACGCCATCAGGGGTGGTCCATGGCAGTTGAAGGGTGACCTGTTCTTGGTGGTCGGCCTAGAGTCCGGAGCTGACCCTGCTTCGGTTGTGTTCTACCATGTGCCGATATGGGTGCAATTCCAGGGTATTCCATTTTAACTCCTTGCTAAGGAGCTTGCGCAAAATTTAGGAGAGCAAGTGGGGAAGATGTTGTTGGTTGATCAACACGTGAGGGGCAACATCTACGACAAATTTTTGCGGGCAAGAGTGCAACTTCCCCTATATTCTGCTCTGCTAAAGGAGATAACCCTGGTAGATGAGATAACTGGAGAAGAGGTGACTATTTTTCTATGTTATGAAATACTCCCAAACTTTTGTTTGTTTTGCAGCTTCATAGGGCATATGGAAGCCAGATGTGATCATCCAAATGATGGGAAAAACCGAGGTATTCCAATGATATCAGTGTGCATCCCGTGCACTTTGATGATTCCCGTGCCTGGTTCCTGGCAAATAAGATGGGGAAATCAAAGTCCTCGCAGGTGGCAAACTCTCTTTGGCGTGCTCCTAAGTTGACCTGCAGCTTTGAAGTTCACACTCCAAATGTGGTTGTGCTGCCGAGGACAGTTGAGAGAGTGAGTGAAGATATTGCTCGCCTATGAGCGGGAGAATTTATGGAAATCGATGAACCCCAGGAGGGTACAGACAACAGTAAGGTTCTAGGCAATGGCTCTGCTAGCGCTCCCATAGGCGCATCGATTGTTGTAAGTAAGTTGAGCGACAAGGCGGATACTTCCCAAACTACTGATGTTGTCATGGTTTCACCAACTAACCCCAAAAACATGAAGAATGATGGAGACGGGGTGCATAAGCAGGAAAAATAATTTGGCCAAATGCTTGGTCATGAGGCAAAAGACAAGGAGACTCATGAAACTAAAGAAATAACTCCTTCGGCGAGGTTGGTTCCTGTTTTCCTACCAAAGGCTACTGTCGGGGAGGCTCCAATGACGGTACCAAGCAAGATGTTGAGGGTCATGGTGATCGGCAGGTAGCTGATAAAGAGTTGGACCCTCCCAACATGGTCAAGAAAAAATTCTATCGAAGAAAGAAAAGCCAAAAGGGGGACATGTCTAATGGCATAGGAGGAGGCGTCGATTCTGTTCTCGACAAGCTGCTGGACATAGTCAAAGATACTTCATGTGTTGATACTAAGTGCAATAGCACTGATGTATCTATGAATAACAAAAAGCCTAGATAAGTAGGTCCTATAGAGGTAGATTACAACAAGGATGAGAATGGTGGTCTGGAAGCTGTCGGCCCAGGGGCTGATGGAAAACTGACGGGCGTGAGTGATAGCACTCGTCAGGAGTCATGCAAATCTTGGCTTGGAACTGTCGGGGACTTGGGCGGCCTCGTACGGTTCAGGAACTGACACGCCTTGTGTGTGAACATCGCCCGAAGGTTGTGTTCCTCTTCGAAACTAGTCAAGGTAAGAAGTTTTTGGAGGGTGTGGGGCATATAATTGGCTTCAGGCACGCCCGCATTGTCATGGTGAAAGCGAAGGGGGTATGTCTAGCACTCTTTTGGGGTGATTCCGTAGAGGTAGAGTTAATAAAATACGGAGTCCATCATATTGATGTAAAAGTTTCAGTTTTTGGTGAAATACAATGGAGATGAACTTTTGTTTACGATGAGCCTAGGTCCCAGGACCGACACTGTATGTGGGATCTGTTGAGACGCATCAAACCTAACACTAATGAACCTTGGCTCATGATCGACAATTTTAACAAGGCAATGTGGCAAAGCGAACATATTTCTATAAACAAAAGGAGTGAACCCCAGATGAAAGCTTTTAGGGATGTTTTGTCTGAATGTAATTTACATGACCTTGGGTTTAAAGGAGTGGGTTGGACATATAATAACAATAAGTCGGATGATAAAAAATGTTCGAGTGCGGTTGGATAGAGTTGTCCCTTCGCTGGACTGCCAGGACACTTTTTGTGATGTTGTGTACAAAATATTTTGTGTCATCCAGATCTGACCACTGTCCACTTTTACTCTGTTTGGATAAGTTACAAATTAGGAGAAGAAATAGGAAAAAAGGTCGTTATGAAGTGATGTGGATAGAGAAGAGGCCTTGGTTGAAATAATTGAGAATGCTTGGAACCATCATACCTCAGTTTGGGATCTCGGGCACCTAACACTGAAGCTGGATTACATCATGAAAGTCCTTAGATCATGGAGAAACCAATCTGTTGGTTCTATTACAAAGTAAATAGGCAAATGTAAAGGAAAACTAGCAGATCTTATGAAGGAATTTAACTCAAATGAGCAGGAATAAAGATCATATCAGCAAAATGGATGAATTGTTATTGCGGGAAGAGCTTCTTTACCTTCAGAGGAGCAGAGTTACTTGGCTTTGCGAGGTCGACCAAAACACCAAATATTTTCAGCGAAGGGCCTCGTGGCATGTGAGAAAGAATAAGATCAAAAAACTTCAAAAGTCTAATGGTCAATTCATGAATAATGAAGAAGAAATTAAAGAGATTGCAAAGTTGTTTTCTCTGATCTGTTTACAAAAGACTCGAATGTCAACCTAACGGGTCTATTGAATCATATTGAGACTTTGGTTACAAATGAGATGAATGATAAGTTAATGGAAGACTTTACGGTAAAAGAGATCAGCGACGCCCTTTTGTAGACCGGCCCGCTAAATCTCCGGGGCCAGACGGTTTCCCTGCAAATTTTTACCAGCAAAACTGGGATGTTCAAAAGGAAGTGGTGGTTGGGGTTGTTAAGCAATTCTTTACGGATGGTGTCATGCCGGGTGATTTGAATACTATTTTTCTCATTCCCAAGTCTAACCAAGCGGTGGAGTTAAAATATTTTCGGCCAATCTCTTTATGCAATGTTATTTACAAAGTTGTGTCGAAGTGCATTGTGAACCGCTTGAGACTGCTTCCGGACGATCTTATTTGCATTGAACAAAGTGCTTTAATCTCGGGAAGGCTCATTAGTGATAACAAACTTATCACGTTTGAATGCTTCCACGCCATCCAGATAGGGACAAATTCCAGTGACTCTTTTTACACTTTCAAGATGCATCTTTCAAAACATTACGACCGAGTGGACTGGAAGTATTTAAGGGGTATGCTCATTAAGTTGAGTTTCAACCCCAGATGGGTGAGTTAGGTCATGGCATGTGTCACTTCTGTCCGTTATGCCATAAGAGTGAATGGGGAGCTTTCTGAAGAGTTCTCCCCTTCGATAGGTTTACGCCAGGGTGATCCTATTTCTCGCTACCCATTCCTCTTTGTAGTTGATGGTCTTTCTAGATTGCTAAAGAATGCAGTAAATAAGGTGGAACTCAGTGAGCTAAAGATTGCTCGTTCTGCCCACGGGATATCTCACTTATGTTTTGCTGATGATATTACTTTGTTTTTCGAAGCAAATGGACAACAAGCTTCAGCGGTAAAAAGGGTGATTCAGGAGTTTATTAGGAACACTGTCCAATTGGTCAACCATGAGAAATGCTCACCCCTTTTCAATTCTGAGTGCCGTAAAGCTAGGTTGGAAGAAGTGGAGGATGTTCTGGGTGTCCAAGATTACAGTTTCGAGTAGAAATACCTGGATCTTGATACGTCTCCAACGTATCTATAATATTTGATTGTTCCATGCTATTATATTATCATTCCAGGATGGGTTTTAAGCATTTACTTGTTGTTTTATATTATGTTTAAGCACTAACCTATTAACTGAGTGCCAAGTGCCAATTGTTGTTTTCTCGATGTTTTTGGATTTTCAAGAATACTATACCAAATGAAGTCCAAATACCCTTTTTGATGATTTTTTCTGGACAAAAATAAGACCTAGAAGCTTTAAAATAAGACCGAGGGCACACTAGATGCCCCCAAGCCAACAGGGCGTGCCTAGGGGGTGTTCGTTCCTTGATGGCTTGGGGCCATCTCCCATCTCCTCTAGCCCGGATCTCTTTGCTATAAATTCACATATATTTGGAAAACCCTAGAGAGCCTACTGAAACACTTTTTCCACTACCGCAAGCTTCTGTTCTGCCATGTGCCCATATGGAGCCCTGTTTCGGTGTCATGCCGGAGGGAGAAACGACCAGAGAGGGCCTCTACATCAACCTTGGTGCTCCCATGGTGATGTGTGACTAGTTCACCATAGACCTATGGGTCCGTAATTACTACCTAGTGTTGGGGGAACGTCGCATGGGAAACAAAAAATTTCCTACGCACACGCAAGATCTATCCATGGTGATGAGCATCTATGAGAGGAAGAGTGGATCTACATACCCTTGTAGATCGCTAAGCGGGAAGCGTTAAGAAACGTGGTTGGTGTAGTCGAACGTCTTCGCGATCCAAATCACCGAGCGTCCCGTGATCTCATCACGATCCGTCCCATGATCCAATCACGATCCGTCTCACAAACTCATCACGATCCGTCCCGCGACCTCATCATGATCCGTCTCGCGATCTTGATCACGGTCCTTCCGATCTAGTGCCGAACGGACGACACCTTCGCGTTCAGCACACGTACAACTCGACGAAGATCTCCGCCTTCTTGATCCAGCAAGAGGGAGCGGAGAGGTAGACGAGTTCACCGGCAGCGTGACGGTGCTGCGGTGATGGTGGTGGAGCAATTCGGTAGGGCTTCGCCTAAGCACTGCAGAAATCCGATCTAGAGGAGAAACTATGCACTGGAGGAACGGGTAGCACGTGGCTAAACATTCTATGCAAAAAAACCCTAAAACCTCCAGTATATATAAGAGGGAGGGAGGAGAGGACTTGGCGCAAGGGCCAAGCCTCCTTGGGTCGGCCGAAATGGAGAGGAGAGGAGGACTCCTCCTCCAATCCTAATAGGACTAGGATTCCTCCCTTTTTGGCCTTTTTCCACCTTTTTTCCTTTGGGCTTTTCTTCCCAGCCGCATGGGCCTTGTGTGGGACTTCCACCAGCCCACAAAGGGATGGTATTTACTCTCCCACAGCCCTTGTAGCCTCTTGGGTCGAAATACCCCTCCCGATGGTCTTCCGGTACACTACCGGCACTCCCGGTACACTACCGATGAGCCCAAAACTTTTTCGGCGACCAAAATAGGACTTCCTATATATGAATCTTTACCTCCGGACCATTCCGGAGCTCCTCGTGACGTCCGAATATCATCCGGGACTCCGAACAACCTTCGGTAACCACCATACATAACTCTATACTACCGATACATCACCAAACCTTAAGTGTGCAGACCCTGCGGGTTCGAGAACTATGTAGACATGACCGAGACACCTCTACGGTCAATAACCAATAGCGGGACCTAGATGCCCATATTGGTTCCTACATATTCTATGAAGATCTTTATCGGTCGACCCTCTATGTCAAGGATTCAGTTAATCCCGTAAGATGTTCCCTTTGTTCTTCGGTATGATACTTGCCCGAGATTCGATTGTCGGTATCTCCATACCTAGTTCAACCTCGTTACCGGCAAGTCTCTTTACTCGTTCCGTAATACAAGATCCTGTGACTAACACTTAGTCACATTGCTTGCAAGGCTTGTTGTGATGTTGTATTACCGAGTGGGCCCTGAGATACCTCTCCGTCACACTGAGTAACAAATCCCAGTCTTGATCCATGCCAACTCAACAGACACCCTCGGAGATACCTGTAGAGTACCTTTATAGTCACCCAATTATGTTGCGACGTTTGATACACACAAGGCACTCCTCCGGTGTCTGTGAGTTGCATGATCTCATGGTCATAGGAACATATGCTTGACATGCAGAAAACAGTAGCTATAAACTGACACGATCATATGCTACGTTTGTAGTTTGGGTCTTGTCCATCACACCATTCTCCTAATGATGTGATCCCATTATCAAATGACATCTCATGTCCATGGCTAGGAAACCTTAACCATCTTTGATCAACGAGCTAGTCTATTAGAGGCATACTAGGGACATGGTTTTGTCTATGTATCCACACATGCATCTAAGTCTCCAATCAATACAATTATAGCATGGATATTAAACGATTATCATGAACAAGGAAATATGATAATAACTAATTTATTATTGCCGCTAGGGCATATTTCCAATAGTCTCCCACTTGCACTAGAGTCAATAATCTAGTTCACATCACCATGTGATACGCATTGTTATGAATCTAACACCCAATGAGTTTTGGGGCTCGATCATGCTTTGCATGTGAGAGAGGTCTTTATAGTCAACGGGTCTGCGACATTCAGATCCGAGTGTACTTTGCAAATCTCTATGTCAAACCGTAAAGACTGCTTCCACACTCCACTTGGTAATATTCCAAATGGCTGCTCCACTATACGTATCCAGATTGCTACTACGAGTCATCCGGATTTGTGTTAAAGCTTGCATCGACGTAACTCTTTACGACGAACCCTTTATCACCTCCATAATCGAGAAATGTTTCCTAAGTCTTTTAGTCACTAAGGATAATATTGACTGCTATCCAATGATCCACTTCTGGATCACTCTTGTACCCCTTGATGGACTCATGGCAAGGCACACACAGGTGCGGTACATAGCATGGCATACTATACAGAGCCTATGGCTAAGGCATAGGGGACGACATTCGTCCTTTCTCTTTCTTCTGCCGTTGTCGAGCTTTGAGTCTCACTCAACTTCACACCTTACAAATCAGGTGAGAACTCTTTCTCTGACTGATCCATTTTGAACTCTTTCAAAATCTTGTCAAGGTATGTACTCATTGAAAGTCTCATCTAGCATCTTGATCTATCTCTATAGATCTTGATGTTCAACAATTAGGTAGCTTTATCCAGGTCTTCCTTTGAAAACTCTTTTCAAACAACCGTTTATGCTTTCCAGAAATTCTACATCATTTCTGAATAGCAATATGTCATCCACATATACTTATCAGAAACTCTATAGTGCTCCCACTCACTTTATTGCAAATACAAGTTTCTCATAAACTTTGTATAGATTTAAAAACTTTGGTCACCTTATCAAAGTGTATATTCCAACTCTGAGATGCTTGCTTCAGTCCATAGAAGGATCGCTGAAGCTTGTTCACCTTTTAGCATCCTTAGGACTGACAAAACCTTTTGGTTGTATCTCATACAACCTTTCCTTAAGGAAGGAAATGATGTTTTGGCATCCATCTGCCAGATTTCATAATTGAAAAATGCAGCAACTGCTAACATAATTCCAACAGACTTTAGCATCGCTACGAGTGAGAAAGTCTCACGATAGTCAACTCCTTGAACTTGCCGGAAACTTCTTTGCGACTAGTCGAGCTTTATAAATGGTGACATTCACCATCAGTGTCTGTCTTCATTTTAAAGATCCATTTGTACTCAACGACCTGCCGTCCAATGAGCAAGTCTACCAAAGTCTATAATTGGTTTTCATATATGGATCCTTTCTCGGATTTCATGGCCTCTAACCATTTATCGGAATCCGGGCCCATCATCGCTTCTCCATAGCTCGTAGGTTCATCGTTGTCCAACAACATGACCTCTGAGACAGGGTTGTCTTACCACTCATGAGCAGTACACGTCCTTGTCGACCTACGAGGTTCGATAGTAACTTGATCTGAAGCTTCATGATCATCATCATTAACTTCCTCTTCAACTAATGCAGGCTTCATAGAAACATCTTCCTACGCTGCGCTACTCTATGGTTGAACAAAGGTTCAACAACCTCATTAAGTTCTATCTTCCTCCCACTCAATTCTTTCGAGAAAAACTCTTTCTCGAGAAAGGACCCGGTTTTAGCAACAAACATTTTATGCTTGGATCTGAGATAGAAGGTTCACCCAACTGTTCTTAGGGTATTCTATGAAGATGCATTTGTCCGCTTTGGGTTTCAGCTCATTCGGTGAAAACATTTTCCACACAAGCGTCGCAGCCCCAAACATTAAGAAATGACAGCTTAGGTTTCTATCAAACCATAATTCACACGGTGTCATCTCAACGGATTTAGATGGTGCCCTATTTAAAGTGAATGTAGTTGTCTCTAATGCATAACCCCAAAACTATAGTAGCAAAATGATAAGAGACATCATAGCCCGCACCATATGCAATAGAGCACGACTATGACGTTCGGACGCACCATCACACTACGGTGTTCCAGGTGGCATGAGTTGTGAAACGACTTTCACATTGTCTAAATTGTATGCCAAACTCGTAACTCAGATATTCACCTCCACGATCATGTCGCAAACATTTTTATCTTCTTGTCACGATGATCTTAAACTTCACTCTGAATTTGCTTGAACTTTTCAAACGATTCAGACTTGTGTTTCATTAAGTAAACATACACTATATCTACTCAAATCATCAGTGAGGGTAAGAATATAACGATATCTACCGCAAGCTACAAGACTCATTGGATTGCATACATCAACATGTATCATTTCCAATAAATCACTTGCCCGCTCCATCCATCTGGAAATGGGGTCCTTAGTCATCTTGCCCAAGAGGCATGGTTCGCATGTCTCAACCGATTCGAAATCGAATGAGTCCAAAGATCCATCAGCATGGAGTTTCTTCATGCGCTTTATACCAATATGACATTTAGCGGCAGTGCCACAAGTATGTGGTACTATCATTATTAACTTTGTATCTTTTGGCATCAATGTTATGAACATGTGTATTACTACGATCAAGATTCAACAAACCATTCTCACTGGGTGCATGACCATTGAAGGTATTATTCATGTAAACGGAATAACCATTATTCTCTAACTTAAATGAATAACCGTGTTGCAATAAACACGATCTAATCACGTTCATGCTCAACGCAAAACACCAAATAACATTTATTTAGGTTTGTCACTAATCCCGAAGGTAGAGAGAGCGTGCGATGTTGATCACATCAACCTTGGAAACATTTCCAACACACATCGTCACCTCACCCTTTGCTAGTTCTCCGTTTATTCCGTAGCTTTTATTTCGAGTTACTAACATTTAGCAACCGAACCAGTATCCAATACCCAGGTGCTACTAGGAGTACTAGCAAGGTACACATCAATAACACATATATCAAATATACTTCTGTCGACGTTGCCAACCTTCTTATCTACCAAGTATCTAGGGTTGTTCCGCTTCAGCGACCGCTCTCCTCATAATCGAAGCACTTAGTCTCGGGTTTGGGTTAGACTTTGGGTTGCTTCACTGGAGCAGCAACTGACTTGCTATCCATGAAGTTTCCCTCCTTGCTCTTGCCCTTCTCGAAACTAGTGGTTTGAGTAACCATCAACACTTGACGCTCCTTCTTGATTTCTACCTTCGCGGTGTCAAACATCGCAAATAGGTCAGGGATCATTATTTCTATGCCTGGCATTTTATAGTTCATCACCAAGTTCTAGTAGCTTAGTGACAGTGACTTGGAGAACTATATCAATCACTATCTTATCTGGAAGATCAACTCCCACTCGATTCAAGCGATTGCAGCACCCAGACAATCTGAGCACATGCTCAACGATTGAGCTATTCTCTTTCATATTATAGGCAAAGAATCTTGTTGGAGATCTCATATCTCACAACACGGGCATGAGCTTGGGATCCTAATTTCAGCTCTTAGAACATCTCACATGTTATGTGACGTTCAAAACGTTTTGGAGCCTCAATTCTAAGCCATAATGCATGACGCACTAAACTATCAAGTAGTTATCAGAACGTGCCTGTCAGATGTTCACAACATCTACAAACAACGCTAGAGGGGTTGGCGCACCAAGTAGTGCATTAAGGACATAAGCCTTCCGTGCAGCAATGAGGACAATCCTCAGATCACGGAGCCAGTCCACAATATTGCTACCATCATCTTTCAACTCTATTTCTCTAGGAACATATAAAAAATTCAAGGGAGCTACAATGTGAGCTAGTAATCTACAACACAGTTTGCAAAGATACTACTGACTATGTTCATGATAATGAGTTCAATTAATCATATTACTTAAGAACTCCCACTCAAATTGACATCCCTCTAGTCATTCGAGTGATACATGATCCAAATTCACCAACTCAAGTCCGATCATCACGTGAGTTGAGGTGGTTTCAATGGTGAACATCATCATGTTGATCATATCTACTATATTACTCATGTTCGACCTTTCGGTCTCTTGTGTTTCAAGGCCATGTCTATACATGCTAGGCTCGTCAAGTTTAACCCGAGTGTTCTGCATGTGCAACACTGGCTTGCACCCGTTGTATGTGAACATAGATTCTATCACACCCGATCATCACGTGGTGTCTCAACACGACGAACTTTCGCAACAGTGCACACTCGGGGAGAACACAATTCATCTTGAAATTTAAGTGAGGGATCACCTTATAATGCTATCGTCGTCCTAAGAAAAACAAGGTGCATAAAAGGATTAACATCACATGCAAATCATAAGTGACATGATATGGCCATGAACTTGTGCTTTTGATCTCCATCTTGAAAGCACCGGCATGATCTCCATCGTCACCGGCACGACACCATGATCTCCATCATCTTGATCTCCATCAATGTGTCTCCATTGGGGTTGTCGCGCCCACCATGCTTCTACTACTATTGCTACCGTTTAGTGATAAAGTAAAGCATTACATAGCGCTTAATGATTGACGCACAAGTCATACAATAATTAAAGACAACCCTATGGCTCTCTTTGTGCAACAAAGTTACACGTCAGTTGATGGAACCGGTCTCTCGTAAGCGTATGAGTAATGTTGGTCCAGGCCGCTTCATCTCACAATACCGCTGAACCAAAACACGACCAAGAGAGGAAGCAATCTAAGCATCAACGCCCACAAACTCTTTGTGTTCTACTCGAGATCTCATCTACACATAGACCTAGCTCATGATGCCACTGTTGGGGAACGTCACATGGGAAACAAAATTTTTCCTACGCACACGCAAGATATATCCATGGTGATGAGCATCTACGAGAGGGAGAGTGTATCTACATACCCTTGTAGATCGCTAAGCGGGAAGCGTTAAGAAACGCGGTTGGTGTAGTCGAACATCTTCGCGATCCAAATCGCCGATCGTCCCACGATCTCATCACGATCCGTCCCACGATCCAATCACGATCGTCCCGTAAACTCATCAAGATCCATCCCGCGATCCAATCACGATCCGTCCCGCGAACTCATCATGATCCATCCCGCGAACTCATCACGATCCGTCTCGCAATCTTGATCACGGTCCTTCCGATCTAGCATCGAAAGGACGACACCTCCGCATTCAGCACACGTACAGCTCAATGATGATCTCCGCCTTCTTGATCCAGCAAGAGGGAGCGGAGAGGTAGACGATTTCACTGGCAGCGTTACGACGCCTCGGTGATGGTGATGGAGCAATTCTAGCAGGGCTTCGCCTAAGCACTGCAGAAATCCGATCTAGAGGAGAAACTATGTACTGGAGGAACGGGCAGCATGTGGCTAAAAATTCTATGCAAAAAACCCTAAAACCTCCAGTATATATAAGAGGGAGGGAGGAGAGGACTTGGCGTAAGGGACAAGCCTCCTTGGGTTGGCCGAAGTGGGGAGGAGAGGAGGACTCCTCCAATCCTAGTAGGACTCCTCCCATTTTGGCCTTTTTCCACCTTTTTTCCTCTGGGCTTTTCTTCCCAGCCGCATGGGCCTTGTGTGGGACTTTTTCCAGACCACAAAGGGATGGTATTTACTCTCCCACAGCCCATGTAGCCTCTTGGGTCGAAATACCCCTCCCGATGGTCTCCCGGTACACTACCGGCACTCCCGGTACACTACTGATGAGCCCGAAACTTTTCCGGCGACCAAAATAGGACTTCCTATATATGAATCTTTACCTCCATACCATTCCGGAACTCCTCGTGACATCTGGGATCTCATCTGGTACTCCAAACAACCTTCGGTCACTGTTGGACTATACACTTTGATGGATCCAAGCAGCTAGAAGGGTCTGGGGCAGGAGTTGTTCTCACCTCCCCCAAGGGTGACAGGTTTTGTTATGTGCTCCGGTTAATGTTCCCTTGTACTAATAATGCAGCTGAGTATGAAGCACTGCTCCACGGTCTTAGAGTTGCTAAAGAGATGAACTTAAGCCGGGTCAGGTGTTTAGGCGACTCAGATCTGGTGGCTCACCAAGTTTCAGGCACTTGGGATTCAAAGGATCCGCGGATGGCGGCTTACCGGCAGGCGGTGGATATCATTGCTGGTCACTTCAAGGGGTACCAGGTGGATCACATTGATCGTCACAGGAATGAGGCGGCTGATGCCTTGTCACGGTTAGGTTCACAACGAAAGCCGGTACCACCTAATGTTTTTCTAGATGTATTGTATCATCCGACTGTCAAGATACCTTCTGAGGAGGATCTAGCTATTCCTGACGCGGAGGCAGAACTGGTGGCGGCTCTGCCACAGCCCATGTAGCCTCTTGGGTCGAAATACCCCTCCCGATGGTCTCCCGGTACACTACCGGCACTCCTGGTACACTACCGATGAGCCCGAAACTTTTCCGGCGACCAAAATAGGACTTCCTATATATGAATATTTACCTCCATACCATTCCGGAGCTCCTCGTGATGTCTGGGATCTCATCTGGTACTCCAAACAACCTTCTGTCACTGTTGGACTATACACTTTGATGGATCCAAGCAACTAGAAGGGTCTGGGGCAGGAGTTGTTCTCACCTCCCCCAAGGGTGACAAGTTTTGTTATGTGCTCCGGTTAATGTTCCCTTGTACTAATAATGCAGCTAAGTATGAAGCACTGCTCCACAGTCTCAGAGTTGCTAAAGAGATGAACTTAAGCCGGGTCAGGTGTTTAGGCGACTCAGATCTGGTGGCTCACCAAGTTTCAGGCACTTGGGATTCAAAGGATCCGCGGATGGCGGCTTACCGGCAGGCGGTGGATATCATTGCTGGTCACTTCAAGGGGTACCAGGTGGATCACATTGATCGTCGCAGGAATGAGGCGGCTGATGCCTTGTCACGGTTAGGTTCACAACGAAAGCCGGTACCACCTAATGTTTTTCGAGATGTATTGTATCATCCGACTGTCAAGATACCTTCTGAGGAGGATCTAGCTATTCCTGATGCAGAGGCAAAACTGGTGGCGGCTCTGCCACAGCCCATGTAGCCTCTTGGGTCGAAATACCCCTCCCGATGGTCTCCCGGTACACTACCGGCACTCCCGGTACACTACCGATGAGCCCGAAACTTTTCCGGCGACCAAAATAGGACTTCCTATATATGAATCTTTACCTCCATACCATTCCAGTGCTCCTCATGACGTCTGGGATCTCATCTGGTACTCCAAACAACCTTCGGTCACTGTTGGACTATACACTTTGATGGATCCAAGCAGCTAGAAGGGTCTGGGGCAGGAGTTGTTCTCACCTCCCCCAAGGGTGACAAGTTTTGTTATGTGCTCCGGTTAATGTTCCCTTGTACTAATAATGCAGCTGAGTATGAAGCACTGCTCCACGGTCTCAGAGTTGCTAAAGAGATGAACTTAAGCCGGGTCAGGTGTTTAGGCGACTCAGATCTGGTGGCTCACCAAGTTTCAGGCACTTGGGATTCAAAGGATCCGCGAATGGCGGCTTACCGGCAGGCGGTGGATATCATTGCTGGTCACTTCAAGGGGTACCAGGTGGATCACATTGATCGTCGCAGGAATGAGGCGGCTGATGCCTTGTCACGGTTAGGTTCACAACGAAAGCCGGTACCACCTAATGTTTTTCTAGATGTATTGTATCATCCGACTGTCAAGATACCTTCTGAGGAGGATCTAGCTATTCTTGACGCGGAGGCAGAACTGGTGGCAGCTCTGCCACAGCCCATGTAGCCTCTTGGGTCGAAATACCCCTCCCGATGGTCTCCCGGTACACTACCGGCACTCCCGGTACACTACCGATGAGCCCGAAACTTTTTTGGCAACCAAAATAGGACTTCCTATATATGAATCTTTACCTCCATACCATTCCGGAGCTCCTCGTGACATCTTGGATCTCATATGGTACTCCAAACAACCTTCGGTCAGTGTTGGACTATACACTTTGATGGATCCAAGCAGCTAGAAGGGTCTGGGGCAGGAGTTGTTCTCACCTCCCCCAAGGGTGACAAGTTTTGTTATGTGCTCCGGTTAATGTTCCCTTGTACTAATAATGTAGCTGAGTATGAAGCACTGCTCCACGGTCTCAGAGTTGCTAAAGAGATGAACTTAAGCCGGGTCAGGTGTTTAGGCGACTCAGATCTGGTGGCTCACCAAGTTTCAGGCACTTGGGATTCAAAGGATCCACGGATGGCGGCTTACCGGCAGGCGGTGGATATCATTGCTGGTCACTTCAAGGGGTACCAAGTGGATCACATTGATCGTCGCAGGAATGAGGCGGTTGATGCCTTGTCACGATTAGGTTCACAACGAAAGCCGGTACCACCTAATGTTTTTCTAGATGTATTGTATCATCCGACTGTCAAGATACCTTATGAGGAGGATGTAGCTATTCCTGACCCGGAGGCGGAACTGGTGGCGGCTGTGCATGCTACCCCAGATTGGACTATTCCTTATTTGGCGTATCTAACAGGCGGCGAGTTACCTCAAGAGGAGGATCTGGCTAGGAAGATCACTCGCCATTCTAAGTCTATGACGATTATCAATGGTGAGTTGCATAAGTGTAGTGTGACGGGTGTCTTTCAGCGCTGCATCTCACCAGAGTAGGGCCGGTAAATATTAAGTGAAATTCATGCTGGCGACTGTGGGCATCACGCCGGGTCAAAATCTTTGGTGGCTAAAGCCTTTCGACATGGGTTTTTCTGGCTGACGGCTCACAAGGATGCAGAGGACCTAGTTCACAAGTGTGAAGGCTGTCAGAAATTTGGCCGGCGCGCTCACGTTCCGGCTCAAGAATTGAGGATGATACCAATCACTTGGCCGTTTGCGGTCTGGGGGCTTGATATGGTAGGACCTTTCAAGCGATCTAAGGATAAGAAGACGCACCTTTTGGTGGCGGTTGATAAATTTACTAAGTGGGTAGAGGCAGAGCCGGTCAGTAAATGCGACGTAGCTACGGCGGTTCAATTGTTGAGAAGCTGATTTATCGCTTTGGTTACCCACACAGTATTATTACAGACAATGGGACAAATTTATCCAAAGGAGCTATGAAAACGTTCTGTGAGAAAGGGCATATACGGCTTGATGTTTCAGCCGTGGCACATCCACAGTCTAATGGTCAGGCAGAGCGAGCCAATCAGGAAATTTTGAGAGGTATCAAGCCACGGCTCATGGTTCCTTTGAAACGGACACCCGGATGTTAGGTTGAGGAGTTGCCTTCCTTCTTATGGAGCATCAGAACTACACCTAACAGATCTACAGGTTTTACACCTTTCTTCATGGTGAACGGTGCTAAGGCGGTTCTACCCAGTGACATCCGACACGACTCACCAAGGGTGGCGGCTTATGTTGAGACGGACAATGAGGTAGCCCGCCAGGATGCGTTGGACGCCTTGGATGAAGCACGAGAGTTAGCAGCAGCCAGATCGGCAATTTATCAACAAGACCTGCGACGCTATCATAGCCGCAGGGTAAAGACCCGGACGTTTTAGGAAGGTGACCTGGTGCTCCGGTAGATTCAAGACCAATCTAGAATGCATAAGTTATCTCCACCATGGGAGGGGCCTTTTGTGGTCAGCAGGAACCTTAACAACAGATCATATTACCTCATGGATGTCAGAGATGAGTCGGAAACCATGGGACAAGAGACGTTGTGGCCCTGGAATGTCGCACATCTGCGACCGTACTTTACTTAACAGGGGTTGAAAGCCGCTATCATTGTATATATCATGAGCACATGAGTAAAATCTAGCATCCTCTCACAAGACCGAGGCCTCTGCTCTTATGTATACCTTTGTACGATCAAGATAAAATCTTCCGGCTCAAAAAGTTTGAGTTGAAGAGGGTCATTCGCTGTTAAAATGGCTGATCTACCTTTCGGCTTTACGCCTTATTAAACGCTGTTGCAAAGAGGCTTCTTGCCTTCGGGTATAGCTTACTTATCCTTTGCACAGCCGGCTGTCTCTAAACTGTTGCAAGGAGGCTTCTTGCCTCCGGGTATAGCTTACTTCTCCCTTGCACAGTTGGCTTTATGCCTAGTTTGGTTACATTAAGCGCTGATTGTTAACGGAGGCTTCTTACCTTTTGGTATAGCTTACAGTGCCCTAACACAACAGCGTGTATACCAAATTCTAGTTGCTTATCAACTGCGGCCATCGAAGGGGGCTTCTTACCGATGGGTATCGCTTATCTCACCCTAATGGCCGACTTTAAGCCACTTCCGGTTACTTATTAACCGCGGTTGTCGAAGGGGGCTTCTTACCGACGGGTTTGCTTATCTCACCCTAACAACCGGCGTTTACGCCAAAATTCAGTTGCTTATCAACTGTAGCTGTTGAAAGAGGCTTCTTACCTTCAGGTATAGCTTACTTCTCCTTTCAAACAGCCGGCTTTATGCCGTCTTAGGCTAATTATTGGCCGCGGTTGTCGATGGAGGCTTCTTGCCTTGAGGTATAGCTTACATCTCCCATTGACAGCCGGTGTTCACTATACTCTTAGCAGTCAATCTCGCCTAGAGACCCTGAGCCGGTTCAAGAAATTGACGGCCAATCTCGCCTAGAGACCCTGAACCGGTTCAAGAAATTGACGGCCAATCTCGCCTAGAGACCCTGAGCCGGTTCAAGAAATTGACAGCCAATCTCGCCTAGAGACCCTGAGCCGGTTCAAGAAATTGACGGCCAATCTCGCCTAGAGACCCTAAGCCGGTTCAAATAATTGACGGCCAATCTCGACAGAGACCCTGAACTGGTATGAGTTTAAACTGTTCGGATCCACGTAGAAGAGCCGTCATATGAGTTTTTGAGGAAGGAAAGATCATCATCGCATATGGTATCATGCCGGCTTGTCAAAGATGAGCAATTGTAAGTCCCGGGTTGCCGCAGGCGAAACTATCCGGCACTTGGGGGCTACACAACCGAACTCTCCTCAAAGGTTCCGGTTCATCAATAGCCACAGTTGTCGATAGAGGCTTCTTACCATCAGGTATAGCTTACATTATCCTAAAGACAACCGGCTCTTTAATAACTCCGTCTGATGAAAGCCGGAGCCATGTGGCTTCGGTCAAGAAAATTGAAGGTCTCAAAGAGATTGTCCGGCTGTAATATTCTGGAGAAAGGAATGGCGTCTTAAAGGACAGGCCCCTCATCAGAAAATTTCAAAGGTAGAGCCGGCAACACATCAAAACATAGAGAGGTCCAAATATATATGGCCGCCAAGTGGCAGAGTCATGGTTACTCTATTACAAAAGATACTCTCAGAAAGAGCAAAAGCATTGTCAGTCGCCCACGGCGGGTCATTACATTAAATCTGCGCTCAAAAAGGCTAAGAGATTACAATTCAGTTCTTGGCGGCTCATCCTGCTCTGGGTCTTCTGCTGGCTTTATCTGAAGATTGGCCAAGTCCTAGTTACAGTCAGCCAGAGCAGCAAATGACCCCTCAAGGAACGGAGACGCGTCAAGCTCACAAGGAAAGAGATCCTTACTATGGGCGGGTGTCAGATCTTTCCACTCGTAGAGCGGCCCGCGGATTCTCTTCTCTTCTGCGTTGTAAGCCGCCTGATAGGTCTTCAAATCAGCTTCATCCACCAAAACAGAGGCCAAATAGCGCGACTCTTTGACACACCGGGTATAATCTTCCTCGGTAAAATCTGAGCCGTCATCTCTTTTAGACGGATAGCCACCCATCATTTCAGCCGGCGTTAGCTCGGGAGCAAAGGCAAGAGCCCGGCTCAAACCGGCAACGGCTCCTTGGCGGAAGGCGGACTTCTTGAGCTCTTCAATCTGTTTCGGCATTGTAGAGAAGAGTTCCAAGACCCCTTTCAGAGCAGTGGGGATATTCTCCTTGTACTGCATGCTTTTGATGGTGAAGTTGGCGCCACAGTATAGCTGCTCTGCAAAAGTGTAAATGGTCTTCAATGGCAGAAGGCTATCAGAAGCCAACTGCCGGCTCCTGGGACCTGGATGAGTCGGATAAAACTAATGAGCCACCAGTTTTCTTACTAGCAATGCTAAAAAGGAGAAAGTGAACAAGGAAGCTTACCAAATAGGGCGGCTGACATCTTCGTAATATGCTGTTTCAGACCTTGAAGTTCATCCGCCATGGCTGTAAGCCGCTGTTTAGCATCGTCCGCCCGTTTGGTTAAGGCGGCCTTTTCAGATTCAACCGTCTCTTTTAAAGAGGTGAGCTCGGCGGTAACACTGACCAGTTCTTCTGCGAGAAGCCGACATTTTTCATCCGCGATACTTCGAGCTTCTTGCTGAGCTGCCAAGTTGGCCTTCAGATCCATGAGCTGAGACCCGGTTTCCTTCAAAGCTTCCTATAAAAAATCAAAATATAGGATAAGCCGCCAAAATGCAAGACGGGTGTTAAAAGCAAATACAAGTCTCAAACAGATTGCAAGCAATATATTTGACACTTGGGGGCTAATGTCTATTTAATCTTGCAAGTATGTAGTTCCGGTTCATTTCCTTCAAAGTTGATTCGGAACTTGGGGGCTATATAATGGCTCTTCAATATGCTAATAATGGAAGCACCGACTCAACTTGATCAAGATTGAGCCGGCCCTTGGGGGCTACGATTACATCTTCAAGTTGTCTACATTATAGGCCCGACTCAAATGTAATCTAAGACGACCCTTGGGGGCTACGATTGGCAGTTCACTTTACTTACAGTACAAAGTTAAAGGAATGACAATCTCTACAAGAGGTCACAGAAAGACCCGGCTCAACGATGATACGTTAAGCCGGATCTTGGGGGCTAAGAAAGGATATAGTAAAGAAGGAAAATTACCTCATATTTTGTCTTCATGGAAGAGATCAACCGAAGTTCAAAGTCCCGGCTGGTGGTGACCCGGTTTATGTACCTAGCGTGTAGCTCTTCAACGGTCATCTTCTCGCATGAAGAATCTAAGTTCAATTTCTTTGAAGCTTCAGCCGGCTCTGTATGTTTGGTCAACACATGAGCCGGAGGCGTTTGATGGTTAAAACCGGTGATAACAACATCCGGGGTGTTAGGGGTCTTGGTAGGAGTTGCCGGTTTAGAAGGAGCCCTTGGAGGACTCTCCATGATAACATCTTCAACGGCCGGTTCAGTAGAGGCAGACGGCGGGTTTTCCTCTGGTTGAGTTTCTTCCAGCTTCTTGGGCTCCGGTTCCTCAATAACTGAGACGGAGGAGGGCTTGTTGGCCTTGCGACGTTTAGCTTGAGCACTGCAAAAAAGAAGAAGAATCGGCGGTTGAAGATATTGCTAATCATAGTAACAACCGGCCATCAAGATGCTTATAGTGGATTAATCTTAGGCGGTGGTATGATTGACTCTGAAGAGTCGCCGGAGGAAGGAGTTTTCTGCAAAAGTAAAACAGAAAAGTGAAGAGAGTATCAAGTTTACAAAGGGAAAGATAAAGGAAAAGAAAGGGTTCAAACCTCGGCAGGGCGTTTCTTGGGAGCAAGAGAATTTGGCAACCCGGACATGAGCTCGGTAGAGCCGGTGCTTCGAGTTTGTCGACGCTCGATTTGCTGTTGCTTTTTAAGAGGAAATTGGGAGCCAAATAAGCAAGAGGGTGAGAAAGAGGAACTTTTCTGATAACCCGCCGCGACTTTCGGGGGATGAAACATTCTGAGCCGGAGGAAAAGTAATTTACCTCAGGAGCATTGGCATGGCTGGTCTCCACTTCATCCTGTGAGTAAAGGAAGTGTTAAAATATGAAGGTAAAAGATCAAGCAAGAGAGTTGAAGCTTTACCTCTGAGCTGGATGATGGTGGCGGGTCAAACAAATTATCTTGCGGGACATGTTTTTTAGCCTTCTTGGTTGGGACCTTCTTCCTGGATTTTTTCGGAGGGGCAACATATTCCCTCTTCCAGAATTCTGAGTCGGCCTATAAGGATGACCCGGAGAGTGAATATCAAATTAGCAAAATGCAAACAATGTCTGAGAGACGGAAGGGAAGAGATTAAACTTACGTCGGGAGCCGGATTGTTAGCACTGAAAGGCGCCAGGCCAATTTCGCTACATGATCCGGAAGCTTCATGGACAAGACTCCGGATGGCGAGGGTAATGTCGCTCTCTGTCAACGAAGATCGGCTGAAGCATAATGAGCTGTCATACTTGCCTTTATATTCGCACAAGAGCCGGCTTCTATGGCTCAAAGGCATAATCCGCCATGAAATCTAGCAGCGGATCAACCTGATTAAGCCATTGGCCATGAGAGCCTTGATTTTGGCATGAGCCGGCTCATATCTTGCGCCTTTTGAAGCTGGTAGCCGGCCAGGAAGTTCTGATGTTGTTGTGAGCCGGGAAGGACGATAACCCGGCAAAGGACGCTCGTTCTCAGGGGGGGTGTCCTTGCAACAGAACCAGGTCCTGTTCTAGTCCTTGGGGTGACTCGACATCTGTGTAGCTGGAAAGATGATATCCGTACGCCGTTGGATGGATATGCCTCCAAGTTCTAAGCTCGGGCCGGCTTTCACTTCAGTTTGCCGGTTAGCATAAAAGAATTCCCGAAAGAGTCCCACCGACGGCTTGATTTGAAGGTAGGCTTCATAGAGCACTTGGAAATTACATATGTTTGATACGGAATTGGGGGCCAAGTCTTGCGGGTGAAGCTTATAACAGTGAAGGACGTCCCGAAAGAATTTGGAGCCGGGAGGCATGAACCCTCATTCAATATGGTCAGAGAACACTACCACTTCACCTTCTTGAGGTTTGGGCCGCGTCTCATCACCTAGGACCCGCCAGCTAATGACTTCCTTATGAGGAAGAGTACCTGCGTGAACAAAATCCGACAAAAAGTCCTCCGTAATGCATGACCCAACCCAGTTGCATGAGTTGGATGCACGAGACATGTTGACGGCTTAAGTGCTGTGCAAGATAAAAGGTGCGATGAGTCGGAGCGCAAGCAAATATTTTTGACGGCTTAAAAGTTTAAGGGCTCTACGGATAAAGCTGAAGACCCGGCTGGTAAGAGCCGGAGGAGTTCGGCGACTCAACAGGGAAAAGGAACATCGGAAAATCGACTAAGTCCTAAAAACAGATTCCGCAAGATGTCACTATATCTATGGATCTACAAAAGCAGAGAAAATGAATTTTATTTCTAACCTAGCGATGAACAGCGGAGGAAAAAGAAAACAGACTGGGGCCATCGAAGCCCGTGCATTACGCGCGACCGGCCCGCGTGCGGCGGCGGAGCAAAAGCGCATCCTAAATACGTTAGCGGCGTCGTAATGCACTGGCGATAACGGTGTTGGAGCCTAAAACGACGGCGACGGAGCATTGGTGAAAACCCTACTACGGCGGCGACCATCTAGGGAGCAGGAAAACTTATCGGAGACGGCGCGGCGGAGGCGGATGGATCTCTGGTACGTTCAGGGTGATGCAGCGGCCAAGGTCGGGGACGATGTATGGATGGTGTCGGTGCATAGCTCGAAGGCACTGGGGCGGCGACAGGAAGAAGATGAAGAAACAGAGGCACGGGTGGGAGAATAGAAACCCCGACCCGCACGGGTCATATTTAAAAGAGGGTTAAGGAAGGCGCGAAAATCCAGGCGATGACACCGTTCGACCGAGGCAGACGCCTCGATTCTTGGGATGACAGTTAAGTGAAAGATTTGGTGACACGTTAACATATCTCATGATGTCACGCCGGTTCATTTCTGGGCGGCTCGCCAAAAGTGGAAGAGAAGGATGAAGTGAGCGAGCTCAGTTCAACCTGGGGCCTAATGTTGGGATATGACCCGCCGAACAGGCTGAGTCATGATATTGGCTCGTGAACCGGCCCAAAGGTGAGTCGTAATGTTAAGTAGCCCAGGAAGATACCGGTTCACGGTGTGGGCCGTACGATGGCCCGGACCGAGAAGACCCGGGTGTGCAAGCCGACTCACAGACGGCTTGGGCAAGAAGATAGAGAGAGACTCGGTTAGCAATTTTAACGACCCGGATGTTCTGACCTCTTATATAAAGGCAGACCCGGGGTGACTTAGAGGAGAGGCAATCGAGAACTAGGTCAAGCTTTTAGCCCCTTGTAATCGATATGCAAAGTAATACAAGCACAAGCAGGACGTAGGCTGTTACCTCGATTTGAGGGGCCGAACATGGGTAAACCCGTGTCTTTCGTCCCGATTAACCCTTTGAGTCCACCTCCTTGGCGATGGCCTCGAACCAAAGTCCATTCACCCGGACATCTGCCGTGATAAAACCACGACAGTCACCACCATACATAACTTTATACTACCGAAACGTCACCAAACCTTAAGTGTGCAGACCCTGCGGGTTCTTGAACTATGTAGACATGATCGAGACACCTCTACGGTCAATAACCAATAGCGAGACCTAGATGCTCATATTGGTTGCTACATATTCTATGATCTTTATCGGTCGAACCTCTATGTCAAGGATTCAGTTAATCCCGTAAGATGTTCCCTTTGTTCTTTGGTATGTTACTTGCCCGAGATTCGATCATCGGTATCTCCATACCTAGTTCAACCTTGTTACTGGCAAGTCTCTTTACTCGTTCCGTAATACAAGATCCCGTGACTAACACTTAGTCACATTGCTTGCAAGGCTTGTTGTGATGTTGTATTACCGAGTGGGACCTGAGATACCTCTCTATCACACGGAGTAACAAATCCCAGTCTTGATCCATGCCAACTCAACAGACACCCTCGGAGATACCTGTAGAGTACCTTTATAGTCACCCAGTTACGTTGCGATGTTTGATACACACAAGGCACTCCTCCGGTGTCAGTGAGTTACATGATCTCATGGTCATCGGAGCATATACTTGACATGCAGAAAATAGTAGCAATAAATTGACACGATCATATGCTACGTTTGTAGTTTGGATCTTGTCCATCACACCATTCTCCTAATGATGTGATCCCGTTATCAAATGACATCTCATGTCCATGGCTAGGAAACCTTAACCATCTTTGATCAACGAGCTAGTCTATTAGAGGCATACTAGGGACATGGTTTTGTCTATGTATCCACACATGCATCTAAGTCTCCGATCAATACAATTATAGCATGGATAATAAACGATTATCATGAACAAGGAAATATGATAATAACTAATTTATTATTGCCTCTATGGCATATTTCCAAGACCTAGATGGCTATCTCTCTATCTTTGTTCTTAATTTCCAAGATAACCACGATTCCCGCGGTGATCTATCTTATGGAATCACTCTTGTGCGGTGTGTTTGTTAGGATCCAATGAATTATGGGTTTATGTTCAGATTATTCATGAAATTATATTGAGTTCCTTGATATTCTTTCATATATATGTATTTGTATATGTATATACATATACATATACATATATATATATATATTGTAATTCTCTTCGATCTATCGGTTCTGATTGGACAACTAGATTGATTTATCTTCAGTGGAAGAGGTGTGATGTATTGGGTTCAATCTTGGGGTGCTCAGTCCCAATGATAGAAACGGACATGACATGTATTGTATTGCTACCACTAAGGATAAAATTATGGGGTTTATTCATAATAACTGTATGTACTTTGTTTACATCATGGCATCATCCTCAAAGCATCACTCTGTTTTTACTTAATACTCTAGATGCATGCTGGATAGCGGCCCATGGGTGGAGTAATAGTAGTAGATGCAGGCAGGAGTCAGTCTACTTGCTTACGGGTGTGATGCCTATATGTAATGATCATTGTCATGACTAAATATTGCATAACTATGCGCTTTTATATCAATTGTCCAACAGTAATTTATTTACCCACTGTTCGGTTTCTATGAGAGAGAAGCCTCTAACGAAAACTATGGTCCCCGGGTCTCGTCACAAATATATTTACAAAAGCTCTAAATATCTTGATGACATTATTTACCTTTTTATATTTTCTATTTATATTTATCAAACTATATGTCTGTCACTATTTATCGTTTGCCAGTAACGAGTTCAAGGGGATTGACAACCCTCTTGCCGCCCTTGGGTGCAAGTGTGTGCTTTTTGTGTGTAGGCGTTGAAGACGGGAAATTGTGTGGTCCTCCTATTGGTTCGATAACCTTTTTTCTCACTGAGTAAAATACTTACCTCTACTGTGCTGCATGATCCTCTCCTCTTTGGGGAAAATCCAACGCAATTTACAAGCATGAGGGCTCCCCACGCCAGAAGGGAGGATGAAGGCGGAGAAGTTTCAACCTATCAACGATAGGTTCAACAAAAGGCTCTCGGACTGGAATGAAAAATAAATGGCCATGGTAGCAAAAGAGGTTGTCATCAAATCCATTGCCCGGGCACTTCCCACTTACACGATGAATTTGTTTAAGATGCCCATGAGTTTCCATGAAGATTATGTGAAACACATTTGACAATTCTTCTGGGGGAGATGCAAGGACAACGGAGGGTTCATTGGGAATCTTGGGAATGCTTGATCAAACCCAAAACCTAGGGAGGAATGGGTTTCTACAACACATGTTGCTTCAACCAGGCTCTCTTAGCGTGACAGGCTTGGAGATTAATCCAGTCGCCAAAGAGTTTATGTGCTCACCTTTTCAAAGAAAGGTACTACCCTAACGGCAATGCCTTTCATACAATATTTTTTTGGTCAAGCGTCACAAGCATGGAGGGGAATCAAGTTTGGTTTGGAGCTATTAAGGAAAGGAGTATTTTGGAGTATTGGAAATGGAAAGTTCGTCCGAATTTGAAGGGATAATTGGATTCTTACAGAACCATCCCTAAAAAAATTTGATAGTAGGAAACGGTCCAGGACTAGTAGAGTGTGTGATCTCTTCTTACCTGAGAGTAAGGAATGGAATGAGGAGTTGGCAAGAGAGGTATTTTGGCCAAATGATGCGGAGGTGATCTTGAAGATAAAGATCCCTATACACGAGATGGAGGATGCTCCGGCTTGGCACTATGAATCGTCCAGGCATTTCTCTATCCGCGGTGCGTACAAGCTGGCATATACTCCCTCCGTTCCTTTATATAAGGTGTATTTGTTTTTTCAAAAGTCAAACGAGTACATGTTTGACCAAGTTTTTAGAAAAATATATCAATATCCATAATACTAAATTTATATCATTTCATCCATAATGAAAAATAGTTTCATATTTGCTGATGTTGTTATATCATTCTATAATCTTGGTAAAATATTTAAATGATTGACTTGCACGGAAAACAATACATCTTATATTCTGGAACGGAGGGAGTAATTTGAAGCACTATGATGACAACCAGACTGGAAGTAGCACTGCTCCTAAGGGGGACATGAATATTTGGAAATTGGTGTGGAATGTTGATGTCCCAAACACGATCCGGTCCTTTGGTTGGAGACTGGCCTGTGATGATCTTGCTACAAAGCAGAACAAATGCAAAAGGAATCTGGCACTAGTAGATAACAGACCTTTTGTCCATAGCATTAGTCCCGGTCAGGTTTTGAACTGGCACTAATGTGACCATTAGGCCCGGTTCGGGAGGGGCATCATTAGTCCCGGTTCGTTCCGGACCTTTAGTCCCGGTTCATAACACGAACCGGGACTGAAGGGGTGGTGGTATGCTGGTGTCAGCTTGGGGCACCACGATAACCTTTAGTCCCGGTTCGTGACACGAACTGGGACTATAGGCTCACCTTTAGTCCCGGTTTGTGTCTCGAACCGGGACTAAAGGTCCCCTATATGAACCCTTCGACCAGCCCGAGTACACTCCTCCCTTTTTTCCCCTTCTTCCTCTCCTTTGTTCTTCCCCTTGATCGAGCTCACCTTCATTTTTGCCAAAATTTGTCAAGATTTGGAGGCACCCCATCCATCCAAGTGTTCACAAAGGTAGGCAACTTTGTCCTTTCATCTCTCATTGCTAGATTAGCTCTTGCAATTCTCTATAAGTATAGTGATTTGTGGGTTTTAGTTTGGGAGTATTTATATGTGGTAGTTTATTTGATTTATATGCAATTTGAGTTCAGATTAGCTTCTTACTTTGCATGTGTAGGTGTGGTTTACTTAGTGCCTTCCCGCCCCCGTCCTAACCACCGTCGATCGCCCGCACCGTCCCATCGCCGGCACCACCTTGGCGAGCCTCTTGTTTGTATCCTTTTTATAGTTACTTGTATAGTTTTCTTACCTATATGGTTGTTTGTTATACATAGTGGCATGGTTTTGATATCCGTCCCCATCGACCCTCGTCCGATTTATGATTCGGATGTGGTATATACTCTCTTTTATAACTACTTGTTGCATTTCATGTTTATGACAATTATGCCCATCAAGTTGACATAGATATTTTTATATAGGAGGTATGTGAACTAGAAATTCCAACCGACATAGATATTCTTGTCAAGAAGTTAAATTTAGTTGAAAAAGAAAATGAGTATTTGAAAGAAAAATTGAAAAGAGTTGTAGAAGAGAAGATGAAACTGGAGTTGTATGTTGTCGATGTCATCGATGATCACAAGATCAAGATGGATGCAATGCGCTTGAAGATTAGAAAATTTAAAAAATATGCCATTGATAGTGAGGCTTGGTATCACTATGTTGTTGGATCAATTGTTACCTTAGTTGCGATGTTGGTCGCATTTGTTGTTGCATTTAAATGCTTTAGATAGAGAGTTTGTATGTTGTTTTAACAAGTGGGTATGAACTTTATGTTTGAACTTGTATTAATTTGGTCTTTTCGGTGTTGTGTAATGAAGATGAGCTGGAAGTGGATGTACGATAACCGATGCTCTCCCCAGTTCATTAATGGCATGCATACTTTTCTGGTTGCGTCTGAGGCAAACAAGCGAGCGGATGGTTTTATGTATTGTCCATGTGCTGGCTGTAAGAATGACCGAAATTACTCTAACTCGAGAACCATTCACGTCCGCCTGTTTGAGTCCGGTTTCATGTCCGGCTATAACTGTTGGACCAAGCATGGAGAAAGTGGGGTCCTAATGGAAGAGAATGAAGAAGAAGAGGATGACGATAGCTATCCTAGCCATGGGTTCCATGAATACAATGGTACAACAATGGGGGAAGAAGCTGAGCCGACAACACGGGAAGGAGCTGAAAAGAGGCATCAGATGAGCCCGCTGATGATCTTGGTCGGGCCATTGCCGATGCAAAGAGAAACTATGGAAGTGAAAAGGAGAAGCTGAAGTTGCAGCGCATGTTAGAGGATCACAAAAAAGGGTTGTACCCAAATTACAAAAAGCCGGGTACCACACTGGAATTGATGCAATGGAAGGCAGAGAATGGTGTATCTGACAAGTCATTTGAAGAGTTGCTGATAATGCTAAAGAAGAAGCTACCAAAGGACAACGAATTGCCCGACAATACGTACAACGCAAAGAAGGCTGCCTGCCCTCTAGGATTAGAGGTGGAGAAGATACATGCATGCCCTAATGACTGCATCCTCTATCGCGGTGAGTACAAGGATTTGAATGCATGCCCGGTATGATGTGCATTGCGCTATCAGATCGGCCACAATGACCCTAGTGATGTTGAGGGAGAGCGCCCCAGGAAGAAGATTCCTGCCAAGGTGATGTGGTATGCTCCTATAATACCATGGTTGAAACATTTATTCCAAAAAAAGAGCATGCCAAGTTGGTGCGATGGCACAACGAAGACTGTAAGAAATACAGGAAGTTGAGAGTACCCGCTAACGGATCACAGTGGAGAAAAATCGAGAGAAAGTGGAAGGACTTTGCATAGTATGCAAGGAACGTATGGTTTGGTTTAAGTGTAGATGACATTAATCCTTTTGGGGAGCAGAACAACAATCATAGCACATGGCCTGTGGCTCTATGTATCTAGAACCTTCCTCCTTGGTTGTTCATGAAGCGGAAGTTCATTATGATGCCAGTGCTCATCCAAGGCCCCAAGCAACCCGACAACGACATTGATGTGTACCTAAGGCCATTAGTTGAAGAACTTTTATAGTTGTGGAATGGAAAAGGTGTACGTGCGTGGGATGCAAAAGAACAAAAGGAATTTGACCTACATGCGTTGCTGTTTGTAACCATCAATGATTGGCCTGCTCTCAGTAACCTTTTAGGATAGACAAACAAGGCATACCATGCATGCACGCACTGTTTAGATGATACCGACAGTATATATTTGGATAAATGTAAGAATAATGTGTACCTGGGGCATCGTTGATTTCTTCAGAGCAGGCATCCCATAAGAAAGAAAGGCAAGCATTTCAAAGGTGAGGCAGATCACCGGAAGAAGCCTCGCCACCGTACTAGTGATGATATACTTGATATGGTCAAGGATTTAAAAGTAATATTTGGAAAGGGTCCTAGCGGACAATCTGTTCCGAATGACGCTGGAAAACGTGCACCCATGTGGAAGAAGAATTCTATATTTTGGGACTACCCTATTGGAAAGACCTAGAGGTCCGCTCTGCAATCAACGTGATGCACGTGACGAAGAATCTTTGCGTGAACCTCCTAGGCTTCTTGGGCATGTATGGGAAGACAAAAGATACACCGGAGGCACGGGAGGACCAGCAACGTATGCACGAAGAAGGCGACATGGACCCAAAGAAGTTTTAGGGTCATGCCAACTATGCTCTTACCAAAGAAGAGAAGGAAATCTTCTTTGAATGCCTGCTCAATATGAAGGTCCCGTCTGGCTTCTCGTCAAATATAAAGAGAATAATAAATATGGCAGAGAAAAAGTTCCAGAACCTAAAGTCTCATGACTGCCACGTGATTATGATGCAACTGCTTTCTGTTGCATTGAGGGGGCTTCTATCGGAAAACGTTTGATTAGCCATTGTGAAGCTATGCACATTCCTGAATGCAATCTCTTAGAAGGTAATCGATCCAGAAATCCTACCAAGGTGCAATGTCTTGGTGCAATGTCTTGTCAGTTTCGAGTTGGTGTTCCCACCATCCTTCTTGAATATCATGACACACGTCCTAATTCACCTAGTAGAGCAGATTGCCATTCCGAGTCCTGTATTTCTACACAATATGTTCCCCTTTGAGAGGTTCATGGGAGTCTTAAAGAAATATGTTCATAATTGTGCTAGGATAGAAGGAAGCATCTCCGAGGGCCATGAAACAGAGGATGTCATTGAGTTTTATGTTGACTTTATTCCTAACATTAAGCCGATTGGTGTTCCTGAATCGCGGCATGAGGGCAGACTGGGTGGAAAAGTCACGCTAGGAAAGAATTCACTATTATGCCAGGACGGGCATTCTTTGGCGCAAGAACACTACACAGTTCTATAAAGTTCCGCCTTGGTGGCTCCGTATATCGAGCAACACAAGAATATTCTACGCTCCAAACACCCGGAGCAGTCTCACGACTAGATTACACATGAACAAACGGTGACTTTCGCTGGTTGGTTCCGGAAACGTCTCATGCATGACGACACTGTTGCAGATGACCTGTACTTGTTGTCCAAGTTACCATCTTTGACTATATTGACTTTCAAAGGGTACGAGATAAATGAGAATACATTTTACACGATCGCCCAAGATAAAAAGAGCGCCAACCAAAATAGTGGTGTCCGCTTTGATGCAGCAAAAACCAATGAGACAAAGGACACACATTATGGTTACATAGAGGATATATGGGGACTTGACTATGGACTTGGTTTGAAGGTCCCTTTATTTTGGTGCAAATGGGTCATATGACAAGAGTTGGGGTAAAGGAAGTCCCGCAGTACGGAATGACAACAGTGGATCTCAACAATCTTGGGTACGCATACAAACCATTAGTCCTAGCCAATGATGTGGCGTACGTTTTCTATGTGAAGGACATGTCTACCAAGCCGAGAAAAAGAAAAGATAAGGAAGCGAATACATCATACGATGAGCCAAAGCGTCACATAGTTCTTTCAAGATAAATAAACATCGTGGGAGTGGAGGACAAGACAAAAATGTCAGAAGATTATGAGAAGTTTGATGAAATTGCTCGCTTCACAGTGAATGTTGACCCGAGCATCAAGTTAAATGATGAAGATTGTCCATGGTTATGACGCAAAGGGACACACGCGAAGAAAAAGTTTTATACCCAAAGATCCCACTCTGGGATGTGACCGTCTTCTCTAGTTAGTTTCCGGACTTATATATCTAGAAAGTTCCACTTCGCACAAACCGGAGGGAAGCTTTGTAATAGTAGTGTACTTTTGTGTTTTGGCATTTGAAATACGAAGAAATATTATGTCGAAGTATCAGGGTTTCAGACGAAAACTCGTTTGTTACAAAGGCATTTCATTTCTTGTGCGTTCATTATGCACAATTCGAAGCCACATCATCAATTTTCAACCCGTTCTCACTTCATTTGCTATTTTTCATGCATTTACTGATTTTTTGAGCTAAATGACCCTGATATTGAAAATCACTACAAATGAACTCTGAAAAGGATGAAAGTTTGCATGGTATCATCATTTCACCCACATAACATGTGCTAAAAAGTTGAGAGGGTTACTATAAAAATTGGATGCACTTGGTGTACAAAATGGACAATCTCTTTTGACATATTAGGGTTTCACGCGAAAACTCGTCTGTTACAAAGGCATTTCATTTTTTAAACTTATTTCAACTCCGGACTTTTTGTGCGTTCAGTATGCACCATTCGAAGCCATGTCAGCAATTTTCAACCCTTTCTGACTTCATTTGCTATTTTTCATGCATTTACTGATTTTTTTCCAGCTAAATGACCCTGATATTGAAAAGCACTACAAATGAACTCTGAAAAAGTTGAAAGTTGGCATGGTATATTCATTTCACCCACATAGCATGTGCTAAAAAGTTGAGAGGGTTACGACAAAAACTGGATGCACTTTGTGTACAAAATGGACAATCTCTTTCGAAGTATCACGGTTTCAAACGAAAACTCGACTCGTACAAAGGCATTTAACTTTTTAAACTTATGTCAACTCCAGACTTTTTGTGCATTTAGTATGCACCATTCGAAGCCACGTCATCAATTTTCAACCCTTTCTGACTTCATTTTCTATTTTGCATGCATTTACTGATTTTTTGAGCTAAATGACCCTGATATTGAAAAGCACTACAAATGAACTCTGAAAAGGTTGAAAGTTGGCATGGTATCATCATTTCACCCACATATCATGTGCTAAAAAGTTGAGAGGGTTATGGCAAAAACTAGATGCACTTCGTATACAAAATGGACAATCCATTTCGAAGTATCACGGTTTCAGACGAAAACTCGTCTCATACAAAGACATTTCATTTTTTAAACTTATTTCAACTCTAGACTTTTTGTGCGGTTAGTATGCACCATTCGAAGCCACGCCATCAATTTTCAACCCTTTCTGGCTTCATTTGCTATTTTTCATGCATTTACTGATTTTTTTAGCTAAATGACCCAGATATTGAAAAGCACTAGAAATGAACTCTGAAAAGGTTGAAAGTTGGCATGGTATCATCATTTTACCCACATAGCATGTGCTAAAAAGTTGAGAGGGTTACGGCGAAAACTGGATGCACTTCATGTACAAAATGGAAACCTCTTTCGAGGTATGAAGGTTCCAAACGAAAACTCGTCTGTTACGAAGGCATTTCATTTTTAAACTTATTTCAACTCCAGACTTTTTGTGCGTTCTGTATGCACCATTCGAAGCCACGTCATCAATTTTCAACCCTTCCTGACTTCATTTGTTATTTTTCATGCATTTACAGATTTGTTGAGCTAAATGACCCTGATATTGAAAAGCACTACAAATGAACACTAAAAAGGTTAAAAGTTGGCATGGTATCATCATCTCACCCACATAGCATGTGCTAAAGCATTGAGAGGGTTATGACAAAAACTAGATGCACTCGTGTACAAAATGGACAATCTCTTTCGAAGTATCAGGGTTTCAGACGGAAACTCGTTTGTTACAAAGGCATTTCATTTTTTTAAACTTATTTCAACTCCACACTTTTTGTGCATTCAGTATGCACCATTCGAAGCCACGCCATCAATTTTCAACCCTTTCTAACTTCATTTGCTGTTTTTCATGCATTTACTGATTTTTTGAGCTAAATGACCCTGAAATTGAAAAGCACTACAAATGATCTCTGAAAAGGTTGAAAGTTGGCATGGTATAATCATTTCACCCACATAGCATGTGCTAAAAAGTTCAGAGGGTTACGACAAAAACTGTATGCACTTGATGTACAAAATGGACAATCTCTTTCGAAGTATCAGAGTTTTAGACGAAAACTCATCCGTTACAAAGGCATTTCATTTTTTAAATAACCTGAGAATTACCAAATTGAATATAATGATAAAACACACTAATATTAAACAGTAGAAAAATGAATCACCGGAAAATCTATTTTTAAAGTAAAGTTATTCACAAACTAGTGATTCAAACAATTTTCAAATAATTCAAATTTGGAAACTACTAGTGATAACCCACAAGTATAGGGGATCGCAACAATTTTCTAGGGTAGAGTATTCAACCCAAATTTATTGATTCGACACAAGGGGAGCCAAAGAATATTCTCAAGTATTACCAGCTGAGTTGTCAATTCAACCACACCTGAAAGGCTTAATATCTGTAGCAAAGTATTTAGTAGCATAGTAATATGGTAGTAACGGTAACGGTGGTAAAGTGATAGTAGCAGTTTGTAGTGATTGTAACAGTAGCAACAGAAAAGTAACTGAGCGAAGATCAATATATGAAAATATCGTAGGCAATGGATCAATGATGGATAATTATGCCGGATGGCATTCATCATGCAACAGTTATAACATAGGGTGACACAGAACTAGCTCCAATTCATCAATGTAATGTAGGCATGTATTCCATATATAGTCATACGTGCTTATGGAAAAGAACTTGCATGACATCTTTTGTCCTACACTCCCGTGGCAGCGGGGTCCTATTGGAAACTAAGGGATATTAAGGCCTCCTTTTAATAGAGAACCGGACCAAAGCATTAGCACTTAGTGAATACATGAACTCCTCAAACTACGATAATCACTGGAAAGAATCCTAGTTATTGTAACCCTGGGGGATGCAAATCATAACTCGTAGTAGGTGTCTTCAACTTGCAACATAGGATTAACAACACACATATATTCATGAAAACATAATAGGTTCAGATCTGAAATCATGGCGCTCGGGCCCTAGTGACAAGCATTAAGCATAGCAAAGTCATAGCAACATCAATCTCAGAACATAATGGATACTAGGGATCAAACCCTAACCAAACTAACTCGATTACATGATAAATATGATCCAATCATCACCGTCTAGCAAGCCTACGATGATATTACTCACGAACGGTGGGGAGGATCATGGAATTGGTGATGAAGGATGGTTTGTGATAACGAAGGCTTCGATTTCCCCTCTCCGGAGCCCAAAACGGACTCCAGATCTAGTCTCCTGAGGAAGAACAGGCAATGGCGGCGGCTCCGTATCGTGAAACGCGATGAACTCTTCTCTCTAATTTTTTTCTCGACAAATAGGGTTATATGGAGCTAAAGAGGAGGTCGGAGGAGCCACGGGGGCCCCACAAGCCTGCTCGTCGCGGCCAGGGGGGTGGCCGTGGCTAGCAGGCTTGTGGCCTGCTGGTGGCCCCCTGTGGTTAATTCTTGCGCCAGTATTTTTTATTAATTCCAAAAATATTCTCTGTAAATTTTTAGGACGTTTCGAGAACTTTTATTTCTACACAAAAATAACACCAAGGCAATTCTGCTAAAAACAGCGTCGGTCCGGGTTAGTTCCATTCAAATCATGCAAATTAGAGTCCAAAACAAGGCATAACCAACTAGCGAGCAATAATAACAAGTTTCAGATGACAACAATTTTATCGAAACAATAATGATACATTATGACAGAATGGTATCTCGCTAGC
Source organism: Hordeum marinum (assembly GCA_022496015.1). Lineage (NCBI taxonomy): Eukaryota > Viridiplantae > Streptophyta > Magnoliopsida > Poales > Poaceae > Hordeum > Hordeum marinum. The sequence goes on from CM039673.1 coordinate 518,768,734, forward strand.
CATTTATGAGACCGCAAAACATAAATGCAGAGCACCTTTGGAGAACAAGTACTGACTAAGCATTGTAATTCATAGTGAGAAAGATCCAGTCATGCTCATACTCAACATCAATTAATAGCAAGGCATAAAAATGATAATGGCGCTCTCTAACTGGTGCTTTTTATAAGAGGATGATGACTCAACAATAAAGTAAATAGACAGACCCTTCACATAGGGAAGCATTGATTTGTAGAGGTGCCAGAGCTCAAGCTTTTAAAACAGAGACATGTAATGATTTTGGAGCGGTATGCTTTCGTTGCTTACATAATGACCAAGAGGTTTTCAATATCTTCCATGCTAGATACATTATAGGTGGTTCCCAAATAGAATGGTAAAGTTTCTACTCCCCCTCCACCAGTCAATCACACTCCACGGCGGGCCGAATCCACGGGTACCGTCCATACAAACACATTCCTGGGGGAGTTTTGTTTAATTATATTTTGCTTTTTATTTCGAGCATGGAATTGGGCATCCTGATTACCAACCACTTTCTCCTGAATGATAGTGAATCAACAGATATCGTGAGAATAACCCACCTAGAATGGAAGATACTGACAGACCCCCCAGTCGCCACATGAGCGATTTGGGCATACAAAACAGAAGGTTTATTTGAAGGCTTAAAGTTTAGCACACGCAAATTTACTTGGAACGGAAGGTAAATACCGCATATAGGTAGATATGGTGGACTCATATGGAACAAATTTGGGTTTATTGAGATGGATGCACAAGAAGTATTCCCACTTAGTACAAGTGAAGGCTAGCAAAAGACTGGGGAGCGACCAACTAGAGAGCGACACAGTCATCAACATGCCTTGAGATTAACCAACATTGAATGCAAGCATGAGTAGGATATAATTCACTATGAACATAAATATCGTGGAGGCTATGTCTATTTGTTTCAACTACATGCGTAAACATGTGCCAAGTCAAGCCACTTGAATCATCCAAAGGAGGATACCATTCTATCATACTACATCAGAACCATTTTAATGCGCATGTTGGCACTCAAGACGAACCATTATCCACTCTTAGCTAATTAAGCATGGCATGAATAACTATAATCTCTAATTTTTATTGCAAAAATGTTCAACCCATAATGTACTGAATTTGGAATGATGAGCTAATCATATTTACAAAAGCAAGATAGGTTGAGTTCATACCAACTTTTCTCCATCTCAATCTTTTCATCAAATATCGTCATTATTGCCTTTCACTTGCACGACCAAATGATGTGAATAATAATAAGAGTGCACGTGCATTGGACTAAGCTGGAATCTGCAAACAATAAACCAAAGGAGAAGACAAGGCAATATGGGCTCTTTGTAAGATAAACAATAGTGCATATGAGAGCCACTCAACACGTCATCGTGGACTTCTCCTTACGGACCAAAGAAAAGAAAGGAAAACTATTTACACGGGAAAGCCCCCAACAAGCAAACAAGAAGAACGAGATTTTTTGGGGGTTTTCTTTTTAATGCTACAGTTAAGCAGCTAGGAAATAAAGCTAGAACTAATTTTTTTGTATTTTTCTCAAAGTTTATTAAACACACAACAAAGCAAAACAAGAATTAAACTACCATGGATAGTACAATGAAAAATTATGAACACCGACAACTGAGATACGTGTGTGAACATGAATGTAATGTCGGTGAGAAATACATACTCCCCCAAGCTTAGGCTTTTGGCCTAATTTGGTCTAGGGCCACGACTGGAAATAACCTTCTTCAGGATACTCCGGAGGACACTGAGGGTTCCACTGGTTAGCAACCTCCTGTGGCTCCCACTGAAAAACCAGGGTCTAATATGGATCCAGAGCCGGTGCTAGCTCAGGTGCTGGGGGTTGCGCCAAACCCCAATATCGGTAGATGTCATCGGGCATAACAGTGTACCTGCCTGAATGAATATTGAATAGAGAAGAAGCAGGTAGAGTAATAATCTCACAAGTACCCTGACTAAATACTAAATTGTAAAGTAGCCTCCTATCATCATTCTTTTTAATAACATCATGGGCTACCATATGGTCATAATCTAAAAACTTCAAGGGTATACCCTTTTCATCTTTCTCATGAAGCCCAATGGGTATCTTAAATTTTTTAGCTAAACGAGATGCATAGACACCTCCAAATATGTTCCCCTTCGAACGGTTGGTGTTCAACCGTTGGGCCACCATAGCGCCCAAACTAAAGGTTGTATCAGCGAGTAAAGCACAACGCAAAATAGCAAGCTCAGGGGCACTAAGGCTACCACTCTCCCAACGACCAACTAAACATCTTCCCGCAAATAATGAATAATAGCGTAGCATAGGAAAATGTAAACTAGCCGCACTTGCCTTTGACACGCCCCACTCTTCCCCTACAGTGACTGTGGTAATAAAGTTTTCCATGTCTCGAGGACGTGGTTCCCTGATGCTGCCCTCATAGGGTGTCTTGCAAACTTTGCAAAAATCATAAAGGTTCATTTTCTTAAGCACATCATATAAGTAAAATTCTACTGTAGGAGGGTCTTCCCTAGGATGGAAGTGAAAATTTTGCACATAGGTATTAGTGAGCAAAAGGTGCTGGTCACACTTATCATTGAGGAAGTCGGTGATGCCTACATTCTCGGCCAAATAATAGAAATCTTCGTAAATTCTGGCGTCTCTCAAGAAGGTGTCACATGGCCATTCACATGGTCGAATTTCTGCGACACGAGGAAGATTGTATTTGGGTTTCTCCTTCATTTCATTTTCATCTTCCTTAGAACCCCGGCTTGAAGATCCTCTTAGTAACCTTCTCAACATTTCTGAAAAATTCTGAAATTTTTAGTGAGTGAAAATAAAGGTGAACAAAACTCAACAAAACTCATAGCAACTACTCCCTCAAGTGCCTAGAGACCATATCATGCATCAAAACTACTTGGGGCCATAAAAATTTAACATGCAAGCTCAAGAACAAGGTCACCACAGCAGCAAAAAATTGCAATATATAAGACACTAGAACAAAAACTAATTGGACCATTGGAGGAGTCACATATCGGTGAGTAATCCCCTAAAACAGTTTTGCAAATGGAGCTTTGAGCAAGGAGATAGAAAATGGCAGCAAGATGAGCTAGAACACAGGTTTGAGCAATGGTGGGATTTTTTTCTGGAGGAAGATGAAGTGAATGGGTGTTGGAATAAGTGAAGGAGGGCCACGCGGGACCCACAAGCTTGCTAGGTGCGGCCAGGGGGTTGGCCGCGCCCTACAGGCTTGTGGCCACTGGTGCATCCCCCTGATGCATTCTCAGTGCCAAAAATTCTTAAATAATCCGGAAAAAATCATACTAAATTTTCAGGGGATTCTCGAAACTTTTATTTTCAGGTCATTTTTCTATTGCATGGAAAACTCAGAAAACAGAAAAAATAATAGCATTTTTACTTAATTTCATCTAGGTAACAGAAATTAAAAGTTAGGTGTAGGAAGTTGTGCTTTCTAGATTCGTGCATCTCATGCTTATCAAAAGGAATCCATCAATAAGGTTAATCAAGTCTTATTAACAAACTTCTTTTGAATAAAATGAAACCAAAGAATTTTTGAATAACACTAAGTTACCTCAATGGGGATATGCATTTCCCCAACAATAAGTATATCATATTTCTTCTTGACAGTAGGAAGAGGGAACTCAAAGTCTCCAATAATAATTGTTGGAATTTTTCAATAGAGTTTATACTATGAACTTGAGGTTGTTTCTTCGGAAAGTGTACCGTGTGCTCATCACCATTAATATGAAAAGTGGCATTGCCCTTATTGCAATAAATAACAGCCCCTGCAGTATTCAAAAAGGGTCTACCAAGGATGATCGACATACTGTCATCCTCTGGAATATCAATAATAACAAAGTCCATCAAGATAGTCGCATTTGCAACTACGACAGGTACATCCTCACAAACACCGATAGGTAGAGAAGTTGATTTATCAGCCATTTGCAAAGAGATTTTAGTAGGTGTAAACTTATTCAAATCAAGTCTACGGTATAAAGAGAAAGACATAACTCTAACACCAACTCCAAGATCACATAAAGCAGTTTTAACATAATTTCCTTTAATAGAGCATGGTATAGTAGGTATTCCGGGGTCTCCTAGTTTCTTAGGTATTCACCTTTAAAAGTATAATTAGCAAGCATGGTGGAAATCTCAGCTTACGGTATCTTCCTTTTATTTGTCACAATATCTTTCATATACTTAGCATAAGGAGACATTTTCAAAATATCAGTCAAGTGCATACGTAAAAAGATAGGTCTAAGCATTTTAGCAAAGCGCTCAAAGTGCTCATCATCCTTTTTCTGGGATGGTTTAGGAGGAAAGGGCACAGGTTTCTGAACCCATGGTGCTCTTTATCTACCATGTTTCCTAGCAATTAAGTCTTTTTTATCATATCTTTTATTCTTAGGTTGTGGGTTATCTAGACCATCAGTAGGTTCAATCTCCACATCATTATCATTACTAGGTTGAGCATCAGCATGGACATCACTATTAATGTTATCACTAGGCTCATGTTCATCACCAGATTGTGTCTCAGCATCAGAAATAGAAATATCATTTGGATTCTCAGACGTATCTATAACAGGTTCACTAGCGGCATGCAAAGTACTATCATCATTCTTTTTCCTACTCTTATTGGAAGAAGTAGGTGCATCGGTATTAACTCTCTGAGAATCTTGTTCAAATCTCCTAGGATGGCCCTCGGGATACAAAGGTTCCTGAGTCATTCTACCACCTCTAGTCACAACTTTGACAGAATGATCATTGTCTTTACTCTTCATCTCATTAAGAAATCATTCTGATCCTTAGGTACTTTTTCTACTTGAGTGGTTACCATGGAAGCATGTTTACTAATAAGCTTAAGATCATTAACAATTCTACTCAAATAATCACCCAAGCAATCAAGCATATAAGCATTATGTTTCAATTGTCTACTAACATAGGCGTTGAAATTCTCTTGCTTCATAATAAAATTATCAAATTAATCCAAGCATTGGCTAACAGGCTTATTATAAGGAATATCTCTTTCATCAAACCTATGAAGAGAATTTACCTCTACTACCTGTGTCGGGTTATCAAGACCATGTATTTCTTCAATAGGTGGTAGATTCTTAACATCTTCAGCTTTTATACCCCATTCTTTCATAGATTTCTTTGCCTCTTTCATATCTTCAAGACTGAGGAATAGAATACCTCTTTTCTTCGGAGTTGGCTTTGGAGGTGGTTCGGGAATAGTCCAATAATTATCATTGCTCAATATGTTATTCAATAGTAATTCAGCTTGTTCAACAGGTCGTTCCCTGAAAACACAACCAGCACAACTATCTAGGTAGTCCCTAGAAGCATCAGTTAGTCCATTATAAAAGATATCAAGTATTTCATTTTTCTTAAGAGGATGATCAGGCAAAGTATTAAGTAATTGGAGAAGCCTCCCCCAAGCTTGTGGGAGACTCTCTTCTTCAAGTTGCACAAAGTTAATTATTGCCTGCAAGGCAGCTTGTTTCTTATGGGCAGAAAAATATTTTTCAGAGAAGTAATAAACCATGTCCTGGGGACTATGCACACAAACCAGGAGCAAGAGAATTAAACCATTTCTTAGCATCACCCTTTAATGAGAAAGGAAACAACTTAAGAATATAGTAATAGTGAATTTTTTCCTCATGAGTAAATAGGGTGGCTATATCACTCAATTTGGTAAGATGTGCCACAACAGTTTCAGATTCATAACCATGGAAAGGATCAAATTCAACCAAAGTAATTAACTCAGGATTGACAGAGAATTCATAATCCTTATCAGTAACAAAGATAGGTGAAGTAGCAAACTTAGGAGCATATTGCATTCTAGCATTCAGGGATTTTTCGTTCCACTTGCGAAGCAATTTATTATGATCATCTCTATCCTGACAAGCAAGAAAGTCCCTAGATACCTCTTCTTCCATAACACAACCCTCTCGTATATCAGGCAATTCATATCTATGAGATCTAGGTCTAGCAGGTGAATCAGTGTTCAGTTTCAATAATTTCATCAGATTCAAAAATATCATCAGTCTCAGCATTAGCTCTAGCAATTTGTTCATCAAGAAATTCACCCAGTGGCACAGTATCATCAAGCAAAGTATCATCATAAGCATCATGCATAGCAGAAGTAGCATCATCAGTTACTTGCGACATATTAGAATTACTAGCAGGTGGCGGTGTCACAAACTTACTCATAACAGAAGGTGAATCAAGTGTAGAGCTAGATGGCACTTCCTTAGCTCCCCTCATAGTAGAGGGATAGATCTTAGTTTTTGGATCTTTCACATTCTTCATAGTGATCAATAGATATATATCCCAAGTGACTCAAAGAATAAAGCTATGCTCCCCGGCAACGGCACTAGAAAAAGGTCTTGATAACCCACAAGTATAGGGGATCGCAACAATTTTTGAGGGTAGATTATTCAACCCAAATTTATTGATTCGACACAAGGGGAGCCAAAGAATATTTTCGAGTATTAGCAGTTGAGTTGTCAATTCAACCACACCTGAAAGACTTAATATCTGCAACAAAGTATTCAGTAGTAAAGTAATATGGTAGTAACGGTAACGGTGTTAAAGTGATAGTAGCAGTTTGTAGTGATTGTAACAGTAGCAACAGAAAAGTAACTGAGCAAAGATCAATATATGAAAATCTCGTATGCAATGGATCAATGATGGATAAATATGTCGGATGGCATTCATCATGCAACAATTATAACATAGGGTGACACAGAACTAGCTCCAATTCATCAATGTAATGTAGGCATGTATTCCATATATACTCATACGTGCTTATGGAAAAGAACTTGCATGACATCTTTTGTCCTACCCTCCCGTGGCAGCGGAGTCCTATTGTAAAGTAAGGGATATTAAGGACTCCTTTTAATAGAGAACCGAACCAAAGCATTAGCACTTAGTGAATACATGAACTCCTCAAACTACGGTAATCACCTGCAAGAATCCCAGTTATTGTCACCCTGGGGGATGCGGATCCTAACTCGTAATAGGTGTCTACAACTTGCAAGATAGGATCAAGAACACACATATATTCATGAAAACATAATAGGTTCATATCTGAAATCATGGCACCGGGCCCTAGTGACAAGCATTAAGCATAGCAAAGTCATAGAAACATCAATCTCAGAACATAATGGATACAAGGGATCAAACCCCAACCAAACTAACTCGATTACTTGATAAATCTCATCCAACCCATCACCATCCAGCAAGCCTACGATGATATTAGTCATGAACGGTGGGGAGAATCATGGAATTGGTGATGAAGGATGGTTGGTGATGACGAAGACGTCGATTTCCGCTCTTCGGAGCCCAAAACGGACTCCGATCTGGTCTCCCGAGGAAGAACAGGCGATGGCGGCGGCTCCATATCGTGAAACACGATGAACTCTTCTCTCCGATTATTTTTCTCGACAAATAGGGTTATATGGAGCTGGAGAGGAGGTCGGAGGAGCCACGGGGGGGCCCACAAGCCTACTCGGTGCGGCCAGGGGGTGTGGCCACGGCTAGCAGGCTTGTGGCCTACTGGTGGACCCCCTCTAGTTAATTCTAGCGACAATATTTTTTATTAATTCCAAAAATATTCTCCGTAAATTTTCAGGACGATTTGAGAACTTTTATTGCTCCACAAAAATAACACCAAGGCAATTCTGTTGAAAACAACGTCAGTCCGGGTTATTTCCATACAAATCATGCAAATTAGAGTCCAAAAAAAGGTTAAAAGAGTTTGGAAAAGTAGATACGTTGGAGACATATCAACTCGCACTAACAGAAAGTTTATAATTTTTTTACCTAAACCAAAAAGATTAACTCAGAAACTCTAAATAAAGCAAAAAAAACAAGTCAGAAACAAAAGAAAATAAGTAAAGAAGAAAACACAAAAAAATGAAAAGTAAATAAAAAATCCCGCCTACTCGGCCGCCATGGCGTGCTTACGACTAGAAACCCAACTACTAGTTGGGCCAAGATGCAGGCCCGCAAGGCCCAGTAGGCCCCGCAGGGCAGCACATGTTCGGTAGGCCGAGAAGATCTACATTAGAGAGAAGCTCGATGTAGAGGCTGTGACGGGGCTTATAAACTGGTGCTGGCGCCTCTCGCCAAGCGAGGTGGGACTAAACTTTCCCTGCACCGCGCCTGCGCGAGCACCACACCTTTAGTCGCAGTTGGTGGCTGCAACCGCGACTAAAGGTAGCCTTTAGTCACAGTAGCAGCCACCAACCGCGACTAAAGGTCTGCGCTTCCCGCAGCTTGGGCTGGCGAAATTTACCTTTAGTCGCGGTTGGAGCCACCAACCGCTACTAAAGGCTACCTTTAGTTGCGGTTGCAGCCATCAACCGTGACTAAAGGTCATTCTACATAAGCAACGACTTCGAAAAAAATTAGTACTTAGTTTTCGTCTTCCCCCAATGCATTGATACGTCTCCAACGTATCTATATTTGAAGTATTCATGCCATGTTTACAATAATTCTATATGATTTTGGTATGATTTTATTAGAACTAACCCAGACTGATGTTGTTTTCAGCAGAACTACCGTGGTGTTGTTTTTGTGCAGAAATAAAAGTTCTCGGAATGAGCTGAAAATTTATGGAGAATATTTTTGGAAAATATAAAAATACTGGAGCGAAGAGTCATCAGAGAGGAAGGCCGAGGAAGCCACAAGCCACAGGGGTGCGCCAAACCCTAGGCCTCGCCCCTGGCTTGTGACTTCCTCGTGGACCCCCTGGACTTGTTTCCGCCGCCAAAAACTCTTATAAATACAGAAACCCCCACAAAGAAACCTAGATCATGAGTTTCTTCACCGCAAGTCTCTAGAGCCACGAAAAACCAATCGGGGGCCCATTCCGGCACCCTGTCGGAGGGGGAAACCATCACCGAAGGCCATCTTCATTACCCCGGCGCCCTCCATGACAAGGAGGGAGTAGTTCACCATCAGGGCTGAGGGTATGTACCAATAGCTATGTGTTTGATCTCTCTCTCTCTCTCTCTCGTGTTCTTGAGATGGCACGATGTTGATGTACCGTGAGCTTTATTGATGTAGATGAATCATATGGAGTTTTCCCCTATCTATCTGGTTGTGATGAATTGAGTTTTCCTTTTGAAGTTTTCTTATCGGATTGAGTCTTTAAGGACTCGAGAACACTTGATGTATGTCTTGCGATGGGATGTCCGTGGTGACAATGGGATGTTCTATTGATCCACTTGATGTATGTTTTGGTGATCAACTTACGGGTTCCGTGACCATGGTAATCTATGCATAGCGGTTTGCACACGTTTTTTTGTCTTGACTTTCCGGTACAAACTTTGGGGCACTCTTTGAAGTTCTTTGTGTTGGCTTGAACATGATGAATCTGAAATTATGTGATGCATATCGTATAATCAAGACCATGGGTACTTGTGGTGACATTGGAGTATCTAGGTGACATTAGGGTTTTGGTTGATGTGTATCTTAAGGTGATATTTTAGTACGAACTCTAGGGCTGTCCATGAGACTTATAGGGATAGCTCATAAGATTGATCAGAAAAGATAACTTTGAGGTGGTTTCATACCCTACAATAATTTATTCGTTAGTTCTCCGCTATTTGTGACTTTGGAGTGAACTCTTTGTCGCATGAGAGGTACTTACACATGATTCAACTATGCCAATATTGTTGGGAGAAATTGCACTAGTGAAAGTAAGGACCCTGGGCCTTGTTTCCAAGCATTTATACAACATTTTGCTCATTGTTTACTATTTTTTACCTTGCTGTTTTTATATTTTCATATTACAAAAACCTATATCTACCATCCATATTGCACTTGTATCACCATCTCTTCACCGAACTAGTGCACCTATACAATTTACCATTGTATTGGTTGTGTTGGGGACACAAGAGACTCTTTGTTATTTGGTTGCAGGGTTGTTCGAGAGAGACCATCTTCATCCTACAGCTCTCACGGATTGATAAACCTTAGGTCATCCACTTGAGGGAAAATTGCCGCTGTCCTACAAAACTCTGCACTTGGAGGCCCAACATGAGTCTACAAGAAGAAGGTTGTGTAGTAGACATCAAGCTTTTTTCTGGCGCCGTTACAGGGGAGGTGAGTGCTTGAAGGTATATCTTTATATGCAATCAAATCTTTTAGTTTCTTGTTTTTCACTAGTTTGGTCTATTAAAGAAAACTACCAAAATATGGAATTAAGGTTGCCTCATATGCTTCATGTTTTTAATGTCTTCCATGAAAATGATGGAAAGGAAAATTGTGCTCAAGTTTTAGAAGAAGAAGTTATTAAAATGTTTGGCACTAAATCTTTGAGTGATGAGCATGATTGCAATGTTGTTAGTATGAATTCTTTGAATATCCATAGTACCAATGATGATTGCACTAGTCATGATGAAAAGATTTCTTATAAGCATGTCAACTTTTGTGGAGTGCATAGAGTTTGTCAAGACATGCCTAAAAGGGAAGATAGATTTTGTAAGAGGCATAAGTATTTAGAAACTAAATGGTTGCAAGAGAGGCCATATGTTTGTGCTGAAAGACTTAATATTTCTCGCCGTCCTTGTGAACTTTGCAATGAAAGTGGTCATTTTAATTTCCAATGTGAATTATTTCATGATCGAGTTGTGTCCAAAAATTGTGATAACCTCATTACCCTTGAGCATCATAATGAACTTAGTCTATTTTTGGGGTATGAAGAAATGAAACATGAAACTAAGGATGTTCCAGCTTGGGTTCTCATGAAAATGATTGATTTTGATCTAAATGAAACCTATATGTATTGCATGGTAAATTGCATTGAGAATCATTATATTGCCAATTACTTAAAGACAAGAAAACAAATAGAAGATGAAGAGAATACTAATGAAGGGGAAGAGGTTTCCCAATATCCTCCTATTTGTTCTTATGATGAATCAGGTAACAAGGAGGAGCTTTTTATTCAACCAACCTTTTCAAAAAGAAGCTCGGAGGAATTAAATAAACCCACACATAATGTGGTGAAGAATAAGAAAATAAGGAAAAGTAAATCTAAATAGGTATGTCTACCAAATAATGTTGCTCCCATTATTGATAGGCGTCATGAGAATGAATCAAAAATAGTTGCGGAAGATGATACATAGAGGATGATTTTGCTATACATATTACTTGTTGTGATAATTATGATTGGGAGGATAACGATACTTCTTGTAATGTTGAAAATATTTATGGCACCATATTGGAGGATGATGATAATAATTGCTATACTTTTAGTGCTATTTATACTATTAATGATGAGAGTGGTTATGTTTATGATATACAAAGCCACAATCTTGGGGATGCTACGTTTGATGAAAATGACATGTTTGAGAATTTATTTGCTGCAATTAATGTTTGTCCCAAGCTTGGGGATGCTATGCTTAATGAATATGATCTTTTTCCCCCCTACTTTGAATGATCAAATTTGTTATACTAATTGCATGCCTCCTCCTTATGATGATTATTGTGATGATACTTATGCAATGAAAAAGAGTGATGATTACTATTATGATACTTGTCGTAATTATGAATATCCTTTTACTGAATATTACTCTTTTAATGTGGAACCAATTTGTAGTATTCAACTCTTTTATGACACTCCCAGTATTAGTCATGGGAAGAAATTTTCTTGTTTAGAGAGTAGTAAAATTTATATGCTTGTAGATCATGAAGAGAATGCTTTATGTGTTGGTTATATTGTGGAGTTCCTTCATGATGCTACTGAAAATTATTATGAGGGAGGAACATATGCTTGTAGGAATTACAATAATATCAAGTTTCCTCTCTATGTGTTGAAAATTTCGAAGTCATGCTTGTTTTGCCTTCCTATGATAGTTGATTCTCTAGCCCATAAATTGTTTGCTCACAAAATCCCTATGCATAGGAAGTGGGTTAGACTTAAATATGCTTTTCATGATATTCATGATGTTCTTTTGCTAGTTTCAATTATTATTCCTATGTGAGCATCATTGAAATTAGCATGCCTAGCTAAAAGGCATTAATGAAAAGCGCTTGTTGGGAGACAACCCAACACTTTTACTTTCTATTTTCATGTATTCAAATGATAAGATACTGTAGTAATCATGGTTTGTGTCTTTTATTTTAATAAAGTGCCAACTAAAGCCTTTGGGATAGTGTGGATACTTGCTTGTTTGATTCTGTGCAAAAACAGAAAGTTTTACGTCCAGTATATGAATTATATGATTTTACTGGAGCGTCAAAAAATTGTGATTTTTTTTAAAAGTTTATATGCAAATTCCTTGAGTTTTCCTATTTGTTTAGAATTTTTAGAGTCAGGAAAGTATGGTGATCATTCAGATCTTTACAAACTACTCTGTTTTTGACAGATTCTGTTTTGCATGCATAGTTTGCTTGTTTCAAGTGTTCCTATAGCTTATATTGAGTCATATAAATTGTGGTAATGATGGAATACAGTAGATATTATGTGAGAACAATTATTAATCTTGTCTTGACAGTACCTAAGTGAATGATCTATCTTTATTACACTAACCCTTCTCACAAAGTTCCGTTAAGTTTTGTGTGATTGAAGTTTTCAAGTTTTGGGTGAGACATCGATATAAGGAGAAAAAGGAGTGACAAGAACATAATATTTTGTATTCCCAAGTCACCCCAAGGTAATATCCAAGGAAGACTCAAGCGCCTAAGCTTGGGGATGCCCCGGAAGGCATCCCCTCTTTCGTCTTCAACACTATCGGTACATCTTACTTGGAGCTATATTTTTATTCGTCACATAATATGTGTTTTGTTTGGAGAATAATTTTATTTTGTTGTCCTCTGTTAGTTGTTATTTATAATCTTGTTTTCCAATAAGAAGTTCCAAGAATTGCCTTTAGAATGCTTGAATTGCATGTTTCATATGTGCTGTGTAAAAACAGAAACTTCTGTTGTAGTGTTTGAATTTTCATATTTTACTGGACGTGGAAAGTTTCTGAAATTTTTACACAGTGTTGTAATATAAATTTTATAGCATGTCCTAAATATTTATAATTTTCTGAGTTACATAAGTACACTGTTTTCATAAATTGCTACAGACTGTTCTGTTTGGGCAGATTGCTGTCATAGTTTTGTTATGGACTTATCCTATAGTTTCCATAGCCTATATTGGTAGATAAAAATTGTGAAATGATAGTATACAGTACCTAATGTTTGAAAATTATTATGCAACTTGTATTGGTAGTACATGAAGTGTTGATTTATTCTTATGTGTACTAACCTATCTCACGAGTTCTTTTCAAGTTTTGTGTGGAAGATGTTTTTGAGAATAGGTGTAACCGGGATATGAGAGGATTGAATGAGATAAAAAAGCTCAAGCTTGGGGATGCCCAAGGCACCACAAGTAAATATTTCAAGAACTCTCAAGCATCTAAGCTTGGGGATGCTACGCATCATACATCTCTTCATCAACAATTTTCGGTTAGCCTATGTTGAGCCTAAATTTTTATTCGTTCACATGATATGTGCTATTCTTGGAGTGCTATTTTTGTTTTGCTTACTATTTAAATAAAATACTCAGATATTAAAATATTTATTGAGAGATAGAGAGAAATTCCTCACATAGCTACTTAATTGTTTGACTACTCATTGATCTTCACTTATATGTTTTGGAGTAGTTTTGTCTTTTGCTCTAGTGCTTCACTTATATATTTGTAGAGCATGGCGGTGGTTTCATTTTATATAAATTGTTGAACTCTCATGCTTAACTTATATTATTTTGGGAGTCTCTAAAACAGCATGGTAATTTTCTTAGGTTATGAATAGTCCTTATATAATGGGCATCCTAGAGGGATATAATAAAAACTTTCATATGAAGTGCATTGAATACTATGAGAAATTTGATTCCTTGCATAAAGTTTTGAGATATAAAGATGGTGATATTAAAGTCATGCTAGTGATTAGTTATGAATTGGAAGAGATACTTTCCTTGAAGTTTGTGATTCCTGTAGGATGCACGCATGGTGAACCGTTACCTAACGAAGTCGGAGCATGATTTCTTTATTGATTGTCATCCTTTGTGTGAGGGTCGGGAGCGCGCGATGGTTAACTCCTACCAACTTCTACCCTAGGAGCATGTGTCTAATACTTTGCTTTTATAACTAATATACTTTTGCAATAAGTATGTGAGTTCTTTATGATTAATGTGAGTCCATGGCTTATATGCACTCTCACTCTTCACCTTTGTTGGCCTCTCTAGTACCGCGCAACTTTCGCCGATGCAATAAACCCACCATATATTCTTCCTCAATAAAGCCACCATACCTACCTATTATGGCATTTCCATAGCCATTTCGAGATATATTGCCATGCAACTTCCACCGTTCCGTGTATGACACGCATCATCATTGTCATATTGCTTTGCATGATCGTAAGATAGCTAGCATGATGTTTTCATGGCTTGTCCGTTTTTATGTCACTTGCTATGCTAGATCATTGCACATCTCGGTACACCGTTGGAGGCATTAATATTGAGTCATATTTTGAGTATCGGGTTGTAATTCTTGAGATGTAAGTAAATAAAAGTGTGATGATCATCATTATTAGAGCATTGTCCCATGTGAGGAAAGGATGATGGAAGCTAGGATTCCCTCACAAGTTAGGATGAGTCTCCGGACTTTACAAAAAAATGAAAGAGGCTAGATAAGCCCAAATAAAAACAAGAGGCCAAAGATGCCCACCAAAAAATGAAAAAAAGGGGAAATGAAAAATAAAATGATGAGAGAAAAGAGAGAAGGGGCAATGCTACTATCCTTTACCACACTTGTGCTTCAGAGTAGCACCATGTTTTTCATATAGAGAGTCTCCTATATTGTCACTTTCATATACTGGTGGGAATTTTCGTTATAGAACTTGGCTTGTATATTCCAATGATGGGCTTCCTCAAATTGCCCTAGGTCTTCGTGAGAAAGCGAGTTGGATGCACACCCACTTAGTTTATTTTTGAGATTTCATACACTTCTAGCTCTAGTGTACCCGTTGCATGGCAATCCCTACTCACTCGCATTGATATCTATTAATGGTCATCTTCATAGCCCGTTGATATGCCTAGTTGATGTGATACTATCTTCTCCTTTTCTTCACAACCTCCATCATAGTCTATTCTACCTATAGTGCTATATCCATGGCTCACGCTCATGTATTGTGTAAGAGTTGAAAAGGTTTGAGAACATAAAAGGTGTGAAACAATTGCTTGACTTCTCATCGGGGTTGTGCATGATATCAATCTTTGTGTGGGGAAGATGGAGCATAGCCAGACCATATGATTTTGTAGGGGTAACTTTCTTTTGTCATGTTATTTTGAAGAGACACAATTGCTTTGTTAGAATGCTTGAAATATTATTGTTTTTATGTCAACATTAAGCTTTTGTTTTGAGTATTATGGATCTAAAAATTCTTGCCACAGTAAGAAGACCGCATTGGTAAATATGTTAGGCAGCATTCACACTTCATAAATTATTTCTTTTATCATTTACCTAATCAAGGACGAGCAGGAATTAAGCTTTGGGATTCTGATACGTTTCCAACGTATCTATAATTTATGAAGTATGCATGCCATGTTTACAATAATTCTATATGATTTTATTAGAACTAACCCGGACTGACGTTGTTTTCAGCAGAACTACCGTGGTGTTGTTTTTGTGCAGAAATAAAAGTTCTCGGAATGAGCTGAATATTTACGGAGAATATTTTGGAAAATACAAAAAAAATACTTGAGTGAAGAGTCATCGAACAGGAAGGCCAAGGAAGCCATAAGCCACAAGGGCGCGCCCACCCCCCTATGGCGTGCCCCTGGCTTGTGACTTCCTCGTGGACCCCTGGACTTGTTTTCGTCGGCCACAAACTATTATAAATACAGAAACCCCTGAAAAGAAACCTAGATCGGGAGTTCCGCTGCCGTAAGTCTCCAGAGCCACGAAAAAACAACCGGGAGCTCGTTCCGGCACCCTGCCGGAGGAGGAAACCATCATCGGAGGCCATCTTCATCATCTCGGCGCCCTCCATGATGAGGAGGGAGTAGTTCACCCTTGGGGCTAAGGGAATGTACCAGTAGCTATGTGTTTGATCTCTCTCTCTCTCTCTCTCTCTCGTTTTCTTGAGATGGCACGATCTTGATGTACCATGAGCTTTACTGATATAGATGAATCATATGGAGTTTTCCCCTCTCTATCTTGTTGTGATGAATTGAGTTTTCCTTTTGAAGTTTTCTTATCGGATTGAGTCTTTAAGGATTTGACAACACTTGATGTATGTCTTGCGATGGGATACCCGTGGTGACAATGAGATGTTCTATATATCCACTTGATGTATGTTTTGGTGATCAACTTGCGGGTTCCGTGACCATGGGAATCTATGCATAGGGGTTGGCACACGTTTTTTGTCTTGACTTTCAGGTACAAACTTTGGGGCACTCTTTGAAGTTCTTTGTGTTGGATTGAACATGATGAATCTGAAATTATGTGATGGATATCGTATAATCAAGCCCATGTGTACTTGTGGTGACATTGGAGTATCTAGGTGACATTAGGGTTTTGGTTGATGTGTATCTTAAGGTGTTATTTTAGTACAAACTCTAGGGCTGTCCATGACAATTATAGGGATAACTCATAAGATTGATCAGAAAAGATAACTTTGAGGTGGTTTCGTACCCTACAATAATTTCTTCGTTAGTTCTCTGCTATTTGTGACTTTGGAGTGAACTCTTTGTCGCACGAGAGGTACTTACATATGATTCAACTATGCCAATATTATTGAGAGAAATTGCACTAGTGAAAGTATGGACCCTAGGCCTTGTTTCCAAGCATTTATACAACGTTTTGCTTGCTGTTTACTATTTGTTACCTTGCTGTTTTTATATTTTCATATTAGAAAAACTATATCTACCATCCATATTGCACTTGTATCACCATCTCTTCGCCGAACTAGTGCACCTATACAATTTACCATTGTATTGGGTGTGTTGGAGACACAAGAGGCTCTTTGTTATTTGGTTGTAGGGTTGTTTGAGAGAGACCATCTTCATCCTACACCTCCCACAGATTGATAAACCTTAGGTCATCCACTTGTGGGAAAATTGCTGCCGTCCTACAAAACTCCATGCTTGGAGGCCCAACACGAGTCTACAAGAAGAAAGTTGTGTAGTAGACATCAATCACCTCATCGACGCTGCCGCTAGGCTGCCGTTGCCTCGTCGTGCCGTCGCCCTCGCCCTTGCCTTGCCGTCGCCATCGCCTCGCCACGCCATCGCCATTGCGTGTCGACCTCAGCGCCCCTGATCCTCCTCGACCTCGCGCGCCATTTCCGTCGTCGTCGCAGTCGTTGCCGCCGTCGAATCACCTCGCCTCGTTGGCTGTCGCCTCACCATGAGCCCCTTTCCTCCCTCTCCCCCTCTCCCTCGCCCCTGCCGCCATGGCCGCACCCCTCCCCGATCTAGCCCGCACACACACACATGCATGCATGAACACACACACACCTTTTTATTTTCTGTTTTCTACTTTTAGTTATATAAAAGTTAGATGAAATGTTAGATGAATGTTTTTTAGTTTTTAGTATTTTAGTTATAACTAGATAAATTTTAGATATAAAAAATATATAGAAATGTTTTTTATACTTTTTTTATTGCTATATAAATTTTAGATATAAAAAAGATATAGAAATGATGGATGAATGTTAGATTTGCAATTGGTATATGTATGTATACAATAGATTATTCTCTTAGTCCTTTAAGGGATTTAGGAATGCCCCCATTATGGATGTGCACAAGTTGATCCAAATTTTTTTTTGATCTCATGCATCTACCCTTCTATATGTCACGTTTTTTTCCAGCTGGTATCAAATGATTCAAGAAAACTATGGCTTCATCATTAGCCGGAAGTAACAGGCGCACGATGGTACGAGAAGCTATCCAAAGTTATTTTGAAACAGAGCCCTGGATAGGATAATTAGCTTTTTGGTACGATGTTCAGCAAAAAGGCCTTCCAAATAGCGATATTCGAAAGGCTCTTGCTGAGCTTCGTACCAAAAAACTAATTATCTTATCCGGGACTCCGTTCCAAAACAAGTTTGGACAGCTTCGTACCATCATGTGCCTGTTACTTTCGGCTAATGTTGAAGTCATGGTTTTCTTCCTTTGACACTAGCTAGACAACGTGACATATAGAAGGGTAGATGATATCAGGAAAAATATGGACCATTTTCTGCACATCCACAATGGCGCCATTTTGTTAAATCCCTTAAAGGTTAAGAGAATCCGTTATGATTCTGAAGGTTCCTCGCATATAGGAAATCACAATCAAGCATTTAAAAATGTTGAATTTTTATATAATTTGTTCTCGACGTCAACAATGCCTGACCCCCATCCTCATCGTTGAGTCATTCACGACGACGTCCTGCTTCAAAGGCGCCATGTCCGGGACTGGGCTCCACCGGGCTAGCACTGGGAGGTGCTACCTTCAGGGGTACGCATCTCGGTGAGGAACCCGGGTCTCATCGTCGACCCGGGGCTTCTTTGGTGGCATTCTCCTCGGCCACTTTCGGTGCGGAGGCAGCCGGCCCCATTGGAGGTGGTACGTTGCCGTGTCAGGGAGGAGGACGAACACGTCCGTCGCTATATGGATGCGTTGGACATCAGGTTCTCCAATACCTGGCAGGTTCTTCAGGGAT
Organism: Hordeum marinum; assembly: GCA_022496015.1. Taxonomy (NCBI): domain Eukaryota; kingdom Viridiplantae; phylum Streptophyta; class Magnoliopsida; order Poales; family Poaceae; genus Hordeum; species Hordeum marinum. The sequence goes on from CM039673.1 coordinate 518,787,479, forward strand.
CTCCCCCGAGCTATGATCCTATCATAGTTCCTTCTCTTTGGGTATCCACCGCTTGCGCCGCTAGACGTCAACTACATATGTATTAGTGATATTATATAATAATATTCGAGATGTATTAGTGATAATACTCGAGATGTATTTGAGATTATATTCGATAATATTTGAGACAATTTATTCGAGATTATATTCGATGATGCATATTATATGAATTATTAGATATGCATATAATGTACTGTGATTCAGTTTTTCCTTATTGATTGCATGCATTATAATTTGAATACTAATTTGTTTTATGTTTCTTCTAGGTTATGGGCAATACCGACAAAGGAGGAGAAGAGGCTCTCTTCGACATCATACCATCCCTGAGCGCAGAGCATGAACCTGAAGATGATGACGACTCGCAATATCTGAACAATTCCGGTGAGGGTTGTATGATATTTGATGCACACGAACGAATAGATGAAGTCGACAACAATGTTGACGAAGAAAATGTTCTTCAAATAACAAAGACCGGTGAGGTATATTTATTATATAAGCCATCCAGTGATCATTACATGTCTTAATTGAGTTGTATGTATTAACGAATCAATCTTTCTTGTTTTAGGCCTTCGGATCGAGCGAATCTTCTACAAGCGATAGGGTAGTTTGAGGCCCGGCCAGAAAGTTGGACGCTAGCGTAAAGTTCAACATCGATTCCATCAAAACATCAAATGGCGAACCACTTGAACCTAGGAAGAATGTGACCAAGTTCAAGAATTAATGCGGAGTTATTGTCAGGGACCAAATCCCGATCTCCGTTCAAGAATGGAAAATGCCAGCAAAGGGAGATGGAGCAGGAGTTACTTTTGTCGACGAAATAGCAAAATGTGTGCTTTAGACCGAGCTGAGGTCACATTTCACACTATCAGATAATTTTACAGATGCATATCTGAAGAAAGTCAGAAACTATTCTCTTAAAAAGATGGCGATATCATTCAACACCTTCAAGAAAAATGCATGGGCTGCGTATGTCAAAGCAAACAAGAAGACTCCAAAATTCGAGGGAACACTCTTGAAGGCAAAAGATAACTGGGATGATTTCGTGAAGTTCAAGGAATCGGAACTAGCTAGGAACGGTCGAGAAAAAAAAATTAATGTTGCGAAAAAGAAGTGGCACCATACTCTGGGGCCAGGTGGCTACCAGGTGGCCCTTCCTAAGTGGGATCAATCCGAACAAGAGATGATTAGTGCAGGGGTCACTGCAGTTACATTGACCTACCCCCGAGGTGGAGGACATGGTTTTATGCGCATGGGGGGAAGTTGGACCCAGAGACAGGGGATATTAAGGTGAAGGCAAGTCTTAAAGGAGTGACGGCCGAAATACTAATGAAAATAGAAGAAGCTCAAACGGGGGTGTTCATGCCCAACAGAGAGGACGACGAGCTTACGCGCGCCCTCAAGAATCCTGAACACCCGGGAAGAACATGAGGCAAAGGCGTTGTTCCGTGGTTTGAGGGGTTTGCGGGTTGGACCGACGACTACAGAAGCCATGCGAGAAAGAAGATGCAGGAGGAGCGGAAGAAGAAGGAGGAAGCACTCCGCTTTGAAGGCCTAGAATCAAAGCACCTAGAGTTGGAATCCAGAATCAGGCGGCAGCAAAAGCAGATCGACTCACTCAGCCAGGAAAGGGCGTCTCAATGGCAGCATCAGCAGATCGATCCAACATTGGATAGCATCGTCCCATCTATGCCGAGAAGCAGCATGGGTTCCGCCCCGCGATATCGATGATGCACTGCTAGCTAGCTACCCTGTGGATGATATCAAAGACATGACTAACTGTGAGCTACAAATGAAAGTGAATAACTTATCCATGAAGCTGGCAGATGACTATGCTTTAGTAAATCCCCCTGAAGCAACCTTCCAGTGCAATCCCATTCTAGCTGGCTATGCTCATGTTGGGGTTGACAAAGTGATGTCAGGATATCACGAGCTATAACTTGACATTCTTGTAGGTGACGAGGAGAGAACACTAGGAGAGGTGATACATCCATTTTGCATCATGATTTTATATTGATATTTATTGCATTATGGGCTATTATTACACATTTTGGTACAATACTTATGCCTTTTCTCTCTTATTTTACAAGGTCTACATGAAGAGGGAGAATGCCGGCAGTTGGAATTCTCGACTGGAAAAGGAGCAAATCTGAGATACATATTGTGTGCAACTCCAAAAGTCCTAAAAATCTACAGAGAATTATTTTGGAATATACAAAAAATAATGGGCAAAATAAATACATCAGGAGGCCCACCAGGGAGCCACAAGCCTGCTGGCTGCGCCCCCTGGCCGCGGCTAGCGAGCTTGTGGCCCACCTGGCAGCCCTCTGGTGCCATCTTCTGCTATATGGAGCGTTTCGTCGAGAAAAAATCATAAGAGACCTTTCGGGACGAAGCGTTACAGTCTCGAGGCGGAACTTGGGCAGAACCAATATAGAGCTCCGGCAGGGCGATCCTGCCGGTGGAACTTCCCTTCGGGAGGGGAACATCGAAGCCCTCATCATCACCAACGATCCTCTCATCGAGAGGGGGTCAATCTCCATCAACATCTTCATCAGCACCATCTCCTCTCCAAACCCTAGTTCATCTCTTGTATCCGATCTTTGTCTCAAAACCTCAGATTGGTACCTTTGGGTTGCTAGTAGTGTTGATTACTCCTTGTAGTTGATGCTAGTTGGTTTACTTGGTGGAAGATTATATGTTCAGATCCTTTATTATCATTAATACTCCTCTCATTATGAACATGAACATGTTTTGTGAGTAGTTACGTTTGTTCCTGAGGACATGGGATAAGTCTTGTTATAAGTAATCATGTGAATTTGGTATTCGTTCGATATTTTGATGAGATGTATGTTGTCTCTCCTCTAGTGGTGTTATGTGAACGTCGACTACATAACACTGCACAATTGTTTGGGCCTAGAGGAAGGCATTAGGAAGTAATAAGTAGATGATGGGTTGCTAGAGTGACACAAGCTTAAACCCTAGTTTATGCGTTGCTTCGTAAGGGGCTGATTTGGGTCCACATGTTTCATGCTATGGTTGGATTTATCTTAATTCTTATTTTGTAGTTGCGGATGCTTGTGGGAGGGGTTAATCATAAGTGGGAGGCTTTTCCAAATAAGGATAGCACCCAACCACCGGTCCACCCACATATCAAATTATCAAAGTAGCGGACGCGAATCAAATGAGCATGATGAAAATTAACTTTACATAAATTCCCATGTGTCCTCGGGAGCGCTTTGCTTTATATAAGAGTATGTCCAGGCTTGTCCTTTGCTATAAAAAGGATTGCCACCTTGCTACACGTTTGTTACAATTGTTACCTGCTACCCATTACAAATTATCTTATCACAAAACTATCTGTTATCGATAACTTCAGTGCTTGTAGAGAATACCTTACTGAGAACCGCTTGTCATTTCCTTCCGCCCCTCGTTGGGTTTGACACTCTTACTTATCGAAAGGACTACAATAGATCCCCTATACTTTTGGGTCATCAAGACTCTTTTCTGGCACCGTTGCCGGGGAGTGAAGCGCCTTTGGTGAGTGGAACTTGGTAAGAAAAAATTTATATAGTGTGCTGAAATTTACTGTCATTTGTTACTATGGAAAGTAATACTTTGAGGGGCTTGTTCGGGGTATCTTCACCTCGACTAGAAACACAAAGAGTTGTCCCTCAACCTACTGAACCTACTGAAAATATTTATTATGAAATTCCTTCGGGTATGATAGAGAAACTGCTAGCTAATCCTTATGGAGGAGATGGAACACTACATCCTGATTTGCATCTAATCTATATGGATGAAGTTTGTGGATTATTTAACCTTGCAGGTCTGCCCAAGGATCACGTCAAGAAGAAGGTATTTCCTTTATCTTTGAAGGATAAGGCATTGACATTGTATAGGCTATGTGATGATATTGGATCATGGAGCTACAACCGGTTGAAAATGGAATTTCATTAGAAGTTCTATCCTATGCATCTAGTTCATCGTGATCGGAATGATATTTATAATTTTTTGCCTAGTGAAGGAGAAAGAATCGCTCAAGCTTGGGGGAGGCTTAAGTCGATGTTATATTCATGCCCCAATCATGAGCTCTCGAGAGAGATTATTATTCAGAATTTTTATGCTCGGCTTTCTCTTAGTGATCAATCCATTCTCGATACTTCTTGTGCTAGTTCTTTTATTAAGAAAGATATTGAATTCAAATGGAATTTATTGGAAAGAATTAAACACAACTCTGAAGATTGGGAACTCGACGAAGGTAAGGAGTCAGGTATAAATCTTAAGTTTGATTGTGTTAAATCCTTCATGGACACCGATGCTTTTGGTGAATTTAGCACTAAATATGGCCTTGACTCTGAGATAGTAGCTACTTTCTGTGAATCTTTTGCTACTCATGTTGATCTCCCTAAGGAGAAGTGGTTTAGATATCATCCTCCCATTGAAGTGAAAGTAGTGGAACCTATTAAAGTTGAAGAGAAAATTAATTCTTACAATGCTGATCTTGTTATCCCTACTACTTACATTGAGAAACCACCTTTCCCTGTTTGGATAAAGGAACATGCTAAAGCTTCAACTGTGGTTCGTAAGAGTTGTATTAGAACACCTACACCCCCTGAACAAATTAAAGTTGAACCTAGTATTGCTATGATGAAGCTGCTAGAATTACTAGACCTGATACTAATCATAAACATAGACCAGTTGTTGGCATGCCTGTTGTTTCTATTAAAATAGGAGATCATTGTTATCATGGCTTATGTGATATGGGTGCTAGTGTAAGTGCAATTCCCCATTCCTTATACAAAGAAATCATGCATGATATTGCACCAGTTGAACTAGAGGATATTGCTGTTACTATTAAGCTTGCTAATAGAGACACTATTGTACCAATGGGGATTGTTAGAGATGTTGAAGTCTTGTGTGGGAAAGTAAAGTATCCTACTGATTTTCTTGTTCTTGGTTCCCCACAAGATAGTTTTTGTCCCATTATATTTGGAAGACCCTTCTTGAATATTGTTAATGCTAAGATTGATTGTGGAAAAGAAATAGTTATTGTGAGCTTTGGGGATGTGTCTCATGAGTTTAATTTCTATAAATTTCGTAGAGAACCCCATGACAAGGAATTGCCTAGTAAAGATGAAATTATTGGTCTCGCTTTTATTGATGTGCCTCCTACTGATCCCTTAGAAATATATTTGCTAGATCATGAAAATGATATGCATATGAATGAGAGGAATGAAATAGATGACATTTTCTTTGAGAAGCAGCCTATTTTGAAACACAACTTACCTATTTAAATACTTGGGGATCCTCCTAAACCCAAGGGTGATCCCGTGTTTGAGCTCAAGCAATTACCTGATACGTTGAAATATGGTTATCTTGATGAAAAGGAGATATATCTTGTTATTATTAGTGCTAACCTTTCAGATCATGAAGAAAGGATATTATTGAAAACTCTGACGAAGCACTGTGTTGCTATTGGTTATACTCTTGATGGTCTTAAGGGCATTAGTCCCACTCTATGCCAGCATAAAATTAATATGGAGTTGATGCCAAACCAATTATTGATCACCAATGATCATTCAACCCTAAGATGAAAGAAGTGGTAAGAAAAGAAGTACTAAAGCTTCTCGAGGCAGGTATAATTTATCCTGTTGCTGATAGTAGATGGGTTAGTCCCGTCCATTGTGTCGCTAAGAAGGGAGGTATTACTGTTGTTCCTAATGATAAAAATGAATTGATCCAGGTTATAGAATGGTAATTGATTTTAGGAAATTAAATAAAGCTACTAAGAAAGATCATTACCCTTTACCTTTTATTGATCAAATGCTAGAAAGATTATCCAAACATACTCATTTTTGCTTTCTAGATGGTTACTCTGGTTTCTCTGAAATACCTGTATCAAGCCAGGATCAAGAAAAAACCACTTTTACTTGCCCTTTCCATACCTTTGCTTATAGACGTATGCCTTTTGGTTTATGCAATGCACCTTCTACCTTTCAAAGATGTATGATGGCTATATTCTCTGACTTTTGTGGAAAGATTCTTGAGGTTTTCATGATGATTTTTCTGTTTAAGGAACTTTATTTGATGATTGTTTGAGCAACCTTGATCGAGTTTTGCAAAGATATGAAGAAACTAATCTTGTCTTGAATTGGGAAAAGTGCCATTTTATGGTTAATGAAGGTATTGTCTTGGGGCACAAGATCTTCGAAAGAGGTATTGAAGTTGATAAAGCTAAAGTTGATGCTATTGAAAAATGTCGTGCCCTACGGATATCAAAGGTATAAGAAGTTTCCTTGGTCATGCTGGTTTCTATAGGAGGTTTATCAAAGATTTCTATAAGATTTCTAGGCCTCTCACAAACCTTCTGCAAAAAGATGTTCCATTTGTTTTTTATGATGATTGCCTAGAAGCATTTGAAATTCTTTAGAATGCCTTGATTACCGCACCTGTTGTTCAACCACCCGACTGGAACCTACCTTTTGAATTATGTGTGATGCTAGTGATTATGTTGTTGGTGTTGTTCCAAGACAAAGGGTCGATAAGAAAATAAATGTTATCCATTATGCTACTAAAACTCTAGACAATGCTCAAAGAAACTATGCTACTACTAAAAAGGAATTTCTAGCAGTTGTGTTTGCTTGTGATAAGTTTAGACCTTATATTGTTTATTCCAAAGTAACTGTTCACACCGATCATGCTGCTATTAAATACCTTATGGAGAAGAAAGATGCTAAACCTAGACTTATTAGGTGGGTCCTTCTGCTACAAGAATTTGATTTGCATATCATTGATAGAAAGGGTGCTGATAACCCGGTGGCAGACAACCTGTCTAGGTTAGAAAATGTTCTTGCTGACCCACTACCTATTGATGATAGCTTTCCTGATGAACAATTAGCTGATGTGAATACTTCACGTAATGCTCCTTGCTATGCTGATTACGCCAATTACATTGTTGCTAAATTTATACCTCCTAGTTTCACATACCAACAAAAGAAAAAGTTCTTCTATGATTTAAGGCATTACTTTTGGGAAGACCCACATCTTTATAAAGAAGCAGTAGATGGTATTATTAGACGTTGTGTACATGAGCATGAACAGGAACAGATCTTACGCAAGTGTCACTTCAAACCCTACGGAGGACATCACGTTGGAGATAGAACTGCACACAAGGTACTACAATCTGGGTTTTATTGGCCCACTCTCTTCAAGGATGCTCGTAAGTTTGTCTTATCCTGTGATGAATCTCAAAGAATTGGTAATATTAGTAGACGTCGGGAAATGCCTATGAATTACTCTCTTGTTATCGAACTATTTGATGTTTGGGGCTTTGATTATATGGGGCCTTTTCCACAATCTAACGGGTATACTCATATTCTAGTTGTTGTTGATTATGTCACTAAGTGGGTAGAAGCTATTCCAGCTAGTAGCGCTGAACATAACACTTCTATTAAAACGCTTAAAGAAGTTATTTTCCCTAGATTTGGAGTCCCTAGATATTTGATGACTGATGGTGGTTCACATTTTATTCATGGTGCTTTCCGTAAATTGCTCGCTAAATATGATGTTAATCATAGAGTTGCATCTCCTTATCATCCTCAGTCTAGTGGTCAAGTAGAATTGAGCAAGAGAGAGATTAAATTGATTTTGCAAAAGACTGTTAATAGATGTAGGAAGAATTGGTCTAAGAAACTCGACGATGCATTGTGGGCTTATAGAACTGCTTACAAAAATCCTATGGGTATGTCTCCGTATAAGATGGTTTATGGTAAAGCATGTCAGTTACCGCTAGAGCTAGAACATAAGGCTTATTGGGCAATCAAAGAGCTCAATTATGATTTAAAACTTGCTGGTGAGAAGTGTTTATTTTACATTAGCTCACTTGATGAATGGAGAACCCAAGCCTATGAGAATTATAAGTTGTTTAAAGAAAAGGTTAAGAGATGGCATGATAGAAGGATAGAAAAGTGTGAATTTAATGTAGGTTATCATGTCTTTCTATACAATTCTCATTTAAGATTTTTTGCGGGAAAACTTCACTCTAAATGGGAAGGTCCTTACGTCATCGAAGAGGTATACCATTTCGGTGCCATCAAGATTAACAACGCCGAAGGCACAAACCCGAAGGTGGTGAACGGTCAAAGAATCAAACATTATATCTCAGGTACTTCCATAATGTTGAAACCAATATCATCAATACCATAACCCCAGAGGAGTATATTAGGGAGACTTACCAAAACGTTTCAGGCTCCGAAAAGGAATAGGTACGTGCTACGATAAGTAAAAAGACTCCAAAACATTTTCTATGGCAATTTTCATCTGTTTTGGAATATTTAAAAAATTAGGAAAATTTAAAGTAGTCCGAATAGTGCACGAGGGGGCGACAAGCCTGCTCGGCGCGTCCACCCCCCTGGCCACGCCCCTAGGGCTTGTGGCCACCTCGTGCACCACCCGGACTCCGTTTTCTTGTGGCATACTCCTTCGGGTCGGTAAAAATTCATTATATAATCTCCCGAAGGTTTTGACTCTTGTATCACGACAATACCTCCCGTTTTCTCTTTTGAGCTGTTTGTGCAGCAGATTTAGGTCAACATGGCATCCCCAAGTGTTTTGAAGGACAAGCTCTCCGAGAAGGCCACCAGCCCCTACCTTGCGGAGGTGTTGCAATACCCTCAAACCATTGAGGTGCTTGAGGGGGTGCTGCACATCCGTGATGTGGTGGGGCCAAGGAAAACCAGAAGCATGGAGACAAGGCTCGAAGCAATGGAGCAACAGATCTTCAAGTGCCAAGGGATGGTGGAACGGGGACTCGATGCTAATCAGATGATGATCGCAGAGTTTACCCATAAACATAAGCTGGACGCCAATGACGTTTTGGATCACATCTTCAAGCTTTATGAGAGAATCGAGCACCTCCAAGCCCAGACCTACGACCTGCAAAACCAAAACTATGAGTATGAATACAGATTTAAGAGAATGAGTTTGGCTGCAGATTTGAGGATTCCGGAGACTCGTTCATCCTTTTATGATGGTGAGCCTATGCCTTGGAAGATGGAGGACAAGCTTCCAACCTCATCAACAACTCCCACATCATCACCTCCGAAGCCAGACAACTAAACACATGGGTATGGGCACTCCCCTTGGCTTGTGCCAAACTTGGGGGAGATGCCCCACTATCGTATCACTATCACATCTTTTATTTTTATTTTTATTTTATTTTCATCATATTTTCTCAGTTCAATCCTTTTGGCTATATCTTGATCTAGTAGAATAAAGTTTTCATGTGATCTAGTTTTGAGTCTTTGCTTTATGATTCCCCCTATGCAAGCAAGTCCGTGAGTTATATAATGAAAATTGCTTTTGACTTGAAGGCCTTGCTTGGTATGATTTGAATCTTGAGAAAGATGAAGTAGAAAGAAGTGTAGAATAAAAGCAAAGAGTACATATGAAAATATTATGGGGAGTGATGACTTCACGTATAAAAAGTATGTCGACTGAAACATGTTGTGGGTTGACAAACATAGTTGTTGGTTATTGGGGCAATTAAATGGAAGTGATAAAGAAATAGAGGTTCACATATAAATATATTATCTTGGACATCTTTTATGATTGTGAGCACTCATTAAAATATTATATGTTAAGAAGTTGATGTTGGACAAGGAAGACAACATAATGGTTTGTGTTTGCTTATTTCCGAATAGAAGTTATATTGTTATAGATCCCTAAACATGTGTCCCTTGCTTCCACCTCATATCAGCCAAAACTTCCGCGCCAAGTAGAGATACTACTTGTGCATCCAAACACCCTTAACCCAGTTTTGCCATGAGAGTCCACCATACCTACCTAAGGATAGAATAAGATCCTTCAAGTAAGTTGTCATCGGTGCAAGCAATAAAAATTGCTCTCTAAATATGTGTGATCAATTAGTGTGAGGAAAAGAAACTTTATACGAACTTGTGATAGGGAAGACATAAAAGCGACGGACTGCATAATAAAGTACTCTATCACAAGAGGCAATATAAAGTGGCGTACTTTTGCATTAAGAGATTGTGCATCCAATTATAAAAGAGCATGACAACCTCTGCTTCCCTCTGCAAAGGGCCTATCTGTTACTTTTATTTTCTAGTACTTACCTTTATGAAAGTGTCGTGGTGATCTCAATCACCTTCGTTATTTTCGTCTTTATCTTCTGGCAAGTGCCACATGTTGTGGAATGATCTAGCCACATATATCCACTCAGAAGTGGGTGAGCATGAGTTATTACTGTTGACGTTACCCTTGAGGTAAATAATTGTGAGGCAACACTATAAGCCCTTATCTTTCTCTGTGTCCGATTGAAACTTTGAACTCATATGTACCTCGTGAGTGTTAGCAATTGTGAAAGACTAAAAGTTTATTGAGTATGTGGGTTAGCTTTACAAGCTCTTATATTGACTCTTTCCCGCGTTATGTTAAATTGGAATTGCTTCAATGACTGAGATCATAGTTTGTCAGTTCTCAATAGAGTTCTTGATTCATACTTTGCCATTGTGAATGAATTGTTACTTTGGCATAAGAAATTATATGTCAATATATGTTGCTGTTCTAAAGATGATCATGATGCCTTCATGTCCGTATTTTATTTTATCGACACCTCTATCTCTAAACCTGTGGGCATCTTTATTGATTTCGGCTTTCGCTTGAGGACAAGCGAGGTCTAAGCTTGGGGGAGTTGATACGTCCATTTTGCATCATGATTTTATATTGATATTTATTGCATTATGGGTTGTTATTACACATTTTGGTACAATACTTATGCCTTTTCTCTCTTATTTTACAAGGTCTACATGAAGAGGGAGAATGCCGGCAGTTGGAATTCTGGACTAGAAAAGGAGCAAATCTGAGTTCTGAGCAACTCCAAAAGTCCTGAAAATCTACGAAGAATTATTTTGGAATATATACAAAATAATGGTCGAAAGAAATACATCAGGAGGCCCACCAGGGAGCGACAAGCCTGCTGGCCGCGGGTAGCGAGCTTGTGGCCCACCTGGTAGCCCTCCGGTGCCCATCTTCTGCTATATGGAGGGTTTCGTCGAGGAAAAAATTAGAAGAGACCTTTCGGGACGAAGCGCCGCTGTCTCGAGGCGGAACTTGGGCAGAACCAATCTAGAGCTCCGGAAGGGCGATCCTGCCGGTGGAACTTCCCTCCGAGAGGGGGAAAATCGAAGCCCTCTTCATCACCAACGATCCTGTCATCGAGAGGGCGTCAACTCCATCAACATATTCAACAGCACCATCTCCTCTCCAAACCCTAGTTCATCTCTTGTATTCGATCTTTGTCTCAAAACCTTAGATTGGTACCTGTGGGTTGCTAGTAGTGTCGATTACTCCTTGTAGTTGATGCTAGTTGGTTTACTTGGTGGAAGATTATATGTTTAGATCCTTGATCATCATTAATACTCCTCTGATTATGAACATGAACATGTTTTGTGAGTAGTTACGTTTGTTCCTGTGGATATGGGATAATTCTTCTTATAAGTAATCATGTGAATTTGGTATTCGTTCGATATTTTGATGAGATGTATGTTGTCTCTCCTCTAGTGGTGTTATGTGAACGTTGACTACATAACACTTCACCATTGTTTGGGTCTAGAGGAAGGAATTTGGAAGTAATAATTAGATGATGGGTTCCTAGAGTGACAAAAGCTTAAACCCTACTTTATGCATTGCTTCGTAAGGGGCTGATTTGGATCCACATGTTTCATGCTATGGTTAGATTTATTTTAATTCTTCTTTCGTAGTTGCGGATGCTTGCGGGAGGGGTTAATCATAATTGGGAGGCTTGTCCAAGTAAGGACAGCACCCAAGCACCGGTCCACCCACATATCAAATTATCAAAGTAGCGAATGCGAATCAAATGAGCATGATGAAAATTAACTTGACATAAATTCCCATGTGTCCTCGGGAGCGCTTTGCTTTATATAAGAGTTTGTCTAGGCTTGTCCTTTGCTATAAAAAGGATTGGGCCACCTTGCTACACCTTTGTTACAATTGTTACTTGCTACCCGTTACGAATTATCTTATCAAAAAACTATCTTTTACCGATAATTTTAGTGCTTGCAGAGAATACCTTACTGAGAACCGCTTGTCATTTCCTTCTGCTCCTCGTTGGGTTCGACACTCTTACTTATCAAAAGGACTACGATAGATCCCCTATACTTGTGGGTCATCGAGAGGCCATACATCGTATCATTTTATGGAAAAAGGATTGCATCACCTTTCCAAGGCCACTAACTCCTCCTCCTCCAAGTCCACCGCCGCGTTAGTTGACTCCTCCTCCTCCAAGTCCGGCATCGCATCAGCCGACTCCTCCTCCAAGTCCGGCACGACGTTAGCAAACTCCTCCTCCTCTAAGTCCGGCACCACGTGAGCCGACTCCTCCTCCAAGTCCGACACCATGACGTTAGCGTGCTCCGTCGACTCCAAGTTCGGCCCCGCGTCTGCCGTCTCCGCCGACTCAGCGTGCTCTGTCGCCTAAGCAATAGCGGAAGAGAGAGAGTCCGCAGCTACGACGGCTAGCGGTACAGTAGGCAAGAAATTCAAATAGGGTCCAAGCCTCAAGCCTCTTCCGAAGTTGCCTTACCACCTGACTAAGGAGGAACTCGACACCGTAGTGGATGCCAAAGTGAAGGCCCATTTTGGACCGAAACTGCCCCCGCCACCAAAGGAGAAAGTACCTGAGCATGTCTCACAACACTTTATTGATATGGCTCAACCAACTGTCAATCAGAAGGAGTGCGACTATGTGCGGTCTATCAAGAAGTCATATCTTGCAGGACAAAAGGAGTCGAGCTTGAGCTCGAGCCAAGGAGTTGGCAAAAAAGCGGGAAAACTGTTCCCCAGCTGGGAGAACAGGCAGTGCAATTGACCCCCCGCTCATTGTACAAACAGCTATGAGTACCGCCGATAGGCTGGTAGTAACCGACGATCATAGAAGGCAGGCTAAAGAGGCCGGTGTCACTGTTGAACAACTCCTAGGCCTTGAGGAAATCCCCGGGTTTAAAAATGAGGAACTAAAATATCAATATGTTTGCGGCAAACCTATGGTCAAGTCTGATGATGTCAAGATTCTACCAACGAGATTGTACAATTTGCATACGTGGTACATGCAAGAAACAACAAATACCGATCAAGAGTTACTCACGGTGAGAGTCAAGAAGAAGCATTACTTCCATCAAAAATATTTGTGGATTCATTATTTGGAGTTGTTTCAGTTATTCAATCAAGACGCACTCGACAAATCTTTAGTCAGTTGCTATTGTCTGTAAATGATTTCTTTCTGTAATGTAAGTCTCTAGCTAGTTGTTCTCTCGTTCATTACCTGTAATTATCCTCACTATATTATTTTCTATGGTATTATGCAGAATGAAGATGTATGAAAGGAAAAAAAGCTGGACGCTATGGCATTGGGTTCATTGACCCAAATACGATTAATCAAAAGATATGGGAAACTGAATATTCGAGAAAAGACACAGAGAGATTCCTGCTAAAGTTTTTGAAGCATCTAAACACCCAACCAGAAATACTACTTCCTTACAACTTCGGGTGAGTGTTACTATATCTTGTACTACAAATTCTATTTTTTGCTTACTAGATGTTAATAAGTGTAGTTGATGAGTTATGCACATGCCCGCTTAATTATACAAAACGTGTGTATAGTTACCACTGGATCTTGTTAATCATTAAAGTTGACAAGTGAAAAGTTGAAGTATTGGACTCACTATATAAGGATCCCTCCGAATACGCAACCGTGAGGGGATGGTCGACAGGTAATTTCAATCATTATCGCACTATGTCAGCCTCTTTACTTCATTTCTTTATATCAACTAGTTAATAACTCTTTTATTCATTTTCTTTGCCGGCGGGCAGGGCTTGGGCCAAGTTCATCAAACAGGTCCTAGGCGACTGGGCACAAAATCTGACATGGGTGCGACCCGAGGTAATTAAGAAGTACTAGCTAGCTACGTCTGTGCATGTCTTCAATTCTAGTTTCAATACCATTATCATGCTTGATTAATTATTACCTGATTGAATTTTATTCTTATAAAGTGTATGAGGTAGGAGCAGGGAAATAGTTTATGCAGATACTACGTCTGCGAAAACATTCGCATGATCACGTCTGAAAGGAGCAGAAACGAAAGAAATCTTTATGTACGTTTACGAGAACACTATCCATAATTTTTTTCTCATGATCTAGCTAATATATATACACAACTAATATATTCATTTTGATCTCCTTCTTATAGCTCACGGAGATGCGGGGCTAGCTCCTACCAACGGCTCGCATACGAGCAATTCAAGAGAAAATAGCTGGATTTCTTGTTGACCAGGTCATAGATCCCAAAGGAGAATACCATTACAAGATCAAGATGTAATGCTTGCATATGTAATGGAAGCAAACTGTAGGAGAAATTGTGTGTGTGTCTATATATATATATATATATATATATATATATATATATATATATATATATATATATATATGGAAAACACAAAATTAAAAGGAAAAACAAATCATAATTAATTCATAAACCCTTAAAGGATTAAAAGAAAAAATAAACCAAAAATAAAAAAACTAAATAATTTTAGTCCCGGTTGGTGTTACCAACCGGGACTAAAGGTCCCCCACGGCGCCGGCAGATGTCACGTGGTGGGCCTTTGCTGTCGGGCCGTGTTGAATCGGGACTAAAGGGGGTGGCCTTTAGTCCCCACCCTTTAGTGTCGGTTTCAGAACCGGCACTAAAGGCCCTTACGAACCGGTACTATAGGCTGATTCTGCACTAGTGTGGAGATAGATAATACGTGCAATATTTGTGGGATGACGGATGAAAACAGTTTTCATGCTATGGTGGAGTGCACCAAAGCCCGCGCCTTGTGAGATCTGATGCGTGGAGTGTGGGATCTTCCGAAGGAAAGGATTTTTATTTACAATGGGCCTGTCTGGCTTCTAATACTCCTTGCAAAAAACAAACCAAGACAACGGGATTTGGTACTTCTACTTTTTTGACGTGCTTGGTTCCTTCGAAATGACGTGGTCCATGACCAAGGGAAACGCTCCATTATAGACTCAGTTAGATTCCTGCAAAACTTTGTTGTGACTTCTTCGGGTGACTGCCTCGCTACTGATGATAAGGGCAAGAAGTTGGTTCATGCTACTGCTCCTCTGAAGTGACATATGTCAGTGTTGAACAAACCTGGACCTAATATGACATGAAAGTCTAGATGGACTAAACCTCCTGTGGGCTGACTCAAAGTTAACACGGATGTTGCGTTTGTAGCCAGTTTTGGAGAAACTAGTGTTGGGCTCATTACAAGAGATTACATGGGCAGACTTGTAAGAGCTGAAAGCGTAAAACTCCATGCTTGTGCGAGTGTCGAAGAGGCCGAAGCTTGTGCGTGTGTCACTGGGCTGGAGGCTGCTCTTGACTTGGAAAATGAAAAGATCATTGTTGAATCTGATTGCATTGTGGTTATTTCAACCATTTTGTCACCTGCAACCTTTTTAATAACTTGGAGAGAGCATTATATAGTGATTAGGGAGTTTCTACAGGTTAGATCGGACATTGTTTTTCGAAAGATAAGAACAAATGGCAACAAATGTACTCATGAACTAGCCAAGCAGTCGATGGTAGGGGAGCAGTCTTTATGGACCAACTACAACCGAATTTGGCACTACTGGTGCTATCAGATCGTAATGATTGTGATGATACGTTAACATAATTACAACCCTTCCCCTAAGACCCTGTTCGGTTGCTTAGAATTTCAAGAGGTTTGAAGGGGATTGAAAGGGATTAGATCCCAACAAGTCAAAATTCACTTCAAACCCCTCCAATCCTCTCCAATCCCTTTGTGGTGGGGATTAACCGAAGGAGCCCTAAAAGAAAAAAGAAATCGAACCATCATCTAATCATCATCAGTCCGGGGCGTAACACCCGTGCATGCAGACAGAAGCAGCCAATCATGGGATTGCTAAACAACGAGAATCATTTTTATAAGGGAGAAATATTGAGTGACTCGTTCAGTTCGCTTCGGTCAGTCCCTTTCAATCACCTTGCAGCCATAAACTAGATAGAAATCCGACCTGAAATGGTAAAGGTATGTACGTGCAATTTTTTAGGCTCGTGCGCCGTGTAGTAGTCGACGACTTAAGCACCTCCAAAGAAGGAACCAAAAATCTGACAAACTGGTGGAAACAATGTCATCTTCTCGGCACATGCAGACCAGTAGTCCTCCTGGAATTATGATCGCACGCTCCAGCTTTGACCGCCGTGCGCCGCCGCGTGCATGCATGTGGCTCGCCGCCGAAACTCCGGGGAGGAGAGGCCGGGAAGACTCCTGCCTGAACCGTGAGCTGAGCCGAGCTGGTCAGTCGCTTTCTTCCAATCGGTGTGCGTGCGTCCAGCTGCACCGAAATCGGGGGAAATTGACACGCTGCTGCTGACGGTCGTCTTCTTCTTCTACTACTGTTGGCTCGACCCATGCATTGTTTATCGGCGCGCCAACCGACCGGTGGAAATGATCGTCTGCCCGGGCCGGGTCTGGGCTCTGGAGGAAAGAACGTGGTACGGAGTTCCTCTCGTGGTACCACTAGTTGTACTGAAGTGACTCTCCGAGAGGCACGGCCAAATTTTTCGGTCGTTCGAATTCGGAATCGTGTGTGGCGTCTACCAACACGAATCGGCTCGCACTTCACACCCACAAGTACGTTCACACGTACACGTCCGGGGACTTGAGATGTTGTCCCGATCGACGCCGCGACGCGCCCACGCAGCAGGCTGTTGAATCAATGATTTGCTGCTGCTGTTATGTAATGGTATTATTATCATACACATTAAAAGAACATTAGAGTATATTGTGCAATAGATTGGCTGCAGGTCCAGGGATGCGAGCGAACATTTCCTCTGTTGTTGTATTATCCGTGAGGTGAGGTGGTACGATCCTCCGATGTACGACGCGAAACAGGCGACCGTAGGGTCGGGAGTGGCAACGGGAGATGTGGACTTTACAGGCACAAATTGCATCTCTAATCATACTGCACCGCGTAAGACAGGTCTGACTATGACACGACCAAAGCCCGTGGCCGGGGGGCTCTGCCGCATCGCGCTCCGCCGCCCCGAGGCGCCCGCCCAACACGGCCAGCGGCGGCACATGGGTGGGGGCTGGCCGTGGCCGGCTCCTCCGCAACGGCGACGGCTTGCTCGATTCGTCGGCCATGTGCCGGGCGCCGGGGCACGGCACCGGCGTTGATCTGCGCTTGCGCAAAGGCGGACGCCACATCATATTCCTATCGATTCATGGGGTGTACCGCGGACCCCGGAGGCTGCGGTCGGTCGGTCGGTGCGTGCGGCGCCTCCCGTTTTACCGGCAGCGACGACGCGACGAGCGAGAGCCTCCCGCAGTGCTACCGGCGGCACGTTTGCCCGCAACGGCTGGTGCGGTGGCGTTCCGTGGCTCAGTTGGGTACATGGGTTGGAGAATGCCAGGCCAGGGGAAAAAATCGAAGGATCACAGCCAGAACTAGCAGCACAAAAATGTCACTGCCGCAAATCAGCATCAGTGGACGCGTGCCGTGGAATGATGACGGAAAGCTACAACTCCATCATGGATATACGTACGTATCTGTCGCTCAGGGAAAACAGTGTGGATGGAGGAGCCGACGAGGGATCGTATTCGTATCCAGACGACGCCAAAATTCAACGAGCACAGTAAGCCGGATGGACAGGGCGCTGCAGACAGCGCCGGGTAACATGCACGAGAGAGCTGACGAAGGATCACCACACGGCGCCTCCACCCACACCGTTTGCGCTGCATGACGGGTTGCCTCCTCCTTCCATTTCTCAGCACTGTGAACGGGTGTCGTGGTCTAGTTTAGCTCCATCGATCGACATGTATGTTCTTGGTAGCTACCCAGGTCATCCAAAAACGAAAGTGCCGCACTCAATATCAACTGCCTTGGTTGTACTAACCGTGAGTCCGTGGCTATCTATCAAGTACTCCAAGTACTGTTCCTGATGATTGCTGCGTCACTCAGAGCCTCTACACTCGGACTGGACAAATCCGGCCTTTATACATCCGCAAACGCGTCCGGACACGCCTGCGGATGTGTATGGACGGCCTCCCATATTTTGCTCCGTGCATCCACATATCTGATATTCAGATTTTGAAAGCCATACAGATATCAATCATCCAATACAAATTGTCTTAATTCAACCGTTTTAAACAAAAGCAAATGATATCATAGTTTAACATAATGTAACCAAACGGACATGTCAAAATGAAATCAATGTCTGACCGACAAGTACTGCTTGTCGGATCACTGGTCGGATGTGTTCGTCCATGTGTCCTGCTCCGCCTGCATCCGAGCTGCCTCCTCCGCCTGCATCCGGGCAACGATCACCGCCTGCATTCAGGCTGCCTCCTCCGACTGCATCATGGCCGTCTGCTCTTCTGCCGCGGCCACAACCGTCCTGGTCGCCTCCAGCGCTCTATGGTCATTGATCTCATTCTTCTTCTCCATAAGCTATTTCTTGGCATGTTCATCCAAGGTGGATTCAACGGCGAACATGATCCCCGCATCCTGCTCGTCGTGTGAGAATTGCAACCTCTCCTTCTCGAGCTTAATGTCTCCAAATATCTTGGCCTTCTGGAGTTTCCATTTGATCGTCGCCTCTTGCTTGTCCAACTCGATCTTCTTCCTCTCAATTTCAAGCCTCCTCCCTGCCCTTGTCCGATCCCACTCCATCCTCTCCCTTTGCGTCTCCAACATAAGCTTGTACCTCTCCTCTTTCTTGCTCTTGCTGAGAAAATGCCCATCCATGTGGACGGCATTTTTGTAGCGGCGGCATCACGGGAGATCCTTGCCTTCTCCCACTTGTTTCTCATGACTTGTCGGTTATCCTTTGGCACGGTAGCTCTTCCACCGGCGGCGGATCGGAGTAGGTGGTGAGGATGGAGAGCAAGGGTGCCGGACGGCGATGGATCGGGCGCAAGAAATGTTAGAGGGCGACAGAAGAAGGAGGAAGGGTTTGGAGAATTTGGAGGCAATTTGAGGTGGGGTCGGGCCGTTAGTCCAACGTGGCGGGAGTGTCCGGGGGCGCCCGTGCTCCCCCATATCCGTCCCATATCTGGGCTTGAAATGAGGGTGCCGGTCAGTCCGGGCGTTTGAGGCCCGTTTGAGAGTCCCGTCTGGATCGCATTTTTGTGACCAGACAGTGACCGAACGTCCTACCCTGGTGTTTGAGGCGGGGTTGAGGGGTCCGGCTGTAGATGCTCTTACAAACTCATGTTCGTCGAATTTATATGTTTCGAACTAGAGGCAAAAGATTTGCCTCATCTATTAAACAGGAGGAGAATAGAGTTTTATTAGTGTATCAACAAACACGGCATGACAATAACTCGCGACAAACAATAAGTCCTAGTTTTTTAGCATCCGTCGTCACTCAAAGATTAGCCTAGTCGATGACGCTTTTGAGGAGGATTGACTGTGGCGCACTCTTGTATCCGAACGTTCGTGCATTTCTCTCGTTTCCAATTATCCACAAGACGAGCATGATGAAAAAGGTCATAGCCTTTCTATACAGATTTTTCATGCCGATTCTCTTATCCAACCTTTGAAGGACGGATTCGTCAAGATGTCAGTCTCTAGTGTCCGTGTGCACAAGCCCAAGATTCTGCCTGCTCGATCTCTTGCTCAGTTGACACGTATGTATGCTATCGAGCTCATCCGAACATGAAAATAAAAATAAAGTCGTATGCAAACTTCTATTATTATTATTATTATTATTATTTTTGTTCTCAAGGTCGTATTCAAATGTTGTTCAGTATTGTATGGTTGTGTTACAGAGTCAGCTACATACTCCATATGACACACCACGACAAGCATGCACCATGTATTACGTGGAGTCATCATTTGCACTTACTCGCGGGCCACCCACTATGCGATATACGCTGATTAGCTATGTAAGCAAATGCCGATGATCTCAACTGCGTATTTGCCGTGGCTGCTTGACACGATAGGAGGTGTTTGGTTAACGAGATTGTAACGTAATCTGATTGCAGCGGGATCAGTTACCGTCAAATCACTGATCCCGCTCCACATCTGCACTGCCACCGCTCCGGAGTTGGCCCCTCCTGGCCCGCACGCAGCTTCACGAGGGTTGCGCAGTCTGCGCTGTCCCCACGTCATCCCTTCCGCGTCGGCTGCTGCGGTGGGGGTTAGTGCCCGTTCAGACAGCCCACACGCAAACGTTGGAATCGGAGGCGTGCATTACCGTCGCAACATGCAGCGGGCATGGGAGAGGTAGGCGACGGAGTAATCCATGCGTCGTCGTGGGTTGCCGGCAGATCCGCACGAGGACGAGCGACTCCTCGCTTGCGTCCGATACATCTTTAAGGTATTTATAATTTTTAATTGTTTCATATTAATATATTATTTGTTTTGAATGTTTTATATGCATTAATATGTTATTTATATTGTTTTTGGAACTAACCTATTAACCTAGTGTCCAATGTCAATTTTTGTTTTTTTTCTTGTTTTTGAGTATTGCAAAAAAGGAATATCAAACGGAATCCAAACGGAATAAATTCTACGATGATTTTTCTTGGACCGAAGGGAACACAGGAGACTTGGAGAAGAGTCCAGAAGACCCACGGGTGGGCCACAAGCCACCTGGGCACGCCCTAGGGGCCTCCCGTATCTCCTCCAACCCTAATTCTTCGCCTATAAATTTAGGAATATTCTCCCAATACCAAAAGGAGCTACGATAATACTTTCCCGCCGCCGCAAGCCTCTGTTCCCGTGAGATCCTATCTTGAAGCCTTTTCTGGTAATCTGCTGGAGAGGGATTCGATCACGGAGGGCATCTACATTAATTTCATTGCCCTTCCGATGATGTGTGAGTAGTTCACCACAGACCTTCGGGTCCATAGCTAGGAGCTATATGGCTTCTTCGCTCTCTATGTTCTTCAATACTATGTTCTCCATGATCTTCATGGAGATCTATCCGATGTAATACTCTTTTGCGGTGTGTTTGTCTATATCCGATGAATTGTGGGTTTATGATCAGATTATCTATGAATATTATTTGAATCTTCTTTAAATTCTTATATGCATGATTTCATATCTTTGCAGGTCTCTTCAAATTATTGATTTGATTTGGCCAACTAGATTGATAATTCTTGAAATGAGGGAAATGCTTAGTTTTGGGTTCAATCTTGCGGTGTCGTCACCCAGTGACAAAGTAGGGGTAGCGAGGCACGTATTTGTATTGTTGCCACCAAGGATAAAAAGATGTGGTTTTCATCAAATTGCTTGACTTTATCCCTCTACATCATGCCATCTTACTTAATGTGTTACTCTGTTCTTCATGAACTTAATACTCTAGATGCATGCAAGAGTCGGTCGATGTGCGGAGTAATAGTAGTAGATGCAGCATCCTTTCGGTCTACTTGATACGGACGGGATGCCTATATGTATAATCATTGCCTTGGATATGGTCATAACTATGCGCTTTTCTATCAATTGCTCGACAATAATTTGTTCACCCACCGTATTATTTTCCTTCGAGAGAGAAACCTCTAGTGAAACCTATGGCTCCTGGGTCTATCTTCCATATTATATTTTCAGATCTATAATCCAAAAATATCAAAAATACCTTGCTGTGATTTTATTTACTTTTATTTAGTTTTACTTCTAGCAACCTTTTATATCTATCTCTATCAGATCTCATACTTGCAAGTAACCGTGAAGGGACTCACAACCGTTTTATAGCGTTGGGTGCAAGTGTTTGATTGTTTGTGTAGGTGCATAAATTAGGTCCTTGCTTGTACCTGCTACTGGATTGATACCTTTGTTCTCAACAACTGTGAGAAAGACTTATCTACTTTGCTGCATCATCCTTTCCTCTTCAGGGGAAAACCAACGCAAGCTCAAGAAGTAGCAAGAAGCATTTCTGGCGCCGTTCCCTGGGAGGATACATAGTAAGTCTACATCAAGCCTACCAAGTACCCATCACAAACTCATCTCTTGCATTTACATTATTTGTCATTTGCCTCTCGTTTTCCTCTCCCCCACTTCTAAAATGATTTTCGGAAAAACTAAAAAGATTTGCCTTTTTATTGGCCCTTTTTCCGCTGTCTTTTCGCTGGCTTTTTGTTTGCTTGTGTGCTAGATTGCTTGCTTTGTCACAATCTCTAAGAATACTAAATTGTGTGACTTCTCCAATACTAATAATAATGATTTTATTAGTACTCCTATTGCTCCCGCCACTAGTGTGGAATCTTATAAAATTAATGCCGCTTTGCTTAATCTCGTTATGAAAGAACAATTTTCCGGCCTTCCTAGTGCCACATCCCATCTAAATACTTTGATTGAGCTGTGTGACATGCAAAAGAAGAAAGTTGTGGATAATGATATTGTTAAATTGAAGCTATTTCCGTTCGCACTACGAGATCGTGCTAAAACTTGGTTTTCATCTTTGCATACAAATAGTATTGATTCATGGAATAAGTGTAAAGATGTTTTTATTTCCATGTAATTTCTGCCCGCTAAGATCATCTCCCTTTGGAACGATATAATGAATTTTAAGCAACTTGATCATGAGCATGTTGGACAATCTTGGGAGAGAATGAAATTAATTATTAGAAATTGCCCCGCACATGGTTTGAGTTTATTGATGATTATACAAATTTTTTATGTGGGATTGAATTTTGCATCTAAACATCTTGTAGATTCCGCCGTGGGTGGCACTTTTATGAAAATCACATTAGGAGAAGCTACTAAACTCCTAGATAATATTATGGCAAATTACTCTCAATGGCATACTGAAAGATATCTTACTAGTAAAAAAGTGCACGCTATTGAAGAAATAAATACTTTCAGTGAAAAGATGGATGAATTAATGAAATTGTTTGCTATTAAGAGTGCTTCTATTGATCCTAATGATATTCCTATGTATTCTTTGATTGGGAATAATAATGAATCTATGGATGTGAATTTTGTCGGTAGGAACAATTTTGGCAATTACACGTATAGAGGTAATTTCAACCCTAGGCTACTTCCTAGTAATTGCTGTAAAAATTATGGTAATTCGTACAATAATCCTTATGGAAATTATAATAAGATGCCCTCTGATCTTGAGAATAATATTAAAGAATTTATCAGTTCGCAAAAGGTTTTCAATGCTTCGATTGAAGAAAAATTGCTCAGGATTGATGATTTGGCTACGAACGTTGATAGAATTTCGCTTGAGATTGATTCTTTGAAAATTAGATCTACTCCACCCAAGCTTGATATTAATGAGCCTATAAAAGCGATGTGAACTTCTATTGAGGAGTGTAAGGAAAGAATCGCTAGAATGCATGCTAAGCGTGAATGGCTTGAAAAAGTGTGTTCTCGTGATAATAATGATGAAGATCTTAAAGTGATTGAAGTGACTCCTATTGAATTTTTGTTTTCCAATATAAATCTTGATAAATATGAGACTAGATATAAGTCAACTTTAGTTAAAAGTCGTCCCAATGATTCGGAGTTTATAGATCTCAATGCTAAAATTGATTAAAGTGGGATTAAAGAGGTCAAAACTTTACATAGCAATGAACCCACTCTTTTGGATTTCAAGGACTTTAAATGTGATAAATGTTCTTTGATTGATTGTATTTTCTTGTTGCAATCCATGTTGAATTCTCCGCATGCTTATAATCAATATAAGGTTTTTACTAAACATATCGTTGATGCTATGATGAAATCTTTTGAGGAAAAACTCTAGTTGGACGTTTCTACACCTAGAAAGATTTATGATGACTGGGAATCTACTATTAAGATTAAAATTAAAGATTATGAGTGTCATGATTTGTGTGATTTGGGTGCTAGTGTCTCCACGATTCCGAAAACTTTATGTGATGTGCTAGGTTTCCATGAACTTGATGATTGCTCTTTAAATTTGCATCTAACGGATTCCACTATTAAGAAACCTATGTGAAGGATTAATGATGTTTTTATTGTTGCAAATAGGAATTATGTGCCCATAGATTTCATTGTTCTTGATATACATTACAATCCTACATGTCCTATTATTCTTGGCAGACCTTTCCTTAGAACGATCGGTGCAATTAATGATATGAAAGAAGGAAACATTATATTCCAATTTCCGTTAAGGAAAGGCATGAAACACTTTCCTAGAAATAAAATAAAATTACCTTATGAATCTACTATGAGAGCTACTTATGGATTGCATACCAAAGATGACAATACCTAGATCTATTTCGTTATGCCTAGCTAGGGGCGTTAAACAATAGCGCTTCTTGAGAGGCAACCCAATTTTATTTGTATGGTTTTGTTTCTGTTTTTTATTGAGTTATTTACACATCATTACCTCTGTATTAATTTTTTTTTGGTGTTTCAATTAGTGTTTGAGCCAAGTAAGACCTTTGGGATGGTCTGCGGTGATTGGCGATTTGATCTTGCTGAAAAACAGAAACTTTTGCGCTGTGTCCAGAAATTTTATAAATTAACCAGAGCGACGGATGAGTCTGAAATTTTTGCAAAAGATTGATATAAAAATTTCCCAGATTTTACTAATTTTTCAGAATTTTTGCAGTTACAGAAGTATTTGAAGTTTACAGATCGCTACAGACTGTTCTATTTTTGACATATTTTGTTTTCTTTGTGTTGTTTGCTTATTTTGATGTATGTATGGGTTGTATCGGGGGTCTGAACCATGGAGAAGTTGGAATACAGTATATATTATACCAATATAAATAAAGAATGAGTTCACAACAGTACCTAAAGTGGTGATTTATTTTTCTTATACTAACGGATCTCACGAGTTTTCTGTTGAGTTTTGTGTTCTGAAGTTTTCAAGTTTTGGGTAAAGATTCGATGGACTATGGAATAAGGAGTGGCAAGAGCCTAATATTGGGGATACCCAAGGCACCCCAAGAAATATCCAAGTATACAAAAGAGCCTAAGCTTGAGGATGTCCTGGAAGGCATCCCCTCTTTCGTCTTCAATCCATCGGTAATTTTACATGAGGCTATATTTTTATTCACCACATGATATGTGTTTTCCTTGGAGCGTCTTGTATGATATGAGCCTTTGCTTTTTAGTTTGCCAAATCATCCTTGCTGCACACATATTCTGAGAGATACTTCCATGAGTCATCAATTTATTAGAATACTCTATGTGCTTCACTTATATCTTTTGAGGTAGGTAATTTTGCTCTAGTGCTTCACTTATATCTTTTTTGAGAACAGTGGTGTTTTATTTTGTAGAAATAATTGAACTCTCGTACCTCACTTATATTGTTTTCCAAGTCTTTAAACAGCATGGTGATTGGTTTAGGTTATGAATTTAGTCCTAATATAATGGGCATCCAAGAAGGATATAATAATAACTTTCATATAAAGTGCATTGAATACTATGAGATGTTTGATTCCTTGCATAAAGTTTTGAGATATAAAGATGGTGATATTAGAGTCATGATAGTGAGTAATTGTGGATTGGTAGAAATACTTGTGTTAAAGGTTTGTGATTCCCGTAGCATGCACGTATGGTGAATTGTTATGTAACGAAGTCGGAGCATGATTTGTTTATTGATTGTCATCCTTTGTGTGAGGGTTGGGAGCACGCTATGGTTAACTCCTACCAACTTCTCCCCTAGGAGCATGCGTATAATACTTTGCTCGATAACTAATAGACTTTTGCAATAAGTATGTGAGTTCTTTATGACTAATGTCGAGTCCATGGATTATACGCACTCTCACCCTTCCACCTTTGCTAGCCTCTCTAGTACTGCGCAACTTTCACCGGTGCATAAAACCCACCATATACCCTTCCTAAAAACAGCAACCATACCTACCTATTATGTCATTTTCATAGCCATTCCGAGATATATTGCCATGCAACTTCCACTGTTCTGTTTATTATGACACGCACCATCATTTTCACATTGCTTTGCATGATCGTAAGATAGCCAGCATGATGTTTTCATGGCTTGTCCGTTTTTATGTCATTTTCTATGCTAGATTGTTGCACATCCTGGTACACTGCTGGAGGCATTCATATAGAGTCATATTTTGTTCTAGGTATCGAGTTGTAATTCTTGAGCTGTAAGTAAATAAAAGTGTGATGATCATCATTATTAGAGCATTTTCCCATGTGAGGAAAGAATGATGGAAGCTATGATTCCCTCACAAGTTGGGATGAGACTCCGGATTTTAAAAATAATAAAAGAGGCTAATGAAGACCAAATAAATAAATAAAAGAGGCCAAAGATGCCCACCAAAAAAATGAGAGAAAAGATAGTCTCACATTAATGGGCATCTCCATAGCCCGTTGATATGCCTAGTTGATGTGAGACTATCTTCTCCTTTTCCCCACAACTTCCACCATATTCTATTCCACCTATAGTGCCATATCCATGGCTCGCGTGCATGTATTGCATGAAAGTTGAAAAGGTTTGAGAACATAACAGGTGTGAAACAATTGCTTGACTTGTCATCAAGGTTGTGCATGATGTAAATACTTTGTGTGGGGGAAGATGGAGCATAGCCAGACTGTATGATTTTGTAGGGATAACTTTCTTTTGCCATGTTATTTTGAAGAGACACGAATGCTTTGTTAGTATGCTTGAAGTATTATTTTTTATGTCAACATTAAGATTTTGTTTTGAGTCTTATGGATCTGAACATTCATGCCACAATAAAGAATATTACATGGATAAATATGTTAGGTAGCATTCCACATCAAAAAATCTGTTTTTATCATTTACCTACTCAAGGAAGAGCATGAATTAAGCTTGGGGATGTTGATACGTCTCCAACGTATCTATAATTTTTGATTGTTCCATGCTATTATATTATCTGTTTTGGATGTTTTATATGCATTAATATGCTATTTTATACTTCCTCCGTCCCAAAATAAGTTTCGCAAATTTGGTACTAGATTAGTATAAATTTTGTACTAGCTCAACAACACTTATTTTGGGATAGAGGGAGTATTATTTTTGGGACTAACCTATTAACCTAGTGCCCAGTGCCAGTTTCTGTTGTTTCCTTGTTTTTGAGTATTGCAGAAAAGGAATACCAAACGGAGTCCAAACGGAATAACATTCTATGATGATTTTTCTTGGAGTAGAAGGAACCCAAAAGACTTGGAGAAGAGACCAAAAGATCCACGGTGGGCCACAAGCCACCTGGGCGCACCCTAGGGGGCACCCCCAGGCTTCTCGCCCCCTCGTAACTCCTCCAACCCTAATTCCTTGCCTATAAATTCAGGAATATTTCCCCAATACCAAAAGGAACCACGATAATACTTTTCCGCCACCGCAAGCCTCTATTCCCGTGAGATCCCATCTTGGAGCCTGTTCCGGTAATGTGCCGGAGGGGGATTCGATCACGGAGGGCATCTACATCAACTCCATTGCCCTTCCGATGATGTGTGAGTAGCTGACCACAGACCTTTGGGTCCATAGCTAGTAGCTAGATGGCTTCTTCTCGATCTATGTTCTTCAATACCATGTTCTCCATGATCTTCATGGAGATCTATCCGATATAATACTCTTTTGCGGTGTGTTTGTCGAGATCCAATGAATTGTGGGTTTATGATCAGATTATCTATGAATATTATTTGAATCTTCTCTGAATTCTTATATGCATGATTTCATATCTTTGCAAGTCTCTTTGAGTTATTGGTTTGGTTTGGCCAACTAGATTGGTAATTCTTGCAGTGTCCTCACCCAATGATGAAGTAGGGGTAGCGAGGCACGTATTTGTATTGTTGCCATCAAGAATAAACAGATGGGGTTTTCATCATATTGTTTGAGTTTATCCCTCTACATCATGTCATCTTACTTAATGCGTTACTCTATTCTTCATGAACTTAATACTCTAGATGCAGGCAGGAGTCGGTCGATGTGTGGAGTAATAGTAGTAGATGCAGAATCGTTTTGGTCTACTTGATACAGACGTGATGCCTATATGCATAATCATTGACTTTGATATCGTCATAACAATGCGCTTTTCTATCAATTGCTCGATAGTAATTTGTTCACCCATCGTATTATTTTCCTTCAAGAGAGAAGCCTCTAGTGAAACTTATGACCCTCGGGTCTATTTTCCATATTATATTTTTCAGATCTTTAATCCGCAAATACCAAATACCTTGATGCAATTTTATTCACTTTTATTTACTTTTACTTCTAGAAATATATCTATCTCTATCAGATCTCATCCTTGCAAGTAACCATGAAGGGATTGACAATCCCTTTATTGCCCAAAGTAATGCGCATACTTTGACTCGAATATGCGTCGCTAGTTTAGGCTCCACCCCATTAACCCAAGTCAGAAATAAAGTGTCTATGTTATTAGGTGGGTTAACACTAAAGGCCATGTGCACCGTGCGCCATAGTAGTCTGGCCAGTGGGCATTGAAAGAACAGTTGTTTCATCGATTCATCACAGTCCCCAAAACAACATTGTTTGCTACCCTCCTAACAAAGTTTTGCAACGTTGTCTTTAATCAAGATTATTTCTGGTGAACAAACCACATAAATTTTTAATCTTTAGAGGCAGCTTAGCTTTACTATGAATATGTGGTATCGGATTTGAGATACATGGATATGAACGGTGTTTTTTAAGGACTAGACGATCATTAGCGACAAAAGTGTTTGTGGTCGTTTGTGGGGCCGGATTTTATGACCATGCATGCATATGCTATTATCACATCAAAGTAATGCGAGATCAAAGAGGGGGCCTCTCTGTCGCGTGAAGGCCCGCAGAAAAGTTATAAAGGGGAAGGGAATGTGGATATATACGTGATGTCTACTACGTAACCTTCTTCTTGTAGTCTCGTGTTGGGACCGCAAGCATAGAGTTTTGTAGGACACAAGCAAATTTCCCTCAACTGGATGACCAAAATTTTATCAATCCTTGAGAGGCATAGGATGAAGATGGTATCTCTCAAACAACACTGCAACCAAATAACAAAGAGTCTCTTGTGTCCCCAATAAACGCAATACAATGGTAAATTGTATAGGTGCACTAATTCGGTGAAGAGATGGTGATACAAGTGTAATATGCATGGTAGATATAGGTTTTTATAATCTGAAAATATAAAAACAGCAAGGTAACTAATGATAAAAGTGAGCACAAACGGTATTGCAATGCTTAGAAACAAGGCCTAGGGTTCATACTTTCACTAGTGTAAATTCCCTCAACAATACTAACATAGTTGAATCATATGTAAATCCCTAATGCGTGACAAAGAGTTCACTCCAAAGTCACAAATAGCGGAGAACAAACGAAGAAATTATTGTAGGGTACGAAACCACCTCAAAGTTATCTATTCTGATCAAAATTATGAGCTATCCCTATAAGTGTCACGAACAGCCCTAGAGTTTGTACTAAAATAACACATTAAGATACACATCAACCAAAATCCTAATGTCACCTAGATATTCCACTGTCACCACGAGTACCCATGGGCTTGATTATATGATATGCATCACACAATTTCAGATTCATCATGTTCAATCCAACAAATAGAACTTCGAAGAGTGCCCCAAAGTTTCTACCGGAGATTCAAGACGAAAACATGTGCCAACCCCTATGCATAGATTCCCAAGGTCACGGAACCCGCAAGTTGATCACCAAAACATACATCAAGTGGATCAATAGAACATCCCATTGTCACCATGGATATCCCATTGTCACCACGGTATCCCATCACAATACATACATCAAGTGTTCTCAAATCCTTAAAGACTGAATCCGATAAGAAAACTTCAAAGGTAAAACACAATTCATCACAAGAAGATAGAGAGGGGAAAACTCCGTATGATTCATCTATATCAATAAAGCTCATGGTACATGATATGTCTCTAATGTATCTATAATTTATGAAGTATTCATGCCATTTTTACAACAATTCTATATTATTTTGATATGATTTTATTAGAACTAACCCCTACTGACGTTGTTTTCAGCAGAACTACCATGGTGTCATTTTTTGTGCAGAAATAAAAGTTCTCAAAATGGGCTGAAAATTTAGTATGATTTTTTGTGGACCAAAAGAGACCCCCGAAGCATTGGAGCTGTGCTAGAAGAGCCACGAGGAGGCAAGAAACCTGCAAGGTGCGGCCACCCCCCTAGCCCGCGCCTAGGAGGCTTGCCACTGCCTCGTGGCCCCCCTTGACATGAGATCGAAGCCAAAAATTCCTATAAATATAGAAACCTCTGAAAAGAAACCTAGATCGGGAGTTCTGCTGCCGCAAGCCACCAGAGCCACGAAAAACAAATCGGGAGCCCGTTCTGGTAGCTTGCCGAAGGGGGAAACCATGACCGGAGGCCATCTTCATGATCCCGACACTCTCCATGACGAGGAGGGAGTAGTACACCCTCGGGGCTGAGGGTATGTACTAGTAGCTATGTGTTTGATCTCTGTCTCTTGTGTTCTTGAGATGACACGATCTTGATGTACCGCGAGCTTTATAGATATTTATGAATCATATGGAGTTTTCCCCTCTCTATCTTCTTGTGATGAATTGAGTTTACCCTTTGAAGTTTTCTTATCGGATTGAGTCTTTAAGGATTTAAGAACACTTGATGTATGTACTATGATGGGATATCCGTGGCGATAATGGGATGTTCTATTGATCCACTTGATGTATGTTTTGGTGATCAACTTGCGGGTTCCATGACCTTGGGAATCTATGCATAGGGGTTGGCACATGTTTTTGTCTTGAATCTTTGGTAGAAACTTTGGGGCACTCTTTGAAGTTCTTTGTGTTGGATTGAACATGATGAATCTGAAATTATGTGATGCACATCTTACAATTAAGACTATGGGTACTTGTGGTGACATTTGAGTATCTAGGTGACATTAGGGTTTTAGTTCATGTGTATCTTAAGGTAATATTTTAGTACGAACTCTAGGGCTGTCCGTGACACTTATAGGGATAGCTCATAAGATCGATTAGAAAGGATAACTTTGACGTGGTTTTGTACCCTACAATAATTTCTTTGTTAGTTCTTCGCTATTTGTGACTTTGGAGTGAACTCTTTGTCGCACGAGAGGTATTTACATATGATTCAACTATGTCATTATTGTTGAGAGAAATTGCACTAGTGAAAGTATGAACCCTAGGCCTTGTTTCGAAGCATTGCAATACCATTTTTGCTCACTTTTATCATTAGTTACCTTGCTGTTTTTATATTTTCAGATTACAAAAACCTATATCTACCATCCATATTGCACTTGTATCACGATCTCTTTGCCGAACTAGTGCACCTATACAATTTACCATTGTATTGGGTGTGTTGGGGACACAAGAGACTCTTTGTTATTTGGTTGCAGGCTTGTTTGAGAGAGACCATCTTCATCCTACACCTCCCATGGATTGATAAGCCTTAGGTCATACACTTGAGGAAAAATTGCTGCTGTTATACAAAACTCTATTCTTGGAGGCCCAACACGAGTCTACAAGAAGACGGTTGTGTAGTAGACATCAATGATGAAGTAATGAGCTATTCACATGTTAATGTATAGACCATAAAGTTTCTTGAAAACAAAGAAGCTATGCTTGCAGTCACCAAACAATTGCAATTCATCTTATTTTCAAGAAGGGTCTATTTAAGAGTGTTGATTTAGCAAGTTCCACATACTCAACTATCATATAGTCTTCCATGATTCCTAACTCTCAAAGCATATTTTTAGAGCAAATGGCATCCGTCAAACACAGAGAAAGATAGGGTCTTAAAGTTTCTCCTCCCAACTTATTTATCATATAGATAATTGTCAACAATAATAATTCATGATCAAATATATTTGAATGGCCATATATGCTTGGATCTTTCCCCACCACATGATGCTTGCCAAGAGAAAAAGGCAAAATATAGGAAGTGGTGAAGATCACCATGACTCTTGTATAAAGGTAAGTACTAGAAAGTAAAAGATAGGCCCTTCGAAGAGGGAAGCATTTATTTACAGAGGTGCCAGAGTTCGAGTTTTTAAAACAGAGATGAATAATAATTTTGAGCGGTATGCTTTCATTGTCAACATAAAAACCGAGAGATCTCGGTATCTTCCATGCTAGATAGATTATAGGCGGTTCCCAAACAGAATGGTAAAGTTTTTACTCCCCCTCAACCAATCAATCACACTCCACGGCGAGCCAAATCCATGGGTACCGTCCATACAAACAACAATCCTGGGGGGGTTTTGTTTCGTTATATTTTGATTTGATTTTTGAGCATGGAACTGGGCATCCCGAATACCAGCCACTTTCATGTGAATGAGAGTGAATCAACAGATATCGTGAGAGTAACCCGCCTAGCATGGAAGATACTAACATCCCCTAGTCACTATATGAGCAATTCAGGCATACGAAACAGAATATTATTTGAAGGTTTTAGAGTTTGGCACATGCAAATTTACTTGGAATGGCAGGTAAAGACCACATATAGGTAGATATGGTGGACTCATATGGAACAACTTTGGGTTTAAGGGTGTTTGGATGCACAAGTAGTATTTCTACTTGGTGCGGAAGTTTTGGCTAGTATGAGGTGGAAGCAAGCACCACATGTTGGAGGATCCATAACAATATAACTTCTATACAAATATACCCAAGCATAACTCATTACGTTGTCTTCCTTGTCCAACTTCAACTAATTTGCTCAAGTTTGAAAATAATTAATGGGGTGCACAATCATAGAAGATGACCAAGATAGTATATTTATATGTGAAATCTCTCTTCCTTCAATATTCTTTCATGAATTGTTCAAGTGACCAATGCGGTGTTTGCTAACTTTCAATAAATTTTACCACCTATACTTCTTATACGTGAAGTCATTACTCCCCATGGGATAAGCATACAAAACATGTATAATTTCATATTTATGATATTCAATTCATTCAACCATTTACTCATAGGATATAAGTGAAGCACGAGAGTAAATGACAAAAGTACTCCCAAACATATAAGTGAAGATTAATGAGTAGTCAAACAATTAAGTAGCTATGTGAGGACTTTCTATCTCTATCTCTCAATATAGATTTTTAGATCTGAATATTTTATTCAACATTAAGCAAAGGAAAAATATCACACCAAGAATAGCATGCATCATGTGAACGAATAAAAATTTAGGCCTAATATAGGCTAACTCATAGTTGACGAAAAGAGGTGGGATGCATAGCATCCCCAAGCTTAGATGCTTGAGAGTTCTTGAAATATTTACTTGGGGTGCCTTGGGCATCCCCAAGCTTGAGCTTTTGTATCTTGTTCAATCCTCTCATGTCCCGGTTTCACCTATTCTCAAAAACTTCATCCACACAAAACTCAAAAAGAACTCGTGAGATAGATTAGTACACATAAGAACAAATCAACACTTAATTTACTACCAAGACAATTTGCACAATAATTTTGAAACATTAGATATTGTATACAATCATTTCCACAGTTTATATCTACCAATATAGGCTATGGAAACTATAGGATAAGTAGATAACAAAATTATGACAACAATCTATCCAAACAGAGCACTCTTTAGAAATCTATTAAACCAGTGTACTTCTGTAACTAAAAAATTATGAAAATTAAGTACATGCTAAATAATTCTAGTAAAATATGAAAATTCAACCACTATAGCAGAAGTTTCTGTTTTTACACAACACACATCAAACATGCAATTCAAGCATCCTAAAGGCAATTCTTTAAAATTTTTGTTTAAAAACAAGATTATAAATAAGAACAACAAAATAAAATGACACTCCAAGCAAAACTCATATTATGTGATGAATACAAATATAGCTCCAAGTAAGATATACTGATAATGTTGAAGACGAAAGAGGGGATGCCTTCCGGGGCATCCCCAAGCTCAGGCACTTGAGTATTCCTTGGATATTACCTTGGGGGTGCCTTGGGCATCCCCAATATTATGTTCTTGTCACTCCTTATTCTCCTCATATCGGTGTGTCACCCAAAACTTGAAAACTTCAATCACACAAAACTTAACGGAACTTTGTGAGAAGGGTTAGTGTAATAAAGATAGATCATTCACTTAGGTACTGTCAAGAGAAGATTCATAATTATTCGCACATGACACCTACTGTATTCCATCATTCCCACGATTTATATTACTCAACATAAGCTATAGGAACACTTGAAACAAGCAAACTATGCATGCAAAACAGAAACTGTCAAGAACAGAACAGTCTGTAAAGATCTGAATGTTCACGAAACTTCCCTGACTCTAAAAATTCTGAAAAATTAGTAAATATCACATAATTTTAATAGAAATGTTGTGTAAAAATCTAATAATTTTTTGACTCTCCAGTAAAATCAGATAATTCATATACTGGACTAAAAACTTTCTGTTTTTGCACAGAATCAAACAAGCAAGTATCCACACTATCCCAAAGGCTTTACTTGGCACTTTATTAAAATAAAAGACACAAAAAAAATTCTTACTACAGTATATTAATCATGTTAACACATAAAAACAGAAGGTAAAAGTGTTTGGTTGTCTCCCAACAAGCACTTTTCTTTAATGCCTTTTAGCTAGGAATGATGATTTGAATGATGCTCGTATAGGAATAATAATTGAAACATGCAAAAGAGCATCATGAATCTCATGACAAGCACATTTAAGTCTAACCCACTTCCTATGCATAGATATTTTGTGAGGAAACAATTTATGGGAGCAAGAATCAACTAGCATAGGAAGGCAAAACAAGCATACCTTCAAAAGTTTGAACACATAGAGAGGAAACTTGGTATTATTGCAATTCCTACAAGCATATGTCCCTCCCTCATAATAATTTTCAGTAGAATCATGAAGTAATTCCACAATATAACCAGCACATAAAGCATTCTTTTCATGATCTACAAGCATAGAAATTTTGCTTCTCTCCACAGAAGAAAATTTCTTCTCATGCAAAGTAGTGGGAGCAAACTCAACAAAATAACTATCATGTGACACTTGATTGACATAACCACATTGAATATTAAAATCATTATAATTGGTTTCATGGTTGTCATTACCCTTTATAGCATATGTGTCATCACAATAATCATCATAGATAGGATGCATGCCATCATCATAATAGTTTTGCTCATCAAAACTTGGGGGACTAAAAATATCATATTCATCAAACACAACATCCCCAAGCTTGTGGATTTGCATATCATTAGAATCATGAATATTCAGAGAATTAATACTAACAATATTTCAATCATGCTCATCATACAAGGAATTCTCATTATACATTTTCATAAATTCTTCCTCTACCAATTGAGCACCATTTTCCTTTGCATCATTTTCACGAAAGACATAAAAAAGACGAAACAATTGATGCAACCTAAACTCCATTTTTTTTGTAGTTTTATTTTATAAAACCAAACTAGTGAAAATCAAGAAACTAAAAGATTTGCTTGCAAGATCTAAAGATATACCTTCAAGCACTCACCTCCCCGGCAACGGCTCCAGAAAAGACCTTGATGTCTACTACACAACCTTCTTCTTGTACACTCGTGTTGGGCCTCCAAGCGTAGAGTTTTGTAGGACAGTAGCAAATTTACCTCAAGTGGATGACCT
Source organism: Hordeum marinum (assembly GCA_022496015.1). Lineage (NCBI taxonomy): Eukaryota > Viridiplantae > Streptophyta > Magnoliopsida > Poales > Poaceae > Hordeum > Hordeum marinum. The sequence goes on from CM039673.1 coordinate 518,823,145, forward strand.
AAGGTTTATCAATACGTGGGAGGTCTAGCATGAAGATGGTATCTCTCACACAACCCTGCAACCAAATAACAAAGAGTCTCATGTGTCCCCAACACATCCAATACAATGGTAAATTGTATAGGTGCACTAGTTCGATGAAGAGATGGTGATACAAGTGTAATATGGATGGTAGATATAGGTTTTTGAAATCTGAAGATATAAAAACATCAAGGTAACTAATGATAAATGTGAGCACAAATGGTATGACAATGCTTAGAAACAAGGCCTAGGGTTCATACTTTCACTAGTGCAAGTTCTCTCAACAATACTTACATAGTTGAATCATATGTGAATCCCTCACATGTGGCAAAGAGTTCACTACAAAGTCACAAATAGTGGAGAACAAACGAAGATAGGGTACGAAACCACCTCAAAGTTATCTTTTTCCGATCAATCTTATGAGCTATCCCTATAAGTGTCACGAACAGCCATAGAGTTCGTACTAAAATAACACCTTAAGATACACATCAACCAAAACCCTAATGTCACCTAGATACTCCAATGTCACCACGAGTACCCATGGGCTTGATTATACGATATGCATCACACAATTTCAGATCCATCATGTTCAATCCAACACAAAGCACTTCTAAGAGTGCTCCAAAGTTTCTGCCGGAGATTCAAGACGAAAACATGTGCCAACCCCTATGCATAGATTCCTAAGGTCATGAAACCCGCAAGTTGATCACCAAAACATACATCAACTGGATCAATAGAACATCCCATTGTCACCACGGATATCCCATCGCAAGACTTACATCAAGTGTTCTCAAATTCTTAAAGACTCAATCCAATAAGAAAACTTCAAAGGGAAAACTCAAATCATCACAATAAGATAGAGAGGGGAAAACTCCATATGATTCATCTATATCAATAAAGCTCGCGGTACATCAATATCATGCCATCTCGAGAACACGAGAGAGAGAGAGAGAGAGATCCAACAAATAGTTACTGGTACATACCCTCAGCCCCGACGGTGAACTACTAGCTCCTTGTCATGGAGACCGTCGGGATGATGATGATGGTCTCCAGTGATGGTTTCCCCCTCCGCACGGTGCCGAAGCAGGCTCCCGATTGATTTTTCATGGCTATAGGGGCTTGCGGCGGCGGAACTCTCGATCTAGGTTTCTTTCTGGGGGTTTTGGCATTTATAGGAATTTTTGGCGTCGGTCTCACATCAAGGTGGTGCTAGAGGAGTCCACAAGCAACAGGGGAGCGGCCTAGGGGGACGCCCAGCAGGCTTGTGGCCTCCTCGTCCACTTCCTGGCCTAGCTTTTGTGCTTCCTGGCCTGGCCTAGAACTTATATTACTGCACAAAAAACGACACCATAGTAGTTCTGCTAAAAATAGCGCCAGTCTAGGTTAGTTCTAATAAAATCAAAAAAAATCATATAGAATTATTGTAAACATGGCATGGATACTTCATAAATTATAGATATGTTGGAGATGTATCAACACACACGCACACTTAAATCATTTTGAAATTTCTACCAAACAACTAGTTAAAAACTTGAAGCTTCCAAGTAATCATGAATTTTTCAACCACACTCCACAAGGGTTCTTCACAACAAGAACAAAATTCAGGAATCAGCAAAAGCACTGCCTTTTCATATAGAAGAAAGAGGTAAGATCAATATTTGCAGAGATGCACACATTTTGAAGGGAACATGGCTAACCCTAGGAATGAGTCCCATACATTCTTAGCCCACACCTATAATGGGCACGTCGACGCCAAAAACCCTCTCTCTTTGCTTGATATCGTCAAGGGCTAGCATCGCCATCACATAGTGCGTCATCCGAGAACCCGTAAAAATGCACATGTTTTTCTCTTCCAAATATTCCACGAGACATAGATAAGCCTCCCACTGCGACGCTTGCGGCCCTGCTTTGTCACCTTTGCGATCAGCTCATCCCACCATCTCGGGACATTGCCAATGTGTTCACAATAAAATGATTGAACAATTGAAATTTTGACAAACGTAAGTCAACCACTCCTACAAGCATATGCGAAAATGAGTTGAGTAGTTCATAAATTTTGGGAAGAAAAATAAACATGATGAAATGGACAACTTCTTTTCCGATAATTGGTAGGAAGGTCAAAGGCTATGTGCCTCTAGTAGAGTGGAGCGACGCAATGGCGCATTGGACACTCAAGCTGGAACATAACCTTTAGCTTAGAGGTGGACAAGGCCATAAATTCTTAGAGCATCTACTACCAGACCTTGCAAATCTGACCCCTCAAACGCCCGCGGACGTGCTCGGGCGTGTCCGCAAACACTGACCGATCATGCCTCAAATAATGCACTCTACATTCGGATACCTCAAATTAGAAACATCAAATCCATATTATTACATGCAACATAAACCTAATACTAAGTGGAGATCATCTGGATCCGCTGTGCCCATGTCCAGCGGCTGGCTGTGCCTCTCGTGGTGTTGGTCTGGCCACCGGCGAGGTAGAGTAGGATATGAGACCCTAGCCGGCTAACTGGACTCGATCCACCACCGTCTCCCATGCCCTACTCTTCCTCGGCGGAGCCCGTTGCCCGGATGGTGCCAGTCAACGTGAAGTTGATGTCAGATCCTTCCTGGGAGGAGCCGACGTCCACCACGATGAGGTTTCGTCGCCTGCACTGGTGCACCCTACGGGGCGTCGGAGAGTGTGACTCCACCTCTCCAACATCCACCGCCGCGAGGGCCTCCACTGCATCTCGTGCCCGCTGCCTCGCTCGGTGGGCACGCCACGTTATGACATCGTTCGAGGATGGCCAATGCTTCGTGCTCGGTGCAACAACGGAGGGGGTGTACTTTTGCCATGGCGTTCGGATGCCCGACGGACCGCACCATCTACCGTGAGGTAGCGACACCGGTTCCAAGCACTGGTTGTGCATACGCAATGCATTTCCGGCGTTGCGAGTCCGAGCACTACTGTCGTGCGGCCGCCTCCCGGGAGCGACGGAGCGCAAGCCGGATGGCCATCTCCTCCTCGGGCTTAGTGGGATGAGCTCGTGGTCGACCGATATGGAGGTGAAGGACTCAGATCTGCTGCCCGCCATATCGTAGAAGGCGTGAGAGCGCTGGAGGTGAGCTTGGGTGGTGGATGAGAGTGGAGTGAAGTGTCTATTGTTTGGTCCGGCGAGCGGATGGGGGAGAATATATGTAGGGTACATGCGGGCTAGCGTAGGCCAGGTGGGCATGCCCAGGCCCATGTCCGCCCTATATTTGGGCTGGATATGAGGGGTGCCGGTTAGTCCGTGTTGGGGAACGTAGTAGTAATTCGAAATTTTCCTATGTATCACCAAGATCAATCTATGTGAAACCAACAACGAGTAATGGGTTTGAGCATCTTCATACCTTTGAAGATCGCTAAGTGGAAGCCTTACTATGAACGCGGTTGGTGGAGTCATACTCGCAGCGATTCAGATCGCGGTGGATTCCAATCTAAGCATCGAACAATGGCGCCTCCGCGTTCAACACACGTGCAGCATGGTGACATCTCCTATGCCTTGATCCAGCAATGAGGAAGGAGAGTTTGAGGCAGAGCTCTGGTAGAAAGACGGTGTGGTGACGGTGGAGCTGCGTGGTACTCCAGCAGGGCTTCACCAAGCACTATGAAGGACGAGGATCAGGAGGAGGGGTAGGGCTGCGCCGAGAGAGAGAGAGAATTGTGTGTTGTTGGCAGCCCCAAAACCCTCAGTATATATAAGAGGATGGGAGGAGGGTGCACCCCCTCTAGGGTTCCCCCCTAGGGGTTGCGGCAGCCATAGATGGGGAAGGGTCGGCGGCCAAGAGAGGGAGAGAGGGGGTGCGCCCTAGGGTGGGCCTTGGGCCCATCTACGCCTAGGGTTTGCCCTGTCTCCACCTAGATGCGCCTTGGGCCTTGGTATGAGGCGCACCAGTCCACTCAGGGGTTGGTCCCTTCCCACACTCGGCCCATGCAGGCCTCCGGGGCCGCTGGCCCCTCTCGGTGGACCCTCGGAACCCTTCCGATGGTCCCAATATATTACCGGTGATACCCGGAACACTTCCAGTGACCAAATCCTCACTTCCTATATATCATTCTTTACCTACGGACCATTCTGGAACTCCTCGTGATGTCCGGGATCTCATCCGGGACTCCAAACAACCTTCGGTAACCATGTACACAATTCCCTTGTAACCCTAGCGTCATCGAACCTTAAGTGTGTAGACCCTACGAGTTCGGGAGGCATGTAGACATGACCGAGACACCTCTCCGGTCAATAACCAATAGCGGGATCTAGATACCCATGTTGGCTTCCACATGCTCCATGATATTCTCATCGGATGAACCACGATGTCGGGGATTCAATCAATCCCGTATACAATTCCCTTTGTCAATCGGTATGTTATTTGCCCGAGATTCGATCGTCGGTATCCCTATTGCTTGTTCAATCTCGTTACCGGAAAGTCTCTTTACTCGTTCCATAACACATGATCCCATGACTAACTCCTTAGTCACATTGAGCGCATTATGATGATGTATTACCGAGTGGGCCTAGAGATACCTCTCCATCACACGGAGTGACAAATTCCAGTCTCGATTCGTGCCAACCCAACATATACTTTTGGTGATACCCGTAGTGCACCTTTATAGCCACCCAGTTACGTTGTGACGTTTGGCACACCCAAAGTATTCCTACGTTATCCGGTAGTTGCACAATCTCATGGTCTAAGGAAATGATACTTGACATTAGAAAAGCTTTAGCAGACGAACTACACGATCTTGTGCTATGCTTAGGATTGGCTCTTGTCCATCACATCATTCTCCTAATGATGTGATCCCGTTGTCAACGACATCCAATGTCCATGGTAATGAAACCGTGACCATCTATTGATCAACGAGCTAGCCAACTAGAGGCTCACTAGGGACATGTTGTGGTCTATGTATTCACACATGTATTACGGTTTTCGGTTAATACAATTATAGCATGAACAATAGACAATTATCATGAACCAGGAAATATAATAATAATCACTTTATTATTGCCTCTAGGGCATATTTCCAACAGTCTCCCACTTGCACTAGAGTCAATAATCTAGTTACATTATGATGTATCGAACACCCATAGAGTTTTGGTGTTGATCATGTTTTGCTCGCGAGAGAGGTTTAGTTAACGGATCTACGGCATTCAAATCCGTATGTACTTTACAAATGTCTATGTCTCCATCCTGGACATATCCATGAATAGAGTTGAAGCGGCGCTTGATGTGTCTTGCCTTCTTGTGAAACCTGGGCTCCTTGGCAAGGGCAATAGCTCCAGTGTTGTCACAGAATAGAGTCATTGGACCTGACGCATTGGGAATCACTCCTAGGTCAGTGATGAAATCCTTCATCCAGAATCCTTCCTGTGCTGCTTCCGAAGCAGCTATGTACTCCGCTTCACATGTAGATGCCGCCACGACGCTTTGCTTACTGCTGCACCAGCTGACTGCCCCTCCATTTGAAATATACACGTATCCGGTTTGTGACTTGGAGTCATCTAGATCTGTGTCGAAGCTAGCATCAAAGTAATCCTTTACGACGAGCTCTTCGGCACCTCCATATATGAGAAACATGTCCTTGGTCCTTTTCAGGTACTTCAGGATATTCTTGACCGCTGTCCTGTGTTCCACTCTGGGATCACTTTGGTACCTCCCTACCAAACTTATGGCAAGGTTCACATCAGGTCTGGTAAACAGCATGGCATACATAATAGAGCCTATGGCTGAAGCATAGGGGATGACACTCATCTTTTCTCTATCCTCTGCCGTGGTCGGGCATTGAGTCGTACTCAATCTCACACCCTGTAACACATGTAAGAACCCCTTCCTGGACTGATCCATATTGAACTTCTTCAATATCTTGTCAAGGTATGTGCTTTGTGAAAGACCTATGAGGCGTCTCGATCTATCTCTATAGATCTTGATGCCTAATATGTAAGTATCTTCTCCAAGGTCCTTCATTGAAAAACACTTATTCAAGTAGGCCTTTATGCTTTCCAAAAGTTCTATATCATTTCCCATCAACAATATGTCATCCACATATAATATGAGAAATGCTATAGAGCTCCCACTCACATTCTTGTAAATACAAGGTTCTCCATAAACCTGTATAAATCCAAACGCTTTAATCAACTCATTAAAGCGAATGTTCCAACTCCGAGATGCTTGCACCAGCCCAAAGATGGAGCGCTGAAGCTTGCATACTTTGTTAGCATCTTTAGGATTGACAAAACCTTCTGGTTGCATCATATACAGTTCTTCCTTAAGGAAACCATTAAGGAATGCCATTTTGACCTCCATTTTCCAGATCTCATAATCATAAAATGAGGCAATTACTAACATGATTCGGACGGACTTCAGCATCGCTACGGGTGAGATAGTCTCATCATAGTCAACTCCTTGAACTTGTCGATAACCCTTAGCGACAAGCCGAGCCTTATAGACGGTCACATTACCATCCGCATCAGTCTTCTTCTTAAAGATCCATTTATTTTCTATGGTTCGCCAATCATCGGGCAAGTCCACCAAAGTCCATACTTTGTTCCCATACATGGATTCTATCTCAGATTTCATGGCTTCAAGCCATTTGTTGGAATCTAGGACCGCCATCGCTTCTTCATAGTTTAAAGGTTCATCGTTGTCCAACAACATGATCTCCAGGACAGGGTTGCCGTACCACTCTAGTGCGGAACGTGTCCTTGTGGACCTTCGAGGCTCAATAGCAACTTGATCTGAAGTTTCATGATCATCATCATTAACTTCCTCTCTAGCCGGTGCAGGCTCCAAAGAAACAACTTCCTGTGCTACACTACTCTCCGGTTCGAGTGGAGGTACAATTACCTCATCAAGTTCTACTTTCCTCCCACTTACTTCTTTTGAGAGAAACTGTTTCTCTCGAAAGGATCCATTATTGGCAACAAAGACCTTGCCTTCGGATCTGAGGTAGAAGGTATTCCCAACAGTTTCTTTGGGGTATCCTATGAAGACGCACTTTTCTGCTTTGGGTTCGAGCTTCTCAGGTTGAAGTTTCTTCACATAAGCATCGCATCCCCAAACTTTCAGAAACGACATATTAGGTTTATTTCCAAACCATAATTCATACGGTGTCATCTCAACGGACTTAGACGGTGCCCTATTTAAAGTGAATGCGGCAGTCTCTAATGCATATCCCCAAAATGATAGCGGTAAGTCGGTAAGAGACATCATAGATCGCACCATATCCAATATAGTGCGATTACGACATTTAGACACACCATTTCGCTGAGGTGTGCCAGGCGGCGTGAGTTGTGAAACAATTCCACATTTCCTTAGGTGCGTGCCAAACTTGTGACTTAAATATTCTCCGCCACGATCAGATCCTAGGCACTTTATTTTCCTGTCACATTGATTCTCTACCTCACTCTGAAATTCCTTGTACTTTTCAAAGGTTTCACACTTGTGTTTCATTAAGTGGACATACCCATATCTGCTTAAGTCATTAGTGAGGGTGAGAACATAACGATAGCCACCACGAGCCTCAACGCTCATTGGACCGCATACATCAGTATGTATTATCTCCAACAAGTCAGTTGCTCATGGGTCGCATGTGTCAAATGATTCAAAATCAAGAGACTCCAAAAGTCCATCAGCATGGAGTTTCTTCATGCGTTTGACACCAATATGACCAAGGCGGCAGTGCCACATGTAAGTGGGACTATCGTTATCAACCTTACATCTTTTGGTACTCACACTATGAACATGTGTAACATCACGTTCGAGATTCATCAAAAATAAACCATTGACCAGCGGGGAATGACCATAAACATTTTTCTCATATAAATAGAACAACCATTATTGTCAGATTTAAATGAGTAGCCATCTCGCATCAAGCGAGATCCAGATACAATGTTCATGCTCAAAGCTAGTACTAAATAACAATTATTAAGGTTTAAAACTAATCCCGAAGGTAGATGTAGAGGTAGCATGCCGACGGCGATCACATCGACCTTGGAACCATGCCTGACGCGCATCGTCACCACGTTCTTTGCTAGTCTCCGCTTATTCCGCAACTCCTGCTTGGAGTTACAAATGTGAGCAACTACACTGGTATCAAATACCCAGGAACTACTACGAGCGCTGGTAAGGTACACATCAATAAAAAGTATATCACATATACCTTTAATGTTGTCGGCCTTCTTATCCTCTAAGTACTTGGGGCAGTTCCGCTTCCAGTGACCGGTACCCTTGCAATAAAATCACTCAGTCTCAGGCTTGGGTCCATTCTTGTTCTTCTTCCCAGCAACTTGCTTACCAGGCGCGGCAACTGCTTTGCCGTCCTTCTTGAAGTTCTTCTTACCCTTGCCTTTCTTGAAACTAGTGGTCTTGTTCACCATCAACACTTGATGTTCCTTTTTGATTTCCACCTCCGCTGATTTCAAGATCGAATATAACTCAGGAATGGACTTCTCCATCCCTCGCATATTGCAGTTCATCACAAAGCTCTTGTAGATAGGTGGAAGCGACTGGAGGATTCTGTCAATAACCGAGTCATCCGGAAGATTAACTCCCAGCTGAGACAGACGGTTGTGCAACCCAGACATTTTGAGTATATGCTCGCTGATAGAACTATTTTCCTCCATCTTACAACTGAAGAACTTGTCGGAGACTTCATATCTCTCGACCCAGGCATGAGCTTGGAAAACCATTCTCAGCTCTTGGAGCATGTCATATGCTCCGTGTTGCTCAAAATGCTTTTGGAGCCCCGGTTCTAAGCTGTAAAGCTTGCCGCACTGAACCAGGGAGTAATCATCACTACGCGACTGCCAGGCGTTCATAACATCTTGAGTTGTTGGGAAAATGGGTGCGTGACCTAGTGGTGCATCAAGGATATATAATTTCTTCGAAGCTATGAGGATGATCCTCAAGTTACGGACCAAGTCCGTATAGTTGCTTCCATCGTCTTTCAGCTTTGTTTTCTCTAGGAACGCGTTGAAGTTGAGAGCAACATTAGCGTGGGCCATTGGATCTACAAGATAGATTGTAAGACAATCTTAGACTAAGTTCATGATAATTAAGTTCACATAATGATATTATTTAATGAACTCCCACTTAGATAGACATCTCTCTAGTCATCCAAGTGACACATGATCCACGTCAACTAGCATGTTTCCGATCATCACGTGAGACAGACTAGTCATCAATGATGAACATCTCCATGTTGATCGTATCTTCTATAAGACTCATGTTCGACCTTTTGGTCTCCCATGTTCCGAGGCCATGTCTGTACATGCTAGGCTCGTCAAGTCAACCTAAGTGTATTGCATGTGTAAATCTGGCTTACACTCGTTCTTTGCGAATGTTAGAACCTATCACACCCGATCATCACGTGGTGCTTTGGAACAACGAACCTTAGCAATGGTGCACAGTTAGGGGGAACACATTTCTTGAAATTTTAGTGAGAGATCATCTTATTTAAGCTACCGTCGTTCTAAGCAAATAAGATGTAAAACATGATAAACATCACATGCAATCATATAGTGACATGATATGGCCAATATCATCTTGCTCCTTTGATCTCCATCTTTGGGGCACCATGATCATCATTGTCACCGGAATGACACCATGATCTCCATCATCGTGTCTTCATGAAGTTGTATCACCAACTATTACTTCTACTACTATGTCTAACGGTTAGCAATAAAGTAAAGTAATTACATGGCGTTTTTGATTGACACGCAGGTCATACAATAAATTAAGACAACTCCTATGGCTCCTGCCGGTTGTCATACTCATCGACATGCAAGTCGTGATTCCTATTACAAGAACATGATCAATCTCATACATCATATATATTTAATCACATCCTTTGGCCATATCACATCACATGGCATATGCTGCAAAAACAAGTTAGACGTCCTCTAATTGTTGTTGCAAGTTTTTATGTGGATGCTATAAGTTTCTAGCAAGAACGTTTCTTACCTACGCAAAAACAACAACGTGATATGTCAATTTCTATTTACCCTTCATAAGGACCCTTTTCATCGAATCCGATCCGACTAAAGTGGGAGAGACAGACACCCGCTAGCCACCTTATGCAACAAGTGCATGTCAGGCGGTGGAACCAGTCTCACGTAAGCGTACGTGTAAAGTCGGTCCGGGCCGCTTCATCCCACAATGCCGCCGAATCAAGATAAGACTAGTAACAGCAAGCAAATTGACAAAATCGACGCCCACAACAACTTGTGTTCTACTCGTGCATAGATTCTACACATAGACCTAGCTCATGATGCCACTGCTGGGGAACATAGTAGTAATTCAAAAATTTCCTACGTATCACCAAGATCAATCTATGTGAAACCAGCAACGAGTACGGGGTTTGAGCATCTTCATACCTTTGAAGATCGTTAAGCGGAAGCGTTACTATGAACGCGGTTGGTGGAGTCGTACTCGCAGTGATTCAGATCGCGGTGGATTCCGATCTAAGCACCGAACAACGGCGCCTTCATGTTCAAGACACGTGCAACCCGGTGACGTCTCCTACGCCTTGATCTAGCCAGGAGGAAGGAAAGGTTGAGGGAGAGCTCCGGCAGCACGATGGCATGGTGATGGTGGAGCTGCGTTGTACTCCGGCAGGGCTTCACCAAGCACTACGGAGGACAAGGAGGAGGAGGGGGAGGGCTGCGCCGAGAGAGAGAGAATTGTGTGTTGTTGGCAGCCCCAAAACCCTTACTATATATAGAAGGAGGGGAGGAGGGTGCACCCCCTCTAGGTTTCCCACCCTAGGGGGTGCGGCCGCCCTAGATGGGGAAGTGTCGGCGGCCAAGAGAGGGAGAGAGGAGGGGCGCGCCCTAGGGTGGGCCTAGGGCCCACTTGCACCTAGGGTTTGACCCCTCTCCTCCTCCTAGCTGTGCCTTGGGCCTTGGTTGGAGGCGCACCAGCCCACTCAGGGGCTGGTCCCTTCTCACTCTCGGCCCATGCAGGCCTGCGGGGCCATTGGCCCCTCCCGGTGGTCCCGGTACATTACCGCTGATGCCCGGAACACTTCCGGTGACCGAATCCTCACTTCCTGTATATCATTCTTTACCTCTGGACCATTCCGTAACTCCTCGTGATGTCCGGGATCTCATCCGGCAGTCTGAACAACCTTCGGTAACCATGTACACAATTCCCCTATAACCCTAGTGTCATTGAACCTTAAGTGTGTAGACCCTACGGGTTCGGGAGGCATGTAGACATGATCAAGACACCTCTCCAGCCAATAACCAACAGCGGAATCTGGATACCCATGTTGGCTCCCACATGATCCATGATAATTTACGGGGAACGGCGCATGGGAAACAAAAAATTTCCTACGCACACACAGATCTATTCATGGTGATGAGCATCTACGAGAGGGAGAGTGGATCTACATACCCTTGTAGATCGCTAAGCGGGAAGCATTAAGAAACGCGGTTGGTGTAGTCAAACATCTTCGCGATCCAAATCGCTGAGCGTCCCGCGATCTCATCACGATCCGTCCCGCGATCCAATCATGATCTGTCCTGCAAACTCATCATGATCCGTCCCGCGAACTCATCATGATCCGTCCCGCGATCTCATCATGATCCGTCTCGCGATCTTGATCACGATCCTTCTGATCTAGCGCCGAACGGATGGCACCTCCGCGTTCAACACACGTACAGCTCGATGACGATCTCCGCCTTCTTGATCCAGTAAGAGGGAGTAGAGAGGTAGAAGAGTTCTCCGGCAGCATGACGACGCTCCGGTGATGGTGGTGGAGCTATTCCGGCAGGGCTTCGCCTAAGCACTACAAAAATTCGATCTAGAGGAGAAACTATGCACAAGAGGAACGAGTAGCACGTGGCTAAAAATCTTGTGCCAAAACCCTAAAACCGTCTAGTATATATAGGAGGAGAGGAGGAGGAGGCTTGCCTCCCAAGGAGGCAGCCCTTGGGTCGGCCGAACCAGGAGGGAGGAGTCCTCCTCCACCACTCCTAGTAGGATTAGGACTCCTTCCTAATTTAGCCCTTTTTGCCTTTTTCCACCTTTTTCCTTTTGGGATTTTCTTCCCAGCCGCATGGGCCTTGTGTGGGACTTCCACCAGCCCACTAAGGGCTGGTATTCATCCTCCCAAAGCCCATGTAGCCTCTTGGGTCGAAATACGCCTCCCGATGTTTTCCCAGTACACTACCGGCACTCCCCGTACACTACCGATGAGCCCGGAACTTTTCCGGCAACAAAAATAGGAGTTCCTATATATCAATATTTACCTCTGGACCGTTTTGGAGATGCTCATGATGTCCGGGATCTCATCCGGGACTCTGAACAACCTTCGGTCGCCACCATGCATAACTCTAGACTACCGAAACTTCACCGAACCTTAAGTGTGACGACCCTGCGGGTCCGAGAACTATGTAGACATGACCGAGCCACCTCTACGGTCAATAACCAATAGAGGTACCTAGATGCCCATATTTGTTCCTACATATGCTACGAAGATCTTTATCGGTCGAACCTCTATGTCAAGGATTCAGTTAATCCTGTATGATGTTCCCTTTGTTCTTCGGTATGTTACTTGCCCGAGATTCGATTGTCGGTATCTCCATACCTAGTTCAACCTTGTTACCGGCAAGTCTCTTTACTCGTCCCGTAATACAAGATCCCGTGAATAACACTTAGTCACATTGCTTGCAAGGCTTATTGTGATGTTGTATTACCAAGTGGGCCCTGAGATACCTGTCCGTCACACGGAGTAACAAATTCCAGTCTTGATCCATGCCAACTCAACAGACACCCTCGGAGATACCTGTAGAGCACCTTTATAGTCACCCAGTTACAATGCGACGTTTGATACACACAAGGCACTCCTCCGGTATCCGTGAGTTGCATGATCTCATGGTCATAGGAACATATAGTTGACATGCAGAAAACAGTAGCAATAAACTGACACGATCATATGCTGCGTTTGTAGTTTTGGTCTTGTCCATCACACCATTCTCCTAACGATGTGATCCCGTGTATCAAATGACATCTCATGTCCATGGCAAGGAAACCTTAACCATCTTTGATCAACGAGCTAGTCTATTAGAGGCATAGTAGGGACATGGTTTGGTCTATGTATCCACACATGCATCTAAGTCTCCGATCAATAAAATTATAGCATGGATAATAAATGATTATTATGAACAAGGAAATATGATAATAACTAATTTATTATTGCCTCTAGGGCATATTGCCAACAGTCGCCCACTTGCACTAGAGTCAATAATCTAGTTCACATCACCATGTGATTTGCATTTTTATGAATCTAACACCCAATGAGTTCTGGGGCTCGATCATGCGTTGCATGTGAGAGAGGTCTTATAGTCAACGGGTCTGCGACATTCAGATCCGTGTGTACTTTGCAAATCTCTATGTCAAACCGTAAACACTGCTACCACACTCCACTTGGTACTATTACAAATGGCTGCTCCACTATATGTATCCAGATTGCTACTACGGGTCATCCGGATTGGTGTTAAATCTTGCATCGACGTAACTCTTTACGATGAACTCTTTATCACCTCCATAATCGAGAAACATCTCCTTAGTCTTTTAGTTACTAAGGATAATCTTGACCGCTGTCCAGTGATCCACTCCTGGATCACTCTTGTACCCCTTGACGGACTCATGGCAAGGCACACACAGGTGCGGTACACAGCATGGCATACTATACAGAGCCTATGGCTAAGGCATAGGGGATGACATTCGTTCTTTCTCTTTCTTCTACCGTGGTCGAGCTTTGGGTCTCACTCAACTTCACACCTTACAAAGCAGGAGAGAACACTTCTATCTCACTAATCCATTTTGAACTCTTTCAAAATCTTGTCAAGGTATGTACTCATTGAAAGTCTTTTCAAACATCTTGATCTATATTTATAGATCTTGATGCTCAACAATTAGGTAGCTTTATTCAGGTCTTCTTTTGAGAATTACTTTTCAAACAACCATTCATGCTTTCCAGAAATTCCACATTATTTCCAAATAGCAATATGTCATCCACATATACTTATCAGAAACTCTATGGTGCTCCCACTCACTTTATTGCAAATACAAGTTTCTCATAAACTTTGTATAGACTCAAAAACTTTGATCACCTCATCAAAGTGTACATTCCAACTCCGAGATGATTGCTTCTGTCTATAAAAGGATCACTGAAGCTTGCACACCTTTTAGCATCCTTAGGACTATGAAAACCTTCTGGTTGTATCACATACAACCTTTCCTCAAGTAAACCGTTAAGGAAACGATGTTTTGACATCCATCTGCCAGATTTCATAATTGAAAGTGCAGCAACTGCTAACACAATTTCAACAGACTTTAGCATCGCTACGAGTGAGAAAGTCTTATCACAGTCAACTCCTTGAACTTGTCGTAAACTTCTTTGCAACAAATCGAGCGTTACAAATGGTCACATATAGCATCAGCGTCTGTCTTCATTTCAAAGATCCATTTGTACTTAACGACCTGCCGTCCAACGAGCAAGTCCACGAAGTCTATACTTGGTTTTCATACATGGATCCTTTCTCGGATTTCATGGCCTTTAACCTTTTGTTGGTTTCCGGGCCCATCATCGGTTCTCCATAGTTCGTAGGTTCATCGTTGTCCAACAACTTGACCTCTAAGACAGGGTTGCCACACCACTCAGGAGCAGTACATGTCCTTGTCAACCTACAAGGTTTGATAGTGACTTGATCTGAAGCTTCATGATCATCATCATTAACTTCCTCTTCAACTAACGTAGACTTCATAGAAACAACTTCCTGCGCTGCACTACTCCCTGGTTGAAACAGAGGTTCAATAATCTCATCAAGTTCTATCCTCCTCCCACTCAATTCTTTCAAGAGAAACTTTTTCTCGAGAAAGGACCTAGTTTTAGCAACAAACATTTTATGCTTGGATCTGAGATAGAAGGTTCACCCAACTGTTCTTAGTGTATTCTATGAAGATGCATTTGTCCACTTTGGGATCGAGCTCATTAGGTGGAAACATTTTCCACACAAGCGTCGCAGGCCCAAACATTAAGAAATGACAGCTTAGGTTTCTATCAAACCATAATTCACACGGTGTCATCTAAATGGATTTAGATGGTGCCCTATTTAAAGTGAATGTAGTTGTCTCTAATGCATAACCCCAAAATTATAGTAACAAAACGATAAGAGACATCATAGCATGCACCATTTCCAATAGAACACGACTATGACATTCGGACACACCATCACACTATGGTGTTCCAAACTCGCAACTCATATATTCATCTCGACGATCATATCGTAGACATTTTTATCTTCTTATCACGATGATCCTAAACTTCACTCTGAATTTGTTTGAACCTTTCAAATGATTCAGACTTGTGTTTCATTAAGAAAATATACACAATATTTACTCAAATCATCGGTGAAGGCAAGAAAATAACGATATCCACCGCACGCTATAAGACTCATTGGATTGCATACATCATTATGTATCATTTCCAATAAGTCACTTGCCCGCTCCATCAAACCAGAAAACAGGGTCCTTAGTCATCTTGACCAAGAGGCATGGTTCGCATGTCTCAACCGATTCGAAATCGAATGAGTCCAAAGATCCATCAGCATGGAGTTTCTTCATGCGTTTTATACCAATATGACATTTAGCGGTAGTGCCACAAGTATGTGGTACTATTATTATTAACTTTGTATCTTTTGGCATCAATGTTATGAACATGTGTATTACTACGATCAAGATTCAACAAACCATTCTCACTCGGTGCTTGACCATTGAAGGTATTATTCATGTAAACAGAATAACCATTATTCTCTAACTTAAATGAATAACCGTGTTGCAATAAACACGATCCAATCACATTCATGCTCAACGCAAAACACCAAATAACATTTATTTAGGTTTGTCACTAATCTCGAAGGTATAGAGAGCGTGCGATGTTGATCGCATCAACCTTGGAAACATTTCCAACACACATCTTCAGCTCACCCTCAGCTAGTTCTTCGTTTATTCCATAGCTTTTATTTCGAGTTACTAACATTTAGCAACCGTACCGGTATCCAATACCCAGGTGCTACTAGGAGTACTAGCAAGGTACACATCAATAACACGTGTATCAAATATACTTCTGTCGACGTTGTCAGCCTTCTTATCTACCAAGTATCTAGGGTTGTTCCACTTCAGCGACCACTCTCCTCATAATCGAAGCACTTAGTCTCGGGTTTGGGTTCAATTTTGGGTTGCTTCACCGGAGCAGCAACTGACTTGCTATCCATGAATTTTCCCTCCTTGCCCTTGCCCTTCTCGAAACTAGTGGTTTTACTAATCATCAACACTTGATGCTCCTTCTTGATTTCTACCTTTGCGGTGTCAAACATCGCGAACAGCTCAGGGATCATTATTTCTATCCTTGGGATTTATAGTTCATCACCAAGGTCTAGTAGCTTAGTGACAATGACTTGGAGAATAATATCAATCACTATCTTATCTAGAAGATCAACTCCCACTTGATTCAAGCGATTGTAGCACCCAGACAATCTGAGCACATGCTCAACGATTGAGCTATTCTCCTTTGTCTTACAGGCAAAGAATCTTGTTGGAGATCTCATATCTCGCAACACGGGCACGAGCCTGAGATCCTAATTTCAGATTTTAGAAAATCTCATATGTTCCATGACGTTCAAAACGTTTCGGAGCCTCAATTCTAAGTTGTATTGCATGACACACTAAACTATCAAGTAGT
The DNA here is from genome assembly GCA_022496015.1 of Hordeum marinum. Taxonomy (NCBI): domain Eukaryota; kingdom Viridiplantae; phylum Streptophyta; class Magnoliopsida; order Poales; family Poaceae; genus Hordeum; species Hordeum marinum. The sequence goes on from CM039673.1 coordinate 518,839,931, forward strand.
TATCAGAACGTGTCTGTCAGATGTTCACAACATCTACAAACAACGCTAGAGGGGTTGGCACACCGAACGGTGGATTAAGGACATAAGCCTTTTGTGCAGCAATGAGGACAATCCTCAGATCACGGAGGCAGTCCGCAATATTGCTACCATCATCTTTCAACTCTATTTCTCTAGGAACATATAAAAATTCAAGGGAGCTACAGCGTGAGCTAGTAATCTACAACACAGTTTGCAAATACACTACTGACTATGTTCATGATAATGAGTTCAATTAAGCATATTACTTAAGAACTCCCACTCAAATTGACATCCCTCCAGTCATTCGAGTGATACATGATCCAAATTCACAACCTCAATTCCGATCATCACGTGAGTTGAGGTGGTTTCAATGGCGAACATCATCATGTTGATCATATCTACTATATGACTCATGTTCGACCTTTCGGTCTCTTGTGTTCCGAGGACATGTCCGTACATGCTAGGCTCGTCAAGTTTACCCCGAGTGTTCTGCATGTGCAACACTGGCTTGCACCCGTTGTATGTGAACGCAAAGTCTATCACACCCGATCATCACGTGGTGTCTCAACACGATGAACTTTCGCAACAGCGCACACTCGGGGAGAACACAATTCGTCTTGAAATTTTAGTCACGTATCACCTTCTAATGCTACCGTCGTCCTAAGAAAAACAAGGTGCATAAAAGGATTAACATCACATGCAAATCATAAGTGACATGATATGGCCATGAACTTGTGCTTTTGATCTCCATCTTGAAAGCATCGGCATGATCTCCATCGTCACCGGCACGACACCATGATCTCCATCATCTTGATCTCCATCAACGTGTCGCCATTGGGGTTGTCGCTCCCATCATGCTTGTACTACTATTGCTACCATTTAGCGATAAAGTAAAGCATTACATAGCGCTTAATGATTGACACGTAGGTCATACAATAATTAAAGACAACCCTATGTCTCCTGCTGGTTGTCGTACTCATCGACATACAAGTCGTGATAATCTATACATCACATGATCATCTCATACAACACATATATCACATCATGTAATTGGCCATATCACATCACAACATACCCTGCAAAAACAAGTTAGATGTCCTCTAATTGTTGTTGCCTCTTTTACCTAGCTGCTACGGGTATCTAGCAAGAACAATTCTCATCTATGAAAAAACCACAACGGTGATACACTAGTTGCTTTTCAACCTTCTCAAGGACCGCCTTAGTCGAATCCGATCCAACTAAAGTGAGAGAAACTGGCACCCCCAAGCCATCTATGCAACAAGTTGCGGTCGAGGGAACCGGTCTCTCGTAAGCGTACGAGTAATGTTGGTCCGGGACGCTTCATCTCACAATACCACTGAACCAAAATCCAACCAAGGGAGGAAGCAATCTAAGCATCAACTCCCACAAACCTTTTATGTTCTACTCGAGATCTCATCTACACATAGACCTAGCTCTGATACCACTTATGGGGAACGTCACATGGGAAACAAAAAATTTCCTATGCACACACAGATCTATCCATGGTGATGAGCATCTACGAGAGGGAGAGTGGATGTACATACCCTTGTAGATCGCTAAGCGGGAAGCGTTAAGAAACGCGGTTTGTGTAGTCGAACATCTTCGCGATCCAAATCGCTGAGCGTCCCACGAACTCATCACGATCCGTCTCGTGATCTCATCGCGATCCGTCTCGCGATCTTGATCACGATCCTTCCGATCTAGTGCCGAACGGACGTCACCTTCGCATTCAGCACACGTACAGCTCGATGACGATCTCCGCCTTCTTGATCCAGCAAGAGGGAGCAGAGAGGTAGAAGAATTCTCTAGCAGCGTGACGGCGCTCCGGCGATGGTGGTGGACCTATTCCAGCAGGGCTTCGCCTAACCACTGCAGAAATCCGATCTAGAGGAGAAACTATGCACTAGAGGAACGGGTAGCACGTGGCTGAAAGTCTTGTGGCAAAACCCTAAAACCCTCTAGTATATATAGGAGGAGAGGAGGAGGAGGCTTGCCTCCCAAGGAGGCAGCCCTTGGGTCGGCCGAACCAGGAGGGAGGAGTCCTCCTCCTCCACTCCTAGTAGGATTAGGACTCCTTCCTAATTTAGCCCTTTTTGCCTTTTTCCACCTTTTTCCTTTTGGGATTTTCTTGCCAGCCGCATGGGCCTTGTGTGGGACTTCCACCAGCCCACTAGGGGTTGGTATTCATCCTCCCACAGCCCATGTAGCCTCTTGGGTCGAAATACCCCTCCCGATGGTCTCTCGGTACACTCCCGGCACTCTCGGTACACTACCGATGAGCCCGAAACTTTTCCGGCGACCAAAATAGGACATCCTATGTATCAATATTTACCTCCGGACCATTTCGGAGCTCCTCTTGACATCCAGGATCTCATATGGGACTCCGAACAAGCTTCGGTCACCACCATGCATAACTCTATACTACCGACACGTCACCGAACCTTAAGTGTGTAGACCCTGCGGGTTCGAGAAGTATGTAGACATGACCGAGACACATCTATGGTCAATAACCAATAGCAGGACATGGATGCCCATATTGGTTCCTACATATTCTACGAAGATCTTTATCGGTCGAACCTCTATGTCAAGGATTCAGTTAATCCCGTATGATGTTCCCTTTGTTCTTCGGTATGTTACTTGCCCGAGATTCGATCGTCGGTATCTCCATACCTAGTTCCACCTCGTTACCGGCAAGTATCTTTACTCGTTCCATAATACAAGATACCGTGACTAACACTTAGTCACATTGCTTGCAAGGCTTATTGTGATGTTGTATTACCGAGTGAGCCCTGAGATACCTCTCCATCACACGGAGTACCAAATTCCAGTCTTGATCCATGCCAACTCAACAGACACCCTCGGAGATACCTTTAGAGCACCTTCATAGTCACCCAGTTACGTTGCAACGTTTGATACATACAAGGCACTCCTCCGGTATCCGTGAGTTGCATGATCTCATGGTCATAGGAACATATACTTGACATGTAGAAAACAGTAGCAATAAACTGACACGATCATATGCTACGTTTGTAGTTTGGGTCTTGTCCATCACAGCATTCTCCTAATGATGTGATCCTGTTTATCAAATGACATCTCATGTCCATGGCTAGGAAACCTTAACCATCTTTGATCAACAAGCTAGTCTATTAGAGGCATACTAGGGGCATGGTTTTGTCTATGTATCCACACATGCATCTAAGTCTCTGATCAATACAATTGTAGCATGGATAATAAACAATTATCATGAACAAGGAAATATGATAATAAATAATTTATTATTGTCTCTAGGGCATATTTCCAACAATAATCTCATCGGATGAACCACGATGTTAGGGATTCAATCAATCCCGTATACAATTCCCTTTGTCCATCGGTATGTTACTTGCCCGAGATTCGATCGTCGGTATCCCTATACCTTGTTCAATCTCGTTACCGGCAAGTCTCTTTACTCGTTCCGTAACACATGATCCCCTGACTAAATCATTAGTCACATTGAGCTCATTATGATGATGTATTACCGAGTGGGCCAGAGATACCTCTCCGTCACACTGAGTGACAAATTCCAGTCTCGATTCGTGCCAACCCATAGATACTTTCGGGGATATCCGTAGTGCACCTTTATAGCCACCCAATTATGTTGTGATGTTTGGCACACCCAAAGTATTCCTACGGTATCTGGGAGTTGCACAATCTCATAGTCTAAGGAAATGATACTTGACATTAGAAAAGCTTTAGCAGACGAACTCCACGATCTTGTGCTATGCTTAGGATTGGGTCTTGTCTATCACATCATTCTCCTAATGATGTGATCCCGTTATCAACGACATCCAATTTCCATGGTCATTAAACCATGACCATCTATTGATCAACGAGCAAGCCAACTAGAGGCTCACTAGGGATATGTTGTGGTCTATGTATTCACACATGTATTACGGTTTCTGGTTAAAACAATTATAGCATGAACAATAGACAATTATCATGAATAAGGAAATATAATATTAATCACTTTATTATTGCCTCTAGGGGATATTTCCAATAGTCCGGGCGTTTAAGGCTGGTTTGAGGGGTCTGTTTTTGTCGCATTTTTGTCATCGATCAATGACCGGGCGGCCTGCCCGGGTGCTTGAAGCTGGTTTGAGGGGTCCGGCTGTAGATGCTCTTACATATGGAAGAACATATCTCCTGAGGCCTTCACAACCGAAGATCAAGCACACAATCAATACACAACATCAACAAGAAGTATGATGGAGTAAGGCTTGGGACCAATATTTTGAGGTTGAGTTACATAGTCTAAGGAGCCATATAATAGTAGTCATCTTGAATGTCAGCATTGTCTTTGAATTATAACTTTGACCAGTAATTCGTATTGGAATATTGATACGGAGCATCCTACAGACATCACCATGACAAGAGTCTGTTTGGCAAGTGACACATGCCACGACTACGTCACATACATAAAGGTGAATCATCTCCTTTATACGTGCTCACTTGACCCCTTCGAGGATGGTATACTACTTGGCACTCCTCCCATGTGCATGCATAGGTATTGCCAGAGCTTCACGGATGATGAGGAGGGGTGCCAGCACCCATGTACAACTACACCATCCGTGAGGGAAGCTAGGAAGAGAAGAAGGAATAAGAGGACTTGCAACAACCCAAGAATTAGGGGTACAACCGGTCCACAACCGGCCGGGCGGTACAACCGGGCAACCACCGCCAACAACCGCGCAAGCCCCGGACAGGATTCTGTTATGGTGAGGTTTATGACCAGTGCAACCCCGGTTGTACCGGTTGATGTCTCATTACAAGTACAACCGGTCCTACCTCCAGTCTGCCTGGGCGCATGACGGGCTTTGACCCATGTATCCCCCTCTCCACTTACCCCTTCGTGGCCAAGACAATATATACTTCTCCCCCACCTCCTTTCTAGGGTTAGCTATGGTTTGCTCTTAGATAGTTGAGCATAGATCCATCCACTACCTCTCCCATGGAGTAGATGCCTCTATAGGAGAAGATTCCCTAGTGGATGTCAAGGCCCCTTTCGAGGGAAGATCCTCCGGGATATCAAGGCCCCATCTCCCCATGGGATTTGGGATGAACTCTACCATGTATCATATTTCCCTTTGTTGTTCATGTACCTTTGTGGATCTTGTGTGTGGTGAGTCTCGTGGATGTGTGATTGGACTTGTTCTTGAGTGTTTCCTCTTGTGATTTCTCCCCGTTGTTCCCCGTGTTCTTCGTGTTCTTCGTGGAACCCTCCTCCAATTCATGAAAGATCGACACACACGGGCTTGCCCCGTACCATATTGGTATCATGAGCCACGTTACTCACGAACTTGGAGTCCTCTCCTTCGTTTTCTAGCCTAATTTTGTTTCTTTTCGTCCCAATTTCGAAAATTCCCCACAAAAATAGCCCCAAATATTTTTCTTGTGATTTGTTGTTCTTGTGAGTTTTTGTTGATTTTGATCCATGGATCTGGTGTTTAGCAAGTAGATCCACCCCCTTTGCGTCCTGTCACCTAATTTTTCTTTTCCCGTTCAATTAGGTCCAAAATTTTGATTTTGGTCCGCCCCAAGTCAACCCCGTGCTTAGATCTGGGAATTTTTCCCGATAAAAGCGGTACAACCACTTTGTGTAGTGGTACAACTGCCCCAGGAGAGGTACAACCACCAACCGCAAGCGGTTCAACCGTTAATACCCCCCAAAATGTCCCTAGGACGCCCCAGGAGCGGTACAACCGCTAATTCCCAAGTCTAGCATTTCTGATTCTTGTTTTGCCCATAACTAATTCATCCGAACTCGGATTTTGACGTTCTTTAGCTCGTTGGATAGCTATTGACACCCCCCTTCCCTCAAAAATAGATTCATAATCATTTGACTTCATCATATTTTTCAAATTTTGGAAAGCTTGCCTAGGCCCTCCACCATATCATCTGCAATACCACCATAGTCTTCCGCAACCTAACCCATTTGGTTTACCTTTGCATTTGTGGTTGCTTGAGTTGGGATTTGAGTCTCCTAAGGTGTTTCGGCTACTTAGGGATGGTTACATCTTCATCCACCACCGGTGACTTGTATCACGCCATCGACTTCATCGACCACCGACGTTCGACATCGACGACGACCATCCATCCTTTGAGACCATCTTCAACCGGAAGCAAGGCCGATTTACCCCTACTTAGTGGAAGGTTAAGTGTGAAGGTATACATTCCGTCATACACTTCTCCTTCATTGCCATTACATCTTGTTAGCCCCACCATCTTTGTGATTACCTTCATTCCTATTGAGACTAGCTATCCGAGTATTGCCGGGCTTCGGGAAAACTTGTGCACCATAGTGATAAGATATCATATTGTTGCATCGCTGGAAATATCATATAGTGCAATTGCTTGCTCCTGTGCATATCTTGTGATATTTATCTCATATAGTTGGTTGAGGCTCAATAAGAATTGTGGAAAGGAAGAGAAGAGTCAAAAAAAGAGTTGAGCAAGAAAAGAGATACTTGTGCATGAGGGTACTTGGAATAGGAAACGTATGCTTGCATGAATAGGATTGGTTCCAAGTGGTGAATCATGCCCAAACGTGCAATATTCTAGCGTCTCTCCTTGTGTTTGTGCAAAACGAGCTTTGGTCATCCCTATAGTTGCACAAGCCCCATTATCCCACCGCGTGTGTTTCTCTATTGCCCTCCTCGATATTTGTGATCACTTGCTTTGCATTTTGAGTCCATTGGATTTATTTCAATATTTACAATATCTTGGACATCATTTTGCTTGAATTTTGTGACACTTGTCCTATCCAAGCCACTTGATAAGCTTTATCGTGTAGGTGTGAGTGAACAAATTTGGTACCAATTCCACTATTCTCTCAAGTCACATTGAGTGAAACAGGATACATCCTGAACTTTGGGAATGGTATCTTTGTATTGTTTATCTCATTTCCCACTCACCTTTGCTCGTGTCTTGTGATGGCTAGGCAAATCACATCTTGTTCGGTCTACAACAACAACGATGAGTTTGATGCCAAGACGCACGCTCGAATGGAGGAGCTCAAGGTCCTCATCAAGAACTGCAAGAGGTCTTCATCATCTTCTAGAAGATGTTCAAGGGCACATGTTCCCGAGCAACCATCTCTGGCAAGATCACATCGGCATCGACACCATCAACAACATGGAGAAATAACGATGCCAACATCAAGGCGTCCAACAAAGAACAAGTGTGAAGGTCACGAGCTCGACACCAACCCTCACTCAATGACTGCACCACCTACCTTGGCATCTTTGCCAAGTGACTTCAAGGTATCTTTGCCTTTGGACATGCGGCATCTTCGCCAACAAGCACTTCAAGAGAAGCTGCCTAAGCTCGAGTACGCGACCTCCATGAGATACTCCGACCTCGACTCCGACCATGACATTCCATTCTATGGGAGTCAAGACCCCGAGGAGTATCTCGATTGGGAGCGCAAGATGGACCACTAGCTCAAGCTACTTCAAGTACCTTCCGAAGATCAAGTGAAGTGTGCCACAAGAAACTTCCATGGCGATGCGTTGACATGGTGGCTTCACACATCTTCAATGAGTTTGACATGAGTTGGTCCAAGATGAAGAATGCGATGCGGCAAAAGTTTGTGACTTCCACCTACACGGACCATCTTCAATGCCAAATTGAGAACACCATACAAGGATCCAAATCCATCGACGAGTACTTCATGAAGATGAAGAAAGCCTTGCGACGAGCCGGTGTGAACGAGCCCATATGGATGAAGTTCTACTGCATGATGGGATTGAGCAACAACATCGCCAAGCCTATCTTCAACAACTACTATGTGTCTCTTGACGAACTCTGCATTGGTGCTCTCAAGGCAGAACAAGAACTCAAAGCCAAGTCTACTCGACCCCGAGCACACTTCGTGATGACCAAGCTCCACGACAACGAGCATGAGGATGGTACCACCAAGATGTCCAAGCCCGACGAGCTCCACGACAACACTCCCAAGTCCGAGTTTGCCACCATCCCTCGTTGTGGCATTGATGGTGCCAAGTCTACCATGACTCTTTTGAAGACGGCGCGGGGACAACCACGACTATGGAGCAATTCATGGAGCATACTTTGGAGGCAAGCGGCAAAGTGGCGAGCAAAGATGACGCTTCCATCTTTGGAGGCAAGAGCGAGAAGATGGACGAGCATGGGATTTTACCTTCGGTCATGAAGGAGAGTGATGATGTGCCATCTTCGGCCTTCGTCCACGGCAACGGTGACGAGACGGTTGAGCATGGGGGTTTCCCTTCGACCACGACAGCATTTGGAGATGAGTTGAGAGACTTTTGCCACCATATTGAGAGTGAGAGTGCCTTCACCACTAGCCCCATACATGTTGAGTTGCCACAATTCACATGTGAGGAGAGCCACAACCGCCACCACTTGAGTGCGACGAGTGACTCCACCATATGTGAGTTTGAGTGCACCTACTTCGAGGGAGTGTGTGAGCCACCACCACATAGAGAGAGTGCGATAGTTGAGATGGCATGTGAGGCCACTGTGTTTCTAACAACTTAACCTCTACCTCTATTGTGTCTCCTCATTTCGTGCTAGGTCCCATACACGGTGACGCGCCGATCCTTGACGACTTCGTCCTTCCTTTGGAGAAGATGATGGCCATGGTGGAATATGATGCACCCCCCACATGGTTCCATCACGATGAAGATGACCATGAGTTGCTCTATGCCACCTCCCCTACACCACATGCGCGGAAAGAAAAAAGTAACATAGGTGAAGGTGATACTCTTGTCCCACTAGCAAACATTGATTGCTTGCATCATGTTGATCCACCTACTGCCATGCTTCATGATTATGTGACTTCCTCATGTGATGAATTGCCCATTTATGATGTGTTTGACGATTCTCATGTGGAGTCTATTACTTGTGATGCCATGTTGCATAGGATTTCTTGTGAGAACTCTATAGGTCACATCATGTTTGACAATCTGCTTGACTTGTCATATGCTATGCGTGAAATTTCCCATATTGCATCTTTGCAATCCCGCCATAGTGACTATGCATATCCCATAAAAATCAATCCAATTTGCTCATATGGCATAGACGACAAGCCCATGGTTATTGGCATTTGCTTTTCTTGTGATTATATTGCCATGCTTCCTTTGCATCATTCACGCAATAATTCTCATATGCCATGCGATCATCACCATGCTTTGGACATGCAATATTTTGGATGTTGTCCATATTCTCTGAATTATGCTTTCGCTATTGCACATGAGGAGACCCCCATAGTTTCCACATACATATTGGGTGATTTGGTTCCACCCCATCCATTGCATGATCCCCATACTTATGTGCACAATACGCTCCACATGAATATGAATGTTATTGCTGCGCCATATATTTGCATGCTCAATTTGTGTCCCCATCGTGTTATACACAATAACTATTCTTTCATCATGGATGACATGTTCCAATACCATGCATCCAATTTCCTTGAGCATTGCTTATCTTGTGCTAACCCTCACGTGCACATACACATCATGATGTATGATGTGTATATTTACCACGCACACACCTTGTTTCGTATGTCTCTTTCACTACTGGAATTAACATCTGTGCCGTCAGCCAGCTCTTTGACATTTGCTAGCTGACGGCAAAGAAGGTATTTGCCATCAGCTTGCAGAAAGCTAACGGCAAAGATGCTGCTGACGACAAAGATCATATTTGCCGTCAGCCAGCTCTTTGCCGTCTGCTAGCAGATAGCATAGAAGCTTTGCCGTCTGCTAGCATACGGCAAAGAGCCTAGCCACCAGTCTCCTAACGGCCACTTTCTTTGCTAGCGGACGGCAAAGAAAGTGGCCGTTAGCAGTCCGTTAGCTAGGCTCTTTGCCGTCTGGTCTACTAGCAGACGACAAAGGGACGACCTAAATATCTCTCTCCCTCTCTCTTCCTCTCTCTTTCCCCTCTCTCACACCCATGCCCGAGCCGCCGCCTCGCCTGCCCCGTCGCCGGCCGCCCTGCCTGCCCCGCCCCGGCGTGCTGCCGCGCGGCCGCCCCGCCCCCGCCCTGCTCCTCCCCATGGCCTACCGCATGCGCGCCGCCGCCCCATCGCCCCACCACCCCGCCGGCTCACCGGCCAACCGCCCTCCGGCGCCACCGCCGCCCTGCCGCCCCGTTGCCCCCGCCACCGCGTCGCGCCCGGGCCCCCTTGCGCCCCACCGCCCACGCCGCCGCCGCCCGGCGCCCGCCAGCGCCGCCCGCCGCCCCCACCGGCCCGGTCGGTGCCCTGCGGCCCCCCTGGGCCCCCTCCGCCCCCTGCGCCCCTCCGGCCCTATGGCCCCCGGTGCTCCCCAGCCCTCCCAGGCGCTTCCCGGCCCTCCCCGGCCCTCCCCCAACCCTCCCCGATGCCCCCTGCCCCGCCCCCCTCTGGTAAGCTCTTCCCCCTCCTTTTTTGTTTTTTTGATTTTAGTTTAGGTTTACATTATATTATTAGGTTAGTGTCAATTAGGTTAATGTTAATTAGGTTAATGTTAATTAGGTTAGTGTTAGTTTAGGTTAGTGTTAGTTAGGTTAGTCTTAGTTTAGGTTTATTAGGTTAGTGTTAGTTTAGGTTTATGAGGTTAGTGCAAAAAGGAGAAGAAGAAGAAGAAGAAGAAGAAGAAGAAGAAGAAGATGATGATGATGATGATGATGATGAGGAGGAGGAGGAGAAGTGGAGAAGAAGAAGAAGAAGAAGAAGAAGGAGAAGGAGGAGGAGGAGGAGGAGGAGGAGAAGAAGAAGAAGAAGAAGAAGAAGAAGAAGAGAAGAGCCCCTGATCCCCGACGCCACTAACCCCCAGCCTCTGACGCCACCGACCCCCGACGCCACCGACCCCCAATGCCCCGCACCCCTGACCACCGACGCCATCGCCCCCCGACCCCCGACCACCGATACCATCAACCCCTCACCGCCAACGCCACCGACGCCCGACACCACCGACACCCCAACCCCTGACATGACACCCCGACACCCCGACACGGCACCCTAGACCCCGACACAGCACCCCTACCCCGACACGACACCCCTGACACCCCGACACGACACCCCCGACACCCCGATCCCGAAAAAGGTGTTCTTCGGCCTTCCAGAGGCCGACGGGTCATATATTTGTGAATTATGAGTTAGGTCATATATTTTTCGATTTTTTTATATAGAACATCATATTTATGTTGATCACGTGGATTTAAATGTGCAGTTGTTTCGTCGCTGCGAGGGTCTGGTGTTCGACGACCTCCCCGTGCGTTCGACGAGCTCCGGCCCTGCGTTCGTGGGTGAGCACAAATGACATCTCCTCTTGCCCCCTTCATTTCCTCTGTTCCAGTCTTCGTGCCGATGAAACTTGCTAGCTATAGGTGTCTTCAATCATCAGTATGCGTGACCACTATGCGTCTCCCGTTCGAAAGGGTTGCATCTATAAATATGCATTCATTAGCATATTTATAACCGTGATTCTTTTGAATTGTCCAACGTTATCCATGGATGGCCCGAGTATGTGTAGATTGGGTTTGTTTTTCCATGTGCTCTGCTCCGGATCCGATGTAGAATTTCGTTAGTGCCTCCTTGTTGTTCTCTGGTTACACATCCTCTCTGCTTATTGCCAAGACGTGTATGAGGAGAACAGCGGGAAGGTGCTGCCGAAATTGTGCGTCAGATCCGGAGCAGAGCATGGGAAAACGAACCCAATCTACACATACTCGGGTAGGATTAGGACCTATCTTTACTCTATTAACTAATGAATATGGTTTGCTGAATTATGTTTATATTTTTTGTGTGTTCAGTAGCTAGGCAATATGAGTGATCGTGGGTGCATGTACACCGGTCACACTAGTCAGAAAGACATGACCCGTGAATGGATAACAAAAACCAAGGAGTTTGTGAGTGTCGCATTTGCAAATGGACAGAAAAAAACCTGGTGCCCCTGTGTCGATTGCGACAACTGTAAGAAGAAGTCAGAGTTTGAAATGATCAAACACCTGCAGAAGTGGGGTTTTACGCCTAATTATACGGTCTGGACATTTCATGGTGAGTCTACCCAACGTGCTAGAGCTGAGGTGGTTCGTCGTCGCACCGACGAGCATGGTACCGGGATCGAAGACATGGTGCAAGACTTTGATGATGCTTGGGATTCAGATGATGAGATGGAGGAATCTGCAAAGGGCTTTTATGAAATATTGGAGTCTTTAAAACGTCCTCTCCACGAGCACACTAAGCTTTGTCAGCTGGATGCCATCACGCAAGTAATGGCTCTGAAGGCTTGGTTAAATCTGGACAGAGAATGCTACGATGCGATGATCACAATATTTGGACGCTTTCTACCGAAAGGCCATGTATTGCCACCAAACCTGTACCGGTCAGACAAAATCCTACGTGCACTTAAGATGCCCTATGAGAACATAGATGCCTGTGAGAATGGATGTGCCTTATTTATGCTTGAGTATGCATGCTTGAAATATTGCCCCATTTGCAATGCTTCCAGTATGTTCTGGTAGACAACGGTATGGGTGAGAAGAGTCAGACCAAAATCCCCATTAATGTTCTTTGGTATCTTCCAATCATACCAAGACTTCAACGTCTTTTCATGGTCGAAGTGACGGCCAGACAGATGACATGGCATAAATTGGGCAGAAGAATAGAACTAGATGCAGATGGGAATCCGATGTTGGGACACACTTGAGACGCTTTTGCGTGGAAGCACTTCGATGCATTACATAAGGATAAAGAGGTAGATCCAAGGCATCCTCGAGTTGCAATCCGCACGGATGGGTTCAATGTGTATGGTATGACGGCAACACTATACTGTTGTTGGCCTATATTTGTCATTCCACTCAATCTCCCCCCCAGAGAGATTATGAAAAGAAAGAACATTTTCCTGACGTTGATAATTCCAGGGCCCAAATATTCGGGTAAGAATATGAATGTGTACATGCAACCGCTTAAGGATGAATTCAAGAAGCCTGGGATAATGGGATCAAGACATATGACGCCGCTACAAAAAAGAACTTCAAAATGCATGTGTGGTACATGTACTCGATGCTTGACTTGTCGGCGTATGCTCTATTCATTGGCTGGTGTGTGCATGGAGGGTTTCCGTGCTCCACATGCCAGGCAGCTCTTCAGTTCTGTTGGCTAGAGGCAGGTCACAAGTTTTCTTGCTTCGACGTGCATAGACGGTTCCTAGATCCTGACCATAAGTTCAGAAAAGACAAGAAGATGTTCATCAAAGGTAGAGTTGTCGAAAACACTGCACCACCTGCATTGACAGGCAAACAGATCCTGGATCAGATAGACGCTCTCGAGCCAGATCCAGATCGTCCAGGGTATTTCAAAGGGTATAATATGGAACACGCCTGGACTCACAAGATATGTTTGTGGGATCTGCCTTACTTTAAAGACCTCCTTTTCCCACACAACATCGACGTGATGCACACTGAAAAAAATATCGTGGAGGCCCTTTTGTGTACATTGTTCGGCATAGAGGGGAACTCGAAGGATAATCCTAAGGCTAGAGTCGATCAGGAGGCTTTATGTGATAGACCATTACAAAACATTCGACAACCGAAAGGAAAGAAGAACTGGAGGAAGCCAAAGGCATGGTTCAATCTTGGAAGGCCAGCTATGAGGGAAATGATCTTGTGGGTGAAAATGCAGTTGATGCTCCCCGATGGGTATGCAGCAAATCTAAAGAGGGGAGCGAGTCTTGACAAATTGAAAATATTTAGTCTCAAGAGTCATGATTGGCACATATGGCTTGAGCGGGTAATGCCGGTGATGTTGCGTGGATTTATCCCTGAGGATGAATGGCTAGTATTGGCAGAGCTGAGATATTTCTTCCGTGCACTTTGTGCGAAAAAACTATCACTTGACATGCTAGAAGAACTGGAAGAGTTGGCGCCAGAGTTGATTCTGCAAGTTAGAAAAGATCTTTCCACCGGGCTTCTTTAAACCAATGCAGCATTTGATTTTGCATCTCCCGAGCGAGACAAGATTGGGGGGACTGTGCAAAATCGTTGGTGCTTCGCAACTGAGAGGATGCAGAAGACTCTTCGAGCAAAATGTATAAATAAACGTAGAGTTGAAGCATCGATAGCTGAGGCATTCATTACTGAGGAGGTAGGAAACTTCGTGACAGCACACTACAAAGCCAAGAATCGTCATTTGCATAATCCGAAGCCTCCGTACAATAATGGTGACCGTGAAAAAGGTCGATCCAACCTCAGCCTATTCAAAGGGAAGCTCGCACCAGCCGGTGCTTCGAAATCAATAGCGTTGGATGTCGAAGAATGGCGGACCATTTCATTGTATATCTTCAACAACCTAACAGAAGTGCGGCCGTACATTGAGATGCATTGTTTTGCAACTTCTAATTCCATTGAAATGCTCTTATTCCCAGATATGTGATATAGTTGATACGTCACCAAATTCTCGGATGGAGCGGTGATCCAAAAGAATTCCATCGAAGAGTATGAGCTTCTGGAAAGTATGCAGGCGGCTATCCCGGTTTCATCTCTTAGTTCAAGCAAATGGTAATTTCCATTAATTAGACGATTTCATTTCTTTGCCCAGTTTGCGGATAATGCAACAATCATTTTGTATTAAACTTGTAGGCTAATGCAGAGTCTATGGACTCCGAATGGAGACAAGTCGCTAATGGTTTTATCTATAAGGTCCGTTCATTTGAGAAATACGACATCAACAGGTATCGCTTTCATACTTTTGGCAAAGAGCTATCTATGGCCGACCGAAAGTCTACAAATTGTTGTGTCTCCGCTGTCAGCGAAGGAGGGGTCGAGTATTATGCAAGAGTTGAGGCAATTTATGAACTTACATTCTTTCGTGAAAACCCACCAAACGTCGTAGTCTTCAAATGTTATTGGTTCCAGCCGAAGGAGACTAGAAGGACTCATGAACATATAGGGCTAGTCGAAATCAAACAAAGAACCCATTTAGATGTTCCCGTTGTCTATATTACGGCTCAGCAGGCAACCCAAGTTTTCTATCTACCGCCGTCCTGCCAAATGGATGCAATTTTGAAAGGTTGGGATGTCGTTTATGATGTGCCGACACATTTTAGACAACCTCCCCTCAATGAAGATGATTATGAACCTCACATTAACCCAGACACATATGAAGGAGAATTCTTCCAAGAAACACGTGTTTCCAAAAAACGTTTCAAGAACCGCTCTACTTCACCCCAAAACATTGAGGTCGACAGCGACAGTGAACCCGACTTCACCCCTAAACCGGAACAAGAAGAGACGGAATAAGAAGAGGTTACTACTACGGATGACCTAACAGTGCTTGACCGATTACATAGAGGCCTTCCATATGTTGATGCATTTATTGATGATGTTGATGAGCACGTCATTACTGATCGTGATGATGATTATGCATTTATTGATCCCGGAGCATATATAGATGATGAAGATTAATATTAGTAATGTGAGGTATTCAATTATTATTATGTAGATATATATAATTAATTAGTTCATTTTATTAGGTATTCAATTTTGTATGTTGAACTAATTTCGTTCACTCTTTGTCATTGCAGGTGTTGACAGATGGTGGGCTCGGGTCGAGAGGGCTTTGAGCCTCCTTCCTCGGCGCGTGCTGGGAGCAGTGCTATTATTCCACCCCAAAAACTCCAGAGAGCATTGGTACACAGCATGCAGACACCTGCGGGCGCTTCTTCTTCGACCGGGAGAGGTCGGGGGAAGAGAAAGAGAGGTGCTAGAGGTAGGAAGGCTGCTGCGCCTTCCTTGCCGCCACCCCCAGCTGATTCTCCTGACCACAGGAGTGCTCTGTCTCAGGTGGACCCGTCTGACTTGGACCTATCTCGGACTCCAGTCCATGAGCCTCGGGTCGACGAGCCTCGGGTCACCGAGCCTTCATCCCAGGAGACTACTGTCCTAGAGTCTTCGTCCCAGGAGCCTCGGGTCCTAGAGTCTTCGTCCCACGTGACTCCGGAGGCTAGTGTCCATGCTGATGGTGGCGAGGACAACTTGTCCAAGGACACCTATAGCAAGGGCGAGCTATTTGAGGAGGGCAAGAAGGTCTACCAGCGTGGTTGTACAAAGCTCCCGCCCGTGCCGACGACCCACGAGCAGAAGTGGTTGATTGCGCCTAATGCGGAGAAGTAAGTGCATTTACTTTTTTTAACCTTTTCCCTTCATATTTCTTCAAATTAATATCTAATGTGTTGGCCTTGTTATACTGGAGGGGTTGGAAATACGAGCGTGGTGTCCGCAGGCCCAACCAGGTCTTTGGTGTGCTTCTCCAGCACCACTTCCCGAGGAAGGTCCAGTTGCCCGGTGAGGCTCCACACGTAGCACTGACCTGGGAGCTGTACATGGCTGCCCCGGCCCCGCCGGAGGAGATGGTCGATGGTGTCTTCTGCGAGACGATGGCTGACATTGTGATTTGTCGCTTTTGGGTAATTTCTCCTTTACAAAATTAAAAATCAACAACACCTAGTGATTGTACTAATCAGTGTTGTCTTGTTTAATTGCAGACCTTCTACAGGTGTCTTGAGGAAGACGAGGCGAAAGCGGCTGTTGTTCTCGAAGCCGAGTGGAAGCACCTACTTCAGAACTTACGGCACGAGGCTCGGGTGTAGGCTATTCGAGACTACTACGCCTCAACTAACATTAAGAGGGCCAAGAAGAAGTGCCGCAAAAATTATCCGAGTAAGGAGAAGTTAATGAAGGTAATTATCTATTCTTAAGGACTTGTACTTAGTTTCTTTGATTTGATTCGTAGGCGTAGCGCTGAAATTTCTGTTGTCTAACTTAGGTGCCCCCGAGATGGTGTGCGGATAGGATGGACTGTTGGGCGGCATTGGTGGATGAGTGGTGCTCTCCCCAATGGCTAGCCGAACACAACAAGGCCAAGGATAAGCATGCCCAAATGAGAGGTGTGCCACACCATCAAGGGAGCTCCAACCTATTTGAGTATGGGGATCACTAGGTATGTGGTTTGCTTCATGATTCATGCAATTTCATTCTTCATGCTAGCTTGAGCCCTTAACTAATATTTTGTTCCTCTCTTTTAGGTGCGAGAAAATAAGAAGGAGGTGCCACCTCTGTTCGACCTCCATGCCATGGCCCATACTGCCTCGTACAAGAAGGCCAAGGCATTCTCTGAGGATGACCTCGATCATCCAGAGAGCTTCCGCAACATCTCC
Source organism: Hordeum marinum (assembly GCA_022496015.1). Lineage (NCBI taxonomy): Eukaryota > Viridiplantae > Streptophyta > Magnoliopsida > Poales > Poaceae > Hordeum > Hordeum marinum. The sequence continues at coordinate 518,857,189 of CM039673.1, forward strand.
TCCCACAACAAGCTCGTGAGGTACAGAGATGAGGGGAAGGCGAGGAAAGGGGAGGACTTCAACCCGAGCCAGAGTCCTTTTGATCGAGAGCTCGTGATCATATCTGGTGGCGGGAGGCCCCATGCCTCGATAGCCATTGGGGATGGACTGATACGTTGTCCTAGAACTCTCCCGGAGATCAAGAAGCACCAGACGAGCTCTGATCCTGAGATAAGGCCTCGTCCATGGCCAATGGAGCTCGCCATTGAGGCTAGGGCCTAGGAGCTTCTAGCGGAGGCAAACAGGCAGGCGATGCAGAGTGAGAGGGACATGGAGGAGAGGACGGCTAGGCTCTTGGAGGAGGAGAGGAACCAGAACGGCGCGTCTCATCGGGCCCTATACGAGCTCCTCGTGGTAATTTTCTCCTGCATATTAGCCAAATCATGCACATAATGTTCTTTTCGTCACTAACTAATATGAATGACTCGTGAAAACAAAATGTGCAGACTGTGTGCCAGAACAATGGTCAGACCCCTCCATCAATGCCCCATATTGCTATAGCACCCACAGTGAGTTTCATTTGAATGGTCATTAGTTACTAGTATTCACATTTGAGTTGCATCATGCTAAGGAGACATTGCAAATGATCTTTGGTGCAGCGTGCCTCCCAACAAGCATCGACCGATCCTTCTGCATCTGCCGCAACCCCGACCGGTCCTTCTACGTCTCACCCTAGCGCAAACCCGACCGGTCCTCCACCTCCGTGATGATGGTAAGTTTTCCCAAGTTTTTTGCTTAACAAATGCATACTTAGCTTAAGAAATGACCTAATTAGGTCCAAAATGACCTATACTTAGCTTATTTTCCTCAAAAATGACATAATAACCTTACTTAGCTCCAAAATGATACATTCTACCTAGGATATCTATAAAATGACATATACTTAGCATTGTTTCCTCCAAAATGACTTGATATGCTTAGTTAGCTAGAAAATGGCATAACTATCTAGGATAGCTCAATAATGATCTATAGCTAGCTTAGCTAGTTCATTTATGACATAATTAGCTCACTTAGGTACAAAATGGCATAACTACCTAGGATAGCTCAATAATGATCTATAATTAGTTTAGCTAGTTCATTATTAGCTCACTTAGGTAAAAAATGGCATAATAACCTTGGTTTAGCTCCAAAATGACCTATACTTAGCTTATTTTCCTCAAAAATGACATAATCACCTTACTTAGCTCCAAAATGATATATTCTACCTAGGATAGCTATAAAATGACCTATACTTAGGATTTTTTCCTCCAAAATGACTTGATATGCTTAGTTAGCTAGAAAATGGCATAACTACCTAGGATACCTCAATAATGATCTGTATCTAGCTTAGCTAGTTCATTTATGACATAATTACCTCACTTAGGTACAAAATGGCATAAATACCTAGGATAGCTCAATAATGATCTATAATTAGCTTAGCTAGATCATTTATGACATAATTAGCTCACTTAGTTAAAAAATGGCATTATAACCTTGGTTTAGATCCAAAATGACCTATACTTAGCTTATTTTCCTCAAAAATGACATAATAACCTTACTTGGCTCCAAAATGATATATTCTACCTAGGATAGCTATAAAATGACCTATACTTAGCATTTTTTCCTCCAAAATGACTTGATATGCTTAGTTAGCTAGAAAGTGGCATTACTACCTTGGAGAAGAGGAGAGGAGAGGAGAAAAAGAAAGAGAAGATAAATTCTTCTTCTTCTTTTTCTTCTTTTTCTTCTAGCTAGCCTTCTTCTTCTTCTAACTTTCATCTTTCCTAATTTGCAGATTTGCTATAAATGAGGAAGCTTGCATTGATGGAGTGTACTCTTCTACTTGTGCTTCCTTTTTGTTTATGGAAACTTGTTGGAAACTTGTTTTGGATATGTATGTATGGATATGTTGTTGGAAACCATTGTATGTTGGATATGTTGTTGGAAACTTGTATGTTGGATATGTTCTTGGAACTATTGCTGGTATGCTTGTTGAAACTAATTATTGGTATGCTTGTTGGAAACTTGTATTGTTGATATGTTAGATATATATGTGATATTCTGTCAAATTGAATGATTTTAAGAAAAAAAAGAAAAAATAGGGGCTATATAGCCACTTTGCCGTCTGCTGGCGGACGGCAAAGAGCTTTGCTGTCTGCCAGCAGATGGCAAAGCTGCCACGTGACAGCTACCTATGCAACCTGGGGTCAGCACCAGGCCGACCTAGGTGGGTTCTTTGCCGTCCGCTGGAAAACGGCAAAGACCTTAGTTCTTTGCCGTCTGCCAGCGGACGGCAAAGAAACCACCTAGGCCGACAAAGAAATAGGTGCTTTATCGTCCGCTGGCACACGGCAAAGCACGCCGTTAAGCCCTAAATGGACCTAAGTTGCCACGTGTGCCGTCCATGCCCTTTGCCATCCGCTGGCAGACGGCAAAGATGCAAAGGTCTTTGCCGTCTGCCAACAGACGGCAAAGCACCCTTTACCATGGCTTATTTAGCCGGACGGTTAGCCGTCTGCTGGCGGACGACAAAGCCTTTGCCGTTCGGGATGCATGCCTTTGCCGTCCGGGATGGCTGACGACAAAGTGCCTGATTCCTGTAGTGTTTGTTGTGTAGGTACACACGATTCTTCGTTCTCGCAATCCATGAGTTGACGAAACGAGCTCGTGAGAGCACCGATGCTTTGGGTTGCACCAACATGTGTCTTCAACCATTGCCCTCGCACAAGGACTACGCCCACCTTTTCTACTTGGCTCTCACATGGATATGGCTTATTTCCCATTACGCTTATTATTTCCATATTGCCATGTTCATTTTGCATGTTATGCCTCTTCCTATGCTTTTGCCATGCTATTGTGACCCTTGCGTGCATTTACCCATGATTCACCATTATACTATTTCTATGTGTACTTGCATGCTTGGTGGAGATCCTCGTTGCTGTTGCTATGTTCTCCTTACAATCCATTCTATTCCTTTTTGTGTTGGGAGAGTCATGATGTTCCATTGCTATTTACATACGACATCTTGCCAATACAATGATGATCCTTTGCTCTTGATTTGTGTTCGTGCTTGCGATATGTCATGTGCATTGTCTTTGCCTACTATTTGCTCATATGACATGATTGCCATGATTCCCTCTAGTATGTTGCATCTTCGCACTACTAGCTTGCACGACCTGGTCACTATGCTTGCTTATGTTGTATCAACGATGTGCTCCATTTATGCGGTTGATGACAACCATTGCCATGCTTTGCACATTGATTGCTACGTGCTTGAATTGATTGCCTTGCACATGTTTAACACTTGCTCTTTCTATTGTGTTGAGTGCTTCACTATCTTCACTACACCATGTGCACATTATGCTTGAATTGTCTTGCACTTGCCCCATGTGTATACATGTCATTTTCTTTGGTGTTGTGAATGTTTCCTTTGCCTACCATAGAACATTCGTTGATTGCTATGTGCATGAGTGCTATGACCTTGAGGTAGATGCTTGTTCTATTGACATGCATTTTGGCATCCTGCCTCCCCTCACTAGTAGAAAACAGGGCATTGGTTCAGGACTCCTAAGTCCATTAATACCGGTTCGATCACAAATCGGGACCAAAGGCGGCAACAGTCCCAGTTCGTGAGCCCAGGGGGCCAAGTAGGCCAGGTGGGCCATTGGTCCCGGTTCGTATGGCCCCTTTGGTCCCGGTTCCAGGCACGAACTGGGGCCAATGCGCCTTGCTCGTGGCCCACGACCATTGCTCCCAGTTCGTGGATGGAACCGAGACCAAAGGGAGACCTATTGTCCCGGTTCCAACCACGAACCGGGACCAATGATATGCCTATATAAACCCTCGCCTGCCGCTCGCAAAGCCGTGGAGTGCTCTGTTTTTCCATGACAGTAGTGTTAGAGCTTTGTGGTGCTCTAGCTCACCTCCTATGCACATGAGGTGTTCGATGAAATGCCCGAGCCACACTTAAGCTTTCTCCTCTCGAAGCTCCTTGTCCAAACTCCATTTCTGTCAAGATTTTTCTAGGTTTGGCGGTCCGTCCTGTCCCGTCCCCGTCCTGAAACCACCATCGATCGCCCGTGCGTGGTGATCCTCTTGATCTTATCTTCTTTCTAAAAGACAATATACTTACTCGTATTATTTTCTTACTTTAATTATTGTTTGTTATTATATAGTGCCATGGTTTGGTTTTAATGTGATGATGAACTTCTATTAATTTGGTCACTTCTGTATTCCTGATGTTCTATAATGTTTTTTGACACACTTAATTATATGTAATGCATGTAGATGAACTGGCAATGGGATAACAGATGCACCGACGAGTACATTAAGGGGTGCATCATTTTCTCGAAGTGGCCGAGGCAAACAAGCAGAATGGTTTTATGTGTTTTCCATGCCCTACATGTGGGAATTTGAAGTCTTACTCTCACCAGAAAATCCTTCACAGCCACCTGTTTGTGAAGGGTTTCATGCCACACTATAATGTTTGGACCAAGCACGGAGAAATAGGGCTTATGATGGAACACAACAAAGAAGAAGAGGATGATGACAACTATGGGCCCCCTGAATATGGTGATGCTGCAACTGGGGAAGCTGAAGATCAAGAGGAACCAGACGATGTACCCGATGATGATCTTCGCCGGGTCATTGTTGATGCAAAGAGACAGTGCAAAAGTGAAAAGGAGAAGCTGAAGTTCGATCGTGTGTTAAAGGATCACAAAAAAGGGTTGTACCCCAATTGCAAAGATGGCAACACAAAGCTCGGTACCACACTGGAATTGCTGCAGTGGAAGGAAGAGAATGGTGTACCTGATAAAGGATTTGAGAAGCTATTGAAAATATTGAAGAAGAAGCTTCCAAAGGATATTGAATTTCCCGACAGTACGTATGCAGCAAAGAAGGTTGTATGCCCTCTAGTATTGGAGGTGCAGAAGATACATGCATGCCCTAATGACTGCATCCTGTACCGCGGTGAGTATGAGGAACTGAACGCATGCCCTGTATGCGGTGCATTGCGCTATAAGATCAGATGCGATGACCCTGGTGATGTTGAGGGCGAGCGCCCTAGGAAGAGGGTTGCTGCAAAGGTGATGTGGTATGCTCCTATAATACCACGGTTGAAACGTTTGTTCAGAAACAAAGTGCATGCCAAGAATATGCAATGGCATAGAAAGTACCGTAAGAAAGACGGAAAGTTGAGAGCACCCGCTGACGGGTCGCAGTGGAGAAAAATCGAGAGAAAGTACTGGAAGGAGTTTGCAGGTGACGCAAGGAACATATGGTTTGGTTTAAGCACGGATGGCATTAATCCTTTTGGGGAATAGAGCAGCAATCACAACACATGTCCCGTGACTCTATGTATCTATAAACTTCCTCCTTGGTTGTGCATGAAGCGGAAGTTCATTATGATGTCAGCTCTCATCCAAGGCCCTAAGCAACCCGGCAACGACATTGATGTGTACCTAAGGCCATTAGTTGAAGAACTTTTACAACTATGGAATGGAAATGGTGTACGTGTGTGGATGAGCACAAACAGGAGGATTTTGACATGCATGCGTTGCTGTTTGTAACCATCAATGATTGGCCTGCTCTCAGTAACCTTTCAGGACAAACAAACAAGGGATACCACGCATGCACGCACTGTTTAGATGACACCAAAAGTATATACCTGGACAATTGCAAGAAGAATGTGTACCTGGGGCATCGTCGATTTCTTCCGACCAACCATCAATGTCGAAAGAAAGCCAAGCATTTCAAAGGCGAGGCAGATCACCGAAAGAAGCCCGCCATCCGTACCGGTGATCACATACTTGCTATGGTCAATGATTTACATGTAATCTTTGGAAAGGGTCCCGATGGACTATCTGTTCCGAATGATGCTGAGGGATGCGCACCCATGTGGAATAAGAAATCTATATTTTGGGACCTACCCTACTAGAAAGACCTAGAGGTCCGCTCTGCAATCGACGTGATGCACATGACAAAGAATCTTTGCATGAACCTGCTAGGCTTCTTGGGCGTGTATGGGAAGACAAAAGATACACCAGAGGCACGGGAGGACCAACAACGTGTTCACGAAAAAAGATGGCATGCCTCCAAAGCAGTATGAAGGTCTTGCCAGCTATGCTCTTGCCAAAGAAGAGAAGGAAATCTTCTTTGAATGCCTGCTTAGTATGAAGCTCCCGTCTAGCTTCTCATCGAATATAAAGGGAATAATAAATATGCCAGAGAAAAAGTTCTAGAACCTAACGTCTCATGACTGCCACGTGATTATGACGCAACTGCTTCCGGTTGCATTGAGGGGGCTTCTACCGGAAAACATTCGATTAGCCATTGTGAAGCTATGTGCATTCCTCAATGCAATCTCTCAGAAGGTGATCGATCCAGAAATCCTATCAAGGTTAAGGAGTGATGTGGTGCAATGTCTTGTTAGTTTCGAGCTGGTGTTCCCACCATCCTTCTTCAATATCATGACGCACGTCCTAGTTCATCTAGTCGACGATATTGTCGTTCTGGGCCGTGTATTCACCACAAGAAATATGCTATCTTGTGACGTTCTCTATTGGTCACTGTATGATCACTGTTTCCCGTTTGTGACCTTTTTGTCACCAAAAACTGATGGTCAAAGGCCGAGGGTCATGAATGTAAATTAATGACCTTTCTTCTAAAAAGGTCATAGACGTTTATGACCAAAAAAGGTCATAGGTTCAACGACCAATTTTTTGGTCACTAGCTATCCGCCCAAGCCACGTCAGATCCACCGTGGCAAGCTAACGTGGCAGAATTATGACCAAATGAGAAGGTCATAAACTGGAATCAGCTCGGTCCATTTGGACCGTCTACATGGGCCAAGCCCAATAATTCAGCCCATTTTATGTTTTTTCCTCTTTATTTTGCTTAGCTGCATGGGCCTCGCCCAATAATTTGGCCTTTTATTTTCTGGGATGTTGCCTTTTGCAGACCACCTTTTTTCCTAGTCAACTATTTTTTAGGGCCACAGCCTTTTTAGTCTAGTTCTTATTTGGGCCTTAGCCTTTTATTTTCCAGGATGCAGCCCTTTACAGACTAGGTTTTTTATCGTCAACTCTTTTTTAGGCCCAAGCCATTTTAGTCTAATTCTTGTTTGGTCCTCGGCCTTTTTGCGGTCCAACTAAGGTCAAAGCCCAATTCAATAATTATCATGTGAACCAGCTGCTTAGCTTCACAAAATGGTCCAAACAAAACTCAAATAATTCACACAAAATGCATAACTTCACAGTTTCACAAAATGCATAACTTCACAAGTTCATAAACTGCATAACTTCACAGTTTCACCAGTTCAGCATCACCAAAATGAGCCATCTATCTAAAACAGGTCCTACGACAGGTTAAACTTCACATGTTCACCAAAATGAGGATAGAGCTTCGACGATGCTTCAGCCATCATAATGCTTTAGCTCCAAAGAGAGCCATCAAGTCGGCTAACTTCTCATCCTGTTCTTGAGACTTCTTGCATAGCAGCTCAAGTTCCTTGTCGCGTGCAGCTTCAGCTTCTTCCGCCTTCATCTCGATTGCCGCCACTTCTTGTTGCATCAATTCTGCTTGAAGCTCTGGCCTCTCCAGCTTCTGCTCAAGATCACGAACATGAGCAGCCACAGCAGCACTTGCTTTGGCCAAGTTGTTCATAGATGACTGGAGCCCAACATTCCTGAGGAATGTGCTTCGCTTTACTTCGATCTTGAGCACTTCTTCGAGAATTTCAACATCAGACTTTGGCTCTTCACCATCTGGTACCGGTGCGTCCTTCATTTTCTCCATCTCAAGCTAGCATATGGAGGAAAATGATAGACAATAGTGGCAGATCTATTTCGCATTTTGCAAACCAAACCAAGCAAGAGAAACCAAACAAGCACACAAAGTGAATTATTTGAAGTAACCAAACCAGCACACAAAATCTATATGTAGATATTTTACCATATCATAAAAAATGCAACAAATAGCTACAGCAAATTCTATTATCTTTGTTTAGAACTATACAACAAATTCTGATATCTTTGTTGAGATACCAAACCTATCTTAGGCAGTAGCAAACAACATCAAATCATGGAACATAGTTTGTGTTCTTGCTGGCTGTGACTCAAACAGTACATGACAGAAGTTTAAACTGGCTAGACAAACCAGTCAAACAGCATCAAACCTATCCTAGGCTCTAGAAGTTTGAACTGGCTGGACAAACTAAACAACATCAAACAGGGCATGACAGAAGTTTGAACTGGCTGTGAATCAAAATAGGGCATGACAGAATTGTGAATCAAATAGCATCAAACCTGTCTTAGGCTCTACCAAACAGCCTCAAAGCATACCAAATCTAGACAAAAGTTTGAACTGGCTGGACAAAGCATGGAGTGACTTACTATAGCTTTCTTCCGTGCTTCTTGCTGTTGTGGGTGGCCTTGAACAAGTTAGTTGCTAATAGCTCCTCACCCCTTCGCTCTTCTTTCTGAAATGATTTTCAAAAAAAATAGAATGTTATTCGGCAAGAATCAAAAATGTTATTCAACGAGAATCAAACGGTCAGGTCTCTAGACAAAAGTTCTCACAATGGCAAAAATGTGTGTTGTGTAGTGCCTGGAACCAGCTGTCTGATGGTACACAACTTTTTCTCGGTTCATCTTGTTCGGCAGACAGGTTTCCTACAAAAAAAGCATACTGTCAGCATGATCTAGCACTAGCATATCATGTGCAGAACGTAAAGCACCAAACAAAGCAGAGACAAACCTTGTATCTTGGGGTAGACCACATCTCCACCAGAGCTTGCCATTCACGGTCTGTCAGATCCGACACCGAAGACTTGATGCTGACTTTGTTTGCTGCTATGGTATCAAAATACTTCTTGATCTGATGGCGTCTGTTCATTGAATTTTTCTGCAGAATATCTTTGCAAGCGGTCTTGATGGTCTCCGAGTTGGTGTTCATCTCAAAATTTGCCTACCAAGACAGGAAACAAGGTAGAAACAATATTAGTGATCATACATAGGTGTAACAGAAAAAAGATAGCAAATCAACTACAAAACAAGTAGCTTACAACAACTTTCCCAATGTAGTCCGCCATTAGATTAGAGTTTTTTTTGTATTCCTTGAAGTGATGGAGAACTGGTAGATGGGTTCTTGCAACAAGTCCACACTCAGAAGCAAGCTTTGCTACCTGCAGGCACTTCTGTGGACACTTCATCCCTTCGGCAATTTGGATAGGCACCTTGCTACCAAGCGACTTGGTGATTTTCTCTAGCCCTTTGCCCTTTCTCTGTCTAAGCTTGGTAGTCAGTGCTTCTGAAAATGAAATTGAACTCATAAATTTGAAGAGAAATTGACAAATGCAGGAATGGTTCTGCTAAACAGGTAACCATACATGATCACTTCCATTTGGAAAATGCACTAGTAAAAGAGAGCATTGCAAAGGTGAACTTGCCTGATTGAAGCACAAGCTGGTGTTCTTCTTCACTGATGACAACATTCGTGCCAATAGAAGGTGCAACAGGGCTGAGGTTTGTGTGGACAGTGCCGGCTTCATCCATGCAGATAGCTCCTCCTTCATCTGGGCACACAATGCCTCTTTCATCCATGCAGACAGTGGTTTCATCATCCATGGGCGGAAACTCATCACCCATTTGCACCGAGCTCTCATAATCCATGCGTAGCATTCTTTCCTGATGGTCCACCACAGCTGGCATGTTTGCTTTCTACCTCGTGAACCTAGCAGGAGCTGGTTCATCAGGTTCTAGGATCTTCTTTGTTTGTCCTCGAGGTGGGGCCATCACCCTTCCTGGAGGCATTGCAATAGATCTTTCTAAGCTCTTCCTCTTCTTGTTGACTGTCTTCTTAACAGCAGGCCTCTTCTTCAGAGACTTTAGTGCCTCGTATAAATAGTGTGGAAAAAAGCATTAGATCACAAGACAAAATATGTGAGCACAAGGAAACACAGAACATACAAGAACCACAACCCTCCAAGCAAGACAGAGTTTGCACCTTAACAGTCTTCTGCACTACAACATCATCCACTTCCTCCCCATCAATAACTCCATCCTCCTTAGGATTGTACTCTAGGTCATCGTTGATAACTCCACTACGTTCTTGAACCTCTTCAGTTCTACCTTCTTGTACAACATTCGAATTCCTAATCATCGACGCTATTGCACCGATGCCAAGAGACTGGAACATCCGATTGTTCCTCATGATATTTCTATCCCTAACCATCTCATACTCGATGAGAAGATCCTCTTTGCATGATAAAGGAAACATAATTATTAGGTGAATGGTTGGAATGCATGGACAGACAGCCAAACATATCTTATAAGATTTTATTATCTTTTAATCCTAGTTATTCGGGTACGAAAGAGTAACAGCAAACATTTAAGACATCTTATTCACAATTAAGACAGCTTATTCAGATTATTCACAATTAAGACAGCAAACATTTAATCCTAGTTGCACAATTAAGACAGCTTATTCAGATTATTCACAATTAAGACAACAAACATTTAATCCTAGTTGCACAATTAAGACAACTTATTCAGATTATTCACAATTAAGACAACAAACATTTAATCCTAGTTGCACAATTAAGACAGCTTATTCAGATTGCAACAATACATTTCACTTATCATATTAAGACACATATTTTATAAAACTAACAGTATAACCACAAGGAGCAAGCTGCATACCAACGGTTGGCCGATTACCTGACCTTGTCATCCTTGCCATGGATGATCTTGAGGTGGTGCTTGCAAAAAAGAATAAACAACAATCAGATACAATAGGGCTAAAGTAAAATGATGCACTTGTATCAATAAAGGAAAGCATTTGGACCAGCATGCACATACATGGAATACATGTGAAGCAAACTTGATGGATCAACAATGTAGTGATGTAGTGTTATTAATTAAGCAAACATGTAAGTGCACTAAACAAGCATGCATGTACACTAGATAGATATGAAGCATCTCTAAATATCTTTACTACATCAACATGGCAATTTATATGCAACATTTAATTATGATGAAGAACTCAAACAAGGAAACAAATGAAATGGAATGATAGTTGATAACATTGAGTACAAAACAGGCTTACTGAACTATTTCTAAAACTTCTTATATCATTAGGAAAACAGCATGGCTAACTGACAAGTGATACAGCTTTCTAGACTTAGTGAAAAACACAGTTCATGGGAGAAAACAGATTCATGATGCAATGTTTAGAGCTAGCAAACTACATGCAACATGAGTTGTTCATGGCAAACATGAGCATGGCAGGCTTGTAGTAGATAACATGAGCAGCCACAACAACTTCTTGTAGTAAAATAACAAGGCATTAACAGATTTGAGTAGGCAATAACAACATAAGCAGCCACAACAACTTCTACTCCATCTACAACATGAGCAACAACTTCTACTCTATCTACAACATGAGCAGCAACAACACGAACCCTAACCCATGGCGTGCCACAAGAACCCTAACCCCATCAATAGTTTAGCCATGCTGCATAAATACACGAAACCAGGAGACCCAGCCATGAGTAGCAACAACAAGAATCACCATCAATCCTTCCCCATGAACAAGAAAAGCAGGAGATCCATCCGCATCCAGAACCCCATGAACCAGAGAGCAACATGTACCAGATGAGCCCTAACCCTAACCCCATGGATCTACCGAACCATCCCTATACCCATCGATCTATCCCCATGAACCCTAGAAGAACCCATGATGGGGATCTACCGAACCCTAGAAAATCTACCCTAATCCTAGAAGATCGAGGGGAGATGAAGCGAGGGGAGAAGTACCTGGTAGATGACGTAGCAGTAGATGTGGCCGCCGTCGTCGATGACAAAGCGGTGGTCATCGTCGATGTGGCCGTCGTCGTGGTGGACTAGGGTTACGAGGCGGGCGATGTCGTCGATGGTGCAGTCGTCGGGGAGAGGGGAGGATTGGCGGTGCGGCGAAGAGAAAGGGAGGGACGGGGCAGCTAGGCGTGGAGTAGGGGAGGGGCGGCAGAGCCGCAGTGGGGCGGCGTGGTCGTGGGAAGGAGGAGAGGGGAGTGGAATGGGGAAATTTTGGGAGGGGGAGAGGGGATCCCGCGGGTTAGTGGGAGAGGGGTGATGGGTCCTGCCTCTTAGTGGGAGAGGGTTTGGAGGCAAATTTTGGGAGAGGGAGGGAAATTTTGGGAGAGTGGAGGGAAAATTTTGGGGTGAGAGGGAAATTCTTTTGGGTTTTGAGGCAGAAAATTTTAGGGTTTTTTTGTAAACTTTATGCAAATAATGGTTAAAATCATACCGAATAGCTCAAGAAAACATCGGTATTCCAAGTTTAATATTTTTACTAGTTGGTAAGCCACATTTGATGATGTGACGCGGAGGTCTCCCATTTTTTTAATTTTTTTTGATTTTTTATGGTGTTTTCAAAAAACCGGTCTAACTTGTCGCGTCGGCCGTCCGTGACTAGGGGGTGATCATGCATATCTGTTGATGACTCTATGATGAAATGCCTACCTGTGAAGCTAAAAATGATTTTTAGCAAAAATAACAGGCAAGCTATGGAGGACCCGTAGTTCAAATTCTACGATGGTTGTATGAATGGCCGGGAGTAGCTACGAGGGTCAGAAATGTATGATTTTTGGCAACCGTCCGTAGAATAGGGTCTACTTTGAGATAGACATGGAATGGCGCCGTTAGGAATGTCCCTCTTTGTAGCCGCTTCACGAAAAACATGTGTTTTTGACATTCGAAAAATGAAAAATGATTTTTTGTGAAACAAGCTGGAACCTCTCTTTGGCAACACTCTTTTCCATCACAATATGGAGGCATGTGCCAAATTTGGGCATATTATCACAAACTATTCAACGAATGTGGTCATATCATTGCTTGTTTGGCTTGAAAGCCATGAATCTTCGTTCATGGTAGGTCGTTTTTAGAACACTTTTTCAAGAAAGCATCGGTATTCCAAGTTTAGTATTTGTACTAGTTGGTAGGCCACATTTGATGATGTGACGCGGAGGTCTCCCATTTTTTTGAAATTTTGACGGTGTTTTCAAAAACCGTTCTAACTTGTCGGGTCGGTCGTCCGTGGCTAGGGTTTGATCATGCATATGTGTTGGTGATTCTATGATGAAATGCCTACCTGTGAAGCTAAAAATGATTTTTAGCAAAAATAACGAGAAAGCTATGGAGGACTCATAGTTCAAATTCTAGCCGGTTCCACCCGAATCAGCCGATGGTTGTTTGAATGGCCAGGAGTAGCTACGAGGGCCGAAAATGCATAATTTTTGGCAACCGTCCATAGAATAGGGTCTACTTTGAGTAGACATGGAATGGCGCCATTAGGAATGTCCCTCTTTGTAGCCACTTCATGAAAAACATGTGTTTTTGGCATTCAAAAAATGAAAAATGGTTTTTTGTGAAACAAGCTGGAACCTCTCTTTGGCAACACTGTTTGCCATCACAAGATGGAGGCATGTGCCAAATTCGGGCACATTATCACAAACTATTCAACGAATGTGGCCATATCATTGCTCGTTTGGCTTGAAAGCCATGAATCTTCATTCATGTCAGGTCGTTTTTGAGAACACTTTATCAAGAAACACATCAGTATTCCAAGTTTAATATTTTTACTAGTTGGTAGGCCACATTTGATGATGTGACTCGGAGGTCTCCCATTTTTTCGAATTTTTTACGATGTTTTCAAAAATCGGTCTAAATTTTCATGTCGGTCGTCCGTGGCTTGGGGTTTGATCATGCATATCTGTTGGTGATTCTATGATGAAATGCCTACCTGTGAAGCTAAAAATGATTTTTAGCAAAAATAACGGGCAAGCTATGGAGGACCCATAGTTCAAATTCCAGCCGGTTCCAACAGAATCGACCGATGGTTATCTGAATGGCCGGGAGTAGCTACGAGGGTCGGAAATGCATGATTTTTGGAAACCGTCCGTAGAATAGGGTCTACTTTGAGATAGACATGGAATGGCGCCATTAGGAATGTCCCTCTTTGTAGCTGCTTCATTTGGCATTCAAAAAATGGAAAATGGTCTTTTTGTGAAACAAGTTGGAACCTCTCTATGGCAACACTGTTTGTAATCACAAGATGGAGGCATGTACCAAATTTGGGCATATTATCACAAACTATTCAACGAATGTGCCAATATCATTGCTCATTTGGCTTCAAAGCCATGAATCTTCGTTTTTGGTAGGTCGTTTTTGAGAACACTTTTTCAAGAAAACATCGGTATTCCAGTTTTAATATTTTTACTAGTTGGTAGGCCAAATTTGATGATGTGACACGGAGGTCTCCTATTTTTTTGAATTTTTTACGGTGTTTTCAAAAACCGATCTAACTTGTAGCGTCGGTCGTCCGTGGCTAGGGGTTTGGTCATGAATATCTGTTGGTGATTCTATGATGAAATGCCTACCTGTGAAGCTAAAACTGTTTTTTAGCAAAAATAACAGGAAAGCAATGGAGGACCCGCAGTTCAAATTCCAGCCGGTTCCCGCAGAATCGGCCGATGATTGTCTGAATGGCCGGGAGTAGCTACGAGGGTCGGAAATTCATGATTTTTGGCATCCGTCTGTAGAATAGGGTCTACTTTGAGATAGACATGGAATGGCGCCATTTGGAATGTCTCTCTTTGTATCCGCTTCACGAAAAACATGTGTTTTTGGGATTCAAAAAATGAAAAATGGTTTTTTTGTGAAACAAGCTTGAACCTCTCTTTGGCAACACTATTTTCCATCACAAAGGTGGAGGCATGTGCCAAATTTGGGCATATTATCACAAACTATTCAACGAATGAGCATCCATGAGCAAGCACTAGAACACACAATTTTATCTTTCATCCATGAGCATGTTGGGAAACCTTGCATGGGAAACAAAAAATTTCCTACGCACACGCAGATCTATCCATGGTGATGAGCATCTATGAGAGGGAGAGTGGATCTACGTACCGTTGTAGATCGCTAAGCGGGAAGCGTTAAGAAACGCGGTTGGTGTAGTCAAACATCTTTGCGATCCAAATCGCCGTGCGTCCCGCGATCCAATCACGATCCGTCCCGCTCATGATCCCTCCCACGATATTGATCACGATCCGTCCCATGAACTTGATCACGATCCTTCCGATCTAGCGCCGAACGGACGGGACCTCCGCGATCAGCACACGTACAGCTTGATGACGATCTCCGCTGTCTTGATCCAGCAAGAAGGAGCGGAGAGGTAGAAGAGTTCTCCGGCAGCGTGACGGCGCTCCGGCAATGGTGCTGGAGCTATTCTGGCAGGGCTTCGCCTAAGCACTACAGAAAAACTGATCTAGAGGAGAAACTATGCACTGGAGGAACGGGCAGCACGTGGCTGAAAATTCTGTGCAAAAACCCTAAAACCTCTAGTATATATAAGAGGAAGAGAGGAGGAGGCTTGGCACAAGGGCCAAGCCTCCAAGGAGTCGGCCGAACCAGGTGGAGGAGGTGGACTCCACCTCCAATCCTAGTAGGACTAGGATTCACCCTATTTTTGCCGTTTTCCACTTTTTCTCTTTAGGCCTTTTTTCCCAAACTGCATGGGCCTTGTGTGGGACTTTCACCAGCCCACTAAGGGCTGGTAAGCACTCTCCCACAGCCCATGGAGCCTCTTGGGTCGAAATACCCCTCCCGATGGTCTCCCGGTACACTACCGACACTCCGTGTACACTACCGATGAACCCGAAACTTTTCCGGCTACCAAAACAGGACTTCCTACATATGAATCTTTACCTTCGGACCATTTCGGAGCTCCTCGTGATGTCCAGTATCTCATCCGGGACTCCAAACAACCTTCGTTCGCAACCATACATAACTCTATACTACCGAAACATCACCAAACCTTAAGTGTGTAGATCCTGCGGATTCGAGAACTATGTAGACATGACCGAGACACCTCTACGGTAAATAACCAATAGAGGGACCTGGATGCCCATATTGGTTCCTACATATTCTACGAAGATCTTTATCGGTCGAACCTCTATGTCAAGGATTCAGTTAATCCCGTATGATGTTCTCTTTGTTCTTTGGTATGTTACTTGTCCGAGATTCGATCGTCGGTATCTTCATACCTAGTTCAATCTCGTTACTGGCAAGTCTCTTTACTCGTTCCATAATACAAGATCCCATGACTAACACTTAGTCACATTGCTTGCAAGACTTCTTGTGATGTTGTATTACCGAGTGGGCCTTGAGATACCTCTCCGTCACACGGAGTAACAAATCTCAGTCTTGATCCATGCCAACTCAACAGACACCCTTGAATACCTATAGAGCACCTTTATAGTCACCCAGTTACGTTGCGACATTTGATACACACAAGGCACTCCTCCGATGTCCGTGAGTTGCATGATCTCATGGTCATAGGAACATATACTTGACATGCAAAAAACAGTAGCAATAAAATGACACGATCATGTGCTACGTTTGTAGTTTGGGTCTTGTCCATCACATCATTCTCCTAATGATGTGATCCCGTTATCAAATGACATCACATGTCAATGGCTAGGAAACCTTGACCATCTTGGATCAACGAGCTATTTCACTAGAAGCATACTAGGGACAAAGTATTGTCTATTTACCCACACATGTAATGTGTTTCCAATTAATACAATTATAGCATGGATAATAAACGATTATCATGAACAAGGAAATATAATAATAAACACTTTATTTATTTCCTCTAGGGCATATTTCCAACAGTCTCCCACTTGCACTAGAGTCAATAATCTAGCTCACATCACTATGTGATTTACATTGTAATGAATCGAACACCCATGCAGTTCTGGTGTTGATCATGTTTAGCCCTTGGAAGAGGTTTAGTCAACGGGTCTGCAACATTCAGATCCGTATGCACTTTGCAAATATTTATGTCCTTCTCCTCGATGTAATCGCGGATGGAGTTGAAGCGTCGCTTTATGTGAATGATCCTCTTGTGAAACCTTGGTTCCTTGGCCAGAGCAATGGCACCAGTGTTGTCACAGAACATGTTCATTGGATTAAGTGCACTCGGCACTACTCTAAGATCTGTCATGAATTGCTTCATCCAAACACCTTCCTTCGCCGCCTCCGAGGCTGCGATGTACTCCGCTTCACACGTAAAATCGGCTACCACACTTTGCTTGGAACTGCACCAGCTTACCGCTCCCCTGTTGAGAATAAATACGTATCCAGTTTGTGATTTAGAGTCGTCCGGATCAGTGTCAAAGCTTGCATCAACATAACCCTTTACGACGAGCTCTTCATCACCTCCATAAACGAGAAACATTTCCTTAGTCCTTTTCAGGTACTTAAGGATATTCTTGACCGCTGTCCAGTGCTCCATTCCAGGATCACTTTGAAACCTTTCGGCCATACTTATGGCAAGGCTGACATCGGGTCTTGTGCACATCCTTGCATACATGATAGAGCCTATGGCTGAAGCATAGGGGATGACACTCATCTCTTCTCTATCTTCTGTAGTCACTGGGCATTGAGTCTTACTCAACTTCACACCTTGTAACACAGGCAAGAACCACTTCTTGGACTGGTCCATTTTGAACTTCTTCAAAACTTTATCAAGGTATGTGCTCCATGAAAGTGCTATTAAGCGCCTCGATTTATCTGTATAGATCTTAATGCCTAATATGAAAGCAGCTTCTCCTAGGTTCTTCATTGAAAAACTCTTGTTCAAATATTCCTTCACGCTTTCTAGCATTTCTATATTGTTTCCAATCAGCAATATGTCATCCACATATAATACTAGAAACGATGTAGAGCTCCCACTAACTTTCTTGTAAATACAAGCTTCTCCATAAACTTCTATAAACTCAGACGCTTTGATCACCTCATCAAAACGCTTGTTCCAACTCCGAGATGCTTGCTCCAGTCCATAAATGGATCGCTGGAGTTTGCAAACTTTGTCAGCATTCTCTGGATCGACAAAACCTTCTGGTTGCATCATATACAACTCTTCCTCAAGGAAACCATTGAGGAACGTTGTTTTGACATCCATCTGCCAGATTTCATAGTCGAAGTAAGCAGCTATTTCCAACATGATTCTAACAGACTTAAGCATCCCTTACGGGTGAGAAGGTCTCATCGTAGTCAACTCCTTGAACTTGTGAAAAACCCTTTGCCACAAGTCGAGCTTTATAGACGGTGACAGTACCGTCTGCGTATGTCTTCTTCTTAAAGATCCATTTGTTCTGAATGGCCTTTCGCCCTTCAGGTAATACTTCCAAAGTCCATAGTTTGTTTTCATACATGGATCCCATATCGGATTTCATGGCCTCTAACAATTTCTCGGAATTCGGGCCCATCACTGCTCCTCCATAGCTCGTAGGTTCATTGTTGTCCAACAACATGACCTCCAAGACAGGGTTGTCGTACCACTCAGGAGTAGTACGCGGCCTTGTCTACCTACGAGGTTCAATAGTAGCTTGATCTGAAGCTTCATGATCATCATCATTACCTTCCTCTTCTACCATCGTAGTTTCCATAGGAACATCTTTCTGCGCTGCACTACTTTCTAGTTGAAGTAAAGGTTCAATAACCTCATCAAGCTCTATTTTCCTCCCACTCAATTCTTTCGAGAGAAACTCTTTCTCAAGAAATGTTTCGTTCTTAGCAACAAACACTTTGCCTTCGGATCTGAGATAGAAGGTATACCTGACTGTCTCTTTCGGGTATCCTATGAAGACGCATTTTTCCGCTTTGGGTTCCAGCTGTTCAGGCTGAAGCTTTTTGACATAAGCATCACATCCCCAGACTTTAAGAAACGACAACTTTGGCCTCTTGCCAAACCACAGTTCATATGGTGTCGTCTCAACGGATTTTGATGGTGCCCTATTTAAAGTGAATGCAGTTGTCTCTAATGCAAAACCCCAAAACGATAGTGGCAAATCAGCAAGAGACATCATAGAACGCACCATATCTAATAAGGTTCGATTACAACGTTCGGACACACCATTACGCTATGGTGTTCCGGGCGGTGTCAACTGTGAAAGAATTCCACACTATCTTAAGTGACTGGCAAACTCATAACTCAGATATTCACCTCCTCGATCAGATCGTAGGAACTTAATCTTCTTGTTACGATGATTCTCAACTTCACTCTGAAATTGCTTGAACTTTTCAAACGTTTCAGACTTGTGTATCATTAAGTAAATATACCCATATCTACTTAAGTCATCATTGAAGGTGATAAGATAATGATATCCACCACGCGCTGTCAGATTCATTGGACCGTACACATCAGTATGTATGATTTCCAATAAGTCACTATCCCGTTCCATTGTTCCAAAGAACAGCGTTTTAGTCATCTTGCCCATGAGGCATGGTTCACATGTGTCAAGTGATTCAAAATCAAGTGACTCCAAAAGTCCATCAGCATGGAGCTTCCTCATGCATTTTGCACCAATATGACCTAAACGGCAGTGCCACAAGAAAGTGGTACTATCATTATCAACTCTACATCTTTTGGCATCAATGTTATGAACATGTGTGTCATCACTATCAAGATTCAATATGAATAAACCCCTAACATTGGGTGCATGACCATAGAAGATATTACTCATATAAATAGAACAACCTTTATTCTCTAATTTAAATGAGTAATCGTCTCGCAATAAATAAGATCCAGATATAATGTTCATGCTTAACGCAGGCACTAAATAACGATTATTCAGGTTCATCACTAATCCCGATGGTAATCAAAGAGAGAGCATATCGTCGGCGATCACATCAACCTTGGAACCATTTCCCACGCGCATCGTCACTTCGTCCTTTGCCAGCCTTCGTTTATTCCGTAGTTCCTGCTTTGAGTTGCAAATGTGAGCAACTGAACTGGTATCAAATACCCAGGCACTACTACGAGAGCTAGTAAGGTACACATCAATAACATGCATATCATATATACCTTGTTTGTCGTTGGCCGCCTTCTTGTCAGCCAGGTACGTGGGGCAGTTCCGCTTCTAGTCACCAGTTCCCTTGCAATGAAAGCACTCGGTTTCTGGCTTGGGTCCATGCTTGGGCTTCTTTACAGGAGTAGCAACTACTTTGCCATCCTTCTTGGTTTTACCCTTCTTGCCCTTGACCTTGACCTTGCCATTTTTCTTGAAACTAGTGGTTTTATTGACCATCAACACTTGATGTTCTTTCTGGATTTCAGACTCAGCGACTTTTAGCATCGCAAACAGCTCGGCGACTGACTTGTTCATCCCGTGCATGTTATAGTTCATCACAAAGCTCTTGTAACTAGGTGGTAGTGTTTGAAGAACTCTGTCAGTGATCGCCTCTGGAAAAAGGGCAATTCCCAACTCCGCTAGACGAGTTGAATACCCAAACATTCTGAGTATGTGTTCACTGATAAACCCGTTCTGCTCCGTCTTGCAAGCATAGAACTTATCGGAGGTTTCATACCTCTTGATCCGAGCGTTCTTTTGAAAGATAAACTTCAACTCCTGGAACATCTCATATGCTCCATGACGTTCAAAACGTCTTTGAAGTCCCGGTTATAAGCCATACAATATTGCACACTGAACTATTGAGTAATCTCTAGTACGTGCCTCCCAAGCGTTCTTAACGTCTTCGGATGACACATCTTCTGGTTGGTCACCAAGCGGTGCATCAAGGACATATGATTTCTAGGGAGCCGTGAGGATAATCCTCAGATTACGGGCCCAGTCAACAAAGTTACTTCCATCATCTTTCAACTTAGCTTTCTCTAGGAACGCACTAAAATTCAGGGGTGCTACTGCACAAGCCATTGATCTACAACATAAATATGCAAAGTTTACCTAGACTATTGTTCAAGATAATGAGTTTAGTTAATCAAATTACTAAAGCTCCCACTCAAATCGACATCCCTCAGGTCATCTAAGTGTCGCATGATCCAAATCCACCAACTCAAGTCCGATCATCACGTGAGTTGAGGTGGCTTCAATGGTGAACATCATTATGTTGATCATATCTACTATATGACTCATGTTCGACCTTTCGGTCTCTTGTGTTCCGAGGCCATGTCTGTACATGCTAGGCTCGTCAAGTTTAACCCGAGTGTTCTGCACGTGCAACACTGGCTTCCACCCGTTGTATGTGAACGTAGAGTCTATCACACCCGATCATCACGTGGTGTCTCAACACGACGAACTTTCGCAACGGTGCACACTCGGAGAGAACACAATTTATCTTGAAATTAAGTGAGGGTTCACCATATAATGCTACCGTCGTCCTAAGCAAAACAAGGTGCATAAAAGGATTAACATCACATGTAAATCATAAGTGACATGATATGACCATGAACTTTTGCTTTTTGATCTCCATCTTGAAAGCACCGGCATGATCTCCATCGTCACCGGCAACACACCATGATCTCCATCATCTTGATCGCCATCAATGTGTCGCCATCGGGGTTGTCGCGCCCAACATGCTTCTACTACTATTGCTACCGTTTAGCGATAAAGTAAAGCATTACATAGCGCTTAATGATTGACACCCAGGTCATACAATAATTAAAGACAACCCTATGGCTCCTGCCGGTTGTCGTACTCGTCGACATGCAAGTCGTGATAATCTATAGATCACATGATCATCTCATATATCACATATATCACATCATGTAATTGGCCATATCACATCACAACATACCTTGCAAAAACAAGTTAGACATCCTCTAATTGTTGTTGCATGTTTTACGTGGCTGCTACGGGTATCTAGCAAGAACAATTCTCATCTATGCAAAAACCACAACGGTGATACACTAGTTGCTTTTCAACCTTCTCAAGGACCGCCTTTGTCAAATCTGATCCAACTAAAGTGAGAGAAACTGGCACCCGCAAGCCATCTATGCAAAAAGTTGCGGTCGAGGGAACCGGTCTCTCGTAAGCGTATGAGTAATATTGGTCCGGGCCGCTTCATCTCACAATACCGCTGAACCAAAATCCGACCAAGGGAGGAAGAAATCTAAGCATCAACGCCCACAAACCTTTTGTGTTCTACTCGAGATCTCATCTACACATAGACCTAGCTCTGATACCACTGTTGGGAAACGTTGCATGGGAAACAAAAAAAATTCTACGCACACGCAGATCTATCCATGGTGATGAGAAACTATGAGAGGGAGAGTGGATCTACGTACCCTTGTAGATCGCTAAGCGGGAAGCGTTAAGAAACGCGGTTGGTGTAGTCGAACGTCTTTGCGATCCAAATCACCGTGCGTCCCGCGATCCAATCACGATCCGTCCCGCGATCCAATCACGATCCGTCTCATGAACTTGATCAAGATCCGTCCCACGAACTTGATCACGATCCTTCCGATCTAGCGCCAAACGGACGGCACCTCCGCGTTCAGAACACGTACAGCTTGATGACGATCTCCGCCGTCTTGATCCAGCAAGAAGGAGCGGATAGGTAGAAGAGTTCTCCGGTAGCGTGACAGCGCTCTGGCGATGGTGTTGGAGCTATTCCGACAGGGCTTCGCCTAAGCACTGCAGAAAAACCGATCTAGAGGAGAAACTATGCACTGGAGGAACGGGCAGCACGTGGCTGAAAATTTGGTGCAAAAATTCTAAAACCTCCAGTATATATAAGAGGAAGAGAGGAGGAGGCTTGGCACAAGGGCCAATCCTCCAAGGAGTCGGCCGAACCAGGTGGAGGAGGTGGACTCCACCTCCAATCCTAGTAGGACTAGGATTCACCCTATTTTTGCCTTTTTCCACTTTTTCTCTTTAGGACTTTTTTCCCAAACCTCATGGGCCTTGTGTGGGACTTCCACCAGCCCACTAAGGGCTGCTAAGCACTATCCCACAGCCCATGGAGCCTCTTGGGTAGAAATACCCCTCCCGATGGTCTCCCAGTACACTACCGGCGCTCTCGGTACACTATCGATGAGCCCGAAAGTTTTCTATCGACCAAAACAGGACTTCCTATATATGAATCTTTACCTCCGGACCATTCCGGAGCTCCTCGTGACGTCCGGGATCTCATCTGGGACTCCGAACAACCTTCGGTCACCACCATACATAACTCTATACTACCGAAACGTCACCAAACCTTAAGTGTGCAGACCCTGCGGGTTCGAGAACTATGTAGACATGACCGAGGCACCTCTACGGTTAATAACCAATAGCGGGACCTGGATGACCATATCGGTTCCTACATATTATACGAAGATCTTTATCGGTCGAAGCTCTATGTCAAGGATTCAGTTAATCCCGTATGATGTTCTCTTTGTTCTTCGGTATGTTACTTGCCCGAGATTGGATAGTCCGTATCTAGTTCAATCTCGTTACTGGCAAGTCTCTTTACTCATTCCGTAATACAAGATCCCGTGACTAACACTTAGTCACATTACTTGCAAGGCTTATTGTGATGTTGTATTACCGAGTGGGCCCTAAGATACCTCTCCGTCACACGGAGTAACAAATCCCAGTCTTGATCCATGCCAACTCAACAGACACCCTCGGAGATACCTGTAGAGCACCTTTATAGTCACCCAGTTACATTGTGACGTTTGATACACACAAGGCACTCATCCGATGTCCGTGAGTTGCATGATCTCATGGTCATAGGAACATATACTTGACATGGAGAAAACAGTAGCAATAAACTGACACGATCATATGCTACGTTTGTAGTTTGGTCTTGTCCATCACATCATTCTCCTAATGATGTGATCTCGTTATCTAATGACATCACATGTCAATGGCTAGGAAACCTTTACCATCTTTGATCAACGAGCTAGTTCACTAGAGGCATACTAGGGACAAAGTGTTGTCTATTTACCTACACATGTAATGTGTTTCCAATTAATACAATTATAGCATGGATAATAAACGATTATCATGAAAAAGGAAATATAATAATAAACACTTTATTTACTGCCTCTAGGGCATATTTCCAACAGAGCATCCATGAGCATGCACAAAATTTCGATTCCCATCAATTACCAAAGTGAGCTTGGAAGGTAATGGACAGATTAACATGACCACATCCTTTTCATTGACATGTTCAGATTTACATGACCTGACATACTTAACATTGACTTATTTTCTTAAGATCTTCACTCCTCCTTCTTCTCTTTCTATGTGCAGACATATTTTGCTCAATCTTCAACTTAACATGATGGATGGATGAACAACAGCTCCATCAGGAACCATTTTTTGTAAACTTGTTCAACTTGACATGGATAAACAACAGCTCCATCAGGAACTTGACATGGATAAACGTAATAGCAATCTTCAACTAGATATGGATAAACATAATAGCAAACTTGTTCAACATAACAAAATTAAACATGTTCAACCACATAACTATAAACTGAGACACATAATATCAGACATAACAAAAGCAAACTGCGCGAGTAGTGGCGTCGTCGTCTAGCAAGCACAAGCACAAGCACAAGCAACTACAGCCCCTAGTAGTCGGGGTCATCCCAATTCTCCTCTACTGCTTGCCATAGCTCCAAACCTTCCTTGGTGATTTCGATTTTCTTCCATGCCTCATAGGTGATGTACGCATCTTTCGCTGCGTACTCAATGAGGTGTTTTGGCAGTGGGCTGATCCCCCATAGTTTGTGGTCATCTTGCCTATTGATCTTCTGCTTCATTGCCCTGTAGGATGGATGGATCAGGCTGGCTACAAACTCAAACAAAGCTTGATACTGCTTTCCATTGTTTGGAACTCTCCATTTGCGCTGCAGGTCGATATACTTGTCGGGGTTGATCTCCAAACCAAACAAATCCAGCTTCTCCTTGTCACCTCCAATGCAGAAGCCGACAAAGGTGTACAGATTCTTCTCTTGCAGGAGCGGGCGGAGTTCCTTGGGCCTGCATCAAGTTCAGAAATTAATCTGGTGCATCTACTTCATAAATTAATCTGGTGCATCAAATTCATCTACTTTAGAACTACAGAAACTTTAGAACTGTTGCATTTACCAATTTGTTGCCGCGGTGATGTGGTATACCAGGACGAGATCCTCAACACATAACTGCAGAACTACTGCCATCTGCAGTGGTTCATCTTCCCTGGTATACTCCACATCAACGCCGATGTTCCGCTCCAACATGCCGCCGAGCTTCATCCTCATCTCGCGGATCCTCCTGTCGGCGTCTTCTGGATTGCTGGTGCAGATGACATCCAGCGGCTCCTTCAGGTGGATTTCAACCTTGAGCTCCGTGGTGTAGTCTAGCTTCTGCCCGGTGGGGACCGGAACGTCGTCGTCGACCACCAGCGGCTCCTTGTCAGACGCCTCACCATGGTGATGCTTGGCAAACGAAAGGGAGTTGCTCCATGATGCCATTCGCTTGCCAGCCAGAGGGGAGTTGCTCCACGATGATTCCTCCACCATTGCCCTCCTGGATAGAGCAGAGGGTGGGGAGGGGAGGGCTTGAGATAGAGCAGAGGGGAGTTGCTTGATGGTGGAGGCAGATGGAGCAGCAGAGGGAGGCAGAGGGAGCGGCAATGTAATGAGGAGGGAGGTAGAGGGGAGTTACCTGGAAGAACAACCCCGTCCTGGCATCGTGGACGGGAGTTGCTAGTGGAGGGGAGACGTGGGGGAGATGTGTGTGTGGTTGCCTCAAAAACCAAACCGCCAGTGTGCCTTCTCGCATGCTCCACTCGCATTTAATGGCCTTCTTGCATACTCTGGCCGTTTCTCAAACAAAATTTTTTTTTGCTCCTTCAGCTCTCAAACAAAATAAAATAATATTTTGCTCTAAAATTAATGATCACTGCAGCCATATTTTGCTCTAAAATTAATGATCACTGCAGCCATCCAAAAATGGCACCAAAATGTCACTAGAGTCACCAAAACAATATTACAGCACAAAATGGCACCAAAGTATCAGCCAAAATGGCACCAGAGTCACTACAACCATCTTCACCATGAGCCAAAATGGCACCAAAACTACATGATTTTGCATTCTATCTTCACCATCTACCTCTTCATCACCAAAGTCACATGCATTTTGCTACCTGGAGAGAATTGTAGTAGAAATACTACATCAGGATCTCATAAACAAAAACTATAGAGAAGGTTGATCACAAATCAAAACAAGGAACATGCAGTAATAGTATTAGGTCACCAAGGAGACAAAATTTACCTTCATGTCCATTCGCTACTCATGGTCGTCGATACCAACCAAAGGAACTTTATGCCCACTCCTGTTTTCCTCATCGTCACTACAATATTGCAGCATGGTATGATCAGTGTTGTTTTCCTCATCCTCATCCTCGCTCTCTTGCCCATTCGCTACCACCTTTCTTCTTTTCTTAATGCCTTCAACCATTACAGCATCAACGAGCACACATTCCCGGTCCCTTCTCACTCTGCTTTGCACCAGAACTTCCATAGAGTCATCTTTAGCTTGCACTGGAACTTCGGTACAGTCATCATCCTGGTATGTTAGTCCACTACCACCGGGGCCCTTTTCCATTTCAGTTTCAATCACACTCCACAAGTGTCTGTGCTGAAAGGTTTGCACAACTCGCCATTCTTATACCAGCACCTTCCAGTGTTGATGCTTTTGAAGTGGCCATCATATTTGACAAAAGAGTTTCTCTTCTTCTTGCTGCCAAGCTCAAACCAGTCACAGCGAAATAAGACAACCGAGCAATGGATGCCTCCACTAGAGTTGCACCGCAACTCTATGATACTTCTCAGCTGACCATAGAAGTCAATGTTCTGACCATCATGTGACCCCTTGGTGACGATTCCACTATTCTGTGTCTTCCTTCTTTCCTCGCGGTTAACGTTGTGGTACCGGACACCGTCAGCAATGCATGCTGAATACACTCTCACTCGCTTATCTGGTAAGCATGCCAAAGCAAATAGATCATCACTGACCTTCTTCTCCTCATGCAACTTTCCAATCTGCACAAATAAACCATTTAGCAAGAATGGTATTTAACATTTGGTGAATAACACAGAAAACATAAAACATGTGGCTAAAGATCTCACATGGTTCTTAAACCATTTAGCAAATCCCTTGGCAACCCTTTTATCAACATGAATCTTGCTTCCTTCCTGATTTAACTCTTCCTTGCATTTCCTGCAATGCCAACAAAACATGTGAATTAAAACATTAGGCTGGTGCCAACCCAAGCAAAAAAATATAACGAGTGCACAAGATATAACGTACTCGATATATGGTAGAACCTCGGTGCAATTGCTGAGCACATGCCAAACCATCTTGTCATACTCATCACCAGCCTCCAAGTATTTTGAGACTCCAAGAAGTTTCACACCATGGTTGCAAACCAAGACATCACCACTTTGCGCATCAGACCACTCTATATTTCTGGCCGGCTAGTTCCATCTTGTTTCCACATCTTCAAAGTATCTAGAGCAAAATGTCAAGTACTCGTCAACAACATATGCTTTAGCAATTGAACCTTCTGGTCTTGTTGTGTTTCGCACATAATGCTTACAAGTAAGCAGCCTTCTTTCGATTGGGTACATCCAACTGTATTGCATAGGGCCTCTAAGCATTGCCTCTTTTAGTCAGTGCACCACCAAATGCACCATCACGGTGAAGAAAGCTAGAGGGAAAATCTTCTCGAGCTTGCAAAGAATAATTGGGATTTCCTTTTCAAGTCTTTGCAGAATAGTTGCCTTGAGTGTTTTGTAGCACAATTCTCTAAAGAAATTTCCCTGCTCAGCAACCGCTTCATATATATCCTTGTCCATGATTCCTCGGAGGCCCGCCGGTAAAATCCTTTGGAGGAGGATGTGGCAATCATGGGTTTTCAGTGCTGAAAGCTTGAATCCATCAGAAATAACACACTTTGCTAGGTTAGCAGCATAACCATATGGAAATCTCACCGCTCTTATGAATTCACATAATGCAAGCTTTTGTTCTTTAGTCATTGTATACCTTGCTCATGGCATTTCAAATGAATCTTCATCTTCATTAGGCTGTAGATGCAAATATTTTCTTATGCCCATGTCCTCCAAATCAATCCTAGAACTAACTGTGTCCTTTGTCTTCCCTTCAATTTTCAGAAACGTCCCTAGCAGATTCTCGCATATGTTTTTCTCAATGTGCATTACATCGAGATTATGCCTTAATTTCAAATCAACCCAGTATGGCAGGTCCCACAAACAAGACCTCCGGTCCCAACATTTACCTTCCTCACGCTTTCTTTTCTTGGAAAGCTTTCCTAGTCTCACATCTTTCACCTTTTCAAGTTGCTGCTCCAGCTCTTCTATAGTGAATTCAGCTGGCTTGTCACGGGTTTCATTCTCATCATTAAAATCTTTGCTTCTTCGCCAGCGATGGTCTTGGGGAAGAAAGCGGCGGTGCCCTATATAGCAGATCTTGTTCCTTAGTCTCTTTGAGCAAGTGTCTTTGTCACAATGGACACAGGCCCGATAACCCGGTGTGATCCTCCCAAATAGAGTGTGCAGCGCCGGGAAATCATGGATGGACCATATGATTGCAGCACGTAGATTGAACTTTTCTTCCGGACTATAGGCATCATATGTAGGTACACCAGTCCAGAGTTGGAGAAGTTCTTCTATGAGGGGCTCCATAAAGACATCAAAATCCTTTCCTAGAGACTCTGGACCCAGGATAAGCAACGACATCATGAAGTTGGACTGATCCATGCATGCCCATGGTGACAGGTTGTACGGCACCACAAAAATAGGCCACATGCTATAAGACGTGCTCATGTTCCCAAATGGATTAAAGCCATCTGTGGCAATGCCGAGTTTTATGTTCCTTGGATCTGCAGCAAAATCCAAATGTTTACTGTCAAATTCTTTCCATGCATCTCCGTCCGCTGGATGGCTCATCTCATTGTCCACAGGTTGCCACTTCAGCTTGTGCCATTGTACCTCCAGCGATGATTTCTTTGAGACAAACATCCGTTGTAGCCTTGGTATCAACGAAAAGTGCCTCAATACCTTCTCCGGTATTGACTTCTTACCATCAACATATTTCCACCTAGAGGCATTGCATTTTGGACAGTTGTCATGCTTCGCTAAATCCTTCCGAAACAAGACACGGTTATTTGGGCACACATGTATTGAAACATAACCTAGCCCCAGCCTACGGATTATGCTCAATGCTGTATCTTAAGACCTGGGAATGCAGTTATCAGGGAATTGCAAGGTCAAAAGGCGGAGTATTGCATTGAATGCAGCATTGCTAATCTGGTAGAAAGACTTGATGCGGAGTAACTTCATGGTGAAGGTGAATCTTGAAAATTTATCCCCTTCGTGAGTTGCATGCTTCGCCTCCTATAACACCTCAACAAACATAGACTTCTATCCCTCAGCACGGCCTTTAGAGTTGTAGAGATCCTTCAATAGGTCAGGAATCCTATCATCTTCATGCCCATCATGTTCCTCCAAACCAACATTATCTCGCAAAACCTTTTCCATAAAATCAATGCCAGCATCACCACCACCCATAATATGAGGGGGCTGTGTATCATCTTCAAAATGTTGAGGTTGTCCATCTAAAGGTTCTCCATGATACATCCATCTATCATATGTGTTGGCCATCCCATGAAGAAGCACATGATCTTTCACCATTCCTTGTTCTTTTCTTTTACGATTGAGGCATTCGCAGCATGGGCAAATAATGGCAACATCCTTGGCAAAATTTTCCCGAACAAATTGCATAAATTCATTAACTCCCTTCATATGTTCTTTGGAAAACCTTCTAGCTCCTTTTGTAATCCAGCTTCTGTCCATCTGCCAAAGACAACAAATTGTTGCAACTTAGCAACCAATCTAAGTGCATCAACATTAATTAATGAAAATGGATGGCAGTAATGGCAGCTAAAAATCCAGAAAATTTTATATGCTAATTGCCTAACCACAACATAGAAACAAACAAATTTGTAAATCAAACCAATATTGAAATTGGCATGAATTTAAATTGCTGACAAGGATAATCAAATCAAACAAAACCAACATTTTAGAAGGATTTTGTTTTAGGGAAAGACCAAGCTAGCTAGCTCCTAACAATTACTATGAAGATAAACAATCTGCACACAAACAATCTACAGACAAACAAGCTGATGAACACCTAACTCCTAACAATCTGCAGACCATGCTAGCTAGCTCCTAACAATCTGCATCAACAAAATTCATCTATGAAGTTTCTACCAATGCGCATCTAGCTCCTAACTCCTAACAATGCGCATCTAGGGTTCTTTAACAGATTTAGATCAGAAGAGAGGGGGAGAGGAGAGGGGGAGAGGAGAGGGGGGAGAGCATACCGGGAGGCCTGCTTGTGGCGGCGGCCACGGCGAAGAGTCCCCCATCCTTGGTGAGCCGCTCCTGTTGAGCCAAGCGGCCCCTGCCAGTTGCTTCCGCCGTCGTGGGCGAGGCGCGTGCCAAGGCAACACAAGCGTCAGTGGCCCTCGGCCCTGCCTCCCTGCCGGTTTCTTTTGTCGCCGGCCTCGGCCCTGCTACCCCCGCCAGTTGCTTCCGCCGCCGGCCCCGGCCCTACCACGCCCGCCAGTTTCTTCCGCCATCGCCTACGCTAGACCTAAGAAACAAGAGGGGAGATTTTTGCTAAGTGTTGGAGACAGCTACTGCTCGAGTCCCCGCTCGATGCTGCCATCGGAGTGAATTGGTCCCACTTGTCAATGAGTTAAGACAGCTACTGGATATATAATACATACAATACTACTACTAGTTGAGCAACAGAGCTTCTCTAGCCCAGTGGCTGGGAGCGTCGTCCCACTACCTCAAGTTGCGGGTTCGAGTCCCTGCTGTGCTTCTTTTTTAGCGAGGGAATAAACAAATTAAGGCGTCTGTCAAATGGGTCCCACTTGTCAGAGTGTGATCCTGTCAGCAAAAATGACACGTAGACATTGACACATAAGCGAGATTGCAGAGGTGGCTGCCTAATCATCCTAATGCATACAAACTCAAGTGCAATGACCTTTTATATTGGTCATGATCAGTTAGAAATAAGGCACCGACAGTGCCATCTGCTTTATGACCTTCTAGTGCAATGCAATTACGACCTTTCTGAACAAAATGGTCGTTGGTGTTTAGGGTTAGGACCCCTCCGGACAGCTTACGACCAATTTGCCTCAAAAGGTCATAGATTTACGACCATTTTTACAAGGTCACTGACATAAGGTCACAAGATAGCATATTTCTTCTAGTGATTTTTACACAATATGTTCCCCTTTGAGAGGTTCATGGGAGTCCTAAAGAAATATGTCTGTAATAGTGCTAGGCCAGAAGGAAGCATCTCCATGGGCCATCAAACAGAGGATGTCATTGGATTTGGTGTTGACTTCATTCCTGACCTTAAGAAGATTGGTCTCCCTCAATCGCGGTATGAGGCTAGACTGAGTGGAAAAGTCACGCTAGGAGCAAAGTCAATAATATGTGGGGACGGGCATTCTTTGTCTCAAGCACACTACATAGTTCTACAAAATTCTACCTCCGTGACCCCGTATGTCGATGAACACAAGAACATTCTGCGCTCCAAGCACGCAGAGCAGTGTGACAACTGGATTACATGTGAACCCATCAAGACTTTCGGCAGTTGGTTGCAAACACATCTCAGGTGTGACAACACTGTTTCTGATGATTTGTACTCGTTGGCCAGGAGACCATCTTTAACTATAGTGACTTACAAAGGGTACGAGATAAATGGGAATACATTTTACACGATCACCCAAGATCAAAGGAGCAACAACCAAAACAGCGGTGTCCGCTTTGATGCAGCAACGACCAATGGGAAGGTCGACACATATTATGGTTACATAGAGGAGATATGGGAACTTGACTATGGACATGATTTGAAGGTCCCTTTATTTCTATACAAATGGGTCAATCTTACAAGAGGCGCGGTACAGGTAGACTCGCATTATGGAATGACAATAGTGGATCTTAACAATCTTGGCTACACAGACGAACCATTCGTCCTAGCCAATGATGTGGTGCAGGTTTTCTATGTTAAGGACATGTCTACCAAACCGAGAAAAATAAAAGATAAGGAAGCGAATACATCATACGATGAGCACACAAAAAGTCTGGAGTTCAAATAAGTTCAAGAAAATGAATTCCGTTTGTAACAGATGAGTTTTCGTCCGAAACCCTCATACTTCAAAAGAGATAGTCCATTTTGTTCACGAAGTGCATCCAACTTTTGCCGTAACCCTCTCAAAATTTTAGAACATGCTATGTGGGTGAAATGATGATAACATGCCAACTTTCAACCTTTTCAGAGTTCATTTGTAGTGCTTTTCAATTTCAGTGTCATTTAGCTCAAAAAAATCAATAACTGCATGAAAAATAACAAATGAAGTCGGAAAGGGTTGAAAATTGATGATGTGGCTTTGAATGGTGTATTTTGAACATACAAAAAGTCTGGAGTTCAAATAAGTTCAATAAAATGAAATGCCTTTTGTAACAGATGAGTTTCCTTCTGAAACCCTGATACTTCGAAAGAGATTGTCCGTTTTGTACACGAAGTGCATCCAGCTTTTGCCATAACCCTCTCGACCTTTTAGCACATGCTATGTGGGTGAAATGATGATACCATGCCAACTTTCAACCTTTTTAGAGTTCATTTGTAGTGCTTTTCAATTTCAGTGTCATTTAGCACAAAATGTGGCACCATCGGGGACCAAAGGTGGGCATTGGTCCCGGTTAGTGCCACGAACCGGGACCAATGCTCCCTGTATATAAGCAAACACTTAGCAGTTTTTGAGCCAGTCTCTCGCCGAAGGCCAGATCCCCACCCACGCTGTTAGGCTGCCCGAATCTCGCGCGCTCTCCGTCGCCGTCGCTGCCGCCAGCCGCCTCCCCTATCGCCCCCGGCATCGCCCCCGCAGCCCCTGTCACCGCCCCTCCCCCGCCACCCCCATCATTGTCGCCTCTCCATTGCCGCCCTGCCCCCATCGCAGCCCCGTCACCTTCGCGTCGCCACCCTGTCGCTGCTCCGCCGCTGCCGCCCCCATTGTGAGCCTTAGGAAAAATTAGTATGTGTGAGCCTTAGGGTTTATGTTTATATGATGAATGTTTATGTTTTAGTTGTTTTATGTTTTATTTAATTATTAGGAGTCTTAGGAAAAAAATTAGTGTGTGTATGTTAGATTACATAATTATTTTGGGTTTTACGAAAAAAATAGTGATTAAACAATAAGAAAACATTCTCATAGGAATTTGTCGATGATGCCCAGCCCGAATGCTCATCGTCTAGGAGTCCGCGAGAGCCTGCTTGATAGGCGCCATGTCCGGGACTGGGCTCCGCCGGGCTGGCACTAGGAGGTGCTACCTTCCCGGGCTCGGAGGTTGGTGAGGAATCCAGGTCTCGTCGTCGACCCGGACCTTCTGTGGTGGCAGTCACATAGGCCACTTTCGGTGCGAAGGGAGCAGGCACCCGTGGAGGTGGTACATCGTCGTGTCAAGGAGCAGGACGAGCACGTCCGTCGCTACATCGCGGCGTTGGACGCCCGGTTCGACAATACCTGGCAGATCCTTCAGAGATCTCACCCGATTTATGATCCCATGATGGTTCCTTATATTTGGGTGTCCACCGCCAACGACTCATAGACCGCTAGTGAACCGAGTTCACCGTCCTCCACTTTGGATTCTAGGATATTCGATCTGTATTAGTGATCTTATATGATAATATTCGAGATGTATTAGTTAATATTTGATGACGCATTAACTGGATTATTCGGGATGATGTATTAGTGATATTATATTTGAGTTCATTATAAATATTAACTTATTTGTGATATTTTATCGTATAATGCATGTGTGACTTTCAGTCTGTCATTGCTCCTTGTGTGACTTTCATGTGTGTTCTTGATGGAGGAATCCCGATTGTTGTCGTGGGGGCGCCTCCTCTTTTTTCTCTTCTTTGCGATATACTCGTCGATATATCGTGCAAGAAGAGAAAGGGGGGCATCCATCACCGGCGATCGAACTATTACTGTGAGGGAGTGCCCACCAACATATATACACCACCATATCAGTGTGAGAGAGAGCGCACCAACACACCATGAGATATGAGAGTTACTTAAGGAAAGCCTCGATGGAACGAAAGTCACAGACGTATTAGGATCCAAAGCATTCCCTAATTCTTGAACTGGATTATTCAGGATGATGTATTAGTGCTATTATATTCGAGTACACTATAAATATTAATGTATTTGTGATATTTTATTGGTATAGTGTGTGTGTGACTTTCGGTCTGTCGTTGCTCCTTGTGTGACTTTCATGTGTGTTCTTGATGGAGGAATCCCGACTGTTGTCGTGGGGGGCGCCTCCTCTTTTTTGTCTTCTTTTCGATATACTCGCAGATATATTGCGCAAGAAGAGAAGAGGGGGGCGTCCATCACCGGCGGTCGAACTATTACTATGAGAGAGTGCCCACCAACATATATACACCACCATATCAGTGTGAGAGAGAGCGCACCAACACACCATGAGATATGAGAGTTACTTAAGGAAAGCCTCGACGGACCGAAAGTCACACACGCATTAGGATCCAAAGCGTGTCATAATTCTTGAACTGGATTATTCGGGATGATGTATTAGTGATATTATATTCGAGTTCATTATAAATATTAATGTATTTGTGATTTGCAAGTCATTCTGGTAAAACATAGGGAATTTTTTCTATGTCATTGCTCGATATATGAAACAGGTTGACTTTACGTCTGTTTCGTCTCCTTGTGTGTCTTTCAGTGAGGGAGAGTGCCCACCATATACGTGAGATGAGAGTTTAGGAAGGAAAGACTTGACAGACCTAAAGTCAACCCATTGCATATTGAGTAATAGTGATCTGTGTGTTGATCGGTTTTCTCGTAGTTTCCTTCGATCGATTTTAAATGTTTCAACTATGAACATAGGAAATGTCTGACGACGAAAGGGAATTCGCTATGCGCGGAGACTGCAAAGACGAGCGCGGCCTGTGTGACAAGCCTTTCCTAGTTGATGGTAGGCGCTTCAGCATCATGCTGGATGAGACCTTCGAAGTGGATAAAGTAAGTCACAACGACAAGTCTTTTTTCGTAATTAAGCATGACTTCTGCTTCTTTTTCTTCAACTTATAATTTTAATTGTTTACTATTCTACTAGCATATCCCCTTCCATGCAAGAATTGTTGTCTTGGATAAGATTGATTTCAATACTAAAAAAACTATGGAGGTAAAGACAGTTCACTTGAGGACTGAGCATGGTTTTACTTTTGCGATAAAATTGTACCATGAAGACACCTAATGCTATTTTGAATGCAAAACTTGGAGAGCACTATGCAAGGCTTATGCATTTGAGCCTAATATGCTTATCACCTTTGATATTCATGCGGAAGATGAAATTGAAGGTAGAATCGACATCTGGGTCGATGTGCAGACGCCTCCAGTTCTACCATTATGTGAGTTTCTCAACCATATTTATTAAGTAATTTATATTTTTTATTTAAAAATAGTTGACAACTTATTTGCATTGACAGCTTATTTTCATTCTTCAAAAAATGTATGGAAGA
The DNA here is from genome assembly GCA_022496015.1 of Hordeum marinum. Taxonomy (NCBI): domain Eukaryota; kingdom Viridiplantae; phylum Streptophyta; class Magnoliopsida; order Poales; family Poaceae; genus Hordeum; species Hordeum marinum. Next base: position 518,892,701 of record CM039673.1, read on the forward strand.
TGGTAGACAGAACCTACTACTATAGTGATGAAGCAGAATTAACTTATAAGGAGAAAGATCATCTTACCGCATTTCTTAGTCATCTTGTGAATTACAATAGCTATTATCAAACTCCTCCATATTATGGTCAATATGTGCCACTAGTGCACGTGGTGAACTATGGTAACATCCATGGAGATTGCATGGTAAGATTTTCTACTATTATGACATCCGTGCATCTTTTGCATAAATTCTTCTAAAACTAAACTAAATTGCTAACTACAAAGTTATTACTATGTTTTTCAATAGAAAATCCCAAAGGATTGTGTGCCTCATCTGATGTTTCCGAGAGGTCGCGTTGTTCTTATGAGCTTAGGGCCACCACGGTCAGGTCAGCCTACGCATCACTCCTGTCCATACCAGATTTCTAAAACTGATGAAGACATGACAATCAAAGATTGGAAAAAATGTATGGTCAATCGTAGAGAGCTACTTGGAAGCAACATTGTGCATAGGCCAAGAATGGGAGACAGGATGATCTCCATTCTTCATAATGGAGAGTCAGGGCCTATCTTGTTTTATGATATTATACCTAAGAGAGGGTAGAGTAGGTCCTATGAGAGAGGACTAGGTCCTAGGTACAACGTGTTATTATGTGCTACAATGTGTTAGAGTTGATGAGGAGGAGGAGGAGGAGTTGTGATTATGACTAGTGACCAACTTGTTATATGATGTCTCATTGACGAAAATGATGATTAAATAGTGTTATATGTTCTCTCTATATGTATAGTACGTAGCATCGCGACCAAGCACGAAGATAAGAGAGGTCACTTCTCTCTATTAGCTAGCTAACAAAATATATGAAACCCCTAAATTAACCCTCCAAAACCCTCCAAAACCCCCTTCTTTAAAAAAAACAGCTCCTCAGCTGCTGACGCGTGGACGCTCTTTGGTCCCGATTGGTGTTTCCAACCGGGACCAAAGGCCCTCCTGCCTAGGCTCGACGGAGTGGCCACGTGTAGCCCCATCTATCACAGTTCGTAAGCGAACCGGGACTAAAGGTCATGGGCTTTAGTCCCGACCCTTTAGTCCCGGGTCCAGAACCGGGATAGATGGGCCTCTAGAACCGGGACAAATGGGCCTTTTTCCACTAGTGCCTGGGCATCCTTGTTTCCATGATAGCATTGCGTGTGCTCAATTTATATGCTTACAAGCCATGCCACAATCCCTTGTCACACCATATGTTATGCATGATGACAACACTTGTGCGGTGATTCACCACTTGAATTCTTGGTTATGCACTAACGCTAACCACATTTGTTTTTCCAAGTGTTTGTTGTATTTGCTCCTTTTGAAGAAATTCCTAGACAGTGAGACATTGGAGCGTGCCCCTTTAGAGCTTGCAGATGATGAGCGCTTGGTGATCATCCACCTCAACATGGCGTCAACATATCCTTCCCATGGTGATTTGGATCTTGATCCGAGGACAGATCTTTCCCAAGGGAGAGGGGATGATGCGGAGCATCCTACGGACATCACCATGACAAGAGTCCGTTTGGCAAGTGATACGTGCCACTACTATGTCACATACATAAAGGTGAATCATCTCCTTTACACGTGCTCACTTGACCCCTTCGAGGATGGTATACTACTTGACACTCCTCCCGTGTGCATGCATAGGTATTGCCGGAGCTTCACAGATGATGAGGAGGAGTGCCAGCACCTACGTACAACTACACGATCCGCGAGGGTGTTGGAAATATGCAATAATAAATTGGTTATTATCATATTTCCTTGTTCATGATAATCGTTTATTATCCATGCTAGAATTGTATTAATCAAAAACTCAGATACATGTGTGGATACATAGACAACGCCATGTCCCTAGTATGCCTCTAATAGACTAGCTCGTTGATCAAAGATGGCTATGGTTTCCTAGTCATGGACATGAGATATCATTTGATAACGGGATCACATCATTAGGACAATGATGTGATGGACAAGACCCAAACTACAAACGTAGCATATGATCATGTCAGTTTATTTCTACTGTTTTCTACATGTCAAGTATCTGTTCCCATGACAGTGAGATCATGCAACTCACTGACACCGGAGGAGTAACTTGTGTGTATCAAACGTCACAACATAACTGGGTAACTACAAAGGTGCTCTACAGGTATCTCTGAGGCTTTCTGTTTGGTTGGCATGGATCAAAACTGGGATTTGTTACTCCGTATGACGGAGAGGTATCTCAAGGCCCACTCGGTAATACAACATCACAACAAGCCTTGCAAGCAATGTGACTAAGTGTTAGCCATGGGATCTTGTATTATGGAACGAGTAAAGAGACTTGCCGGTAACGAGATTGAACTAGGTATAGAGATACCGATGATCGAATCTAGGGCAAGTAACATACCGAAGAACAAAGGGAGTGGCATATGGGATTAATTGAATCCTTGACATATAGGTTCAACCGATAAAGATCTTCGTAGAATATGTAGGAGACAATATGGGCATCCAGGTCCCGCTATTAGTTATTGACCGCTATTAGTTATATGAATGTAACATCCCAAACTTTGGAATGTTATAATAATTATTAGAATGATTGTTTGTTTGCTTGAGTGGTTGAAAGTGAGTGAAATTTGAAACTTTTTGTAATTTTTTTGAAAGTTGAATGAGAGGGAATGAAATGACTTTCCCAAACTTTCACTTTGCATTTTGATCACCAGGAATTCAAATTCATTTCATCACAAAACCCCAGAGTGAAGAGGATATGACTTCTTCCATTTAAAGAAATGAAAAGGGATTTGAAAATAATTTTTGATAATATTTCAAATCTAACAACTTTATGCAACTCAATGATTTTCATGAGAGAAGATAACATGACTTCTTCAAATATATGAAATATGAGTTGGAAGTTAAACCAAGGATTTGGAAAAGGGAATTTGAAATCTATTTGAGTTTCAGTTTCATTTGAATTTCCTATTTGAATTTGCAAGTATTCAAACCCCTTGTCAAATATTTTGAGAGGAGTAATATGACACTCCAAAACCAGGGGTAATTTGTGAAGTTTTTGAATCCTCAAACCCAAAAAGTTATTTGAAAAATATTTGCAAAAGTAAATAAAACCAATTAAGGCATTTTCTCAAAAAATTGATTTTTTTAAATATTCAACTGCCAGAATAAAAATGTCCATTAAATGGCATTTATTATTCTGTTAATTTTGATATAAACTTTGACTATATTTGGAATTTATTAGAATGCATTGAACAAGTTTTATGTCTCTGGTAAAATCATAAATAGAAAACGGTAACGGTTTATAATAAAACCGGCCGGCCCAACGACATTAAATGCCGAGACCGTTACCGGTCGGTCGCCCGCTGACTACGCTCGCCCTCTCTCTGTCGCTGACACCCTGGCCCCACGCGCCCGACCGAAACCGTCGCCGGTCATCACCCTCCTCCCATGCGCCCGACGCCGTCGCCGGTTCCCCTCGCCGCGGACCCCCTCCCTCCTTTACTCCCCTACCCCGCACCTGGTCCTATAAATAGCCGGCGCGCCATTTTCGACGTGCTGCTTCCCCTGCCTTCCCCGCACCCTCCCGGAGCCCACAAACCTCCCTCTCTCGCTCGCCCGCATCTCCCCATCTCCTCGCCTTCTCTGGAGACCCATCGGAGCCCCTTCTCCATCGGCACCCGAAACACCACCGCCGCCTCTGAGCTCGCCGTCGTCGCCACCTTCGTCCCTGAGTCCTCCGACACCACCATCCTCATCGCCGTCTTCGCCTGCGTCAAACGGAGCCTTCTCCGTCGCCAGAGGACCACCGGAGGCGTGTCCCCGACGACCTCGCCGTCCCTGCCATCGACGTCGACCTCGCCGGAGCTCTTTCCACCACGGTGAGCACTCTCCCCCGTCCGATCTCGTCTCAACGGCGTAGATTAGAATCCCCGTACCCCTTCGGTTCTTTTAGAAAGAACCGGCCGGTTTTTCTTTTGAAATTATAGACCGAACTGTTTTCTGTTATGTCTCGGTCGTCCGCCCGAAAACTCCCTAGCACATGCACACCAGACCAATCAGGAAGCGCCACGTGTACCCCCTGACCGTTAGAAGCACATTTTTTTCTTTTCTGTTTCCAGAATAAGTTCTGATTTTATTTTCTTTATATATTTTAAAATACTTAATTTTTTTAATTGATTTCTTTTGCATTAGATCAAAAATTTCATATAGTTTCTGTGAATACCAAATTTGACTATGTTTGAACATTTAAATTTGAATTTAAACAGATTGGATTTAAATTTTGTTTTCTGAATATCTTGAGTTTTATAATGTATTTTTGATTGATTCTTTTTCCTACTTGTCACTAGTGATATTAGTTATCATTAGGAAGAGTTTGAATTTTTTTAGAATAACTCTGATTAGGATTTTAACTAGAAACAGAATCTGTTTAGTTTGTTAATATAGTTTAATTAGTTTTATTTTGTTAGTTTAAATCTGAGTTTGTTTTAATTTGATTAGTAGGTTCTGTTAGTTAAACTTTAGGTGTTTTACTTACTGTTAATAAAAACATAAATTTTCTTAGTTTGTTTCTTTATCAATATAGGAATCACAACTCCTCTTCAAATAGGTTTAATTTGTTATAAAACAAACTAGTTAGTAATAGTTTATTCCAACAAAGTTTTATATAATTAAAATATGTTTTCTAAGAAAAAGTTTTTAGTAATCTTTTCTGTTAAGAAATGTTGTTAATAAAAATGGTTTAGTTTTACTCTATTATAGGAAACTATATTCTCTATCATTAGGTAATGTTTTATAAAACAACTTAGTTTTAGTAGAGATTATTCTCACAAAGTTTTAGATGATCTAATTCTGTTTTGTAACAAAGATATTTTATTACTTATTTTCTGTTAACTTAGTTGTTTCATAATTTGTTTTCTCTTAGTTTATGGTTGTGCTTGTAGTTAAGTTCATTAGACAAACACTCTTGTTGTTTAGGATAATGTTTTCATAGTTTTACTTGTTCTTCAAAAGTAATTCTTTTTGCTAGTAAAATATTTACTAAAATACTTTTGTTGTATTTTACTTTGTTATTGTTTTGTTACTATTGAAAATAGTTGTTTGTAAGGGAAAACTACTTTAGTTGTGTTCTTGAAAGCTTTCTGGATTTTAACTTTTGTCTTAAGTATTTCCTTCGTCAACCTTGTTGTTTTTGTTTCTTGTGTTACCCTATGATTGTTAGAATTGATTGCTAGTATGATTGCTTATATGTATGCAATGTTTGTTATATAGATTTTCATCGGAGAGTGACGAATAGTCTATCAAGTTATTTCTGAGAGCGATCTTTATCTTCATCAACAGTACAGGCAAGTTCACCTTGACCATCTACTTCATACCTATGTTTTTATTGCATGTAGTGACATCATTCAACACATCCCTCCCGTAGTGTTATTGAAATTCTTGTAGTTGAGTAGAATGCATGAGGTAGGAACCCACCACTGGTTACTAAAGCCCCGGGAACGTGAGTTACTTTTATGCTATGCTAAAGTAGACGGGGTTTGGTATGAGTGTTCGTGAGTGGTGTGAAGAAGGACTCTACGTCAAGACGACAACTTCATGAAGACATCTTCAAGTCCTGCATCTTCAAGACCTCAAGTCTTCAATACTCGAGAAGACAAGTTTTCAATACACACTACTGGGTGAAGGATGGAATTGATGGGCACCCTGGAGAAACCAGTGAGTGGCTGGGATGCATGGAGAAGCGCCATGACATCTTGCGGAAAGCTTCACCCAGACTCAAAGAGAAGGATGAATACTTCATGCCCGGAAGCTTACATGTGTAGCCACAAGTCATTATGGGCTCTGGCTTGGTTGATCTTTGTTGTGACTCTGCTGGGCAGTGCTACGAGATGTAGTCGACGTTAGGATTGGATGGGCACTGCCGGACAGTCAGGGAAGCACTCTGAAAGACCATGTTTCTTTCATCCTGTTCTCAAACACCAGGCAGTGCGAGGACTTACCAGGAGGGAAAGAATCTTTTGGGTAAAGTACACAACACTCTGCAGAGTTAAAACCTAATCGATTAGCCGTGTCCCCGGTTACAGACAATTTGAGCTTCTAGACTTCGATCTATCTGTGAACTCTCAACACTGGACTGATAACTAATTGTGGGCAACTTATGATACTTATGGGCATTGAGACATTCGGGTTGGCAGAACCATGTCATGATAGGTAACTCTATAGTGAAATTCCTGATATTCCTTTTGTTGTAGGAAAATAAAATCAGCTTTTACGCAAAAACTTAGACACAGAGCCACAAAGCTTTTGCATATAGAATAGTCTTTATTCTTCTGTTCTACTATGGTGATCTTGCCAGTACATTCAATGTACTGACCTACACGGCTGCAACGTCTTATGTTGCAGATACTCTTCTATGATGGGTAAGAGTACGATTCAGGGTTACGGTCCGCACTCAACTTGTCGTTGGTGTTATTGGGAATCCACTCCCGTTGACTGTATCCGCTGCTATTTTAAGGTATATATCAGTTTTACGTTAATTACATGTGATTGCACTTTGATATATACATTGATGTACTGTGTGTGCCAGCATACTGATCTAGGGATGGCACAGAAAACACAGAGGCTTGACTCGTTTTGAGTCGGGTCGCTACAATGAAGTCGGTATTCGGGTTCCGGAAAAGTTTCGGGACTTACCGGTTTTGTGAGGGGAGTGCCGGAAGTGTTCCGAGGGTCCAGCGGGAGGGTCCACCTGCCTCGGAGGGCCCTATGGGCTATGAGAGGGGGCGCACCAGCTCCTAGTGGGCTGGCCGCCCCTCCCACCTGAGGCCCATGCGGCTGGAAGGGCTAGGGCAGGCCCAAGAGGGGGCGCCCCACTTGCCTTGGGGGCCAAGTTACCCCCCTTGGCCGCCGCCCTACCCTAGGGGAAACCCTAGGGTGCCCCTCCTCCTATCCCTCCTATATATATGTGAGGGGAGGGAGGGCTGCAACACCCTAAGTCACGGCGCAACCCTTCCTCCCTCCCCGATTGCCTCTCCTCTAGTAGACTGGTTCGGCACCGCTTAGCGAAGCTCTGTCGGATCATCTCCACCACCGCCGCCGCCACGCCGTTGTGCTATCAGCGAACCCATCTACCTCTATGCTCCCTCATGCTGGATCAAGAAGGCAGAGATCCTCATCAAGTTGTACGTGTGCTGAACACGGAGGTGTCGTCCGTTCGGCACTTGATCGGGAGTTCGTAGGACGGCTTGCGATTTGGATCACGAAGACGGACCACTACATCAACTGTGTTCTTTAGCGCTTCCGCTTAGCGATCTACAAGGGTACGTAGATCCTATCTCTCTTCTCATAGATGCTCGTCTCCTAGATTGATCTTCGTGAAGCGTAGGAAAATTTTGTTTCCCATGCAATGTTTCCCAACAGTGGTATCAGAGCTAGGTCTATGTGTAGATGAGATCTTGAGTAGAACACAAAGAGTTTGTGGGCCTTGATGTTCAGATTGCTTCCTTCCTTAGTATTTTCTTGGTTCAACGGTATTTTGGGATGAAGCGGCTCGGACCGACTTTACTCGTACGCTTACGACAGACCGTGTTCCATCGACAGACATGTGACGTCGTCGCATAAAGATGGCTGGCGGGTGTCTGTCTCTCCCACTTTAGTTGGATCGGATTTGATTAAGGCGGTCCTTGTAGAAGGATGAAAATCAATCTTGATATCATCGTTGTGGTTTTGCGTAGGTAAGAATCGTTCTTGCTAGATACCCATAGCAGCCACGTAAAACATGCAACAACAATTAGAGGACGTCTAACTTGTTTTTGCAGGGTATGTAGTGATGTGATATGGCCAATTGCATGATGCGATATATGTGATGTATGAGATGATCATGTGTTTGTATAGAATATCACGACTTGCATGTCGATGAGTACGGCAACCGGCAGGAGCCATAGGTAGTACAATAATTTGATTATTGTATGACCTGCATGTCAATCTTTAAGCGCTTGTAATGCTTTACTTTATCGCTAAGTGGTAGCAATAGTAGTATGAGCATGGTGGGCGCGACAACCCCGATGACGACACAATGATGGAGATCATGGTGTTATGCCGGTGATGTTGGACATCATGCCGGTGCTTTGGAGATGGAGATCAAAAGCACAAGTTCATGGCCATATCATGTCACTTCTGAATTGCATGTGATGTTAATCTTTTTATGCACCTTGTTTTGCTTAGGATGACGGTAGCATTATAAGGTGATCACTCACTTAAATTTCAAGATGAATTGTGTTCTCCCCGAGTGTGCACCATTGCGGAAGTTCATCGTGTTGAGACACCACGTGATGATCGGGTGTGATATACTCTACGTTCACATACAACGGGTGCAAGCCAGTGTTGCATGTGTAGAACACGCGGGTTAAACTTGACGAGCCTAGCATGTATAGACATGGCCTCGGAACACAAGAGACTGAAAGGTCGAACATGAGCCATATAGTAGATATGATCAACATGATGATGTTCACCATTGAAACCACCTCATCTCACGTGATGATCGGACTTGAGTTGGTGAATTTGGATCATGTATCACTTGAATGACCGGAGGGATGTCAATTTGAGTGGAAGTTCTTAAGTAATATGATTAGTTGAACTCATTATCATGAACATAGTCAGTAGTGTCTTCGCAAATTATGTAGTAGCTCACGTTGTAGCTCCCTCGAATTTTTATATGTTCCTATAGAAATAGAGTTGAAAGATGATGGTAGCAATATTGCGTACTGGGTCCGGGATCTGAGGATTGTCCTCATTGCTGCACAGAAGGCTTATGTCCTTAATGCACCGCTCGGTGCGCCACCCCCTCTAGTGTCGTCTGTAGATGTTGTGAACATCTGACAGGCACATTTCGATGACAACTTGATAGTTTAGTGCGTCATGCATTACGTCTTAGAATTGAGGCTCCAAAACGTTTCGAACATCACGGAACTTATGAGATGTTCTAAGAGCTGAAATTGGGATCTTAGGCTCGTGCCCATGTTGTGAGATATGAGATATCCAAGAAGATTCTTTGCCTGCAAGATGAAGGAGAATAGCTCAATCGTTGAGCATGTGCTCAGATTGTGTGGGTGCTACAATCGCTTGAATCGAGTGGGAGTTGATCTTCCAGATAAGATAGTGATTGATATAGTTCTCTGAGTCACTATCACTATGCTACTAGAACTTTGTGATGAAGTATAATTATGCCAGGGGTGGAAATGATGATCCCTGAGCTGTTCGTGATGTTTGACACCGCGAAGGTAGAAATCAAGAAGGAGCATCAAGTGTTGATGGTTAGTAAAACCACTAGTTTCGAGAAGGGGAAGGCAAGGAGGGAAACTTCATGGATGGCAAGTTAGTTGCTGATCTAGTGAAGCAACCCAAAGTTGAACCCAAACCCAAGACTAAGTGCTTCTATTATGAGGAGAGCGGTTGCTAAAGCGGAACAACCCTAGATACTTGGTAGATAAGAAGGTTGGCAATGTCGACAGAAGTATATTTGATATATGTGTTATTAATGTGTACCTTGCTAGTACTCCTAGTAGCACTTGGGTCTGGGATACTGGTTCGGTTGCTGAATGTTAGTAACTCGAAGTAAAAGCTACGGAATAAACGGAGACTAGCGAAGTGTGAGGTGACGATGTGTGTTGGAAATGTTTCCAAGGTTGAAGTGATCAACATCGCACACTCTCTCTACCTTCGATATTACTGACAAACCTAAATAAATGTTATTTGGTGTTTGTGTTAAGCATGAACATGATTAGATTGTGTTTATTGCAACACGATTATTCATTTAAGTTAGAGAATAATGGTTATTCTGTTTACATGAATAATACCTTCAATGGTCATGCACCCAGTGAGAATGGTTTATTAAATCTTGATCGTAGTAATAAACATGTTCATAACATTGATGTCAAAAGATACAAAGTTAATAATGATAGTACCACATACTTGTGGCACTGCCGCTAAATGTCATATTGGTATAAATCGCATGAAGAAACTCCATGCTGGTGGATCTTTGGACTCATTCGATTTCGAATCGGTTGAGACATGCGAACCATGCCTCTTGGGCAAGATGACTAAGGACCCCATTTTCTGGCTTGATGAACGGGCAAGTGATTTATTGGAAATGATACATGTTGATGTATGCAATCGAATGAGTATTGTAGCGTGCGGTGGGTATTGTTATTTTCTTACCTTCACTGAGGAGTTGAGTAGATGTAGTGTATATTTACTTAATGAAACACAAGTCTGAATCATTTGAAAAGTTCAAGCAAATTCAGATTGAAGTTTAAGATCATCGTGACAAGAAGATAAAAATGTCTGCGATTTGATCGTGGAGGTGAATACCTGAGTTACGAGTTTGGCATCCAACTTTACACAATGTGAAAGTTGTTTCACAACTCACGCCACCTGGAACACCATAGTGTGATGGTGTGTTCGAACGTCATAGTCGTGCTCTATTGGATATGGTGGATACTATGATGTATTTTATCGTTTTGCCACTATTGTTTTCGGGTTATGCATTAGAGACAACTACATTCACTTTAAATAGGGCACCATCTAAATCCGTTGAGATGACGCCATATGGTTTGGCAGAAACCTAAGTTGTCATTTCTTAGAGTTTGGGAATGTGACACTTACGTGTGATAAGCTCGAACCCAAAGCGGAAAAATGCATCTTCATAGAATACCATAAGAACAATTGGGTATACCTTGTATCTCAGATCCAAGTACAAAGTGTTTGTTGATAAAATTGGGTCCTTTCTCTAGAAAGAGTTTCTCTCGAAAGAATTGAGTGGGAGGAAGATAGAACTTGATGAGGTTGTTGAACCTTTGTTCAACCTAAGAGTAGCGCAGAGCAGAAACATGTTTCTGTGGAGCCTAAGTCAGTTGAAGAGGGAGTTAATGATGATGATCATGAAGCTTCGAATCAAGTTACTATCAAACCTCCTAGGTCGACAAGGATGCTTACTGATCCTGAGTGGTATGACAACCCTGTGTTGGAGGTCATGTTGTTGGACAACGATGAACCTGCGAGCTATGGAGAAGCGATGATGGGGTCGGATTCCGACAAATGGTTAGAGGCCATGAAATCCAAGAAAGGATCCATGTATGAAAACCAAGTATAGACTTTGGTAGACTTGCTCGTTGGACGGCAGGTCGTTGAGTACAAACGGACCTTTAAGATGAAGACAGACGCTGATGGTGAATGTCACCATTTATAAAGCTCGAATTGTCGCAAAGAAGTTTTCGCCAAGTTCAAGGAGTTTACTACGATGAGACTTTCTCACTCATAGCGATGCTAAAGTCTGTTGGAATTATGTTAGCAGTTGCTGCATTTTTCAATTATGAAATTTGGCAGATGGATGTCAAAACATCGTTTCCTTCCTTCTGGAAAGGTTGTATGAGATACAACCAGAAGGTTTTGTCAGTCCTAAGGATGCTAAAACGTGTGCAAGCTTCAGTGATCCTTCCATGTACTGAAGCAAGCATCTCGGAGTTGGAATGTACACTTTGATGAGGTGATCAAAGTTTTTGAGTCTATACAAAGTTTAGGAGAAACTATTATTTGCAATAAAGTGAGTGGGAGCACCATAGAGTTTCTGATAAGTATATGTGGATGACATATTGCTATTCGGAAATAATGTGGAATTTCTGGAAAGCATAAATGGTTGTTTGAAAAGTGATTTTCAAAGGAAGACCTGAATAAAGCTACCTAATTGTTGAGCATCAAGATCTATAAAGATAGATCAAGACGCCTGATGAGACTTTTCAATGAGTACATACCTTGACAAGATTTCGAAAGAGTTCAAAATGGATCAGTCAAAGAAGGAGTTCTTGTCTGATTTCTAAGGTGTGGAGTTGAGTGAGACTCAAAGCTCGACCACGGTAGAAGAAAGAGAAAGGACGAAGGTCGTCCCCTATGCTTAATCCATAGGCTCTATATAGTATGCCATGTTGTGTACCGCACCTGGGTGTGCCTTGCCATGAGTCCGTCAAGGGGTACAAAAATGATCCAGGAGTGGATCATTGGATAGCGGTCAAAATTATCCTTAGTAAGTAAAGGACTAAGGAAATGTTTCTCGATTATGAAGGTGATAAATAGTTCGTCATAAAGAGTTACGTCGATGCAAGCTTTAACACCAATCCGGATGACTCTTAGTGGCAATCCAGATACATATAGTGGAGCAGCCATTTGGAATAGTTCCAAGTGGAGTGTGGTAGGAGTATTTACAGTATGACATAGAGATTTGCAAAGTACACACGGATCTGAATGTCGCAAACCCATTGACTAAAAGACCTCTCTCACATGCAAAGCATGATCGAGCCCCAGAACTCATTGGGTGTTAGGTTCATAACAATGCGAATCACATGGTGATGTCAACTAGATTATTGACTCTAGTGCAAGTGGGAGACTATTGGAAATATGCCCTAAAGGCAATAATAAATTGGTTATTATCATATTTCCTTGTTCATGATAATCGTTTATTATCCATGCTAGAATTGTATTTATCGAAAACACAGATACATGTGTGGATACATAGACAAGACCATGTCCCTAGTATGCCTTTAATAGACTAGCTCATTGATTAGAGATGGCTATGGTTTCCTAGTCATGGACATGATATGTCATTTGATGACGGGATCAAATCATTAGGAGAATGATGTGATGGACAAGACCCAAACTACAAATGTAGCATATGATCATGTCAGTTTATTGCTACTGTTTTCTCCATGTCAAGTATCTGTTCCCATGACCATGAGATCATGCAACTCACTAACACCGGAGGAGTACCTTGTGTGTATAAAACGCCACAACATAACTGGGTGACTATAAAGGTGCTCTACAGGTATCTCCGAGGGTGTCTATTGGGTTGGCATGGATCAAGACTGGGATTTGTCACTCCGTGTGACGGAGAGGTATCTCAGGGCCCACTCGGTAATACAACATCACAACAAGCCTTGCCATCAATGTTACTAAGTGTTAGCCACGGGATCTTGTATTACGGAACGAGTAAAGAGACTTGCCGGTAACGAGATTGAACTAGGTATAGAGATACCGACGATCGAATCTCGGGCAAGTAACATATAGAAGAACAAAGGGAATGGCATACGGGATTAATTGAATCCTTGACATAGAGGTTCAACCGATAAAGATCTTCGTAGAATATGTAGGAGCCAATATGTGCATCCAGGTCCCTCTATTGGTTATTGACCATAGATGTGTCTCGGTCATGTCTACATAGTTCTCGAACCCGCAGGGTCTGCACACTTAAGGTTCGGGACATTTCGGTATAGATGAGTTATGTATGTTGGTGAACCAAGATTGTTCGGAGTCCCGGATGAGATCCTGGACATGACGAGGTGCTCCGGAATGGTCCGGAGGTAAAGATTGACATATAGGAAGTCGGTATTCTGGTTCCGGAAAAGTCTCGGGACTTACCGGTTTTGTGACGGGAGTGCCGGAAGTGTTCCGAGGGTCCATCGGGAGGGTCCACCTGCCCCGTAGGGCCCCATGGGCTGTGAGAGGGGGCGCACCAGCCCCTAGTGGGCTGGACGCCCCTCCCACCTGAGGCCCATGTGGCTGGAAGGGCTAGGGCAGGCCCAAGAGGGGGCGCCCCACTTGCCTTGGGGGCCATGTTGCCCCCCTTGGACGCCGCCCCACCCTAGGGGAAACCCTAGGGCGCCCCCTCCTCCTCTCCCTCCTATATATGTGAGGGGAGGGAGGGCTGCATCACCCTAAGTCACGGCGTAGCCCTTCCTCCCTCCTCGACTACCTCTCCTCTAGTAGATTGGTTTGGCGACGCTTAGCAAAGCTTTGCCGGGTCATCTCCACCACCGCCGCCGCCATGCTGTCGTGCTGTCGGCGAACCCATCTACCTCTCTGCTCCCTCTTGATGGATCAAGAAGGCGGAGATATTCATCGAGCTGCACGTGTGTTGAACGTGGAGGTGCCATCCGTTCGGCACTTGATCGGGAGTTCGTGGGACGGCTTGCGATTTGGATCACGGAGACGTATCACTACATCAACCGCGTTCTTTAAAGCTTCCTCTTAGCGATCTACAAGGGTACATAGATCCAATCTCTCCTCTCATAGATGCTCATCTCCTAGATTGATCTTGGTGAAGCATAGGATTTTTTTGTTTCCCATGCAATGTTCCCCAACAAAGGGAAGCTTGGAAGAGAAGAAGGAAGAAGAGGACTTGCAACAACAAAGGAATTAGGGGTACAACCAATCAACAACCGGCCAGGTGGTACAACCGGGCAACCACCGCCAAAAACCAAGTGACCCCGGCCAGGATTCTGTTATGGTGCGGTTTAGGACCGGTGCAACACCGGTTGTACCGGTTGATGTCTCATTACCGGTACAACCGGTCCTACCTCCGGTACAACCGGTCTGCTTGTGCGCAGGACGGGCTTTGGCCCATGTATTCCCCTCTCCACTTACCCCTTCGTGGCCAAGACTTAATATACTCCTCCCCCACCTCCTTTCTAGGGTTAGCTATGGTTAGCTCTTAGATAGTTGAGCATAGCACCTTCCACTACCTCTCCCAAGGAGTATATGCCTCTATAGGAGACGAGTCCCTAGTGGACCCAATACAATGGTAAATTCTATAGGTGCACTAGTTAGGCATAGATATGGTGATACAAGTGTAATATGGATTGTAGATATAGATTTTTGTAATCTGAAAATATAAAAATAGCAAGGTAACTAATGATGAAAGTGAGCAAAAATGGTATTACAATGCTTAGAAACAAGGCCTAGGGTTCATACTTTCACTAGTGCAAGTTCTCTCAACAATACTAACATAGTTGAATCATATGTGAATCCCTCACGTGCGGCAAAGAGTTCACTACAAAGTCACAAATAGCGGAGAACAAACGAAGAAATTATTACGGTACGAAACCACCTCAAATTTATCTTTTCCGATCAATCTTATGAGCTAACCCTATAAGTGTCACGAACAGCCCTAGAGTTTGTACTGAAATAACACCTTAAGATGCACATCAACCAAAACCGTAATGTCACCTAGATACTCCAATGTCACCACGAGTACCCATGGGCTTGATTATACGATATGCATCACACAATTTCAGATTCATCATGTTCAATCCAACACAAAGAACTTCTAAGAGTGCTCCAAAGTTTCTGCCAGGGATTCAGGACGAAAACATGTGCCTACCCCTATGCATAGATTCCTGATAACCCACAAGTATATGGGATCGTTTGTAGCCTTCTTCGATAAATAAGAGTGTCGAACCCAACGAGGAGCTAAAGGCAGAACAAATATTCCCTCAAGTTCTATCGACCACCAATACAACTCTACGCACACTTGACGTTAGCTTTACCTAAAACAAGTATGAAACTATTTTGTTGGAGTGATGCTAGAACTATTTTGCAAGAATAAAACTAGGAGTACTTTGCAAGATAATAAAAGTTAGGTGTTTAGTAAAAGGTTTTGTGTCAAGAAGAAAGTTATTTGTCCCTAGGCAATCGATAACAAGTACCGGTAATCATTCTTGTAATTTTATATGAGGGAGAGGCATGAGCTAACATACTTTCTCTACTTGGATCATATGCACTTATGATTGGACCCCTAGCAAGCATCCGCAACTACTAAAGATCATTAAGGTCGTGAAACCAACTATAGCATTAAGTATCAAGTCCTCTTTACTCCCATACGTCATACCCCACTTACTCGGGTTTAAGCTTCTGTCACTCTCGCAACCCACCATAAGCCAACCATGAACATATTGCAACACCCTACAGCGGGGGGCCCTCACGTTTGCGCGAGACGAAGGTCACCATAGGACAGCACCATAAATAAAATATACAATCATACCAACCAAGATCACAATTAACCCACAGGACAAAACGGATCTACTCAAACATCATAGGATAACCATAGACCATTGGGAAATAATATATGGAGTTGAGAACCATGTTTAAGTAGATATTACAGTGGGGAAAAGAGGTGTTACACCGCTGCATAGAGGGGGAGAGAGTTGGTGTTCACGGTAGCAAGATTGTTGATGTAGATCGCCGTCTCGATCGTTGCCCCAGCGGCACTCTGGCGCCATCGGGAGCGAGGGGGAGAGATCCCCCTAATTCTTCTTCTTCCTTGGCCTCCCCGTAGATGGGGAGGAGAATTCCCCATCTAGTCCATGGTTTCCTATGACGGCGGAGGGGCGGGAGCCCCTCTGAGATTGGATCTCCCTCTCTGTTCTCTTCTGTTTCACGTTCCCAGATCTGGCCGAAAACCGTTTCTTATATTCTTGGAGATCCGTAACTTCGATTGCGATGAGATTTTAACATGGTTTTTTTCCAGATATAAGCTTCCATGCGCCCAAAGTAGAGACCCAACCGACGTACGAGGTGAGGACAACCCACCATGCCACGCCTAGCTCCGGGACCGCGCCCTGGTGGGTTGTGCCCACCTTGGGCCTCCGTTTGTGGTGATTCCAACTCCCAAAAATCACAAATATTCCAAAATAATTCTCTGTGAAATTTTATTGCATTTGGACTTCATTTGATATGGATTTTCTGCGATACAAAAAACATGCAAAAAACAGGAACTGGCACTGGGCACTAGATCAATAGGTTAGTCCAATAAATCATATAAAAAGTTCCTAAAAATATGTGAAAGTTGTATAATATTGGCATGAAACAATCAAAAATTATAGATACTACGGAGACATATCAATTCCCAAGGTCACGGAACCCGCAAGTTGATCACCAAAACATACATCAACTGGATCAATAGAACATCCCATTGTCATCACGGATATCTCATCGCAAGACATACATCAAGTGTTCTCAAATCCTTAAAGACTCAATCCAATAATAAAACTTCAAAGGGAAAACTCAAATCATCACAAGAAGATAGAGAGGGGAAAACTCCATATGATTCATCTATATCAATAAAGCTCACGGTACATCAATTGTTGGAAATATGCCCTAGAGGCAATAATAAAATGGTTATTATTGTATTTCCTTGTTCATGATAATTGTCTATTGTTCATGCTATAATTGTGTTAACCGGAGACCGTAATGCATGTGTGAATACATAGACCACAATGTGTCCCTAGTGAGCCTCTAGTTGGCTAGCTCATTGATCAATAGGAATGCTTTGGGTGTGCCAAACGTCACAACGTAACTGGGTGGCTATAAAGGTGCATTATGGGTATCTCCGAAAGTGTCTGTTGGGTTGGCATGAATCGAGACTAGGATTTTTCACTCCGTGTGACGGAGAGGTATCTCTAGGCCCACTCGGTAAGACATCATCATAATGAGCTGTGACTAAGGATTTAGCCACGGGATGATGTGTTGCGGAACGAGTAAAGAGACTTGCCAGTAACGAGATTGAACAAGGTATAGGGATACCGACGATCGAATCTCGGGCAAGTATCATACCGGTAGACAAAGGGAATTATATACGGGATTGATTGAATCCCCGACATCGTGGTTCATCCGATGAGATCATCGTGGAGCATGTTGGAGCCAACATGGGTATCCAGATCCCACTATTGGTTATTGACTGGATATGTGTCTCGGTCATGTCTACGTGCCTCCCGAACCCGTAGGGTCTACACACTTAAGGTTCGATAACACTAGGGTTATAGGGAAATAGTGTACGTGGTTACCGAAGGTTGTTTGGAGTCCCGGATGAGGTCCTGGACATCACGAGGAGCTCCAGAATGGTCTAGAGGTAAAGATTCATATATAGGAAGTAAGGTTTTGGTCACCGGAAATGTTTCGGAAATTACCGGTAACGTACCGGGACCACCAGCCCCAAAGGGTTGCATGGGCCGCAAGTGGGAGGGAACCAGCCCCTAGGTGGGCTGGTGTGCCCCCCACAAGGGCCCAAGGCACAGCTGAAGTGGGAGGGGGGAAACCCTAGGGCAGATGGGCCCTAAGGCCCACCCTAGGGTAGCCGCACCCCTCTCCCTCTTGGGCGCTGACCAGGTGGGATCTGGTGGCTGCCGCACCACCCTAGGGTGGAAACCCTAGGGTGCATCCCTCCCTCCTCCTCCTCCTCCTATATATATTGGAGCCCTTGGGGCAGCCGGAGACATGCATCTCTCTCTCCCACGGTGCAGCCCTGCTCCTCCCTCTCCTCGTCCTCCGTAGTGCTTAGCGAAGCTCTGCCGGAGTACCACGCAGCTCCACCATCACCACGCCATCGTGTTGCCGGAGCTCTCCCTCAACCTCTCCTTCCTCCTTGATGGATCAAGGCATAGGAGTCGTCATGGGCTGCACGTGTGTTGAACGTGGAGGCGCCGTTGTTCGGCGCTAAGATCGGAGTCCACCGCGATCTGAATCGCTACGAATATGACTCCACCAACCGCGTTCTTGTAATGCTTCCGCTTAGAGATCTTCAAAGGTATGAAGATGCAATCTCTTCCTTCTCGTTGCTGGTTTCTCCATAGATAGATCTTGGTGAACGCATAGAAATTTTTGATTTACTACTACGTCTGCCTTCATCAATATCATTCCATCTCGAGAACACGAGAGAGAGAGAGAGATCCAACACATATCTACTGGTACATACCCTTAGCCCCGATGGTGAATTACTCCCTCCTCGTCATGGAGACTGTCGGGATGATGAAGATGGCCTCCGGTGATGGTTTCCCCCTCTAGCAGGGTGCCGGAGGCTCCCGATTGGTTTTTCATGGCTACAGAGGCTTGCGGGGCGGAACTCCCGATCTAGGTTTCTTTCTGGGGGTTTTTGGTATTTATAGGAATTTTTGGCGTCGGTCTCTGGTCAAGGGGGTGCTCGAGGAGTCCACAAGCAACAGGGGCGCGACCTAGGGGGCGCCCAGCAGGCTTGTGGCCTCCTCGTCCACTTCCTGGCCCAACTCTTGTGCTTCGGGGGTCTCTTTTGGTCCATAAAAATTATCGTAAATTTTTAGCCCATTCCGAGAACTTATATTTATGCACAAAAAACGACACCATAGTAGTTCTGTTGAAAACAACGCCAGTTTGGGTTAGTTCTAATAAAATCATACCAAAATCATATAGAATTATTGTAAACATGGCATGAGTACTTCATAAATTAGAGATACGTTCAAGACGTATCAACACACACGCACACTTAAATCGTTTTGAAATTTCTTCCAAACAACTAGTTAAAGACTTGTAGCTTCCATGTAATCATGAATTTTTTAACCACACTCCACAAGGGTTGTTCACAACAAGAACAAAATCGAGGAATCAGCAAACGCACTGCCTTTTCATATAGAAGAAAGAGGTAAGACCAATATTTGCAGAGATGCACACGTTTTGAAGGGAACGTGGCTAACCCTAGGAATGAGTCCCATACATTCTTAGCCCACACCTATAATGGGCATGTCGATGCCAAACACCCTCTCTCTTTGCTTGATATCGTCAAAGGCTAGCATCGCCACCGCACAGTGCGTCATGCGAGAACCCATAAAAAAGCGCATGTTTTTCTCTTTCCAAATATTCCACGGGGCATAGATAAGCCTTCCACTACGACGCTTGCGGACCCGCTTTGTCACCTTTGCGATCAGCTCATCCCACCATCTCGGGACATTGCCAAGGTGCTCACAACAAAATGAATGAGCAATTGAAATTTTGACCAATGTAAGTCAACCACTCGTAGAACCATATGCGAAAATGAGTTGAGTAGTTCATGAATTTTGGGAAGAAAAATAAACATGATGAGATGGACAACTTTTTTCCAATAATTGGAAGGAAGGTCAAAGGCTATGTGCCTCTAGTAGAGTGGAGCTATGCAATAGCGCATTGGACACTCAAGCTGGAACATAACCTTTAGCATAGAGGTGGACACGGTCATAACTTCATAGAGCATCTACAACCAGACCTTGCAAATCTGGCCCCTCAAAAGCCCGCGAATGCGCTCGGGCGTGTCCGCGAACACTGACCGATCACGCCTCAAATAATGCACTCTACATTCGGATACCTCAAATTAGAAACATCAAATCCATATTATCGTTGGAAATATGCCCTAGAGGCAATAATAAATTAGTTATTATCATATTTCCTTGTTCATGATAATCGTTTATTATCCATGCTATAATAGTGTTGATTAGAGACTTAGATGCATGTGTGGATACATAGACAAAACCATGTCCCTAGTATGCCTCTAATAGACTAGCTCGTCGATCAAAGATGGTTAAGGTTTCCTAGCCATGGACATGAGATGTCATTTGATAAACAGGATCACATCATTAGGAGAATGGTGTGATGGACAAGACCCAAACTACAAATGTAGCATATGATCGTGTCAGTTTATTGCTACTGTTTTCTGCATGTCAAGTATATGTTCCTATGACCATGAGATCATGCAACTCACGGACATTGAAGGGGTGCCTTGTGTGTATCAAACATCGCAACATAACTGGGTGACTATAAAGGTGCTCTACAGGTATCTCGAGGGTGTCTGTTGAGTTGGCATGGATCAAGGCTGGGATTTGTTACTCCGTGTGACGGAGAGGTATCTCAGGGCCCACTCCGTAATACAACATCACAATAAGCCTTGCAAGCAATGTGACTAAGTGTTAGTCACGGGATCTTGTATTACGGAACGAGTAAAGAGACTTGCCGGTAACGAGGTTGAACTAGGTATGGAGATACCGACGATTGAATCTCGGGCAAGTAACATACCGAAGAACAAAGGGAACATCATACGGGATTAACTGAATCCTTGACATAGAGGTTCGACCAATAAAGATCTTCGTAGAATATGTAGGAACCAATATGGAAATCCAGGTCCCGCTATTGGTTATTGACCGTAGAGGTGTCTCGGTCATGTCTACATAGTTCTCGAACCCGCAGGGTCTGCACACTTAAGGTTTGGTGACGTTTCGGTAGTATAGAGTTATGTATGGTGGTGACCGAAGGTTGTTTGGATTCCCGGATGAGATCCCGGACGTCATGAGGAGCTCCATAATGGTCCAGAGGTAAAAATTTCTATATAGGAAGTCCTGTTTTGGTCGCCGGAAAAGTTTCGTGCTCATCGGTAGTGTACCGGGAGTGCCGGTAGTGTACCAGGAGGCCTCCGGGAGGGGTATTTCGACCCAAGAGGCTTCATGGGCTGTGGGAGAGTGAATATCAGCCCTTAGTGGGCTGGTGGAAACTCCCACACAAGGCCCATGTGGTTGGAGAAGAAAACCCAATAGGAAAAGGTGGAAAAAAGAAAAAAAAAGGAGCAATCCTAGTCCTACTAGGATTGGAGGAGGAGTCCTCCTCTCCTAGTGGGTTCGGCCGAATCCAATGAGCCATGGCCCTTGCGCCAAGGATCTCCTCCTCTCCTCCTATATATACTGGTGTGTTTTAGGGTTTTACACTAGTTTTTTCAGCCACGTGCTACCCGTTCCTCCAGTGCATAGTTTCTCCTCTAGATCGGATTTCTGTAGTGCTTAGGCGAAGCCCTGCCGGAATTGCTCCACCATCATCGCCAGAGCGCCATCACGCTGCTGGAGAACTCTTCCACCTCTCCGCTCTCTCTTGCTGGATCAAGACGGCGGATATCGTCATCAAGCTATACGTGTGCTGAACGCGGAGGTGTCGTCCGTTCGGCGCTAGATCGGAAGGACCGTGATCAAGATCGCGAGACGGATCGTGATGAGTTCGCGGGACGGATCATGATGAGTTCGCGGGACGGATCATTAAGAGTTCGCGGGACGGATCGTGATGAGTTCGCGGGACGGATCGTGATGAGTTCGCGAGGCGGATCGTGATGAGATCGCGGGACGGATCGTGATGAGTTCGCGGGACGGATCGTGATGAGTTCACGGGACGGATCGTGGGACGGATCGTGATGAGATCAAGGGACGCTCAGCGATTTGGATCACGAAGATGGTCGACTACAACAACCGCGTTTCTTAACGCTTCCCGCTTAGCAATCTACAAGGGTACGTAGATCCACTCTCCCTCTTGTAGATGCTCATCACCATGGATAGATCTGCGTGTACGTAGGAAATATTTTGTTTCCCATGCGACGTTCCCCAATAGTGGTATCAGAGCTAGGTCTATGTGTAGATGAGATCTCGAGTAGAACACAAAAGGTTTGTGGGCGTTGATGCTTAGATTGCTTCCTCCCTTGGTCGGATTTTGGTTCAGCGGTATTGTGAGATTGGATACCGGTTCGGTTGCTAAATGTTAGTAAGTAGAAATAAAATCTACGGAATAAACGGAGAACTAGCTAAGGGTGATGTGACGATGTGTGTTGGAAATGTTTCCAAGGTTGATGTGATCAACATCGCACGCTCTCTCTACCTTCGGGATTAGTGACAAACCTAAATAAATGTTATTTGGTGTTTTGCATTGAGCATGAACGTGATTGGATCATGTTTATTGCAACACGGTTATTCATTTAAGTTAGAGAATGATGGTTATTCTGTTTACATGAATAATACCTTCAATGGTCAAGCACCCAGTGAGAATGGTTTGTTGAATCTTGATCGTAGTAATACACATGTTCATAACATTGATGCCAAAAGATACAAAGTTAATAATAATAGTACCACATACTTGTGGCACTGCCGCTAAATGTCATATTGGTATAAAACGCATGAAGAAACTCCATGCTGATGGATCTTTGGACTCATTCGATTTCGAATCGGTTGAGACATGCGAACCATGCCTCTTGGTCAAGATGAGTAAGGACCCCGTTTTCTGGTTTGATGGAGCGAGCAAGTGACTTATTGGAAATGATACATGTTGATGTATGCAATCCAATGAGTCTTATAGTGTGCGGTGGATATCGTTATTTTCTTACCTTCACTGATGATTTGAGTAGATACAGTGTATATTTGCTTAATGAAACACAAGTCTGAATCGTTTGAAAGGTTCGAGCAAATTCAGAGTGAAGTTTAAGATCATCGTGACAAGAAGATAAAAAATGTCTACGATATGATCGTCGAGATGAATATCTGAGTTGCGAGTTTGGCATACAACTTTAGACAACGTGAAAATTGTTTCACAACTCACGCCACCTGGAACACCATAGTGTGATGGTGTGTCCGAACGTCATAGTCGTGCTCTATTGGATATGGTGCATGCTATGATGTCTCTTATCGTTTTGTTACTATAATTTTGGGGTTATGCATTAGAGACAACTACATTCACTTTAAATAGGGCACCATCTAAATACATTGAGATGACACCGTGTGAATTATGCTTTGATAGAAACATAAGCTGTCATTTCTTAATGTTTGGGGTTGCGACGCTTCTGTCGAAAATGTTTTCACCTAATGAGCTCGAACCCAAAGCGGACAAATGCATGTTCATAGAATACCCTAAGAACAGTTGGGTGAACCTTGTATCTCAGATCCAAGCATAAAATGTTTGTTGCTAAAACTAGGTCCTTTCTCGAGAAAAAGTTTCTCTTGAAAGAATTGAGTGGGAGGAAGATAGAACTTGATGAGGTTATTGAAACTTTGTTTCAACGAGAGAGTAGTACAGCGCAGGAAGATGTTTCTGTGAAGACTACGTTAGTTGAAGAGGAAGCTTTGGATCAAGTTACTGTCGAACCTCGTAGGTCGACAAGGACGTGTACTGCTCCTGAGCGGTACGACAACCCTGTCTTGGAGGTCATGTTGTTGGACAACGATGAACCTACAAGCTATGGAGAAGATATGATGTGCCCGGATTCCGACAAATGGTTAGAGGCCATGAAATCCGAGAAAGGATCCGTATATGAAAACCAAGTATAGACTTTGGTAGACTTGCTCGCTGGACGGCAGGTCGTTGAGTACAAATGGATCTTTAAAATGAAGACAGGCGCTGATGGTGAATGTCACCATTTATAAAGCTCGACTTGTTGCAAAGAAGTTTCCGGCAAGTTCAAGGAGTTGACTACGATGAGACTTTCTCACTCGTAGCGATGCTAAAGTCTGTTGGGATTATGTTAGCAGTTGCTGCATGTTTCAATTATGAAATCTGGCAGATGGATGCCAAAACATCGTTTCCTTCCTTAAGGAAAGGTTGTATGAGATACAACCAGAAGGTTTTGTCAGTACTAAGGATGCTAAAAGGTGAGCAAGCTTCAGTGATCCTTCTATGGACTGAAGCAAGCATCTCGGAGTTGGAATATACACTTTGATAAGGTGATCAAAGTTTTTAAATCTATACAAAGTTTAGGAGAAACTTGTTGAAAGGACGAGGATGTCGCCTAGAGGGGGGGTGAATAGGCGCTTTAAAATAATTACGATTTAGGCTTGAACAAATGCGGAATAAAACTTTCGTTTAATTAGTCAAGCACAAACCTAAAACAACTAGGCTCACCTATGTGCACCAACAACTTATGCTAAGAAAGGTATACAACTAGGTGATAGCAAGATATATAACATAAACAATGTGGCTATCACAAAGTAAAGTGCATAAGTAAAGGGGCTCGGGTAAGAGATAACCGAGGCACGCGGAGACGGCGATGTATCCCAAAGTTCACACCCTTGCGGATGCTAATCTCCGTTCGGAGCGGTGTGGAGGCACAATGCTCCCCAAGAAGCCACTAGGGCCACCGTAATCTCCTCACGCCCTCGCACAATGCAAGATGTCGTGATTCCACTAAGGGACCCTTGACGGTGGTCACCGAACCCGTACAAACAAGGTTGGGGCAATCTCCACAACTTGATTGGAGGCTCCCGACGACACCACGAAGCTTCACCACAATGGAATGTGGCTCCGAGGTGACCTCAAATTCCCGGGGCAATCTCCACAACCTAATAGGAGACCCCGAAGCTTGCCCGGACCTTTGCACCACAATGATTGAGCTCCAAGGCACCACCAACCGTCTAGGGCGCCAAAGCACCCAAGAGGAACAAGCTCTAGGGTGCACAAACACCCAAGAGTAATAGCTTCTCAACTTCTCACTTCCACGTATCACCGTGGAGAACTCAAACCTATGCACCAAATGCAATGGCAAGGGAACACGGAGTGCCCAAGTCCTTCTCTCCCAAATCCTAACAAAGCAACTAATGCTAGGGAGGAAATGAGAGGAAGAACAAAGAAGAACACGAAGAACTCCAAGATCTAGATCCAAGGGGCTCCCCTCACTTAGAGGAGAAAGTGATTGGTGGAAATGTGGATCTAGATTTCCTCTCTCTTTTCCCTCAAAAAGGAGCAAGAATCATTGGAGGGATTGAGAGATAGCAAGCTCAAAGAAGGTCAACAATGGGGAAAGAACACGAGCTCCAAGAATTAGGTTCAATGGGGAAGAAGACCCCATTTTATAGGTGGGGAAAAATCCAACCGTTACCCACTTGCCAGCCCCGCACATTACGGTAGTACCGCAGAACCCATGGTACTACCGTGATGGCTTACGGTACTACCGCAGGTCAGTGCGGTACTCCCGCTTGTGCGGAAATACCTGGCTCTGGCCAAATAGCACTACGGCCCTAGCGGTAGGACCGCCACAGCGGTACTACCACGAGCCCGTGCGGTACTACTGCACGGCTCGGCAGAGGCAGGTACTGGAGGCGCACGGAAGTAAAAAAATTACTTCCGTGCCAACCTCCGAATAGGAAACTGTGCGAAAAAAGTCCGCACGGTAGTACCATGCAGGAATCACGGTACTACCGCAGCAGGGCGGATGTAAAAAATTACATCCGTGCAACATGCGGTACTACCGCCCTCGGGGCGGAAGTAAAAAATTACTTCCATGCCACTTGCGGTACTACCGCTCCGAGGAGCGATACTACCGCTCGGAGGAGCGGCACTACCGCAAACCTCAGAACAACAACACCAGAATTGTCACAACTTCTCCAAGCGAGCTCCGAATTGCGCAAACTCAAGCTTGTTGGATTCAGGCTAACAAGAGCTATCCAACAGTTTTTGGTTTTCTTAAGAAGAGACAGTAAAAGAATGCCAAAGGAGAAGAGATGAGAAACCTCTTACAATGAAGAATCGGCAATAACTCCAACATCGAAAACATCATAGAATATGCATATGGACTCCGTTTTCGATGAACTTGAGCTAGTCATGAAGTTGATCATAAGCTCAAGAAACCTCAAAGAGAAAAACCAACCAAGAACCAAGAAAGATGATGATGCCAAGAATGCAATGGTCTGAGCTCTCAACGAACGATACGATCAAGCTACTCACTTGAGAGACCCCTTGATAGCACGGTTACCTACCCTATAACCCAGTCTCCCAACTACCACTACGAGACCGGTAAAATAGAAAACCCTATCAAGGTCAAAACTTAGCCTTGCGCATAGTCCACTTGATCTAGATGATGACGATCCTGACTTCCTCAAGATGGACCACCTTTCTTGATTGCGTTGGCTTGATGAAGACTAGATGATTGCTCCCCCAAATTCCACTATGGGTGAGCTACTATGCGGCACATCTTCACAAGTCCATTGTCACCACAATGGACGGCAAGCTTCAAGTCTGATCTCTCCGTGATGCTTCACTTGAACTTGCACATCGCAACCTTGATAATGATCACCACTTGATGTCATCTTCCATGGGTTGTATGGGATCTTCCTCTTGATGCAATCCCATGGAAATATGCCTAACCCCACAAGGAACTCTCACAAGGAAATGGGTTAGTACACAAAGCGTAATGGACAATGCTTACCATACCATGGGATCACTTGATCCCTCTCGGTACATCTTGTACGCTTTGTGTGTTGATCACTTGATTCACTCTTTGACTTAGTCTTGATCAACCTTGTATCTTATCTTCTCTCTTCATAAAGATGATATCTTGAAGGTAATCATGAATGCTCACACTATCTTCTTCTTCAAGACATGATTGCAATAAGCTCAACTCTCACATGACCAAACTTAGGATAAACCTTGAATACCACCTTGGTCATCATATAAACTCCTTGAAACCCAACAGATGGACTTCAAGTGCCTATGGACAAATCCTTCGAATATAACTCAAGGCAACCATTAGTCCATAGGGGTGTCATCAATTACCAAAACCACACATGGAGAAATGTGCTCTTACACTTGTATTTGCAATAAAGTGAGTGGGAGCACTATAGAGTTTCTGATAAGTATATGTGGATGACATATTGCTATTCGGAAACGATGTAGAATTTCTAGAAAGCATAAACGATTGTTTGAAAAGAGTTTTTCAGAGGAAGACCTGGATAAAGCTACCTAATTGTTGAGCATCAAGATCTATAAAGATAGATCAAGATGTTTGATAAGACTTTCAATGAGTACATACCTTGACAAGATTTTGAAAGAGTTCAAAATGGATTAGTCAGAGAGAAGTGTTCTCGCTTGCTTTGTAAGGTGTGAAGTTGAGTGACACTCAAAGCTCGACCACGGCAAAAGAAAGAGAAAGGACGAATGTCGTCCCCTATGCCTTAGCCATAGGCTCTGTATAGTATGCCATGCTGTGTACCGCACCTGCATGTGCCTTGCCATGAGTCCGTCAAGGGGTACAAGAGTGATCCAGGAGTGGATCACTGGACAGCGATCAAGATTATCCTTAGTAACTAAAAGACTAAGGAGATGTTTCTCGATTATGGAGGTTATAAAGAGTTCGTCGTAAAGAGTTACGTCGATGCAAGCTTTAACACCAATCCGGATGACCCGTAGTAGCAATCTGGATACATATAGTGGAGCAGCCATTTGGAATAGTACTAAGTGGAGTGTGGTAGCAGTGTTTACGGTTTGACATAGAGATTTGCAAAGTACACACGGATCTGAATGTCGTAGACCCGTTGACTATAAGACCTCTCTCACATGCAAAGCATGATCGAGCCCCAGAACTCATTGGGTGTTAGATTCATAACAATGCGAATCACATGGTGATGTGAACTAGATTATTGACTCTAGTGCAAGTGGGAGACTGTTGGAAATATGCCCTAGAGGCAATAATAAATTAGTTATTATCATATTTCCTTGTTCATGATAATCGTTTATTATCCATGCTATAATTGTATTGATCGGAGACTTAGATGCATGTGTGGATACATATACAAAATCATGTCCCTAGTATGCCTCTAATAGACTAGCTCGTTGATCAAAGATGGTTAAGGTTTCCTAGCCATGGACATGAGATGTCATTGGATAAACGGGATCACATCATTAGGAGAATGGTGTGATGGACAAGACCCAAACTACAAACATAGCATATGATCGTGTCAGTTTATTGCTACTATTTTCTGCATGTTAAGTATATGTTCCTATGACCATGAGATCATGCAACTCACGGACATCGAAGGAGTGCCTTGTGTGTATCAAACGTCGCAACGTAACTGGGTGACTATAAAGATTCTCTACAGGTATCTCCGAGGGTGTCTGTTGAGTTTGCATGGATCAAGGCTGGGATTTGTTACTCCGTGTGACGGAGAGGTATCTCAGGGCCCACTCGGTAATACAACATTACAATAAGCCTTGCAAGCAATGTGACTAAGTGTTAGTCACGGGATCTTGTATTACGGAACGAGTAAAGAGACTTGCCGGTAATGAGGTTGAACTAGGTATGGAGATATCGATGATCGAATCTCGGGCAAGTAACATACCGAAGAACAAAGGGAACATCATACGGGATTAACTGAATCCTTGACATAAAGGTTCGACCGACAAAGATCTTCGTAGAATATGTAGGAACCAATATGGACATCCAGGTCCCGCTATTGGTTACTGACCGTAGAGGTGTCTCGGTCATGTCTACATAGTTCTCGAACCCGCAGGGTCTGCACACTTAAGGTTTGGTGACGTTTCGGTAGTATAGAGTTATGTATGGTGATGACCGAAGGTTTTTCGGAGTCCCGGATGAGATCCCGAACGTCACGAGGAGCTCCAGAATGGTCTGGAGGTAAAGATTGATATATAGGAGGTCCTGTTTTGGTCGTCGGAAAAGTTTCGGGCTCATCGGTAATGTACCGGGAGTGCCGGTAGTGTACCGGGAGGCCTCCGGGAGGGGTATTTCGACCGAAGAGGCTTCATGGGCTGTGGGAGAGTGAATATCATCCCTTAGTGGACTGGTGGAAACTCCCACACAAGGCCCATGTGGCTGGAGAAGAAAACCAATAGGAAAAGGTGGAAAGAAAAGAAAAAAAGGAGCAATCCTAGTCCTACTAGGATTGGAGGAGGAGTCCTCCTCTCCTAGTGGATTCAGCCGAATCCAAGGATCCTTGGCCCTTGCGCCAAGGCTCTCCTCCTCTCCTCCTATATATACTGGTGGGTTTTAGGGTTTTGCACTAGTTTTTTCAGCCACGTGCTACCCGTTCCTCCAGTGCATTGTTTCTCCTCTAGATCGGATTTCTGCAGTGCTTAGGCAAAGCCATACCGGAATTGCTCCACCACCATCGCCGGAGCGCCGTCATGCTGCCGGAGAACTCTTCTACCTCTCTGCTCTCTCTTGCTGGATCAAGACGGCGAGATCGTCATCAAGTTGTATGTGTGCTGAACGCGGAGGTGTCATCCGTTCGGCGCTAGATCGGAAGGACCGTGATCAAGATCGCGAGACGGATCGTGATGAGTTCGCGGGACGGATCATGATGAGTTCGCGGGACGGATCATGATGAGTTCACGGGACGGATCGTGATGAGTTCGCGAGACGGATCGTGATGAGATCGCGGGACGGATCCTGATGAGTTCGCGGGACGGATCGTGATGAGTTCACGGGACGGATCGTGATTGGATCGTGGGACGGATCGTGATGAGTTCACGGGACGGATCGTGATTGGATCGTGGGACGGATCATGATGAGATCGCGGGACGCTCAGCGATTTGGATCGCGAAGATGTTCGACTACACCAACCGCGTTTCTTAACACTTCCCGCTTAGCGATCTACAAGGGTACGTAGATCCACTCTCCCTCTCGTAGATGCTCATCACCATGGATAGATCTGCGTGTGTGTAGGAAATTTTTTGTTTCCCATGCGACGTTCCCCAACAATTATTACATGTAACATAAACCTAATACTAAGCAAAGGTCGTCCGCCTCCGCTGTGCCCATGTCCGGCGGCTGGCTGCGCCTCTCGTAGTGTCGGTCTGGCCACCGGCGAAGTAGAGTAGGATATGGGACACTAGCCGGCTAACGGTACTCGATCCACCGCCGTCTCCCATGCCCTACTCTTCCTCGGCGGAGCCCGTTGCCCGGATGGTGCCAGTCAATGTGAGGTTGATGACGGATCCTTCCTGGGAGGAGCCGACGTCCACCATGACGCGGTTTCATCGCCCGCACTGGTGCACCCTACGGGGCGTCGGAGAGTGTGACTCCACCTATCCAACATCCACCGCCGCGAGGGCCTCCAACGCATCCCGCGCCCGCTGCCTCGCCCGGCGGGCACGCCACGCCATGACATCGTGCGAGGACGGCCAATGCTTCGTGCTTGGCGCAACAACGAAGGGGTTGCGCTTTTGCCACGGCGTTCGGATGCCAAACGGACCACACCGTCTCCCGTGAGGTAGCGACACCGGATCAAAGCATTGGTTGTGCGAACACAATGGATTTCCGGCGTTGCGAGTCCGAGCACTGCCGTCATGCGGCCGCCTCCCAGGAGAGATGGAGCGCAAGCCGGATGGCCATCTCATCCTCGAGGGATGCATGGGATGATCTCGTGGTCGACGGATTTGGAGGTGAAGGACTCAGATCTGCTGCCCGCCATATCGAAGAAGGCGTGAGAACGCCAGAGGTGAGCTTGGGTGGCGGATGGGAGTGGAGTGAAGTGGCTATTGTTTGGTTCGGCGAGCGGATGGGGGCGAATATATGTAGGGTACATGCGGGCCAGCGCGGGCCAGGCGGGCGTGCCCAGGCCCATATCCGCCCTATATTTGGGCTGGATATGAGGGGTGTCGGTTAGTCCATGCGTTTAAGGCTGGTTTGAGGGGTCTGTTTGGGTCGCATTTTCGTGATCGATCAATGACCGGGCGGCCTGCCCGGGTGCTTGAAGCCGGTTTGAGGGGTCCGACTATAGATTCTCTTACATATGGAAGAAAATATCTCCTAAGGCCTTCACAACCGAAGATCATGCACACAATCAATACACGGCATCGACACGAAATATAATGGACTAAGGCTTGGGACCAATATTTCGAGGTTGAGTTACATAGTCTAAGGAGCCATATAATAGTAGTCATCTTGAATATCAGCATTGTCTTTGAAATATAACTTTGACCAGTAATTCATATTGGAATACTGATGCGGAGCATCCTACGGACATCACCATGATAAGAGTCTGTTTGGCAAGTGACACGTGCCACGACTACGTCACATATATAAAGGTGAATCATCTCCTTTACACGTGCTCACTTGACCCCTTCGAGGATGGTATACTACTTGACACTCCTCTTGTGTGAATGCATAGGTATTGCCGGAGCTTCGCGGATGATGAGGAGGAGTGCCAGCACCCACGTACAACTACACCATCCACGCGAGGGAAGCTTGGAAGAGAAGAAGGAAGAAGAGGACTTGCAACAGCCCAAGAATTAGGGGTACAACCGGTCAACAACCAGCCGGGCGGTACAACCGGGCAACCAGCACTAACAACCGCGTGACCCCCGGCCAAGATTATTTTATGGTGCGGTTTAGGACCGGTGCAACCCCGGTTGTACCGGTTGATGTCTCATTACCGGTACAACCGGTCCTACCTCCGGTACAACCAGTCCGCCTGTGCGCAGGACGGGCTTTGGCCCATGTATCCCCCTCTCCATTTACCCCTTCGTGGCCAAGACTATATATACTTCTCCCCCACCTCCTTTCTAGGGTTAGCTATGGTTTGCTCTTAGATAGTTGAGCATAGCTCCTTCCACTACCTCTCCCATGGAGTAGATGCCTCTATAAGAGAAGATTCCCTAGTGGATGTCAAGGCCCCTTTCGAGGGAAGATCCTCCGGGATATTAAGGCACCATCTCTCCATGGGATTTGGGATGAACTCTATCATGTATCATATTTTCCTTTGTTGTTCATGTACCTTTGTGGATCTTGTGTGTGCTGAGTCTAGTGAATGTGTGATTGGACTTGTTCTTGAGTGTTCCCTCTTGTGATTTTTTCTCGTTCTTTCCCATGTTCTTCGTGTTTTTCGTGAAATCCCCCTTCAATTCGTGAAAGATCGACAGACACGGGCTTGCCCCGTATCAAATATGTTTATAAAATCTATCTTAGAAGACTTTATCTGACTAATATACACATGGTACATTTAAGTATCCAAACAATTATGTTTAACCTTGATCGATGCTTTAGCGGTAATGCATACAAGGTTTTATACCGAGTCTCTTCTAAATTAGCAAACCAAGTGATACCCTTATCCCTCATCTGCAGACGAAAAACTTGCAGTCACAAAAAACTTACAGAAATTCCAAACACGTCCAAATTTGTATTTTCTCAAGAAAGGATAAGTTTTGCTATGATTATCTGACCAGCCTCATCACAACATAACAAGTTCATGAGTTAGCAGATGAAACATATATTAGTTGCAATCTGGCATTACACAAGGACGAGCTCGTACTACGTTGCTACGTGTCCAAACTAATCGATCATTACATATTGTGGATTCTAAGCTTGAAATGCGATACAGCGAGAAGTGCATCCAGACAAATGACACTCTGTCCTGACTCCTAAAGCAGGAACCCTCTGTCTAACGCAATGTACGGTGCACAAAAATTCGAAAGTAACGTTCAGATACACCTTTTCAATCGACAAAGTTGTAGGTATTTGTTTCTTTAATCGTCCCCTTGTTTATTTTCTCAGCTTCGCCGGCGCAGACAGAAAAAATATATATGGCATCATGCCCACTTTTTGTTGCACGCACTCCCGATTCTTTCTCCCGTTTATTTATTCATTCGGCGCTTTAGGTCAGATCCATGTACGATGCATCTTCAAAAATATATAAAAAATCCATGGATGATGATATCAGAAAATGAAGTTTGGAAGCATATGCTAACCACTGGTACTGTACTGTGTACATCAGATATATGCACTGGTAAAGGATTTTGTGCCTGCGAGATATACAATCTTCTTTTGTTTCATCTGTTGTAGCCGGCAATGCGGCTGAATCACTGGCCTGATCAGAGAGAGAAAAAGATCCTTCGGATAAGAAACAAAAGAAGAACTGGGACGTGACAAGTATACTGATGCGTTGTCTGCTAGGTGGCACACACATCAAATTTGATTCTCTCTCTCTCTCTTTTGATCATCTCCTGCAAACAAAAAAATGTAGTGTGGCTGCTGGGATTCGAGCCCAGGTCTCCACGGCCACAACGTGGAATTCTCACCACTAAACTACAGCCACTTTCCTGTTTGTTCCCAAAGTTTTAGCTACAAGTTCTTGAAACAAAGCATCTGATAAGTGATGTCAACCGCGTTCACCTTACTGGGCTTTTACCAAACTGTTGTACGATGCAAATTTTTTATGTGGTACTCTAGTTTCTTTTTCTAGAACGGTTGGTACTCTATAGTTTGGTACGCCGTGTAGTAATTGAGGACTTGAGCACCATCTATCCAAAACAAGCAGGTGCACCCATACGTTAACAACAAGCACATCCAAAGAAGAAACCCAAAAGAACTATGAAACAATGTCATCGCTCGGCACATGCAGAGCAGTACTCCTCCTGGAATTATGATTGCACGCTCCAACTTCCATGTGTTGACTGCCGTGCCCGTGCGCCGCCGCATACCGGCATACGCATGTGCTCGCCCGCCGGAACTCCGGGGAGGAGAGACCGGCTGAAAGAAGCCAAGGGCTCCGGAACCGTGGGCTGAGCTCGACAGTCGCTTTCTTCCAATCGGTGTGCTTCTAGCTGCATGCATGCATGCATGCATGCATGATCCACGTCACTGGAATAAAAGACGAGGGAAACTCGCTGCAACTTGCCATGCATGATCCACGTCACTGTACGGTGCAGCGTTGTTTACCGGCCTACCGGATCGTGGAGTTGATCTTCTCGGGGCATGAAAAGGCAACGTGGTACGGACTCTGCGAGGCGGTGCCAAATCGTTGGGTCGCTCGGGCTTGGGACGGTGCGTGGCGTGTGGCTACACGAGTGAGCTTGGGCTGTTCGGTGACAGCGGAACCAGCGGGAAATTTCGTTCCTGATCACAGTGATGTGGACCTGACAAGCACAAATTGCATCGCTAATCATGCTGGCCGCCAAGGACGTGGCTGGCCCTGACACGGCGAGAGCCCGTGGCCGGGGGGATCCGCCGCATCGCCTTCCCTCCGCCGTCGCGACCACCGCGGCTGGCGGCGGCACATGGGTGGGGGCTGGGGCGCGACGGCGGCGTCCCGCAACGGCGACGGCTTAACCACGGACGCCCGCTCGATCCGTCGACCATGTGCCGGGCTCCGGGGCACGGCGTTCGGTGGCACCTGATTGGGCAGGCGCCGCGTCATATTCGTATCCGAATCCGAATCTTGTGGTGCCCCGCGGATCGCGGTCGGTCGGTGCGGGCGCCGGCGACCGTTTCACCGGCAACGACGACGCGACGAGGCTCCCCGCCTCCCCGGTGCTCCCGCCGGCACGTTTGGACGCCGCCGGCGGTTCGGCCATCGTGAAGACCACGCTCCTGCGTCATTGCGTGTCGTGGACACATGGCTAGACTTGGTTGGAAGTGTCAACTGCAAGCTCGCCTGAGTGGACGCGTGCATGGCTCTGGATGCCGACGGAAAGCTACAACTCCGGCAACGATGGATATACCGTATACGTATCTATCTATCGTGCAGCGCGAACAGTGCGTCAGTGCGGAGGATCAGACGGAGATAGACTGCCCTGCTGCTGTAGACAGCGCCGGGTCACATGCACGAGCACACAAGCGCCTCGTCACCGGCCTCGCCGTCGCCGGATAGCTTCCTTCCTCCTTCCATTTTCTCGGCACCGTGCATGCCCGTGCGTCGTGGTCCACTTTAGCTTTAGCTCACCGCTCTCCTTATTAGTACATGTGTAGTTGAACAGTCAGCTTGACATGGAAATGCCTTTGCCCCGGCGGCGACCCCCAGCTGTGTGGCGGCACGGCGGTGCCTTGCTTTCCACTTTGGATAAAACCTACCCAATTCAGAAAAAAATGCGAGGGCTTTTGGGGCGCTTGTTCTCTGCTTCTAGATAAGCTTCTGGGTTTGCTTCCAGATCAGCTTTCTCTAGACAGTCTCTCATAATCTACATACTCCTTTCGTGTTGGAGTATAAGTCATCTTACATGCGACCGCGATTAAAATGGAGAGAAAAACGGAAAATAATAATGTTTATTTTATAATAAATATCATTGCATGCGATGAACTGGTCACTGCATGTTGTGTTGGGTAGTCTCAAGTCATTAAAAACATAAATGTCTCACGTCTCTTATTGGTTTATTCATTTATTCATGTCAAAAAATAGAAAACAAGGTTGGAGTTAATGCATTGCACCTAAGTGTTTTGAGATTATTTGATTTTCATAAGATAACTTATGCACACAAGCGCAAGGGAGTATGAAAAGTACTAACCTTTAAGTAGGGTTGTGGCTTGTTTCTTTATCCTATAATCGGATTTTGAGAACCTGACTACGGCCTTTTGAATCTTGCAAAATTGTTAGTACATCAAAGCTTTGGAAAATAACACAAAATATGTCAACGGAGAGTAAATACTACTCACCATTATTATTTTTTGCGGGAATTATTGAACTTATCGTTGTAACATTTTAAATAGATATGTTTATTTGTACCCTTCGAAAAAAACACAAATTTTTTTATGTCAGATGAATCATGTAATTTGCCACAATTTTATTGTGTACAAACTACAAAGTGCGGTTCTGTGCAAAGCATGCGAAACATATATCTAGAGCAACAAGTATTCGTAGAGCGGCTCACGATGCATGTTATGCACACGCACAAAATAAAAATGGACATACCGAAAAGATGGAATGAGAGGAAAATGATATCCACGAGGAGGAAATGTTGCCATGCACAGCATTTATTGGCGCATGCTCTTGATTTGGAATTTTAGATGCTAATCCTTTGCACATGCGATAAACCAAACCAAACATAGGAAGAAATTTTCGTAGAGAAAATAAACGTAATGCCGAGGAATAATGTCACATCGGCCAACTGGACGAAGCCAGCACCTACCACCCGCCCTATAAAAGCTCCACGCCGCTCTCCCCTCGAAAGGCAGAGCATTCTCACGCCAACTCCATCATCCCACCAAAAGCAGAGCATCCTCAGGTCAGCCGGCGAGAAGGGCGCGATGGCCAAATGCGGCAAGATCCAGAGCATCGTCCGCCTCCAGCAGACGCTGCGGCGGTGGCGGTCCCGGGCCACCGCGGCGGCGCCGGTGCCGTCGGGGCACGTGGCGGTGTGCGTGGGCGGCGGGTCGCGGCGGTTCCTGGTGCGCGCGGCGCACCTCAACCACCCCGTGTTCCGGGAGCTGCTCCGGCAGTCGGAGGAGGAGTACGGCTTCCCGTCCGCCCCCGGCCCCGTCGCGCTCCCCTGCTGCGACGAGGACCGCTTCCTGGACGTCCTCCGCCGCGTCTCCTCCGAGGACGGCCGCGGCCGCTCGCTCTGCTGCCGCCTGCCGGTCGTCACCACCCGCGACGTCGCGGCGCGGCCGCTGCTGCAGGGGATGGCGGTGGAGAAGCTCGTGTGGTGATCAACATACGGAAGCTGCGCGCAAGCTAGGGCCGGCGATTTGGTTCCGCCGGCGGCAGCAACTGTTCCGTTGGACGCCGGAAAGGTTTAAGCATCTCGTGCGCCTGCCGGGAGCCGAGAAGACGTACCGGCCGAGCAACCGTGAATGACGCGCACGGCGAGCCATGACACGTCGGCCGAGTGAAGGCCGTGCTCCCGTGCCCGGCGTAGTGGCGGGGCGCCCCAACCGTAGATCGTCGAGGGCGCCGCGCATGCGCACCTGAGGCTAGTCGGAGGCATGAGCCATGACCCTTCAGCCTAGTAGCTCTGTGATGCTTGACCTTGGCTGAAGGTAGAAGATTTGTTCTTTTTTACTAGTGGAGTACTAGTAATTGCTTGAAGAACATGATGAGTTTTCTGATTGTCTAGAGTCCTTTTGCTGAAAACTTTTGTAATTGTCGTAACTGGTTGCATCCTTGCCGGGGATCATTTTACATTTTAAAATAGGAAAATTGTTCTTCCTATTTTAAAATGATCCCTGGCAAGAAAAATAGAAACTGCTATTCCTATTTTAAAATAGAAATTGTTCTTCCTCGCAAAAAATAATAATAGAAATTGTTCCTTGTTGCACATGCACTGTGTCGTTGTTTGTCTTGTGTTCATGATGTTACTAAGGGCCAAACTAAAAAGATGTGTGAATGATAGGCTGGAAGAAATCCTTCTTTTGAGAAAAAAACGAAGGCCAAATTTAGTGTCTTTGGCTCTTGTTTTTCTTGCGACGAAGATCGAAAAGTTTGTGTATGCACGTGCCTTTAAATAGGGTGAAATCGATATATTGTTATATATAAATAGAAGCTCCCAGCTACTTCATTTTCATTCGTTGTGATGCAGTTGAGTCATTTGTTAACGTTATCATTATTGTTACCAAGAGGGTTACATTTGTGGCATATGAAAAGGATTCCGCATCACATAGTTTTTTATAGGGCAACGCTAGCCGTCGGTCGGCCAGCTCCATGTCTCGATCACTGGGCTAGCGAGTTGTTTGATCTAGCCTTCTTCAATCGTTAGATGTCTCATTTCAATCATCTTCTTTCATCGTTGTTCAACACACACAGAACAAAGAAACATGTATGTGCCCTCATGAGACGTAAGAGTCCGTGCCCCCATCCCGACAATCATGCGTGGGCGCTCCGACGAGTCAACAACACCTTGTTTCCCTCCTCAAGTCGTCGCTCATTGCAGCTCCCGTGTCGTAGCAACGGTTCCAACACGTGGAGGCCATGGTCACCTATTATAAGGGTCTTGTGCTGGATGTCATGGTCCTATAAGGGTATTGCGCTTGGTGCTATGGTTGTCAAGGAAGATCGATATTTACTTATTTTGTTGCTACTATTTGGCTCATGTTCTTCATTTTTAAATTGAGTCCTATCATCCACATTTCTGACAGGCACCTGCATTTGCAAGGCAATGTGTTTATCTTGTGCACCCGGAGCTCAAGACTGATGTGTCACCGAGATTTAGTTTTTTCAGTGAGGATGATGGTGGTGGGGATGATGAAATATTCTTTCAGTCTTGAAGGATCTTTTTGTAGGTAGCTAAAGTGGTTCAGATGGGAAATGATTTGCTATTTTTTCTTCACCCATATTCATTGTGGGAGCTAGAAGTTAATATGATACAGTAATTTCCCTTAATGCAAGTATGTCCGAACTACATTTAGTGTTAATTCATTCTTGCTTATGGCATGGAGCTTGTTAGTCAATTGAATTAATTGCATTATTTACCATATCGAGTAGAAAACTTTAGTTATCAAGTATTTTATGATTATAGCGGGGGTGCATAATGTACTTATGTGCATTAATATCCACAATTCAAATTTATGCAGAAACAACTTAATTTTTTTATATAGTTAGAAACCATTACTTAGAAAAAAAATACTCGTAAAGTTCTGTAACAGAAGTATTGGAATATCCAATGGTTTGTTAAGACTTAAGAGTACATATATGTTTATGTCTTTAGAAGTAGAAATACTAAATCTCTTTTGGCAATGGTGTATTTTTTTTATACTACCATGTTCTCTAG
Organism: Hordeum marinum; assembly: GCA_022496015.1. NCBI lineage: Eukaryota > Viridiplantae > Streptophyta > Magnoliopsida > Poales > Poaceae > Hordeum > Hordeum marinum. The sequence continues at coordinate 518,931,299 of CM039673.1, forward strand.
GAAACTTTGAATAGCCAATATTTATCAAAATATGCATTACGGATTTACATTTGTAACTTTCACTATACACTTACAAAAACAAAGTCTTATGTAAACTTAGGTCGGATGCTCCCGTTTTGGACATCAAGAAGCTTCGTCACTAGGTGCAAAGGTTACTTTTGCACTTCTGATGACCAAATGCACACCTTCTGTCATCCAAACACCGATGGTTATTTCACATTGTACACCTTTGCAGCAGCTAGATGATGGTATATCAAACATGACGAAAAGGGGAAAAGGCAGCTAAACAGTGACAATTAACAAAATAATAATTGCAAACATCCGTTGATCATCATTTGCTGTCGTATAATGTAAAAAAAGTAATTTCAGATGGAATGAGCAGTAAATAATGATACGGAGAAGAAAAAGGTTAAAAGCATTAATAAGTGTTGGTTGACAACATGATACTAGAGTACAACCACATTTGAAGCCCAAACATTTTCTTACTGTTTCATTTATTTTGATGCTCAATAAAAGTATCCCAAGCATTAAAATGGTGGTTGATAACAATTACATTTGTCCCAAAGTTGCACATTGTGAGAGCATCTTCAACAGCGGCCGTAAACAACGCGCGGACACGAAAAAATTCGGATTTAGCGCTCGCGTAACAAAACCGAGTGTTCCAGCGGCAGCGCAAAAACCGCGCGCGAAATGAAACGGCATCGCGCACCGCTTATTTTGTGCGCCCGCTTCTACGCGCAGAATCACTCGAGCTCGTGCCTCGTCCACTGACTGCTCGCGCGCGATGTCTGCTGAAGCGCCGCGCGCACTATATTATGCGGCGATCGTTGGAGCCAGCGCTCACCACGCGCTAAATTTTTTTTTATGCGTACTGTAAACTTGTTTTTTGCACGTCCCATATTGAGCGTCTGTTGGAAGGACCGGAACCGTAAAAACCCACCCGTGAATCGTTGGTTGCATTTCCATTTCCTCTTCTTCCTCCTCTGCTTTCCCCCAAACCCCAGCGCAAGAAAAAAAGGAAAAAAAAAAAGCTTCCCCGAACCCCAACCACACTCCATTAGACCCCCAGTCAGTTCAGTAATGTCGAAGCGACCTCGAACGGCGGCTCCAGACCCGTGGGACGACGACGAGGACATGCCCCCGCAGAAGGTGCCCCCGGGGATCCACAGCTCGGTCTACCTGGAATGGCGCGCCGGGGCGGCAGCGCGCCTCCGCGACGCCCGTGACAACCTCCGCCTCCTCGCCCCGCCGGCGGCGGCGCCGCCCGATTCCCAGCTGGCCGGCCTCCGCGCCCTCGGCCTCCTCGACTTCGTCCGCCTGCGCCTCGACGACGCGCCCCCGCGCCGCGACCTCGTCGCCGCGCTCGTCGCCAACTACAAGCAGTTCTACGAGTGGAGCTACGCCCGCGGCGCCTTCGTCAAGGTCAGCCTCGACGCCTTCGCCGAGGCGCTCCGCCTCCCGCTTCCGGCGGAGAGCCGCCCAGCCGCGCCCACCGATCCCCCGCCCGGGCTGGACGACTCCGCCGTGCCCGCCGCCGCGGCGTGGTTCATCGAGGCGTACATCCTGAAGCCGCTGCGCGCGCGCGCCGCCGCGGAGGGAGGGCCGCACAAGCTGCCCAACGACGTGGACCTGGCGCTGTACAGGGTGAAGTTCGGGATGACGCATAAGGTGGGCTGGAACCGGCTCATCTGGGACCTCGCGGAGAAGGAGATGGTCGACCTGAGCAAGGGGGAAAGGCCCGACTGGACGTGCCTCTACGGCGCGTACCTGCAGAGGCTCATCTGGGTGGAGAATCCGGGCCTCTTCCAGCCGGCATTGCTCGGTGGGGATCGAAATCTCCGTTCAGAGGTCGAGCCCAGGATGCAGGAGTTCGAAGCGAGGTTCAAGCTGCTCGACGCGAGATCCAAGCTGCTCGACCTGAGAACCGAGCACCTTGAATCCAAATCCAAGGAACTGGAAGAGCGGACAGTTGCAAGCAACACGCTAGCCGAGCTACAGCGTGAGATGCAATTGATGGAGCTGCTCAACCGGAATCTCCTCACCGGAAAAGAAGCAATGAACAGTGAGTTAGTTGGAGTGCAGGAGGAGCTGGGAGAAGCAAGGAAGCAGCTAATGAAGCTCGATAATGGCATGAAATCAGTGAAATCATTGAATAAGGTTCTGTTTTATAGGGAAAGAAAAAAGAATGCTCAGTTGTTAGATAGTCGGTGGGCTCTGGTTACCAAGGAAATCAAGAGCAACGGTGAGTTAAAAAACCTTCGGGGAGAGCTGGCCGAGCTGCAGGATGGGATGCAAAAACTGAAATCCCTCAACCAGGTTATGTGTTCTAGGGAAAGAGAAAGCAATGGCCGGTTGCTAGATACTCGGTGGGCTCTGGTTACTAAGGAAATCAAGAGCAACAGTGACTTCAAAAGCCTTCGGAAAGAGCTGCAGGATGAGATGCAAGAAATGGAATCCCTCAACAAGGTTCTGGTTACTAAGAGCGTAAGAGACAACAATACACTGCAAGCCGTTCGGAAAGAGTTGATCAATGTAAGGGAGCAACTAGCTAGTACCTATTTTAATTTGCATCTTATCTCGTTCTTATTTTTCCTGGATGTTCTGCAGGGCTTGAAGGTGGCTACAAATGGCCGGGCAGGGATAGGCCTCAAGAGGATGGGCGAGCTTGATCCAAAAGCATTTGCAAGTGCTTGCAGACCGGGATTGTCACAAGAAGAAACTCTTATTCTTTGTTCCTACTGGGAGGCTGAAGTCAGAAACACAGAATGGCACCCTTTTAAGGTCGTCATGGTTGACGATCAGTCCACGGTACGGATAGCCTTCTATATCGCTATACATGGAATAACTCTTTTATTTTGTAAGTACTCTTCAGTATCTGGTTTGCATATGTCCATCTTACTGTGTGTAACTGCTGCCGTGTAGGAAATTTTCTTAGACGACGATGCCAAGCTTATGGAGCTAAAACAAGAACATGGTGACCAAATGTTCGCCTTGGTAAAACGGGCGCTGATTGAAAGGCACAGGTACAACCCCAGTGGCAGCTATCCTGAAACGTTATTGTGGAACAACAAGCACAGTCGGGAGGCAACAATGGAAGAAGTCGTCCAGTTCATGGTAAAAAAATGTTTAAACAAGAGGAATCGTTGAGCCCATATATCTACGAGCTGGGGGTACATACTAGGGGTTGCTGCCTTTATTTGGAAAACTCGTGGATATGGACCATGAAGTGGACATAATGTCCCCTTTCATCACAAAAAAGAGTAGGCATAATGTAATTTTAGTGCTAATAGATTAGATGTGGACAGTGACGCTTAATAATCATGAGACTGGATTAACCATGTAATAATTTGCAACTACTTGCTAATTTGGTAGTCAGAGCAATGAGGGTTACCGATTTGCATGACTACACTTTCATTGACGTATATGGTACTTGAGCAAGTGTACAAACCCTTTAAATATGTGTAGTAAGGTTATTGCAAAATTGTTGGAAGTCAATTCAAGTCGACCTTAGCTACAGCAAAGCATACAACCGACTTGGGTATGTTTATTTTCATTGTAAAGAATTTTAGTGACATGCTGTTACAAGATGCTATGCAGATACATAAACTTCTGAGTTAGCAAATGACACTGCATAGAGGTGGTGGTGTTTTAAATTTGAAGTTGCACAAGCCATTGTTTATAAGGCGGTAAGGCGACCTAAGTTGAGCACCACCCGCTCTAGCACCTAGGCGATGCCTAAGCCCCTAAGGCGGCCATATTTGTAAGGCGCTGCCATGGCGCCTTACCGCCTAAGCGTCTAAGGCAGGACGCCCCACAAACCCATTTTTACTGTATGCTTCCGAATATTTATGTAAGCACTTTTATTTTTTGACAACTGTACAATGCAAGCACAAACTCATTGTACCTGTTGCTAATTGGAATGGGATTCTGCTTCTTTCTTAGTTCGAATTCAGCCAATAAGATTTCTTATTAAAGGTATAAAACAGTGGGAGGGCCTGAAACTGATATTTGTGCCATTTTGAATAGTAGTAGGAATGATAAGGAGTATATGATTTGCTTGCAACTGTTGAATGGAAAAGAAGCCATCATTAGTTCCTCTACATGATTTGCATTGGAAACCAGTTTATGCTATGTGCATGCAGGAAGACCAGTGTGAATTGCTTGACATGTTTGTATTGAGTGTGCAGGTATTGTGCCACAGAGCCATCATTTCAATGATCGTTTTCTCGTGAATCAAGGACCAGTCTACAACTTCTGACGGGGTTATTACCCCTAGGCCAAGACTAGGGAGTTCTCACCCTTTTTGAAAAAACCATACGACCGGTTGGCGTGCTGCCGGCGGACCCATGGCTGGCCGGACCAAGGCCGACTGGCGGACAACCGACAGGCCCATTGCCAGCTGGCCCACGGCTGGCTGATCGGGAGCCGGCCCCGCGACCCCTGGCCAGCCTGTGTCCGTCTGCACTGTGGCCGGCCTTTCCGCTGACCTTTGGACGGGCAGGCACCCGTCCCCTCTCATTGTGACCTAGTACACCAATAGGACGTGACCCCCACGATGGACTCCTATGTGGCTACAACAACTGCTGATGCGTGGGCACGCTTGGCTACAGTTCGGGCGGTTGTATCTCTGACCAGAACAGATCGAGACCTGGCAGGGCAACAGTGCCGCCACACCGCGATCTACTCCATTACCTGCACCGTCATGGCTACAACGCAACCGGCCGTACCGCTAACTTCGACCGACAGGCGCTAGACGACGCGGGGCGAGGCGGCCCGTGCCGTGACAGGTGGGCGCGGGCCAATCGAAGAGCCAGCTGGCGGGCCCCAATTGGCGATGGGACCACGCAGCCGGCGGGCCCTACGGGCGACGAGACGACGCAACAAGTGGGCCTCTTGGCCGGCTGGAGAGGCTGCCAGTCGGGTCCCCCGTTTTTAGTACCTTAGGAATAATGTAAGCCGGGGGTTGGCCTATAAAACCCCTTGAGGCCCCCATGCATCGGGCAGGCAAGCACTAAGGGATTTCCCCCACCTCACACTCTCACGTAGCAAGGGAAGAGGAGCCGACCGCTCCTTCTTCCACCTCTTGACAGCAGCTCCAGGAGCGCCATTGTAACATCACCCACCATCTAACTAGACCGGCAGGACTAGGGGTGTTACCTCCCACGGAGGGTCCCGAACCTGGATACATCGTGTGTCCCGCGCCGCTTGTGCCTAATCCCATTCCCGGAGCCCGTCGGTGCCCTTCGGCCCCAACCACTCTCGATAAGCCACCCCATGACATCTGTTGTGGGAAAACGATGACAGTTGGCGCCCACCGTGGGGCTGTCCGCGGCACCGGCCGGAGTCATACTCCGGGCGGGACCCTTCACCACCTCCCCGCATCCGGGCAGAACTGCACGCTCGTGGGGCTTGCTCCCGCGGGCCAGGACCTCGTTCCCGCTAGCCCTGCGGGCTGCGCTGACGGCCTCTCCGACGAGTGCCTCAACAGTGACCCTTCGATCGACCTCGCCACGCTCACTGAGCGCGTCGGCAGTCTGAGCCTCACCGACGAGCCAGCTGCCGACGAGTACCCTAGCCAGGTACTTGACTTCCTCGACTTGCCCTCATCTGTGGGCGCACTCGCCCCAGGCGAGGCCGACGACTCCTGCGTCCGCGCAGGGGTAATGGTCACCGTCTCCTCCTTGTCCTCTAGCCGAGCGTGGGTCGAGGCTGATGCGGCCACCGCCCGCGCCAGTACCTCTGACCCGCTCGGCGCTACCCTTTGGGGTTTGAGCACCCCCATTGCTCCAACGACGAACCCGGCCACTGCCACAACCGAACTGGAGGTGGCCCACCGACAGCTGCTCGAGGATGCCAATGCCCTCACGACCGAGCGACGCCGGGTGGAATCCGCGCAGCGTGAGTATATCTCCGCTTATGGCCTCACCCCAGCGGCACCGAGCCCAGCCGGCGTGGGGCTTTAGGTGATCGTGGCCGCGTTGTTGCGGATATCCTCAGCAACATGCTGCCTGTCTACGGCACCCCTGCGGCCAACCTGCGGGCCGCCTAGGTGGCTTACGATGACCTGGCCGCCTTGGAGGGCGAGAAGCGCGCCTTGCGCGAGCAGCACATTGATACGTCCATTTTGCATCATGCTTTTATATTGATATTTATTGCATTATGGCTGTTATTTCACGTTATGGTACAATCCTTATTCCTTTTTTCTCTTATTTTACAAGGTTTACATGAAGAGGGAGAATGTCGACAGCTGGAATTCTGGACTAGAAAATGAGCAAATCTGAGATACCTATTCTACACAACTCCAAAAGTCCAAAAAATTTACGTAGAATATTTTTGGAATTAATAAAAAATACTGGCGCAAGAATCAACCAGAGAGGGGCCGCCTGCAGGCCACAAGCCTACTAGGCGCGGCCACCCCCTAATCGCGCCTAGCAGGCTTGTGGGGCCCATGTGGCTCCTTCGACGCCCATCTTCTCCTATATGAAGCGTTTTGACCTGAAAAAAAATCATAAGAGAGTTTTCGGGATGAAGCGCCGCCGTCTCGATGCAAAACTTGGGCAGAATCAATCTAGAGCTCCGGCAGGGCTGTTCTGCCGAGGAAACTTCCCTCCCGGGGGGGGGGGGGAATCGAAGCCATCGTCATCACCAACGATCCTCTCATCAAGAGGGGGTCAATCTCCATCAACATCTTCACCAACACCATCTCCTCTCCAAACCCTAGTTCATCTGTTGTATCCGATCTTTGTCTCAACCCCTTAGATTGGTACCTGTGGGTTGCTAGTAGTGTTGATTACTCCTTGTAGTTGATGCTAGTTGGTTTACTTGGTGGAAGATCGTATGTTCAGATCCTTTATGATAATTAATACTCCTCCGATCTTGAAAATGAACATGTTTCGTGAGTAGTTACGTTTGTTCCTGAGGACATGGGATAAGTCTTGTTATAAGTAATCATGTGAATTTGGTATTCGTTCGATATTTTGATGAGATGTATGTTGTCTCTCCTCTAGTGGTGTTATATGAACGTCGACTACATAACACTTCATCATTATTTGGGCCTAGGGGAAGGCATTGGGAAGTAATAAGTAGATGATGGGTTTCTAGAGTGACAGAAGCTTAAACCCTAGTTTATGCATTGCTTCGTAAGGGGCTGATTTGGATCCATATGTTTCATGCTATGGTTAGGTTTACCTTAATTCTTATTTCGTAGTTGCGGATGCTTGCGATAGGGTTTAATCATAGGTGGGAGGTTTGTCCAAGTAAGGGCAGCACCCAATCACCGGTCCACCCACATATCAAATTATCAAAGTAACGAACGTAAATCAAATGAGCATGATAAAACCTAGCTTGACATAAATTCCCATGTGTCCTCGGGAGCGCTTTGCTTTATATAAGAGTTTGTCTAGACCTGTCCTTTGCTAAAAAAGTATTGGGCTACCTTGCTGCACCTTTGCTACACTTGTAACTTGTTACTCGTTACGAATTATCTTATCACAAAACTAGCTATCACCGATAATTTCAGTGCTTGCAGAGAATACCTTACTGGAAACCGCTTACCATTTCCTTCTGCTCCTCGTTGGGTTCGACACTCTTACTTATCAAAAGGACTATGATAGATCCCCTATACTTTTGGGTCATCAAGACTCTTTTCTGGTGCCGTTACCGGGGAGTGAAGCGCCTTTGGTAAGTGGAACCTGGTATGGAAAAATTTATATAGCGTGCTGAAATTTACTGTCACTTGTCACTATGGAAAGTAATACTTTGATGGGCTTGTTTGGGGTATCTTCACCTCGACCGAAAACACAAAGAATTATCCCTCAACCTACTGAACCTACTTAAAATATTTATTATGAAATTCCTTCGGGTGTGATAGAGAAACTGCTGGCTAATCCTTACGCAGGAGATGGAACACTACATCCTGATTTACATCTAATCTATGTGGATGAAGTTTGTGGATTATTTAAGCTTGCAGGTCTGCCCGAGGATCACGTTAAGAGGAAGGTCTTTCCTTTATCTTTGAAGGAAAAGGCATTGACATGGTATACGTTATGTGATGGTATTGGATCATGGAGCTAAAACTGATTGAAGATGGAATTTCATCAGAAGTTCTATCCTATGCATCTAGTTCATCGTGATCGGAATTATATTTATAATTTTTGGCCTCGTGAAGGAGAAAGAATCGCTCAGGCTTGAGGGAGGCTTAAGTCAATGTTATATTTGTGCCCCAATCATGAGATCTTGAGATAAATTATTATAAGTGGGAGGTTTGTCCAAGTAAGGGCAACACCCAAGCACCGATCCACCCACATATCAAATTATCAAAGTAACGAACGTGAATCAAATGAGCATGATGAAAACTAGCTTGAGAGAAATTCCCATGTGTCCTCGGGAGCAGTTTGCTTTATATAAGAGTTTGTCCAGGCCTGTCCTTTGCTACAAAAAGGATTTGGGCTACCTTGCTGCACCTTTGCTACACTTGTTACTTGTTACTCGTTACGAATTATCTTATCACAAAACTATATGTTACCGATAATTTCAGTGCTTAGAGAGAATACCTTACTAAAAACCGCTTATCATTTCGTTTTGCTCCTCATTGGGTTCGACACTCTTTCTTATCGAAAGGACTATGATAGATCCCCTATACTTGTGGGTCATCACAGATCAAGGACCTCATCGACACCGCCAACGTGCATCAAGCCAGTTTCGACCCCGTCGGAGCCGTCTTTGAGACTCCCCGTCCCGATAGAGAGGGCACTGGGCTGCTGGCCGTCATCCGACCCAGCACTCTAGCTCCCCTCGTGCCTCTGGCAGGTGAGCCGAGGGAAGCCATGCACGGCATTCTGAGTAGCACGGGAATGAGCAGCCTACTGTGAACAACCGGCACAACGACATCCCGGTTGGCGGCAGCCGCCGCAACGGAGTGCCGACTGGCGGTAGCTGGCGCAGCCGCAGACACACCCTGCCTTCACGACAGGACCCGACACGGTCTCCCCTGCCGGTCGTCTGCACCAATCTCGCGGCCTGGCTCGGGCCTCGGGTCCCCTACAGCGAGAACGACGCGCGCCTCCACCTCGATAGGCTAGCACAATCCACCCTCCTCGAGGAGGAGAGCTCGGTTGGGCTGGCGTGCTTCGGCCCTCAGACCCACAACAAGCCGTTTCCAATTGGTTTCTCTCTCCCCTGCAACACTCCCAAGTACAACGGCACCGCCAAACCGGAAGACTGGCTGATCGACTACACCACTGCGATGGGCATCGCTAGGGGCAACAAACGCGTAGCCGTGCGTTACGCCCCCCTCATGCTGCTCGGTGGGGCCAAGACTTGGCTTGGCAGCATCAACACCTGGATGGACTTCGAGGAATCCTTCGTTCGAAACTTCACCGGCACCTACAAGCACCCTGGCCACCCCCGCGAGCTCGCCATGTGTGTCTAGGGGTCGGACGAGCCGCTCCGCGACTACCTCACGTGCTGGACCGAGCTGTGCAACTCTTGCTAGGGCATACACAAGGTGCAGGCCATCCAATACTTCATTGAAGGCTGCCGAGACGGCACCCTCCTCAAGCACAAGCTCATGTGCTCTCACCCGACTTCCTTGGTCGATCTCATGGTCAAGGCGGACAGATATGCCACGGCCGACTCCTCGATGAGGATCAAGGTCAATGCGTCCGGCAAGGCGGTCCAGCCGCCTGCCGCCCCCAAGCCGGCTACCGATAGCGTGCAGCAGCAGAACAACAAGAGCAGGTTCGGCCACCCGGATTCCCTCTATGGGAGCCGACAGGTCGCCACCATCGAAGAGGAGCAACCGGCATCCTAGGCCCCCAGCCAGCACCAGAGCGCCGGCAAGGCCGCCTGGTAGCCCACGCTTACCTTCGAGCAAATGCTTGACCTGCCCTGCAAGCACCACTCTAGGGCCAAGCCAGCCACTCACACAATCTGGCAATGCAGCTTTTCCCAACAACTGGCCCGAGGCGAGGGCCTCCCGGTTCATGCACTGGTCTGAGAAGCTAGTTACCTGGAGCCGGGCGGACCACCCAGCCATAATTCCAAACCCTGGCAGCTATGCCCTCGTCCTCGATCCCACCATCGTCTCCAAGAGACGCACCTGCCATTTCTCGTGGGTGTTGATCGACGAGGGCAGCAGCATCAACATCCGCTATCATGACACGATGCTCAAACTGGGGCTCCGGGAGAAAGACATGCGAGCAAGACGGATGATTTTTCATGTCATCGTGCCGGGAAAGTCCTACACCCCCATCAGCAAAATTGAGCTTGATGTTCTCTTCGACGGAAAGAGCCACATCCACCGCAAACCAATATGGTTCGAGGTAGTGGACCTCAACAGTCCCTACCACGCGTTGCTGGGCAGGCCGACCCTCATCAAGTTCATGGAGATCCCCCATAACGCCTACCTCAAGGTCAAGATGTCGGGTCCCAAGGGCATCATCACCATCGCCGGCGATTACAAGATGTCGATCGAGTATGCACGCGATGGCATCCAGCTGGCTGAGGCCTTGGAGATAGCGGAGGAGAAGCGGCAGCTCGTGGCTCACACCTCTGGCCGGGCGGCCATGTCGGCTCCTCCGTCCCAGTCGGCCAGCAAGGCGTCGTTCCAGCCATCCAAGGACACCAGGCAGGTGCCGCTCGACCCGGCCAACCCCAAGCAGTGCGTCACCATCGGTGCCCACCTCGACAGCAAATAGGAAGGTGAGCTTGTCGACTTCCTCCGTGAGAATCGGGATATCTCTACATGGTCTCCAAAAGACATGTCGGGTGTTATGAGGAAGTTCGCCGATCACAAACTTCATGAGCGGCCGAACACGAACCCGGTCATTTCTCCAAGGAGAAGCGGCATACTATAGGAGAAGAGATCGCCCGGTAGCTCGCTAAGGCATATACTTCGCTGCCAAGAAGGTCAAGCAGTACTTCTAGGAGCACACCATCACTGTGGTGAGCATGGCCCCGCTCGGCAAGATCATGAGCAGTCAAGACGTCACCGGACGGGTCGCCAAATGGGCCCTCGCCCTCGCCGACCATGATATTCGCTACGAGCCGCGCACTGCCATCAAGTCGCAGACGATGGCCGACTTCCTCATCGACTGGGCCAAAACCCAGTTCGTGCCACCTCCTCTAGACTCCATGCATTGGCGCATGAACTTCGACGACTCGAAGATGCAAGCCGGCCTGGGAGCCGACATCATCCTATAATCCCCAAAGGGGGGCCAGCTCAAGTACGCACTCCATATCCTCTTCGCCACCTCCAACAACGTGGCCGAGTACGAAGCGCTCGTCCACGGCCTCATGCTTGCCAAGGAAATCGAGATCCGGCGGATCCTCTGTTTTGGCGACTTCGACCTCGTGGTGCAGCAAGTCTCAGGTGAATGGGACACCATTGACGCCAACATGGACAACTATCGCTTCCTCGTCTAGCAACTCACTGGCTCCTTCAAGGGCTGCAAGTTCCACCATGTCCCCCGGGCGGACAACGAGGTGACCGAAACGTTGGCAAAGATCGGTTCCACCCAGCAGGCGATCCCAACCGACATCTCCCTCAAATAGCTGCTCAAGCCTTCGATCAAGCCCTCCCCCAAATCAGAGTCTATCTTTGTACAGGCCAACACCGCCGGCTCTTCGCCGGATCCGGCTGCCCAGCCGGCACCATCAGCCCTGGCTGCTCTGCCGGCATCATTGGCTCCGGCTGCTCTGCCAACACAACCAGCTCCGGCTGCCGTGCCGGCCCCGTCGCCTCCAACCTCCAACGCCCCCGTGGTGGCCGGCTCCGGTTCCACAATTGTCATGATGACAATTGACGCCCCTCCCGTTGTCTCAGTCTCGGGGACTGGTGTTCCGGTTTCGGGGGCTGGTGTGCCTGTCCTGAGAGCTGGTGAGCCGGTCCCGGGGACTGGTGAGCCGGACCAGGGGGCTCCGGCTGCATCCGACGCCCCACTTGAGCTCGAGCCGGCTCCCATCTCGGCCCCCTCATAGGCCTAACCCATTCTGGCGTTCCTCTTGCATGGTGAGCTCCCCCCTGGCGAAGCCACGAAACGGCAAATCCAGCGCCAGGCCGCGGCTAACAGCGTCATCAACCGCGAGCTGGTTCATCGCAGCCCCAGCGGCGTGTTCCAACGTTGCGTCGAGCCAAAAAAGGGGCAAGAGATCCTCTTAGACATCCACCAGGCCGAGTGCGGGCATGATGACCCACAAGTATAGGGGATCTATCGTAATCCTTTCGATAAATAAGAGTGTCGAACCCAACGAGGAGCAGAAGGAAATGACAAGCGGTTTTCAGTAAGGTATTCTCTGCAAGCACTGAAATTATCGGTAACACATAGTTTTGGGATAAGGTAATTTGTAACGGGTAACAAGTAACAAGTGTAGCAAAGATGCAGCAAGGTAGCCCAATCCTTTTTGTAGCAAAGGATAGGCCTACACAAACTCTTATATAAAGTGAAGTGCTCCCGAGGACACATGGGAATTTCTGTCAAGCTAGGTTTCATCATGCTCATTTGATTCACGTTCGTTACTTTGATAATTTGATATGTGGGTGGACTAGTGCTTGCGTGCTGCCCTTAATTGGACAAACCTCCCACTTGTGATTAACCTCTCTCACAAGCATCCGCAACTATGAAAGAAGAATTAAGATAAATCTAGCCATAGCATGAGACATATGGATCCAAATCAGCCCCTTACGAAGCAACACATAAACTAGGGTTTGAGCTTATGTCACTCTAGCAACCCATCATCTACTTATTACTTCCCAATTCATTCCCCTGGGCCCAAATAATGGTGAAGTGTTATGTAGTCCATGTTCACATAACACCACTAGAGGAGAGACAACATACATCTCATCAAAATATCGAATGAATACCAAATTCACATGATTACTTATAACAAGACTTATCACATGTCCTCAGGAACAAACATAACTACTCACAAAACATGTTCATGTTCATAATGAGAGGAGTATTAATTATCATAAAGTATATGAACATTGATCTTCCACAAAAAGTAAACCAACTAGCATCAACTACAAGGAGTAATCAACACTACCAACAACCCACAGGTACCAATCTGAGGTTTGAGACAAAGATCTGATACAAGAGATGAACTAGGGTTTGGAGAGGAGATGGTGCTGGTGAAGATGTTGATGGAGATTGACCCCCTCACGATGAGAGGATAGTTGGTGATGGCGATGGCTTCGATTTCCCCCTCCGGGAGGGAAGTTTCCCCGGCAGAACAGCTCCGTCGGGGCTCCAGATTGGTTCTGCCCAAGTTCCGCCTCGAGACGGCGGTGCTTTGTCCCGAAAGCTCTCTCTTGATTTTTTTTCCAGATCAAAACCTTTCATATAGCAGAAGATGGGCACTGGAGGCCTGCCAGGGGGCCCACAAGCTACCAAGGCGCGACCATGGGGTATGTCGCGTCTGACAGGCTTGTGACCTCCTGGTGGGTCCCCTCTGGTATTTGTTTCGACCAATTTTTTTATATATTCCAAAATAATTTCTCCATCACTTTTCAGGACTTTTGGAGTTGTGCAGAATAGGTCTCTAGTATTTTCTCCTTTTCCAGTCCAGAATTCCAGTTGCCGGCATTCTCCCTCTTCATGTAAACCTTGTAAAATAGGAGAGAAAAGGTATAAGTATTGTACCATAACGTGTAATAACAGCCCATAAAGCAATACATATCAATATAAAAGCATGATGCAAAATGGATGTATCAACTCCCCCAAGCTTAGACCTCGCTTGTCCTCAAGCGAAAGCTGAGATCGATAAATATGTCCACAAGTTTAGAGATAGAGGTGTCGATAAAATGAAATACGGGCATGAGGGCATCATGATCATCTTAAGAACAAACATACTTATTGTATATAATTTATTATACTAGAGTAACAATTCATTCACCGGATAAAGTATGGACTAAGAACTCCATTGAGAACCAACAAACTCCATTGGAAAGAGTCAATATAAGAGCTTGTAAAGAAAATCCACATACTCAATCATCTTTTAGTCTTTCATAATTGCTAACACTCACGCGGGACTCATGAGGTCCAAGCTTAAATTGGACACAGAGAAAGATAGGGTCTTATAATTTTGCCTCCCAACTGTTTACCTCCAGGGTAATGTAAATAGAAATAACTCATGATCATGCACATCCAAGTGGATATATGTGTCTATATAATTCCCCAAAACATAATTCTTGCCAAGAGAGAAAGGCGAAATATTGGAAGTGGTGAAGATCACCATGACTCTTGCATAAAGGTAAGTACATATGAAGTCGAAGTAACATATAGGCCCTTCGCAGAGGGAAGCAGAGGTTTTCATGCGCTTTTTGTTTTTGGATGTGCAAACCCTTAATGCAAAGGAATGCCGCATTGTATTGCCTTTGTGATAGCAACCTTTATTATGCAGTCCGTCGCTTTTATTTCTTTACTATCACAAGTTCGTACAACGCTTATTTTCCCTTACAATAAAAGATCATACATATTTAGGAGCAATTCTTATTGCTTTTTGCATCGATGACAACTTACTTGAAGGATCTTACTCAATCCATAGGTAGGTATGGTGGACTCTAATGGCAAAACTGGGTTGAGGGTGTTTGGATGCACAAGTAGTATCTCCACTTGGTGCGGAAGTTTTGGCTAGTATGAGGTGCAAGTAAGCACTGCATGTTGGAGGATCTATAACCATATAACTACTATTCGTAAATAAGCAAACATAACCCATTATGTTATCTTCCTTGTCCAACATCAACTTCTTAGCATATAATATTTTAATGAATGCTCACAATGATAAAAGATGTCCAAGATAATATATTTATATGTGAACCTCTCTTTCCTTATTACTTACTTTTAATTGCACCAATGACCAATCGCTATGTTTGTCAACTCCGAACAAATTTCAATCGACATACCTCTTATATTTGTAGTCATCACTCCCCATAAGATCATCATATATACTCTTTGCTTTTATTCTATTCTTCTTTTATTACCTTTTTTTATTTTTCTCAAGATCATAGCAACAAGCAAAGCCCTCACATCAAAACTACTTTTTATTATATAACTCTCGGACTCTCTTACATAAGGGGAACATAAAGCAAAACTCAAAGCTAGACCACACTAAAAACTTTATTCTACTAGATCAAGATATAACCAAATGGATCAAACAAAGAAAAACGAGAAAAGTAAAAGATGTGATGGTGATACGATACCTGGGCACCTCCCCCAAGCTTGTCACAAGCCAAGGGGGGTCCCCATACCCATGTGTTTAGATGTCCTTCTTCGGAGGTGATGGTGGTGAAGAAGGATTTTCAAGCTTGTTCAGTTTCCTCTTAAGCATAACATTATGTTCCCTCAGATCATCAACTTCTTGCTCGAGCTTCAATATCCTTTGACATAATTCTTGCTTGATCTCCTGTAGAAAACGAGAAGGGATAGATAGAACCTTGGGTTTTCTCCTTGTGTTTGGCAGGCTTGATTTCCTAAACTCCACGTGCATATCTCCTAGTTGAGGCAGAGGGATCTCTTCTTCATGTGAGCTTACTTCCTCATACTTGCCTTGTTGTTCCTCCTCTGAGAATAATCCATAAGGATCTAGTCCCCATAGATCTTGGGATTGGCAAGGTAATGTGATACATAGCTCTCCCCATCGGACTCTTGGGATGCCATCTTGCTCTAAATCTGCTGCAGAAATAGCTCAAAACGAATACAGGAGGTATTGACATGATACGAAGGTCCAAACCTTCGTGAGTTTATATAATGAATTTTTACCGACCTAAAGGAGTATCCTACAAGAAAACGGAGTCCGGAGGATGCATGGGGTGGCCACAAGTCACAGGGGCGCGGACTAGGGGTAGGTCGCGCCCTGCAGGCTTGTCGCCTCCTCGTGCACGTTTCAGAATACTTTAAATTTTCCTAATTTATTAAATATTACAAAACTGAGAAAAATTGCTATTGGGAAAGTTTTGGAGTTGGTTTACTTACCGTACCACATACCTATTCCTCTTCGGAGTTTGCAACATTCTGATGGGTCTCCCTAATGTACTCCTCCGGAGTTATGGTATTGATAATATTGGTTTCAACATTTATGGGAGTACTTGAGATATAATGTTTGATTATTTTCCCATTTACCACCTTCGGACTTGTGCCTTCGGTGTTGTTGATCTTGGTGGCACCGAAACAATATACTTCCTCGACAATGTAAGGCCCTTCCCATTTAGAGAGAAGTTTTCCTGCAAAAAATCTTAAACGAGAATTGTATCGCAAGTCATGGTCACCTGTATTGAATTCAGCTTTTGTACCCTTTAATCATGCCATCTCTTAAATTTTTCTTTAAACAACTTGGCATTCCCATAGGCCTGGGTTCTCCATTCATCAAGTGAGATAATGTCAAATAACCTTTTCTCACCAGCAAGTTTGAAATCATAGTTGAGCTCTTTGATTGCCCAATAAGCTTTATGCTCTAGTTCTAGAGGTAAATCACATGCTTTACCATAAACCATTTTATAAGGAGACATACCCATAGGGTTTTTGTAAGCAGTTCTATAAGCCCACAATGCATCGTCAAGTTTCTCAGACCAATTCTTTCTAGATCTATTAATAGTCTTTTGCAAGATTAGTTTAATTTATATATTGCTTAATTCTACTTGACCACTAGACTGAGGATGATAAGGAGATGCAATTCTATGATTAACATCATACTTAGCAAGCAATTTACGGAAAGCACAATGAATAAAGTTTGAACCACCATCAATCATTAAATATCTAGGGACTCTAAATCTAGGGAAAATAACTTCTTTCAACATTTTACTAGAAGTGTTATGATCAACACTACTAGTTGGAATAGCTTCTACCCACTTAGTAACATAATCAACATCAACTAGAATATGAGTATACCCATTGGACTTTGGAAAAGGTCCCATATAATCAAATCCCCAAACATCAGATGGTTCAATAACAAGTGAGTAATTCATAGGCATTTCCTGACGTCTACTAATATTGCCAATTCTTTGACATTCATCACAAGACAAGACAAACTTACGAGCATCCTTGAAGAGAGTAGGCCAATAAAAACCAAATTGTAATACCTTATGTGAAGTTCTATCTCTAGCGTGGTGTCCTTCGTAGGCCTCGGAATGACACTTGTGTAGGATCTGTTCCTGTTCATGCTCAGGTACACAATGTCTAATAACACCATCTACTCCTTCTTTATAAAGGTGTGGATCATCGCAAAAGTAATGTCTTAAATCATAGAAGAACTTTTTCTTTTGTTGGTATGTGAAACTAGGCGGTATAAATTTAGCAACAATGTAATTGGCATAATCAGCATACCATGGAGCATTACGCGATGCATTTATGAGAGCTAATTGTTCATCAAGAAAGCTATCATCAATAGGTAGTGGGTCATCAAGAACATTTCCGATCCTAGACAAGTTGTCTACTACGGGGTTATCAACACCCTTTCTATCAATAATATGCAAATCAAATTCTTCTAGGAGAAGAACTCATGTAATAAGTCTAGGTTTAGCATCTTTCTTTTCCATAAGATATTTAAGAGAAGCATGATCAGTGTGAACAACTACTTTGGAATCAACAATATAAGGTCTGAACTTATCACTAGCAAACACAACTGCTAAAAATTCCTTTTAAGTGGTAGCATAGTTTCTTTGAGCATTGTCTAGAGTTTTACTAGCAGAATGGGTAACATTTAATTTCTTATCAACTCTTTGTTCTAAAACAGCGGCAACGGCATAACCACTAGCATCACACATAATCGTAAAGGGTAGGTTCTAGTCAGGTGGTTGAACAATAGGTGAAGTGATCAAGATTTTCTTAAGAATTTCAAATGCTTCTACACAATCATCATAAAAAATGAATGGAACATCTTTTTGCGAAAGATTAGTGAGAGACCTAGAAATCTTAGAGAAGTCTTTCATAAACCTCCTATAGAAACCAGCATGACCAAGGAAACTTCTTATACCTCTGATATTCGTAGGACAGAACATATTTTCAATAGCATCAACTTTAGCTTTATCAACTTCAATACCTCTTTCGGAGATTTTGTGTCCCAAGACAATACCTTCATTAACCATAAAGTGGCACTTCTCCCAATTCAAGACAAGATTAGTTTCTTCGCATCTTTGCAAAACTCGATCAAGGTTGCTCAAGCAATCATCAAAAGAAATTTCATAACCGGGAAAATCATCCATGAGACCCTCAACGATCTTTTCACAAAAATCAGAGAATATAGCAGTCATGCATCTTTGAAAGGTAGCACGTGCATTGCATAAACCAAAAGGCATATGTCTATAAGCAAAGGTACCAAAATGGCAATCTCTTGGTCCTCTTTTGACACAGGTATTTCAGAGAAATCAGAATAACCATATAGAAAACAAAAAATGTGTGTGTTTGGATAGTCTTTCTAGAATTTGATCAATAAAAGGTAGAGGTTAATGATATTTCCTAGTAGCTTTATTTAATTTCCTAAAATCAATTACCATTCTATATCCTGTAACAATTCTTTGCAGGATCAATTCATTTTTATCATGAGGAACTACGGTAATACCTCCTTTCTTAGGGACACAATGAACGGGACTCACCCATCCACTATCAGCAACATGATAAATTATACCTGCCTCAAGAAGCTTTAATATTTCATTTCTTACCACTTCTTTCATTTTAGGATTTAATTGTCGTTGGTGATCAACAACTGGTTTAGCATCGGGCTCCATATTAATTTTATGCTGACATAGAGTGGGAGTAATGCCCTTAAGATCATCAAGAGTATATCCAATAGCAGCACGATGCTTCCTTAGAGTTTCCAATAATCTCTTCTCTTTATGCTGTGAAAGGTTATCCCTAATAATAACAGGAAATATCTTCTTTTCATCAACATAAGCATATTTCAGAGTATCCGGTAATTCTTTAAGCTCAAACACAGGATCACCCTTGGGTGGAGGAGGATCCTCAAGTATTTCAACAGGAAAGTTGTGTTTCAAAATAGGATGCTGATCAAAGAAAATCTTATATATTTCTTTCCTTTCATTCATATGCATATCATTTTAATGGTCTAGCAAATATTGTTCTAAGGGATCAGTAGGAGGCACACCAATTGAAGCAAGACTAATAATTTCATCCTTACTAGGCAATTCTTTACCATGGGGTGGTCTACGAAATTTAGCAAAATTAAACTCATGGGAAATATCCCCAAAACTCACGGTAACAGTTTCTTTCTCACAATCTATGTTGGCATTAACAGTATTAAAGAAAGGCCTACCAAATATAATGGGACAAAAATCATCTTGTGGGGAACCAAGAACAAGAAAAACAATAGGATATTTTATTTTCCCACACAAGACTTCAACATCTCTAATAATCCCAACTGGTGCTATAGTATATTTATTAGCAAGCTTAATGGTAACATCAATTTCTTCTAGTTCTATTGGTGCAATATCATTCATAATTTCTTTATATAAGGTAAAGGGAATTGGACTCACGCTAGCACCCACATCACATAGGCCATGATAACAATGATCTCCTATTTTAACAGAAACAACAGGCATGCCAACAATAGGTCCATGTTTATCTTTAGCATCAGGTCTAGAAATTCTAGCAGCTTCATCACAGAAATGAATAACATGCCCATCAATATTATCAACCAAGAGATCTTTAACTATAGAAATAATAGGTTCAACTTTAATTTTTTCAGGAGGTGTAGGTGTTCTAACATAGCTCTTATGAACCACGGTTGAAGCTTTAGCATGTTCCTTTATTCTAACAGGAAAAGTTGGTTTCTCAATATAAGTAGCAGGAATAATAGGATCAACATTATATGTTGGAAATATGCCCTAGAGGCAATAATAAAATGGTTATTATTGTATTTCCTAGTTCATGATAATTGTCTATTATTCATGCTACAATTGTGTTAACCAGAAACCGTAATACATGTGTGAATACATAGACCATCACATGTCCCTAGTGAGCCTCTAGTTGGCTAGCTCGTTGATCAATAGATGGTCACGGTTTCATGACCATGGACATTGGATGTCGTTGATAACGGGATCACATCATTAGGAGAATGATGTGATGGACAAGACCCAATCCTAAGCATAGCACAAGATCGTGTAGTTCGTTTGCTAAAGCTTTTTCAATGTCAAGTATCATTTCCTTAGACCATGAGATTGTGTAACTCCCGGATACCGTAGGAATGCTTTGGGTGTGCCAAACGTCACAACGTAACTGGGTGGCTATAAAGGTACGCTACGGGTATCTCCGAAAGTGTCTGTTGGGTTGACACGAATCAAGACTGGGATTTGTCACTCCGTGTGACGGAGAGGTATCTCTGGGCCCACTCGGTAAGACATCATCATAATGAGCTCAATGTGACTAAGGAATTAGCCACGGGATGATGTGTTACGGAACGAGTAAAGAGACTTGCCGGTAACGAGATTGAACAAGGTATGGCGATACCGACGATCGAATCTCGGGCAAGTACCATACCGATAGACAAAGGGAATTGTATACGGGATTGATTGAATCCCTGACATCGTGGTTCATCCGATGAGATCATCGTGGAGTACGTGGGAGCCAACATGGGTATCCAGATCCCGCTGTTGGTTATTGGCCGGAGAGGTGTCTCGGTCATGTCTACGTGTCTCCCGAACCCGTAGGGTCTACACACTTAAGGTTCGATGACGCTAGGGTTATAGGGAAAAGGTATACGTGATTACCGAAGGTTGTTCGGAGTCCCGGATGAGATCCCGGATGTCACGAGGAGCTCCGGAATGGTCCGGAGGTAAAGATTGATATATAGGAAGTCCAGTTTTGGTCACCGGAAAGTTTTCGGGCTCATCGGTAGTGTACCGGGAGTGCCGGGAGGGTGCCGGAGGACCCCCGGGAGGGGTGTGACGACCAAAGGACCACATGGGCTGTTAGATAAAGTGTGCCAGCCCTTATTGGGCTGTGCAAGACTTTTGCTAAAGGCCCATGCGGCTGGAGATAAGGAGATAAGGCAAAAAGGATTTAAAAGGAGGAGATCCACCTCCCTTGTGGGAGGTGGACTCTCCCTTTAATTCAGCCGGCCATCTCCTCTTTGGAGTAGAGGCCAAGCCAGCCCTCCACGTCCCTCCTCCTATATATACTTGAGGTTTTGGATGTTTTGAGACAGGATTTGATCTCTCTCTCTCACGGCGAAGCCCTACCTCTCTTCTTCCTCCTCCGCAGCGCTTAGGCGAAGCCCTGTCGGAATACCTTGCTACTCCATCACCACCACGCCGTCGTGCTGCTGTTGGAGCCCTTCCCCAACCTCTCCTTCCTCCTTGCTGGATCAAGGTGTTGGAGACGTCACCGGGCTGCACGTGTGTTGAACGCGGAGGTGCCGTCCGTTCGGCACTTGATCGGATCTACCGCGATCTGAATCGCTGCGAGTACGACTCCATCAACCGCGTTCTTGTAACGCTTCCGCTTAGCGATCTTCAAAGGTATGAAGATGCAATCTCTCCCCTCTCGTTGCTGGTTTCTCCATAGATAGATCTTGGTGAACGTAGGAAAATTTTGATTTACTACTACGTCTCCCAACAGTGGCATCATGAGCTAGGTCTATGCGTAGAATCTATGCACGAGTAGAACACAAAGCAGTTGTGGGCGTCGAGTTTGTTAATTTGCTTGCCGCTACTAGTCTTATCTTGATTCGGCGGTATTGTGGGATGAAGCGGCCCGGACCAACTTTACACGTACGCTTACGTGAGACCGGTTCCACCGCCTGACATGCACTAGATGCATAAGGTGGCTAGCGGGTGTCTGTCTCTCCTACCTTAGTCGAATCGGATTCGATGAAAAGGGTCCTTATGAAGGGTAAATAGCAATTGGCAAATCACGTTGTGGTGTTGACGTAGGTAAGAAACGTTCTTGCTAGTAACCTATAGCAGCCACGTAAAAACTTGCAACTACAAATTAGAGGACGTCTAACTTGTTTTTGCAGCATGTGCCTTGTGATGTGATATGGCCAAAGGATGTGATGTGATGCATTGTGATGTATGAATTGATCATGTTCTTGTAATAGGATTCACGACTTGCATGTCGATGATTATGACAACCGGCAGGAGCCATAGGAGTTGTCTTATTTATTGTATGACCTGCGTGTCAATCATAAACGCCATGTAATTACTTTACTTTATTGCTAAGCGTTAGCCATAGTAGTAGAAGTAATAGTTGGCGAGACAACTTCATGAAGACACAATGATGGAGATCATGATGATGGAGATCATGGTGTCGTGCCGGTGATAGTGATGATCATGGTGCCCCGAAGATGGAGATCATAGGAGCAAAATGATATTGGCCATATCATGTCACTATATTGATTGCATGTGATGTTTATCATGTTTACATCTTATTTGCTTAGAACGACGGTAGTAAATAAGATGATCTCTCAATAAAATTTCAAGAGAAGTGTTCACCCTAACCGTGCACCGTTGCTAAGGATCGTTGTTCCGAAGCACCACGTGATGATCGGGTGTGATAGGTTCTAACGTTCGCATACAACGGGTGTAAGCCAGATTTACACACGCGAAACACTTAGGTTGACTTGACGAGCCTAGCATGTACAGACATGGCCTCGGAACACGGAAGACCGAAAGGTCGAACATGAGTCGTATAGAAGATACGATCAACATGAAGATGTTCACCATGGATGACTAGTCCGTCTCACGTGATGATCGGACACGGGCTAGTTGACATGGATCATGTATCACTTGGAAGACTAGAGAGATGTCTGTCTAAGTGGGAGTTCATTAATTTGATTAAGTGAACTTAATTATCATGAACTTAGTCTAAAATTGTCTTTACAATCTATGATGTAGATCCAATGGCCAACGCGAATGTCACCCTCAATTTCAACGCGTTCCTAGAGAAAACCAAGCTGAAAGATGATGGAAGCAACTATGCGGACTGGGTCCGTAGCTTGAGGATCATCCTCATAGCTTCCAAGAGATTGTATGTCCTAGATGCACCGCTAGGTGACGCACCCGTTCTCCCAGCGGAACAAGATGTTATGAACACTTGGCAATCACGCTGCGATGATTACTCCCTTGTTCAATGCGGCATGCTTTACAGTCTAGAACCGGGGCTCCAAAAGCGTTTTGAGCAACACGGAGCATATGAGATGTTCCAGGAGCTGAAACTGGTTTTTCAAGCTCATGCCCGGGTCGAGAGATATGATGTCTCCGACAAGTTCTTCAGCTGTAAGATGGAGGAGCATAGTTCTGTCAGTGAGCACATCCTCAAGATGTCTGGGCTACACAGCCGCTTGACTCAGCTGGGGGTTAATATCCCGGATGACTTGGTCATTGACAGAATCCTCCAGTCGCTTCCACCTAGCTTCAAGAGCTTTGTGATGAACTACAACATGCAAGGTATGGAGAAGTCCATTCCTGAGTTGTACTCGATGCTGAAATCAGCGGAGGTCGAGATCAAAAAGGAGCATCAAGTGTTGATGGTGAATAAGACCACTAGTTTCAAGAAAGGCAAGGGTAAGAAGAACTTCAAAAAGGACGGCAAAGCTGTTGCCGCGCCTGGTAAGAAAGTTGCCGGGAAGAAGAAGAAAGATGGACCCAAGCCTGAGACTGAGTGCTTTTATTGCAAGGGTACCGGTCACTGGAAGCGGAACTGCCCCAAGTATTTAGCGGATAAGAAGGACGGCAACATTAAAGGTATATGTGATATACTTGTTATTGATGTGTACTTGACCAGCGCTCGTAGTAGCTCCTGGGTATTTGATACCGGTGCAGTTGCTCACATTTGTAACTCCAAGCAGGAGCTGCGGAATAAGCGGAGGCTGGCCAAGGATGAGGTGACGATGCGTGTCGGGAATGGTTCCAAGGTCGATGTGATCGCCGTCGGCACGTTACCTCTACATCTACCTTCGGGATTAGTTTTAAACCTTAATAATTGTTATTTAGTACCAGCTTTGAGCATGAACATTGTATCTGGATCTCGCTTGATGCGAGATGGCTACTCATTTAAATCCGAGAATAATGGTTGTTCTATTTATATGAGAGAAATGTTTTATGCTCATGCCCCGCTGGTCAATGGTTTATTTTTGATGAATCTCGAACGTGATGTTACACATGTCCATAGTGTGAGTACCAAAAAGTGTAAGGTTGATAACGATAGTCCCACTTACATGTGGCACTGCCGTCTTGGCCATATTGGTGTCAAACGCATGAAGAAGCTCCATGCTGATGGAATTTTGGAGTCACTTGATTTCGAATCATTTGACACATGCGAACCATGCCTCATGGGCAAGATGACCAAGACTCCGTTCTCCGGAACAATGGAGCGAGCAACTGACTTGTTGGAAATAATACATACCGATGTATGCGGTCCAATGAGCGTCGAGGCTCGCGGTGGCTACCGTTATGTTCTCACCCTCACTGATGACTTGAGTAGATATGGTTATGTCTACTTAATGAAACACAAGTCTGAAACTTTTGAAAGGTTCAAGGAATTTCAGAGTGAGGTCGAGAATCAACGTGACAGGAAAATAAAATGCCTACGATCTGATCATGGCGGAGAATATTTAAGTCACGAGTTTGGCACGCACCTTAGGAAATGTGGAATTGTTTCACAACTCACGCCGCCCGGCACACCCCAGCAAAATGGTGTGTCTGAACGTCGTAATCGCACTCTATTGGATATGGTGCGATCTATGATGTCTCTTACCGACTTACCGCTATCATTTTGGGGATATGCATTAGAGACTGCCGCATTCACTTTAAATAGGGCACCGTCTAAATCCGTTGAGACGACACCGTATGAATTGTGGTTTGGAAAGAAACCTAAGCTGTCGTTTCTAAAAGTTTGGGGATGCGATGCTTATGTGAAGAAACTTCAACCTGAGAAGCTCGAACCCAAAGCGGAAAAGTGCGTCTTCATAGGATATCCCAAGGAGACTATTGGGTATACCTTCTACCTACGATCCGAAGGCAAAGTCTTTGTTGCCAAGAATGGATCCTTTCTCGAGAAAGAGTTTCTCTCGAAAGAAGTAAGTGGGAGGAAAATAGAACTTGATGAGGAAATTGTACCTCCACTCGAACCGGAGAGTAGCGCAGCACAGGAAGTTGTTTCTGTGGAGCCTACACCGGCTAGAGAGGAAGTTAATGATGATGATCATGAAACTTCAGATCAAGTTGCTATTCGAAGGTCCACCAGGACACGTTCCGCACCAGAGTGGTACGGCAATCCTGTCCTAAAGATCATGTTGTTGGACAACGGTGAACCTTCGAACTATGAAGAAGCGATGGCGGGCCCGGATTCCAACAAATGGCTTGAGGCCATGAAATCCGAGATAGGATCCATGTATGAGAACAAAGTATGGACTTTGGTGGACTTGCCTAATGATAAGCGAGCCATTGAAAACAAATGGATCTTTAAGAAGAAGACTGACGCGGACGGTAATGTCACCGCCTATAAAGCTCGGCTTGTCGCTAAGGGTTATCGACAAGTTCAAGGAGTTGACTACGATGAGACTTTCTCACCCGTAGCGATGCTAAAGTTAGTCCGAATCATGTTAGCAGTTGCCGCATTTTATGATTATGAGATCTGGCAAATGGACGTCAAAACGGCATTCCTTAATGGCTTCCTCAAGGAAGAACTGTATATGATGCAGCCGGAAGGTTTTGTCGATCCTAAAGATGCTAACAAGGTATGCAAGCTCCAGCGCTCCATCTATGGGCTGGTGCAAGCATCTCGGAGTTGGAACATTCGCTTTAATGAGGTGATTAAAGCGTTTGGGTTTGTACAGGTTTATGGAGAACCTTGTATTTACAAGAAAGTGAGTGGGAGATCTATAGCATTTCTTATACTGTATGTGGATGACATGCTGATAATGGGAAATAATATAGAACTCTTGGAAAGTATCAAGGCCTACTTGAATAAGTGTTTTTCAATGAAGGACCTTGGAGAAGCTGCTTACATATTAGGTATTAAGATCTATAGAGATAGATCGAAACGCCTCATTGGTCTTTCACAAAGCACATACCTTGAAAAGATATTGAAGAAGTTCAATATGCATCAGTCCAAGAAGGGGTTCTTGCCTGTGTTGCAAGGTGTGAGATTGAGTACGACTCAATGCCCGACCACGGCAAAGGATAGAGAAGAGATGAGTGTCATCCCCTATGCTTCAGCCATAGGCTCTATCATGTATGCCATGCTGTGTACCAGACCTGATGTGAACCTTGCCATAAGTTTGGTAGGGAGGTACCAAAGTGATCCCGGAGCGGAACACTGGACAGCGGTCAAGAATATCCTGAAGTACCTGAAAAGGACAAAGGACATGTTTCTCATATATGGAGGTGCCGAAGAGCTCGTCGTAAAGGGTTACGTCGACGCTAGCTTCGACACAGATCCGGACGACTCTAAGTCGCAAACCGGATACGTGTATATTTTGAATGGAGGGGCAGTCAGCTGGAGTAGCAGCAAGCAAAGCGTCGTGGCGGCATCTACATGTGAAGCGGAGTACATAGCTGCTTCGGAAGCAGCAAAGGAGGGAGTCTGGATGAAGGAGTTCATCACCGACCTAGGAGTGATTCCAAATGCGTCGGGCCCGATGACTCTACTCTGTGACAACACTGGAGCTATTGCCCTTGCGAAGGAGCCCAGGTTTCACAAGAAGACAAGACACATCAAGCGCCGCTTCAACTCCATCCGTGATTACATTCAGGAGGGAGACATAGATATTTGTAAAGTGCATACGGATCTGAATGTCGCAGATCCGTTGACTAAACCTCTCTCACGAGCAAAACATGATCAACACCAGAACGCTATGGGTGTTCGATTCATCACAATGTAACTAGATTATTGACTCTAGTGCAAGTGGGAGACTGTTGGAAATATGCCCTAGAGGCAATAATAAAATGGTTATTATTGTATTTCCTAGTTCATGATAATTGTCTATTATTCATGCTACAATTGTGTTAACCAGAAACCGTAATACATGTGTGAATACATAGACCATCACATGTCCCTAGTGAGCCTCTAGTTGGCTAGCTCGTTGATCAATAGATGGTCACGGTTTCATGACCATGGACATTGGATGTCGTTGATAACGGGATCACATCATTAGGAGAATGATGTGATGGACAAGACCCAATCCTAAGCATAGCACAAGATCGTGTAGTTCGTTTGCTAAAGCTTTTTCAATGTCAAGTATCATTTCCTTAGACCATGAGATTGTGTAACTCCCGGATACCGTAGGAATGCTTTGGGTGTGCCAAACGTCACAACGTAACTGGGTGGCTATAAAGGTACGCTACGGGTATCTCCGAAAGTGTCTGTTGGGTTGACACGAATCAAGACTGGGATTTGTCACTCCGTGTGACGGAGAGGTATCTCTGGGCCCACTCGGTAAGACATCATCATAATGAGCTCAATGTGACTAAGGAATTAGCCACGGGATGATGTGTTACGGAACGAGTAAAGAGACTTGCCGGTAACGAGATTGAACAAGGTATGGCGATACCGACGATCGAATCTCGGGCAAGTACCATACCGATAGACAAAGGGAATTGTATACGGGATTGATTGAATCCCTGACATCGTGGTTCATCCGATGAGATCATCGTGGAGTACGTGGGAGCCAACATGGGTATCCAGATCCCGCTGTTGGTTATTGGCCGGAGAGGTGTCTCGGTCATGTCTACGTGTCTCCCGAACCCGTAGGGTCTACACACTTAAGGTTCGATGACGCTAGGGTTATAGGGAAAAGGTATACGTGATTACCGAAGGTTGTTCGGAGTCCCGGATGAGATCCCGGACGTCACGAGGAGCTCCGGAATGGTCCGGAGGTAAAGATTGATATATAGGAAGTCCAGTTTTGGTCACCGGAAAGTTTTCGGGCTCATCGGTAGTGTACCGGGAGTGCCGGGAGGGTGCCGGAGGACCCCCGGGAGGGGTGTGACGACCAAAGGACCACATGGGCTGTTAGATAAAGTGTGCCAGCCCTTATTGGGCTGGGCAAGACTTTTGCTAAAGGCCCATGCGGCTGGAGATAAGGAGATAAGGCAAAAAGGATTTAAAAGGAGGAGATCCACCTCCCTTGTGGGAGGTGGACTCTCCCTTTAATTTAGCCGGCCATCTCCTCTTTGGAGTAGAGGCCAAGCCAGCCCTCCACGTCCCTCCTCCTATATATACTTGAGGTTTTGGATGTTTTGAGACAGGATTATCTCTCTCTCTCACGGCGAAGCCCTACCTCTCTTCTTCCTCCTCCGCAGCGCTTAGGCGAAGCCCTATCGGAATACCTTGCTACTCCATCACCACCACGCCGTCGTGCTGCTGTTGGAGCCCTTCCCCAACCTCTCCTTCCTCCTTGCTGGATCAAGGTGTTGGAGACGTCACCGGGCTGCACGTGTGTTGAACGCGGAGGTGCCGTCCGTTCGGCACTTGATCGGATCTACCGCGATCTGAATCGCTGCGAGTACGACTCCATCAACCGCGTTCTTGTAACGCTTCCGCTTAGCGATCTTCAAAGGTATGAAGATGCAATCTCTCCCCTCTCGTTGCTGGTTTCTCCATAGATAGATCTTGGTGAACGTAGGAAAATTTTGATTTACTACTACGTCTCCCAACATTATAAGTAATAGTTTCTTCTTCAACTTTAATAGGTTCAACTACTTTCACTTCAATGGGAGGATGATATTTAAACCACTTCTCCTTAGGGAGATCAACATGAGAAGCAAAAGATTCACATAAATAAGCTACTATCTCAGAGTCAAGTCCATATTTAGTGCTAAATTCATGAAAAGCATCAGTGTCTACAAAGGATTTAACACAATCAAACTTAAGGTTTATACCTGACTCCTTACCTTCGTCGAGTTCCCAATCTTCAGAGTTGCATTTAATTCTTTCCAATAAATCCCATTTGAAGTCAATATCTTTCTTCATATAGGAACCAATACAAGAAGTATCGAGCATGGATTGATTATTACGAGAAAGTTGAGCATAAAAATTCTGAATAGTAATTTCTCTTGAGAGCTCATGATTAGGGCATGAATATAACATTGACTTAAGCCTCCCCCAAGCTTGAGCGATACTTTCTCCTTCACAAGGACAAAAATTCTAAATATAATTCCGATATGATGAAATTACATTTTCAGTCGGTTGTAGCTCCACGATCCAATATCATCACATAGCCTATACCATATAAATGCCTTCTCCTTCAAAGATAAAGGAAAGACCTTCTTCTTGACATGATCCTCGGGCAGACCTGCTGATGACCCACAAGTATAGGGGATCTATCGTAGTCCTTTCGACAAGTAAGAGTGTGGAACCCAATGAGGAGCAGAAGGAAATGACAAGTGGTTTTCAGTAAGGTGTTCTCTGCAAGCATTGAAATTATCGGTAACAGATAGTTTTGTGAGAAGATAATTTGTAACGGGTAGCAAGTAACAATTGTAAGGAAGGTGCAGAAAGGTGGCCAAATCCTTTTTACATCAACGGACAACCCTGGACAAACTCTTATATAAAGCAAGGCACCCTCGAGGATACATGGGAATTTCTGTCAAGCTAGTTTTCATCATGCTCATATGATTCACGTTCGTTACTTTGATAATTTGATATGTGGGTGAACCGATGCTTGGGTGCTGCCCTTACTTGGACAAGCCTCCCTCTTATGATTAACCCCTGTCGCAAGCATCCGCAACTATGAAAGAAGAATTCAGATAAATCTAACCATAGCATGAAACATGTGGATCCAAATCATCCCCTTACGAAGCAACACATAAACTAGGGTTTAAGGTTCTGTCACTCTAGAAACCCATCATGTACTTATTAATTCCCAATGCCTTCCTATAGGCCTAAATAATGGTGAAGTGTCCTGTAGTCGACGTTCACATAACACCACTAGAGGAGGGACAACATACATCTCATCAAAATATCGAATGAATTCCAAATTCACATGATTACTTATAACAAGACTTATCCCATGTCCTTAGGAAGAAACATAACTACTCACAAAGCATATTCATGTTCATAATCAGAGGAGTATTAATGATGATCAAGGATCTGCACATATGATCTTCCACCAAGTAAACCAACTAGCATCAACTACAATGGGTAATCAACACTACAAGCAACCCACGGGTACCAATCTGAGATTTTGAGACAAAGATCGGATACAAGAGATGAACTAGGGTTTGGAGAGGAAATGGTGCTGATGAAGATGTTGATGGAGATTGACCCCCCTCTCGACGAGAGGATCGTTGGTGATGATGATGGCTTCGATTTCCCCCTCTGGGAGGGAAGATTCCTCGGCAAAACAGCTCTGCCAGAGCCCTAGATTGGTTCTGCCCAAGTTCTGCCTCGAGACGGCGGCGCTTTGCCCCGAAAGCTCTGTTATGATTTTTTCCAGGTCAAAACCCTCCACATAGCAGAAGGTGGGCATCGGAGGGCTACCAGGTGGGCCACTAGCCACAGGGGCGCGCCTAGGGGGTAGGGCGCACCCCCCGGCTTGTGACTGCCTGGTGGGTCCCCTGATGTATTTCTTTCGTCCAATAATTTTTATATATTCCAAAAATACTTCTCCGTAGATTTTCAGGACTTTTGGAGTTGTGCAGAATAGGTATCTTAGATTTGCTCCTTTTCTAGTCCAGAATTCCAGCTGCCAGCATTCTCCCTCTTCATGTAAACCTTGTAAAATAAGAGAGAAAAGGCATAAATATTGCACCAAAATGTGTAGTAACAGCCCATAATGCAATAAATATCAATATAAAATCATGATGCAAAATGGACGTATCAACTCCCCCAAGCTTAGACCTCGCTTGTCCTCAAGCGAAAGCCGAAATCGAGAAATGTGCCCACATGTTTAGAGATAGAGGTGTCGATAAAATAAAATACGAACATGAAGGCGTCATGATCATCTTTAGAACAGAAACATATATTGACATATAATTTCTTATGCTAAAGTAACAATTCATTCACAATGGTAAAGTATGAATCAAGAATTCTATTGGGAACCGACAAACTACGATCTCAGTCATCGAAGCAATTCCAATTTATCATAACGTAGGAAAGAGTCAATATAAGAGCTTGTAAAGAAAATCCACATACTCAATCATCTTTTAGTCTTTCACAATTGCTAACACTCACGGGGTACCTATGAGGTCAAAGCTTCAATCGGACGCAGAGAAAGATAGGGGCTGATAGTGTTGCCTCCCAACTATTCAACTCAAGGGTAATGTCAACAGTAATAACTCATGCTCATACACTTCCAAGTGGATATATGTGTCTAGATCATTGCCCAACACATGACGCTTGCTAGAAGATAAAGGTGAAATAAAGAAAGTGTTGGAGATCACCACGACTCTTGCAAAAAGGTAAGTAAAAAAATGAAAGTAACAGATAGGCCCTTCACAGAGGGAAGCAAAGTTTGTCACACACTTTAATAGTTGGATGCACAACCCCTTAATGCAAAAGAACGCCACTTTATATTGCCCCTTGTGATAGAGAACTTTATTATCTAGTCTATCGCTTTTATTTCTTCCCTCTCACAACTTCGTATAAAGTTTATTTTCCTCACACTAATAGATCACACATTTTTAGAGAGTAATTTTTATTGCTTGCATCGATAACAACTTACTTGAAGGATCTTACTCAATCCATATGTAGGTATGGTGGACTCTCATGGCAAAACTAGGTTAAGGGTGTTTGGATGCTCAAGTTGTATCTCTACTTGCTGCGGAAGTTTTGGCTGATATGAGGTGGAAGCAAGCGACACATGTTGAGGGATCTATAACAATATAACTTCTATTCGGAAATAACCAAACATAAACCATTATGTTGTCTTCCTTGTCCAACATCAACTTCTTAACATATAATATTTTAATGAGTGCTCACAATCATAAAAGATGTCCAAGATAATATATTTATATGTGAACCTCTCTTTCTTTATCACTTCCTTTTAATTGCCACAATGACCAACATCTATGTTTGTCAACCCACAATATGTTTCAATCGACATACTTCTTATATGTGAAGTCATCACTCCCCATAAGATGATCATATATACTCTTTGCTTATATTCTATACTTCTTTCTATTTCATCTTTCTCAAGATCAAGATATAACCAAACGGATTGAACTAAGAAAAACGATAAAAGTAAAAACAAAAGGTGTGATGGTGATACGATACTAGGGCACCTCCCTCAAGCTTGGCACAAGCCAAGGGGAGTGCCCATACCCGTGGTTTAGTTGTCTTGCTTCGGAGGTGGTGATGTGGGAGTTGTTTATGAGGTTGGAAGCTTGTCCTCCGTCTTCCAAGGCATAGGCTCACCATCGTAAAAGGATGAACGAGTCTCCAGGATCCTCAAATCTGTAGCGAAACTTATTTTCTTAAATCTGTATTCATACTCATAGTTTTGGTTCTGTAGGTCATAGATCTGGGCTTGGAGATGCTCGATTTTCTCGTAAAGCTTAAAGATGTGCTCCCCGACTTCCTTGGCATCAAGCTTGTGCTTGTTGGTAAACTCCGCGATCATCATGTGATTGGCATTGAGTCCTCGTTCCACCATCCCTTGGCACTTTAAGACCTGTTACTCCATTGATTCGATCCTTGTCTCCATGCTTGCAGTCTTCTTTGGCCCCTCAACATCAGGGATGTACAGTACCCCCTCACGCATCTCAATGGTTTGAGGGTGTTGCAGTAACCTCCGCAAGGTAGGGGTTGATGACCTTCTCGAAGAACTTGTCCTTCAAAGCACTTGGGGACATCATATTGATCTAAAACTACTGCCAAAATAACTTAAAGCAAAAAACAGGAGATATTGTCGTGATACAAGAGTCAAAACCTTCGGGAGATTATATAATGAATTTTTACTGACTCGAAGGAGTATACCACAAGAAAACAGAGTCCGGATGGTACACGAGGTGACCACAAGCCATAGGGGCGCGCCCAGGGGGCTAGGGCACGACCC
The DNA here is from genome assembly GCA_022496015.1 of Hordeum marinum. Taxonomy (NCBI): domain Eukaryota; kingdom Viridiplantae; phylum Streptophyta; class Magnoliopsida; order Poales; family Poaceae; genus Hordeum; species Hordeum marinum. The sequence continues at coordinate 518,964,245 of CM039673.1, forward strand.
CCTGGCTTGTCACCTCCTCGGGCACTATTTGGACTACTTTAAACTTTCCTATTTTTTAAATATTCCAAAATAGCTAAAAATTGCCATTCAAAAAGTTTTGGAGTCTATTTACTTACCGTACCACATACCTATTCCTTTTCGGAGTCTGAAACGTTCTGGTAAGTCTCCCTAATGTACTGTTCCGGAGTTATGGTATTAATGATATTGGTTTCAACATTTATGGGAGTACCTGAGATATAATGCTTAATTCTTTGACCGTTCACCACCTTCGGGTTTGTGCCTTCGGCGTTGTTAATCATGATGGCACCAGAACGGTATACCTCCTCAATAACGTAAGGACCTTCCCATTTAGAGAGAAGTTTTTCTCCAAAAATTCTTAAATAAGAATTGTATAGCAAGACATGATCACCTACATTAAATTCACGCTTTTGTATCCTTCTATCATGCCATCTCTTAACCTTTTCTTTAAACAACTTGGCATTCTCATAGGCCTGGGTTCTCCATTCGTCAAGTGAGCTAATGTCAAATAACCTCTTCTCACCAGCAAGTTTAAAATCATAATTGAGCTCTTTGATTGCCCAATAAGCTTTATGTTCTTGCTCTAGAGGTAAGTGACATGATTTACCATAAACCATCTTATACGGAGACATACCCACAGGGTTTTTGTAAGCAGTTCTATAAGCCCACAATGCATCATCAAGTTTCTTAGACCAATTCTTCATAGATCTATTAACAGTCTTCTACAAAATCAATTTGATTTCTCTATTTCTCAATTCTACTTGACCACTATACTGAGGATGATAAGGAGATGCAATTCTATGATTAACATCATATTTAGCGAGCAATTTACACAAAGCACCATAAATAAAGTGTGAACCACCATCAGTCATCAAATATCTAGGGACTCCAAATCTAGGAAAAAAAACTTCTTTAAGCATTTTAATAGAAGTGTTATGATCAGTGCTACTAGTTGGAATAGCTTCTACCCACTTAGTAACATAATCAACATCTACTAGAATATGAGTATACCCATTAGATTATGGAAAAGGCCCCATATAATCAAAATCCCAAACATCAAATGGTTAAATAACAAGAGAGTAATTCATAGGCATTTCCCGACGTCTACTAATATTATTAATTCTTTGACATTCATCACAAGAGAAGACAAACTTACAAGCATCCTTGAAGAGAGTAGGCCAATAAAACCCAGAGTGTAGTACCTTATGTGCAGTTCTATCTCCAGCGTGGTGTCCTCTGTAGGCTTCAGAGTGACACTTGCATAAGATATGTTCCTGTTCATGCTCAGGTACACAATGTCTAATAATAGCATCTACTCCTTCTTTATAAAGGTGTGGATCTTACCAAAAGTAATGCCTTAAATCATAGAAGAACTTTTTCTTTTGTTGGTATATGAAAGTAGGCGGTATAAATTTAGCGACAATGTAATTGGCATAATCAGCATACCATGGAGCATTGTGTGAAGCATTTACGACAGCTAATTGTTCATCAGGAAAGCTATCATCAATAGTGAAAGCAATTGCTCTCTTGGTGGTTTTGGTAATTAATAACAACATATAAGTCATTGAACTAATGTTTCCCCAAGTATATTTTAGGAAATGTTCAATGAGAGGATTGGCAAAAGGAGATTGTGGAGAAACCCCAAGATGCAAGGAAATAGGTTGGCCAAGCTTCAAGCAAGAGGCCTCTACATTTCATATTTGTGAGAAATCACTTTGAGTCCATAGGAAAGCCAATACTATTAGAAGGGGGTAAGGTTTTGTTGGTGAACAATATGCTCAAATGTGCACAAGTGATAGTCGCCAAAGACATCCACAAACTCTCCCACCAAAGTCTGTTCTATGCCTAACACTCAAAATCGGTGCAACCAACTTCCCACTTCGGTGCCATTGATTCCAGAACCTAGACAGACTCAAGCAAAACCCTAGCCACTTCGGTGCAACCGATTCCATACCGGTGCCACCGAGTTTAGGTTCCCAACTTTCTGGTACGCAAATTCAGATTTTTGGTCCCACCGAGAATGTTGGATCAGTGTCACCGAGATTGGAAATCTGACCGTTGGTCACCTTATCGGTGCAACCGAGTTTCCTATATCGGCTTTACCGAGATTCAAAAGTTGCCACCTTTTGATCACTTCGGTACCACCGAGATTAACACATCGGTGTCATCGAGTTGGTCATTTTGTGTGTAACGGTTGGATTTTTGGGGATGCCTATATATACGCCTTCACCACCACTTACTCGAAAGAGAAGCACTCAGAACTATTCCATACCTATCCTATCAGATTTTCCGAGAGAGAACCACCTGCCCTTGTGTTGAGGTCAAGATCTTCCACTCAAATCATATGGATATTGATCTATAGCCTCCCCAAGTAGCTTTCCACCAATCCCATCTCTTCCACCATGCCAAATATGTGAGAGAGTGATTGTGTGTTGAGGAGTCTATCATCTTGAAGAACAAGAGCAAGGAGTTCATCGTCATTACCAAGCCTATTACCTTTTGGAGGGTGGTGCCTCCTAGATTGGTTAGGTGTCGCTTGGGAGCCTCGTACTTCGTGTTTTGGAGTGAACCAAGAAGTTTGTAAGGGCAAGGAGATCGCCTACTTCGTGAAGATCTACCCATAGTGAGTCTAGTCCTTCGTGGATGGAAGCCGTATGAAATAGTAAAGGTTGCTACTTCGTGGACCCTTTTGGGTGGAGCCCTCTGTGGACTCTCGCGACCGTTACCCTTCGTGGGTTGAAGACTCCATAAACGTGGATGTACGATAGTGCCACCTATCGGAACCATGGGAAAAATCATCGTGTCTACAATTGCGTTTGATCTTCCTACCCTATCCCTTCTATACATGCTTGTTGTTACTTTCCGTTGCTATATACTCTTAGACTTGCATGTGTAGGGTGTACTTGACTTGCCATGAAATACTAAAAACTGTCAACCCTAAAACTTGGCATAGGCAAAACTTTTAATTGGTCAAGTAGTCTAATCACCCCCCCTATAGACCTACTTTCGGTCCTACAAGTGGTATCAGAGCATTGGTTTCCATTGCTTAGGTCTCACAACCTAGGAGAAGTTTGGCGTCTAGTGAGGGAAGTTATCACCATAGAGGTCCATACTTTGATGGCACTAATTTTGCTAGTTGGAAGCATCAAATGAAAATGCATATTCTTGGTCATAACCCTGCCGTTTGGGCTATTGTTCGTGTTGGCTTGCAAGGTGAGTTCTTTGCGGATGGTCGGGAACCGGATCGTGAAGCGACCGCTGATGAATTGAAGATGTTGCAACTCAATGCTCAAGCATGCGACATTCTCTTCAACTGCGTATGCCCCGAAGAATTCAACAAAATCAGCCGTCTTGAGAATGCAAAAGAGATTTGGGATACTTTGGTTGATATGCACGAAGGAACCGAGTCCGTGAGAGAATCCAAGTTAGATGTTCTTCAAGGTCAGCTTGACAAGTTCAAGATGAAGGATGGTGAAGGAGTCGCAGAGATGTACTCTAGGATAGCTGTCATCACAAATGAGATTGCCAGCTTAGGAAGCGAAGAAATGACCGAAAATTCATAATCAAGAAGATACTTAGAGCTTTGGATGAGAGATATGACACCGTGTGCACATTGATCCAAATGATGCCAAACTACAAAGGTCTCAAGCCTACGGAAGTCATTGGAAGGATTGTTGCTCATGAGATGACACTCAAAGATAAGGAAGAACTTCATCACAAGTCTAGCGGTGCTTACAAAGCCACAAGTGATGCTCCCGCAACTTCAAGCAACAACCTTGTCATTAATGAAGAGATAAGCCTCATGGTCAAGAAATTCAACATGTTCTACAAGAATAGAAGCAAATAAAGAAACTCCAACTCAAGATATGAAGAGAAGCGTTCATCAAGTCGTGACCGCAATTGCTACAATTGTGGGAAGCCCGGACACTACTCAAATGAGTGCACGGCTCCCTACAAAAGAACAGAAGTGTCACCTCGAAGACGAAGCTCAGGGAATGAATCACCACAAAGAGAGAGAAGGAGTAGAAATGATCGTTATGAATGAAGACACTCAAGGAGAAGTAGACAATCGGAGAAGAAGGACAAGCACACCAAGAGCTACACAAGAACAAAACATCAACCTCATGTTGGTGAATGGGTTTCCGGCTCCGACTCCGATAACCACTTTGAGAGATGCTATCACTCTGACTCCGACTATAGTCAAGATGAAGGTGTTGCTGGAATTTCTCTAGTGACTACCAACTCCTATGATCTATTTGATTCACCAAACGAAGGGAGTGGAAGTTGCTTCATGTCTAAAGGCCCCAAGGTATCACACCCCGAGTATCTTGATTTTGATAGTGATGAAGATGATTTACTTTTTGATGATGACTTGCTTTGTGATAAAACTAGTGATATTGATCAAAATGAACTTGATAATTCTCAAGCTAGTCAAGATAAGTCATTTGATGATGATAAGATGAAAATAGAACAACTAACTAAAGAACTAAACACTCTTAAGTTAGCTCATGAATATACTCTCGAAGATCATAGAGAGCTTGTGAGAACTCATGAGAAGCTACGCTTCGAGAAGCTCAACTTGGAGCAAGAGCATGAGTTTCTCAAAGCTATCAATGACGATCTCTGAAAGAAGACCTCATATTATCTAGCCAAACGACTACTCTTGTCTACCTTCATGCCTCAAGTTAAAACTAAGCAATCTAGCAACAAAGGCAAGAAAGGTTCTTCATCTAGTAGCAACAATAAAAATGCTAAACCCAATGATGTTGCTTCTAGTAGTTCTATTGATTCCAATAATTATGATTCTCTTAGCCAAGTTACACTTGAGCAAGAAAATGCTTTATTGAAAGAATTATAGAAAAGCGTATCTACAGAGTCTTGCTGGATGTAAGCTATTTGAGGAAATTGTACGCAAGCACGGAGGATACCGGAAGAATCATGGTGTTGGGTACTTCAACGCTAATGGAGTTGAGTGGGAAGGTCAATACCCCAAGCCCAAGTTTGTTCCTCAAAAGGAGAAGTATGAAAATACTCTTATCAAGGGGACAAACACTCAAGATGACCTTCCACCACAAGACCACAAGCTCAAGGGCAAGAACAAGCTTCAAGAGGACATTGACTCATTTGAAGATGAACCCCTAGCTTTGGTGGAGTGGGTTCCCAAGGCTACTTCAAGCTCAACTACTACAAAGGCCACTTCAAAACCAAGGATCCCCATCAACTTGATGTGGGTCCCCAAGAAAAAGAACTAGTAAGTTCTTGAGGGGTGACTTCGCCAATGAAATTCACTCGCATTCATTATTGGCAAGAACTTTTTGCACTCAACATCAACTCAATGCAATAGTTCAAGGAGTCACACATTCCCTAAAAGGTAAGCAAGGGACAAGGTAATCAACAAATCAATGGACATCATAACATATGCTTTGCACTCCATGTCCATAGATATCCTTGTATTTGTCTCTTGCGTGTTGGGACTAACCCATGTAGGTGAGAGGAGTAAGGAAACAACAAGGATGCTCCCAACTCTTGGTGATCTTCATCAACATTGAGCATCCACAACTACCTCACCAACATGAAGTCTCCATCGACAAAACCCAAGGTTAGTTTATCCCTCTTATGGGGGGATGTCACATTAAGGGGGAGATTTACTCAAATTCTTGAGTCAAAGCATCTCTTAGTATGTGACAACATTAAATGCTTTATGAAAAAGTGGTAACCCACTTGTGCTTAAACGATGAGTATGACCTATGATCAAGTACTCTTACTTGGATCCTAAGTCAAATACTCATATATAGATGACTTTGTCATTGCCCAAGTGCTTGTTAGATGCTAGAGTGTCTGTGCATGTTTGTCGTGATTTCTTTTGACATCTTATTGTGTGAGCATGTTGGTCTGCATTTATTTTCTCATTTGAGGACATCCAATTTTTGCTATTTGGCTTTTGATTTATATTTTGCCAATTGGATGGACAAGAATGCCTAGGACCACTCTTTAGCTATCTATGCTTTCTCACCTCATATTCCATTCATGTTGCATCACAAAATTTGAACAAGTGCTTTTCGATCCTTCTGTGTGTGGAGCACTCGGAGTTCCCTATCGACAAGGACTGACCATTAAAACCTCCCAAGTGCAACTCGGTGGAACCAATTCCAAAACTCGGTCTCACCGATTGCCTAGGGTTGGTCTGGTTTTCCATCTCGGTAGCACCAATTTCATATTCTCGGTTACACCGAGTTTCCCTGTCAGCTGACAGTTGTGAAACTCGGTGACACCGAAAACATAAAATCGATATCACCGACAGTAAAGGGTATATATGTTGTGGACCCCGACGCTTTGAAATTTCTATCTTCAACGTCGCGCCTCACAACCCTAAGCTGTCACCCCAAGACCCCTGGTCATTGCCCTTGAATTCCCGAGCTCCTCCGCTGCTGGGAATCACCGCCGTTGACGTAATCTTCACCAACGTCGCCGCCGTAGAGGATCCGTGCCAAGCTAGGGTACAGATTCGATCTCTAGTGCGCTCCCATTCTGATCCTTGCGCATTGGACCTAGTTTTCTCTATAAGCCACCCATTGCTCATATATTCATCCAATCAAATCTGCAAAATCTCGAGTTAGATGAATTTTTCTAGGGTTTTGCTGTCCACCCAATACATCTCGGTGGAACCGAAACAGAAATATCGGTCTCACAGATATGTGTTTCTTTGAGGGCGAGAACTAACTCGGTGGAACCAAGTAGCTCTTTTCGGTCCTACCGAAAAGGCTGCCAAGTTTCTGTTAACGAGTTGGTCAGTCTCGGTCTCACCGAAAAATTCTTTTCGGCTGCACCGATATGTATTTGACAGATTGCAGAACTTTTGAAAACTCATTGCTCAATTTTGAAAAACAGCCTAATTTTATGATGACTCATCTCCTTCTGCTCATCTACACTCTATTCATAGGGTCAGCATGTCAGGTTCAGAAGACAGTCAGAACAGGTCAGAGCAGGGAGCACACATGAGTTTAGGCACAAGCCCGGAGCCCAGTTCATTCTCAAATCCAGGCACCCCCAGCTCTCATGGGTTGCCCAAGGCTGCCAGCAGAACCAGGAAGAGGTTGCACTCAGATGAAGAGGATTTAGACTTTGTGCCTGAGGAGATTCTTGCTAAGAAGCAAGAGAAGTCTGCCAAGAAAGCTGCAACTGAAGCTACTTCCTCTAGAAGGGTTGTCAGCAAAATATATGCACCAGCTTCTACCTTCAAGGCTCATGAGACTGCCAGAGCAACAATGTATGTTGAGATCCCCAAGAGAGCTATGCCTAAGAAGGCAGGGGAGAAGAAGTCCAAAAAGAGGATCATTCATGTGACTGTCAGGCCTACCTCCATGTTTGAGGATTCAGAAGAAGCTGCTGCTGCTAAGGAAGAGGAGGTTGAGCTAGCTACAAAGGCTCCTCCCAAGAAGAAGGCAAAGAAGTTGATGTATGATGCTATGCCTAAGACCAGCACATCCAACAAGGCTGTTGAGAAGCATAAGAGGACAACTAGGAAGATTCTAGCTTCTGAGAAGAACAAAGGAACTGCTTCCAGAGTTGATGATGTGGATGACTGGACAACACTGATAAAACTTAGACCACACCTCCCAATTCATAATACCAGCTACCCACTAGCTAAGGACATGAAGAAGAGGAAGGATTTTGGATTGAGGGCATGGAGAGCTATAGATCTTTATGCCCAGAGGAAGAAAACAGCTGTGGACTACAGGTTCTATACCAGAGAGCAGCAGGACTTCTATGAGACTGTGCTCTTTAACAAGAGTCTAGCTGTCAGTGATATGCGGTACGTTGATTGGAAGTTCATCAAGGAGAATGAGGACTACTTTCCAAGTGTCTACGGCAACTTCCACTACATAGGTCTTGATGAGTTCGTTGGCAGAGAATTCACAGCATGGAATGACGAGATGATTATGCAGTTCTACTCCATTGCACACTTTTACGGAGATGGTAGAATTGTGTGGATGACTGAAGGTGCAAGATACAATTCAACAGTGGAAGAATGGGCTAATATCTTAGGAGTTCCTGAAGCACAGGATGGTGACCCGGATGTCTACTTAGAATCCAAGGCTAGTCACAATGCTATGGCTAACATGTACAAGGAGATCCCTGCTGCAAATGTAAAGTCTCACAGGCTAGGATCAATCTATTTTCTCCAGGCTGGCCTCCGCACTATCAACACCATTCTGAGGCATACCTTGATGGCCAAGTCCGGAGATGACAAGATGATCCGAGGCCACTCCATCAATATGTTGATCCACCTTGACACTCACACAAGGATCAGAGTCATGGACTTGATTTTAGAGACAATCAAGAGGGTTGCTACTGATCAGAAGCGCTCATGCTGTTATGCACCTTACATCCAGATGCTCATAAACTCAAAACTGGAGAAGCACATATTTTCCCTAGATCACCCACATTTGCCCCTATAGCCAGATCTCGAGGACAACATTGTGGTGATGGATACTGATCATCCCACTTTAGCTGCAGCTGAGGCAGAGGCAGAGGCAGCTAGAGCCACTAGTGCTCAAGTACCATGATCCAAGAACGAGCAAATGGATCTATTGATTGCATCAGTTCAGGGCATGCAAAAGGACATTAAGGGGATTCTAGACAACCAGAACTGTCTTGTCAGGATCTTTGAGACCAGAATCAAGACCCTTACTGATAAGGTGGACGGGCTGATGAAGACAGTCACAAAACTTCAGCATGAAGTTGAATCCGTGCAGATCCCTCAGGTCTCTTCTACTTCAGATGAGGATGAGGATGATTCACCTCTAGGGCCAGGCACTCAGTTCACTACTCATGCCAGATCAGCCACAATGCCAGCTCCAACAGCTCCATCAGCTCCATCAACTTCAGCTCCATCAGTGACCACTCCAGCTCCATCCACGACATCTGCAGAGATCTTCGCCGACGGTGTCATATCAACTCCTTCATCAACAACCGGAGGAGATATGCCCAAGAACGCTTAGATATATGCCTTTGAACTTTTTGGTAACTTGTTGCCAAAGGGGGAGAAGTGTATATATATCTTTAGGCTTCGAGCAAGAGAGCGTTTTGGTTTTTTATTGCTTTTCAAAACATTTGGTTCTTTTGGTTTAATGTGAGATACATGTGTGTTATGATACTATGTTATGGGTGATGCTACTATTTCCTATCATCTTAATGCTCATGAGATGATAATTCACCCTTGCTTATGTGTGTTGTGCCATGTTATTCACTCTAATTATTCTCGCACACCACCAAGTTGTATGTGACATGGAAGAAGTGCCCCACATACCTAATAAATTGTGCATTTGCATTCAAACACAAATACAAAATAATGCACAAATTTAGGGGGATCTCTTGCTTATCACATACCTCTAAAAGTGATGATTATATTCATTGATTTATCATATGTCGAAGCTTTGATCTATATGTTGTCATCAATTACCAAAAAGGGGGAGATTTAAAGCACATTTGCTTCTGTGGTGGTTTTGGTAATTAATAACAACATATAAGTCATTGAACTAATGTTTCCACCAAGTATATTTCACGAAATGTTCAATGAGAGGGTTGGCAAAAGGAGATACCCCAAGATGCAAGGATATAGGTTGGCCAAGCTTCAAGCAAGAGGACTCTACATTTCATATTTGTGAGAAATGACTTTGAGTCCATAGGAAAGCCGATAATATTAAAAGGGGGTAAGGTTTTGTTGGTGAACAATATGCTCAAACGTGCACAAGTGATAGTCGCCAAAAACATCCACGAACTCTCCACCAAAGTCTGTTCTATGCCTAACACTCAAAATCGGTGCAACCAACTTTCCCACTTCGGTGCCACTGATTCCAGAACATAGACAGACTCAAGCCAAACCCTAGCCACTTCGGTGCAACCGATTCCATACCGGTGCCACCGAGTTTAGGTTTCCAATTCTGTTACGCAAATTCACATTTTTGGTCCCACTGAGAATGTTGGATCGGCATCACCGAGATTGCAAATTTGACCATTGGTCACATTATCGGTGCAACCAAGTTTCCTATATCGGCTTTACCGAGATTCAAAAGTTGCCACCTTTTGATCACTTCGGTACCATCGAGATTAACACATCGGTGTCACCGAGTTGGTCATTTTGTGTGTAACGGTTGGATTTTTCGGGATGCCTATATATACCAGAAAGTGCGTTATATCGACTAGAGGGGGGGTGAATAGGCGATTTTTACAAATTCATCACTTGAGGAATTTCAACTTTGAGGAATTTGAAATGTGATGAATAACTAGCAGCGGAATAAGTACTCAAGTGCATGAGGAACATAGTAACAGCATAGTCTTCATGATGAAATGAAACATGCACAAATAGAGAGTAGCGTAATACAGGATAAGCAGTGATGAACAAAGTAACTTGAAGAATTTGAGGTGAGGAATTTGTGAAAGTCTACACTCAAATTCTTCAAACAGTAACAATCAATTTCATCAACAGGTATATGAGGAATAGAGGGGATGATGAAATAGAACCAGATAGCTCGATGAAGACAATGGTTTGATGACCCAGTTCCAACTACTGTGACAGTCGTATGTCTGGTTTAGAGCGACCTGGTATTTAAACCAGAGGACACACAGTCCGAGGACACACAGTCCTTACCATATTCTCCTTGAGCTAAGGTCACACAGTCCTCACCCAACACTCGTGGTAAGTCTTCAAGGTAGACATCCAAAACCCTCACAAACTGGTCACCCGGCGATCCACAATTTACTACTGGATGCTATAGACCAAGGTCACTTCGTGGTCCCCAATTGACTGCAGGAGCACTAGACCATGACGCCTAACCGTCTGGAGAATGCAGAATCCTCAAAGGTAACAAGCGCCAGTTCCACACAATAATTTCTTCAGTGATGCTCAATCACTTTGGGTTTTGTGGTTTGATTGTAGGTTTTTCCACATTGATGATTTTCTCTCAAAAATCCTCAGAGGATGGGTTGCTCTCAAATCACAAGTGTCAGCTCTCTCTCTCGGAGCAGCCAACTAGCTAGTGGTTGTGGGGGGTGGCTATTTATAGCCAGGATGCAACCTGACATGATAAGACATAAATGCCCCCAATGATATGATCGTTATGTGGATAAGAATGATTGGGGACAGCTGGCGCTAAGCACAGCAACAGTCGGGATTTCGAACTATGAAAGTCCTCAACTTATCATGTTCCTCACTTGTAGGCAATTCGCACTAGTGAAATCCTAACTCCTTAGTCAGATCAACTTCCTCAGAGACCAGAAGAACTTCGTCTCTGTCACTGAAGAACTTTTCTGAACCGTAAGAGATTTCCAAAGGCTTCACTCGAAGGATTGTATTGGTTGAGGATTTTGGAGTTGAGCATCGGTTGGAAATTTTCGTTAGTATTACCTCGGCCCTCTTTAACAGTACGGTGTTTCCTATGACTCAAATAAAGGAAAGGAAACTACGAAAACAAAAGTCTTCACGCTTCATATTCCTCGTTCATATCTTCAAGGTCACACCAACTTCTTCATTTTCAAAGTCTTCACAAAGTCTTCACCAAAGTCTTCAAAAAGTCTTCAGCAAAGTCTTCACTTGAAGACATACATTTTTAGGGGTCGATAATCTCCGAATATATCAAACTCCTCATCGACTTATAGAGCATGTGTACACTCACAAACACATTAGTACCTTAACCTGTAAGTCTTCAATATACCAAAATCACTAATGGGCACTAGATGCACTAACAATCTCCCCCTTTTTGGTGATTGATGACAAATAGGTTAAGTTTTCAACGGGGATAAACATATGAAGTGAAAGTACAGGTTTTGAGGAATTTTATTGCAAGATATAAAAGAACTCCCCCTGAAGATGCTCATATTTGAGGAATTTGCTTTGGACTACAAATGCACATGGCAGGTTCAAACATCGAGAACTCCCCCTATATCTTGTAATTCATACACGCATTTGAATATATGATATGAAGAATTTGAAATGTGTGAGGAAAATGGTGTCTGACGAAATTCAGCATGCGTGCATTAAGGTATTTGAGGAAATAAACATGCGAGGAAATAGTTCAAAAGTGTCAGACCACCATCGGACTTAAGTTTATAACTTAATCAACAAAAGTTTCAGAAGAGCGACAGTTGTAACTTAAACAAAAATAGCCTATTTATAGAGACCCGCTTTAAGACTAACTCAAATTTTCTCCCCCTTTGTCATCGAAGACCAAAAGGGAAGAAAAAGTGATGACTAACACCCTTTGAAGAATTTCATCGTGTTGGTGAGGAAGGAGCGCTAGCGTTGTCGGGGTCGTTTGTCGATGCAGGGCCTGCAGCAGTTGTCAATGTCTTCATTGTCATCATGCTCACGAGATGAAGAATATGAACTTGCTACCATCAGAGGAACTTGAACTTTCTTGAATATCTTCTGAGGTTGCCGAGCCTAGTCGGGATGTTCCTCAATATCCAGCTCATCCAATTCTTCAGAAGGCATGATGTGAGACAGTACGGCCAAAGTGCGGTTGAGGGTTTCATGCGCATAGTAGTGATTTCTCTTCACGGTGTTCTGCGTCACAGTCATGTTCTGCACAATGTAACCAAGTTGACGCTTCACCCACTTGTGATTGCGATCAACCTTCTGATGAAGACTTATCAGAAGCTCGCGATCAGTCATCACACGAGGGGCAGTCGCTTGAGGTTGTTGAGCTGAAGCTTTTGCACCAGAGTCTTGAGTGGCAGTGTCATCATTGGTAGAGAAGGAAGCGACTTTGCAGAACTGTCCATCCAAAGGACGAGTGCCTTCATCAATGACAGATTTGCCTTTTCCTTCAACTGAGGCAATTGAGCTCTTGATGACTTCTATTGGAGGCAGAAAGCCAAAGTGATTCTAAAAATCAGCCTTGAAGGGAGCTGAGGACTTTGCCCTGATGAATTTCATGATCCATGGCACATAGGGCTTCTGTTCAAATCGAGCTAAGGCAGCACTGGCCAATGTCCTCATGAAGAAATCATGCAAGTCGATGGGAATCCCATGAATGATGTTGAAGAGCATATTCTTCATGACTCCTTAAACTTCTTCTTCTTTAGAATCGTGGCCTTTCTGAGGACATAGTGTATTTGTGAGGATACGGTAAACAGTCCTGGGCACGTATAGCAGATTCTTCACAAGGAAGGTGTTTGGTTGAGGCGTTCCAGGAGGCAAAGGCTTCATCAACACTTGCATCAGCTGATTTGGAAGTGTAGGCTCATTAAATAGTTTGCGGGCTTCATCTGAGGGAACTGGAACAGGGACACACTGAAGCAATTCAGAGGCTTGAGCAGTGAAGTGGGTCATGCCAGTCATCCAGTCCAATATCCATGAGTTGATATGTGACGAATTTCCGCTAATATGCAGCGTGGCATAGAATTGAATGATGATTTCTTCATTCTAATCGCAGATGTCAACACAGAATGGAAGAAGGCCTGCATCATAGAGAACTTGGAGCACTGGAGTGAATGATGGAAGACTTTCCATATCAGCATGAGGAATCTGATGGTGCTCGAAGATTTTCTTCTTCTCATATAGGACTGACGCATAGTAGTTGAGTTGAGAGGTAGTCCAGAATCTGTTGCGACCAGCCCTTGCAGAGTCATAGGGGTTTGATCCAGAGAATAATGAGTGTTCATTGAAGAAATTATTCTTGAGGAATTTGGGACGAACGGTGCCTTTGAAGGGCAGTCTTGGCTTGGGTTGAAGATTTGTTCGTGTGCGCCCCGTGATCGCCATTGGCATTGGAGGAACAGCAGACTGAGTGATTTGAAGAACTGGTTCCTCGGCAGTGGCCGGAGCATCATTTTGCTCAGTTGTTGCAGCTAGAATTTCTTCACTATCTGGAAGGTACAGATTTTCAGAGTCTTCTGGGATTTCTTCAGTCTGTGCAGGTGACTGAGGAATCAACATCATAGGAGTTGCCATTGGTGAATTGGGATGTGCAGATTCCCAATATTCATCATTGACGACTAGAGTAGTGTCACCAATGTCACCTTCTTCATCAACTTCTTCTACGCCAGCTTCCTCAGTAGTTACCAGAAGCTGGGGCAATGATACCTTGAGGGTTGATGCAGTGTCATCAATGACAATTTCTTCATCAAGAGGCTTTGTGGAAGCATCCGAATGATTTTCTTCTTCTTCAGGGATGACATACTCCTCTTCGAATGGCACAATAGCATAGGCTGGTGCTGAGGAAATTGGAGTTGCATCAGTTGGAGTTGCCGAGGAACTTGATGAAGTTTTCAACTTCTTAAACACAGGGGCATCATAAGTTGATGATTTTCTCTTGAGTGAATTTTCCTCAACAGTAGCAGTTTCTTCAGGAACGATTGATGTAGCTGCCCTGGGTGGTTCAGTTTCTTCAGGCACAGCAGATTCTTCAGCTGGCCTATCAGATTCTTCAGGTACAACAAAAGTACCTATTGGCATAACAGTGTCCTCAGGCACAACATTTGAGGTTGCCCTGGTATGTTCATCAATGGTCTGAGTTTCCTCAGTAGCACTGGCAGTTGCTTCTGGTGTAGAAGCATTTCCTTCGATAGTTTCATCAGGCTGAGCATTTTCATCAGCTGCCTGAGGAGTTTCATCTATAGTCTGAGCAATTTCTTCAGACTGAGGCTTTTGTGGTTGTGATCGAGCTGCAACCCTAGTGTTGTGATCCTTTACAACTGCTTGAGCAGCCCTGACGAGTCTGACCTTGGTGCCCTTACATTCAGCATCATATCTCTGTTGATCCACAAAGAGTGTGCGAATTTCGGACTGAACTGTGACGAGTTGATTTGGGGTCAAATTCATCACATGTAGCCAGATGCACTGATGTTGAGGACTTTGTAACTGCTGCAGAAGACTGAGCAGCGACAGTTCCATGTGCTGAGGACTTTGTAGGCTGAGGCCTTTAACCTTGAGGAATCTGCTGTGAAGGTCTTGATGTTGAAGAACCTATCTTTAAAGCAGATTTCTTCATGATTTTCTTCGGAGCACTTGTACAAGCTCCGACAGAGGCAGCAGCAGCAGAAACTTCATTGAATTTCTTCACTGCTTCTTTCGCTTTCCTAGCCAGCTTGGTTTGCTGCTTCTCCCATAGATGAGGAAAGTCTTCACCAGTCTTTAGGCTTGTGGGATCAGCGAGTTGGTTCTGAGCTAGAGGAGGCCTGCTGCAAGGTGGTTTCACTGCAAATTTCATCATGTACTTTGGGGTTACATAACGATATTCTTTCCATTCCATTGCCCATCTCCTCTCAATCTTTTGCAGACAGATCTTTCTCTGCTTGGTCGTCTCTTTTCCATGTGTTTCTTCATTAGGTGTGCAATATTCATCATACACATCCTCTGGAATCTCAAAGGCAGTGTGCACATCTGGCTTCTTTCCTCCTTTCTGAGGTTTCTTTCCGTCATCCATTTTCTTCACTTGAGGAATATGAACTCTTGAAGATTCTGAAGAGGTACACAATTTTTCTTCAAGAAGCGCTGCAAATGAGTTAAGTTGATGAGAACCTAGTGATTCATCAGCGGACATGTTGTACCTGTGAACAGAGTATAGGTGCGAGGAATTTGAAGAGGTCATATGCGTTCTCAGAAATTTTGAAGAAAAATTAGGTGTGAGGTATTTGACCATGGATGTCTTGAGGAATTTTACTAAGTGTTCTTTGTCTCAGGTTCCTGAGTTGTACAATTTTTGAGGATTTGCACAATTGAGGAATCTTGAAGAAAATCATTACTTAGAGAAAATCACCAAGTATGAGGAGATGTAAGGTGCTTTATAATAAGGTTCATGAGAACAAACACCTTTTGAGGAATATGAAGAGCATTTGAGGATCAAACAAGGGCAGTAAAAATAAATTTTATTTACCTTGGTGAAGAACACAACGAACTCAGAGATGAGATTGGGAAGTTCGTGCGTTCAGATCACCCACGCCCTAGCTTGGCAGAGGGAGATAGCTACAGCGGCGGCGGGATGAGGATTTCCACGGCCGGTGCGAGTACGGCGATGATGAGGTTGAGGCACTGAAGCTCTTCCTCACCGGCGATGATGACTTTAGCGGCGGCGCTAGGTTGGAGCTCGGGAAAGGGATGAGATGCGGAGTAACCGAGCACAATTGATGGGAAGGAGGTATTTGTAGAGGAAGTGAAAACCGATTTGCTCGAAGATTTTGGATAGGATTGCCCCTGACCCTTGCTCTCGACATGATAGGTGTCACCCACGAACTCAGCGGTGGCGATAGTGGGGGGTCGTGGGTTATCTAGGCGCGGGAATAGGAACAGTTTGAGCGGGAACCGCCGAAAATTTTGGTAGTGAAGATTTCAAAGTTTTCGTTCGCAAATTCTTCAGCTGTCAAGCACACAGTGAAGACTTTGAACGAGTTTCATAGTAGAACGCATATGAAGAATTTGTGAACAGACTTGGTTGAGTTTAGCATAGAGGGGATAAAGGGGTCCGATCACATTCACTTACATGAAAATCAACTTGAAGAATTAGCAATAAGTGAATCTTGTTGAGGACATTAAAAACTCAAATATATATATACATACATATATATATAGTCAATGAAAACATGAGTTTCAAAGTTTGAAGAATTTGAAAAGTTGAGGAATTTGAAAAATTTAAGGAATTTGATTATTTGAAGAATTTGCACAAATGATGAAAAACTCAACTTAGAAGAATTTCAACTATTGTTGGTGGCGTGACCCACTGTATAAGAATGATGACTTCAGACACCGCGTACAATTGTCGTAGGGTTCTGAGAATCAAATTCTTCATTAATTTCTTCACACTTAGAGGGTTATTCTTCATTGATTGAAGAAAAATGTTTCTTCGTGTGTTGCACATCAAGGTCATCAAATTTGCATAAGTGTTAGGATGCGTGTCTTTCTTCAAAGGACATTTGAAGATTCTAAGATATTTAGCTCACACCGCAACTTGCAAAATCTCTTTTCATCCAAGGGCTTAGTGAAGATATCGGCCCACTGTTCTTCAGTGGGAATGTGGTCGATGGAGATGTCGCCCTTGAGTACATGATCTCGAAGAAAGTGATGATGAATCTGGATGTGCTTGGTCTTGGAGTGCTGAACTGGGTTGTACGCAATCTTGATGGCACTCTCGTTGTCATAGTAGAGAGGCACATTCTTCAACTTGATGTCGTAGTCCTTGAGGGTTTGCTTCATCCATAGTAACTGAGCACAACACGAGCCAGCAGCAATGTACTCAGCTTCTACAATAGAGAGTGCAATGCAATTCTGCTTCTTCGAGGACCAACAGACTAAGGATCGTCTAAGGAAATGACATGTGCCTGAGGTTGACTTGCGATCCACACGATCTCCAACATAGTCAGCATCAGAGTATCCGACGAGGTGAAGATTTGAGCCCTTGGGATACCACAATCCAAGTGTTGGTGTGTGAGCTAAGTATCGAAGAATATGTTTCACAGCCTTATGGTGTGATTCCTTCGGTGTTGCTTGGAATCGAGCACACATGCAAACACTTAGCATTATATCAGGCCTAGACGCACATAGGTACAATAAGGAACCAATCATGGAGCGGTATACCTTCTGATCGAAATCTTTATCATTTTTATCAGTGTAGAGGTGTCCTTTTGAAGGCATTGGAGTTTTGACGCCTTTGCAATCTTGCATGTCGAATTTCCTCAGAACATCTTTGAGGTATTTCTCTTGTGAGATGAAGATGCCATTGTCTTGCTGACAAATTTGAACACCTCGGAAGTATTTCAACTCTCCCATCATAGACATATGTGAAAGTGCATTATATCGACTAGAGGGGGGTGAATAGGCGATTTTGACAAATTCATCACTTGAGGAATTTCAACTTTGAGAAATTTGAAATGTGATGAATAACTAGCAGCGGAGTAAGTACTCAAGTGCATGAGGAACATAGTAACGGCATAGTCTTCATGATGAAATGAAACATGCACAAATAGAGAGTAGCATGATACAGGATAAGCAGTGATGAACAAGGTAACTTGAAGAATTTGAGGTGAGGAATTTGTAAAATTCTTCACTCAAATACTTCAAGCAGTAACAATCAATTTCATCAACAGGTGTATGAGGAATAGAGGGGTTCAGGAAATAGAACCAGATAGCTCGATGAAGACAATGGTTTGATGACCCAGTTCCAACTACTGTGATGGTCGTACGTCTGGTTTGGAGCGGCCTGATATTTAAACCAGAGGACACACAGTCCCAGGAAACACAGTCCTTACCGTATTCTCCTTGAGCTAAGGTCACACAGTCCTCGCCCAACACTCGTGGTAAGTCTTCAGGGTAGACTTCCAAAACCCTCACAAACTGGTCACCCGGCGATCCACAATTTACTACTGGATGCTATAGACCAAGGTCACTTCGTGGTCCCCAATTGACTGCAGGAGCACTAGACCATGACGCCTAACCGTCTGGAGAATGCAGAATCCTCAAAGGTAACAAGCGCCAGTTCCACACAATAATTTCTTCAGTGATGCTCAATCACTTTGGGTTTTGTGGTTTGATTGTAGGTTTTTCCACATTGATGATTTTCTCTCAAAAATCCTCAGAGGATGGGTTGCTCTCAAATCACAAGTGTCAGCTCTCTCTCTCGGAGCAGCCAACTAGCTAGTGGTTGTGGGGGGTGGCTATTTATAGCCAGGATGCAACCTGACATGATAAGACATAAATGCCCCCAATGATATGATCGTTATGTGGATAAGAATGATTGGGGACAGCTGGCGCTAAGCACAGCAACGGTCGGGATTTCGAACTATGAAAGTCCTCAGCTTATCATGTTCCTCACTTGTAGGCAATTCGCACTAGCGAAATCCTACCTCCTTAGTTAGATCAATTTCCTCAGAGACCAGAAGAACTTCGTCTCTGTCACTGAAGAACTTGTCTGAACCGTAAGAGATTTCCAAAGGTTTCACTCGAAGGATTGTATTGGTTGAGGATTTCGGAGTTGAGCATCAGTTGGAAATTTTCCTTAGTATTACCTCGGCCCCCTTTAACAGTACGGTGTTTCCTATGACTCAAATAAAGGAAACGAAACTACGAAAACAAAATTCTTCACGCTTCATATTCCTCGTTCATATCTTCAAGGTCACACCAACTTCTTCGTCTTCAAAGTCTTCACAAAGTCTTCACAAAGTCTTCACCAAAGTCTTCACAAAGTCTTCACAAAGTCTTCAGCAAAGTCTTCACTTGAAGACATACATTTTTAGGGGTCGATAATCTCCGATTATATCAAACTCCTCATCGACTTATAGAGCCTGTGTACACTCACAAACGCATTAGTACCTTAACCTGTAAGTCTTCAATACACCAAAATTACTAAGGGGCACTAGATGCACTAACAATCTCCCCCTTTTTGGTGACTGATGAGAAATAGGTTAAGTTTTCAACGGGGTTAAACATATGAAGTGAAAGTACAGATTTTGAGGAATTTGATTGCAAGATATAGAAGAACTCCCCCTGAAGATGTGCATATCTGAGGAATTTGCTTTGGACTGCAAATGCACATGGCAGGTTCACACATGGAGAACTCCCCCTATATCTTGTAATTCATACACGCATTTGAATATATGATATGAAGAATTTGAAATGTGTGAGGAAAATGGTGTCTGACGAAATTCAGCATGCATGCATTAAGGTATTTGAGGAAATAAACATGCGAGGAAATAGTTCAAAAGTGTCAGACCACCATCGGACTTAAGTTTACAACTCAATCAACAAAAGTTTTGGAAGAGCGAGAGTTGTAAATTAAACAAAAATAGCCCATTTATAGAGACCCGCTTGAAGACTAACTCAAATTCCCCCCCCCCCCTTTGTCATCGAAGACCAAAAGTGAAGAAAAAGTGATGACTAACGCCCCTTTGAAGAAGTTCATCGTGTTGGTGAGTAAGGAGCGCCAGCGTTGTTGGGGTCGTTTGTCGATGCAGGGCCTACAACAGTGTCGTCAATGTCTTCATCGCCATCAAGCTCGCGAGATGAAGAATACAAACTTGCTACCATCAGAGGAACTTGAACTTTCTTGAATTTCTTCTGAGGTCGCCGAGCCCAGTTGGGATGTTCCTCAATATCTAGCTCATCCAGTTCTTCAGAAGGCATGATGTGAGACAGTACGGCCCAAGTGCGGTTGAGGGTTTCATGTGCATGGTAGTGATTTCTCTTCACTATGTTCTGCGTCACAGTCATGTTGTGCACAATGTAACCAAGTTGACGCTTCACCCACTTGTGATTGTGATCGACCTTCTGATGAAGACTTATTATAAGCTCGCGATCAGTCATCACACGAGGGGCAGTTGCTTGAGGTTGTTGAGCTAAGGCTTTTGCACGGGAGTCTTGAGTGGCAGTGTCATCATTGGTAGAGAAGGAAGCGGCTTTGCGGAACTGTCCATCCAAAGGACGAGTGCCTTCATCAATGATAGATTTGCCTTTTCCTTCAACTGAGGCAATTGAGCTCTTGATGACTTCTATTGGAGGCAGAAAGCCAAAGTGATTCTGAAAATAAGCCTTGAATGGAACTGAGGACTTTGCCCTGATGAATGTCATGATCCATGGCGCATTGGGCTTCTGTTCAAATGGAGCTAAGGCAGCACTGGCCAATGTCCTCATGAAGGAATCATGCAAGTCGATGGGAACCCCATG
Source organism: Hordeum marinum (assembly GCA_022496015.1). Taxonomy (NCBI): domain Eukaryota; kingdom Viridiplantae; phylum Streptophyta; class Magnoliopsida; order Poales; family Poaceae; genus Hordeum; species Hordeum marinum. The sequence goes on from CM039673.1 coordinate 518,984,916, forward strand.
AATGATGTTGAAGAGCATATTCTTCATGACTCCTTCCACTTCTTATTCTTCAGAATCGTGGCCTTTCTGAGGACATAGTGTATTTGTGAGGATACGGTAAACAGTCCTAGGCACATATAGCAGATTCTTCATAAGAAAGGTCTTTGGTTGAGGCGTTCCAGGAGGCAAAGGCTTCATCAACACTTGCATCAGCTGATTTGGAAGTGCAGGCTCATTAAACACTTTGTGGGATTCATCTAAGAGAATTGGAACAGGGACACACTGAAGCTATTAAGAGGCTTGAGCAGTGAAGTGGGTCGTGCCAGTCATCCAGTCCAATATCCATGAGTTGATATGTGAGGAATTTCCGCTAATATGTAGCATGGCATAGAATTGAATGATGATTTCTTCATTCCAGTCGCAGGTGTCGACACAGAATGGAAGAAGGCCTGCATCATAGAGAACTTGGAGCACTGGAGTGAATGATGGAAGACTTTCCATATCAGCATGAGGAATCTGATGGTGCTCGAAGACTTTCTTCTTCTCATATAGGACTGACGCATGGTAGTTGAGTTGAGAGGCAGTCCAGAATATGTTGCGACCAACCCTTGTAGAGTCATAGGGGTTTGGTCCAGAGAAGAATGAGTGTTCATCAAAGAAATTATTCTTGAGGAATTTGGGATGAACAATGCCTTTGAAGGACAGTCTTGGCTTGGGTTGAAGATTTGTTCGTGTGCGCTCCTTGATCTCCGTTGGCATTGGAGGAACAGCAGACTGAGTGATTTGAAGAACTGGTTCCTCGGCAGTGGCCAGAGCATCATTTCCCTCAGCTGTTGCAGCTGGAATTTCTTCACTGTCTGGAAGGTACAGATGTTCAGAGTCTTCTGGGATTTCTTCAGTCTATGCAGGTGACTGAGGAGTTGCCATTGGTGAATTGGGATGTGCAGATTCCCAATATTCATCATTGACAACTAGAGTAGTGTCACCAATGTCAACTTCTTCTACGCCAGCTACCTCAGCAGTTACCAGAAGCTGGGGTGATGATACCTTGACGGTTGATGCAGTGTCATCAATGACAATTTCCTCAGCAAGAGGCTCTGTGGAAGCAGCCGAATGATTTTCTTCTTCTTCAGGGATGACATACTCCTCCCTGAATGGCACAATAGCATAGGCTGGTGCTGAGGAAATTGGAGTTGCATTAATTGGAGTAACTGAGGAACTTGATAAAGTTTTCAACTTCTTCAACACAGGGGCAGTAGAGTTGACACTTTTCTCTTGAGTGGATTTTCCTCAGCACTAGCAGTTTCTTCAGGAACGACTGATGCAGCCGCCCTGGGTGGTTCAGTTTCTTCAGGCACAGCAGATTCTTTAGCTGGCCTATCAGATTCTTCAGGTACAACAGAAGTAACTGTTGGCATAGCAGTTTCTTCAGGCACAACATTGGAGGTTGCCTGTAATGTTCATCAGTGGTCCGAGTTTCCTCAGCAGCACTGGCAATTGCTTCTAGTGCAGAAGCGTTTCCTTCAGCAGTTTCACCTGGCTGAGCATTTTCATCAGCTGCCTGAGGAGTTTCATCTGCAGTTTGAGAAATTTCTTCAGACTGAGGCTTTTGTCGTTGCGATCGAGCTGCAACCCTGGTGTTGTGATCCTTTACAGCTGCTTGAGCAGCCCTGACGAGTCTGACCTTGGAGCCCTTCCATTCAGCATCATATCTTTGTTGATCCACAGAGAGTGTGCGAATTTCGGAGTGAACTGCGATGAGTTAATTTGGGGTCAAATTCATCACATTTTTGTGCAGAAACTTTTCTTTGCAAGTGCTATTCCTCTTAGCTCTCAGGGCTTGCTCTCCCTTCCATTGTTCTTCAGAGATGAGTTGGGTGAGGACATCATCCACTTCAGGAGGCAGATTTAGTGAAGAAAGTGGGGTGCTTAGGTCTTCATGCCATATATCGATGAAGTTGAGGATCATCTTGGGATCCAGCATGAGAGGAACAGAGTTACCCTTTGCTCTAGCAGCCCTATGCTGACTTTGTCTGATGATTTGTTCCAATTCTTCATCATCAGCTTCATCATCACCATCATGATCCTCAGAATGTGAGGGTACGATCATCACAACCTTGCTTGTGTGAGGACTTGATCTTTGACCTCATCTAGCAGTTTTCTTCAGCTTCAACGCAGAGGGGCTGGTTGAAGACTTTGCTGTGTTGGACGAGCTAGCAGTGATCTTTGGGACTGTGGTGAAACCCTCAGTCCTCTTGCATGTAGCCAGATGCACTGGTGTTGAGGATTTTGTAATTGCTGCAGAAGACTGAGAAGTGACAGTTCCAGGTGCCGAGGACTTTTAAGGCTGAGGCCTTTGACCTTGAGGAATCTGCTGTGAAGGTCTTGATGTTGAAGAACCTATCTTCAAAGCAGATTTCTTCATGATTTTCTTCGGAGCACTTGCACAAGCTCCGGCAGAGGCACCAGCAGTAGTATCTTCATTGAATTTCTTCACTGCTTCTTTGGCTTTCCTAGCCAGCTTGGTTTGCTGCTTCTCCCATAGATGAGGAAAGTCCTCACCAGTCTTTAGGCTTGTGGGATCAGTGATTTGGTTCTGAGCTAGAGGAGGCCTGCTGCAAGGTGGTTTCACTGCAAATTTCATCATGTACTTTGGGGTTACATAACGATATTCTTTCCATTCCTTTGCCCATCTCCTCTCAATCTTTTGCAGACAGATCTTTCTCTGCTTGGTCGTCTCTTTTCCATGTGTTTCTTCATCAGGTGTGCAATATTCATCATACACATCCTCTGGAATCTCAAAGGCAGTGTGCACATCTGGCTTCTTTCCTCCTTTCTGAGGTTTCTTTCCGTCAGCCATTTTCTTCACTTGAGGAATATGAACTCTTGAAGATTCTGAAGAGGTACAAAATTTTTCTTCAAGAAGCACTACAAATGAGTTAAGTTGATGAGAACCTAGTGATTCATCAGCGGACATGCTATACCTGTGAATAGAGTATAGGTGCGAGGAATTTGAAGAGATCATATGCGTTCTCAGAAATTTTAAAGAAAAATTAGGTGTGAGGAATTTGACAATGGATGTCTTAAGGAATTTTACTAAGTGTTCTTTGTCTCAGGTTCCTGAGTTGTACAAATTTTGAGGATTTGCACAATTGAGGAATCTTTGAGAAAATCATTACTTAGAGAAAATCATCAAGTATGAGGAGATGTAAGGTGCTTTACAATAAGGTTCATGAAGAACAAACACCTTTTGAGGAATATGAAGAGCATTTGAGGATCAAACAAGGCCAGTAAAAATGAATTTTATTTACCCTGGTGAAGAACACGACGAACTCAGAGATGAGATTGGGAAGTTTGTGCGTTCAGATCTCCCACGCCCTAGCTTGGCAGAGGGAGACAGCTACATCGGCAGCGGGATGAGGATTTCCGCGGCCGGTGCGAGTACGGCGACGACGAGGTTGAGGCAGTGAAGCTCTTCCTCACCGGCGACGATGAATTTAGCAGCAGCGCTAGGTTGGAGCTTCGGAGAGGGATGAGATGCGGAGTAACCAAGCACTATTGATGGGAAGGGGATATTTATAGAGGAAGTGAAAACCGATCCACCCAAGGATTTTGGACAGGATTGCCCTTGACCCTTGCTCTCCACGCGATAGGTGTCACCCACGAACTCAGCGGTGGCGATAGTGGGGGTCTTAGGTTATCGAGGCACGGGAATAGGAACAGTTTGAGCGGGAACCGCCGAAAATTTTGGTAGTGAAGATTTCAAAGTTTTCGTTCGCAAATTCTTCAGCTGTCAAGGACACAGTGAAGACTTTGAACGAGTTTCAAAGTAGAACGCATATGAAGAATTTGTGAATAGACTTGGTTGAGTTTAGCATAGAGGGGAAAAGGGGTCCGATCACATTCACTTAGATGAAAATCAACTTGAAGAATTAGCAATAAGTGAATGTTGTTGAGGACATTGAAAACTCAAATATAAATATATATGTATAGTCAATGAAGAACATGAGTTTCAAAGTTTGATGAATTTGAAAAGTTGAGGAATTTGAAGAACTTGAGGAATTTGATGATTTGAAGAATTTGCACAAATGATAAAAAACTCAACTTAGAATAATTTCAACTATTGTTGGTGGCGTGACCCACCGTATAAGAATGATGACTTCAGACACCGCGTACAATTGTCCTAGGGTTCTGAGAATCAAATTCTTCATTAATTTCTTCACACTTAGAGGGTTATTCTTCATTGATTGAAGAAAAACGTTTCTTCGTGTGTTGCACATCAAGGTCATCAATTTTGCACAAATGTTAGGATGTGTGTATTTCTTCAAAGGACATTCAAAGATTCTAAGATATTTAGCTCACACCGCAACTTGCATAATCTCTTTTCATCCAAGGGCTTTGTGAAGATATCGGCCAGTTGATCTTTAGTGGGAATGTGGTCGATGGAGATGTCGCCCTTGAGTACATGATCTCGAAGAAAGTGATGACGAATCTAGATGTGCTTGGTCTTGGAGTGCTGAACTGGGTTGTATGCAATCTTGATGGCACTCTCGTTGTCATAGTAGAGAGGCACATTCTTCAACTTGATGCCGTAGTCCTTGAGGGTTTGCTTCATCCATAGTAACTGAGCACAACACGAGCCAGCAACAATGTACTCAGCTTCTGCAGTAGAGAGTGAAACGCAGTTCTACTTCTTCGAGGACTAACATACTAAGGATCGTCCGAGGAAATGACATGTGCCTGAGGTTGACTTGCGATCCACACGATCTCCAGCATAATCAGCATCAGAGTATCCAACGAGGTGAAGATTTGAGCCCTTGGGATACCACAATCCAAGTCTTGATGTGTGAGCTAAGTATCGAAGAATATGTTTCATAGCCTTATGGTGTTGCTTGGAATCGAGCACACATGCAAACACTTAGCATTATATCAGGCCTAGATGCACATAGGTACAATAAGGAGCCAATCATGGAGCGGTATACCTTGTGATCGAAATCTTTACCATTTTCATCAGTGTAGAGGTGTCCTTTTGAAGGCATTGGAGTTTTGACGCCTTTGCAATCTTGCATGTCGAATTTCCTCAGAACATCTTTGAGGTATTTCTCTTGTGAGATGAAGATGCCATTGTCTTGCTGACGAATTTGAAGACCTAGGAAGAATTTCAACTCTCCCATCATATACATTTGATATTCTTCACTCATCATATAGGCAAATTCATCACTATAACATTTGTCAGTACAGCCAAAGATAATATCGTCTACATATATCTGGCATATGAACAATTCATTGTCATAAGATTTTGTGAAAAGGGTTGGGTCGAGTGAACCGGGTTTGAAGCCTTTCTTCATGAGGAATTCCTTCAGAGTGTTGTACCACGCCCGAGGGGCCTGCTTGAGGCCATAGAGGGCCTTGTTTAGTCTGAAGACTTTGTCAGGATGCTTAGGGTCTTCAAAACCTGGGGTTGAGCAACATATACTTCTTCCTCAAGCTTACCATTGAGGAATGCACTTTTCTCATCCATTTGGTATAAGATGATATTATGATGGTTAGCGTAAGCAAGTAATATGCGAATAGCCTCAAGTCTAGCAACAGGTGCAAACATTTCATCAAAGTTAATTCCTTCAACCTATGTGTAGCCTTGGGCTACAAGACGAGCCTTATTCCTCACCACGAGGCCATTTTCATCTTGTTTGTTGCGATAGATCCACTTGGTACCTATGATGTTATGTTTGCGAGGATCTGGTCGCTTGACAAGTTCCCACATGTTGTTGAGCTTGAACTGATGCAATTCCTCTTGCATAGCTTGAATCCACTCGGGCTCCTTGAAAGCTTCATCAACTTTGGTGGGTTCTATTATAGAGACAAAGGCAAAGTGCCCACAAAAGTTAGTTAGATGTGAAGCTTTTGAGCGTGTGAGAGGACCTGGTGCGTTGATGTCATCGATGATTTTGTCAATCTGCACTTCATTTGCTACTCTTGGATGAGCAGGTTGACGTGGCTGAGGATTTTCATCAGCACCAGTTTCTTCAGGTATATTAGTATGAGAGTCTTCATTTGTTGGAATGATTTCCTCAGTGGGTATAACATCTTCAGTTGCCTTCAGCTTGATGGATTCTTCAGAAGACTGTTCATCTAACACAAAAGGCAGGATCTCTCTTTGCGAGCCATTAGTTTCATTGAACCGCACATCTACAGTTTCAACCACCTTGTGATGGTAGGTGTTGAAGACTTTGTAGGTGTGCGAGTCCTTTCCATAACCAAGCATAAAACCTTCATGTGCTTTTGGTGCAAACTTAGAACTGTGGTGAGGATCTCTGATCCAGCATTTTGCACCGAAGACTTTGAAATAACTTACATTGGGTTTCTTGCCTGTCATGAGCTCATATGAAGTCTTCTTGAAGAATTTGTGAAGATATACCCTGTTGATGATGTGGCATGCAGTATCAATTGCTTCAGGCCAGAAGCGACGAGGGGTTTTGTGTTCGTCAAGCATGGTGCGAGCCATCTCAACAAGTGTCCTGTTTTTGCGCTCCATGATGCCATTCTACTAAGGAGTATAAGGGGCAGATAGCTCATGAGTAATACCAAGTTCATCAAGATATTCATCAAGATTAGTGTTCTTGAACTCAGTCTCATTATCACTCCTGATATGCTTGATCTTTACGCCGAAGTTGGTGGAGGCCCTTGAACCAAATCGTCTGAAGACATCCTGCACTTCATTTTTGTACAGAATAATATGCACCCATATGTAACGAGAGTAATCATCAACAATGACAAATCCATACAAACTTGATGCATTTGTTAGTACGGAGTAATGAGTGGGGCCAAATATATCCATGTGAAGCAATTCAAAGGGTCGAATCGTGGTCATGATTGTCTTCGAGGGATGTTTGGATCTGGTCATCTTTCCAGATTCACATGCACCGCAGAGGTGGTCCTTGAGGAATTTGACACCCTCAATGCCAATGACGTGCTTTTTCTTCACGAGCGTGTGCAAGTTCCTCATACCAGCATGTCCAAGTCATCGATGCCACAACCAGCCTTCTGAAGACTTTGCAAGTAAGCAAGTGGCAGGTTGAGGACCTATAGAGAAATAAACAATATACAAGTCTCCTCTCCTAAAGCCTTCTAAGACTTTGGAATTGTCAGATTCCATGATGACAACATAGCGAAATTTTCCAAACGCGACAACCATATCAAGATCACAAAGAATTGAGACAGACATAAGGTTGAACCCGAGGGATTCAACAAGCATCACCTTATCCGTGGTTCGGTCCTTTGAGATAGCAACCTTACCAAGTCCCAATACCTTGCTTTTTTCCTTTGTCTGCGTAGGTGATATGCTTCAGAGGAGATGGAGTGAGTGGCAAATTCATCAGTAGATTCTTGTCACCCGTCATGTGGTTTGTGCATCCACTATCGAGAACCCACTCAGTAGCTTTTAGAGTATCATCCTGCAGATGAATTAGTACAACTTACGAACTCATATGCTTCAGAGTGAAGAATATGATATCAATTTCATCAGATAAAATTTCATCACATAAGATAGTAAGCAAGTAGAGTGAGGACGTGAGAAATGAAGAATTCATTTCATCATGGTTAGCTTGCGTCCTTTCAAGCATTTCCTCAGGTCTCTAGCAAATTCATCAGATGTTCAAATTCATATGGAGACCTGACCCTGCATAAGATGTCAGTTTGATTTCTTCACCACCCACATCTGGAGGGGTGGCAAAGAATTCATCATTCTGCAAGTACCATATGAGAAGGGAGGCATAGAAGCAAGTGCGTTTCATTTCACAGGGCGAGGGTTAGAGTATTCAAATGAATAAGCAGATAAATTCTTCGAGGACTTATGAACATAATGGTTTGAAGAATAATGCACATATTCATAACTCTTAGGTTTTCCCTGTGAAACAGAGGCATTAGCATGACAATGATGATTTTGACCATTTGAGGAATTTGGTCCATGTGAGGACTTTGGTCTATATGAGGATTTTGATCTAGGGTTCCTATTCTTCATGAGTGGTGTCGTGAGGACATTCACTTGAAGATTTTGTAGGTAGCTCTTGGGAAGCCAGATTTTCTTCATAGGAGAACCGTTCCTGCAGTTAGTTCCAACATATCTAGCAAATACTTCACTTTTCTGATTTTTGAAGAATCTGTAATGGAGTCAAGTGACTCATCAGAGGAATATGAAGTTTCACAAGTAAAGCCAGATAAAGTGGATGGATCTACAGGAGATCCTTTTGCAGCAACCCATGAGGTTTTGGGGTACTGCTCAGGTGTCCAGTAGGATCCATCAGTGTTGAGTTTCCTCACAAAGGCTATACCCTCTTTCCTATGGTTCCTATTTAGTATCTACTTTTTGAGGACATCGATGCCCTTTGAGACTTTTGTACATGCCTGTCACATACAATTCCTTCAACCCTGCATTTTCATCAGTGATACTAGTGGTATCCTCAGATGAGGAATTTAATACCACGGGAATAGTTGAAGAAATTGCAGCAATAGAAGCATTTGAACATTCAGGTGAAGAATTAGAAGTTTCACGTTCGATGCATTTCAAACAAGGTGGAATGAAATCTTCCTGAGCGGTACTGATCTGTTGAGCCAGTAAGGAATCATTTTCCCTTTGGAGATCCTCATGTGACACCCTCAGTTTCTCAAGATCTTGCTTTCCTTGAAGAAATTCATAAGAAAGCTTCTCATGATCAGCTAAGAGGTCGTTATGATGACTCTGTAGGTTATCATATTTTGTATGAAGACTTTTGAGATCGACAGACAGAGTTTGAGTCTGATCCACTTCATGGTTCAACAGATCATCACTTTTGTCTAGCATTTTCTGAAGCTTTTCAAGTGCACTTTGTTGCTTAGTGGCAATTTTAACAAGTTTAGCATAGCTAGGTTTCACATATTCATCAGATTCACCTTCACTTGATTTAGATGAGGAATGATGTTTGTGTACCTTTGAGCCTTTTGCCATGAAGCAATAAGTGGGAGCATAATCGTCATTGCTGATGTTAGAGTCATTGGAGTAGTCATATTCTTCATCGTTGAAGATGGACTTGCTGACGAAAGCAGTAGCGAGAGCAAGGCTAGCGACACCAGATTCTGATTCCTCCTCAGATTCTTCCTCTTCTTCATATTCTTCAGATTCTTCCTCAGAATCCATTTCCTTGCCGATGAATGCTCGAGCCTTTCTCGAACCATTCTTCTTGTGCTTTGAGGACTTTGAAGATGAGGACTTTGCAAATGAGGACTTTGAAGATTTCTTTTTTTTCTTCGAGTCATCAGAACTATCATCCTTGTATTTCTTCTTCTTCTTTGAGTCTTTTTCCTAGAGAGGACAGTCAGAGATAAAGTGACCAGGCTTCTTACAACGATGACAGGTTCTTTTCTTGTAATCTTCTGAGGAATCTGATTTCCTCAAGCCACTTTTTGATGACTTTTCAGATCCACCTCTTCTTGAGAATTCTGGAATTTCCTCACAAGCATTGCTAGTTCCTGACTTAGTTCTTCAGGATCACCAAGGCTGCTGTCAGAATCTTCTTCTTCAGATGAGGAAATTGCTTTTGCCTTCAGAGCATGAGATCTTCCATAGCTTGGCCCGTAGAGGTCTCTCTTTTCAGCTTGTTGGAATTCATGAGTATTGAGTCTCTCAAGAATATCGACAGGATCAAGAGCTTTATAATCTCCATGTTCTTGGATCATTAAAGCCAGAGTATCAAATGAGGAATCGAGAGATTGTAGCAGTTTCTTCACCACTTCATGGTCAGTGATATCAGTGGCACCCAGTGCTTGAAGTTCATTGGATATATCAGTGAGGCAATCAAATGTTTGCTGAACATTTTTATTGTCAAGTCTCTTGAAGCGGTTGAAGAGATTGCGAAGAACATCAGCACGGGAGTCACGCTGAGTGAAACACCTTCATTAACTTTGGACAGCCTATCCCAGATAAGCTTAGCAGACTCCAAAGCACTCACTCTGCCATACTGACCTTTGCTCAGATGGCCACAGATGATATTCTTCGCTTCAGAGTCAAGTTTCTTTAATCTCATCACATTAGAAGTAGTAACAGTGGGAGTGACAGAGGACACACCATTTCCACAACATACTAGAGATCGTTGTCAATAGCTTCAAGGTGCATACGCATCTTGTTCTTTCAGTAGGGGTAGTCTATCCCATCGAAGGTAGGACACCCCGCGGAAACCTTGATCATACCTATAGTCAACATAACTAGACTCTAGGTGGTTAAACCAAAATCACACAAAGCGAGGGAGTACCTGCTCTGATACCAATTGAAAGTGCGTTATATCGACTAGAGGGGGTGAATAGGAGATTTTTACAAATTCGTCACTTGAGGAATTTCAACTTTGAGGAATTTGAAATGTGATGAATAACTAGCAACGGAATAAGTACTCAAGTGCATGAGGAACATAGTAACAGTATAGTCTTCATCATGAAATGAAACATGCACAAATAGAGAGTAGCGTGATACAAGATAAGCAGTGATGAACAAGGTAACTTGAAGAATTTGAGGTGAGGAATTTGTGAAAGTCTTCACTCAAATTCTTCAAACAGTAACAATCAATTTCATCAACAGGTATATGAGGAATAGAGGGGTTGAGGAAATAGAACCAGATAGCTCGATGAAGACAATGGTTTGATGACCCAGTTCCAACTGCTGTGACAGTCGTACGTCTGGTTTGGAGCGGCCTGGTATTTAAACCAGAGGACACACAGTCCTAGGACACACATTCCTTACCGTATTCTCCTTGAGCTAAGGTCACACAATCCTCACCCAACACTCGTGGTAAGTCTTCAGGGTAGACTTCCAAAACCCTCAAAAACTGGTCACCCGGCGATCCACAATTTAGTGCTAGATGCTCTAGACCAAGGGCACTTCATGGTCCCCAATTGACTGCAGGAGCACTAGACCATGACGCCTAACCGTCTGGAGGATGCACAGTCCTCAAAGGTAACAAGCATCGATTCCACACAAGAATTTCTTCAGTGATGCTCAATCACTTTGGGTTTTGTGGTTTGATTGTAGGTTTTTCCTCACTGATGATTTTCTCTCAAAAGTCCTCGGAGGATGGGTTGCTCTCAAATGACAAGTGTCAGTTCTCTCTCTCGGAGCAGCCAACCAGCTAGTGGTTGTGGGGGTGGCTATTTATAGCCAGGATGCAACCTGACAAGATAAGACATAAATGCCCACAATGATATGACCGTTATGTGGATAAGAATGATTTGGGACAGCTGGCACTAAGCACAGCAACGGTCGGAATTTCAAACTATGAAAGTCCTCAGCTTATCAAGTTCCTCACTTGTACGCAATTCACACTGGCGAAATCCTAACTCCTCAATCAGATCAATTTCCTCAGAGACCAGAAGAACTTCGTCTCTGTCACTAAAGAACTTGTTTGAACCATAAGAGATTGCCAAAGGCTTCACTCAAAGGATTTTATTAGTTGAGGAGTTTGGAGTTGAGCATCAGTTGGAAATTTTCCTTAGTATTACCTCGGCCCCCTTTAACAGTACGGTGTTTCCTATGACTCAAATAAAGGAAACGAAACTACGAAAACAAAAGTCTTCACGCTTTATATTCCTCGTTCATATCTTCAAGGTCACACCAACTTCTTCATTTTCAAAGTCTTCACAAAGTCTTCACCAAAGTCTTCACCAAAGTCTTCAACAAAGTCTTCACTTGAAGACATACATTTTTAGGGGTCGATAATCTCCGAATATATGAAACTCCTCATCGACTTATAGAGCATGTGTACACTCACAAATGCATTAGTACCTTAACCCGTAAGTCTTCAATACACCAAAATCACTAAGGGGCACTAGATGCACTAACAATACCCCTTCACCACGACTTACTCAAAAGAGAAGCACTTAGAACTATTCCATACCTATCCTATCAGATTTTCTGAGAGAGAACCACCTACCCTTGTGTTGAGGTCAAGATCTTCCACTCAAATCATATGGATCTTGATCTCTAGCCTCCCCAAGTAGCTTTCCAGCAATCCCATCTCTTCCACATGCCAAATCTATGAGAGAGTGATTGTGTGTTGAGGAGTCTATCATCTTGAAGCATAAGAGCAAGGAGTTCATCGTCATTACCGAGCCTGTTACCTTTTTGAGGGTGGTGCCTCCTAGATTGGTTAGGTGTCACTTGGGAGCCTCCTACTTCGTGTTGTGGAGTGAACCAAGAAGTTTGTAAGGGCAAGGAGATCGCCTACTTCGTGAAGATCTACCCATAGTGAGGCTAGTCCTTCGTGGACGGAAGCCGTATGAAATAGTCAAGGTTGCTACTTCGTGGACCCTTTTGGGTGGAGCCCTCCGTGGACTCTTGCGACCGTTACCCTTCGTGGGTTGAAGACTCCATAAACGTGGATGTACGATAGCACCACCTCTCGGAACCACGGGAAAAATCATCGTGTCTACAATTGCGTTTGATCTTCCTACCCTATCCCTTCTATACATGCTTGTTGTTACTTTCCGCTGCTATATACTCTTAGACTTGCATGTGTAGGGTGTACTTGATTTGTCATTAAATACTAAAAACTATCAACCCTAAAACTTGGCATAGGAAAAACTTTTAATTGGTCAAGTAGTCTAATCACCCCCCCCCCCCCGTCTAGACCTACTTTCGATCCTACAAATAGGTAGTGGGTCATCAAGAACATTTTCTAACCTAGACAAGTTATCTGCCACAAGGTTATCAGCACCCTTTCTATCAATAATATCTAAATAAAATTCTTTTAGCTGAAGGACCCACCTAATAATTCTAGGTTTAGCATCTTTCTTTTCCATAAGGTAGTTAATAGCAGCATGATCGGTGTGAACAGTTACTTTGGAATCAACAATATGAGGTCTAAACTTATCACAAGCAAACACGACTGCTAAAAATTCCTTTTCAGTAGTAGCATAGTTTCTTTGAGCATTGTCTAGAGTTTTACTAGCATAATGGATAACATTTAATTTCTTATCGACTCTTTGTCCTAGAATAGCACCAACAGCATAATCACTAGCATCACACATAATTTCAAAGGGTAGGTTCCAGTCGGGTGGTTGAACAACACGTGCAGTAATCAAGGCATTCTTAATAATTTCAAATGCTTCCACATAGTTATCATAAAAAACAAATGGAACATCCTTTTGTAAAAGATTTGTGAGAGGCCTAGAGATCTTAGAGAAATCTTTGATAAACCTCCTATAGAAACCAACATGACCAAGGAAACTTCTTATACCTTTGATATCCGTCGGGCACAGCATTTTTTCAATAGCATCAACTTTAGCTTTATCAACTTCAGTACCTCTTTCGGAGATCTTGTGCCCCAATACAACACCTTCGTTAACCATAAAGTGGCACTTTTCCCAATTCAATACAAGATTAATTTCTTCAAATCTCTGCAAAACTCGGTCAAGGTTTCTCAAACAATCATCAAATGAAGTTCCGTAAACGGAAAAATCATCCATGAAAACCTCAAGAATCTTTTCCAAAAAGTCAGAGAATATAGCCATCATACATCTTTGAAAGGTAGCAGGTGCATTGCATAAACCAAAAGGCATACGTCTATAAGCAAAGGTATCGAAAGGGCAAGTAAAAGTGGTTTTTTCTTGATCCTCTCTTGATACACGTATTTGAGAGAAACCAGAGTAACCATCTAGAAAGCAAAAATGAGTATGTTTGGATAGTATTTCTACATTTGATCAATAAAAAGTAAAGGGTAATGATCTTTCTTAGTAGCTTTATTTAATTTCCTAAAATCCCTTACCATTCAATAACCTGTAACAACTCTTTGCAGGAACAATTCATTTTTATCATTAGGAACAACAATAATACCTCCCTTCTTAGGGACACAATGAACGGGACTAACCCATCTACTATCAGCAACAGGATAAATTATACCTGCCTCTAGAAGCTTTAGTATTTCTTTTCTTACCACTTCTTTCATCTTAGGATTCAATCGTCGTTGGTGATCAATAAATGGTTTGGCATCAGGCTCCATATTAATTTTATGCTGGCATAGAGTGGGACTAATGCCCTTAAGATCATCAAGAGTATCACCAATAGCAACACGGTGCTTCCTCAGAGTTTTCAATAATCTCATTTCTTCATGCTCTGAAAGGTTAGCACTAATAATAACATGATATATCTCCTTTTCATCAAGATAAGCATATTTCAACGTATCGGGTAATTGTTTGAGCTCAAACACAGGATAACCCTTGGGTAGAGGAGGATCCCCAAGTATTTCAACAGGTAAGTTGGGTTTCAAAATAGGCTGTTGATCAAAGAAATTTTTATCTATTTCATTCCTCTCATTCATATGCATATCATTTTCATGGTCTAGCAAATATTGTTCTAAAGGATCAGTAGGAGGCACAACAATAGAAGCAAGACCAATAATTTTATCATTACTAGGAAAAAATTTGTCATGGGGTTGTCTACGAAATTTAGAGAATTTGAACTCATGAGACACATCCCCAAAACTCACAGTAACAGGTTTTTCTCACAACCAATCCTAGCATTAACAGTATTCAAGAAGGGTCTGCCAAATATAATGGGACAAAAATCATCTTGTGGGGAACCAAGAACAAGAAAATCAGTAGGATATTTTATTTTCCCACACATGACTTCAACATCTCTAACAATCCCCATTGGTGCAATAGTGTCTCTATTAGCAAGCTTAATAGTAACATCAATTTCCTCTAGTTCAACTGGTGCAATATCATGCATGATTTATTTGTATAAGGAAAAGGGAATTGCACTTATGCTAGAACCCATATCACACAAGCCATGATAACAATGATCACCTATTTTAACAGAAACAACAGGCACGCCAACAACTGGTCTATGTTTACTCTTAGTATTAGGTCTAGCAATTCTAGCCGCTTCATCACAGAAATGAATAACATGCCCATCAATATTATCAACCAAGAGATCTTTAACCATAGCAATAATAGGTTCAACTTTAATTTGTTCAGGGGGTGTAGGTGCTCTAATACAACTCTTATGAACCACAGTTGAAGCTTTAACATGTTCCTATCTCAGAGTCAAGTCCATATTTAGTGCTAAATTCACGAAAAGCATCGGTGTCTATAAAGGATTTAACACAATCAAACTTAAGGTTTATACATGACTCCTTACCTTCGTCGAATTCCCAATCTTCGGAGTTCCGTTTAATTCTTTCCAATAAGTCCCATTTGAATTCAAAATATTTCTTCATAAAAGAATCAGAGCAAGAAGTATCGAGCATGGATCGATCATTATGAGGAAGCCGGGCATAAAAGTTCTGAATAATAATTTCTCTTGAGAGCTCACGGTTCGGGCATGAATATAAAATTGACTTAAGCCTCCCCCAAGCTTGAGCAATTATTTATCCTTCATGAGGCCCAAAATTGTAAATATAATTCCGATCACGATGAACTAGATGCATGGAATAAAACTTCTGATGAAATTCCAATTTCAATCGGTTGTAGTTCCATGATCCAATATCATCACATAGCATGTACCATGCCAATGCCTTCTCCTTCAAAGATAAAGGAAAGACCATCTTCTTGACAACATCCTCGGGCAAACCAGCAAGCTTAAATAATCCACAAACTTCATCCACATAGATTAGATGCAAATCAGGATGTAGTGTTCCATCTCCTGCATAAGGATTAGCTAGCAGTTTCTCTATCATACCCGAAGGATTTTCATAATAAATATTTTCAGTAGGTGCAGCAGGTTGAGGAGCGACTCTTTGTGCTTCTGGTCGAGGTGAAGATACCCCAAACAAGACCCTCAAAGGATTATTTTCCATAGTAACAAGTGACAGTAAATTTTAGCACACTACATAAATTTTTCCTTACCGGGTTGCTTCACCAAAGGCGCTTCACTCCCCGACAACGGCGCCAGTAAAGAGTCTTAATGACCCACAAGTATAGGGTATCTATCGTAGTCCTTTTGGTAAGTAAGAGTGTCGAACCCAACGAGGAGCAGAAGGAAATGACAAGCGGTTTTCAGTAAGGTATTCTCTACAAGCACTGAAATTATCGGTAACAGATAATTTGGTGGTAAGATAATTCGTAACGGTTGCAAGTAACAATTGTAACAAAGGTGCAGCAAGGTGGACCAATCATTTTATAGAAAAGGACAAGCCTGGACAAACTCTTATATAAAGCAAGGCGCTCCCGAGGACACATGGAAATTTCTGTCAAGCTAGTTTTCCTCATGCTCATATGATTCACGTCCATTACTTTGATAATTTGATATGTGGGTGGATCGGTGCTTGGGTGCTTACCTTACTTGGACAAGCCTCCCACTTATGATTAACCCCTCTTGCAAGCATCCACAACTACGAAAGAAGAATTAAGATAAATCTGATGATAGCATGAAACATGTGGATCCAAATCAGCCCCTTACGAAGCAACACATAAACTAGACTTTAAGCTTCTGTCACTCTAGCAACCCATCATCTACTTATTACTTCCCAATGCCTTCCTCTAGGCTGAAACAATGGTGAAGTGTCATGTAGTCTATGTTCACATAACACCACTAGAGGAGAGAAAACATACACCTCATCAAAATATCGAACGAATACCAAATTCACATGATTACTTATAACAAGACTTATCCCATGTCCTTAGGAACAAACGTAACTACTCACAAAGCATATTCATGTTCATAATCATAGGAGTATTAATGATGATCAAGGATCTGAACATATGATATTCCACCAAGTAAACCAACTAGCATCAACTACAAGGAGTAATCAATATGATGAAATTCCGATATGATGAAATTCCATTTTCAGTCGGTTGTAGCTCCACGATCCAATATCATCACATAGCCTATACCATATAAATGCCTTCCCCTTCAAAGATAAAGGAAAGACCTTCTTCTTGACATGATCCTCGGGCAGACCTACTGATGACCCACAAGTATAGGGGATCTATCGTAGTCCTTTCGATAAGTAAGAGTGTGGAACCCAACGAGGAGCAGAAGGAAATGACAAGTGGTTTTCAGTAAGGTATTCTCTGTAAGCATTGAAATTATTGGTAACAGATAGTTTTGTGAGAAGATAATTTGTAACGGGTAGCAAGTAACAATTGTAAGAAAGGTGCAGAAAGGTGGCCAAATCATTTTTACATCAACGGACAACCCTGGACAAACTCTTATATAAAGCAAGGCACCCCCGAGGATACATGGGAATTTCTGTTAAGCTAGTTTTCATCATGCTCATATGATTCACGTTCGTTACTTTGATAATTTGATATGTGGGTGAACCGGTGCTTGGGTGCTGCCCTTACTTGGACAAGCCTCCCTCTTATGATTAACCCTTGTCGCAAGCATCCGCAACTACGAAAGAAGAATTCAGATAAATCTAACCATAGCATGAAACATGTGGATCCAAATCATCCCCTTACGAAGCAACACATAAACTAGGGTTTAAGCTTCTGTCACTCTAGAAACCCATCATGTACTTATTACTTCCCAATGCCTTCCTATAGGCCTAAATAATGGTGAAGTCTCTTGTAGTCGACGTTCACATAAGACCACTAGACGAGAGACAACATACATCTCATCAAAATATCAAACGAATACCAAATTCACATGATTACTTATAACAAGACTTATCACATGTCCTTAGGAACAAACGTAACTACTCACAAAGCATATTCATGTTCATAATCAGAGGAGCATTAATGATGATCAAGGATCTGCACATATGATCTTCCACCAAGTAAACCAACTAGCATCAACTACAATGAGTAATCAACACTACAAGCAACCCACGGGTACCAATCTGAGGTTTTGAGAGAAAGATCGGATACAAGAGATGAACTAGGGTTTGGATAGGAGATGGTGCTGATGAATATGTTGATGGAGATTTGAGCCCCTCTCGATGAGAGTATCATTGGTGATGACGATGGCTTTGATTTCCCTCTCCGGGAGGGATGTTTCCCCGGCTGAACAGCTCCGCCTAAGCCCTAGATTTGTTCTGCCCAAGTTCCGCCTCGAGATGGCAGCGCTTCACCCCGAAAGCTCTGTTATGATTTTCCAGGTCAAAACCCTCCATATAGCAGAGGATGGGCATCGGAGGGCTGCCAGGTGGGCCACAAGTCACAGGGGTGCGCCTAGGGGGTAGGGAGCGCCCCCTGGCTTGTGACTAACTGGTGGGCCCCATGATGTATTTCTTTCATCCAATAATTTTTATATATTCCAAAATAATTCTTCGTAGATTTTCAGGACTTTTGGAGTTGTGCAGAATAGGTATCTCAGATTTGCTCCTTTTCCAGTCCAGAATTCCAGGTGCCGACATTCTCCCTCTTCATGTAAATCTTGTAAAATAAGAGAGAAAAGGCATAAATATTGTACCAAAATGTGTAGTAACATCCCATAATGCAATAAATATCAATATAAAAGCATGATGCAAAATGGACGTATCACCTGCAAGCTTAAATAATCCACAAACTTCATCTACATAGATTAGATGCAAATCTAGATGTAGTGTTCCATCTCCTGCATAAGGATTAGCCAGCAGTTTCTCTATCATACCCGAAGGAATTTCATAAAAAATATTTTCAGTAGGTTTAGTAGGTTGAAGAGCAACTCTTTGTGCTTCCGGTCGAGGTGAAGATACCCAGAACAAGCCCCTCAAAGGATTATTTTCCATAGTAACAAGTGACAACAAATTTTTCCTCACTAGATTCCACTTACCAAAGGCGCTTCACTCCTCGGCAACGGTGCCAGAAAATATTCTTCATGACCCACAAGTATAGGGGATCTATAATAGTCCTTTTTATAAGTAATTATGTCGAACCCAACAAGGAGTAGAAGGAAATGACAAGCGGTTTTCAATAAGGTATTTGCTGCAAGCACTGAAATTACCGGTAACAGATAGCTTTGTGATAAGGTAATTTATAACGGGTAACAAGTAACAAGTTTAGCAAACATGCAGAAATGTAGCCTAATCCTTTTTGTAGCAAAGGACAGGTCTGGACAAACTCTTATATAAAGTGAAGCGCTCCCGAGGACAGATGGGAATTTCTGTCAAACTAGGTTTCATCATGCTCATTTAATTCACATTCGTTACTTTGATAATTTGATATGTGGGTGGACCGGTGCCTGGGTCCTGCCCTTACTTGGACAGACCTCCCACTTATGATTAAACTCTCTCGCAAGCATCCGCAACTACAAAATAAGAATTAAGATAAATCTAACCATAGCATGAAACATATGGATCCAAATCAGCCCCGTACGAAGCAACGCATAAACTAGGGTTTAAGCTTCTGTCACTCTAGCAACCCATCATCTACTTATTCTTCCCAATGCCTTCCCCTAGGCCCAAATAATGGTGAAGTGTTATGTAGTTGCTACTTCTCTAGCATGCGTTGGTTCTCGTGAAGAGGAACGATTTGATTCAACAAAGTAGATAAGTATTTCCCTCAGTTTTTGAGAACCAAGGTATCAATCTAGTAGGAGATGCAAGCGAATCACCAATAGATGTACCTGCACAAACAATCAAACTCTTGCACCCAATGCTATAAATGGGTTGTCAATCCCTTCACGGTTACTTGCAAGGATGAGATTTAATAGAGATAGATATAATAGGATGCTTAAACGGAAAGTAAAACTAATAGTAAAAATAATGCAGCAAGTATTTTTGGTATTTTTGGTTTTAGATCTGAAAATATAATATGGAAAAATAGACCCGGGGGCCATAGGTTTCACTAGATGGCTTCTCTCATGATGGCAAGTATTACGGTGGGTGAACAAATTACTGTCAAGCAGTTGATAGAAAAGGGAATAATTATGAAGATATCCAAGGCAATGATTATGCATATAGGCATCACGTCCGTGACAATTAGACCGAAATGATTATGCATCTACTACTATTACTGCACACATTGACCGACTCCTTCCTGCATCTAGAGTATTAAGTTCATGAAGAATAGAGTAACGCATTAGGTAAGATGACATGATGTAGAGGACTAAACTCAAGCAATATGATGAAAACCCCATCTTTTTACCCTTGATGGCAACAATACAATACGTGCCTCGCTACCCCTACTTTGTCACTGGGTGAGGACACCGCAAGATTGAACCCAAAACTAAGCACTTCTCCTATTGCAAGAATTACCAATCTAGTTGGCCAAACCAAACCGATAATTCGAAGAGACTTGCAAAGATATGAAATCATGTATATAAGTATTCAGGAAAGACTCAAATAATATTCATGGATAATCAGAACATAAACCCACAATTCATTAGATCTCGACAAACACACTGCAAAAGAGTATTACATCGGATAGATCTCCATGAAGATCATGAAGAACTGGTATTGAGAAGCAAAGAGAGAGAAGAATCCATCTAGCTACTAGCTATGGATCCGTAAGTCTGTGGTGAACTAGTCACGCATCATCGGAGGGGCGATGGAGTTGATGTAGATGCCCTCCGTGATCGAATCCTTCTCTGGCAGATTACCGGAAAAGGCTCCAAGATTGGATCTCTCGGGAACGGAGGCTTCTGGCGGCGGAAAAGTGTTTTCATGGCTCTCTTTGATAATGATGGAATATTTGGGAATTTATAGGCCAAATATTAGGGTTAGGGGAGCAGCCGTGGGCCCACAAGCCTACCCGGCATGGCCAGCCCCCCCCCCCCAGCCGCACCCCTAGGGCTTGTGGCCCCACGGTGTCTCCTCTGCCTTGGTTCTCAAGTCTCATAGATTCCTTTTGTTCTAGAAAAATTCCTTCCGAAGGTTTTATTCTGTTTGCACTCCGTTTAATATTCCTTATCTGTGAAACTCAAAAACAAGGAAAAAACATAAACTGGCACTAGGCTCTAGATTAATAGGTTAGTCCAAAAATAATATAAAATAGCATATTAATGCATATAAAACATCCAAAACAGATAATATAATCGCATGGAACAATCAAAAATTATAGATACGTGTAGGTAAATGATAAAAACATATTTTTTTATGTGGAATGCTACCTAACATATTTATCCATGTAATATTCTTTATTGTGGCATGAATATTCAGACCCGTAAGATTCAAAACAATAGTCTAATATTGACATAAAAATAGTAATACTTTGAGCACACCAACAAGGTAGTCGTGTCCTTTCGAAATAACATGGCCTTAGAAAGTTATCCCTACAAAATCATATGCTCTGGCTATGCTCCATATTCCTCACACAAAGTATCTAAATAAAGCACAAACCTGATGAACAAGTCAACCAATTGTTTCACACTTTAGGTGTTCTCAAACCTTTTCAACTCTCACGCAATACATGAGCGTGAGCCATGGATATAGCATTATAGGTGGAATAGAATATGGAGGAGGTGCAAAGGAAAAAGGAGAAGATAGTCTCACATCAACTAGGCGTATCAACGGGTTATGGAGATACCCGTCAATAGATATCAATGTGAGTAAGTAGGGATTGCCATGCAACAAATGCACTTAGAGCTATAAGTGTATGAAAGCTCAAAAAGAAAACTAAGTGGTTGTGCAAGATGAATATCCACTAGTTATATGAAAGTGACAAAATAGGAGACTCTCTATCATGAAGATCATGGTGCTACTTTGAAGCACAAGTGTGCAAAAAGGTAGTACCAATTGTCCCTTCTGTCTTTCTCTCATTTTATTTTTATTTTTGGTGGGCTTCTTTGACCTCTTTTATTTTTTTTTGTTTCGGCTTCCCTGGCCTGTTTTATTTTTTGTAAAATCCGGATACTCGTCCCAACTTGTGAGGGAGTCATAGCCTTCATCATCCGTTTATCTCATGGGACAATGCTCTATTAATGAAAAATCATCACACTTTTATTTACTTCTAACTCAAATAAAAAGAAATTAAAACTCGATTCCTATGACAAGATATAACTCTATATGCAATATGAAGTGATTATGCAAGTCATAGAAAAACTACATGATGGAAGTTACATGGCAATATCCACTAGTAGAAAACAGGGCATCGGTTCGGGCCGGCCAGCCCATTAGTCCCAGTTCAGTCATAAACCGGGACTAGTGGGAGCAACAGTCCCGGTTCAGGAGGCCAGGGGCTGGGTGGGCCACGTGGGGCATTGGTCCCGGTTCGTAGGACACCTTTGGTCCTGGTTCCATACACGAACCGGGACCAACGTGCCTCGCTCCTGGACCACAACCATTGGTCCCGGTTCGTGGCTAGAACCGGGACCAAAGGGGGTGACCGTTCGCCTAGTGCGAGCCCCTTTAGTCCCGGTTGGTGGCTCAAACCGGGACTAAAGATTCGAACGGTTCACATCCCACGATGTTTCGCAGTTCAAGGAAGAGGCAACTGTTCCGAGTGCTTCGCCCATTTCTCTTCTTCTCCTCTCTTCTTCTCCTCCATTCTCCTCTCTTCTTCTCCTCCATTCTCCTCTCTTCTTCCACATATCTTCTACCATGAATCCAATCACTCGCTACGGGGAGGTGCTCGCACATGGCACGACCAATCTCGATGTCGTCTACACGAACGACAGCGCCATGGTGCCGCGTTTTCTTTCCCTTTTGCATAAATGGCTTGAAGTGGCGGATGAGAAAGACAAGTTCATAGGACTTGATCTCGAGTACACGGCCAAGCAAGAAGATGTTGCCGTCATCCAGCTATGTTCAAGAAACATGTGATTATCTTCCAATGGGCAAGGTGAGTTTTGAGGGTTTTCTTTGATCAATTAATAATTTATAGATTATTATGAAAATTGCATAGGATTGAAATATGTTGCATTTTGAATCCTATTGGAAAGATCAATATTTCTTTTAAGTTTGTAGTGAATAATAATTTTCCTTGTTGCAAAACATGGGAGAACATATATGTCATATAGTTAATTTACGGTTTCTTCATCAATTCATAGGATATGAAAATTGCATATATATATATAGGATATAGCAATATATATGTTCTATTTTGAATCCTATGGCAAAGATCAATTTCTCTTAAGTTGTAGTGAAATAATTTTCAATTTTTTTATGATATTAATTACTGTTCACCGGCCTCAAATGAGCCCAGGAGCAAAAACTCTGTGTCTTCCTCTTTTGTTGCAGAGAAATAATTTTCCTTTATATAGTTGCATATTATAATTCTACCAAAATATACTTGTTGCGGCAGTATTTAACATTTGTTCCATTTTAATTTGTTGATGTTGCAGTAGTGACAAGCACTGCCCAGCACTCATGGACTTCCTACGCAGCGGCATACATTTTGCTAGCGTTGATGTAAGGAATGACAAGCTGAAGATGAGGCGCAGCTTCGGTATTGACATACCAGCTGGCTGCCTTATTGATATCCAAGACATATTCAGGCTCCGGTATGAAAGGACTTCGACGGCTTATATGGCAGTCGCCTCGATCGATGACTATTACGGAGATATGAAGACCAAATTTCCCCCGGCACAGCACAAAGAGTGGGAGAGGACCCCACTTCAGCCTATGAACATTGAGTATGCAGCAAAAGATGCATACGTTGCATATGAGTTGTACCACAAGATTTGAACCGTGAACTATGGGCAGCGTCACCTCGCACCAGCACCACCATGGAGCGGATATTCTACTCATTCAGACTAGATAGTAGTGTTCGCTTGGACGAGTACTTTCTGTAATGGATATCTGAACTATTATATATTACATATCTCTCTAGCTATTATATATTTGTAGTGCATTTGAATTCAAGTTTTTCTTAAATTCCGATTGTGGCCGAGAACAATATGCAACAAAAAAGTGGGTTGTCATCGTTGGTAACAAGCACGCACACACCATGCCAACTTTCAACCTTTTCGGACTTCATTTGAAGTGCTTTTCAATTTCAGGGTCATTTAGCTCAAAAAAAAGTAAATGCATGAAAAATATCAAATGAAGTCAGAAAGGGTTGAAAATTGATGATGTGGCTTCGAATGGTGCATTTTGAACACACGAAAAGCTTGGAGTTCCAATAAGTTCAAGAAAATGAAATGCCTTTTGTAACCGATGAGTTTCCGTCCGAAACCCCGATACTTCGAAAGAGTCTATCTGTTTTATACGCGAAGTGCATCCTGCTTTTTCCGTAACCCTCTCAAGTTTTTAGCACATGCTATGTGAGTGAAATGTTGATACCATGCCAACTTTCAACCTTTTCAGACTTCATTTGAAGTGCTTTTCAATTTCAGGGTCATTTAGCTCAAAAAACAGTAAATGCATGAAAAATATCAAATGAAGTCGGAAAGGGTTGAAAAATTGATGATGTGGCTTAGAATGGTACATTTTGAAAACACGAAAAGCCTGGGTTCAAATAAGTTCAAGAAAATGAAATGCCTTTTCTAACCGATGAGTTTCCGTCCAAAACCCCGATACTTCGAAAGAGTCTGTCTGTTTTGTACGCGAACTGCATCCTGCTTTTGCCGTAACCCTCTCAACTTTTTAGCACATGCTATGTGGGTGAAATGATGATACCATGCCAACTTTCAACCTTTTCAGAGTTCATTTGAAGTGTTTTTCAATTTTAGGGTCATTTAGCTCAAAAAAACAGTAAATGCATGAAAAATATCAAATGAAGTCAGAAAGGGTTGAAAAATTGATGATGTGGCTTAGAATGGTAAATTTTGAACACACGAAAAGCCTGGAGTTCAAATAAGTTCAAGAAAATGAAATGCCTTTTGTAACCGATGAGTTTCCGTCCAAAACCCCGATACTTCGAAAGAGACTGTCTGTTTTGTATGTGAAGTGCATCCTGCTTCTGCCGTAACCCTCCCAACTTTTTAGCACATGCTATGTGGGTGAAATGTTGATACCATGCCAACTTTCAACCTTTTCAGAGTTCATTTGAAGTTCTTTTCAATTTCAGGGTCATTTAGCTCAAAAAAAATTTAGTAATGCATGAAAAATATCAAATGAAGTCAGAAAGGGTTGAAAATTGATGATGTGGCTTTGAATGGTGCATTTTGAACACACAAAAAGCCTGGAGTTCAAATAAGTTCAAGAAAATGAAATGCCTTTTCTAACCGATGAGTTTCCGTCCGAAACCCCGGTACTTCGAAAGAGACTGTCTGTTTTGTATGCGAAGTGCATCCTGCTTTTGTCGTAACCCTCTGAAGTTTTTTAGCACATTCTATGTGGGTGAAATGATGATACCATGCCAACTTTCAATCTTTTCAGAGTTCATTTGAAGTGCTTTTCTATTTCAAGGTCATTTAGCTCAAAAAAACAGTAAATGCATGAAAAATATCAAATGAAGTCAGAAAGGGTTGAAAAATTGATGATGTGGCTTAGAATGGTACATTTTGAACACACGAAAAGCCTGGAGTTCAAATAAGTTCAAGAAAATGAAATGCCTTTTGTAACCGATGAGTTTCCGTTCGAAACCCCGATACTTCGAAAGAGACTGTCCGTTTTGTACGCGAAGTGCATCCTGCTTTTGCCGTAACCCACCCAACTTTTTAGCACATGCTATGTGGGTGAAATGTTGATACCATGCCAACTTTAAACCTTTTCAGACTTCATTTGAAGAGCTTTTCAATTTCAGGGTCATTTAGCTCAAAAAATCAATAAATGCATGAAAAATATCAAATGAAGTCAGAAAGGGTTGAAAATTGATGATGTGGATTTGAATGGTGCATTTTGAACACAGAAAAAGCCTGGAGTTCAAATAAGTTCAAGAAAATGAAATGCCTTTTCTAACTGATGAGTTTCCGTCTGAAACCCCGATACTTCGAAAGAATCTATCCGTTTTGTATGCGAAGTGCATCCTGCTTTTGTCGTAACCCTCTCAACTTTTTAGCACATGCTATGTGGGTGAAATGATGATACCATGCCAACTTTCAACCTTTTTAGAGTTCATTTGAAGTGCTTTTCAATTTCAGGGTCATTTAGCTCAAAAAACAGTAAATGCATGAAAAATATCAAATGAAGTCAAAAAGGGTTGAAAAATTGATGATGTGGCTTAGAATGGTACATTTTGAACACACAAAAAGCCTCGAGTTCAAGTAAGTTCAAGAAAATGAAATGCCTTTTCGATGAGTTTCCGTCCAAAACCCCTATACTTCGAAAGAGACTGTCCGTTTTGTACACGATACGTCGAAAGAAACTTGATATTATATACAATTCATGCAACTAAAATTATCAAAGTTACTTTTGTTAAAAAAATTAACAGCAAAAAAATATTCATAAAGTATTTCTTGTTAACAACTTTTAATATGCAAAGAAATAACATAAAAAATAGGAAAAGTGAAAATAGATGCGCTTACACTGAAATTCAACCTAAATTCAAAGTGCTAGTTAGGCACCTAACTACCATTTTAAATTTAGGCCGGATTTTAGTATAAACGCATCTATTATCACTATCAGAGGAGCTCAACGTAACAGCCACGGCGGGGCTTATAAGCAAGTTCGGGCAACCTTCGCTTGGCGAGGTGGGACTAAACTCCCACCACACCGTTGTGCAAGGCCATTGGTCCCGGTTGGTGGCCCCAACCGGGACCAATGCCACTCTTTCGTCCCGGTTTGTGCCACCAATCGGGACCAAAGGTCTGCTTCCCGCCCTTTGGGCTGCTGAAAACAGGGCTTTGGTCCCGGTTGGTGGCACCAACCGGGACCAAAGGTCCCTGTTTCCCGCCCTTTGGGCGGCGGAAAATAGGGCATTGGTCCCAGTTGGTGTGACAAACCGAGACTAAAGGTAGCATTTGTCCCGGTTGGTGCCACCAACCGGGACCAATGCTCCTTCTATATGACAAGCACTTAGCAAAATTTGCAGTTTTTATTCCACTTCGCCCTCATTGCCGCCCTGAGCCCGCCGTCGCCGTTCTCGTCCCCGTTGCCGCCCCGTCGCCTCCCCCGCCGCCCCCGTCGCCGCCTCGTCGCCTTCCCCGCCGCCCCGTTGCCTTCCCCGCTGCCCCTGTCACCTCCCCGCCTCCCCGTCGCCGCCCCCGTCATCTCACCCGTCACCGCCCCACTCCCGTCGACGCCCCTCCTCTATCGCCTCCCCCGCCGCCCCTGTCGCCGCCCCGCCCCGTCGCCGTCGCCGCCCCGCCCCTGTCATCGTCCTGTCGCCGCCCCCGCTGTGAGCCGCGGCCGCTGCGGCTCGTTGCAATTTTTTTAAATATATGTTGATTTTTATGCTTTTTTAGTATGTTTATGCATGTTAGATTAGTATGTTTATGTTAGCTAGATTAGTATGTGTATGTTAGATTAGTATGTTTATGCTTTTTTTAGTATGTTTATGTTAGCTAGATTAGTATGTGTATGTTAGATTAGTATGTTTATGCTTTTTCTGAAAGTAGATTAGTATGTTTATGTTAGATTAGTATGTGTATGTTGATTTGGGGTTTTATGAAAAATTAGTCGACGATGCCTGGCCCGCATCCTCGTCGTCGAGTAGTCCACGAGAGCCTGCTTGATAGGCGCCATGTCCGGGACTGGGTTCCACCGGACTGGCACTGGGAGGTGCTACCTTCCTAGGCTCGGAGGTTGGTGAGGAATGTAGGTATCATCGTCGACCCGGACCTTCTTTGGTGGCGGACACGCGGGCCACTTTCGGTGCGGAGGGAGCCGGCACCCGCGGAGGTGGTACGTCGCCGTGTCAGGGAGGAGGACGAGCACGTCCGTCGCTACATGGCGGCGTTGGACGCCCGGTTTGACAATACCTGGCAGATCCTTCAGTGATCTCACTTGAGTTATGATCCCGTGATGGTTCCTTATCTTTGGGTGTCCATCGCCGGTGACTCAGAGACCGCTAGTGAACCGAGTTCATCGTCCTCCATTTTGGATTCTAGGATATTCGATTTGTATTAGTGATATTATATTAGAGGTCATTATAAATATTAATGTATTAGTGATATTTTATCGGTATAATGCGTGAGTGACTTTCGGTCCGTCGAGGCTTTCCTTAGATAACTTTCATGTGTGTTCTTGATGGAGGAATCCCGACTGTTGTCGTGGGGGGCGCCTCTTCTTTCTTCTCTTCCTCGCGATATACTCGTCGATATATTGCGCAAGAAGAGAAGAGGGGAGGCGTCCATCATGGACGGTCAAACTATTACTGTGAGAGACTGTCCACCAACATATATACACCACCGTATCAATGTGAGAGAGTGCGCACCAACACACCATGAGATATGAGAGTTATTTAAGGAAAGCCTCGATGTACCAAAAGTCACACACGCATTAATTAAGATCCAAAGCGTGTCGTAATTCTTGAACTGGATTATTCGGGATGATGTGTTAGTGATATTATATTCAAGTTCAGTATAAATGTATTTGTGATTTGCAAGTCATTTCAGTATTTTTTCTATGTCATTGCTCGATATATGAAACAGGTTGACTTTAGGTCTGTTTCGGCTCATTGTGTGTCTTTCAGTGAGGGAGAGTGTCCACCATATATATATATATATGAGAGAGAGGAAGAATCCCGACTATTGTCGTGGGGGTCGCTTCTCCTTCGTTCCCGTGTGCTAGACATTTTGGTGTAATGCACTCGGGGACGAATGGAGGAGCCACCATCACCGACGGTCACAATATCAGAGGGAGTGCCCACCATATACGTGATATGAGAGTTTAGGAAGGAAAGACTCGACAGACCTAAAGTCAACCCGTTGCATATTGAGTAATAGTGATCTGTGTGTTGATCAGTTTTCTCATAGTTTCCTTCGATCGATTTTAAATGTTCCAACTATGAGCCCGTGCCGTAATTCTTGAATCATGAACATAGTAAATGTCGTCGTCATCAGACGACGATGGGATCCAAGTGTGTGAATTTTGCGGTGAAGATAAAGGTCTTTGTGACCAGACTGGGTTGCGAGATGGCAAGTTCTTCACCATGAAGCTTTATGAGGACTTTGATATTTCTACGATACGCAATGATGACAACTGTTTTTTCGTAATTAAGCATGACTTCTGTTTCTTTCCTTCAATGCTTAATTTCTTTTTTATACAATTCGACTAGTTCGTCCCCTATCATGCAAGACGGTATTTCTTGGAGAGGCTCGGTTTCGAAGAGCACGAGAGTTTTGGGATGAGGACAGCCAACCTAAGGACTAAACATGGTCACACATTTCTTGTGAAAGTAATGAATGCACCTAATAACACAGAAATAGGGTGCTCAAATTGGGAAGCTCTTTGTAAGGCATATGGATTTCAGGCAGATATGGAAATAACCTTCGATCTTCGTCCCAAAGATCATATTGAAGGAAACATCGACATTTGGGTGGATGTCGATATGTTTCCGGTTTTACCTCCATGTGAGTTTGTGAACCATGCATATTTGTCAAGTAATTTGCATTATATGTATAAAAATATTAGGTGTTCATGCGTACTAAATTTGTTAATTTTTAATTTATAGCTTATTCGTTTGTTCGAGTGAAATACAGAACATAATCGACACGACACACTACACTTATGGATCACATCTAACTTGGTAGGAGAAGGATGATCTTATCTACTTTGTTATTGGTGTCATAGCTGGTAGAGACATCTTCCTGTATAATTTGGGAACTGGCCCAAATTATACATTGTACAGGACACTAGTGCATAGGTTGAGGGCGGATGACATTCGCCAAAATATCTTAGTAAGAGTTTCTAATTAAGTACACTAGTACTGTTGTGTAAATGGTATTTATTACATTGCTAACTAGGCTACTATATATTATGTTCTTCAACAGAAATTGCCAAATGAAGTTGTGCCACCGTTGATGCAACCCGAAGGTAATATGACAATAAAAAGCCCCTTCCATCCCAAGTTATCTTTTGCATACTTGACTGAGCGCAAACCACCAAGAAGGCTCCAAATTGAAGCATGGGGACAAATAAAGAAGGATCGCAAGCCCCAAGTTGGAGACCGTTGGATCTCTGTGCTTCATCATGGAGACATTGGTGTGATTCTTTTTTATGCCATTTTACCTAAGAGGGAGGAGTAGGTCCTATGAGGGAGGACTATGTCATTTAATCTTTTTTGTTTTGTTTTATGAGACTTTAACTTTGTATGCTTAAGATGATGATGAGTTGTTAGATCTTGTGTAATTAATGGTTTTCCGTCATTTGCTTACTAGCTAGCGTCGAGTCCTCAATATGTATAGTAGCTAGTGTCGACCAAGCACAGAAAAAGAGAGATCACTTCTCTCTATTAGCTAGCTAACACAATATGAAACCCCTAAATTAACCCTTCAACCCCCCCCCCCCCCCTTTCAAAAAAAACCAACTCTTGCCAGATGCTGACGCGTGGATGCCTTTTGGTACCGGTTGGTGTTACAAACCAGGACTAAAGGTCCTCCTGCCTGGGCTCCCGTAGCGGCCACGTGGAGCCCTTTTGGTCCTGGTTCCTAAGTGAATCGGGATTAAAGGTTTAGGGCTTTAGTCCCTTCCCTTTAGTCCTGGTTCCAGAACCGGGACAAATGGGCCTCTGGAACCGCGACAAATGGGCCGTTTTCTACTAGTGATCTCTCGGAATGGCTATGGAAATGCCATAATAGGTAGGTATGGTGGCTGTTTTGAGGAATATATGGTGGCTGTTTTGAGGAAGGTGGGTTTGGTGTACCGGCGAAAGTTGCGCGATACTAGAGAGGCTAGCAAAGATGGAAGGGTGAGAGTGCGTATAATCCATGGACTCACATTAGTCATAAAGAACTCACATACTTATTGCAAAAGTATATTAGTTATCAAAAAAAGCATTAGACGCATGCTCCTAGGGGAGAGGTTGGTAGGAGTTAACCATCACGCGCTCCCGACCCTCACACAAAGGTCGACAATCATTAAACAAATCATGCTCCGACTTCGTTACATAACGGTTCACCATACGTGCATGCTACGGGAATCACAAGCTTTAACACACGTATCTCTTCCAATTCACAACTACTCACTAGCATGACTCTCATATTACTATCCCTATTATCTCAAAACTATATGCAAGGAATCAAACTTCTCATAGTTTTTAAAGCACTTAGTATGAAAGTTTTTATTATATCCCTCTTGGATGCCCATTATATTAGGACTAAATTTATAACCTAAACAAATTACCATGCTGTTTTAAGAAACTCTCAAAATAATATAAGTGAGGAATGAGAGTTCAATAATTTCTATTAAATATAACACCACCATGCTCTATAAGGATATAAGTGAAGCAGTAGAGCAACATTGCCTAGCTCAAAAGATATAAGTGAAGCACATAGAGTATTCTAACAAATTCACGATTCAGAGTGTCTCTCTCAAAATAAGTGTGCAGAAAGTATGATTGTGGCAAACTAACAAGCAAATATTCATATCATACAAGACTCTCCAAGCAAAACACATATCATGTGGTGAATAAAAATATAGCCTCAAGTAAATGTACCGATGGATTGAAGACGAAAGAGGGGATGCCTTCCGGGGCATCCCCAAGCTTAGGATTTTTGTTATCCATTAATATTACTTGGGATGCCTTGGGCATCCCCAAGCTTAGGCTCTTGCCACTCTTTATTCCATAGTCCATCAAATCTTCACCCAAAACTTGAAAACTTCACAACACAAAACTCAACAGAAAATTCATGAGATCCATTATTATAAGAAAAATAAATCACCACTTTAGGTAATGTTGTGAACTCGTTCTTTATTTATATTTGTGTAATAACTACTGTATTCTAACTTTTCCATGACTCATACCCCCCGATACGACCCATAGATGCATCCAAATAAGCAAACAACACAAAGAAAACAGAATCTGTCAAAAACAGAACAGTCTGTAGCAATCTATAAACTTCGAATACTTCTGGAACTCTAAAAATTCTTAAAATTTAGAAAAATCTGGGAAATTTGAAAATAAATCTTTTGTAAAAATTTCAGATCACTTTTCCTCTCTTAAAAATTTGGAAAATTCCTGGACTTAGCGCAAAAGTTTCTATTTTTCAGCAGGATCAAATCAACAACTACCATAGATCACCCCAAAAGTTTTACTTGGCTCAAACACTAATCAAAACACAAAAACCCAATTACTACAGAAGTAATAATGTGCCAAAAACACCAAAACATAAGCAAAAAGAAGAAAGCAAAATAAAATTGGGTTGCCTCCCAACAAGCGCTATTGTTTAATGCCCCTAGCTAGGCAAAACGCAATAGATCTAGGTATTGTCATCTTTGGTATTGGAAAATTTTGTGAGGACCTTCTCAAATCCAGGAGGTTCTTTCCTCTTTCCCCCACTTGTAGGGTGACGATCAATCTTGGTGTCCAAAATGTTCAAACGCTTATTGCAAAGGGTAATCAAAGTATTCAAGCGATTAAGGTTCCCGTTAATATGTTTGAGGGGTTCGTGATATTGTTGTAACTCAACCAAGTGATTATGTAAGTCACCCAATTTGTCGAGAACTTGAACTCCCTCTTGAGAGAAAGCAAACCCCCTTTTTGACGGAGGAACCCCCAAAATCCCTTCTAAAACTTCATAGGCAGCATTTGTGTCAAGCTCAATAAATTTTCCTTTTGAGGCGAAATCTAAAAGCTCCCTATGATGCAAAGCTAAACCAATGTAAAAATTTCTAAGAAAAACTTTTGCATCCCCCTTTAGATTGGAAACACGATAAGATTCCATTAGCCTATACCAAGCATCCTTCAAATTTTCCCCTTGTTTTTGTTTCAAGTAAAGAACTTCAAAGTCTGGTGACAAGGGGGTGGTAATGTTAGACATAGTCCAAGTAATCAAAAGAGCAAGCGAAAGAAGGGCAAACAAAAAGACAAATATTTTTGGTATTTTCTGAAAATCGTTTTAGAAGTGGGGGAGAGGAAAACGAGAGGCAAATGGAAAATAATGTAAATGCAAGATATGAGTTTGTGATGGGTACTTGGTATCTTGACTTGCTATGTATCTCCCCGGAAACGGCGCCAGAAATCCTTCTTGCTACTTCTCGAGCATGCGTTGGTTTCTCGTGAAGAGGAACGGTTTGATGCAGCAAAGTAGATAAGTGTTTCCCTCAGTTTTTGAGAACCAAGGTATCAATCCAGTAGGAGATACAAGCGAATCACCAATAGATGTACCTGCACAAATAATCAAACTCTTGCACCCAACGCTATAAAGGGGTTGTCAATCCCTTCACGGTTACTTGCAAGGATGAGATCTAATAGAGATAGATATAATAGGATGCTTGAACTGAAAGTAAAACCAAAAAGTAAAAATAATGCAGAAAGTATTTTTGGTATTTTCGGTTTTAGATATGAAAATATAATATGGACAATTAGACCCGGGGGCTATAGGTTTCACTAGATGGCTTCTCTCATGATGGCAAGTATTACGGTGGGTGAAAAAAATACTGTCGAGCAATTGATAGAAAAGCAAATAATTATGAAGATATCCAAGGCAATGATTATGCATATAGGCATCAAGTCCTTGACAAGTAGACCGAAACGATTCTACATCTACTACTATTACTCCACACATCGACCGACTCCTGCCTGCATCTAGAGTATTAAGTTCATGAAGAACAGAGTAACGCATTAGGTAAGATGACATGATGTAGAGGGATAAAATCAAGAAATATGATGAAAACCCCATCCCTTTACCATTGATGGAAAAAATAAAATATGTGCCTTGCTACCCCTACTTTGTCACTGGGTGAGGACATCGTAAGATTGAACCCAAAACTAAGCACTTCTCCTATTGCAAGAATTACCAATCTAGTTGGCCAAATCAAACCAATAACTCGAAGAGACTTGCAAAAGTATGAAATTATGCATATGGGAATTCAGGAAAGACTCGAATAATATTCCTGGATAATCTGAACATAAACCCACAATTCATCGGATCTCGACAAACACACCGCAAAAGAGTATTACATCGGATAGATCTCCATGAAGAACATGGTATTGAGAAGCAAACAGAGAGAAGAAGCCATCTGGCTACTAGGTATGGACCCGTAGGTCTGTGGTGAACTACTCACGCATCATCGGAGGGGTAATGGAGTTAATGTAGATGCCCTCCGTGATCGAATCCCCCTCCGACAGATTACCGAAAAAGGCTCCAAGATTGGATCTCTTGGGAACAGAGGCTTCTGGTGGCGGAAAAGTGTTTTCATGGCTCACTTCGGTAATGATGGAATATTTGGCAATTTATAGGATGAAGATTAGGGTTAGGGGAGAAGCCATGGGCCCACAAGCCTGCCCAGTGCGGCCACTCCCCCCGGCCGCGCCCCTAGGGTTTGTGGCCCCACGGTGGCTCCTCTGCCTTGGTTCTCAAGTCTCGTAGATTCCTTTTGTTCCAGAATAAATCCTTCCAAAGGTTTTAGTCTATTTGGACTCCATTTAATATTCCTTATCTGTGAAACTCAAAAACAAGGAAAAAACAGAAACTGGCACTAGGCTCTAGATTAATAGGTTAGTCAAAAATAATATAAAATAGCATATTAATGCATATAAAACATCCAAAAAAGATAATATAATAGCATGGACGAATCAAAAATTATAGATACGTTGGAGACATATCAGTAGTCGACGTTCACATAACACCACTAGAGGAGAGACAACATACATCTCGTCAAAATATCGAACGAATACCAAATTCACATGATTACTTATAACAAGACTTATCCCATGTCCTGAGGAACAAACTTAACTCACAAAACATGTTCATGTTCATAATCAGAGGAGTATTAATTATTATAAAGGATCTGAACATATGATCTTCCACCAAGTAAACCAACTAGCATCAATTACAAGGAGTATTCAACACTACTAGAACCCACGGGTACCAATCTGAGGTTTGAGACAAAGATCGGATACAAGAGATGAACTAGGGTTTGGAGAGGAGATGGTGCTGGTGAAGATGTTGATGGAGATTGACCCCGTCTCTATAAGAGGGTCATTGGTGATGATGACGATGACTTTGATTTCCCCCTCCAGGAGGGAAGTTTCCCTAGCAGAACAGCTCCGTCGGAGCTCTAGATTGGTTCTGCC
Organism: Hordeum marinum; assembly: GCA_022496015.1. NCBI lineage: Eukaryota > Viridiplantae > Streptophyta > Magnoliopsida > Poales > Poaceae > Hordeum > Hordeum marinum. The sequence continues at coordinate 519,019,779 of CM039673.1, forward strand.
CAAGTTCCGCCTCGAGACAGCGGAGCTTCATCTCGAAAGCTCTCTCTTGAATTATTTTTTCCCAGATCAAAACCCTTCATATAGCATAAGATGGGCACCGGAGGCCTGTCAGGGGGCCCAAAAGCCACCAAGGCGCGGCAAGTGGGGTAGGTAGCACCTGGTAGGCTTGTGACCTCCTGGTGGGTCCCCTCTGGTATTTGTTTCGCCCAATATTTTTTATATATTCCAAAATAATTCTCCACAAGTTTTCAGGACTTTTGGAGTTGTGCAGAATAGGTCCCTCATATTTGCTCCTTTTTCAGTCCAGAATTCCAGCTGCCGGCATTCTCTCTCTTCATGTAAACCTTGTAAAATAGGAGAGAAAAGGCATAAGTAGTGAACCATAACATGTAATAATAGCTCATGAAGCAATAAATATCAATATACAAGCATGATGCAAAATGGATGTATCAGGGCATCACACCGCCTCCAAGACCCTGGTGGCCAAGGCATTCCGCCACGGCTTCTACTGGTCGATGGCCTTGGAGGAGGCCAAGCAACTGGTCGATAGATGCGAGGGGTGCTAGCGTTTCAGCATGTAGAGCCACCTGCCGACAACAGCCCTCCAGACCATCCCACTCTCATGGCCCTTTGCCGTTTGGGAGCTGGATATGGTAGGACCCTTCAATACTGCGCGAGGCGGCATGACGCATCTACTCCTGGCTGTCGACAAGTTCACCAAGTCGATAGAGGCAAGGCCCATCAAGAAGTTGGATGACCCCACAGTCATTTGGTTCATCAAGGACATCACGGTCTGCTACGGTGTTCCCCACGGTATCATCACTAATAACGGCACGAGCTTTGCCAAGGGCCCAATGGCGCGTTTCTGCTCCTAGGAGGGCATCCGGCTCGACCTCGCTTTGGTGGCCCACCCACAGTCAAACGGCCAGGTAGATAGGGCAAACGGCCTGATCCTGGCTGGCCTCATGCCCCGGCTTGTGGCACCCCTCGTACGGTCAGTTGGCTGCTGGATCGATGAGCTGTCGGCTATCCTCTAGAGGCCTAGGACCATGCCCAACCGGTCGACCGGATACACCCCCTTCTTCTCGTATATGGGTCCGAGGCGATCATCCCCACAAACATTTGATCAATGAGCTGTCGGCTGTCCTCTGGAGGCTCAGGACGACGCCTAACCGGTCGACTGGCTACACCCCCTTCTTTCTCGTATATGGGTCCGAGGCGATCATCCCCATAAACATCAAGTTTGAATCTCCTCGGGACACCCTGTATATGGAGAAGGACACAAAGGAGGCAAGAGAAGACGACGTCGACCTACCTGAAGAAGCACGCGAACTAGCCGTGAGCCGAACGGCCATCTACCAGCAGAAGCTCTGCACTACCATAGCAAGCGGATTCGGCCACTCTCCTTCCACGAAGGAGACCTGGTGCTCAGACGGATCCAGCAAACCGCCGGTCAGCACAAGCTGTCCTCCCCATGGGAAGGCATGTTCATCGTTAGCAAGGCGCTGCAAAAGAACGCCTACTACCTGATAGATGCCCAGAAGTCGTCGAAGCGCAAAAGGGACGCCTTCAGTGAGGAGATGGAGTGCCCATGGAACGCAACACTCCTCCGACGATTCTACTGCAAAGGAAAAACCAGTGTATGTATGTATCTTCCCTTCTGTTGGAACTTTATGAATGCAATGGCGGCCCCAAGCCGACACTTGGGGCATGCCCATTTTCGATTCCATCAAAGGCTTGTCATTTTTTAAGCAAGGCACCCGGGTCCGCTCCCTGGCTCGGGGGCTCGCCGGCTCTTCTCCGAGGCGAACAAGTAGTGTGAGCAAGCAACCCTTTCCTACCCCCCTACCCAGCCACAGACTAGCCCCTGGCTATCCGGCTGGCGGAACCACGGGGTGGGAAGGAACTTATCACACGAACGCCTCCTGACGAGTAGCAGCCGGACGGGCCCAACAGGATCGTATTACCTCTAGATACCAGCCTCTGCCGGCTTGCCCCAACCCTAGCCAAACGACTCTAAGGCCCGCTCGTTTTCCCAAGGACGATGCCCCATCCCTATCCCAGTCCGGCTCCCGGCTGGCTGCCAGGCGAGGCGGAAGCCAGAACGAATCCTTGCCTAAAATATGAGTCAAAAGGCAAAGGACAAAGGAGGAGCCGACATGCAAACATTTCGAACTTCAAGCAAGTAATAAGCAAAAGGCCACATGCCGAGTATTTTTTACAATACACCACCAGTGGGTGGAAATGCTTCTTAAACAAACAAGTTTTTCAACAAAAGAAACAGATACAAAGTGCGCAGGGCCACTCAGACTGCTGGTGCATCACCTGCCGGCTCAACTATTCGCTCAGGGGAGGCCGCGGCCTTCGGGTCCGCCTCCGTGGCCTCCATGGCTTTGGTGTTACTTCCGGTGCTGGAAGCGGTGCTCTCATCGGCAACCTCCTCATCTTTGGTCCCTTGGGGATTGCCTAAGCAGTCCTCGGCAACCGGCTTGCCGTCCTTGCCAAGCGCTGGCAGGAGCTCATCCGGGTCGACATATGAAGCTAGCTCATTGGCTCGACGGACGAGGGCGCCTTCACGGGCGACCCATTCCGCCTCGGGAACCTCGCGCATCGCGGCTAACCAGTTCAAGTTGACACCGGGATACCACGATATAACGAACTGGAGGGCCATCTGCGCCCCGGAACTGGCCGCTGACGCCTTCCAAACCTCGAGCCGGGCCACCGCGTTCTCCAGCCACAGCGCCACGTGACCCATCGGGGCCCCACGATCCGGCCAGAGGCCAAGATCACCTCCTTGCCGGCTGTTTGGAGCCGGTCAATGCAACACTGAATGTGGATCAACCGGTTCTCAATGGCTAGGGCGAGCTCCGCCACGTCCCAGCCGGCGTGCTCCTCAACCTCCTGCTCGCGCTGCCGTAGGCACTCCCGATGATCCGCCACAACACGCTCGGCGTGGCGCTGGGTCTTCGGGAACTGGTTTAGGGAAAGAAAAGAATCAACAAACAAGTCGAAAGCAAGATGAAGGCAGCTGGCAGAGGAAGAGGACTCGAAAGCAAAACTCACGCTGGAAAGCCTCGTCCATCTCGAGGGCAAGCTGAAGGCCCGTGTTCTGCTCCCTCTCCAACACCGCCTCTGCCTAGGCAAGGGCGGCCCCACGCGCCTCAAGCTCACTTCCAAGGTGAGCCACCTCGCCCTAAAGAGCGACGGCCCGCTGGATGGCATCGTCCGCCTGCTTGGCGGCGTCCTCCCGGGCTGCCAGTTCCCGCTGTAGCTTTGTGTTCAGGCACTCCTGGGCCGCCTACCCATCCACGACCAGGTCGCCCAGCCAGTCCCGCTCCGACGTGATCGCCTGGAGATTCCACCAGCTGGTCCCGCTCGGAGGCCACCTTGTCCCTCTTCTCCCGGATTGGGACCAGGGCCTATAGCTCCTCTATGAAAAGATTGACCCAAGTTACTGAAAATGCAAAAGATTCGTGTCGGCTGCCAAGCAGCCGGCCTAACTCTCAGGGGCTACACCCAGTGGGTGTGCTTGCATGCCCCCACTAGAACAAGCATACCTCGTGTCTTCTTCAGATCCTCCTGAACCCGGTAGAAGCCGGACTTGCCTCGGATGTGAATGGCAACCGCCTCATCAAAGAGCACCTGCCGCTTGACACTCCCTGCCTGCTCCACACCAGGAGGCCGAAAGTTAAACAAGCAAAATTAGATCCGGACCAGCTGCCGTGTGGCCGGTCAGCCAGCCCGAATCTCGGGGGCTACACCCAGTGGGTGCGCTCGCGCGCCCCCATTGAAAACTCGATGCGGCCTAAGGAATCTTACCTCCACCGTCTCCTCTATGCGCCGTAAAGCATTGTCAGCAGCCTCCGCGAACCTGGCCAGCACTTCGCGACACTACGCCATGATGCATCCCGGTTCCCCTTGCACGAGGGCCTGGCCGCTGGCTGGCAGAGGCAGGACGGCTGGGGCGTGGGCCAACGCCTCCCAGTCCCGAATAACATCAAGCATGGTCCTTCTTGACCGGCTCACCCCGCCGCTCAACCCTGCATCCGCTGCAACGCTGGCTGGCGGGGGGCTGGCAGTAACCACGAGGGCGCGGGAGCCAGCCTCGGGCTCCTTTACAGCCAACGCCCCCAGCTCCACCACCTGCCGGACTGGCTCGACAGTCGGTTGGTCCAGCTCGCTCCTCCCACCAACCGTTGTCTCCGGCGGTGCCCCCGGTACAGTCGGGGCAACTGGCATGCGTGTCACGGCCAGCTCGACGGTGGGTGGAGTCACTATAGTCTTCACCCCTTGGGCCCTCTCCCTGGGCCGGCTCGAGAACCGCTCCCATTGGTCGGGTCACCTCCACCATGGGCGGAGCCATGGCCGTCTCCACAGCTGGCTCTCGCGGCTCATTCGATGGAGGCCTCTACATCCACGTCCATTTCGCCGTTGAGTCTGTCGTGCGCGCTGGGTCTGTGGGCGCCTCCGCCTCCCATCACTCAAGGCCCCCGAGCACGAGGGCGCGCCCTTTGCTCCTGCCTTTGAGGCTTGCAATTCTGTGAGCCTCCTCTGCTCTTCCCGCATCATGATCGCATGCTCCTGGGCCTGTCGGCTAGTGGGTCCACTGGGTTGGTAGTTGATAACCCACAATTATAGGGGATCGTAATAGTTTTCAAGGGTAGAGTATTCAACCCAAATTTATTGATTCGACACAAGGGAAGTCAAAGAATTTTCTCGAGTATTAGGAGCTGAGTTTTCAATTCAACCACACCTAAAATACTTAATATCTGCAGCAAAGTATTTAGTAGCAAAGTAGTATGGAAGTAACGGTAACGATGGCAAAAGAGATAGTAATAGTTTTGTAGTGATTGTAACAGTAGCAACAAAAAAGTAACATAGCAAGGATAAATATGGGAAAAGCTCGTAGGCAATGGAACAGTGATGGATAATTATGTCGGATGGCATTCATCATGCAACGGTCATAACATAGGGTGACACAGAACTAGCTCCAATTCATCAATGTAATGTACGCATGTATTCCATATATAGTCATATGTGCTTATGGAAAAGAACTTGCATGACAACTTTTTTCCTACCCTCCCGTGGCAGCAGGATCCTAATGGAAACTAAGGGATATTAAGGCCTCCTTTTAATAGAGAATCGGACCAAAGCATTATCACTTAGTGAATACATGAACTCCTCAAACTACGATAATCACCGGTAAGAATCCCAGTTATTATCACCCTGGGGGATGCGGATCATAACTCGTAATAGGTGTCTACAACTTGCAAGATAGGATCAAGAACACATATATATTCATGAAAACATAATAGGTTCAGATATAAAATCATGGCACTCGAGCCCTAGTGACAAGCATTAAGCATAGCAAAGTCATAGCAACATCAATCTCAGAGCATAGTGGATACTAGGGATCAAACCCTAACAAAACTAACTCGATTACATGGTAAATATCATCCAACCCATCACCGTCCAGCAAGCCTATGATGGCATTACTCATGAACGGTGGAGATCACCATGGAATTGGTGATGAAGGATGGTTGGAATGACGATGACGTCGATTTCCCCTCTCCGGAGCCCAAAACGGACTCCAAATCTGGCCTCCTGAGGAAGAACAGGAGGTGGCGGTGGCTCCATATCATGAAACGCAATGATATCTTCTCTCTTATTTTTTTATCCCCGAATAGGATTATATGGAGTTGGAATTGAGGTTGGTGGAGCTGTAGGGGGCCCGCAAGCCACCTAGGCGCGGCCTAGGGGGGCGCCCCTGGCTGGTGGCCAATGGGTGGCCCCCCTCTGGTTGATTCTTTCGCCGATATTAGTTATCAAAAATATTCTCTGTAAATTTTCAGGTCAATTAGAGAACTTTTATTTCTGCACAAAAATAACACCTAGGCAATTCTGCTAAAAACAGCGTTAGTCCGGGTTAGTTCCATTCAAATCATGCAAATCAGAGTCCAAAACAAGGGCAAAAGAGTTTGGAAAAGTAGATACGATGGAGACATATCAACTCCCCCAAGCTTAACATATTTCTTGTCCTCAAGCAATTCAGTTGACAAACTGAAAGACACAAAGAAAAACTTTTACAAACTCTGTTTGATCTTGTTGTTGTAAATATGTCTAACTGATGTTCAGGTTTTAGCAAAGATTATAGACTAACCACGTTCACAATAATATTTAGGTCTCAAATTTACACATATCAATGGCATAATCAACTAGCAAGCGATAATAATAAATCTCGGATGACAACAATTTTATCAAAACAATCATGATATAATATGATATAATGGTATCTCGCTAGCCCTTTCTGAGACCGCAAAACATAAATGCAGAGCACCCCTGAAGAACAAGGACTGACTAGAGATTGTAATTCATGGTAAAAGAGATCCAGTCATAATCATACTCAATATCAATTAATAGCAAAGCATAAAAATGACGGTGGTGCTCTCTAACTAATATTTTTTATAAGAGGAGGATGACTTAGATGTAAAGTAAAATAGATAGGGCCTTCATAGAGGGAAGCATGGATTTGCAGAGGTGCGAGAGCTTGAGTTTTTTTTTTAAATAGGGATGAATAATACTTTTGAGCGATATGCTTTCATTGCCAACATAACAACCAAGAGATTTCACCATCTTCCACGCTAGATACATTATAGGTGGTTCCCAAACAGAATGATAAAGTTTTTACTCCCCCTCCACCAATCGAACACACTCCACGGCTAGCCGAATCCACGGGTACCGTCCATACAAATAACAATCCCGGGGGAGTCCATACCAACAACAAACCCGAATACCAGCTACTTTCTCGTGAATGATAGTGAATCAACACATATCATGAGAATAACCCACCTAGCATGGAATACTGACCCCCCCGGTCGCTACATGAGCAATTCAGGCATACAAAACAGAATATTATTTGAAGGTTTAGAGTTTGGCACATGCAAATTTACTTGGAACGGTAGGTAAATATTGCATATAGGTAGGTATGGAGGACTCAGATGGAACAACTTTGGGTTCGAAGAAGTGGATGCACAAGCAGTATTCTCACTTGGTACAAGTGAAGGCTAGCAAGAGACAGCTAGCGACCAACTATAGAGCGACAACAATCATAAACATGCGTTGAGATTAACCAACATTCAATGCAAGCATGAGTAGGATATAAATCACCATGAACATAAATATCGTGCAAGCTATGTTGATTTTGTTTCAACTACATGCGTGAACATGTGCCAAGTCAAGCCACTTGAATCATTCAAAGGAGGATACCATCCTATCATACTACATCACAACCATTTTAAAATGCATGTTGGCACTCAAGACAAACCATTATACACTCTTAGCAAATTAAGCATGGCATGAGTAACTATAATCTCCAATTGTCATTGCAAATATGTTTCATCCATAATGAGCTGAATCCAGAACGATGAGCTAATCATATTTACAAAACAAAATAGGTCGAGTTCGTACCAGCTTTTCTCCATCTCAATCTCTTCATCATATATCGTCATTATTGCCTTACACTTGCATGACCAAACGGTGTGAATAATAATAAGAGTGCACGTGCATTGGACTAAGCTGGAATCTGCAAACAATAACTCAAGGGAGAAGGCAAGGTAATATGGGCTCTCTGATAGATAAACAATAATGCATATGAGAGCCACTCATCATTTTCATTGTGGTCTTCTCCTTACGACCCAAAGAAAGAAAATTCAAAACAAGAACGAGAAAAACTATTTACATGGGAAAGATCCCAACAAGCAAAAGAAGAATGAGAAATCTTTTTGGGTTTTCTTTTAATGCTACAACTAAACAGACTAGAAGGTAAAGTTAGAACTAATTTTTTTTGGATTTTCTCAAGGTTAATTAAGCACACAAGAAGAAAGCAGAAACAAGAAATAAACTACCATGGAAGGTACAATGAAAAAGTATGAGCACCGACTACTAAGATGAGTGTGTGAACATGAATGTAATGTCGGTGAGAAATACGTACTCCCCCAAGCTTAGGATTTTGGCCTAAGTTGATCTAGGGCCATGGCTGAAAATAATCATCTCTTGGATACTCCAGAGGGTCTTGAGGGTTCCACTGGTTGGTGAGCTCTTGTGGCTCCGACTGAAAAACTGGATCCTGATACGGATCAAGGGGTGGTGCCCGCAGAGGTGTTGGGGGTTGCGACAGACCCCAATATCTATAGATGTCCTCGGGCATAATAGTGTACCTGCCTGAATGAATATTGAACAAAGAAGAAGCAGGAAAAGTAATAATCTGACAAGTAGTTTGACTAAATACTAAGTTGTAAAGCAGCCTCCTATCATTATCCTTCCTAATAAAATAATTTTTTACCATACTGTCATAGTCTAAATATCTTGTAGGTAGCGACATTTCCTCTTCCTCGTCAAGCCTAATGGGTATCTTAAAGTGTTTGGCAAGACGAGATTCATAGATACCTCCGAATATGGGGCCCTTCGAACGGTTTAAGTTCAATCGTTGGGCCACCATAGTGCCCAGACTAAAAGTTCTATCAGCAAGTAAAGCGTGGCGTAGAATGGCGAGGTCGGGTGCACTAAGGCCTCCACTCTCCCAACTACCAACTAAACATCTCCCACAAATAATGAATAATAGTGTAGAACAGGAAAATGTAAACTAGTTGCTCTTGCCTTTGACACCCCTCTCTATTCCCCCACAGTGGTTGCGGCAATAAAGTCCTCCGTGTCTCTATGACATGGCTCACTGGTGCAACCCCTGATATGTTCTTAGCGCCAGAAATTCTAAAATATTCCGGAAAAATCATACTACATTTTCAGGGCATTTTGGATAACTTTTATTTTCAGGTCATTTTTTATTGCACGGATAACTCAGAAAACAGAAAAATAATAGCATTTTACTTTGTCTAATCTAAACAACAGAAAGTAAAAGTTGGGTACAGAAGGTTGTGCCTCCTAAATTCATGCATCTCATGCTCATAAAAAATAATCAATCAATAAGGTTGGTCAAGTCTTATTGACAAACTTCTTTTGAATGACACGGAACTGAAGAATTTTTGAATAGCACTAGGTTACCTCAACGGGGATATGCATGTCCCTAACAATAAGTATATCATATTTCTTTTTGGTAGTAGGGAGAGGGAATTCAAAATCTCCAATAATAATCGCTGAAATTTTTCCAATGGAGTTGATACTATGAACTTGAGGTTGTTTCTTTGGAAAGTGTACCGTATGCTCATTACCATTAACATGAAAAGTGGCATTGCCCTTGTTGCAATCAATAACAGCCCTTGCAGTATTCAAAAAAGGTCTACCAAGGATGATCGACATACTATCATCCTCATGATTATCGAGAATAACAAAGTCCGTTAGGATAGTAACATTTGCAACTACGACAGGCACATCCACACAAATACAGATGGGCAAAGCAGTTGATTTATCAGCCATTTGCAGAGAGATTTCAGTAGGTGTCAACTTATTCAAATCAAGTCTATGATACAAAGAGAAAGGCATAGCACTAACACCAGCTCCAAGGTCACATAAAGTAGTTTTAACATAATTTCTTTTAATAAAGCATGGTATAGTAGGTACTCCGGGATCTCCTAGTTTCTTTGGTATTCCACCCTTAAAGGTATAATTAGCAAGTATGGTGGAAATCTCAGCTTCTCGTATATTTCTTTTATTTGTCAAAATATCTTTCATATATTTAGCATAAGGAGACATTTTCAGAATATCAGTCAAGCGCATACGCAAAAAGACAGGTCTAAGTATTTCAAAAAAATGCTCAAAGTCCTCATCCTCCTTTTTCTTGCATGGTTTAGGAGGAAAGGGCATGGGTTTCTGAACCCATGGTTCTATTTATTTACCATGGTTCCTAGCAACAAAGTCTCTTTTGTCATATCTTTTATTCTTAGGTTGTGGGTTATCAAGATCAACAGCAGGTTCAATCTCCACATCATTATCACTACTAGGTTGAGCATCAACATGAACATCATCATTAATATCATCACTAGGCTCGTGTTAATTACCAGATTGTGTCTCAGCATCAGAAATATAAATATCATTTGGGTTTTCTGGTGTATCTATAACAGGTTCACTAGCAGCATGCAAGTTCCTATTGTCATTCTTTTTCGTTTTATTAATGGGGACGACTAGGTGTATCAGTATTAATCTCCTGAGAATCTTGCTCAATTCTCTTAGGATGGCCCTCGAGATACAAAGGTTCCTGAGTCATTTTACCACCTCTAGTCACAACTCTAACAGAATAATCATTGTTCTTACCATTCATCTCGTTAAGCAAATCATTTTGTGCCTTAAGTACTTGTTCTACTTGAGTAGTTACCATGGAAGCATGTTTACTAATAAGCTTAAGATCATTAATAGTTCTACTCATATAATCACTTAAGCTACCAAGCATGTAAGAATTTTGTTCCAATTGTCTACTAACATAAGCATTGAAACTTTCTTTCTTAACAAGAAATTTATCAAACTCATCCAAGCATTGACTAGCAGACTTATTATAAGGACTATCACCTTCATCAAATCTATGGAGAGAATTTACCTCTACTACCTGTGTCGGGTTATCAAGACCATGTATATCTTCAATAGGTGGTAGATTCTTAACATCTTCAGCTTTAATACCTTTTTATTTCATAAATTTCTTTGCCTCTTGCATAGCTTCAGGACTGAGGAATAAAATACCTCTTTTATTCATAGTGGGCTTTGGAGGTTGTTCGGGAATAGTCCAATCATTATCATTGCTCACTATATTATTCAATAGTAGTTCAGCTTGTTCAACGGTTCATTCCCTGAAAACACAACCATTACAACTATTTAGGTGGTCCCTAGAAGCATCAGTTAGTCCATTATAAAAGATATCAAGTATTTCATTTTTCTTGAGAGGATGATCAAGAAAAGCATTAAGTAATTGGAGAAGCCTCCCCCAAGCTTGTGGGGACTCTCTTCTTTAATTTGCACAAAGTTAAATATTTCCTCCAAGGCAGCTTGTTTCTTATGGGCAGGAAAATATTTTTCAGAGAAGTAATATATCATATCCTGGGGACTACGTACACAACCAGGAGCAAAAGAATTAAACCATATCTTAGCATCACCTTTTAATGAGAAAGGAAACAACTTAAGAATACAGTAATAACGAATTTTTTTCCTCATGAGTAACTATATCATTCAATTTAGTAAGATGTGACACAACAGTTTCAGATTCATAACCATGGAAAGGATCAGATACAACCAAAATAATTAACTCAGGATCGACAGAGAATTCATAATCCTTATCAGTAACAAAGACAGGTGGAGTAGCAAACTTAGGATCATATTGCATTCTAGCATTCAAAGATTTTTCCTTCCACTTGCATAGCAATTTCTTAAGATCATCTCTATCCATACAAGCAAGGAAGTCCCTAGCTACCTATCCCTCCATAATATAACCCTTAGGTATATTAGGCAGTTCATATATAGGAGAGCTAGGTCTAACAGGTGTCTCATAGTGTTCAATTTCAGAAATATCACCAGTTTAAGCATTGACTCTTGCAATTTGTTCATCAAGAAATTCAACCAGTGGCACAGTATTATCAAGAAAAGTATCATCATAAGCATCATGCATAGCAGGAGTGGCATCATCAATTACTTGCGACATATCAGAATCAATAGCAGGTGGTGGTGTCGCAAATTTACTCATCACGGAAGGTGAATCAAGTGCAGAGCTAGATGGCAGTTCCTTACTTCCCCTCGTAGTAGAGGGATAGATATTGGTTTTTGGATCTTTCAGATTCTTCATAGTGATCAACATGTATAAATCCCAAGTTACTCAGATAATAGAGCTATGCTCCCCGGCAACGGCGCCAGAAAAAGGTCTTGATAACCCACAAGTATAGGGGATCGCAACATTTTTCGAGGGTAGAGTATTCAACCCAAATTTATTGATTTGACACAACTGGAGCCAAAGAATATTCTTGAGTATTAGCATCTGAGTTGTCAATTCAACCATTCCTGAAAGACTTAATATCTGCAGCAAAGTATTTAGCAGCAAAGTAGTATGGAAGTAACGATAACGAAGGAAAAAGAGACAGTAACGGTTTTGTAGTGATTGTAACAGTAGCAACGGAAAAGTAACTTAGCAAGGATCAATATGGGAAAAGCTCGTAGGCAATGGAACAGTGATGGATAATTATGATGGATGGCATTCATCATGCAACGGTCATAACATAGGGTGACACAAAACTAGCTTCGATTCATCAATGTAATGTAGGCATGTATTCCATATATAGTCATACGACCTTATGGAAAAGAACTTGCATGACATCTTTTGTCCTACCCTCCCGTGGCAGCGGGGTCCTAATGGAAACTAAGGAATATTGAGGCTTCCTTTTAATAGAGAACAGGACCAAAGCATTAGCACTTAGTGAATACATGAACTCCTCAAACTACGATAATCACCGGTAAGAATCCCAGTTATTATCACCCTGGGGGATGCGGATCATAACTCGTAATAGGTGTCTACAACTTGCAAGATAGGATCAAGAACACATATATATTCATGAAAACATAATAGGTTCAGATGTAAAATCATGGCACTCGAGCCCTAGTGACAAGCATTAAGCATAGCAAGGTCATAGCAACATCAATCTCAGAACATAGCGGATACTAGGGATCAAACCCTAACAAAACTAACTCGATTACATGGTAAATCTCATCCAACCCATCACCGTCCAGCAAGCCTATGAGGGAATTACTCACGAATGGCGGGGAGCATCATGGAATTGGTGATGAAGGATGGTTGGTGATGACGATGGTGTCGATTTCCCCTCTCCGGAGCCCAAAACGGACTCCAGATCTGGCCTCCTGAGGAAGAACAGGAGGTGGCGGCAACTCCGTATCATGAAACGCGAATAAGATTATATGGAGTTGGAATTGAGGTCAGGGACCTGTTGGGGGCCCACAAGCCACCTCGGCGTGGCCTAGGGGGCCGCCCCCTGGCTTGTGGCCAATGGGTGCCCCCCTTTGGTTGATTCTTTCGCCATTATTTTTTATTAATTCATAAAATATTCTCCATAAATTTTCAGGTCAATCCGAGAACTTTCATTTCTACACAAAAATAGCACCAAGGCAATTCTGCTGAAAACAGCGTCAGTCCGGGTTAGTTCCATTCAAATCATGCAAATCAGAGTCCAAAACAAGGTCAAAAGAGTTTGCAAAAGTAGATAAAATGGAGACGTATCAGCAGTCGACTCCGTATCATGGAGCTTGATGGCATCCCTGGAACAAACGAAGGTCGAACCCTCAGGCGCTTGTCGGATCGAAAACTCGAAAAAACCACAAGAACTAAAAGTACCCACCCCACGACAATCGAAAGGGCCCGCTTGGCTCATGCTGGCGGCTTCACGACGGCCGCTCGCGCTCTCTTATGAGCCGGTGGCTGAGTCGATGGCTGCCCCGAGGCCGGCCTCTTCTCCCGATGGGAGGCCTTAGCCGTCTGGCCACGAGCCGGCTGCTCCTTGCTCTGTCCGTGTGGCCCCCATCGAGCCGTGGGGGGAGGCGCGTCAAAGATTTGAACATCATCATCATCATCATCATCATCGTCGTCGTCATCGTCAGTCCAATATTTGATCAAGGGTCCGGAGGGGAACTCACTAGCCGCTCTAGACCCACCGGCTCCCGGGTCGCTGATACGTCCAGTTTGCATCATGCTTTTATATTGATATTTGTTGCATTATGGGATGTTATTACAAGTTATGGTACAATACTTATGCCTTGTCTCTCTTATTTTACAAGGTTTACATGAAGAGGGAGAATGCCGGCAGCTGGAATTCTGGAGTGAAAAAGGAGCAAATCTGATATACATATTCTGCACAACTCCAAAAGTCCTGAAAAATTACGGAGAATATTTTTGGAATTAATAAAAAATACTGGCGCAAGAATCAACCAAAGGGGGGCCACCAGCAGGCCACAAGCCTGCTAGGCTCGGCCACCCCCCTGGTCGTGCCTAGAAGGCTTGTAGGTCCCTTGTGGCTCCTTCGACACCCATCTTCTGCTATAATAAGAGTTTTGACCTAGAAATAAATCTAGAGGAGAGCTTTCGGGATGAAGCGCCGCCGTCTCGAGGCGGAACTTGGACAGGACCAATCTAGAGCTCCGGCAGGGCTGTTCTGCCAGGGAAACTTCCCTCCCGGAGGAGGAAATCGAAGCCATCGTCATCACCAACGATACTCTCATCAAGATGGGGTAAATCTCCATCAACATCTTCACTAGCACCATCTCCTCTCCGAACCCTAATTCATCTATAGTATCCGATTTCTGTCTTAACACCTCATATTGGTACCTATGAGTTGCTAGTAGTGTTGATTACTCCTTGTAGTTGATGCTAGTTCGTTTACTTGGTGGAAGATCATATGTTCAGATCCTTTATGATAATTAATACTCCTCTGATTATGAACATGAACATGCTTTGTGAGTAGTTAAGTTTGTTCTTGGGGACATGGAATAAGTCTCGTTATAAGTAATCATGTGAATTTGGTATTCGTTCAATATTTTAATGAGATGTATGTTGTCTCTCCTCTAGTGGTGTTATGTGAGCGTCGACTACATAAAATTTCACCATTATTTGGGCCTAGGGGAAGTCATTGGGAAGTAATAAGTAGATGATGGTTTGCTAGAGTAACAGAAGCTTAAGCCCTAGTTTATTTGTTGATTTGGTAGACTGATGCTTCGTAAGGGGTTGATTTGGATCCATATGTTTCATGCTATGGTTAGGTTTACCTTAATTCTTCTTTCGTAGTTGCGGATACTTGCGATAAGGGTTAATCATAAGTTGGGGTTTTTTCCAAGTAAGGGCAGCACCCAAGCATCAGTCCACCCACATATCAAATTATCAAAGTAACGAACGTGAATCAAATGAGCATGATGAAAACTAGCTTGACAGAAATTCCCATATGTCCTCGGGAGCGCTTTGCTTTATATAAGAGTTTGTCCAGGCTTGTCCTTTGCTACAAAAAGGATTGGGATACCTTGTTGCACCTTTGCTAAACTTGTTACTTGCTACTCATTATGTATTATCTTATCACAAAACTATCTGTTACCGATAATTTCAGTGCTTGTAGAGAATACCTTACTCGAAACTGCTTATCATTTCCTTCCGCTCCTCATTGGGTTCAACACTCTTACTTATCACAAGGACTACAATAGATCCCCTATACTTGTGGGTCATCAAGACTCTTTTCTGGCACCGTTGTCGGGGAGTGAAGCGCCTTTGGTAAGTGTAATTTGGTAAGAAAAAATTTATATAGTGTGCTGAAATTTACTGTCACTTGTTACTATGGAAAGTAATCCTTTGAGGGGATTGTTCCGGGTATCTTCACCTCGACCGGAAACACAAAGAGTTGTTTCTCAACCTACTGAAGCTACTGGAAATATTTATTATGAAATTCCTTCAGGTATGATAGAGAAAATGCTAGCTAATCCTTATGTAGGAGATGGAACACTACATCCGGATTTGCATCTAATCTATGTGGATGAAGTTTGTGGATTATTTAAGCTTGCAGGTCTACCCGAGTATCACATGAAGAAGAAGGTCTTTCCTTTATCTTTTAAGGATACGGCATTGACATGGCATAGGCTATGTGATGATATTGGATCATGGAGCTACAACCGATTGAAGATGTAATTTCATCAGAAGTTCTATCTGATGCATCTAGTTCATCCTGATCGGAATTACATTTATAATTTTTGGCCTCGTGAAGGAGAAATAATCGCTCAAGCTTGGGGGAGGCTTAATTCAATGTTATATTCATGCTCCAATCATGATCTCTGTCAAGAAATTATTATTTGGAATTTCTATGCTCGGCTTTCTCGTAATGATCAATCCATGCTCGATACTTCTTGTGTTGGTTCCTATATGAAGAAAGATATTGATTTCAAATGGGTTTTATTGGAAATAATTAAATGCAACTCTGAAGATTGGGAACTCGACGAAGGTAAGGAGTCAGGTATGAACCTTAAGTTTGATTGTGTTAAATCCTTCGTAGACACCGATGCTTTTCGTGAATTTAGCACTAAATATGGACTTGAATCTGAGATGGTAGCTTATTTTTGTGAATCTTTTGCTGCTCATGTTGATCTCCCTACGGAGAAGTGGTTTAAATATCATCCTCCCATTGAAGTGAAAGCATTTTTATGGTTAAGGATCTCTTGGTTGATAATATTGATGGGCATGTTATTGAATTTTTTGGTGAAGCTGCTAGAATTGTTAAACTTGATGTTAAAGATAAACATAGACCCATTGTTGGCACGCCTGTTGTTTGTGTAAAAATAGGAGATCATTGTTATCATGGCTTATGTGATATGGGTGCTAGTGTGAGTGCAATTCCCTTTTCCTTATATAAAGAGATTATGAATGATATTGCACCAGCTGAGTTACAGGAAATTGATGTTACAATTAAGCTTGCTAATAGAGACACTATATCACAAGTTGGGATTATTAGAGATGTCGAAGTCTTGTGTGCGAAAATAAAATATCCTACAGATTTCTTGTTCTTGGTTACCCACAAGATGATTTTTGTCCCAATATATTTGGCAGACCCTTCTTGAATACCGTTAATGCCAGAATAGATTGTGAGAAGGAAACAGTTATCGTAAGTTTTGGGGATATGTCTCATGAGTTTAATTTCACTAAATTTCGTAGACATCCCCATGATAAAGAATTGCCTAGTAAGGATGAAATTATTGGTCTTGCTTCTATTGTTGTTCTGCCTACTGATCCTTTAGAGCAATATTAGCTAGACCATGAAAATGATATGCATATGAATGAAAGGAATGAAATAGACAAGATTTTCTTTGATCAACATCCTATCCTGAAACACAACTTGCCTATTGAAATACTTGGGGATCCTCCTCCACCCAAGGGTGATCCCGTGTTTGAGCTTAAACAATTACCAGATACTTTGAAATATGCTTATCTTGATGAAAATAAGATATATCTTGTTATTATTAGTGCTAACCTTCCAGAGCATGAAGAACAGAGATTATTGAAAACTCTGAGGAAGCACCGTGCTGCTATTGGATATACTCTCGATGATCTTAAGGGCATTAGTCCCACTCTATGTCAGCACAAAATTAAAATGGAGCCTGATGCTAAACCAGTTGTTGATCACCAAAGACGATTGAATCCTAAAATGAAGGAAGTGGTAAGAAATGAAATATTAAAGCTTCTGGAGGAAGGTATCATTTACCCTATTGTTGATAGTAGATGGGTTAGTCATGTTCATTGTGTCCCTAAGAAAGGAGGTATCACCGTAGTTCCTAATGATAAAAATGAATTGATCCCGTGGAGAATTGTTACAGGTTATAGAATGGTAATTGATTTTAGGAAATTTAATAAAGCTACTAAAAAAGATCATTACCCTCTACCTTTCATTGATCAAATGCTAGAAAGTTTATCCAAACACACACATTCTTCTTTCTAGATGGTTATTCTGGTTTCTCTCAAATACTTGTGTCAAAAGAGGACCATGAGAAGACCACCTTTACCTACCCTTTTGGTACCTTTGCTTATAGACATATGCCTTTTGGTTTATGCAATGCACCTTCTACCTTTCAAAGATGTATGATTGCTATATTCTCTAACTTTTGTGAAAGGATTGTTGAGGTTTTCATGGATGATTTTTCCGTTTACGAAATTTCTTTTGATGATTATTTGAGCAACCTTGATCGAGTTTTGCAGAGATGTGAAGAAACTAATATTTTCTTGAATTGGGAAAAGTGCCACTTTATGGTGCATGAAGTCATTCTCTTGGGGCATAAAATTTTCAAAAGAGGTATTGAAGTTGAGAAGGCTAAAGTTGACGCTATTGAAAAAAAAAATCATGCCCTATGGATATCGGAGGTATAAGAAGTTTCCTTGGTCATGCTGGTTTCTATAGGAGGTTTATTAAAGATCTCTCTAAGATTTCTAGGCCTCTCACTAATCTTTTGCAAAAAGATGTTCCATCCGTTTTTGATGATGATTGTGTAGAAGCTTTTGAAATTCTCAAGAATGTTTTGATTACTGCACCTGTTGTTCAACCACCTGATTGGAACTTACCCTTTGAAATTACGTCTGATGCTAGTGATTATGTTGTAGGTGTTGTTCTAGGTCAAAGAGTTGATAAGAAATTAAATTTTATTCATTATGCTAGCAAAACTCTAGACAGTGCTCAAAGAAACTATGCTACCACCGAAAAGGAATTTTTAGCAATTGTGTTCGCTTGTGATAAGTTTAGACCCTATATTGTTGATTCTAGAGTAACTGTTCACACTGATCATGCTGCTATTAAGTATCTCATGGAAAAGAAGGATGCTAAACCTAGACTTATGAGATGGGTTCTTCTGCTACAAGAATTTGATTTGCATATTGTTGATAGAAAGGGTGTTGATAACCCCATAGCAGATAATTTGTCTAGGTTAGAGAATGTTCTTGATGACCCACTACCTATTGATGATAGCTTTCCTAATGAACAATTAGCTGTCATAAATGCTTCTCATAATGCTCCTTGGTATGCTGGTTATGCTAATTACATCATCGTTAAATTTATACCGCCTAGTTTCACATACCAACAAAAGAAAAGGTTTTTCTATGATTTAAGATATTACTTTTGGGATGACCCACACCTTTATGAAGAAGGAGTAGATGGTGTTATTAGACGTTGTGTACCTGAGCATGAACAGGAACAGATCCTATGAAAGTGTCATTCCGAGGCCTACGAAGGACACCACGCTAGAGATAGAACTGCACATAAGGTATTACAATCTGGTTTTTATTGGCCTACCCTCTTCAAGGATGCTCGTAAGTTTGTCTTGTCATGTGACGAATGTCAAAGAATTGGCAATATTAGTAGACGTCGGGAAATGCCTATGAATTACTCTCTTGTTATTGGACCATTTAATGTTTGGGGTTTTGATTATATGGGACCTTTTCCAATGTCCAACGGGTATACTCATATTTTAGTTGTTGTTGAATATGTTATTAAGTGGGTAGAAGCTATTCCAACTAGTAGTGTTGATCATAACACCTCTATTAAGATGCTTAAAGAAGTTATTTTCCCTAGATTTGGAGTCCACGTAAATTTAATGACTGATCGTGGTTCACATTTTATTCATGGTGCTTTCCATAAATTTCTTGCTAAGTATGATGTTAATCATAGAATTGCATCCCCTTATCATCCTTAGTCTAGTGGTCAAGTAGAATTAATCAATATAGAAATTAAATTGATCTTGCAAAAGACGGGTAATAGATCTAGGAAGAATTGGTCTAAAAAACTTGACGATGCATTATGGGCTTATAGAACTGCTTACAAGAATCCTATGGGTATGTCTCCGTATAAAATGGTTTATGGTAAAGCATGTCACTTACCTCTAGAGCTAGAGCATAAAGCTTATTGGGAAATCAAAGAGCTCAACTATGATTTCAAACTTGTTGGTGAGAAGAGGTTATTTGACATTAGCTCACTTGATGAATGGAGAACTCAAGCCTATGAGAATGCCAAGCTGTTTAAAGAGAAAGTTAAGAGGTGGCATGATAAAAGGATACAAACGCGTGAATTTAATGTAGGTGATCATGTCTTGCTATACAATCCTCGGTTCAGATTTTTTGCAGGTAAACTCCTCTCCAAATGTGAAGGGCCTTATATCGTCGAGGAGGTATATCGTTCCGGTGCCATCAAGATCAACAACACCGAAGGCACAAATCCGAAGGTGGTAAATGGGCAAAGGATCAAACACTATATTTCAGGTACTCCCATTAATGTGGAAACCAATGTTATCAATACCATAACTCCAGAAGAGCATATTAGGGAGACTTACCAGAACGTTTTAGACGTTGAAAAGGAATAGGTACGTGGTATGGTAAGTAAACCGACTCCAAAACTTTCCCAATAGCAATTTTACCTAATTTTGGAATATTTAAAAAATTAGGAAAATAAATAGCAGCCCTAAGGACGCACGGGGAGGCAAAAAGCCTGCTAGGCGACACCACCCCCTGGTCGCGCATAGGGGGCTTGTCACCACCCCGTGTGCCTCGCGGACTCTGTTTTCTTGTGGAACACCCCTTCGGGTCGGCAAAAATTCATTATATAATCTCCCAAAGGTTTTGACGTTCATATTACGACAATACCTCACATTTTCGTTTTGAGCTGTTTTTGCAGCAGATTAGAGCAAGATGTCATCCCAAGAGTCAACAGGGGAGAGTCGTGTTTCTCACCCGGCACAGGAGCCCGAGGCATACATTGAAGCTAACCACTGTGGGCGAACCACGGAGGAGGATATGGAGGCTGACTTAAAAGGGTGGATGCCATGGAGGAAGACCAAGAAGTTAACTCTCATCCACAACCTGGGGCCATGTTGGAGGAACTTCTGAGCGCAGGAATCCCGAATTCAGTCATTCCTCCCAATGCTAAATTCCTTACTTATGGAAACTTGAAAAAGAGTGTTGTCTTTTCACCCGCAGAAATGATACATCCTTGGGTGAAGGGATCTCTATCCGTCAATGGAAAACTGCACAAGGAAGCAATGCATCTCATGCAGCAAAATAATAAGCTTGAAGAGGAGAATCGCATTCTGAAGGGTATCATCGCCAAGAAGATCGCACCATCACCTCCGAAGAAGGACACCTGAGCACATGGATATAGGCACTCCCCTTGGCTTGTGCCAAGCTTGGGGGAGGTGCCCCGGTATCATATCACATCACACCTTTTTTCCTTTTTTGTTTTTTTATTATCTTTCCTAGTTCGATCCTTTTTTATTTTGTTTTGATCTAGTAGAATAAAAAAATTCAGTATGATCTAGCTTTTAGTTTTTGCTTTTGCTCCCTTATGTAAGCAAGTCCGAGATATATATAAGAAAAAGTAGTTTTGATCAGAGGGCTTTGCTAGATTACTATGCTCTTGAAAGTAATGAATATGGAACAATAGAACAAAAGGCATAGAGAATACATAGTGATCTTATGGGGAGTGATGTCTTCACATACAAATAGTATGGTGATTGAAATTTGTTGGGAGTTAACAAACATAGTAATTGGTCATTGGTGCAATTGAAAGGAAGTGATAAAGAAAGAGAGATTCACATATAAATATATTATCTTGGACATCTTTTATGATTGTGACCACTCATTAAAATATTACATGCCAAGAATTTGACGTTGGACAAGGAGGACAACATAATAGGTTATGTTTGCTTGCCTCCGGATAGAAGTTATATGGTTTTAGATCCTCCAACATGTAGTGCTTGCTTCCACCTATAATAGCCAAAACTTTCGCACCAAGTAGAGATACTACTTGTGCATCCAAACACCTCAAGACAGTTTTTCCATGAGAGTCCACCATACCTACCTATGGATTGAATAAGATCCTTCAAGTAAGTTGTCATCGGTGCAGAAAAGCAATAAAAATTGCTCCTAAATATGTGTGATCTTTTATTGTAAGAGAAATAAGTGTTGTACGAACTTGTGATAGTGAAGAAATAAAAGCGACGAACTGCATAATAAAGGTTTCTATCACAAAAGGCAACACAACACAACATTCCTCTGCACTAAGCGTTTATGCATCCAAAACAAAAAGCGCATGACAACCTCTGCTTCCCTCTACGAAGGGCCTATCTGTTACTTTTACTTTCTAGTACTTACCTTTATGCAAGAGTCATGGTGGTCTTCACCACTTCCTATATTCTATCTCTCTTGGCAAGCATTATGTGTTGGGGAATGATCTAGGCTTATATATCCACTCGGATGTGGGTGATCATGAGTTATTATTGTTGACATCACCCTTGAGGTGAATAGTTGGGAGGCAAAACTATAAGCCCCGATCTTCCTCTGTGTTTGATTGAAGCTTTTATCTCGTGGGTACCGCGTGAGTGCTAGAAATTGTGAAATACTAAAAGATGATTGAGTATGTGGATTTGCTTTACAAGCTCTTATATTGACTATTTCCAATGTTATGATAAATTGTCAATTGCTTCAATGACTGAGATCTTAGTTTGTTGGTTGTCAGCAGAGTTCTTGGTCCATACTTGATCTTGTGAATGCATTGTTACTCTAACATAAAGAATCTCATACAATGAGTATTGTTATTCTAAACTTGATCATGATGCCCTCATGTCTGTATTTTATTTTATCGACACCTCTATCTCTAAACATGTGGACATATTCATCGATCTTGGCTTTCCCTTGAGGGCAAGCGAGGTCTAAGCTTGGGGGAGTTTATATGTCCATTTTGCATCATACTTTTTGTCGGGACCCTGATCCTAAGTCATATGAATCCAGACTGTAACATATCACGTCACTTTGCGGCCTCACACACGATAAACTCCACGGTTGCAGCCTTACCTTAGCCGGGACCGTTTGCATCTTTTGGCTCATGTATGTGAACATGTTGCTGGCAATCAAACAACAGAGAACCCGGGCCGACATGACTAGTCATAGAACCCAAGTGGCACATCCGTACGGAAACAGGCATACGTAACCCAGCAATGCAGGTGTCAGACTCAAGCGTGTGTAGACGAGTCATAGCAAGCTACAAGGACTCCATTACGCCGTGGGACATAAATGTCATCACTGCACGTAGACGAGTCGTAGCAGGCTATAGGGACTCCATTACACTACGAGACATTTCCCCAAAGGGACAGACACAGTAGCAAAGAAGGATACATGCCGATCAATCAATGTGTCCGGAGCAGTAGCAAGCTACCAAGGCTCGGTGGAAGCACAAAGAGGCAGTTTCCCATAAAGAGTACTACTAAAGGCACATGACTAGGTGTCGGATCCCATACATACCGTTGCACGTCACACATACGCACGACATGCCCGATATGCATAGATACAATTATGGCATCACAACATAACCATACATCAACACAACTTTTATTTAAGAGGCTCAGACGAGCCTTGCATAATATGTTCTTAAAAGGTAGGGGTCACATGACCCAACACTCAAGTCGTACAAGCAAGTTCATACAAACCAAGCGGAAGCATAAAGATGCCTGAGTATAGATAGTTGAAAGGGTAAAAAGGCACATGGCCTGACTATCTATAGCCCGCCACAGGCATAAGGTCGTAGCTGGGACACCAGCTATTCGGCATCGTCGACATCTAGAAAGAACCCACCTGACGGGTCCTGGGTCTCATCTGCAACATTTATTAAGCAAACATGAGTACAAATGTACTCAGCAAGTCTTTAAAGCAGACCTAGACTAATTATGCTCATGTATCAACAAGGGGAGTGGTGGAGTTTATGCAGCAATGCCAGCTCTGACTCATGGCTAACCTATACTACATAATTTTAACTCTTTGTTTAGATTTTATATATCGCACACGAGTCCACTAACTCCACATCAATACACCACCATGGATTCACTTCCGTATCCCACGAGAGTGCCATCCACGGTACTCACACTTGACTTGATATTTTTATGAGTATCCATTAAATTATCAATGAACAACATAAGTTTTACAAGTAGTCCATATCCGAGGACGCGGCTATTCGAATAGTTTTATAACCTGCAGGGGTGTACTTCTTCACACACGCTCTCGCCACTTATCGTTGTGTGATCATAAAACCATGCACCTTGGCAACCTTCAAGCGGAAGCCCAGCGTGGGAGTCGGCCATGACCGTCAATCACACAAGACCTCTAGTCAAGGCTATCGCCTATTTGAGACTGAACCCGCATGGAAGTTTGGCCGAAGTTTCCGCTACGGCCCCAAACTATGTGTGCAGGGTTCCCAAGCCCACAATTCGGGTGACCCTTGGTACACCGCACCACTGCCTACCGCATCGTAACCCATCCCTAGGGTCAGCGCTATGCACGGCCTCTAGCAAACTATAAACACCAGAAACTACTTGCAACTCCTGGACCAAGGACTAAGCAAATGATAAGTCGAGTGTGGTCATATTTCACGGCCCAGCATGTGGTAGTAACTAGTCTTGGATCACAAACACGGAACTTGGTTCCTAAGAATGGTCCCAATGAGACAACACGCTATGTACTCCTACATAGCCTCTCATCGCTACCTTTACCGAATCGGGTTCATCATAAGCTTATCACATCTGACAACATTGTTTCACTCCAGTTCATCACCCAGACGAATCATACCTGACACAACTCTAAGCATAGCAAGCATAGCAGGCAAAGTAAGCTAAGCACATCATGGCACAAGCATCTACCAGGTATGCTAGGTTGCAAGTTTTAGCTATTTACTGTGACAATGACAGGTCATGCAAAGGAATGGGTTCATCTACCGTGTATGACAGACAAGTGATTGTTTGTCCTAATGCAATAAACAAGAGCAGGAGCGAGAGAGTTGGATGTTATCGGAATGATCAAAGGGGTTGCTTGACTTGCTGGGAAGCGGGAAGGTTTTCTCCTTCGTTGGAATACTCGGAGGTATCCTCAGGAGCAGGGCCTACCGCAATGCAGATAAATAGCAATCAATACACGCAAGTGCAACAATATGATGCATGATCATGACATGGCAGCATGTATGGATGAGCCAATGCAACTATTGTCCAAGTTAAATGAAGTGAGTTCGAATATAGGTTCAAAGTCATTCTCCATTTCATATTTCATATATTAACCTATTAGTAAATGTCAATGTTCAACTACATAGATTGCTCTCACATGCATGATAACAACACCATTGGATTCATTGGATTTTTCTGATAAACTTTCATATATAAATTATTTTCATCTGATTTACAGATTAATTTATATGAATTTTGGAAGTTTTAAACATTTTTTGGAATTGATTTAAATCAGAAATTCCTTTATTGCATCAGCACTGCGTCAGCAATGCGTTAGCAATCGGCTGACCGAGCCAGGTCAATCTTGACATGTGAGGACCACATGTCGGTGACTCAATCACTTAACGAGTGAATTAAAACTAATTCTAATTGCTTAACAGCACTGGGCCCACTGGTCAGTGACTAATTAGGTTAATTAGCTTAATAATTATTTTTATTAGTCAAACCCAGCTTAACCCAGGGGCTGGCCCCACCTGTCAGGACCTAGGGGTCAAACCCCGTGGTCAAACAGGCCAGGGTCACCGGCGACGAACCTCCGACGACACCAAAGACGACGGAGGGCGTCAGAGATCCTGTTCCGATGACCAAAACGACGGCGGAGGGCACTGGGAGAACCTATGCTCGAGCACGCGTCGATCTAGCCCCTTACCAAAGGCTGGGGTTGTCAGAATCGACGCCGGCGTTGAGGTCAGCGGCTGCCGGAATCGGGCAACCTCGAGCTCATCGCTCCAGTGCGCAACATGATGGCAGCTCGGCTCCTACAGCACCTACGCGGTCCTACAAACACAACGGCGGCCTCAAAAGGACCTCTCGAGCACCAGAGCGCGGCCGGCGTCGAGCTCGAGCGGCGAAGCACTTTGGACCTCGATGAAATCGATGGCTACAACATGGGATCAACCGGGGAAAGGGGGAGAAGAAACATAAGCTCACAGCAGTCTCGGAGCCGTTGGAAGCAAGCTCAAGGACGGCCTGAGGACGGAGAACGGCGGCGGCGATCAAAGGAGCCGAAGGTTGGGGACGACCTCGGTGCGGCGTCTGGGGGGCTTCCGACGAGGCGAGGCTTGCTGAGGAGGTCGGGGTTGACGTCGCGGTTCTTCCGAGCACAGGGACAGGGCGAGGGGGTCTCAGTGGCTATGGGGGCGACGGCAGCAGGGCGGCGATGGCTTCGGCCATGGCGAGCAGAGGCGGGGGAGAGGAATGGCAGGGAGGAGAGGGTCCAGGCAGCAGCTAGGGTCTATCCCCTCGCCAGCGCGACGAGGAGGAGGCCAGGTAGGTAGGAGGCATGGCGCCCTAGACACGCTCGCCGTGCCTCCCTTCGCCTCTATCTACTGGCAGAGGTAGGGGACGACTGGCATGGGCCAGGTGGGCCGACTAGGCTGCCAGGCCTCAGTGAGCCCCCTTTTCCTTTTAGATTTTGTTTTCTATTTTCTTTTGTTCTGACATTAGTTTATTTTATTTTCACGCACAATTGCTAAGTGATAAATATCCCAAATATTATATAGCATTAAGTTTGAATATTTCAAACTTCTGTTAAAAGTTTCAGGATATTTTGAAATCTGAAATAATGATAATGCTTTATTTGGCATTTTCAGAAGCTTTATTATTTATTTTTGAAATACTATAACTATTCAAAAAAATTAAATGACCCCTTGTATAATCATGTCCACATTTATCAGACATAGGGGACATTTTAGATGGGCATTTTGGATTTGTTGGTTTTTCGCAATCATTAAGTTGGTTTGATTCAAATGAATTGTTTGGGGTTTCTTTTGATCCCTATTTCAAGTTGATGCAAAAATTGAAATATGATGCACACACATATTGTCCTAAGAAAGCTAGCTAGGGCTGTGACACTTTTATATTGATATTTATTGCATTATGGGCTTTTATTACATGTTATCGTATAATACTTATGCCTTTTCTCTTATTTTACAAGGTTTACATGAAGAGAGAGAATGCCGACAGCTGGAATTCTGGACAGGAAAAGGAGCCAATCCGACATACCTATTCTACACAACTCCAAAAGTCCTAAAAATTTACGTAGAATATTTTTGGAATTAACAAAAAATAGTGGCGCAAGAATCAACCAAAGGGGGCCACCTGTAGGCCACAAGCCTGCTAGGCGCGGCCACCCCCCGGTCGCGCCTAGCAGGCTTGTGGGGCCCATGTGGCTCCTCCGACGCCCATCTTCTGCTATATGAAGCGTTTTGACCTAAAAAAAACTAGAGGAGAGCTTTCGGCACGAAGCACCGCCGTCTCGAGGCGGAACTTGGACAGAACCAATCTAGAGCTCCGGCAGGGCTATTCTGTCAGGAAAACTTCCCTCCCGAAGGGGGAAATCGAAGCCATCGTCATCACCAACGATCCTCTCATCGATAGGGGTCAATCTCCATCAACATCTTCACTAGCACCATCTCCTCTCCAAACCCTAGTTCATCTCTTGTATCCGATCTTTGTCTTAACACCTCACATTGGTACCTGTGGGTTGCTAGTAGTGTTGATTACTCCTTGTAGTTGATGCTAGTTTGTTTACTTGGTGGAAGATCATATGTTCAGATCCTTTATGATAATTAATAATCCTCTGATTATGAACATGAACATGCTTTGTGAGTAGTTACGCTTGTTCCTGAGGACATGGGATAAGTCTTGTTATAAGTAATCATGTGAATTTGGTATTTGTTTGATATTTTAATGAGATGTATGTTGTCTCTCCTCTAGTGATATTATGTGAACGCCGACTACATAATACTTCACCATTATTTGGGCCTAGAGGAAGGCATTGGGAAGTAATAAGTAGATGATGGGTTGCTAGAGTGATAGAAGCTTAAACCCTAGTTTATGCGTTGCTTCGTAAGGGGCTGATTTGGATCCATATGTTTCATGTTATGGTTATGTTTACCTTAATTCTTCTTTCGTAGTTGCGGATGCTTGCGATACGGGTTAATTATAAGTGGGAGGTTTGTCCAAGTAAGGGCAACACCCAAGCAGTGGTCCACCCACATATCAAATTATCAAAGTAACGAACGCTAATCAAATGAGCATGATGAAAACTAGCTTGACAAAAATTCCCATGTGTCCTCGGGGGCGCTTTGCTTTATATAAGAGTTTGTCCAGGCCAGTCCTTTGCTACAAAAAGGATTGGGCTACCTTGTTGCACCTTTGCTACACTAGTTACTTGTTACTCGTTACAAATTATCTTATCACAAAACTATCTGTTACCGATAATTTCAGTGCTTGCAGAGAATACCTTACTGGAAACCGCTTATCATTTCCTTCTGCTCCTCGTTGGGTTCGACACTCTTACTTATCGAAAGGGCTATGATAGATCCCATATACCTGTGGGTCATCAGTCGCCCATCGCCCCGTCCGCCTCAACCTTTCCCGAGGAGTCGACCCCGTCCTCGATGCCGCCTCCCATCTCGAAGTCCTCCGGGTCGGACTCGGCGCGTTCCGCCTGGAATATCTGGGGGTGCGGGCCGTCCGGCGTGTTCTGTTGAACAAAGTGTTGCGGTCAGTACGACGTGTGAGCAAGGGGGCGGCTGGAAAAACACAAAAGAAAAGGAAATCACCTCGACAGGGCATACCAGGGGCGTCGGGTCGTGCCGGCTATGCGGCATCTTGTCGAAGGTCCAGGTCCCCGACTTCGGTTTGAAGTTGGTCATGGCGTTCACCCACTCCGCCACCCGGCCTGTCGTTAGCTCGAAGGTGGACAGCTGGTGGGGTTCCCGCCGGCCCGACATGTCATAGATCCGGTGCGGCCTCTGCTGGAGGGGCAGCACCCGGTGATCAATGAAGGCGGTCACCAGGTAGGCCGCAACCAGTCCCTCTCCGCTTCTCATGGTATGGAGCCGGCCCAGCCCCTCAACCAGATCTCCAGGCGGCTCGTCGCCCGTCCAGTTCACCCTAGAGGACGGGGAGTTGACGAAGGCCGGCAGCCGAATGTAGTCCCACACCGGGTCGACATTCTTCACGTACAAGAACGTCCGGTTCCACTTCTTGACAGACTCGATGAGGGTGATGTGGGGGAATAGCGGGCCGCGGACGCACACCATCGCGCCCCCGCAGGCATACGGCTCGTCGTTGTTCCTCAAAGCCTTGAGGTAGAAGAGCTTCATCGACAACTCCACGAAGGGGAGAAGCCCGAGGTAGCCCTCGTAGAGAGTCACGAAACTCGAAAGTTGGAGGATTGAATTGGGCCCGAGCTGGTGTGGCTGGAGATCGAAGGTGTCCATGAAGAAGTGGAAGAACTGGCTCACCAGCAGGCCGAAGCCGCGCGAGAAGTGCCAGGCGAACACCACGAACTCTCCCTCACTGGGATCGGGCTCCACCTTGCTGCCCGATGGACAGGCGGCAATGCGGTACTCTGACGGCAGCATGCGGGCATGGCGGAGGTGCGCGATGTCCTCCTCTGTGATGACGGATCCACCCCAGCTATTGGAGGTTCTGTCGGCCATCTCCAAGGCGATAGCCGCGGTGAGACAGCTGAGCGGAGCGACAGCGCGGGCCGAGCGGCGGACTATGAGAGGAGGAAGACGATGGAGTAAGGGGTGTGCGAACTGCCTCCACCCCTCCCCCTCCCCTTATAAATGAGGGGTCAACGCCCGGGGGCATGGGGAATCCGCGGGATGTGGGCATTTCGGGTTGCGGCCGTTGGGGTCCAAGGGCAGAGGATCCCAACCTGCGGCTCGCGGCCTACTAGGCTAGGCCAGTGGCTTGTCGAGCTAGGCCCGGGGCGACGTCTCGTTGAGTCCCAGGTGAGGGGCCCTCGGCATCATTACGCTACGCGTGGCGCGCCACGGTTCGGCACAGAGCCCGAAGAGGCGCGACGGGACCCAAGGCGTCGAGCGTGGTTGCCGACGCGGCTGGTCGATCGATCCCACGCGAAAGACGGACGCCGTCAGATGAAGCCGCCGACTCCCCCTCGTCGAAGGGACGTGGGACCCCGCCAGCTTCGGGGACTACTGACGGGGTTATTACCCCTAGGTAGGCCAAGACTAGGGAGTTCTCATCCCTTTTGAAAAAACCATACGGCCGGCTAGTCCGCGACCGGCTAGCATGCTGCCGGCGGACCCATGGCTGGCCGGACCAAGGCCGGCTGGCGGACAACTGGGAGGCCCATTACCGGCTGGCCCACGGCTGGCTGATCGGGAGCCGACCACCCGACCCCTGGCCAGCCTGCGGTCGGCTGCACTATGGCTGGCCCTTCCGCTAACCTTTGGACAGGCAGGCACCCGTCCCCTCTCACTGCGACCAAGTACACCGACAGGACGCGACCCCCACGATGGACTCCGGCGTGGCTACAGCAACCGCTGACGCACGGGCACATGTGGCTACAGTTGGGGCGGTCGTACCGCTGACCGGAATTGATCGAGAACTGGCGGGGCAACAGTGTCGCCACGCCGCCGTCTACTCCATTACCTGCACCGACATGGCTACAGTGCAGCCGGCCGTACTGCTGACTTTGGTCGAGAGGCGCTAGACGACGCCAGGCGAGGCGGCCCGTTCCGCGGCAGGTGGGACCCCATAGCCGGCGGGCCCTACGGGCGATGAGACGACGCAGCAGGTGGGCCCCTTGGCCGGCTGGAGAGGCTGCCAGCCGGGTCCCCCTTTTTAGTACCTTAGGAATATTGTAACCCCGGGGGGTTGGCCTATAACCCCCCCCCCCCCCGAGGCCCCCATGCATCGGGCAAGGAAGCACTAAGGAATTTGCCCCACCTCACACTCTCACGTAGCAAGGGAAGAGGAGCGGCCGCTCCTTCTTCCACCTCTAGACAGCAGCTCAAGGAGCGCCATTGTAATATCACCCACCATCTAACTAGACCAGTAGGACTAGGGGTGTTACCTTCCACGGAGGGCCCCGAACCTGGGTACATCGTGTGTCCCCTGTCGTTTGTGTCTAATCCCGTTCCCAGAGCCTGTCGGCGTCCTTCAACCCCAACCACTCTCGATAAGCAACCCCATGGCATCTATCGTGAGAAAACGACGACAACTTCAAATGTCTATGTCTTCAGTCTGCCAAACATCTGATGCAAGGCCACCTTTGCCATCACCAAACAACTGTCTTTGTCTCCGGTCCGCCACATTTGGAGAAACTCTTTGACTGACTGCAAATTCGTGAGTATGTGAAATATACTCACAATGGCACTGCATTCAGTGTGTTACGGTTTCAGTTAAGAGTATCTGAAAATTCTCATTGCAAATTTGTAGAAAGAATGCAAAGCACACACAAAATCCAGTACTCTGCAAATTTTTAGTTAAAATTTGAAAAGTGTCCTATACTTGTTAATCTGAATGTGCTATTCTGAATTTCTAAATCTCAATGTGACTGAATGAGACTGAAACATTTTCTAGTAGCAAGTGTATATGAGGATCATGATATATCAGTGTATTTTTCACAGTAGCAACTGTCCATGACTCTGTTTTTGCCTATCGTAAATTACTCTAACCCTAGGGGTAACTAGTAGTAGCTCTAGTATGAATAGCAACAATTCATAAATGCGTAGCTTTATGAAATGTGTAGCTTACCTGAAAGCAACAATTTTGTCTGAAATGTGTAGCTTTATGAAATCAATTCTGAAGATTAAGGACAGAGCTACTCAGTATGCAAACATTCTTTGGAGTCAAACAGATGATAACTACTCACAGCCATCATGGATTCAGTTAACTGAAAATTAAATTGAATTCAGCACTGAAGTTCTCTTGCTTCGCTGCTTTGTTTCCTGCCCTATAACACTAGCTTACATAGCTCTGCGACCGTCGAAATGTGTTCCTCCGCCTCTAGTTTTGCTGTGCTTCATTTCATTTGATCTCATCTCATTGAGTTGCTTGTTTCTGAAACTTTTCTACTATGAATATGAATGTGCAGATTTAACACTTGAACTAAAGAGACCAAGGACCAAAGGCACAAGTGTTCAGTATGAACGAAGGCTCTGAACTTGATCAACCATGGATCAAGTGTTCAGTACTCATGCTCTGAACTTTGCCCCTCAATTCAAAAAAAAGGCTCTGAACTTGATCAACCATGGATAAAGTGTTCAGTATGGAGCATAAATGCTTTCTGCCTTTACAGATCAATTTTAAACACGCTATTGCTGATCCACTGCTTAATTTCACAGAAGAGTACAGAACTAAATGATCTCACAGAACCACAACTATTGCTTTCTCTGTTTTGCCTTTCACTGCTGATCCACACTGGTGTTTTTGCCTTTCTCTGTTTCTTGCTCGATTGAAATTAATTTCACAGGAGTACCAGCCGAGGCAGTGCGCCGGTGGTGGTCTGCCAATGCGGCGGGGAGCTCGGGGCGCTCCGTCCTGCACGACGTCTCTACAACGTGTGTCACCACCTGTGCCGCACGGAGGAGAGAGGGGTCCAGCGCTGGCAAAAGGAAATAGAGGCCAGCGGTGGGTGCTCTGGCGAGGCGGCATCGGCCGTACGCGTGATGCAGGGATGCAGCGGCAGCGCAGGTAGCTTATTTAACATGTATATGCATCTCCTTTTGTGTTGTTCAACAATTATAGTGAGAAGTTGTTTCAATTCAGGCCATGGCTGATACTGCTCGATGGTCGAATCTGCTGCAGAGTAGCGGCCTGGTTAGCCAGAGATGGGTGCTGCTTTTCTGAGCTCGAGGCGGTCACATCGGAGTCTATTTAATTCAGTTTCCTTCCTCTGACTATTTAATCCATTTGGGTATGGCTTTTCCTGTTCATACAAGAGGTTTTATATTGACTCGAAGTTGGTATAGATTGATGGTGGTTCCGGTGAGACATCTTCAAAGCTTAAGTTGCTGAACTGAATTAGGTCGGTGCGTAATCCACTTTGATATCATATCATGCAGCTATATTTAGGAAAATGTGTTGCTCTGAAATGATCTTTGTTCTTGAAAACATTATACAAACATGAGACTGAAATTACCTACCCCCAAGGACATAAAATTATACTGCCATTATGGAACCGTTCCATATGATTCATGGGCCTACATTGATATGTTAGAGCTGTCACTCATTAGTTTTCTGAAATCTACTCTATAGTTTTCATCTGTATTTTTTTGTGATCTATTTTTTCTCGGGTCTTCTTCTTTAGCAATCAGGGCGATTTATGTTTGCAGTATTTGATGAGATGCATTTTAGTCGTCTTGCTATGTTCCAAGAGGTGCCGTATATCTATCAAGTTTATATTATTTTATATGTCATTACATTCAGGAGATTTTGAAATGCTTACACACGAATGAAGCCATCTTTCTAGCCCTGTCCTCATATTGTTGATACTTCTGTACTTCCCTGGTGCGCGAGTGTTCTGGTACACTCTGCACTATATCACTGAAAATCAACAGGCAGGCTGTTGAAACTTTGAATACCCATGTTTACTGTCAACCTCATGAGGAATGGATCCATGCAACTTTTCATATTTCGGTGCTTGGTCAAGTCATGCGGAGGTGGCCTGTTTCAAAATATATATATGTATGTGTGTGTGTATACACACACACTACTTTATCATTCTAAATATATTCATATACTATATCTAAGATTTTCCAAAGCAAGTTATATGAAAAACTTGCATGTGAGTCCATAGTTTTTTTGTGTATTTTGAAAATACCTTCATATTTATACGTATAAAACAACAGGCTACAGAGACAATACATACTGCCCAAAAAGTAAGATATATACTACCCAAATATTCTTATATACTACTCCCTCCGTCCCGAATTACTTGTCGCGGAAATGAATAAAAATGAATGTATCTAAAACTAAAATACATCTAGATACATCCATCTCTGCGACAAGTATTTCCGGACGAAGGGAGTACATACTAAACGTATATACTTTTGGTTTGATAAATACTACATACAACATAGAAAACTCATGTGAGGGTAACTACCATTGGTTGTAGAAAAATTTTGTATAGGACAAATATTTGCTACAACCGGTGGTAGTTACCATGAAAGTTGTCAGAATCGAGATTCTGAATCGGACCGGAACTCTGTTGGTAGGATCGTGAGTCGTAAAATCATAACTAGTAGGATCATAAAAACTTAGATTCTATGAGCAAAATCATAGAATCGAAGGGGTTAGTTTGCATCGTAAGGTCGTAAGATTCTAAGACTTGAGTCATGGTCTGACAACCTTGGTTATCACCATTTGAGTTTTGTATGTTGTTTGTAGTATCTATCAAATCAAAGAGTAGGTAGTATTTATACTACTTTTAGGTACTATGTATCATATTTTGAGTATGTTCCTTTTTACGTACTATTTCATAAATATAATAAAAAAGCCAACTTGCATTTTTTTTCATGTAACTCATATATTTAGAATGATAAAGTAGTATATATAATACCACGTAATAGTATATAAGACAGTAGGGTAACTACCATGGGTGGTAGGATGGATTTTCCAACAATTTCTCTACTTCTGAATGGAAAAGTTCTGAATGGAGAAAACGATAATTTGATATATGTCCATCTCAAAGTAGCACCGGGTGAGACAGTGTCGATGCCTACAAACGGAAAATAGCAAAGGGCCAAAATCATGTAAAATACTCTAGATACATCCAACGGAGACTCCATGAGACAAACACGAGACAAACCAAGATTCTCGTAAAAACATGCATTAATTTTTTTGGTCTGTCTAGGAGATGTGTCATAATTATTGTACATCTAAATGACTCAAATAACATGAAAAGGGAAAAAAATACACATGAATCTCTTCGTGTAATTAATGACATAGGATTTAGATGTACAATACTTATGACACATCTAGTAGATGTGGTTTAGCAAAATTGTTTTTTCTAATGTCATACCCGAGCCGCCGCCATGGCATGTGCCTCCCCCGAGCGGCCCTCCTCTATTCTCTTTCTCTTTTGCGCCTACCTCACGTGCTTCTCCCTCTAGTAACACGCCACAGGATGCACCTCCCCCAAGCTCGAGGGCCACCATATGACTCCGACCACCGTTGCCACACTTTCGGTTAAAGGATGGATGCTGAGGGAGAGTTGGGGTGGATGCAACAACAACACTACCGTATGTTGTGGGCCGTGACGTTGTTGCTAGCGGAGCGGCGATGATGCCCATGAAGAAGCTAAAAGTGTGTTATATCAATCAAAGGGGGTGATTGGGCGATTTTTACACTAAGGGGGCACTAGATGCACTTATAGAAGGGAAGCGGCTGACAATGCTGCAAGGCGTCACAATGCTACAACTGGACGTCGCTGAGCGTGGCATTTGCAACATCCTTGCATGGGGTGTCGGTGATACGATCCCGTAGGAGATGTTTCCGTGGACGTCAGTGTTGCGTGGCAGCAGGGGTTGGGTGCAATGTGGGTATTATTGCGAACGCAACATGGCTCATGTTGCAAAGCGCTCGTCGTGCAAATCTCGAGTGGTGGCAGTGTGCTCTTGTTACCGCTCAGAGCAGATGCGCATAATAGTGGTGGCGGGCCCAATCAAGATTGAGTAGGTTGCGGTCGGGGTATGCTTTGAAGCCTTGGCATCGATGTTTGTGGCGATCGTGGGTCTTTATTATGGATGTTTGTGGCGATCGTGGGGCTCTATTATGGTGGTGGTGTGCGTTGGCTTGGGCTCATCTCCATGGTGTTACTACGGCTCAATTGATGGCCTCTAGGATTATTCGACCATGGTCTGCTATTGTCTATGCAACCTGGCCTCGACTCGCTCTCTGTTGGCAATGGTTGGGGCCTTTCTCAGGGCCTCAAATAGGTGGAGGGGATTACGGCTCTGTATTGAAGACTTATTTTTTATGGGATTGATGGATACCGACGATGATGGCGCATTGGCACCCTCTTCCTTTGGAGCGGTCGCCGAAGAGTTCCTCCTCTCCACTAGGTCATGGTTGGTTCGTTCATTCGTTGCCATGGGGAGGTTGTAGGTGTGACCGACCTTCTCCCAAGGTTTGGCTGCGGGGCTTGGACGCTTGTGGGTAGAATTTTAAATCTTTGAAAGGGGTTGGTGTCGGCGGAGACGACACCCAGGGGCGTCATTTTTCTTCTTGAAAGCGTGCGTGAAGAACTCGCTCACTCATCTCCGGGTTGTGGGCATGCTCACGAAGTTCGAGCTGCCCGGTATTGGCAATATTGTTCTTTCTTGTTTCTTTTCTCTTTTTGGCAGCTTGCGCTCCCTCTTGTGTATAAGAGTTAAGTTTTACCGGCAATTCAAACTTTTTTTTGCGGGGCAATTCAAGCTTTGACAAATACTCCTTCCATTCGGTATTATAAGATGTTCTAAATTTCTTCTAAATTTGATGTAGACACGATTTAGTGTTTTTGTTCATTTATTTCAGACTATATGTAGTTTTATTTAAGGGAATGAAGGAAGTAGCATATTTGTTTGCCATTTTTCTAACCTTCTTAAGTTCAACCTATGTTTACAACTATCAAAGGTAAATGATCTGATTTAACAATTGACCAATCTCTCTCGTTCTCTATCTACCTCTACCTATTGTTTATTTACTTTTTGTTACTAATAAAGAAAATGCGTATTTTTGGCCCTTCATGCTATTTTGCAGAAAAGCCTCTGGTGTTTCTCATGATCAACCTGTGGTCTATTTTTAAGTCGTCTTTTTCTTTTTTAGAAAACCTCCTGATATTTATGGTAATCAACCTGCAGATCAATTTTAAGTTAGATTTTCATTTTTCAGGAAATCCCTGATATCTGGATTAATCAACCCGTGGTACATATCAAATGCTTTTAAGAAATATTTGTATCGTTTAACCCTAACTTTAAATTTAACATATTATATATGGAATTTGATTAAAAAGTGTAGAATTTAAATATGATGATATTTTACATGTTAACCATTTTCATTAGTGCATGATCCTCTTACTTTCATACTAATGCTGATCTTGATTGGAAATGAGTAACTCAGCAAAACCGGGATTGAAATTATATAAAACCACACATGCATGCCTTGCCAAGATCTCACAGAAAAAGTAGATTTGTGTGTGTGTGCGCACGTGCGTGTGCGCGCGCGTGCGTGTGTGTGTGAGAGAGAGAGACGCCTTAGGGTTGACAACATCCACACGCCTCAGGGTTGACAGCATTAAGGCCACCGTCGATAATTGGTAATGCTAATGAATGGCAGCACATCATGTGTTCAAACAAGGACATGGACATATTGGGGCTTTTATGGTTATTGGATTAGGGGAATGTGGTACTTTTTTCTTCCATTACAATGCACGGGTTTTTTTGCTAGTCTACTAAAAATGCAATAATATTAAAGGAGGAGTAGAGAGGGATAGAGAAAAAATAGTTCTCCACGTGTGCCAGGACGCGGCGTAGTCAATATCCCTGATGTAGGCAACCATATGGCTTATGCGATGTCTCATGTGGGCAATAATTGTCTATATTCCTTTCCCTCTCTTTCTTTTCTTGTGAAAATATATATTCCTTTCTTTCTTGAATTTATTGTTGGTTGTTGAGAAATCCAATACTACTTTCTTAATGTGCAATATATATAGACATATGTGAAAATGATCATGTACTATTTTTTTGTGTTACTAGTGGTAGCTCCGATAGAGAAGCACGGGCGTTCGCGATGTGGCCACAATCAGCGCGTTCGGGAAGTAGGGCGCTGGCGGGGAGTGTGTTCTTGAGGCATGCTAATTTTGTTAGGGTGTGTACAGTTTTTTTTTTTCCGTTGAAACGCATGACATATTAGTTTTCTTAACATAATACAAACGTAAACGCTTAAATACACGCGTATACATTCGTCC
Organism: Hordeum marinum; assembly: GCA_022496015.1. Taxonomy (NCBI): domain Eukaryota; kingdom Viridiplantae; phylum Streptophyta; class Magnoliopsida; order Poales; family Poaceae; genus Hordeum; species Hordeum marinum. The sequence continues at coordinate 519,057,037 of CM039673.1, forward strand.
TTATGAACGGACTGACATATTTGTTAATTGAGAAACAATAGCAGTGTAGTCGTTCAATCCTTGAACCAGAGGAGGCATGTAGATTTAAACTCTATTTACAAACTCTTTCCATGTAAATATGATGGTCATTTTTATTTACCGATGACCAGTTTATATGTACACTGGCATAAAATATTGCGTGCAGCTAGGTTTTAGTCGACTAAGATTTAATCAAGTCTCAATCGACTAAGATTTAATCAAGTCTCAGTCAAGTGATATAATACATAAGAAAATAAATTGAAAATAAATTTCTTGTAAGAAATCTTCATGCAAGACAACAAATATATTTTGCACCCAACCCTTCCGTCTATTAAGAGACCCATCAAATTATAGAACTGTAAAAGATGGTTTAAAAACATCGGTAAAATATTTGCAACAATTTTACAGAATTGCTTCTGTTTATTTACAACTTCTTCTTGTCCAAGGAACGTACGAGCCTCGAGGACACAAAGCCTTGAGAAAGAAGTCGATAGACATCAGTTTTACATCGAATGGATTCTCTACGTTCCACCTATCCAAACAACCCCTTATATTCACCCGGCCGGATCACGCACCCACGCACGCAAAATTCTGGTCTAGGTAGATAGCAAGTCCTCCGTCAATTGTTCGTCGTCAACCTCAACCCTCGATCGATCTCCCTTGGATCATGTCGACGTCTGAGGCCGAGCTGATGTCCGCCCTCCGCGCCGCCGGCCGGAAGCACCTCTCGGCGTCCACCGTCGCCCGGCGGCAGGAGACCGGCTCCCACCTGTTCCGGATCGCCAACTACGCGGAGATCAAGGCGACGGTGGCCAACCGCGAGCACGTGGAGTCGAGCACGTTCACCGTCGGTGGCCACGAGTGGCGGATCGACTGCTACCCGAACAGCTGCGTGAAGCCGCACAACGGCTGCATCTCCCTCTTCCTCCGACGCACCAGCGGCGCCCCCACGTTTCTCCGGCGCACCACCACCAGCGGCGCAAAGGCCGACGACGTCGCCACGGCGTCCATCAAGTTCAGCGTGCTGGACCGGGACGGGAACCCGGCGCGCACCCAGAGCGCGCCGCAGCGCCGGTTCGCGAGCGGCGACGACTGGGGCTGGAAGGACTTCATGAGGAGCGACGATCTGGACAAGGACAAGGAGAGCTACCTCAAGGACGACTGCCTGATTGTTCTGTGCGACGTCACCGTCGACCTCGGGCTGCGCACCGACAGCTGCGCCGACGTCGCCGCCGCGCCGGAGCCGACGGGCGAGTGGCCGGCCCCGCCGTTCGAGCTGGACGGGGAGCTCACCAAGGTCATCTGGAGGAAGCAGAGGGCGGACGTGAGGATCGAGGTCGGCGGGGAGACGCTGGCGGCGCACCAGTGGATGCTGGAGGACCGGTCCGCCGTGTTCAAGGAGGACCTCACGCTCGCCTTCGCAGGCAAGAAGACTGCCGAGCTGCGCGTCGACGACATGGACGCCGAGGTGGCCAGGGCCCTGATCCGGTTCATCTACACAGACACGCTGACGGCCGACATGAGGCAGCAGCTGGACGCGGCGGCGGCCACTGCGGAGCGTCTGCTTGTGGCGGCGCACAGGTACAAGGTGGAGAAGCTGAAGCAGATCTGCGAGGAGGCGCTGTGCCGGCACATCGGGATGAGCTCCGTGGCGGCCACCCTGGCGCTAGCGGAGCGGCACCGGTGCCCAGTGCTGAAGAAGGCGTGCATGCAGTTTATTTCTTCTCCCGCTAATCTGGTGGCGGTCGTCGCGACCGATGGCTTTGAGCAGTTGAAGACGGGTTGCCCCCCTGATCTGGTCGAGCTCATGGCCAAGAACTTGGCCAAGCTTGGAGCACTAGATCAGTCCACGTTCGTACCATTTACTTCCTTCTAGCCATTTACTGTAGTTTATTTTCTTTTCTTTTGAAAATATTATAGCCATTTAGTTACCATATACTACTCCCTCCGTTCTTATATACAGTATAAGTCCTACAAACTACGTACGGATGTATATAGAAAGTAGATACATTCATTTTGCTTTGTATATAATTTATGATAAAATCTTTAGAAATACTCATATTAAAAAATAGAGGGAGTAGTATATATATGATCGTAATAGATTAGCTAAATACTCGTGCATTGTAATGGAAAGAACTTTATTCAAATGGTTCAGCGTACAATTCTTTTGATTGGGTTGAGATTAAGATGTGTTGTCGGGGGGCAAACCAGGATATGATGTTTTTGAGATTTGTGTACTTTCAAGAGAGTTGATTTTGTATTTTGCTTGCAATAGATTTCTTACTATTGGGCATATCTCGATGGAAGAGGTGGAAACGAAACCAACAAATTCCCCTCTAATAATAGATAGACATGTATCCTTTACAATGTTAAATGGGCAGTGATAGGCGAGGGTCGCCGCGCACCCGTTCGATTTGTCTAATAACACCAGCTTCCACCGCTAGGGTGCTCAGAGAAAACAAAACTCAACAACAACAACAAAAAAAGTGTCGTCGGTTGTAACAAAACACAAACACGGTTTTAGCAAAACACATCACCGGTTTGTGGGACCAGAGCCAAAAGATCGCTAGCGATCGCGTGTGGCCAAAGTTTCCACCGAACACAAATTGGCAAATCAACATCAATTGAGCCATATTTTTACTATAAACTTGATCAGGCAACAAGTTTGACTTAAGACATGATTTATAGGTAATGTAAACCCAAATAGTGGGGGTAACATTATTTGACACAAAACTAGTAGTATACGTGCTTCCGAATGTACTCCCTCCATCCGGAAAAGCTTGTCGCGGCTTAGTTTAATTTTTTTTGCAAAAAATCCTTGGGATTTTAAATCCATTGCAAACATACCCTTCTCCTTCATTCCTCCCTTGCGAGACGCCACCGCGAGCCATCGTCAGGTCCAGCACCGCCAACCATGTATGCCTCCCAATTACACCATCACTGTCCTCCTACGTCGCTGCCAGGGAGACAACCGCCGTCGCCCACCTGCGTAGCTCAACCACTGTTGACCCACCTCGCCCACCGCCGCCCACAGCTGGACCACCTCCTCCCCGAGCAGACTAGGAGCTCCGCCTCACCGAGAGCTACGCCATCCTCGAGCCACGCTTGCTGGAAAGCCATCGATCGATGAAATTGCCGTCGTCTCCTCCAACTCCGACCATCGCTTCCCCACACGAGGTCGATGTCGTCGCACCTTCCCTAGCTTCCCGGAGCCATTCAAAAGAATCGGGGTCATCTGCTAGTCCTCCAGGCCACTTTCCCCTCCTCGCTTGCTATTACTCCTGGCCGTCGTGGTTCGCCGCTCGCCGCCACTGGAGCTCGTCACGTGGCTCATCCGGTGAACAAAAATCAGTGGCACCGACACCCAAGTGTCGCCCACGCTCGGGCGCGTGCACGCTCGCCCACACTCCACGCTCGTCGATGGAGCTTGTATTGCTGCCTACCTTCGTGCTAATGTTGATTCTCTCTGAAAAGTTGTTGTATCCATTTCTACTGTTGTTATCCTCTCTAATACAAGCACTAATTAAATCGAGAGAACAAAAGAAAGGAAAAATCCAAAGAAAAAAAGACCTAAGATACTTTCTGTTGATGGAGAAGTAGAGAAGAAAATGGCTAGATTGCAATTCTTACATGGAGAGTTTAATTCAGTGACCAATTTCATTTTAATTCACTCAATGTACATGGAAAATTTAATTCAGTGATTAAATTCAGTTTACTTCAGTCAATGTACACTGTTGTGTGGGATCCAGTGACTAAATTCAGTGAATGATCTAAACAAGGGTGATCTGTTGGTAAACTGCATCCACATTGTAACAAATGCTATATGGAATTAGTGGGGAGTGTGCTATCTGTTTGTGGTGTAAAAAAAGGTAGATCTTTTTCCGTATACATGCATGTAATGGTGGAGTATAATGTCCGAAAAACATGTGAATCTGAACTCTGAAACTGTTACTTCAAGCCATATTTTCATGTATGCCCTAAAAGTGTTGTTGTTAATTTTTCTCAAGAAGCTCAAGAAGTTGATGCACAAGGTAAACTAAATAGGAATGAGTTCTCAGACAAGGAGAGGTTTGGTGTTTGTTTTGCTTTGCTAGTAGTCGAGCTCAGAGATGGATCAATTCACCTGTATGAGAAGGTGCTCATTGCAACTCTGTTGAATGCTCAACAACAAACAGTTCTAAGAGACGCCAAAAAAACTAGCCTTAGGCCAAGAAATTAATGTATCAAGCAAGGAGGGGAATAGTGGTAGGAAGGGAAGAGAGTTAGATCTGTCGAGAACAACGACAATCCCACGGAACAGAAGAAAAACAATCTGATCTCTTGCAAGGTGTTTAGGTGTTCCCCGCTTGACCCTACACGACATGTTTCAATTGAAAGAGCTGAATCGCATCATGAACATCGTCAAGCCCTCCCTCGAGCCACAGAACAAGATAGCGAGACTCAAGTTCTGCATATCCATGATGGATGATAAATGGATATCAACTCCTTGGCCTAGTTTCAAGTCAATGAACAACATGGTACACATATATGAAAAAATGGTATGACATGACCGGACTCAAGAATTGTTACTATGTACTGCCTGGAGAACCTGAACTTGAGCGCATTCTGTCCAATACTAACAGCATTGAGAAGGTAATGTTCTTAATGGTTGTGGCCAAGCCTCGATACAACGGTGAAGAGGAGGTGACATTCGAGGGAAAGATTGGCACTTGGGCGTTTGTGGTTGAGATCGAGGCACAACGAACCACTCAAAACAGAGATAGACGAACGATGAAGCTGAAACCATTGAAAGTAACCATACCTGTCTGCAGAGATTACCTAATCAATAAAGTTATCCCAGCAATCCAAGACAAGTGGCCCGATGAAAGCACAAATGCTCCCTTGGTGGTTTTGATGATTAATGACAACATACATTGTATCTTGGACTAACAGTTTTATCAAGTACTCCCTCTGTCCCATAATATAAGAGCGTTTTTGACACTAGTGTAGTGTCAAAACGCTCTTATATTACGGGACCGAGGGAGTATATATCAGGAAAAGTTCAATGATTGGATTAGCTAGGAAACATGATGAGGAACCCCTGGATGCAAAGCAATCATATTGGAAAAATCTTAAAGACTCTACATTTTACTTTTAAGTGGTTTGAGCACATTGAGTCTATAGGAAAAGCAATACTATCAAGAGGGGATGACGTACTAATGATGATCTGGTTGCTCAAGTGCTTAGAGATACACTACCAAAAGCCTCAAACACTTCCTCACAAAGAATTTTGTCCAAAACACTAAACTGGCGTTTTGGTGCCACCAAGATTTCCATTTTGGTCTCACCGAGTCAGTCCGAGACAGAACCCTAAGCCAAACCCTAATTTCTTGGTGTAACCGAGACTGCATCCAATGGAACCGAAAAAGCAGTGACCAAGTTTCTGTGGTCGAGATTTTGAGTTTCGGAATTTCCAAGATTTAATTTTCGGAGCCACCGAAGTGATGGAACTTCCCAGGTTAAGCTGAATCTATCTCACCGAGTAGTTTCGTTCGGTCTCACCGAAAAGCCAAAAGTTGGGACTTTTTGCACTATTCGGTAGCACCGAGATTTCTCTTTTGTGTCACCGACTTGGGAAATAACGTTGTAACAGTTGGATTTTTGGTGAAGGCTAATATACCCCTCCACCACCCTCTCACTCGTGGAGAGAGCCCTCAGGACAAACCAGCACTTCCACCATTCCTTTTCTAAGAGAGAACCACCTACTCATGTGTTGAAATCAAGGGGTTCCACTCAAACTAATAGATCCTTGATTTCTAGCCTCCCAAGTTGCTTTCACCCAATCATCCTCTTCTATCAAGCAAAATTCTGTGAGAGAGTGATTGAGTGTTGAGGAGACTATCTTTTGAAGCATAAGAGCAAGGAGTTCATCATCAACACAACATCTATTTCCTTTTGGAGAGTGGTGCCTCCTAGATTGATTAGGTGTCGCTTGGGAGCCTCTGGATCGTGTGTAGTTGAACCAAGGAGATTTTACGGGCAAGGAGATCAAGATTTTAAGGGCAAGGCCTACTTTGTGAATATCTACACCGAATGAGCTAGTCCTTCATGGGCATAAGCCATGGTGGAATAGACAAGGTTGATTCTTTGTGGACCCTTCATGGGTGGAGCCCTCAGTGGACTCGTGCAATCATTACCCTCCGTAGGTTGAATTCTCCATCAATGTGGATGTACGATAGCACCGCCTATCGAAACCGTGCCAAAAATCTATGTGTCTTCTTTGCATTTGATCTTCCTATCTCTACCATCCTTTACTTTATTGCACTTGTGTGATATTTATTTTCTGCTGCTCAATCTCTAGATACACATGTGTAGGAGTCTTTGGATGTATCTTAACCTGTGCAAAAAGATGTCTAAAACTCACGGAAACTAAAAGTGCACCTTTAACTGGTTAGTGTCTATTCACCCCCCCCCCCCCTCCCTAGACGCCACTTCTCGATCCCACACCCGACGATGATGAAGGAACAACAATATTCATTCAACGGGATAATACAAGACCACATGTCCTCCCTAACGATGCAGGTTTTCGAGAAGCCGTGGAACAAATAGATCTAGACATTTGATTGCTTCAACAACCTCCAAATAGCCCCGAGTTCAATATTTTAGACCTATGCTTCCACTGCTCTCTCCAATCACTAATCGGCTGTAGAGCGCCTATGAATATCGGAGAACTGGTACGTGGTGTAGAAGAGGACTTTGAGAAATGTGATGCCCATAAGTTGTTCAAAAGCTTTATCACATTGCAACGGTACTAGGGAAAAGCTTATACATGGAGGCTTATGGGTAGCGTGTTTTTTATCAGGGCGCTACTGCTATTTTACAGTAGCGCCGGTTCTCGACCTGCGCTACTGCCATACTCTTAGCAATAGCGCTTCTCCCTGCAAACGCGCTACTGCTACGCGAACAACACCTTAGTTACCAGGCTTATCAGAATAGCAGCGCGGCCCGGCGAAGCGTGCTACTGTGATTAGCTTAGCAGTAGCGCGTTCTGGTGAACCACGGTACTGCTAATACTAGTGTATCTTCTCCGGCCCACTTGCACGGGCTCACTCTCCTCTCTCCCACTCTACCTCTCTATACCGTTGCTTCCCCTGCCCGCTGCCGACGTCGTCGTCTCGCATTCCCGTCGGCCACTGCTACCGCCGTTGCCTCGCCAGCCTGCCCGCGGTATGTCTCCCTCCCACCCCCTCCCTTCTCCCTCCCACCCTCTCCCTCCCACCCTCTCCCCCTCCCTTTCTCCTCCCACCCTCTCCATCCATCCCTCTCCCACTCTCCTCGATGACACGCGAGGAGGAGCGCAAGGGGAGGGTCGGCTCTACCATTTGCCCATGTAGTGATGTAGTAGACCAGTTGATGGATAGATAGATAGGTTGCTGGTTTCAGTTAATGTAGTACAAGAGTTGAAGATGGGAGATGCACTGGAACATGTAGTGATTTTGGTTTCAGTTAATGGGATAGTTTCAAATATATTATGAAAATTTGAACTAGGTAAAAATTTAAACTAGGTAAATTTTTAACTAGTATATTACATAGTACTACATGAGATAAGAAGATGCACTAGTACTTTAAGACAAGAATTTCAGAAGTTTCATTATAAATTTAGATATAAATTTTAAGATAAGAAGTTTTATTATAAATTGAGATTGAATTTCAGAAGTTTCATTATAAATTGAGATATAAATTTTTAGATAAGAAGTTTCAAGAATATTATAAATTGAGATTGAATTTCAGAAGTTTCATAATAAACTGATATAGAAATTTTAAAAGTTTTAAGATAAGAAGTTTCATTATAAATACCTCATGCATTATATTTTTTTAGTAAAAAAATAGGTCTAGATTTTTTTAGTAAAAAATAGGTGATTTCGGTCTATCGTTGCTCCTTGTATGACTTTCATGTGTGTTCTTGATGGAGGAATCCCGACTGTTGTCGTGGGGGTCACTTCTTCTTCTTCTCTTCTTGCGATATATACCTCGGTATAATACGCAAGGAGAGAAGAAGAGGTGCGATCATCACCGACGTTCGAACTATTAGTGTGAGAGAGTGTCCACAAACATACACGACCATATCAGTGTGAGAGAGTACGCACCAACACACCATGAGATATGAGAGTTTTTTAAGGAAAACCTCGACAGACCGAAAGTCAACCGATATTGAATTAGGTCTATTTGGACATGTGTGTATGTTATTACAGGGAACACCTCCTAGTGCCTATGTTTTGCCGGAATTTAATTCATTTCCGTTTCGGCAAATTTCAGGCGCTCAATATGTCTTACTTTAGTAATGTTCATGCCGAATTTTTGAATGATGAACACAGGAAATGTCTGACGACGATAGGATCCATGAATATGAACTCTACGGTGAAGATTAGGGTCTGTGGGATAGGCCTCACCTGCGAGATGGAAGGTTCTTCACCATCAAGCTTGACGAGACCTTTGATGTTTCTACGGTACGCAACAATGACAAGTATTTTTTCGTAATTAATCGTGACTTCTGTTTCTTGGCTTCAACGTGATTTCTGTTTTATACAATTCGACTAGTTCATCCCCTGCCATGCAAGACGGTATGTCTTGGAGAGGCTTGGTTTCGAAGACCACGAGGATATGAAGACGAGGAGAGCTACCCTGAGGACTAAACATGGTCACACATTTCTGGTTAAAGTAATGAATGTAGTTAATAACTTAGAATTTGGTTGCTTAAATTGGGAAGCTCTAGCCAAGGCATGTGGATTTCAAGAGGATATGAAAATAACCTTCGATCTTCGTCCTGAAGATCATATTGAAGGTAATATCGACATTTGGGTGGATGTCGATATGCTTCCAGTTTTACCTCCATGTGAGTTTCTCAACCATATTTGTTAAGTAGTTTATATTGTTTATTTAAAAAAAAGTTGGTGTTCTTTCCTACTTAACTTGATTATCTTTAATTGCCAGCTTATTTCTCTTCTTCACCAAAAATTCAAAAGATAGTAGATTAGAGCTACTACCGTCATGGCTCCGAACTAACTTGGTTCGAGATAAATCCAAATAATTCAGAAACAAATTCAATTTGTTTCTAAATTTGAGGGAGTATAATAACAGTAATTCAGAAACAAATTCATCCATATCCTTATGAATTTAGAGTAGATGACCAATTCTACTTTGCTACCTTTACACAAATTTAGTCTATGAGTACTCAGAAACAAATGTTCAGAAACAGATTTAGTCTATAAATTTTCAGTCTTATCTGACATTTGGTAGTTAAAAATAATTGCGCAGTCTAAGCCAATGTCAGAAGCAGTAACTTATGTCAAATGTGACAGTCTAAGCAAGAAGCAGCAGCAACATATGGTTTTAGATCAACATGGAGGGCTCCACAGAGATCAAAATGTACTCTTGTAGATTAGCATCACAATGTGCTCGTGTAGATCAACAGGGAGGGCTCCAGAGAGATCAAAATGCTTTTAGATTAGCAACTCTCTCAGGGAGGCATTAGTTCACAAGTTAGTAGGTTCAAACTTGAAGCATCAAAATGTACTGATGTAGATCAGCAGGAAGAGCTTGCATATGATCCATATGGCAAGGGTAGCTTGACGCCATTACGAAGACCTAGCGGTACATCCGCTCGGCGCCGCACAGCCTCCCTGAGAGCAGTGAGTGAGCGAGTGGCATCAGTTAGTGAGCTCAAATCCAGTTCAGTCAATAGCAGGATAGAGCAGTGGAGTGTGACATCAGTGACATCGGTCAGTAACACAAGCTCAAATTCAGTCAAAAGCAGAGTGGGAGAGGCAAATTCAATAAAATGTGATGGCTCGGTGGAGTGTGGATTCGTCCGAGTGGTCGGGGTGTCATGGTGGGCCGCTAGAGCCCCTGGCGACGCGGCTGGAGCATCGGCCAACCCGGACAAAGACGCCGAGCTCCTTCCAAATGAGCGCGGCCACCTTGTTCTCCCTGAAGCCTGAGCCGAAGGGCCACGGGAGGGAGGGACGGGGACGTGTAGGCGCTACTAGCGGCTGAGGCGAACGCGGGGTGGATGGAGGAGCCTGTCGACGATGCGCTCGGAGACCTCCGGCGGTAGCAGGAGACGAGCTCCTCACCTGAAGACCGGCAACAGCAGCCCCAAGCAGGCGACTGGGCGAAGCAGTTCCAGGCAGGCGACCTGCAGAACCAGCTTTGTATTCTGCGCCATAGACCGAGCACCAGAGAGCCGAAGGGGGAGGATTCCCAAGCAGATCGAAACAAAAATCAAGTTGTGTCCTCGCCATGGTCCACGAGGAACGAGGGGAACAAAGTAAGGGAAGCTGCGGGGGAGGCATGGGCCGAGCGAAGGGGAGCCGAGTTCGGCCCGAGAGAGGAGCAAGGGAGTACGATGAAAAAATACCACAAGGACAGGCTTTTTCGAACAATGGGAATATTTTCTTACTACTCCCTCTGTTCATAAATATAAGGTGTATAGTTTTTAACACGGAAATTAAAGAACACACGTGGAGAAAAAAATTCACAAGTCTTGAACAAAATTACACTTGACTAATTGACATCAAAAAATAGAGTAGCTTGCCTTATATAAGAAAATATAATCAAACCCCTAAAAGAAATATTCAAACAAGTGGTGCAACACAATACACCTTATATTTTTGAATTTTTCTTAAAAATCTATACACCTTATATCAAAAAACGAAAGAAATATAATCTATATTATAACAAAAAAAGTACAGAAATTTATTGTCGAAACACATGCATCCTAAATTTGGAACCAAGCAAATCACTTTAGACGTAACTAACCGTCTTCTAACTTGCTCACTCCTTTTTTTACTAGTAGTGTCAAAATGCTCTTATATTATGAGACGGATGGAGTAAAAAATTGCGGCCTTGCGAACAAAAACCGTGCCAGCAGCAACCTCAAACCTCAAACCGATGAACAACAAATACCACCGAGTTACCAGTTCAACAATGTTACAACGATTACAGGGAGAGGTATTGCTAACCACTTAATTACATACATCCTCAACCCAAGAAATTAGCATTCTTGCTATGAAAGTAAAACCGGGCTAGGCAGCTCATGAACGCGCCCTCCACCTACCTACCTAATCTAGACACACAGAGACAGGCAGTTGGGTTTAAGCAGCATCTAGCCCTTGTTTTTTCCTGTGTAAAACAGCTAGTTTCAATCATGTGAATCAGCTATCACCTCTCTAAGCTACATCTCTCCCTTCACTGTTAGCTGAGAGAGATGTCGATCGGCATAGTGGAGAAGTCTCCTCAACCTCAGAACCATATCACAGTGGAAGGGGAGAGCGCTGCGCCTTTCCGTGTAGACAGGGCTTACCGTCATCCACGAAAGGGCGTGGAGCTCCGCAGCCACTGCTTCCAACACATTGTGCATGTCCATTTCATAATCACGGGCTGACGTTTCATGGCTGATGTTCCTTGCCTGCTTGCTCGTGGTGCTGCCGCCGACCCCTCTGCTCATCTTCTCTTTGACAGTGGCGGTGCCGCCTCCGTAGTAATCAACGATGCTTACAGAGAGAACGGAGTGCCTGTCCTCCTTGGTGAGTTGTGCAGCGTTCTTTCTTACTGGTGGGACCGCTTTGGAAACGACATAACCCATTGCCAAGGGAGTTGCTGTCCCTTTGCTGTGCAATAGGTGGGCAAGTGGTGGGGATTCCGATGTAAGGCATGTTGGAAGCTGTAATGTCGCAGGGGAAAGATACCGCATACTTGGTGATGGAACCAGAAGATACGATGCAGACATTGACCCTATGGACTTGACTGGGGCAAACCCGTCTAAGTAACTAGAAGACCCAGTGCTGCTTTGATTCCCTTCACCTGTAAGAGCCGGGAAAAGGAATATTAATAAATACTATGATACTGTCCTTCACTATGGATTTCCTTAAAAGCATGATCCTTTACTTGATTGGCACACTTAGCACGATCAAGATTTAAAATAAATAATCATATGATGTATTCATATACGATGAGGTCATTTAGTGATGATCATTTACTCACAAAGTTGCCACATTAAATAAAGTAACTTGCAGGTGGAGCTAATAACATCAACATACACAGACAGTACTTACCAGAAGTAGGTCTGGTCGCCAGCAGATCCGCTTGGCATGCAAGATGCAGTGAGCTATCTTGCGAAACTGCAACTAAGCTGATGCTACGAACCAAGTGCAATGAACCCCTTGAACTGTCCATTCCAGTTTGTTCCGCTAGGATCTGCTTTTTGTTGCCTGGCTGACCTTTCGTGAAGCTAGATTTTGAATGAGGGCTGTATAACGTACTTGGTGAGGAAGGCATGTTTCTGTCTTGGATTAAGCCCATATCTTGTTGCTGGAGTGTTGGTCCATTAGAATTTGATGGAATACCATCAGGTATAGATCGCCGTAGCTGCACAGGCCACTTCTTTACCTCGTTGCCACCAAAAGAGTATATTGCCTTTTGCCATTCTGCATAAACAATACATAGCCATTACAAACACATTATGGCCATCAAATAAAAAGTAAAGAGCTAATGATCAAATTGATTAGTACCCTGGATTTCAAGTTCAAGGAAACCTCCAATACGGGTTATTATTACATCTCTTGATCTCGTATTGCTAGCCTCTGGTGAAGACGACATTATTTGACAACCCTGCTGCAGAATTTGAATGAATAGGCTTTGGAGGACTTTAGTGTCTTGGCGACTACTGATACCACCAAAAGGAAATATTAAGCTGTCTAATAACTCTCCTCTAGAATCTGTCCAGATGCATACTAACCATCGCCAGTCCTCAGTCCAGCCATAACAGCAATGAAGACTTGTACCACTGTCATTCTCAGACCCTTCAAGTAGCGGGCTTGCTCCACTATCACTGCCACCTGATATTGAGCTGTAAGCCCTGCTGCTACTTGCATCAACTCCAAATCTTGAAGATTCCATTGTATCATTGTAATCAACTGCCCCAGGCTCCGCCAGAATGAAAAGTGGCTCAAAAGCATACTTCCTATCATCCTGAGCACATAATTCTGGGATTTTGCTTGGATCAGGCAATCCTACAGCACGGCCAGGTTGCCATGAGTTGTCCCATGATACTGACCTCATGGATGCATCAAACTCTGTTTCTCTAGAGAGAGTTTGTCCAGACATCCGAGGAACTAGACATTCTTTCCAAAGGGTAGGACCAGGAGATGCAGTATGCATCATCGTGGACTGAGGCCTACTCATATAAGTAGGTGACTGGAACATGTCACTTGTGGAAACAAACCGTGGGATCCGCCGAGCCTTATTGTACACAGTGAAAGCTATGTCCTTGAAAGCAGCAAGCTCATTTGGTTTATGGAGTCTCAGTAAAGTTTCAACAGTAACAATCTGCAAGACAAGCTTTGGTACGCTGAACCCAGAGAGCATTACAACATTGGATGCTGATGCTTCATCAGCAGAAGCACTGCTGTTTAGAGCTTTGGCAACCTGGGTATATAGGAATGATTTCCTTTCCCTCTCTGACGATAAGATAGACCCAAGGGCAACAGAACTTTCTACCAGTGTCTGTAGGACTGCAGATGGTTCAGGAAATGGGCAGACCACATAAACTACCTGCGTACATAATGGACCATGGGTGTTAAAATAGATTCGCATTGCTGTTTTAGGAAAAAATACCAACTTAAAAGTTCATTTTTGTTGCACAGCACTGTTTCAGGCAAAGCATGAAAGAAATATCAATTCATCCACCTAGAGGCCATCGTGCATCTGACTGAATGATTAGAAGTTTCGAACATGTGATCTTTAAATAAATACAAGTGAATAGAAATGATGGATCATTTATGCATCCAAAAAACTTAAAAATTGGGTTAAGATATATCTCCAAAAGAATTGGTATATATGTGAAGTGTACTCCAATGGTGGCATTTATTAGTAACAAGTGCAGAATAATAATGGCAGCCTACAAAAATTGTCATAAAAGGAAACAAATAATAATACATCCCATGACAAGAGCCTCAACTGGATCAAGAAAATAGGAAAGCTGTATTTGGACAGAATGGGAATGACAGAAGCAACATGTCTACAAAGTAACAAATCATATACAAAACAACGATGATAAGCAAATTATCATTATCTGATTAAAGAAACATCCTACACTAAGTTGACTACTAATGTGTATTTTTCGTTTCGCTATTCCTTTTGTACAAGTATTTATGAGAATATTTATTTCAGCTTCTCTGTGCTGGTTCTCATAAAAAAGATGAGGAAAAGGAACACTGATCAGAGAAGATCAAATAACGAGAAGAATACACGAATAAAACCATGCAGAGTATCATCACAGAACAATACAAGAAGTGAGACACGCGTCTGTTGTTTTGGAAGTCCCTTGGATCAAAGAAGTGGAGAAGGAAGAAAAGGTAAAAGGCCTTACAGTGCAAGGCATGTTACTGCTCTCTTTCTGGTTTGTAGAAATGTTTAACGTAAGCTTTATATCCTTAATTATCCTTGCCAGAGATGATACAAAGCTTTTCACACTCCAACTTTTTGAAAGAGCTTGAAAGTATTCAGTTACTGAGCTGATAGAGACCGAGTGGCTGCCGCTAGTCTTCAATTGATCAGGACACTCAACGAGAACAAGTCCTGAAGGCAGATATTTGCCAGGAGATTGTTCTATTTGCCCCCCACTGTGTTGTGGTGAATGAGTACCCAGTTTGCAAACTTCATAAACTATAAGAATGAAAATAGATAAAAGTAAGGAATAAAGTTTGAAACAAAATGAATTAGTATAATTATATGGAGATTATGAGATTGTTAATCTATGACTAAATGACAAGTCCCCCCAGTAATGATAAAACATTGCTATATTCTTTTGGTTGTTTATATCTATTACAATGATGTGATCAAATAGAACGAAATCAATTGTATTGCAACCATGAAACCATATCAATATCTATATCTATATCTATATCTATACCTGCTAATAAAGCAAGGTGATATTCTTGGTTTCGTCCCGTGATTTACTTTTTTTCCTATGGTAATACTTTTTTTAGCAACCTGTCATACGTTACATGCAAACGAAGCCGACACGTTGTCCTACGTTACGTGCAGGATTCAGACTCCAGGGATAACTCCCGTTAAAAAACAAACCGGAAAACTCTGAAACTTATATATAAATATGATACTAATCCCTACTACAAATAGAACAGACACGTACAGAATCCCTTCGATTTCCTCTTATATCGAAGGAACACGCCGATGCATCGCGGCAGAAACTCGCCAATGCCGTCGGGCGTGCCGTCCTCATGCCTGATGCTCTCCCTCCGCCTCACAGACAGCCGGACCGTCGTCGGTCTTGCCGGCATGGACCCGGTCCATCGTGATCGCCGCCGGCCGCTGTTATGGTCGTGCTCAAAAAGGATGTCGTAGAGGCGCTGGGTGCCATGCGCGGCCATGACTGGATGGTCTGATCTTCCCGGCCAGGTCTCATCTCAGGATGGCAATGAGCTCGCATGCCTGGCAGCCACCGCTAGGGACTGCGTCCGGCAATCCAGCCATCGCGCGCTTGGTGGCAATAGCCAAGGCAGCAAGGCTGGCAGCAAGGCAGACGGGATAAAAAGGAGGAAGATGAGACCCTTGGTTGCAGAGACATCACAACATCCTAGAAATCGTCCTCCCATGACGGTACGGATTAACATGCCGAGATCTTTGCTCTCAAAGGCGGCGGTGTGAGGGCAGATTGAAAGTGCTTGGATGCATCCTACTGACCACGTCATCTGCGCATCGTACTCATAATAGTTCCCAGGTGTTGGTCAACCTTTTTGCTCTCACGGTTACACCGACCCATGGCTGCATATGGTGGTCATAGACCAAGCTATTCAAGAAGGGATATGAAATTCGTCCAACTGCCTAGATCTAGGCTTGTGGATGCATGGCGTCTTCCTGCCCGACGTCGTCGGCGTGCACACAGGATTGTCTCCATCCACGTAACGTGATCATGCTAATGATGAGAGCTCAGATTTTCAACCACTCTTTATTTATTTTTCCTTTGAGTCTTGCAGCATCAGGGCGGTGTGGCACTTGATCTTTGTGTGTGTGCATGCCTGGAAATTGGATGTGCTGCTGCTTACTCACTAAAATTGTACTCCCTCCGTTCCTAAATATTTGTCTTTTTAGAGATTCAACTATGGACTACATACGAAGCAAAATGAATGAATCTACACTCTAAAGTATGTCTATATACATCCGTATGTAGTCCATAGTGAAATCTCTAAAAGGACAAATATTTAGGAACGGAGGGAGTAGATATTTGTGATGAGGTGTTTTTTGGTTGTCTGCGCTACTTGCTTCTTATAGATGTGAATTTCTACATCTTGCAATTGCTAATGCAAAAATATTCAGATTTTTTATATTCCAGACCTAATTTGTGATGAGGGTGAAAAAAGATAAACCATGGAGATATGGAAGTCTTAAGACATGCTAATTTAGCTCAGGGTCTACGATATATATTATCCCGTTGCAACGCACGGGCGTGTGTGCTAGTAATTTGTTAAAGTGTTGTATTAAAAGCACAGTGACTGTCTGTAAATATTGCCTCTTTTGAACTGAACGTATAACTGGCAACAAATGGTAAATACAGAGTTAGAAAAGGTGGCATTATAGGCTTAAATCTCTATACATCAATACATGCCTCATTGTCATACAGCCAACACAGTGAACCAATGCTGTTTATTGGATTCATAGACACTTTGCAGGCACAGGTATGAATAGCTATCAAGATTTAAAGTTTATGAACTCCTATCTTACCGAATGGGGAGAATTATGAACATACATTCAGACACATTAATACTACGTAACGGTAGAATATAATGGAACATATAGCCCCAAGTTGATCTGCAGCTAGTTGGAAATTTTACTTTTTATTTGATGCAAGATTGGGAGTGATCCTGTGTTTGCATATGACATGTATGGATCCATGCACGCTATAGTTCAACCTTGCCATAAACATAAGTTGTAAGATTAAATTTATGGGTTTAATTGAATTCAGATCTCACATGTTAAGTTCACATCCCCTGACCACGCAATGTTGCACTATCCACTGGGTTGGATTGCATTTAAATAAAAAATGTTAAATTATCAATCTTAACCAAGCAATCTAGGGCCATCCTTGCATATGTGTGCAACTTCTCATAAGCCACAATTGTGCTCAATTTGGTTTTCTCCCGGTTTTCCGTTAATTAACTAGGCAATTTTCTTCTTAATTAATCGATGAGGCAAAACTTTTGCCTCCGTCTAAAAAAACAATTGTGCTCAATCCTCGACTTGGGCTGGGTGGAGAGTTGAGAGTTCTGAAATCCCAGGTCAAGAGTTATGGAGTTTGGACAAGCCCCTCCATTTGACCCAAAACAGCTGGTTATTTTCCAGAGTTCTTTTTAAATTGTCTCTATATTTTTCAATTGAATATATTTTGTCGGCACTGACCAGATGAAGGGATGCAACATTATAATAAAAACAGCACAACTCGAAGCGGGTGGGAATTATCTCATTACCACCAAACCTTGTTAGGTCTAAGTAATAATTGTGCATCACAACTGAGAACCCAAGAAAAACTGAAGAAGCAACGTTATAGACACTTACTTGTTCCAAGCTGCATGAAGAAATCAGTGGCTGCAGAAGTAAGCATATCAATATCAGGGCACAGCGCGTAGTAAGTAACCTGAAAGAGCGAACACAAATGAGAAATTTATGAGTCCCAAAGCTACAAAGCTCCTTCCAGAGTAACCAAAACAAAGAAAGGTGTAGTAATCTAGATTCTAGAATAGCAACAGAACTTAGAGCCAATTTGCGGTTGTGTCATGTTGTGTTATTTCCTGATATGGAATACTTACACCACAAAAAATATTTACCAATTATATTAAGAAGTTGCTTTTATGGATCCAGAACGACACTAAAAATATACTTTCAGGTAATTGATATATCAAAAGGTAATAAAAATCTATACTGGGCTATATACCACCACAGCGCCAAACTATGCCTTACAGGCTTGGCCGAAGCATAAGGTTCCAAAGGAGCCTTCTCCCACAATTTGAGGCAATCAGCAGAGGTCTTTAACCAGTCATCCTGGTAACTGCAATTTCAATTCTTACATCAGTAACTCGTGCAGACAATTAAATGTTAGTTCATTTAGTAATCATTTTTAGGGGAACAAGTCTGCTACCCAACAAGAAGAGATGGCGAAGGGAGGACAGCGATGGTTGGTCTAACACGGTGATATCCCTTATGATGCTCTTCTGAAGTGCCTGCGTTGAAATTCAATCTCCTCTAAGATGAATCATGAATTTCTCCTTCTAGCAATATTATACTTGGCGAAGGGAGTAATAAAGAAGTGGAAGACAGGTTGAGAGATGTGGCAGCAGGAATACCTCGATCATTGCTTGATTGGGGTGGGCTCATTGCATCTCCACCGATGGGTATAGAATTTGAAGTATCTCGAATATCACCACTAGTATAATGAAAAGAGTATGCATCTCCCATGGCAGCAGATTCTGCTATATTACTTCGACCCCTGCACCAATCAATTACTGATAATGGACCATCCATGTTTGCAAACGCGGTTTTAAGAGCTGATTTTATATCCGACTGCAACAAGCCAACCATGGATGATTCTGAAACCTGTATCCAGAAAAAGACATGGAAAAATGATGCATGGATAAGTAGAAGTGGCAAGAAAAAACAGAGCACCAGATTTTTACCGCTGCAGAAAGTGGATCAACTAAATCAACACCAGCGCAATCCTTGGAATGACATGTTCCTAACAGTCCACCACAGCCAGCATGAACCATAGAAGGATCACAAGAAAATCCACGTCTCCTCTGCTCATCCAAGGAAAGCCAGAAAAAAGAACCATCTCCATCATCCATATCAAGTGCGATATCAACAAATGAAGTAGATTGCTGAACTAGCAGAGCCATGGCACTGAGAAGTTCCACAATAGGTTGCCTTTGTACAGATGGGCTTGTGCCAGTAAATGTTTTAGCGGACAAAGAATCAAGGGGTTTTGCCCCTTTAGGTACCACAACAGACCTCCAAACTCCCACGTTTTCTAATTGGGACCTATCATACATGTCATGGTCAACATCACTAGACAGCCTAGCTGGTATACTTTCTTTCCTTTTCATCTCATATTTGGGAACAAGACCCGAGTTACTACTGCTCTCTGTCTGCATAGCACTGGACAAGGCACTTTTAAACTCAGCAGATGCTTTGGTTCTCAGAGACACTAGTGTATGCCTTATTCTGCACATGGCAGCCTGAAATGTGATGCATTCAATTTCAGTTGCAAGCGCGGTCTTCATAGATAGGAGGAAATACCCAACATTAAGCATGCTATCACTCTTCTTTTGTATAGTTAGCGAAGAGCTAAATGAAGTTTCACCAGACACAGGTCTTGATGTTTCTCCCTTGCATGATTGTTCGTCTGCATTGTTTAAGCTCTTTTCACTCTCATTTTTCCTACCTTGGACAAGTGTGTATAAGCTTGATCGACCAACATCACGTGAAAGATTAGCTGGGGTTAGTTTATCAGACTTCTCAGACTTGTCTCCTGCAGACTCAACTTTAGAACTTTGTGTGACATCATACGAATAAACTCTTGAGCTAAAACCACAACTTCCTCTTTTTTTCGATCCGGGCAAGTAGGGATTTGTAAACAGTGTTGCCGGCGTCTCACAACTGGAAATTTCAACAGCTGCATATTCTGGTGCAAATGTGAGTGTAGCTTCAGCTCTGGTGAGAAAATCAGATCTACTAGATGATAGTACTAAGGATTGGGACCCTGCAGGTGATGCAATTTCTTTGAGAGGCTCCTGAATTTTAGAAGCAACATCCTGAATAGGTGACATCGCTTGGTGGTTAAATGCCTCCATAGATGTGAAACCAACAGGAGAAAGTCTTTGTTCAGGTATATCCATAGCTATGGATGGACTATCTATGAATGGCATGTCTCCATATTCCGAAGCAGGGGTTACTAAAGCATGTGATTCAGCAGTACCTGGAGGCTACATAAAATGGAATATCAGGATTATAGATAGCAGGTAAATCAGAAAGAAGTGATCCTAAAACACAAATATCATCGCCATACAGTTTTCTACTTGCGTGTCCAGAAAAGTTAGTATGTTATTTACATTTAAAGAAGGGTTCTGCAGTGTGCTCATTGTTTAGATCCAACAAGCAGAGAATTCCACATTTCATGGCTAGGTAGAAGGTCAAAAGGGACGAGTTGAACAGTAGGAGAAAATTATTCCCTCCGTTCCTAAATATAAGTCTTTTTAAAGATTCCACTATGGACTACATACAGAGCAAAATGAGTGAATCTACACTCTAAAGTATGTCTATATACATCCGTATGTAGTTTGTAGTGGAATCTCTACAAAGACTTAGATTTAGGAACGGAGGGAGTACTTCACAAGCTTTTGATGATATCATAAGCAACATGTTTCAAGGCATGAAATATGTGAGTGATTCAATAAATGGTCCTTCATTACAATCTAAAAATTCAACAAAGCAGAAGTGAAGTAATTGGCTACAATCTAGAAACTTAAACAAACAGCAGTGACAGTAGCAACCTTTTGTTAGAAAATGCACAGCATTGCAGGAGCATGAAATGCAACGAAGTCAATACAATATATTAAGTTGCAGAATACAACTAGTGATGTATTTAACGGAATTAAATATTTCAAAAGTACTACAGATTCCTAACAGTCATATTATCCTTATCATATGCATAATGAGTTCATCATTATCACAGAGCTTCTCATACATGACCAAGTGTAATCACTCTAAATATTATAACCTTGTTTCATCTATAAGTACGAGGATGATAGGGTGCCTACCTCTCCAAAATCTAACTCATCCTCTTGAAAGAAGTCACTAAAATCTCCAAACTCCGAGAGAAGTATATTGATGTCCATCACAACCCCCTCTTCACCCCAGCCCCAAGAACATCCCCCCTGACCATCTGTGCCTTGCATGTTTTCCCTAACTTCTTTGCCAGCATGAGAAGAAACTTCTGTTATTTCAGAACGAGAGCGCTTGGATACCTGATTGAACGAATACAAAACATCAAGACTTCTTCAGCACAATGTTGACGTAGACTGGTACAGCAGTAGCGTGATTGTGCACTAATGCTATCAAGCATTAACATAGCCAAATGAGTTAATAACACAAACAGCGTAACATGTATATATGGAGATTATTCACCAGAATAGAACTTCATACAGAGGTCATGTGGCAAGAAAAATTGGTGTTTTGATAGTTTTAGCATCAACAAATTGGTATTTGCTCACAAATTAAACACAATTACGCAAATACTTCTATGCACAAGATGGCATGAACTGTATAGCATGTGTTCTTCCATGTAATGAAATTACTGCCGCCATTCAATTATCAGTTTCTATCCAGATTTTGTTCCATTTTATCATCATCAATGCTTGGATTATTTGCTACATAAAGTGGTATGCACTTCCAAAAAGAAACTATGCACATATTTGTTGAGCAAGTCATATTCCCCTAGCCTCTATTTCACATGTAAGCCTCACTGAAGAATGAAGATGACAAAATATGTTATGCACTAGTATACATACTTAGTTTTCTGTAGGAAAAAAGGATGCGGCTACTCATAGCTGATCATTGTTTTACTTGAACATCATCCATTTACACATAAACTGACCATATCCCATACTCCCTCCGTTCCAAAATATAAGGTGTATTAGTTTTTAGAAAAAAATATCAAGATATACAGTACCACATTTGTATCACAAGATCCATCATGAAAAGTATTTCCATATTTTATTTATTTTGTATTGTATATGTAGATATTTTATTCTATAATCTTGGCCAAACTTACACAAGTTTGACTTGCGAGTATTTCACACCTATAGCTAATTAGAGATAAGTCGATAAACATGTTCGTGTGTCAATAGTGGCATAAGGTCTTCTGTCAATCACAAGAATGATGAAGTAAAGCATGATACTACCACTACAAGTTAGCTACTGAGAAGAGGAAAACGTAGTGTTGTACTAACAAACATATTGAAATGTAGTTCTTGAGAAAAAATTAATTCATTAGGATATAAGTTTGTAAATTGAGAGGAAATCAACACACTACCATCTTGCTACCACCAATGTCATTGTTCAATGGCAGATCAGGCTGATGGCATGCTGTAGAGTCAGCATCTGCTAAAAGATCACCACCTCTAGCAGCAACTGCATGCTCACTTCCATTAGAAGTGCTACTGACACTACTGATACTACTAGCCATGCCGTTGGAGTTGTTATTCCTTTGTCTTCTTAGTCTTAGAAAATTAGAGTTCACACCAAGTCCACGTGAAGATCCAAAGAAAGAGCTGCTAACAGATCAAAACAATTAATGCAGGAGAAATCAGACAAAACAAATTTGCAATCATGATGTATTAAAAGAAGTACTGAAAAAATATCATGTAATGACACAGATTAATTTTAGTTGCACCCAGAGATTATGATCCATGGGCATGATTGAGTCAATGTAGTTCTTGCAAGTAACTTTTGGGTATAATGAACCATGGCAACAAAACGTCAAAACGTGGTATACTGCATAGAGACTCTGGATGTGCTGCATGGATGGTGATCATTAACAAATAGTTAGTGCAGCTTAACACAGTTCCACAACCGTAAACTGAACCTTAGTAACTTCAATTTTTTTGGATAAAATTAGTTCCCAATTCTTCTAGGTCTTCCCTTTTTGTGGGAATGAAGCAGTAGAGAGTACCGATTACAAAATAGTAAGTGCCTTTAAAACAACATTTACAGCCTGTTCAGTTGGAAGCCAAAATTTGCAACAATGTGCCACACTTTTCTTAGCCAAATTGGACAAGTGTCTCATAGCCACAGCTTAGGCATGCCAAAAATAATCAGCTAGGTCCTAGGCGTCCTAAGCACATACGTTGTGGCATGGTAGGCTAGGTTATTGCTCCACTTTTCTTGGCCACAAGCCTGTTAGGGCAAAATATTTGGCATGCTAGGACACTGTTAGTATTAGGCATCAACTGAAATGGTCCTTGGTGCTGTTTTTCTCCAGTTCAAGAGAAGTTCTGGCCCTTGAATAAGAGCAAGCCAGAAAGGAGTTACTGTAAGGAAGATGGGTACGTGATATAACAAATTACAGCATGGTGGTAGGCAACATACTTATAAAATGATAGATTTTGCATGCTCAGCAATTTCAATTTCTAAGTTCTAAAAAATGACAGGAATTACCTAGCTGTTCTATGTCCACACCTGGCTCAGAAAGTTGGAGGGTGTTTCTTTGTCTAACATAAAGAAAAAATATTTCGAATTTCATGTATTCCTCTTAAGACAAATATTTTCTTGTTATTTTTTAGATCTTGTATTCCACTATTTACTTATTTAGTTCTTAGAGATATAGGATAACATCAAAACAGCATATCAATGCTGTTCTTTCAACATTTTACAGAGTTCATTGTAGATAACACTATTGAAGTTGGTCTCCAACGTTTTGACTTATGAGCTATTCCAGATAGTCATTGATAGAAAAAACCATGTGCGCAAGACTGACCTGTTCCGGAAGTAAGAAGACGGAGAGAAGTTCCAAAATGGCCAAGCCTCCCATGATGAACTACCCATCCAGTCCTGTGACCACATTCTGCGGGCAACATAATTTAAACCATGCATGCTCCAAGCATAACAAGATACTTAGAGCGAGACTATTACCTTTTACTAGAAAAGCGAACAAATGCCTGATGGACCATAGGTACCATAACAGCCTCAGGTGGGTAAATAAATGTCCTTTCAAGAACTGGAAGGCCATCAGCAGATTCTAGCTTTTGCTGCCCATCATCACCTAAATGAGAGTCCTTCACTGAATCAAATTCTTTCTTAATCTGATTATTTTCCGATACAGAATTTTTGTCAGTTGAGGCTGGTGGAAAGCCAAGGGCAACTTCAACATAGTAACTTTGACCTCTCAGCTGGCAGATGGTGGGTTGAGTAAAACCTGGTAGATTAGGTGCCGATAATTTGCTGAAATGTTGACACAAAGTTAACATGAGAACTGAGTATCATAATGAACTGCACTGCATATGAATATCCTTAAAAGAAGCACAAGATCTCACTGACAGGTGAGATAACACCCAAGAGGTGCAAGCAGGTCTAAGTGTCTAACTCATAGTGAGAGGTCGTATCAACAGGCACAGAATGCCAAAAAAAAAAGCTTAGCATATAAGTCGATTTGAGTATTGACTTTTCAGTTCTGAAATACCTTGAATATACTTGTCTTGCGAGGTCACTTGGGCAACAGCCGACAAGCCTACCCAGCATTCCACTAGGAGCAACAATAACTGCAACATTCAATGAAACAGATCATGAATTTGAATATGCATGATATAACACATAACTTTCATCCAAAAAAAGCATAAAACATAATTTACATAAACGATGAAGAAACTGGCAAAAGCAAAGTTACAAATCAAAGTTATCATGAGCTTGGTCACAGAAATAGAATGCTCAGTGAAGTTAGTTTAACTATTTAGAAAACTATTTTATATTCAAGCCTGATTCAAGACACGACTCCAAGAACATAAACCATCATATGGCTGTGCTTCTGCCCATTTTGTCAACATCATAGCACACAGGCTAAGAGAAATACAGAACTATCACTAGTAGCGGTGTGATTACTTAGAAGGGTCTAACTGTCAAACTAACCAATGCAGTAGTGCTTTTTAACTATTTCCAGTAAGGGGATCCCTTCAGATAACAGTATGATACAAAAGGATCAACGATAAAAGTCAAACAATTGGAAAACTAATCAAAATGTATACAGCCTCTGGTGAAGTTCTATTTGTAAAGGTGAAATTGCAAAAACACTGGACCCCACACTAAATGAGATTCGCTTGTTATCTTTTAATCCACCTTATAAAGAACTAAATGTAAGATAAAACAATGGGCAGTCCCTATTTGTAAAGCAGACGTCCTAAGGACTTCTGTAAATTCCCCTATCACAAGAAAACCATGTCAGATCAGAACTGTGAATAGCACAAATATGTTATCCTTCTCCAGCAAATAAGAAAGTAGATTTTCTAAGGATGCCAATACAGCAAGATGTGTAGAGATGGAATTAGTGAATGAAACGGTACCTGGAAGACCTTCACCAACAGAACGGGAAGTATGTGTGAGAACTTTCTCTATATCATCACTAGAAAGGTTTCGCATATATCTAATAGAATAAACCATTTAAAGTAAGACCACTGGCACTAAATAAACTGAAGAAGGCCAACGATATGATGGGACAAAATAAGAACTGACCTTGCAGATATAATAACATGCACAAAGATTGCTTCCTCAGTGGCCGCAAAGACAAATTCTACTGTAGGTTGTGCTCTCCTGTAACACAATGATAACAAAAATAAATGGAACAGAAATCAAGAAAAGTTAAGTTATCCTTGGAAGAACAAACAGGAAAAAAACGAAACCACATGGCCAGCCATATCTGTATCCTCAATGTCACACTGACATTACTTATTCCACCCGTCGGATCAAAGAGAAATGGTTGCGAGCCTGTGATTGATTGTAGCATTATAGCAACATGATATTGACTTCTGCTTCATTATCCAATGACTAGAAGTGAAGAAAGGTCAGCCTACTGACTCATCTTGACAGTTATCTAAAGTATGTCAGAAGATACGAATTCATGCAGGCCCCACTCCAATGCTCGTATACAAGATAAATGGCCAACAAGTATCCGAACATTATCATTACACTCTCGCCATCATATAAAGGTTGGCACAAAAAGGCATGCGGCAATTCTCGAAACTGTTAAGCTTCATGCACTAGCCAACGCAAGCAAAAGTCCGAACTGATGGAAAGGGCTAAGGCAATCCACATATACACTTCAACACCCCCTCTCACGTGTGAGGCGGGAAGTCAACACGTGAATAGACTCGGTATGGCTCAAGAGGCCTATACTTGGACATAGAGGGAGCAACAGCAATTGTTGGATATATATTGCAAAGCCAGGACTTGAACTCAAGACCTTAGGCTCTGATACCATGTTAAGCATCATGCACTAGCCAACGCAACCAAAAGACGACCTGATGGAAATGGCTAAGGCAATCCACATATACACTACAACAGAAACAACTTTAACGGAAAGAAAAAAAATCTATTAAGTTGAAACCCCATGTTTAGAATTAGGTTACAACTGTTTAAACAAAGTTTTGTATCACTAGGTGGGCAGGGGCTTTCTCATTTCTACAAACACAAGAACAATGGCAAACTTCACTTTATCCCAATATACCATACACTATCTATTGTAGTGCATGACATTGGAACTTTAACAGACACGTTATGTGCGTTACTTTAGCAGACACATTGCATCAATTGCTGAGCAAAGAGTGTAAAAAACTTGTTAACAAAGAATAAAAAATGAATAGATAAAGGCATAGCAACTTAGTCACGAACCTAAAGCTGTTTTGATTTCTTGTAGGGGGGTTGTATTTTGTAAAAACATCACCAAATCTTGCATAGGAAAGCCCTCTTAGTGCTCTGTACAAGAGAAATTGTCAACTTTAACATTCATCAACGAGACAACAAATTATAAATTACAGATTCATACTATAACAAGTATAATGTACCTCTCCAAAGAATTTCTTAAAGCCTGACATAATGCAGCTGCAACCTCTTCCGAGTTGCCTGGAGCCACCCATAAATCACTTGAAACAACTGCAAAACAAAATAAGCAGTAGAAACAAGCAAATAGATAAGCAAACTAGACAGTCTAAGACACCATGTAATAACAAATATCAACAACCATCAACCTCTTAATTTAGCTACAGCGGGCTGGGTTATTTCAGGTACTGACGAGTGGCGGCCAGAAAGAAACAACCAGAGCTTGATCTTCTCATCTGTCATTGTTAGGCAAAAAAGTTTGGCATAAATAAGCATAGGCTTGACTTAGGTAGAAAGAAAGATGGATGCAGGTAGTGCACATAATTGTTACCGGGGTTATGCTCTCCTTGAGATGGATCCCAAGGGCCAACAAAGGAATTTGTCCAAGTACTTAGGAGACCTTCACTCTGTAAGCGAAGATACGCTGACAGCACAGTGCTATTAAGAGCATCTTTCTGCTCGGCTTTTGAACTGGACGAGGAACAGGGATCACAATAAAGAATACATGCATCAGAACAAAAATAACAAGTGGCAACAAGCAACTAGAAGACAGCACAAAAGCGGCATATGGAGGGTACAATTAACACCTTCTATCAGAAGTAGCACTGTAATCTGGTTCAACAGGGAGAAACTGAAACCATGATACAGTCTGAAGCTCCCCCTGCAAGCACGAAATATATACATAAGACTAAACCAAAGAAAGTCTATCTGAAGAATCTACAAACTAATTCCATAGCAGGCTGAGACTAAGTAGGTAAACAATGTCTCACTTCCGTACTCTAAAGCTCTAGGCTCTATCAGAAACCTAGAGATATGAAATGGAACATCATTCTCAGTTTGGAAGTGTGGCGGATAATGCCTCTCCTATGCTGTAATTTGTGATGTGTGAGGAGGGTGGTTCACTAGCTCTCCAAACTATTGAAGCAGTCAGTTTCAATTTCTACTTCTACTTCATCAAAAAAAAAATTGAAGAAATTGAAGAGAAACAAAAGGACATTTGTAAGTTGCAAAGATAGCAGTGAGAAATAATCTGTGGAAGATCCAACAAAAAATGACCCATGCACAACTATGCTCCCGATTGGGCAAACCGTTAAAGCATCTACAGACCATAAGCAGAATCTCAGATACCCTTGTACTATTTATTTTCTTAATGAAATGATGTGCAGCTCTCCTGCGTGTCTGAGAGGGGGGGAAATGGTGCAGAGATTTAAACAGTTTCTGTACTGCATTTTGTTCCCTTTTTCACACCTAATAAAAAGGATGGAGGGAGTATAACGCATCGAGAACTTGCAAGTTGCAATAACAGAAACACTAGAGTTTGCATTTTGCAGTCTGATGAAATACAATAAAACCAATTATGGGGCCACAATTCAACAGAGCCCCGCGGCAGGGGGGGGGGGGGTAAGGTACTTACTATTTTGAAAATGTTGGTCCACATATTCAGTGTAGAAGACAAGGATACTGCTTTATAAAATCACCAGTGTTCATGCCTGTACAGTAGAAGGTGAAACCTGCAACATGGCCTGATGCCTGTCATACAAAGAGTACTGAAGTAACCCAATTATAGAACAGCTGGACAAATGAAGAAACTACATGAAAGAAATGGGATCACACAAATGTTATCCATAAATAGTGGGATTCTATGGTTGTCATTCTTAATTCCAAATCAGAATAAAAGATATGATAACTGAACAATACTACAACAATGGTCATCTATCATTGTTATTTTAAATCCCACAACATCCTACACTGTGGAGACAAAACTATTCAACAAGCAAATAAAATGTTTAGGACTCTCACACGCTGTCACATAAATAAAGCACCAACGAGGTAGGATTTCTAGTTTCCACGTTTAGAAGTAAAAGAAATGGCATTCTGCCATTCTAGTTCCAAAGCCTCTCATAGACGAATGAAGCAAGAAATTTCTATTTATAGGGTAAAAAACCACAGTCCAATTGCTTTCATTAACGGTTGCAGTTAACATATTCAGACTACCTACTCCTTGCGACATTATAGGGTAACCGACATGCGCACGACACAGGGAACAACCTACAGATTGCCGAACTCCCCTACTCCTCATGACATTTTTCACACAATGCTTATCCTTGTGGAGTTCCCATGGCCTACGATGCTTTGACATGTCAAATCAGTGACAGGCATGATCTTCCATCACTCGTCACCCACTTAGCCTAACGGCAGAATCTGCTGCACGTCTCCTTACCTGACACCTCACCATCTAAACGTGGCAGAAACCACGCAGGCAGCGGATCAATGCGTGCCGGGTTGCACCGGCCAAAAAATGGTGGAGGTCTAGGATGACTGAAAGCTCATTCAGAAACCAATGTCTAAGGTCAGAGCGTGAGATGGTTCAGGAGCGGGAATTACTTGATCGAATGCCCCCGCATTACTGTGTCAAAGGCCTAACATAACATTCAAGCGAGACTAGGGTTCTAGGGTTTGTGAGCGAACGAACGGGAGACGAGATCAGAGAAGAGGGCGAGCTCCGGGCTGGCGAAGAGGGGAGGAGTGCTCTGCGGAGGACGCTCACCTCGGGTCGCCGCTGTCGCCGCCCCTGGTCGCGGCCGGCGACGCGCGGAGCTCGCCCTCGGCGGTACGTGAGGGCGGAGAAGTGAGGGGGGGATGCAGCCGGGGACCAGCAGGGAGCAGGGGGCCCTGGGCCTTGTTCGCCGTCGCCGCCTGCGTCGGCTCGACGGCGGGACGGGCGGGGGCGGGGGCGGGGGCCGACGGTGGAGCGTACGGCGGAGTGGGAGACGAACGCGGCCGGCTGTTTCCGTTGGGTTCACTGTGCCAGGGGCAACCAGGTAATTGCGGGTTGCGGTGAGGGAGTGTGGGGGCGGGTGTCAGGGAGGGAGCCGGCGGTGGGCGTTGGCGGCTTGGGGCACCGAAGGCGCGGCGGCGTGGGCGTTCGATGGGGTCGGCTGAAATCAGATCTGTGATGGGGTCGGCTCGGGTCAGTCATTGGAGCGCCTCGCCACCTGGTTTGTAAAAGCTTGGGAATCTGAATTTTTTTTCCTATCGTCGGGGTCCATGACGGTAGGATATAACAGTCTATCGTCGAGATCCGTAATGGTATAAAACTTATTCACGTCAACGCAGCGCATCCCTATCGTCAAATAGGCTAGCGGCAGCCTGTACAATCCTACCATCGAGATGTCTGACGATACGTGCTAACACGCGATGTACCCGATACTTAGGGAAAATTTACGTTAGGATGTGCATCCCTACCGCCACGGACCTGAGCGGTAGGATGTTATACCCTACCGTCATGAACCTCGACGGTGAGAAAAGGGTCATATCTTGAAAAATTGTCAAAATAGGGTCAGATCTCGATCAACTTTCATAAAAAGGTCAAAACACGAAATCTAGCCGCCACCGGCCTCACCAAATAGCACACTGCACCTGACAAAAAAGATTGAGAAATCGGCAGGAGCACTTCCTTTTCGTAGGATAGTAATGTCTTGGAAATAATAAACTTGTAAAAAAATGTCATTTAATTCACATCATAGTTTTTTTTTCATTGAGTCTAAGTTAATGTTTATTTCCTTTGAAATACGGAGGCTAGGTACAAATCCTATGTAGGTATAAAAATCCATTCCGATGAACCAAAGGATTCTAAAGAAAAATTTCCTATAAGAATTCTATCCTATATAATTCCTATGAAATTCTTCCAAATCAAAGGAGGACTCAGAAGGAGACACTCATCTATTACCCCTAAAAAAGGACGAGAGGGCATATCCAACTTACAATCTGAACCGTCTGATTACATTATCAAGGGTCTAAAAACGTCGTTAACGAAATTGATCTCTCGCTAACGAAACCAACCACACTAATTCCATCGCTGACGAACCCACCCGACGTCCACGTACTGGAACCGCTCGCGAACTCGCCCCGCCCCCGCTCGCCTCGCGCACCCGCCGCCGCCGCCCGCTCGGCCCCGCCCCCACTCGCTTCGCGCCGCTCGCCTCCTGTCGTGATTTTGTCATGGCAGATGTCCTCATACAAGCACTTAGGTGTGAGGCCATCGCCGCTAGGTGGCCACTCAAAGGGATTGAACGGGAACGGGAGGCGAGTTTACCCAGGTTCGGCCCCTCTCATGGAGGTAATAGCCTATGTCCTGCTTTATGTCTATATTGATGGAGATCTCGATTACAAGGGTGCGGAATCACTAACTTAGCTTTCGAGGGTGTGTAACTTAAGTCTTTTTGGACATGGGGGCTTGCCTTTATATATAGGTCAAGACCCTAGGGTTTACAACAGAGTCCGAGTCATATCGTGACTTGTAGCCTATCATGTCTCTAACATGCCTTGCCTCTCAAGCAAGGAATCTTCTAGCGTCTTCTGCACTGTGGGCCTTGAGTCGCCATCTCTTCGTGTGTGGGCCGCCTGGTGGCTTACTCAGTAACCATCTTGTTCATCTCATCTTCACGACATGACCCATCTTTAATATAATTCTAGAGCCACCATTACATTGACTCGGCCCAATAAGACAGGTTAAACCGTGGGGCTATATCCCCGACATTAGGCCCCAGATTGATTTGAATTCATTCATGTTAATTTCTTTTCTTGGCGGCTTATCTTCCCCCTATGTCCTCTCCTTATGATCCTTGAGACGCCGGCTCGCAATACTTCCAGACTTGTTATTTCCTCCGTGTCGTCCATTTAATGATGTCTCCTGCCAAAAAATCTAGCAAATTAATGATGACATCACGGCGAATCTAAATGCATCCACATATCCCGAAAACCGAGGCGTCTTTGTTTCCCAAAATTTACTGTGTCGCCTTGATTTTCGCGCCTGTCGGTTGCCCCTTCGGGGTTTTATTTGTTAAATACTCACTGGAGGGCCCCTTCTTTCACTTTCATCTCGTCCTCCTCGCTTCTTCTTCCTTGCGACCGAAAGCCTTATCGCAGCAGTGCCACTGCTTAGCTCGCCGCCGGTGGCCGTCTTCAGAACTGCAGCGACAACGTGTCTTCATCGGGCCCGATTGATCGTCTCCGCTATTCTTAGCTTCCCTCGGGTAAATCCTTTTCTCCCGGATCTATAAGAATTCTCCGGAGTTCCTGAGTACTCTGCTAGTTCCCTTTACGATCATCGCCATTGCTCGTTCTCATATGGACTCCATGAGTTTTGCCACAAAAACAGAACGACTTTGTCAGGTAGATTTGTTTCTTGCATAGCACCTGCGAATCCTCTTCAAGATTTTGTGCATTACACTGCCACAGTTTCCATTCTTTACGGTTTAGGGTTAGCAAATATTTTTCCCTTTCCTAATTATTTGTAGATCTGTAATTTCCACCAGTTTGGTAGAAACATGTTTGTCCCATACTTAGCAAAAATCAGAGGTCCTTCGACCTAGTATGAGTCGCCCCTCTTTTTGTTGGCTTCCATAATTGTAAGTCGCCATATGCTAAACGGCTTTACCAAGACACCAGCTCTTTCATGAAACAGTTTTAGCTATTGCGAATGACTACACCGTCTTGTTTTTAACATATGTCTAAGACGCCCCCTTTTTTATCTAGGCAACTCATTATGTCAGATTCCAAAGTCTGTAACTAGGCACCTTCCCACGTTTCTGAAACCATACTTCACGATTATCAAAACCAGGGTATATTGCCATCCAAGGAAATAGTCGGTTAGCGGGTTGCTCTTGGAGAAGAAATCCCAAAACTTTGTGAGGGAGAAGTGGTGATATTTATTGACCATCTTCTTGGGGGCTTCTCCCCTCCTGGGTCAAAATTCTTTCGAGATGTCTTACACTTTTTCAATTTTCACCCTCAAGACCTCATCCCCAATTCTATTACCAATCTCTGTCAATTCCAAGTACTTTGCGAGGCTTATCTACAAATAAATCCTTCTGTTTCACTCTTTAGAGAATTCTTTTATTTCAATCGCCAAACTGAATGCGCTAACGGCCCTAGCCTGGAACTTGGCGGGGTTTCAATCCAGAAGCAGAGAGATGTGGCCTTTCCTACTAATGTGCTACCAAACCATCCTAAAGGGTGGAATAAAACTTGGTTCTACTACCAAAACACGCCCCCGATCGATGAGAACCCCTTGTCGGGTTATAGACCAGATCGCCTTCCCATGGACCTCTAAGTTCCTGGTTGGGCTCCTCTAGAAGAACGTGCTCAACATGCCCCCCCCCACATATATCCCAAACTAAGGGCTTTGATAGCCAATGGACTAACTTGGGTTGGTGTTGGTATCTTGGAGTATTTTGCTGCTAAGCCGCCAGGACGGCTTGATGTGCGCCTATTCCGGCGACTTAAATGACCCCCAAAGGTTTAATAATATAACTTTGGATGCCGATGAAGCAAATCGGATTGTGAAGAAGATATTGGGTGAAAGTCTAGCCGCTTGCAGCAAAGACGGAATGTAGCTATTTTATGCTCTAAACTCGGCTCCTCCAGTAAGGATCTTTGATGACTCTATGTTTAACCTTTATAAATATTTTCTTCTCTTGAATTCTCAATCCTTACCTGTTATTTTCATCCTTAACTTTGTAGGCCAAGTCTTCATTTTGGGGCAAGAAACGAACAAAAACCGCCACCAAGAAAACCAAAGTCCCCCCCCCCCAAGTTCAAAGAAAGACAAGGCAGTCATTGGAGAGCCGTCACTCATGAGCGAGTCAAAGACAGTCGATGTTCAATCGGAGGTAGGAATCAATTTCTTTTAACTGTATTTTACTGAATCCATCTGACATCTCCTTTTCCTAGGGTGATGTTGATACAAACCGGGCTGGAGATATCGAGGTAATTTCCATTTCCTTCGGCTCAGAATCCTTGCTTCCAACAAGAACAACGTGGCTAATTCATGTAAGCTTCTCTCATCCAGATGCTTGTTTGGATACCAATTTTGTTTTGAAGAAAACTCAGCATAAGTCAAAGCGCAAGACCCAGAGCGATAATGGTTATCTTGCAGACGGCTTACACAATAAGCCGGCAGTCCGTAAGCGCCTAACTTAGGTACCTTTTAACCCGACTCTTCTTTATCCGAAGCTGGTTAAATCATCAATGGTTTAATTACTATGATTCCATTATCAGGAGTCACCACCTTCGTCAGGCGACTCTACCGCCTCCAAACTGCTACCCCTTATGATCAACCCTGGGTAAATTTTCTCCTTTGTTATATGCTTGCCTTTACGCACCTTTTTGGCATATTTTTTATTCTGTCTTCTTGTTTTATAGGGATCAAGACAAGGCCAAGAAGAGAAAAGTTGGCGAGCAGTCCATTGATCCTAAGGCCCCTAAGCCGGGAAACCCTGATTTGGTTGCCCTTGAAGTTCATGCGAATCAGTTTGAAGATCATTGGGAGGTCCAAACTAATTTACCCCTTCAACCTGAGCTAGCAAGTTCTGATGTTGTGGATACTGAAGTTGACCCTACAATGAATCTTGACCCGCCCAGTCCTACAAAGACAACTGAGGATGATCCTTGTGATAAAAATGAGGAGGTTGTCATTACTGGGTTAAGTTATACCATTCTTGAGGTCTCCAAAGTATTGACAAAACTTGTTGCTAAGGATGAAACAATATTGTCTGAGAAAGGAAGGGCTTGGTTGGTTTGGAGTCATGCCCTGCCCTACCAAACAATTGGTCATTGACCAGGCAGGGGATGGTCGTTTGGATCAGCACCAAAATATTGGTGCGCCAGCTTGCCACGGCTTTGCCCTCTTCTTTTGCACCAAATAGATGGTACAAACGAGGGCGCCCGATTCCTTTGCCTATTTTTCGGTGCGCCATCCGTGCCCACAATTTGGCAGGGCAGAGATCGGCAAGAACCAAACAGCCCCGAAAAAACAATATGGAGCTTCCAATTTATGAGAGCATGAGTGTTGAAGAACTTCATGCTTGTTACTTAGACCGTCTTGCTACGAGCCGGGAGATGGAAGTCGGCCTCGTTAGCATGATGAAAAACAAATATGATGTATGTTCCTCCTTATTGTGTACTTCACACGTCCTTTTCTACGCCCCAAGGGTCGGCTCATCTTCTTAAGATGAGTCGGATCTTTGTTAATAATTGTTAAGAATTCGACCTGTAGCCCCCAAGGGTCGGCTCATCTTCTTGAGATGAGTTGGGTCTTTGTAAATGACTGAAGAATTCGACCTGTATCCCCCAAGGGCCGGCTCATCTTCTTCAGATGAGTCGGGTCTTTGTAAATGACTGAAGAATTCGACCTATAGCCCCCAAGGGCCGGCTCATCTTCTTCAGATGAGTCGGGTCTTCTTCATACCCTTGCTTTGGAAAAAGTGGCATACATTAGCCCCCAAGTGTCAAATATATTGTTCGGCAATCTGTTTGAGACTTGTTATAATCTTTCTTTGTCATATGATATTGCATCCTGTAATCGGCTTATGACTGTTTAATATATGGCTCTTATTATGCAGAAAGCTTTACAAGTAGTCGAGTCAAATGTGACCGGCTTGAAAAAGGGCTTGGAAGTAGGGCAAAGAGCCCGAGCTGCTGCTGAGGAGAAACTTCGTCTCGCTTTGGAGGAATTGGAGAAAACCAAGGCACATATTGAAGAGCAAAAGAAATCCTTCGAAGCTGATAAAATCGCCGTGTTGGAGCGCGTAGAAAATGCCGAAGGCCAGTTGAAACCCATCACAGAAGAGCTATACGGGTTAAAGCGACACATTGCCCATATGACCCAGGCTATCTTTGGTAAGTGTCTTGTAGGAACTTGCAAAAAACATATGTTCGTAGATGAGATGTCTGGTGATTCACCTGCCTAAATTGTTTTGCAGGCTCAAGAACATGCAACCTCCAAGATAGCAACTTGCTCATGCTAAAGGCAATGTACACATTGACCGAGCAACTCTATGTTGGAAGCTATTTTGCAATTAAGGTCGTCATGGGAGGAAAAGAGCATGTGAAGCTCATCAAGGATGTGCTGAGGTTTCTCTCAACGACCCCCAAAAAATTGAGGAGTTGAAAAGATCAGCTGCCCGAGCTGGTGCAACTTCTTCTTTGAGCCAGGCCTTTGCTTATTCAGAAGAGCTTGACCCGGCAGAAATGGCCAGAGGGTTTCCTGAGATTAAGGATGATGGCTCGACTTTCGGTGATGCTGATTACCGTAAATGTGTCAAGGCATCTCGAGTGTTGTCCACACAACTTTTTGCTGGAATGGAGCTAAAAGGCTATCAGGCGGCTTATGATGCGAATAACTCATGAATTCGGCCACCCTCCTTCGTGCCGGTGGATCTGTCTCCTCAACACCGTAAGCACATTTTTGCTACTGAAGTTGACCCATCCCCCATCGTGAACGAAGAGGTTGTATTCCACACCCTAACTTATTGCAACTGGGACGTGGGAAATCTTCGGAACGAAGAGCCAAAAGATGCAGTGACGGATGATCCGGAGGCGGCTCAGGCGAGAGATCATCTTGAGGTTAACCTGGGCGATACAGAAGGCGAATCACAGAAGTGATATGTAGAATAATTTCAATCGCCCAGTGGTGCTAGCCCCCAAGTGTTGGGTAGAACATAAATATTTTCTGACTTCTAAGATGAGTCTGTAAGAAGATTAGTTGGAAAAACTTCTAGAAAATTTTTGTCATGCCTTCGTGCATGTTTGCATCTGTGAAAATTTCCAAGAAACTTTGATCATTTTGATCTTTTTCAATGATTGCTGATTGCACTGCTCTTTTTTCTCGTCTTTGAATATCTCTGCTGCACACGATGGTCCTTTTGATGGAATCAGAGAAATCAGATCAAAGAATGAGCTGACAAGAAAACTTGGTGTTCGAAGCTCAAGCCTTGTTTGAATGATATTGAACCGGTCATGATATGATGACGGTTGGTAACCCGGATACTCATGTATGAGCCGGTAATAAGCAATGTTGTACCTGCAAAATTTATGTAGTAATAAGTTGGCTTAATGAGACTCGGCAACAAGGGACTGACTTTCGAGGCTCAGCCAAATAGACCAGCTCTTCTAAGCCGGTTCGGGAATTCCAATCCTTTTAATCCTGGTTATAACAACCCGGAACGAGGATCGGGTCCAAAGATTTATTTCTCTGAAGAATTTTATGGTGTAACCTGGTTTTGAAGACCAACTTTAGGCAACATAAGCAAATATAGATATGTATGATGCTTTATGCAATGATACTATGTCAAGATGATGCACACATGTGATAAAAAAGGTTTCGGACTTCGAGGCTCGACATAAAGACTGGCTTTTCGAGGCCCGAGTCTTGCTTCCATGAAGCGGGTATGATAACACATGGTTTATCCTAGATCTACATGTCGGCTCTCTCATGACTCAAGCCGATGTTTTAACCTTAAGAAGTTCAGGGTCCCAAAAAGGATTGACTTTTTAAGAGTACATGGGGTCACCTGATTGGAGTTGCATCAAGCATACATGCAGGTTTAACCATATGTGGCGTTTTTATTTTTGTCGGGTCAAGAGGGTGAGAAAAGTGAACTCAATGAGTTGGAAGCCCCCAAGTGCCCAATGTTTTGTGGCGTTTTTGCCAGGTTACAAGGGTGAGAAAGCTAAACTCGATGAGTTGGAAGCCCCCAAGTGCCCAATGTCTCAAAAAATAAAGACTCATGCTCAGTTTGTGGGCTGAAGCGACAAAAACTCTGAATTTCGGGTATGCCGGCTTTATTATATATGAAACATAAATAAGTATGTAAAGAATTTTCAAGGGGGAGGAATTACAAAAGGCAAAGGAGCTGGTGGTTCTAAGTATAATATGAACGTAGGTAAGTAGTGCTCTAAGGCCGGGTTATTTTCTCCTTGGAGTTTCTATTATTCTTCTTGTAGATCTCTTTGTAAAATATGAGTTTATTCAGGTGCTAGTGGTACTGACCGCTATTCAGCTGCTTGGGATTACTCTAGAAACCACCTTGGCTGTTATGTTGATTCCCTAGGCCAGGATGTTGTCCATTGCCATTATTCACCTGATGTTGAAAACCAGCTCCTGGGCTGCCCTGTGACCCGCCAGGGCCATGTTGGCCTAGATGTCCACCACCATTGCCCCCTTGATGATTTTGGAAGGCTTGGTTGCAAAATTTCTACATGATGTAATAGTTTTTCCATGAGAGGGTAGTTGGCTTGTCCTAGGTACTATGTTTGGGGCACGATCCCTTGAGTGCTTCCTCATAGTTACGAGGATTATTACCATTATAAGTCCCTCAAGGGCGGCCATTATGGCGTTGGTTTTTGAAGTTAACATTGGTTTTGGCCATGAAGTCAAACCCGAAATCTTGTTGCTTTAACTTGCCCTTGTTATCCTAGGGTCCCTGGTTACCTCCATGATTATGATGGCCTTTACCTCCTGTAGGATCGAAAGTAGGTCTAGAGGGGGGGTGATTAGACTACTTGACCAAATAAAAGTTTCGTATTTTTCCCAATTTTAATTCTTGGCAAGTTTTAGCATTCATAGCATACCAAGTAACACCCTAAACATGCATGTTTAAGAGTGTGGTAGCGGAAAGTAAAGACATTGCACATGTAAGTAAAGAGAGGGTTAGGAAAGCAAACACAAGTGATGACACGATGATTTTTCCCGTGGTCCCTATAGGTGGTGCTATCGTACGTCCACGTTCATGGAGTCTTCAACCCGCGGAGGGTAACGGTCGCGAGAGTCCATGGAGGGTTCCACAAAGACGCAACCTTGACTATTCCATGCGGCTTCCGTCCACGAAGGACTAGCCTCACTATGGGTAGATCTTCACGAAGTAGGCGATCTCCTTGCCCTTACAAACTTCTTGGTTCACTCCACAACACGAAGTAGGAGGCTCCCAAGCGACATCTAACCAATCTAGGAGGCACCACCCTCCAAAAGGTAATAGGCTCGATGACGATGAACTCCTTGCTCTTGTGCTTCAAGATGATAGACTCCTCAACATACAATCACTCTCTCATAGATTTGGCTTGGTAGAAGAGTGGGATTGGTGGAAAGCAACTTGGGGGTGCT
The DNA here is from genome assembly GCA_022496015.1 of Hordeum marinum. NCBI lineage: Eukaryota > Viridiplantae > Streptophyta > Magnoliopsida > Poales > Poaceae > Hordeum > Hordeum marinum. The sequence continues at coordinate 519,095,687 of CM039673.1, forward strand.
AGAAATCAAGATCCATATGGTTGGATTGGAAGATCTTGACCACAACACAAGGGTAGGTGGTTCTCTCTCAGAAAATTGAGTAGGATAGGTATGGAATAGTTCTGAGTGCTTATTTTTCAAGTGGGTGGTGGTGAAGGGGTATATATAGGCATCCCCAAAAATCCAACCATTACACACAAAATGACCAACTCGGTGACGCCGATGTGTAAATCTCGGTGGTACCGAAGTGACCAAAAGTGGCAACTTTTGAATCTCGGAGGGACCGATATATGAATCTTGGTTGTACTGACAAGGTGACCAACGGTCAGATTTACCAAACTCAGTGACGCCGATTCACCATTCTTGGACGGACCGAAAATGTGAACTTACGTAACAGAATCTTAGCAACCAAACTCGGTGGCACCAAGTGCAGTGTCGGCTGCACCGAAGTGTTAGGGTTTGGCTGAGTGTGTCTATGGTTTAGAATCGGTGGCACCGGGATAGGAATGTTGGTTGCACCGGTTTTGCATATTTGGCTTAGGACAGACTTTTGGTGGGAGAGTTTGTGGGTGTTTTGGTGACTATCACTTGTGCACATTTGAGCATATTGTTTACCATCAAAACTTTAGCCCCTTTTAATAGTATTGGCTTTCCTATGGAGTCAAAGTGATTTCTCACAAATGTAAAATGTAGAGTCCTCTTGCTTGAAGCTTGGCCAACCTATTTCCTTGAATCTTGGGGTAATTCCACAATCCTTTGGCCATCCCTATCATTGAACTTGTCCTGAAATATACTTGGTGAAGACATTAGTTCAATGACTTATAGGTTGTTATTAATTACCAAAACCACCAAGGGAGAAAATGTGCTTGAAATCTCCCCCTTTTTGGTAATTGATGACAACATATAGATCAAAGCTTCGACAAAGATATAGTCATGGAATATAATCGTCGCTTTGAGAAGTATGTGATAAGCAAGAGCTCCCCTAAATTTGTGCATTATTTTTAAATTTGCGTTTGAATGCAAATGCACAATCGATTAGGTGCATGGGTTACTTCTTACATGTCACATACCACTTGGTGGTGTGCGAGAGTAATTGGAATGAACATCATAGCACAACACAATCAACCAAAAATGAATGATCATCACATAAGCATTAAGGTGATAGGAAATAGTAGCATCACACATCAAAGTGTATGATCAAACATCATCAAGCGTGTATCACAAGCAAAACAAAATAGTATCACAATAACCAAAAGCAATTGATTTTGAAAAAGCAACAAACACCAAACGCTCTCTCACTCGAAGCCTAATGATCTATATACACTTCTCCCCCTTTGGCAACAAGTTACCAAAAAGTTCAAAGGCATATATCTAATCGTTCTTGGGCTGATCTCCTCCGGTTGTCGATGAAGGAGTCGAGAGAACATCATCGGCGAAGATCTCTGCAGATGTTGTGGATGGAGCTGGAGTGGTCACTGGAGGAGCAGGAGCTGTGCTGACAGTAGTAGGAGCTAATGAAGAGGGCCCCAATTCTGGTGCAGGCACTGTGGCTGATCTAGCCTGAGTAGTGAACTGGGTGCCCGGCCTGAGAGGTGATCCATCCTCATCCTCATCATCATCATAATCTGAAGAAGTAGAAGAGACCCGAGGGATGTGCACGGAGTCAACTTCCTTCTGAAGCACTATAACTGTCTTCAACAACTTGTCCACCTTATCACCAAGAACCTTGATCCTTGTTTCAAAGATCCTCACAAGACTGTTTTGGTTATCCAGAATCCCCTTGATATCCTTCTGCATGCCCTGAACGGCTGAGATCAGAAGATCCATTTGCTATTTCTGGATCTCGGGGCTTGAGCACTAGCGGCTCAAACTGCTTCTGCCTCTGCCTGTGCTGTAGCAGATGTGGGATGATCAGGGTCCATCACCACAACATTACACTTGAGATCTGTCTGTAGGTGCAGATGTGGACGATCTAGAGCAAAAATGTGCTTCTCCAACCAAGAGTTGATAAGCAACTGGATGTAGGGTGCATAGCAGCAAGAGCGCTTTTGATCAGCAGCAACCCTCTTGATTGTCTCCTGGTGTTCCTGTCAAGGTGGATTAGCATGTTAATGGAGTAGCCTCGGATCATCTTGTCATCTCCTGACTTGGGCATCAAGGTGTGCCTTAGAATAGTATTCATTGTTCGGAGACCTTCTTGCAGATAGTAGATGGATCCTAGCTTGTGAGATTGCACCTTGTCTGCAGGGATAGGAGTATACATATCCCTCATGGCATTGTGACTTGCCTTGGATTCTGAGTATACATCCAGATCACCTTCCTGAGCATCTGGAACTCCTAGAAGTGCAGCTCACTCCTCAATAGTAGATTCATACCTTGCTCCTTCAGTCATCCATACAATTCTACTATCTACGTAGAAATGTGAAGTGGAGTAGAATTGCATGATCATCTCGTCGTTCCATGCAGTGAACTCTCTGCCAATGAACTCATCTAGACCAATGAAGTGGAAATTATCTTGGACACTTGGAAAGTAGTCCACATTCTCCTTAATGAATTTCCAATCGACATATCTCATATCGCTAACAGTTGGGCTCTTGTCAAGCAACATTGTCTCATAAAAGTCATGTTGCTCTCTAGTGTAGAACATGTAGTCAACATCAGTTTTCTTCCTTTGGGCATAAGGATCTATGGCTCTCTAGGCTCTCAATCCTGAGTCTTTCCTCTTCTTCATGTCTTCAACAACTAAGTGGCTGGCATCATGTACAGGAAGATGTGGTCTGAGCTTCATCAAAGTAGTCAAGTCATCATCATCTTCAAGTCTGGAGGCAGTCCCCTTGTTCTTCTCAGAAGCTGAAATGTCTTTGGTAGTCCTCTTGGACTTCTATGCAGTAGCTTTCTTGGATGTATGCTTGGTGCTCTTGGAAGTGACAGTCTTTGGCATAGCATCAGCCATAAGCTTCTTGCCTTTCTTCTTGGGAGGGGCTTTCTCAACATGTTCTTCCTCCTCTTCCTCAGCAGCAGCACCAGCAGCCTCCTCTAGATCTTCATACATGGAGGTAGGCCTGCCAATCTCATGGATAATCCTCTTTCTGGATTTTTTCTCCCCTGCCTTCTTAGGCATAGACTTCCTTGGGGGATCAACAGATACCGTGGCTCTAGCACTCTCGTGTGCTTTGATAGTCTCTGAGCTGGCATAGATCTTGCTGACAACTCTTCTGGAAGAAGTAGCTTCAGTTGCTGACTTCTTAGCAGCCTTTTCTTGCTTTTTGGCAAGAATGTCCTCAAGAATGAAGTTTGAATCTTCTTCATTAGAGTTTAGCTTCTTCTTGGTCCTGGTGGCAGCCTTGGGCAACCCATGAGAGCTGGGAGTGCCTGGATCTGAAAAAGAACTGGGCTCTCGGCTTGTGCCTGAACTCATATCAACTCCCTGCTCTGCCAAATTTTGACTATCCTCTGTATCTGACATACTGACCCTGTGAATAGAGTATAGGAGAGCAGAAGTAGATGAGTCATCACAAAATGAGGCTGGTTTTTGAAGTTTGAACAATGAATTTTCAAGAATTTTGCATTCTGTCAAATAAATATCGGTACAGCCGAAACAAAATTTTAGGTGGTGCCAAGACGGACTGACTCACTTAACCGAACCTTGGCACCCTTTTCGGTCAGACCGAAAAGAGGTTCTTGGTTCCACCGAGTCAGTTCTCAGCAACACAGAAGTTCACATTGGTGAGACCGATATGTCTCTTTCGGTTCCATCGAGATTTATCGCGCGGATGGCAAAACCCTAGAAAATTCATCATTCGCGAGACTATGGAGGTTTTGAGTGGATAGGAATACGTGCAAAGGGTGCATCAATGATAAACATGAATCTAATGCGCAAGAATCGGAAGAGGAGCGCAAAAGAGATCGAATCTATACCCTAGCTTAGCGTGGATCCTCTACAGTAGCAACGAGGGAGAGGATTTCGTCGACGACGGCAATTCCCAGCGGCGGAAGAGCGCAGGGAGACAAGGGCGACGACCAGGGGTCTCGTAGGCGGCAGCTTAGGGTTCTGAGGCGTGATGATTGAGATTGAATTTCAAAGCGTCAGGGTCCACAGGTTATATACCCTCCACTGTCGGTGGCACCGATTCTAACTTTTCGGTGTCACCGAGTTCCTCAACTATCAGTTGACAGGGGAACTCGGTGTAACCGATAAAATGGAATCGTTGGTACCGAGATTGAAAACCAGATCAACCCTAGGCATTTGGTGAGACCGATATTTGTGGTTGGTTCCACTGAGATGCACTTGGGAGGTTTTAATGGTCAGTCCTTGTCGATACGGAACTCCGAGTGCTCCACACACAGAGGGATTGAAAAGCACTTGTTCAAATTTTGTGATGCGGCATGAATAGAGTATGAGGTGAGAAAGCATAGATAGCTAAATAAGTGGTCCTAGGCATTCTTGTATATCCAATTGGCAAAAGATAAATCAAAATCAAAATAGCAGCAACTTGATATCCTCAAATGAGAAAATAAATACAGACCAACATGCTCACATAATAAGATGTAAAATGAAATCATGGCAAACATGCACAAACACTCTAGCATCTAACAAGCACTTGGGTGATGACAAAGTCATCTATATATGAGTATTTGACTTAGGATCCAAGTAAGAGTACTTGATCATAGGTCATACTCATCGTTTAAGCACAAGTGGGGTTACCACTTTTACATAAAGCATTTAATGTTGTCACATACTAAGAGATGCTTTGACTCAAGTCTTAGAGTAAAGCTCCCCCTTGATGTGACATCCCCCCATAAGAGGGATAAAGTAACCTTGGATTTTGTCGATGAAGACTTCATGTTGGTGAGGTAGTGGTGGATGCTCAAGGTTGATGAAGATCACGAAGAGTTGGGAGCATCCTTGTTGTTTCCTTACTCTTCTCAGCTACTTGGGTTAGTCCCAACACACAAGAGACAAACACGAGGATATCTAAGGACATGGAGTGAAAAGCATGTGTAATGATGTCCATTGATTTGTTGATTACCTTGTCCCTTGCTTACCTTGGAGGGAATGTGTGACTCCTTGATCTATTGCATAGGGTTGATGTTGATTGCAAATAGATCTTGCCAATAATGAATATGAGTGAAGTTCATTGGCGGAGTCGCCCCTCAAGAAATCTCTAGTTCTTCTTCTTGGGAACCCACATCAAGTTTATGGGGATCCTTGGTGTTGAAGTAGCACTTGTAGAAGTTGAGCTTGTAGTAGCCTTAGGAACCCACTTCACCAAAGCTTGGGGGTCATCTTCATAAGAGTCAAAGTCCTCTTGGAGCTTGTTCTTGCCCTTGAGCTTGGTGTCTTGTGGTGGAAGGTCATATTGAGTGTTTGTCCCCTTGGGAAGAGCATTTTCATACTTCTCCTTTTGAGTAACAAACTTGGGCTCGGGATATTGACCTTCTTCCCATTCAACTCCATTAGCATCTAAGTAGCCAACACCGCGATTCTTCCGGTATCCTCCATTTTTGCGTACAATCTCATCAAATTGTTTGTACCCTTCAAGACTCTTGTAGATACCTTTCTCTATAACCCCTTTAAATAAAGCATTTTCTTGCTCAAGTGTAACTTGGCTAAGAGAACCATCATTAGTGGAATCAATAGAACTACTAGGAGCAACATCATTGGGTTTAGCATTTTTATTGTTGCTACTAGATGAAGAACCTTTCTTTCCTTTGTTACTAGTTTGCTTAGATTTGACTTGTGGCATAAATGTAGACAAGAGTATTCGTTTGGCAATATAAGATGAAGTCTTCTTTCGGAGATCGTCATTGATAGCTTTAAGAAATTCATGTTCTTGCTCCAAATTGAGCTTCTCGAAGCATAGCTTCTCATGAGTTCTTACAAGCTCTCTATGATCTTCAAGAGTAGATTCATGAGATAAATTAAGAGTGTTGAGTTCTTTAGTTACTTCTTTTATTTTCATCTTATCTTTGTCAATTGACTTATCTTGACTAGCATGAGAAATATCAAGTTCATTATGATTAATATTACTAGTTTTATCACATAGCAAGTTATCATCGTAAAGAAAGTCATCTTCATCACTATCGAAATCAAGATATTCGGGGTGTGATACCTTGGGGCCTTTAGCCATGAAGCAACTTCCACCTCCTTCATTTGGTGAATCAAATAGATCATAGGAGTTGGTTGTCACTAGTGCAATTTTGGCAACACCATCATCTTGATTATAGTCAGAGTTGGAGTGATAGCTTCTCTCGTAGTGGTTGTCGGAGTCGGAGCCGGAAACCATTCACCAACATGATCTTGATGCTTTCTTCTTGAGTAGCTCTTGGTGCTTGTCCTTCTTCTCTGAGTCCCTACTTCTCCTCAAGGGTCTTCATTCATAATGATCATCTCTAATCCTTCTCTCTCTACGAGGTGATTCATCTCTTGAGCTTCGTCTTCTTGGTGACTCTTCTTTTCGTTTGTAAGGAGCCGAGCACTCATTGAAGTAGTGTCCGGGATTTCCATAGTTGTAGCAGTTTCAGTCATGACTTGATGAACGCTTCTCTTCATATCTTGAGTTGGAGCTGCGATCTTTGCTTCTATTCTTGTAGAACTTGTTGAATTTCTTGACCATGAGGCTTATCTCTTCATTTGTGACAAGGTTGTCGCTTGAGGTAGTGGGAGCATCACTTGTGACTTTGTAAGCACTGCTAGACTTGTGATGAAGCTCTTCCTTGTATTTGAGTGTCATCTCATGAGCAACAATTCTACCAATCACTTCCATTGGTTTGAGATCTTTGTAGTTGGGCATCATTTGGATCCATGTGCACACGGTGTCATATCTCTCATCCAAAGCTCGAAGTATCTTCTTGATGATGAACTTGTCAGTCATTTCTTCGCTTCATAAGACGGCAATCTCATTGGTGATGAGAGCTAGCCTAGAGTACATTTTAGCGACTCTTTCACCATCCTTCATCTTGAACTTGTCAAGTTAACCTTGAAGAACATCTAACTTGGATTTTCTCACGGACTCAGTTCTTTCGTGCATATCAACCAAAGTATCCCAAATCTCTTTTGCGTGTTCAAGACGGCTGATTTTGTTGAATTCTTCAGGACATAGGCAGTTGAAGAGAATGTCACATGCTTGAGCATTGAGTTGCAACATCTTCAATTCATCCGCAGACGCTTCATGATCCAGTTCCTTTCCATCCGCAAAGAATTCACCTTGCAAGCCAACACAAACAATATCCCAAACAGCAGGATTATGACTAAGCAAATGCATTTTCATTTTATGTTTCCAACTAGCAAAATTTGTGCCATCAAAGTACGGACCTCTATGATGATAATTTCCCTCACTAGATGCCATACTTCTCCTAGGTTGTGAAACCAATGCAATGGAGACCAAAGCTCTGTACCACTTGTAGGATCGAAAGTAGGTCTAGAGGGGGGGGGGTGATTGGACTACTTGACCAAATAAAAGTTTCATCTTTTTCCCAATTTTAATTCTTGGCAAGTTTTAGCATTCATAGCATATCAAGTAACACCCTACACATGCATGTCTAAGAGTGTGACAGCGGAAAGTAAAGACATTGCACATGTAAGTAAAGAGAGGGTTAGGAAAGCAAACACAAGTGATGACATGATGATTTTTCCCTTGGTTCCGATAGGTGGTGCTATCGTACGTCCACGTTCATGGAGTCTTCAACCCATGAAGGGTAACGGTTGCGAGAGTCCACGGAGGGCTCTACCCACAGAGGGTTCCACGAAGAAGCAAACTTGACTATTCCATGCGGCTTCCGTCCACAAAGGACTAGCCTTACTATGGGTAGATCTTCACGAAGTAGGCGATCTCCTTGCCCTTAGAAACTTCTTGGCTCACTCCACAACACGAAGTAGGAGGATCCCAAGCAACACCTAACCAATCTAGGAGGCACCACTCTCCAAAAGGTAATAGGCTCGGTAATGATGATGAACTCCTTGCTCTTCTGCTTCAAGATGGTATACTCCTCAACACACAATCACTCTCTCACAGATTTGGCTTGGTAGAAGAGATGGGATTAGTGGAAAGCAACTTGGGGAGGCTAGAAATCAAGATCCATATGGTTGGAGTGGAAGATCTTGACCTCAACACAAGGGTAGGTGGTTCTCTCTCAGAAAACTGAGTAGGATAGGTATGGAATAGTTCCGAGTGCTTCTTTTTTGAGTGGCTAGTGGTGAAGGGGTATATATAGGCATCCCCAAAAATCCAACCGTTACACACAAAATGACCAACTCGGTGACACCGATGTGTAAATCTCGGTGGTACCGAAGTGACCAAAAGTGGCAACTTTTGAATCTCAGTTGTACTGACAAGGTGACCAATGGTTAGACTTACCAAACTCGGTGACGCCGATTCACCATTCTCGGTCGGACCGAAAATGTGAACTTGCGTAACAGAATCTTGGCAACCCAACTCGATGGCACCGAGTGCAGTGTCGGCTGCACCGAAGTGTTAGGGTTTGGCTGAGTTTGTCTAGGGTTTAGAATCGGTGGCACTGGGATAGGAATGTTGGTTGCACCGATTTTTCATATTTGGCTTAGGACAGACTTTTGATGGGAGAGTTTGTGGATGTTTTGGTGACTATCACTTGTGGACTCAAAGTTGTTCACCATCAAAACTTTACCCCCTTTTAATAGTATTGGCTTTCCTATGGACTCAAAGTGATTTCTCACAAATGTAAAATGTAGAGTCCTCTTGCTTGAAGCTTGGCCAACCTATTTCCTTGAATCTTGGGGTAATTCCACAATCATTTGGCCATCCCTATCATTGAACTAGTCCTGAAATATACTTGGTGAAGACATTAGTTCAATTACTTATATGTTGTTATTAATTACCAAAACCACCAAGGGAGCAAATGTGATTTCACCTCCTTGCATTGACATGTATCGATGGGCTTCTCCACAGCTTGTTGTTACGCCTAGTTGATATGAGACTATATTCTCCACTTTTTACCCCTTTGATACCTACCATCATATTCTATACCACCTATGTGCTATGTCCAATGGTTCACGCTCATGTATTGCGTGAAGAATAAAAATTTGATGCATATTGAAAAGGTAAGATCCAATTGCCTGACTTGGACACTGCAGTGCTTAACATTTGTATCTATGTGGCATGCTAATATAATAAGATGAATAGGTGTAAACATTCTTTTAGGATCGTATACTTTGAAAAATAATAATTTTATTTCCTATACCTATAAATATTACTATGTTGTTGTTTGTTAATTCATCATTTGTCAATGATGATACATATCGAAGATTACATAATGGGTAGCATGTCAAATAAAAAATTCTGTTTTTATCATTACCTACTCGAGGACGAGCATGAATTAAGCTTGGGGATGCTGATACATCTCTAGCGTATCTATAATTTTTGATTGTTCCATGCTAACATATTATCATTCTAGGATACTTTTGGGTATTTATTTACTAATTTATAATATTTTTGATCACTAACCTATTGACCCAGTGCCTTTTTAGAGTTATGGTACCAAACGAAGTCCAATTGCCACGACCTTTTTAACGATTTTTTCTAGACTAATATAAGACCTAGAAGCTGTGGAGGAAGGCCGGAAGATGCTCCATGGCCCCACCACATATCCCACCGCGCCACCAGGGGGGAAGGTATGTGGTGCCCACCTGGTGCGTCTCCCGATGTCGTTCTCTGGCCTATAAATTCACATCTACCCTAAAACACCAGAAGTGCTCCCGAAACACTTTTTCTACTATCACGAGTCTCTGTTCCGACAGGAGGCCATCTACACCTCCGTTTCGACACCCTGTTGGAGGGGAGAACGATCATGGAGGACCTCTTCATCAACCTTGCTGCCCTCACCATGATGTGTGAGTAGTTCACCACAGACCTACGGGTCCATAGGTAGTACCAAGATGGCAATCTCTCTCTCTCTCTCGCTCGATCTTCAATACAATGTTCATCGCATATTTGCCTTGATCTATCCGATGTAATCCCTTTGTATGATGTGTTTCTTGGGAACCAATGAATTGTGAGTTTATGTTTAGATTATTCATGAAAAGTATTTGAGTCAAATCTGATTACTATGATTCTTATTTGCATGATCATCATAGATTTGTAATACTCTCCGATCCATTGAGATAGTTTGGACAACTAGATTGATATTTCTTCAGTGGGAGTGGTGCGTTGTAGTAGGTTCAACCTGGCGAGTTTCTATATCCCGGTGACAGAAGGGGACAAGTTGCATCTTTGTGTTATTGCTACTAAGGATAAATCGATGGGGTTTATTCATATTGATTGAGTTTACTTTGTCTACATCATGTCAATGTTCTCCAAGCATTACCCCGTTTAGCTTAATACTCTAGATCCATGCTGGATAGCAGCTGATAACCCACAAGTATAGGGGATCGCAACAGTTTTCGAGGGTAGAGTATTCAACCCAAATTTATAGATTCGACACAAGGGGAGCCAAAGAATATTTGAGAGTATTAGCAGTTGAGTTGTCAATTCAACCACACCTGGAGATAAATATCTGCGGAAAAATGATTAGTAGCATAGTAATATGATAGGTTGATAGCAGTAGTAATAGTAACACTAGCGGTAACAGTAGCAATGATAGTTTTGTAACAAGTGTAGCAGTAGCAGCAATAGTAGTAACTTAGCGAGAACAATAAGTGGAAAACTTGTAGGCACTAGATCGGTGTATTCGTTAGATGATATTTATCATATAACAGTCATAACCTAGTGCAACACAGAACTAGCTCCAGTTCGTCAATGTAATGTAGGCATGTATTCCGTATATTGTCATACGTGCTTGTGGAAAAGAAGTTGCATGACATCTTTTGTCCTACCCTCCCGTGGCAATGAGGTCCATAGGGAAACTAAGGTATATTAAGGCCTCCTTTTAATAGAGAACCGGAATAAAGCATTGACACTTAATGAATACATGAACTCCTCAAACTATGGTCATCATCATGAAGTATCCCAAATATTGTCACTATGGGGTTGATGGATCATAACACGTAATAAGTGCATATGACTAGGGAAGATCGGATCAAGAACATAGATATAATGATGATAACATAAATGGTTCAGATCTGAAATCATGGCACTCGGGACCTAGTGACAAGCATTAAGCATGGCAAAGTCATAGCAACATCAATCTTAGAACATAGTGGATACTAGGGATCAAGCCCTCACAAAACTAGCTCAATTACATGATGAACCTCATCCAACTCCTCATCGACCAACAAGCCTACGAAGGAATTACTCACTCCCGATGGAGAGAATTATGGAATTGGCTATGGAGAAGGGTTGATGATGACGAAGACCGAAGATTCCCCTCTCTGGAGCCCCAAACAGACTCCAGATCTAGCCTCCCGATGAAGAAGAGGAGGTGGCGGCGGCTTCGTATCGTGAAACGCGATGAAACTTTCTCCCTGATTTTTTTTGGAAATTTGTGAATTTATATCGCTGGAATTAGGGTCAGGGGCCCCACGAGGTGGCCACCCTCCACCAGGCCGCACTAGGGGGGTCTGGCGCGCCCTAGTAGAGGGTGGGCACCCTGGGCACCCTCTCAGGTGGCTTCTGGCTCCATAATTCCTCATATATTCCAAAATAAATATCCAAAAAATAGTTCCAGTCTGAGAACTTTTTTTCTACACAAAAAACAACACCATGGTAGTTCTGTTGAAAACAGCGTCAATCCGGGTTAGTTTAATTCAAATCATGCAAATTAGAGTCCAAAACAAGAGCAAACATGTTATGAAAAGTAGATATGTTGGAGACGTATCAACTCCACCAAGCTTAAACCCTTGCTTGTCCTCAAGCAATTCAGTTGACAAACTGAAAGTGAGAAAGAAACACTTTTTACGAACTCTTTTGTTCTTGTTTACATACACATGCTTAAGTAGCACCCAGTTTTTCGGCAAAGATTATGACTAACCATGTCAACAATGACTCTTAAAGATTATATTAACTCATATCAGTGGCGCAAGCAACTAGCGAGCAATAATAAGACATCTCAAGTGCAAACATTTGTCAAAACAATCATGATATAATATGACAATAGTGGTATCTCGCTAGCCCTTTCTGAGACTGCAAAACATAAATGCAGAGCACCTCCAAAGTTCAGGTAGACTAAACATTGTAATTCTTGCTAGAAAAGATCCAGTCATGATGTGTCCAACATTCACTATACATAATGCATGAGGATGACAATATTGCTCTCATATTTGGCGCTTATTTTTAGAAGGTGATGACTCAACATTAAAGTAAATAGATAGTCCCTACGCAGAGGAAAGTAGGGATTTGCAGAGGTGCCAGAGCTCAAGGTTTAAATAAGAGATAAGTATAATTTTGAGGGGTACATCCTTCCTGTCAATGTTACGACCAAGAGTTATCAATATCTTCCATGTTAAACAGATTAGTGGTGGTTCCCAAGTGGTAAAAGCAAAGGTTTACTCCCCCTCCACCAACAAACACACTCCACGACGAGTCGAATCCACGGGTACCATCCAAACCAACAACATTCCTGGGGGAGTTTTGTTTAAGTATTTGCATTCATTTTGATATCGGGACTGGGAATCCCTATTACCGCCCTTCTCATGCAAGGACGAGTGAATAAACACTCATCATGAGAGTAACCCGCTTAACATGGAAGATACTGACCACCCCCTGTCGCTCCATGAGCGGTCCAGGCACACAAAACAGATGTTCGTTTGAAATTTTAGAGGTGGCACATGCAAATTTACTTGGAACGACAAGGTAATACCGCATATAGGGAGACATGGTGGAGTTATCTAGAATAACTTTGGTTTAAGGATTTTGATGCACAAGCAGTATTCCCGCTTAGTATAGGTGAAGGCTAGCAAATAGATTGAGAAGCGGCCAGCTAGAGAGCGAATACGGTCATAAACATGCATTACGAATAATAAACATTGAATGCTATCATGAGTAGGATATGGAGACCATGAACATAAATATCATGAAGGCTATATTGATTTTGATTCAACTACATGTGTGAACATGTGCCAAGTCAAGCCACTTGAAACATTCAGAGGAGGATACCATATCATCATACTACATCACAATCATTTTAATGCAAACATAAATATCATGAAGGCTATATTGATTTTGATTCAACTACATGCGTGAACATGTGCCAAGTCAAGCCACTTGAAACATTCAGAGGAGGATACCATATCATCATACTACATCACAATCATTTTAATGCATGTTGACATCCAAGATAAATCATTATCCACTCCTAGCTACTTGATCATGGCATGAACCACTATAATCTCTAATTGTCCTTGCAAACATGTTCAATCATAATATGCTGAATCATGGATACCAGGTTAAACATATTTACAAAAACAAGAACAAGTTGAGTTCATACCCGCTTTTCTCTGCCACAGTCAATTCATCAAAAATTGTCATTATTGCCTTTCACTTGCACAATCGAATGATATGGAAATAATAATAGTGCAAGAGAGTCGTGGACTAAGCTGGAACCTACAAACATCTTATTCAAGAGGAGAAGACAAAGTAATATGGGCCCTCTGTTAGATGAACAATAATGCATATGATAGCCACTCAACATTTTCATCGTGGTCTTCTCCTTGGTATGACTCGATAAAAGAAATAAAATTTTAGAGAAACACACTAAAATATTTTTGGAGTTTTTAGTTTTTCTTGAAGAAAGCAAATAAGAGATGGAAAACAAAAACGAGAAAAACTATTTACACAGGAGAACTCCCAACAAGAAAAATAAGAAATGAGAAATCTTTTTGGGATTTCTTTTAATACTACAACTAACTAAACTGAAAAGAAAAATTGAAAAGAAGCAAAAAGTATTTTAGGATTTTCTCAAAGTTTTTCAAACACACAAGAAGAAAACGAGGAAAATAAATCTAACATGAATAATACAATGAAAGAGTGTGAACACTGACAACTCGAATGAAATGTGTACACATGAATGTAATGTCGGTTGGAAACATATACTCCCCCAAGCTTAGGCCTTTGGCCTAGCTTGGTAATCACCATCCGTGGCCCGGATAATAGTTTGAGTGTTCGAAATATGCCCTAGAGGCAATAATAAATTGGTTATTATCATATTTCCTTGTTCATGATAATCATTTATTATCCATGCTATAATTGTGTTGATCGGAAACTCAGATATATGTGTGGATACATAGACAACACCATGTCCCTAGTATGCCTCTAATAGACTAGCTCGTTGATCAAAGATGGCTATGGTTTCCTAGTCATGGACATGAGATGTCATTTGATAACGGGATCGCGTCATTAGGAGAATGATGTGATGGACAAGACCCAAACTACAAATGTAGCATATGATCGTGTCAGTTTATTGCTACTGTTTTCTGCATGTCAAGTATTTGTTCCTATGACCATGAGATCATGCAACTAGCTGACACCGAAGGAGTACCTTGTGTGTATCAAATGTCGCAACGTAACTTGGTGACTATAAATGTGCTCTACAGGTATCTCTGAGGGTGTCTATTGGGTTGGCATGGATCAAGACTGGGATTTGGTACTCCGTGTGACGGAGAGGTATCTCAGGGGCCACTCGGTAATACAACATCACAATAAGCATTGCAAGCAATGCGACTAAGTGTTAGTAACGGGATCTTGTATTACGAAATGAGTAAAGAGACTTGCCGGTAACGAGGTTGAACTAGGTATGGAGATACCGACGATTGAATCTCGGGCAAGTAACATACCGAACAACAAAGGGAACATCATATGGGATTAACTGAATCCTTGACATAGAGGTTTGACTGATAAAGATCTTCGTAGAATATGTAGGAACCAATATGGGCATCTAGGTCCTTCTATTGGTTATTGACCGTAGAGGTGTCTCGGTCATGTCTACATAGTTCTCGAACCCGCAGGGTCTGCACACTTAAGGTTCGGTGACGTTTCGGTAGTATAGAGTTATGTATGGTGGTGACCGAAGGTTGTTAGGAGTCCCGGATGAGATCTCGGACATCACGAGGAGCTCCGGAATGGTCCAGAGGTAAAGATTGATATATAGGAAGTCCTGTTTTGGTCACCGGAAAAGTTTTGGGCTCATCGGTAGTGTACTGGGAGTGCCGGTAGTGTACCGGGGGACCATCGGGAGAGGTATTTCGACCCAAGAGGCTACATGGGCTGTGGAAGAAGGTAAACCAGCCTTTGGTGGGCTTTACGAAGCCTCCTCTAAGGGCCCATGCGGCTGGAGTGGTTTGAGAAGGAAAAAAAATCCAAAGGTGGAGAGGTGGAAAGAGTTTCCAAGTGGAAAGGAGGAATCCTACTCCTAATAGGATTGTAGTAGGACTCCTCCACCTCCAATTTCGACCAAACCGTGAGGGTTTGAGGCTGCCTCCTCCCCTCCCTCCCTCCTATATATACAAGAGGATTTAGAGGAAAAAGCTAACCCTAATAGCCACGTGCTACCTCTCTTCTAGATCACAGTTTCTCCTCTAGATCAGTTTTCAGCGGTGCTTAGGCAAAGCCCTGCTGGAATACCTCCACCACTATCGCCACAACACCGTTGCGTTGCCAGAGAAATCATCTACCTATCCGCTCCCTCTTGCTGGATCAAGAAGACGGAGATCGTCATCGAGCTGTACGTGTGCTGAACGCGGAGGTGCCGTCCGTTCGACGCTAGATCAGAAGGACCGTGATCAAGATCGCGAGAAGGATCGTGATGAGATCGCAGGACGGATCGTGATGAGTTTGCGGGACAGATCATGATGAGTTCGCGGGACGGATCATGATGAGATCGCGGGATGCTCGGCGATTTGGATCGCAAAGACGTTCGACTACACCAACGACGTTTCTTAACGCTTCCCGCTTAGCGATCTACAAGGGTATGTAGATCCACTCTCCCTCTCGTAGATGCTCATCACCATGGATTGATCTTGCGTGTGCGTAGGAAATTTTTTGTTTCCCATGCAACGTTCCCCAACAGTGGCATCATGAGCTAGGTCTATGTGTAGATGAGATCTCGAGTAGAACACAAAGAGTTTCTGGGTGTTGATGCTTAGATTGCTTCCTCCCTTGGTCATGTTTTGGTTCAGCGGTATTGTGGGATGAAGCGGCCCGGACCAACCTTACTCGTACGCTAACGAGAGACCGGTTCCATCGACTAACGTGTAACTTCGTTGCATAAAGATGGCTGGCGGGTGTCTGTTTCTCCTACTTTAGTTGGATCGGATTCAACTAAGGCGGTCCTTGAGAAGGTTGAAAAGCAACTTATATATCACCGTTGTGGTTTATGCATAGGTGAGAATTGTTCTTGCTAGATACCCGTAGCAGCCACGTAAAACATGCAACAACAATTAGAGGACGTCTAACTTGTTTTTGCAGGGTATGTTGTGATGTGATATGGCCAATTACATGATGAGATATATGTGATGTATGAGATGATCATGTGTTGTATAGAATATCACGACTTGCATGTCGATGAGTACAACAACCGGCAGGAGCCATAGGTTTGTCTTTAATTATTGTATGACCTGCGTGTCAATCATTAAGCGCTATGTAATGCTTTACTTTATCGCTAACGGTAGCAATAGTAGTAGAAGCATGGTGGGCGTGACAACCCCGATGGCGACACATTTATGGAGATCAAGATGATGGAGATCATGGTGTCATGCCGGTGACGATGGAGATCATGCTGGTGCTTTCAAGATGGAGATCAAAAGCACAAGTTCATGGCCATATCATGTCACTTATGATTTGCATGTGATGTTAATCCTTTTATGCACCTTGTTTTGCTTAGGACGACGATAGCATTATAAGGTGATCCCTCACTTAATTTCAAGATAAATTGTGTTCTCCCCGAGTGTGCATCATTGCGAAAGTTCGTCGTGTCGAGACACCACGTGATGATCGGGTGTGATAGACTCTACGTTGACATACAACGGGTGCATGCCAGTGTTGCACATGTAGAACACTTGGGTTAAACTTGATGAGCCTAGCATGTACAGACATGGCCTTGGAACACAAGAGACCGAAAGGTAGAACATGAGTCATATAGTAGATATGATCAACATGATGATGTTCACCATTGAAACCACCTCAACTCACGTGATGATCGGACTTGAGTTGGTGAATTTGGATCATGTATCACTCGAATGACCGGAGGGATGTCAATTTGAGTGGGAGTTCTTAAGTAATATGATTAATTGAACTCATTATCATGAACATAGTCAGTAGTTTCTTTGCAAAATTATGTTGTAGATTACTAGCTCACGTTGTAGCTCCCTTGAATTTCTATATGTTCCTAGAGAAATAAAGTTGAAAGATGATGGTAGCAATATTGCGGACTGGGTCCGTGATCTGAGGATTGTCCTAATTGCTGCACAGAAGGCTTATGTCCTTAATGTACCGCTCGGTGCGCCACCCCCTCTAGCGTCGTCTGTAGATGTTGTGAACATCTGACAGTCACGTTTTGATGACTACTTGATAGTTTAGTGCGCCATGCATTACGACTTAGAATTGAGGCTCCAAAACGTTTTGAACGTCACGGAACATATGAGATGTTCTAAGAGCTGAAATTGGGATCTCAGGCTCGTGCCCATGTTGTGAGATATGAGATCTCCAACAAGATTCTTTGCCTGCAAGATGAAGGAGAATAGCTCAATCGTTAAGCATGTGCTCAGATTGTCTGGGTGCTACAATCGCTTGAATCGAGTGGGAGTTGATTTTCCAGATAAGATAGTGATTGATATAGTTCTCCAAGTCACTGTCACTAAGCTACTAGAACTTGGTGATGAACTATAAAATGCCAGGGATAGAAATAATGATCGCTGAGCTGTTCGCGATGTTTGACGCCGCGAAGGTAGAAATCAAGAAGGAGCATCAAGTGTTGATGGTTAGTAAGACCACTAGTTTCGAGAAGGGCAAGGGCAAGGATGGAAACTTCATGGATGGCAAGTCAGTTGCTGCTCCAGTGAAGCAACCCAAAGTTGAACTCAAACCCGAGACTAAGTGCTTCTATTATGAGGTGAGTGGTCATTGAAGCGGAACAACCCTAGATACTTGGTAGATAATAAGGCTGGCAACGTCAACACAAGTGTATTTGATATATGTGTTATTGATGTGTACCTTGCTAGTACTCCTAATAGCACCTAAGTATTGGATACCGGTTCGGTTGCTAAATGTTAGTAACTTGAAGTAAAAGCTACGGAATAAAGGGAGACTAGCTAAGGGTGAGGTGACGATGTGTGTTGGAAATGTTTCCAAGGTTGATGTGATCGACATCGCACACTCTCTCTACCTTCGGGATTAGTGACGAACCTAAATAAATGTTATTTGGTGTTTTGCGTTGAGCATGAAAGTGATTAGATCGTGTTTATTACAACATGTTTATTCATTTAAGTTAGAGAATAATTGTTATTCTGTCTACATAAATAATACCTTCAATGGTCATGCACCCAGTGAGAATGGTTTATTGAATCTTGATCACAGCAATACACATGTTCATAACATTGATGCCAAAAGATACAAAGTTAAAAATGATAGTACCACATACTTGTGGCACTGTCGCTAAATGTCATATTGGTATAAATTGCATGAAGAAACTCCATGTTGATGGATCTTTGGACTCATTCGATTTTGAATCGGTTGAGACATGCGAACCATGCCTCTTGGGCAAGATGACTAAGGACCCCGTTTTCCGGATTGATGGAGCGGGCAAGTGATTTATTGGAAATGATACATGTTGATGTATGCAATCCAATGAGTCTTGTAGTGTGTGGTGGATATCGTTATTTTCTTACCTTCACTGATGATTTGAGTAGATATAGTGTATGTTTACTTAATGAAACACAAGTCTGAATCGTTTGAAAAGTTCAAACAAATTCATAGTGAAGTTTAAGATCATCGTGTTAAGAAGATAAAAATGTCTGCGATATGATCGTGGAGGTGAATATCTGAGTTACAAGTTTGGCATACAACTTTAGACAATGTGAAAGTCGTTTCACAACTCACGCCACCTGGAACACCATAGTGTGATGGTGTATCCGAACGCCATAGTCGTGCTCTATTGGATATGGTGCGGGCTATGATGTCTCTTATCGTTTTGCTACTATAGTTTTGGGGTTATGCATTAGAGACAACTACATTCACTTTAAATAGGGCACCATCTAAATCCGTTGAGATGACACCGTGTGAATTATGGTTTGATAGAAACCTAAGCTGTCATTTCTTAATGTTTGGGGCTGTGACGCTTGTGTTGAAAAATGTTTTCACCTAATGAGCTCGAACCCAAAGCGGACAAATGCATCTTCATAGATTACCCTAAGAACAGTTGGGTGAACCTTCTATCTCAGATCCAAGCATAAAGTGTTTGTTGCTAAAACGGATCCTTTCCCGAGAAAAAGTTTCTCTCGAAAGAATTGAGTGGGAGGAAGATAGAACTTGATGAGGTTGTTGAACCTTTGTTTCAACCAGAGAGTAGCGCAGCGCAGAAAGATGTTTCTGTGGAACCTACGTCAGTTGAAGAGGAAGTAAATGATGATGATCATGAAGCTTCGGATTAAGTTACTATCGAACCTCGTAGGTCGACAAGGATGCGTACTGCTCCTGAGTGGTATGATAACCCTGTCTTGGAGGTCATGTTGTTGGAAAATGATGAACCTAGAGATATGGAGAAGCGATGATGGGCCCGGATTCAGACAAATGGTTAGAGGCCATGAAATCTGAGAAAGGATCCATGTATGAACACCAAGTATAGACTTTGATAGACTTTCTCGTTGGACGGCAGGTTGTCTAGTACAAATGGACCTTTGAGATGAAGACAAACACTGATGGTAAATGTCACCATTTATAAAGCTCGACTTGTCACAAAGAAGTTTCCGACAAGTTCAAAGAGTTGACTGCGATGAGACTTTCTCACTCGTAGCGATGCTAAAGTCTATTGGAATTATGTTAGCAGTTGCTGCATTTTTCAATTATGAAATCTGGCAGATGGATGACAAAACATCGTTTCCTTAACAATTTACTTGAGGAAAAGTTGTATGTGGTACAACCAGAAGGTTTTGTCAGTCCTAAGCATGCTAAAAGGTGAGCAAGCTTCAGTGATCCTTCTATGGACTGAAGCAAGCATCTCGGAGTTGGAATATACACTTTGATGAGGTGATCAAAGTTTTTGAGTCTATAAAAAGTTTATGAGAAACTTGTATTTACAATAAAGTGAGTGGGAGCACTATAGAGTTTCTGATAAGCATATGTGGTTGACATATTGTTGATCGGAAATGATGTAGAATTTCTGGAAAGCATAAAGTGTTGTTTGAAAGGAGTTTTTCAAAGGAAGACCTGGATAAAGCTACCTAATTGTTGAGCATCAAGATCTATTGAGATAGATCAAGATGCTTGATGAGACTTTGAATGAGTACATACCTTGACAAGATTTTGAAAGAGTTCAAAATGGATTAGCCAGAGAGAAGTGTTCTCGCCTGCTTTGTAAGGTGTGAAGTTGAGTGAGACTCAAAGCTCGACCACGGCAGAAGAAACAGAAAGGACGAAGGTCGTCCCCTATGCCTTAGCCATAGGCTTTGTATAGTATGCCATCCTGTGTACCACACCTGTGTGTGCCTTGCCATGAGTCCGTCAAGGGGTACAAGAGTGATCCAGGAGTGGATCACTGGACAACGGTCAAGATCGTCCTTAGTAACTAAAAGACTAAGGAAATGTTTCTCGATTATGGAGGTAAGAAAGAGTTCGTCGTAAAGAGTTATGTTGATGCAAGCTTTGACACCAATCCGGATGACTCTTAGTAGCAATCCGGATACGTATAGTAGAGCAGCCATTTGGAATAGCTCCAAGTGGAGTGTGGTAGCAGTGTTTACAGTTTGACATAGAGATTTGCAAAGTACACACGGATCTAAATGTCGCAGACCCGTTGACTATAAGACCTCTCTCACATGCAAAGCATGATCAAGTCCCAGAACTCATTGGGTGTTAGATTCATAACAATGTGAATCGCATGGTGATGTGAACTAGATTATTGACTCTAGTGCAAGTCGGAGACTGTTGGAAATATGCCCTAGAGGCAATAATAAATTGGTTCTTATCATATTTCCTTGTTCATAATAATCATTTATTATCCATGCTATAATTGTGTTGATCGGAAACTTGGATACATGTGTGGATACATAGACAACACCATGTCCCTAGTATGCCTCTAATAGACTAGATCCTTGATCAAAGATGGCTATGGTTTCCTAGTCATGGACATGATATGTCATTTGATAACGGGATCACGTCATTAGGAGAATGATGTGGTGGACAAGACCCAAACTACAAACGTAGCATATGATCGTGTCAGTTTATTGCTACTGTTTTCTGCATGTCAAGTATTTGTTCCTATGATCATGAGATCATGCAACTCATTGACACCGGAGGAGTACCTTGTGTGTATCAAACGCCGCAACGTAACTGGGTGACTATAAAGGTGCTCTACAGGTATCTCCGAGGGTGTCTGTTGGGTTGGCATGGATCAAGACTGGGATTTGTTACTCCGTTCGACCGATAAAGATCTTCGTAGAATATGTAGGAACCAATATGGGCATCCTGGTCCCGCTATTGGTTATTGACCGTAGAGGTGTCTTGGTCATGTCTACATAGTTCTCGAACCCGCAGGGTCTGCACAGTTAAGGTTCGGTGACGTTTTAGTAGTATAGAGTTATGTATGGTGGTGACCGAAGGTTGTTCGGAGTCCCGGATGAGATCCCGGACGTCACGAGGAGCTGCAGAGGTAAATATTGATATATAGGAAGTCCTGTTTTGGTCGCCGTAAAAGTTTCGGGCTCATCGAAAGTGTACCGGGAGTGCCGGTAGTGTACCGGGGGACCATCAGGAGAGGTATTTCGACCCAAGAGGCTACATGGGCTGTGGGAGGAGGTAAACCAGCCCCTGGTGGGATGGCCGAAGCCTCCTCTAAGGGCCCATGCGGCTGGAGTGGTTTGAGAAGGAAAAACTCCAAAGGTGGAGAGGTGGAAAGAGTTTCCAAGTGGAAAGGAGGAATCCTACTCCTAATAGGATTGGAGTAGGACTCCTCCACCTCCAATTTCGACCAAACCTTGAGGGTTTGAGGCTGCCTCCTCCCCTCCCTCCCTCCTATATATACTAAAGGATTTAGAGGAAAAAATCTAACCCTAATAGCCACGTGCTACCTCTCTTCTAGATCGCAGTTTCTCCTCTAGATCGGTTTTCAGCGGTGCTTAGGCGAAGCCCTGCTGGAATAGCTCCACCACCATCGCCGCAATGCCGTCGCGCTGCCGGAGAACTCATCTACCTCTCAGCTCCCTCTTGCTGGATCAAGAAGGCGGAGATCGTCATCGAGCTGTACGTGTGCTGAACGCGGAGGTGCCGTCCGTTCGGCGCTAGATCGAAAGGACCGTGATCAAGATCGCGAGATGGATCGTGATGAGATTGCAGGACAGATCGTGATGAGTTCGCGGGACGGATTGTGATTGGATCGCAGGATGGATCGTGATGAGATCCTAGGATGCTTGGTGATTTGGATCGCAAAGACGTTCGACTACACCAACCGCGTTTCTTAACGCTTCCTGCTTAGCAATATACAAGGGTATGTAGATCCACTCTCCCTCTCGTAGATGCTCATCACCATGGATAGATCTTGCGTGTGCGTAGGAAATTTTTTGTTTCCCATGCAACGTTCCCCAACACTGAGTCGATACTAGGTGGTGGTGGCACCTAGGTGTCCCACTCCTGGGGTTCCTCCTCAGCTGCTGCTAGGTTGTTCCGGTAGGCGATAATGTCATCTTACATAATTCTGTATCTGTTCTTGGCAAAAGAATCAAACAAGGTAGGTGCAGGCAATGGGATAAGATCACGGGTTACCACACTAAATACTAAATTGTAACGAATATTATGAAAGAAATCAGCTTCATCAATAAAGTGGTGTCCCGCAACGATCTGTGATCTAGATAAACCGTGGGCAAAAGATAATCATGTGGGTGTATCTGAACTCTGAAACGACTCGCTAAGCGAGTAGCGTAAATGCCACCATGTATCTTGCCCTTACTCTTGTTAAGTTGTAGGCGTCGTGCAACAATAGCTCCTAAGCTAAAAGTGTGATCATTATATAATGCATGTCGCAAAATGGCGAGGTCCGGGGCACTGAGTACACTGACCTTTTCCTTAGCAGTTAAACACTTAGCAATGAATATAGCAAAGTAGCGCACAGAAGGAAACTACAAACTAGTGAGAGTGGTTTTCGACACACCTCTTTCGTCACCCATTGTTAAAGTGAGGAGGAAGTCCTCAAACTCTGCTGGTCTAGGCTCTCTTGATTCCCCATCAGAAGGAATCAGGCAAATGTCACAAAAGTCAGTGAATGGTATCTTGTAGTTTTTAACATATATATTAAATTGCACCTCAGGGGGGTTATTCCTACTCAGGAAATTAAAACTTTGCACAAAGGAATTTGTGAGGATGTGGTACTGGTCACACTTATCTGCGAGGAAGTTGGTCAGCCCATCATTGTCAATAAATTGAGAAAAAACTTGATAGAAACCGGCTTCCTCCGTAAAGGGAATATGTGTCCATTCGCACGGCCACACTTCTTCCTTCCTCGGAATGTATAGGTCGCTATCAGACGACTCCCGAATAACTCCCTTAGCATTCTTCTTGGAGGAGTACTTCCTAAAGAAATTCATCTTATTTTC
Organism: Hordeum marinum; assembly: GCA_022496015.1. Lineage (NCBI taxonomy): Eukaryota > Viridiplantae > Streptophyta > Magnoliopsida > Poales > Poaceae > Hordeum > Hordeum marinum. Next base: position 519,119,370 of record CM039673.1, read on the forward strand.
TAGAAATAAAATTCTGAAAAAGTTTAGTCCACAAAAATTTGTTAACAAAACTAAATAAGATTGATAGCAACTACTTCTAGGGATGCATAGAGGCCATATCGAGCGTTCAAACTACTTAGAACTCTAAGAATTCAACATGCAAGCTCATCTACAGTAGCACCAAGAGTAGCTAATTATTCTAAAAATAAACCACTAAATAAAAACTAATTGTAGCAATGGGGGAGTTACATACCAAGAAGGAATCCCCTAAAACAGCTTCGAAAAATAGAACTTTGAGCAAAGAGATCGAAATCCACGGGTTCTTGAGCAAGAGCATGAGGGAGAGAGCAAGGGTGAATTTTCCTGGAGGTAAGAGATGACATGGGATAAAGGGATAAGTGGGGGGGACCCACCTAGGCCCACCTTCTACCAGGCCACGCTTGGGGGGGGGGTCTGGCACACCTTGGTGGAGGGTGGCCACCAAGTGCACCCACCCTCTGGTGTTATTTTTTCAGGGCATTCCGAGAACTTTTATTTTTCGGTCATTTTTTGTTGCACGGGAAAAACAGAAAACAGGATAAACATGGCATTTTAATTTATTTAACTAGGAAAAAACAGAAAACAAAAGGTGGATACAGAGAGTTGTGTCTACTAAATTCATCAACTTCATACCTCTAAAAAATGATTCATTGATAAGGTTGATCAAGTCTTATTAATAAGCACTTTCAATTAGCATGAAATCGAAGATCTTTCATTAAACACTAGGTTACCTCAATAGGGATAGGTATATCCGCAACCATAATAATATCATATCTCTTTTTGACAGTAGGTAGAGGTAATTGAAAGCTTCCAATAATGAGTGTCGGAGAATTTTCAATAACATTCACACCATTCACTTGGAATTGTTTCTTTGGAAAGTGTGCCGTATGCTCATTACCATTGATATGAAAAGTGACCTTGCTTTTATTGCAATCAATAACAGCCCCTGCAGTATTAAAAAAGGGTCTACCAAGGATAATCGACATGTTGTCGTCCTCGGGCATCTCAAGAATAGCAAAGTCCTTAAGATAGTAAAATTTGCAACAACAACGGGCACATCCTCACAAATATCGATAGGTATGGCTGTTGATTTGTCAACCATTGGCAATGCTATTTTAGTGGGTGTGAGTTTATTCAAATCAAGTATTTTATATAAAGAGAAAGGCATAACACTAACACCAGCTCCCAAATCACACAAAGCAGTTTTGACATAATTTCTGTTAATGGAGGAAGGTATAGTTGGTATTCCAGGATCTCCAAGTTTCTTAGGTACTCTGTCCTTAAAAGAATAATTAGCAAGCATGGTGGAGATTTCAACTTCAGGTATCTTTTGTTTATTAGTGATGACGTCTTTCATGTACTTAGCATAAAGATACATCTTTAAAATATCCGTTAAATGAGTATACAAAAAGACTGGCCTAATCATTTCAGCAAAGCGTTCAAACTCTTCATCTTCCTTTTTCTTAGATGGCTTAGGTGGAAAGGGCATGGGTTTTTGAACCCATGGTTCCTTTTATTTACCATGTTTTCTAGCCACAAAGTCTTTTTTATCATACCGTTTATTTCTAGGTTGTGGGTTATCAAGGACAGCAACAGGTTCTATTTGTACATCATTATCTAGTTCTTTATCACTACTAGGTTGAGTATCCTCATGAACATCACTATCATTATCATTATCACTAGGTGGATGTTCATTACCAGATTGAGTTTCAGCATCAGAAATAGAAACATCATTATTATCATGAGGAGGTTTTTCTATCTTAGGTTCACTAGAAGCATGCAAAGTCCTATCATCTTTCCTTTTCTTTTTCTTCTTAGAAGGACTAGGTGTATCAACATTAATTCCTTGAGATTCTTGTTCAATTCTTTTAGGATGAACTTCAGGATAAAGTGGTTCTTGGGTCATTCTATCTCCCCTAGGCACTACTCTAGTAGCATGATCATTCATATTATTACTCATTTCATCAAGCAATTCTCTTTGAGATTTAGCAACTTGTTCTAACTGAGTTTGAACCATAGAGGCATGTTTTGCTACACCTCTGACATCATTACTGATTCTAAATAGCAATTCACTCAAGTGGGCAATCATATCAGAATTATATTTCAAGTGTTTCAGAACATTTTCTTTGAAGTGCTCTTGCTTCATAATGTAGTTATCAAACTCATATAAGCATTGACTAGGATGTTTATTGTAAGGGATATCACCTTCATCAAACTTTAATAAAGAGTTTATCTCTACCACCTGTGGAGGTGGTGGTGTGTTGAGTCCATGAATTTCTCCAATATATGGTAAATTCTTAACATCCTCAGCCGTAATACCTTTTTTCCTTCATACATTTCTTTGCCTCTTGCATATCTTCAATACTGAGAAATAAGGTACACCTCTTCTTCGGAGTGGGTTCAATTGGTGGTTCAGGGTGGGTCCAATCATCATAATTCTTTAATATATTATTCAATAGTTCCTCAGCTTGTTCAACAGTTCGTTCCTTGAAAACACAACCAGCACAACCATCTAGGAAGTCCCTAGAAGCATCAGTTAGTCCATTATGGAAGATATCAAGTATTTCATTTTTCTTAAGAGGATGATCAGGCAAAGCATTAAGTAATTGGAGAAGCCTCCCCCAAGGTTGTGGGAGACTCTCTTCTTAAATTTGCACAAAGTTAAATATTTCTTGTAAGGGGGCTTGTTTATTATGAGCAGGAAAATATTTTTCTGAGAAGTAGTAAATCATATCCTGGGGACTACGCACACAACCAGGAGTAAGAGTATTGTACCATATCTTAGCATCACCCTTTAATGAGAACAAAAATAATTTGAGAATATAATAGTAACAAATCTTCTCATCATGAGCAAATAGGGTGGCTATATCATTCAATTTAGTAAGGTGTGCTACTATAGTTTCAGTTTCATAGCCATGAAAAGGATCGGATTCAACCGAAGTAATTAACTCTGGGTCGACAGAGAATTCATAATCCTTATCGCTGACAAAGATAGGTGAAGTAGAAAACTTAGGATCACAATTCATTTTAACATTCAAGGTATTTTCCTTATACTTGCATAGTAGTTCCTTGAGATCATCTCTATCCTTACAAGCAAGAATTTCTCTAGCTACCTCTCCATCCAAAGCATAATCTTCAGGTATTTTAGGCATTACAAATCTAGGAGAGCTAGGCCTATTAGGTGTTTCATAATCACCAGTTTCAACAGATTCATTAGTTTCAATAATTTTATTCTCTTTAGCTCTAGCAATTTGTTCATCAAGAAATTCACCTAATGGCACAATATCATCATAAGAATCATTCATAGTAGAAATAGCATCATCAATATCATGATTAATAGCATGTGGTGGTGTTGCAGACTTACTCATAATAGAAGGTGAATCAAGTGTAGAGCTAGATGGCAGTTCCTTACCTCCCCTCGTAGTAGAGGTAAAAAATCTTGGTTTTGGTATCCTTTAGATTCTTCATAGTGATAACTTGATATAAATCCCAAGTGACTCAACAAATATAGATATGCTCCCTGGTAACGGCGCCAGAAAAAGGTCTTGATAACCCACAAGTATAGGGGATCGCAACAATTTTCAAGGGTAGAGTATTCAACCCAAATTTATAGATTCGACACAAGGGGAGCCAAATAACATTTGAGAGTATTAGCAGTTGAGTTGTCAATTCAACTACACCTGGAGATAAATATCTGTAACAAAGTGATTAGTAGCACAGTAATATGACAGGTTGATAGCAGTAGTAATAGTAACAATAGCGGTAACACTAGCAGTGATAGTTTTGTAGCAAGTGTAACATTAGCAGCAATAGTAGTAACTTAGCGAGAACAATAAGTGGAAAACTCGTAGGCACTGGATCGGTGTATTTGTTGGATGATATTCATCGTATAACAGTCATAACCTAGGGCGACACAGAACTAGCTCCAGTTAGTCAATGTAATGTAGGCATGTATTCCATATATAGTCATACGTGCTTATGGAAAAGAACTTGCATGACATCTTTTGTCGTACCCTCCCGTGGCAGCGGGGTCCATAAGGAAACTAAGGGATATTAAGGCATCCTTTTAATAGAGAACCGAAACAAAGCATTAACACTTAGTGAATACATGAACTCCTCAAACTACGGTCATCACAGTGAAGTATCCCAAATATTGTCACTATGGGGTTGATGAATCATAACACGTAATATGTGCATATGACTAGGCAAGATCGGATCAAGAACATCAATATAATGATGATAACATAAACGGTTCAGATCTGAAATCATGGTACTCGGGCCCTAGTGACAAGCATTAAGCATGGCAAAGTCATAGCAACATCAATCTTAGAACATAGTGGATACTAGGGATCAAGCCCTAATAAAAGTAACTCGATTACATGATGAATCTCATCCAACTCCTCACTGACCAGCAAGCCTACGAAGGAATTACTCACTTCCCGGTGGGGAGCATCATGGCATTGGCGATGGAGAAGGGTTGATGATGATGAAGACCGAAGATTCCCCTCTCCGGAGCCCCAAACATTCTCCAGATCTAGCCTCCCGATGAAGAACAAGAGGTGGCGGCGGCTCCGTATCGTGAAACGCGATAAAACTTTCTCCCTATTTTTTCTGGAAATTTGTGAATTTATAGCGCTGGAATTAGGGTCGGTGGGGGACACAAGGTGGCCACCCTCCACCAGGCTGCGCTAGGGGGGGTCTGGCGCACCCTGGTAGAAGGTGGGCACCCTAGGACCCCTATCAGGTGGCTTCTGGCTCAGTAATTCCTCATATATGCCAAAATAAATCTCCAAAAAAATCCGTTCCATTCCTAGAACTTTTATTTCTACACAAAAACAACACCATGGTAGTTCTACTGAAAATAGCGTCAGTCCGTGTTAGTTTCATTCAAATCATGCAAATTAGAGTCCAAAACAAGAGCAAAAGTGTTAGGAAAAGCAGACACGTTGGAGACGTATCAGTGGTCGATGGGTGGAGTAATAGTAATAGGTTCAGGCAGGAGTCGGCCTATTTGCTTATGGACGTGATGCATGTATGCACATGATCATTGCCGTTAAAATTGCATAACTATTCGCTTTTCTATCAATTGCCCAATAGTAAAGTTTTTACCCACCGTATGCTTTGCTTATGAGAGATGCCACTAGAGAACTCTACGGCCCTCGGGTATATTCACTTATATATTCACAAACGCTATCATTACGGTGCTGTTATTTATTACCTTTTATTTTATTTGCACTTTACTATTATCCACAATTATCTACACAACTCACTTGCTTACAAATAACGAGATCAAGGGGATTGACAACCCTCTTGCCGACGTTGGGCGCAAGTTATTTGTTCTTTTGCGTGTAGTCAGTGAAGACAGTTGAGGATTGGTATTCCTGTTGGTTCGATAAACCTTGGTTTCATAACTGAGGGAAATACTTACCAACTTTGTGCTACGATTACCGTTCATCTTCTCGAAAAACCCAACGCAGATCATGAGTATCAGGAAGGATTTTTGGCGCCGTGCCCGGGAATACCATCACCAACTATCAAGTAACTTCGCACAAAATTTCATTGACTTGTTCTTATTTTTATTTCCTATTATATTTAGTGTGTCTCATAAAAGTCAAAAATACAAAAATATTTATCTTTGCTAGTTACTAGTTTGCTTCTTTTGGTTACTTGTTTGCTTGAAAGTTGCTATCATCACTAGTGCAGAAACGGCCTATTGTCGCGGTTGGTAAGGGCCTTTAGTGCCGGTTCTCGAACTGGCACTAAAGTGTGGGGACTAAAGCCTACCCCCCTTTAGTCCCGGTTCAACATGGCCCGACACCAAAGGCCCTCCTCGTGGCATCAGCCGGCGCCGTGGGCTGGGGGACCTTTAGTCCCGGTTGGTAACACCAACCGGGACTAAAAGTATTTAGTTTTTTAAATTTGTTTTATTTTTCCTTTTAATTTTTTAGGGATTTATGAATTAATTATGGTTTAATTTTCCTTTTAATTTTGTGTTTTCCATTTAATTAATTTTCATTTCGAACATATATTACGCTATTACATACTGTACACACGTTGTGCGCATATATATATATATATATATATATATATATATATATATAGACACACACAATTTCTCCTACAGTTTGAGGATCATTACATATATATGCAGGCATTACTGCTTCTTGTTCTTGATCTTGTAGTTGTATTCTCCTTTGGGATCTATGACCTGGTCGACCAGAAATCCAGCTAATTCCTCTTGAATTGCTCGTACCCGAGCCTCTGGTATGAGCTGGCCTCGCATCTCCGTCAGCTACAAGATGGAGATCAAGATGAATATATTAGTTGTATGTATATATATTAACTAGATCATGATAAAAAAATTATGGATAATGTTCTGCCAAACGTACCCAAAGATTTCTTCCATCTCCATTCCTTTCACACGTGATCATGCGAATGTTCTCGCAAACATAGTATGCGCATAAACTAGTCCCCTGCTCCTGCCTCATGCACTTTACGAGAATAAATTTCAATCAGGTAATAATTAATCAAGCATTATAATGGTATTGAAACTAGAATTAAAGAGATGCACGAACGTAGCTAGCTAGCTAGTAGGACTTAATTACCTTGGGTCGCACCCATTCAGCTGTTGTGCCCAGTCACCTAGGTCCTATTTGATGAACTTGGCCCAAGCCCTGCCCGCCGACAAAGAAAATGAATAAATGAGTTATTAACTAGTTAATATCAGGAAATGAAGTAATTAAAGAGGCCGAAATAGTGCGATAATGATTGGAATTACCTGTCAAGCAGCCCCCTCACGATTGCTATCCGGATGGATCCTTAAATAGCGAGTCGAGTACTTCAACTTTTCCCTTGTCAACTTCAATGATTAACAAGATCTAGTGGTAACTGCATAACTCATCAACAACACTTATTAACATCTAGTAAGCAAAAAATAGAATTTGTAGTACAAGATATATATAGTAACACTCACCCGAAGTTGTAGGGAATTAGTATTTCTGGTTGGGTGTTTAGATGCTTCAAAAAATCTAGCATGGCTTTCTCTGTGTCTTTTCTTGAATATGCAGTTTCCCATGTATTTTGATTAATCGTATTTGGGTCAATGAACCCAATGCCATAGCGTCCAGCTTGTTTCATTTCATACATCTTCATTCTGCATAATACCACATAAACGAATATAGTGAGGATAATTACAGGTAATGAATGAGAGCACAGCTAGCTAGAGACTTAAATTATAGAAAGAAATCACATACAGACAATAGCAACTGACTAAAGATTTGTTGAGTGTGTCTTGATTGAATAACTGAAACAACTCCGAATAATGAATCCATAGATCTTTTTTATGGAAGTAATGCCTCCCTTTGACTCTCACCATGAGGGACTCTTGATTGGTATTTTTGTTATTTGCATGTACCACATATGCAAATTGTATAATCTTGTTGGTAGAAGCTTTACATCTTCAGGCTTGACCAGAGGTTTGCCGCGGGCATATTGATATTTTACTTCCTCCTCTTTAAGCCCAGGGATTTCCTCAAGGCCTAGGAGTTGTTCAACACTAACACCGGCCTCTTTAGCCATCCTAATATGATCTTAGGTTACTCCTGGCCGACCGGCGGTACTCACAGGTGTTTGTACAATGAGTGGGGGGATCGATTGCACTTCCTGTTCTCCCAGCCGGGGGATAGTTTTCCCGCTTTTTTGCCAACTCCTTGGCTCGAGCTCGAGCTTGACTCCTTTTGTCCTACAAGATATGACTTCTTGATAGACCGCACATAGTCGTTGTCCTTATGATTGACAGCCGGTCGAGCCATATCAATGAGGTGTTGTGAGACATGCTCAGGTACTTTCTCCTTTGGCGGTTGGGGTGGTTTCGGTCCAAAATGGGCCCTCACTTTGGCATCCACTTCGCTGTCGAGTTCCTCCCCGGTCAGGTGGTAAGGAAACTTCGGAAGAGGCTTGAGGCTTGGACCATATTTGAATTTCGTGCCTGCTGTACCGCTAGTCATCGTAGCTGTGGCCTCTCTCTTCCGCTGTTGCTTAGGCGACGGAGCATGCTGAGTTGACGGAGCACGCTGATGTCATGCCGGACTTGGAGGAGGAGTCGGCTAACGCGGTGCCGGACTTGGAGGAGGAGGAGTTGGCTGATGCGGTTCCGGACTTGGAGGAGGAGTCAGCTAACGCGGTGCCAGACTTGGAGGAGGAGGAGGAGTCGACTGACGCGGCGGCGGACTTGGAGGAGGAGTCGGTGGCCTTCGAAAGACGATGCAATCCTTTTTCCATAGAATGATACGATGTATGGCCTCTCCCAGTGTTCTCTCCTCGTCACCTCCAAGAATGTCAAGTTGTAGCTCGTGATATCCTGACATCACTTCATCAACCCCGACACGAGCATAGCCAGCTGGAATAGGATTGCAATGGAAGGTTGCTTCTGGGGGATTTGCTAAAGCATAGACATCCGCCACCTTAATGGATAAGTTCTTCACTTTCATGTGTAGCTCATAGTTAGTCCTGTCTTTGATATCATCCATATGGTAGCTAGCTAGCAGTGCATCGTCATCGATATCGGTCGGGGCGAAACCCACGCAGCTTCTCGGCATAGATGGGGCGGTGGTATCCAATGCTGGATCGATCTGCTCATGCTGCAGCTAAGACGCCCTTTCCTGGCTGAGTGAGTCGATCTGCTCCTGCTGCCGCCTGACTCTGGATTCCAACTCCAGGTGTTTGATTCTAGGCCTTCAAGGCAGAGTGCTTCCTCCTTCTTCTTCCGCTCCTCCTGCATCTTCTTTCTCGCACGACTTCTGTAGTCGTTGTTCCAACTAGCAAACCCCTCAAACCACGGAACAACGCCTTCCCTCGTGTTGTTCCCGGGTGTTCAGGATTCTTCAAGGCGCGTGTAAGCTCGTCGTCCTCTCTGTTGGGCGTGAACACCCCCGTTCGAGCTTCTTCTATTTTCATCAGAATTTCATCTGTCACTTTTTTAAGACTTGCCTTCACCATAATAGCCCTTGTCTTTGGGTCCAACTTCTCCCCATGTGCATAAAACCATGTCCTGCACCTTGGGGGCCAGGTCACTGCAACTGGAGTGACCCCTACACTAATCATATCTTGTTCGGATTGATCACACTTAGGTAGGGCCGTGTGGTAGCCACCTAGCCCCAGAGTATGGTGCCACTTCTATTTCGTAGCATTAATCTTGTTCTTTCTCAACCGTTCCTTAGCTAGTTCCGATTCCTTGAACTTCACGAAATCGTCCCAGTGATCTTTTGCCTTCACGAGTGCTCCCTCAAATTTTGGAGTCGTCTTGTTTGCTTTGACGTACGTAGCCCATGCATTTTTCTTGAAGGTGTTGAACGCGATCGCCATCTTTTTAAGAGCATAGTTTCCGACTTTCTTTAGATCTGCATCTGTCAAGTTATCTGGTAGTGTGAATGTGACATCAGCTCGGTCCAAAGCACATCTTTTTCTCTTTCATCGACAAAAGTAACTCCTTCTCAATCTCCCTTTGCTGCCTTTTTCCATTTATGTTAGTGCTAGTAATTTTGTAATTTGAATAGTTTAAATTTGAATTATTTGAAATTTGTGTGAATCACTAGTTTGTGAATAACTTTACTCTAAAAATAGATTTTCAATGATTATTTTTTCTTTTGTTTAATTCTACTGTGTTTTATCATTATATTCAATTTGGTAATACTTAGGTTATTTAAACAAATGAAATGCCTTTGTAACAGACGAGTTTTTGTCTGAAACCCTCATACTTCGAAAGAGATTGTCCATTTTGTACACGAAGTGCATCCAGTTTTTGCCATAACCCTATCAACTTTTTAGCACATGCTATGTGGGTGAAATGATGATACCATGCCAACTTTCAACCTTTTCAGAGTTCATTTGTAGTGCTTATCAATTTGAGGGCCATTTAGCTAAAAAAACAGTAAATGCATGATAAATAGCAAATGAAGTCCAAAAGGGTTGAAAATTGATGATGTGGCTTCGAATGGTGCATACTGAACGCATAAAAAGTCTGGAGTTGAAATAACTTTTAAAAAATGAAATGCCTTTGTAAGAGACGAGTTTTCATCTCAAACCCTGATACTTCGAAAGATATTGTCCATTTTGTACATGAAGTGCATCCAGTTTTTGTTGTAACCCTCTCAACTTTTTAGCACATGCTCTGTGGGTGAAATGATGATACCATGCCAACTTTCAACCTTTTTAGAGTTCATTTGTAGTGCTTATCAATTTCAGTGTCATTTAGCTCAAAAATCAGTAAATGCATGAAAAATAGCAAATGAAGTCGGGAAGGGTTGAAAATTGATGGCCTCCCTTCGAATGGTGCATACTGAACGCACAAAACACATAAGTGCACTACTATTACAAAGATTCCCTTCGGTTTGTCCGAAGTGGGACTTTTTGGATATATAAGTCCGAAAACTAACTAGAGAAGCCGGTCACATCCCATAGTGGGATCTTTGGGTGTAAAACTTTTTCTTCACGTGTGTCCCTTTGCGTCGTAACCATGGGTAATCTTCATCGTTTAACTTGATGCTCGGGTCAACATTCACTGTGAAGGGAGCAATTTCATGAAACTTTTCATAATCTTCTGACATGTCTGTCTTGTCCTCCACTCCCACGATGTTTCTTTTCCCTGAAAGAACTATGTGGCTCTTTGGCTCATCGCATGATGTATTTGCTTCCTTATCTTTTCTTTTTCTCGGCTTGGTAGACATCTCGGATTTCTGGATCGATTACCTTTTGAGAGATTGCATTTAGGAATGCACATAGCTTCACCATGGCTAATCAAACGTTTTCCGATAGAAGCCCCCTCAATGCAACCGGAAGCAGTTGCGTCATAATAACGTGGCAGTCATGAGACTTTAGGTTTTGGAACTTTTTCTCTGCCATATTTATTATTCCCTTTATATTCGACGAGAAGCCAGCCGGGACCTTCATACCGAGCAGGCATTCGAAGAAGATTTCCTTCTCTTCTTTGGTAAGAGCGTAGCTGGCATGACCCTGAAACTGCTTTGGATCCATGCCGTCTTCTTCGTGCATACGTTGCTGGTCCTCCCATGCCTTCGACGTATCTTTTGTCTTCCCATACACGCCCAAGAAGCCTAGCAGGTTCACGCAAAGATTCTTCGCCACGTGCACCACATCGATTGCAGAGCGGACCTCGAGGTCTTTCCAATAGGGTAGGTCCCAAAATATAGATTTCTTCTTCCACATGGGTGCGCGTTTGTCAACGTCATTTGGAATAGATTGTGCGCCAGGACCCTTGCCAAAGATTACTTTTAAATCCTTGACCATATCAAGTATGTCATCACCCGTACGGTGGCGAGGCTTCTTTCGGTGATCTGCCTCACCTTTGAAATGCTTGCCTTTCTTTCTTACGGGATGCCTGCTCTGAAGAAATCGACGATGCTCTAGATACACATTCTTCTTACATTTATCCAAATATATACTATCGGTATCATCTAAACAGAGTGTGCTTGCGTGGTATCGCTTGTTTGTTTGTCTTGAAAGGTTACTGAGAGCAGACCAATCATTGATTGTTACAAACAACAACGCATGTAGGTCAAATTCATCCTGATCTTTTGCATCCCACGCACGTACACCTTTTCCATTCCATAGTTGTAAAAGTTCTTCAACCAATGGCGTTAGTTACACATCAATGTCGTTGTCGGGTTGCTTGGGGCCTTGGATGAGCACTGACATCATAATTAACTTCCTCTTCATGCACAACCAAGGAGGAAGGTTATAGATACATAGAGTCACATGCCATGTGCTATGATTGTTGTTCTGCTCCCCAAAAGGATTAATGCCATCTGCACTTAAACCAAACCATACATTCCTTGCGTCCTTTGTAAAGTCCTTCCACTTTCTCTCGATTTTTCTCCAATGCGATCCGTCAGTGGGCACTCTCAACTTCCCGTCTTTCTTACGGTCTTCGTTGTGCCATCACATCAACTTGGCATGCTCTTTGTTTTGTAACAAACATTTCAACCGTGGTATTATAGGAGCATACCACATCACCTTGGCAGGAATCTTCTTCCTGGGGTGCTCGCCCTCAACATCACCAGGGTCATCATGGCCGATCTTATAGCGCAATGCACAACATACCAGGCATGCATTCAAATCCTCGTACTCACCGCGGTAGAGGATGCAGTCATTAGGGCATGCATGTATCTTCTCCACCTCTAATCCTAGAGGGCGGACAACCTTTTTTGCTTCGTACGTACTCTATAGCAATTCGTTGTACTTTGGTAGCTTCTTCTTTAACATTATCAACAACTTTTGAAATGCCTTGTGAGATAGACCATTCTTTGCCTTCCATCACATCAATTACATTGTGGTACCCAACTTTTTCTTGTCATCTTCGCAATTTGGGTACAACCCTTTTTTGTGATCCTCTAACATGCGCTGCAACTTCAGCCTCTCCTTTTCATGTAACATCCCAAAATTTCATTTTGGAATGTTATGATATATAGCTATGCATCATCATCACTTTGTTAGAATGTAATGAATTTGTTGAAGTGTTTCTTTTGAAATTCTGAAAGGCCATTTCTATTTTTCCATGTATCTGTTTCATCTATTTGAAAACCTTTGGAAATGTTCAAAGAAAGAGAGGAGTAACATGACACTCCACACCAGGGGAATCTTGGTGAAATATTTGAGCAATTAAACCTGGGTTTTTTTTGAAAATTTATCTCAAAAGGATTTAAAATCAATTAGGCATTTTCTGAAAATAAATTTTTAAAAGATATTCAATATGACAGAGGAAAAATGTTCATTAAATAGAATTAATTCTCCTGATCATTTTGATATATATTTCTTAAGTTTGGAATTGTTTTAAATGCATTAAAAGGGTTTTTACTGCACTGGAAATAGAAAATAAAGTTTTTAAAATGAATCAGGCCGGCCCACAGGCTTTAACTTCCGAATTCAATTCGAATCGGTCAACCGACGCGCTAAGCTCGCCCCTTCTCTCACTGGCACGCGGGACCCACTAACCGACGGCGTCATCCGCGCGCCTGTCTCCTTCCTCGCGTGCGCCACCGTCGCCGGAGATCCCTCTCTCCGGATCTCCCACCACTGTCCCTTCCCCGACCCTGCACCTGGCCTATAAAAGCCACAGCCCTCGCCGCGCTCCATTCCACCCCGAGCCCCCACCCTACCTCGCCAGAACGCCACCGTCAACCTCGCCGGAGTTCGGACTCCAACCGAACCCTCCCGAGCTCGAGGCCGTCGCCTCCGTCGTCCCTAGCCCCGTCCGATGCCGCCAATCGACGTCGGAGCTTCGCCGCTGTCGCCTGAGCCCTTCGGACATCGCCCCTGACCATCGCACCGTCGCCCCCGACCACCTTCGACCTCCGGCCGCCGTCGACCTCGCCGGAACCACCTCCTCCCCTCTGTAAGCCATCGGACCCCCTGGACCATTAGATGTAGATCCAACGCTCCCGATTATAAGATTTAATCAGCGAAACGTTTTCCTCTACGCTTCGGTCGTCCGCTCAATAGCTCTCACGCGCACGCCCTCGCGGCCAATCACAACCTGACACGTAGCCCCTAACCGATTGTTAATAGTTTTTTCTTTTTCTTTTCTGTTTTAGAAAACAAAATGTATTCTGTTTTTGTTTTTATCATATCTTTTAAAATATTTGGTGTTTTTAGTTGATTCTTTTTGCGTTAGTTCACAAATTTGATGTAGTTTATGTCTGTATGCTTCTATTTCAAATTTGAACTTTAAATTTTGAATCTAATCAAATTTGTTTAAATTACAAAAATCTATATAACTAGAGTTTAAAATATATTTTTGAGTGAATCTTTTTGCCACTGTTTGGTATTAGTTAAACCTATCATTCTACATAATTTGAGAATTTTTAGAATGAATTTGGTTACTGTTTTTAACAAAAACAGAATCTGTTTAGTTCTTAATAGATTTTAATTAAATTGACTTTTAATTAATTTGAACCTGAATTAGTTAACTTTTGTTTTTAGATTTCATTAGGTTCTGTTGATTCAACTTTAGGTGTATTTTTTTCCTGTTAATAAAATATGTTTTTTTCAAATTGTTTTGTGCTCTAGTTTGAATAGGTTTATCTTGCTTTTCACCATGTATATTGTTTAGAAGAAGTTTTGTAGCACTTCTTTTAGCACAATACTTTTATAACGAAATACTTGTTGTTTTCAAATAAAATTTTATATTTAATTTTCTGTTATCTAAATGTCTAGTTGTTCAAAACCAATTTTTTTGACTTGTATGTCTTAGTAGGGATTTTGACCCCAATATTTCTATAGTCATATACTTTAGGTGATTCTTCTTTTGTTTGTGCTTTGTTTGGTGAAGCAATTCTTTACCTTGCTGTTGAATGGATTGATTGTGTTTATGCTTATGGTGTGCTCTTGTTTGATTCTTTAGATCATCCGGAGTGCGAAGCTTGTTATCTAGAGTCACTTGATTACGAGGATCGTCAGCAAGGCAAGTCACGTTGACCATTTATACCTATGTTTTATTGCATTAGTTCTTCCATCTCCCCAATTTGCATGCAAAGTAGTTAAACTGGAAGCTTGGTTACTTGTTGTAGTATCATGTGCTAGGTACCCCTACACCCTTTGACACATTGGCCCCGGGAAACGTTGATTTACATTCTGCTATGCTATTAGTAGACGGGGTTGGTTGTGTGATTCATGAGAGTTGTGAGTTAATAATTTCAAGAACTACATGATGATAAGGTCTTCAAGACTCCAAGTTTTCAACTTACCTCTGGGTGGATGATGGTTGAACGGCGCCCTGGAGAAACCAGTGGTTAGCCTAGATGATGCTGGAGAAGTGCCAGTATTCATGCGGAAAGGTCCACCCAGGCACAAAGAGAAGGATGGATGCTTCAAGACCCAAGGCTTACCTGCACAGCCACAAGCCATTATGGGCTCTGGCTTGGTTGGATATCGTGGTGACCCTGGACAGGCGGTGCTACGAGATGTAGAAGAACGGTAGGAAAGGATGGGCACCGACAGAGTATCGGGGATACCCCTTTAGAAGACCATGTTTTGGTCATCCGTTTATCAAACACCATGAAGTGCGAGAAATCCAATGGAGGCGATCAAATCTTGTGGGGAACGTGTGCAAAACTCTACAGAGTACCCAAACCTAATCGATTAGCCGTGTCCACGGTCATGGCCAGTTTGAGCCAAAGGAACTGAAACTATCTGGAACTCTCAACACAATTAATTATATTGATGTGGGTTATTATTATCAACTTGGGTATGAGAACTGGTTGGTGGAACCATCTCATTAATCAACCAACATTGTAGTAATTATGCTTTTGCCCTCTCTTGTTGTAGGAAAAATTTGGCTTTATGCAAAACTTACTACCCCACCTGCCATATTTGCATATAGACTAGATGATTACCTTACCCCCCTCTCTTGTGACTTTGCCGGCATATTCAATATGCTGACCTATACGGCTGCAACGTATCATGTTCCAGAGTACTTTTCCGACCAGGAGTGAGGATACGCTCTACGCTCGGTGAGATGCCCTTGGAGTCAGATGGACTCAACTACCTTTGGAGCTTCCGCAAGTTTATGGTTTAGTTTATCTCATGAGTTGGCCTTCAGCCACTTTATTGTAATCCTTATTGTAATAAAGGACTCGATATGAGATTTTGATTATTTAATGCCGTGTGATTTCATTTTGATATATACATTGATGTACCGTGTGTGTACCAGCATGATCTTGGGATGGTACAGAAACACCGGAGATTCGACCTTTCAGGTCAGGTCGCTACAAAAATGGTATCAGAGCACACGCTGACCGTAGGACGTAACCTCTAGGATTGGAAAAGCCTTAGGATTTATTTCTCTTTTGTCTTTAAAATTCTTATACTCTCATCTACTCATTTCTGACTTCCCTCCGATTTATTTCAAAATTTATAGATGGCCACCTTCATCCCAGTTTTGATCACGGAGTTTTGTCAGCGTGCCGCAACGATGCCCTTTGGCAAGGAGCTGACGAGGATCGTCAGGGACATAAGGATTGCTTTGCCGAGCATCACCGAGACTCCTATATGTTGGAAATATGCCCTAGAGGCAATAATAAATTAGTTATTATCATATTTCCTTATTCATGATAATCGTTTATTATCCATGCTATAATTGTATTGAATGGAAACACATTACATGTGTGGGTAAATAGACAACACTCTGTCCCTAGTATGCCTCTAGTGAACTAGCTCGTTGATCAAAGATGGTCAAGGTTTCCTAGCCATTGACATGTGATGTCATTTGATAATGGGATCACATCATTAGGAGAATGATGTGATGGACAAGACCCAAACTACAAACGTAGCATATGATCGTGTCAGTTTGTTGCTACTGTTTTCTGCATGTCAAAGTATGTGTTCCTATGACCATGAGATCATGCAACTCACTGACATCAGAGGAGTACCTTGTGTGTATCAAACGTCGCAACGTAACTGGGTGACTATAAAGGTGCTCTACAAGTATATCCGAGGGTGTCTGTTGAGTTGGCATGGATCAAGACTGGGATTTGTTACTCCGTGTGACGGAGAGGTATCTCAGGGCCCACTCGGTAATACAACATCACAATAAGCCTTGCAAGCAATGTGACTAAGTGTTAGTCACGGGATCTTGTATTACGGAACAAGTAAAGAGACTTGCTGGTAACGAGGTTGAACTAGGTATGGAGATACCGACGATCGAATCTCGGGCAAGTAACATACCAAAGAACAAAGGGAACATCATACGGGATTAACTAAATCCTTGACATAGAGGTTCGACCGATAAAGATCTTCGTAGAATATGTAGGAACCAATGTGGACATCTAGGTCCCGCCATTGGTTATTGACCGTAGAGGTGTCTCGGTCATGTCTACATAGTTCTCGAACCCGCAGGGTCTGCACACTTAAGGTTTGGTGACGTTTCGGTAGTACAGAGTTATGTATGGTGGTGACCGAAGGTTGTTCAGTGTCCCGGATGAGATCCTAGACGTTACGCGGAGCTCCGGAATGGTCCAGAGGTAAAGATTCATATATAGGAAGTCCCAGTTTGGTCGCCGGAAAAGTTTCAGGCTCATCGGTAGTGTACCGGGAGTGCCGGTAGTGTACCGGGAGACCTCCGGGAGGGGTATTTCGACCCAAGAGGCTTCATGGGCTGTGGGAGAGCATTAACCAGCCCTTAGTGGGCTGGTGGAATAGCCACACAAGGCCCATGCGCCAGGAGAGAAAAGCCCAAAGAGAAAAGTGGAGAAAAAGGCAAAAAAGGAAGAGTCCTACTCCTACTAGGAGTGGAGGAGGAGTAGGACTCCTCCACCTTGGCCGGCCGACTCCTAGAGGGCCTTGCCCTTGCGCCAAGGCTGCCTCTCCTCTCCTCCTATATATATACTGGTGGAATAGAGGGTTTTGCAGGGTATGTTGTGATGTGATATGGCCTATTTGCCACGTAAAACATGCAACAACAATTAGAGGACGTCTAACTTGTTTTTGCAGGGTATGTTGTGATGTGATATGGCCAATTACATGATGTGATATATGTGATGTATGAGATGATCATGTGATGTATAGAATTTCATGACTTGCATGTCGATGAGTACGGCAACCGGCAGGAGCCATAGGGTTGTCTTTAATTATTGTATGACCTGCGTGTCAATTATTAAGCGCTATGTAATGCTTTACTTTATCGCTAAACGGTAGCAATAGTAGTAGAAGCATGCAGGGCGTGACAACCTCGGTGGCGACACGTTGATGGAGATCAAGATGATGGAAATCACGGTGTTGTGCCGGTGACGATGAAGATCATGCCGGTGCTTTCAAGATGGAGATCTAAAGCACAAGTTCATGGCCATATCATGTCACTTATGAATTGCATGTGATGTTAATCCTTTTATGCACCTTGTTATGCTTAGTATGGCGGTAGCATTATAAGGTGATCCCTCACTTAAATTTCAAGATAAAATTGTGTTCTCCCCGAGTGTGCACCGTTGCAAAAGTTTGTTGTGTTGAGACACGACGTGATGATCGAGTGTGATAGACTCTACGTTCACATACAACGGGTGCAAGCCAGTTTTGCACATGCAGAACACTCGGGTTAAACTTGACGAGCCTAGCATGTACAGACATGGCCTCGGAACACAAGAGACCGAAAGGTCGAACATGAGTCATATAGTAGATATGATCAACATGATGATGTTCACCATTGTAACCACCTCAACTCACGTGATGATCGGACTTGAGTTTGTGAATTTGGATCATGTATCACTCGGATGACCGGAGGGATGTCAATTTGAGTGGGAGTTCTTAGGTAATATGATTAGTTGAACTCATTGTCATGAACATAGTCAATAGTGTCTTTGCAAATTATGTTGTAGATTACTTGCTCGCGCTCTAGCTCCCTTGAATTTTTATATGTTCCTAGAGAAATAGAGTTGAAAGATGATGGTAGCAATATTGCGGATTGGATCCGTGATCTGAGGATTGTCCTCGTTGCTGCACAGAAGGCTTATGTCCTTAATGCACCGCTCGGTGCGCCAACCTCTCTAGCATCGTCTGTAGATGTTGTAAACATCTGACAGGTACGTGCTGATGACTACTTGATAATTTAGTGCGTCATGCATTACGACTTAGAATTGAGGCTTCGAAACATTTTGAACGTCACGGAACATATGAGATGTTCTAAGAGCTGAAATTAGGATCTCAGGCTCGTGCCCGTGTTGCGAGATATGAGATCTCCAACAAGATTCTTTGCCTGCAAGATGAACGAGAATAGCTCAATCGTTGAGCATGTGCTCAGATTGCCTGGGTGCTAC
This sequence comes from Hordeum marinum, assembly GCA_022496015.1. NCBI lineage: Eukaryota > Viridiplantae > Streptophyta > Magnoliopsida > Poales > Poaceae > Hordeum > Hordeum marinum. The sequence goes on from CM039673.1 coordinate 519,138,206, forward strand.
AATCGCTTGAATCGAGTGGGAGTTCATCTTCCAGATAAGATAGTGATTGATATAGTTCTCCAAGTCACTTTCACTAAGCTACTAGAACTTGGTGATGAACTATAAAATGCTAGGGATAGAATTAATGATCCCTGAGCTGTTCGCGATGTTTGACACCGCGAAGGTAGAAATCGAGAAGGAGCATCAAAGTGTTGATGGTTAGTCAAAACCACTAGTTTCGAAAAGGGCAAGAGCAAGGAGGGAAACTTCATGGATAGCAAGTCAGTTGCAGCTCCAGTGAAGCAACCCAAAGTCTAACCCAAACCCAAGACTAAGTGCTTTGATTATGAGGAGAACGGTCGCTGATGCGGAACAACCCTAGATACTTGGTAGATAAGAAGGCTGGCAAAGTCGACAGAAGTATATTTGATATACGTGTTATTGATGTGTACCTTGCTAGTACTCCTAGTAGGACCTGGGTATTGGATACCGGTTCGGTTGCGGAATGTTAGTAACTCGAAGTAAAAGCTACGGAATAAACGGATACTAGCTAAGTGTGAGGTAACGATGTGTGTTGGAAATGTTTCCAAGGTTGATGTGATCAACATCGCACGCTCTCTCTACCTTCGAGATTAATGACAAACCTAAATAAATGTTATTTGGTGTTTTTGCGTTGAGCATGAACGTGATTAGATTATGTTCATTGCAACACGGTTATTCATTTAGGGTAGAGAATAATGGTTATTCTATTTACATGAATAATACCTTCAATGGTCATGCACCCAGTAAGAATGGTTTGTTGAAACTTGATCGTAGTAATACACATGTTCATAACATTGATGCCAAAAAGATACAAAGTTAATAATGATAGTACCACATGCTTGTGGCACTGCCGCTAAATGTCATATTGATATAAAGCGCATGAAGAAACTCCATGCTGATGGATCTTTGGACTCATTCGATTTCGAGTCGGTTGAGACATGCAAACCATGCCTCTTGATCAAGATGACTAAGGACCCCGTTTTCTGTTTTGATGAAGCGGGCAAGTGATTTATTGGAAATGATACAAGTTGATGTATGCAATCCAATGAGTCTTGTAGCATGCGGTGAATATCATTATTTTCTTACCTTCACTGATGATTTGAGTGGATATAGTGTATATTTACTTAATGAAACACAAGTCTGAATCGTTTGAAAGGTTCAAGCAAATTCAGAGTGAAGTTTTAAGATCATCGTGACAAGAAGATAAAAATGTTTGCGATATGATCGTGGAGGTGAATATCTGAGTTACGAGTTTGTCATACAACTTTAGACAATGTGAAAGTTATTTCACAACTCACGCTAGCTGGAACACCATAGAGTGATGGTGTGTCCGAACGTCATAGTCGTACTCTATTGGATATGGTGCATGCTATGATGTCTCTTATCGTTTTGTTACTGTAATTTTGGGGTTATGCATTAGAGACAACTACATTCACTTTAAATAGGGCACCATCTAAATCCGTTCAGATGACACCGTGTGAACTATGGTTTGATAGAAACCTAAAAGCTGTCATTTCTTAATGCTTGGGGCTATGACGCTTGTGTGGAAAATGTTTTCACCTAATGAGCTCGAACCCAAAGCGGACAAATGCATCTTCATAGAATACCCTAAGATCAGTTGGGTGCACCTTCTATCTCAGATCCAAGCATAAAATGTTTATTGCTAAAACTGGGTCCTTTCTCGAGAAAAAGGTTTCTCTTGAAAGAATTGAGTGGGAGGAGGATAGAACTTGATGAGGTTATTGAACCTCTGCTTCAACCAGAAAGTAGCGCAACGCAGAAAGATGTTTCTGTGAAGCCTACGTCAGTTGAAGAGGAAGTTAATGATGATGATCATGAAGCTTCAGATCAAGTTACTATCGACCTACGAGGAAAATAGAACTTGATGAGGTTATTGAACCCTCACTTAAACCAGAAAGTGGCGTAGCACAGAAAGATGTTTCTGTGAAGCCTACTTTAGTTGAAGAGGAAGTTAATGATGATGATCATGAAGCTTCGGATCAAGTTACTATCAAACTTCGTAGGTCGACAAGGATGTGTACTGCTACTGAGCGGTACGACAACCCTGTCTTGGAGGTCATGTTGTTGGACAACGATGAACCTATGAACTATGGAGAAGTGATGATGGGCCCGGAAACCAACAAACGGTTAGAGGCCATGAAATCCGAGAAAGGATCCATGTATGAAAACCAAGTATAGACTTTGGTGGACTTTCTCATTGGACGGCAGGTCGTTAAGTACAAATGGATCTTTAAAATGAAGACAGACGCTGATGGTAAATGTTACCATTTGTAAAGCTCGACTTGTTGGAAAGTAGTATACGACAAGTTCAAAGAGTTGACTACGGTGAGACTTTCTCACTCGTAGCGATGCTAAAGTTTGTTGGAATTATGTTAGCAGTTGCTGCATTTTTCAATTATGAAATATGGCATATGGATGCCAAAACATCGTTTCCTTCCTTAAGGAAAGGTTGTATGAGATACAACCAGAAGGTTTTGTCAGTCCTAAGGATGCTAAAAGGTGTGCGAGCTTCAGTGATTCTTCTATGAACTGAAGCAAGCATCTTGGAGTTGGAATATACACTTTGATGAGGTGATCAAAGTTTTTGAGTCTATACAAAGTTTACAAGAAACTTGTATTTGCAATAAAGTGAGTGGGAGCACTATAGAGTTTCTGATAAGTATATGTGGATGACATATTGCTATTCGGAAATGATGTAGAATTTCTGGAGAGCATAAACGGTTGTTTGAAAAGAGTTTTTCAAAGGAAGACCTGGATAAAGCTACCTAATTGTTGAGCATCAAGATCTATAAAGATAGATCAAGATGTTTGATAAGACTTTCAATGAGTACATACCTTGACAAGATTTTGAAAGAGTTCAAAATGGATCAGTTAGAGAAAGAGTTCTCGCCTGATTTGTAAGGTATAAAGTTGAGTAAGACTCAATGCCCAGTGACTGTAGAAGATAGAGAAAAGATGAGTGTCATCCCCTATGCTTCAGCCATAGGCTCTATCATGTATGCAATGCTGTGCACAAGACCCGATGTCAGCCTTGCCATAAGTATGGCTAGAAGGTTTCAAAGTGATCCTGGAATGGAGCACTCGACAGCGGTCAAGATTACCCTTAGTAACTGAAAGACTAAGGAGATGTTTCTCGATTATGTTGGTGATAAAGAGTTCGTCGTAAAGTGTTACGTCGACGCAAGCTTTAACACCAATCCGGATGACTCGTAGTAGCAATATGGATACGTATAGCGGGGTAGCCATTTGGAATAGTACCAAGTGGAGTGTGGTAGCAGTGTTTACGGTTTGACATAAAAATTTGCAAAGTACACACAGATCTGAATGTCGCAGACCCGTTGACTATAAGACCTCTCTCACATGCAAAGCATGATCGAGCCCCAGAACTCATTGGGTGTTAGATTCATAACAATGCGAATCACATGGTGATGTGAACTAGATTATTGACTCTAGTGCAAGTGGGAGACTATTGGAAATATGCCCTAGAGGCAATAATAAATTAGTTATTATCATATTTCCTTATTCATGATAATCGTTTATTATCCATGCTATAATTGTATTGAATGGAAACAATTTACATGTGTGGGTAAATAGACAACACTCTGTCCCTAGTATGCCTCTCGTGAACTAGCTCGTTGATCAAAGATGTTCAAGGTTTCCTAGACATTGACATGTGATGTCATTTGATAATGGCATCACATCATTAGGAGAATATGTGATGGACAAGACCCAAACTACAAACGTAGCATATGATTGTGTCAGTTTGTTGCTACTGTTTTCTGCATGTCAAAGTATGTGTTCCTATGACCATGAGATCATGCAACTCACTGACATCAGAGGAGTACCCTGTGTGTATCAAACGTCGCAACGTAACTGGGTGACTATAAAGGTGCTCTACAGGTATATCCGAGGGTGTCTGTTGAGTTGGCATGGATCAAGACTGGGATTTGTTACTCCGTGTGACGGAGAGGTATCTCAGGGCCCACTCGGTAATACAACATCACAATAAGCCTTGCAAGCAATGTGACTAAGTGTTAGTCATGGGATCTTGTATTACGGAACGAGTAAAGAGACTTGCCAGTAACGAGGTTGAACTAGGTATGGAGATACTGACGATTGAATCTCGGGCAAGTAACATACCGAAGAACAAAGGGAACATCATACGGGATTAAGTAAATCCTTGACATAAAGGTTCGACCGATAAAGATCTTCGTAGAATATGTAGGAACCAATGTGGACATCCAGGTCCTGCCATTGGCTATTGACCATAGAGGTGTCTCGGTCATGTCTACATAGTTCTCGAACCCGCAGGGTCTGCACACTTAAGGTTTGGTGATGTTTCGGTAGTATAGAGTTATGTATGGTGGTGACCGAAGGTTGTTCGGAGTCCTGGATGAGATCCCAGATGTCACGAGGAGCTCCAGAATGGTTCGGAGGTAAAGATTCATATATAGGAAGTCCCAGTTTGGTCGCCGGAAAAGTTTCGGGCTTATCGGTAGTGTACCGGGAGTGCCGGTAGTGTACCGGGAGACCTCCGGGAGGGGTATTTCGACCCAAGAGGCTTCATGGGATGTGGGAGAGTATTAACCAACCCTTAGTGGGCTGGTGGAATATCCACACAAGGCCCATGCACCAGGAGAGAAAAGCCCAAAGAGAAAAGTGGAGAAAAAGGCAAAAAAGGAAGAGTCCTACTCCTACTAGGAGTGGAGGAGGAGTAGGACTCCTCCACCTTGGCAGGCCGACTCCTAGAGGGACTTGCCCTTGCGCCAAGGCTGCCTCTCCTCTCCTCCTATATATATACTGGTGGAATAGAGGGTTTTTGCACAGAATTTACGGCCACGTGCTACCCGTTCCACCGGTGCTCCTCTAGATCGGATTTCCGCAGTGCTTAGGCGAAGCCCTGCCGGAATTGCTCCACCACCATCACCAGAGCGCCGTCATGCTGCCGGTGAACTCTTCTCCCTCTCCACTTCCTCTTGCTGGATCAAGACGGTGGAGATCGTCATCAAGCTGCACGTGTGCTGAACGCAGAGGTGCCGTCCGTTCGGTACTAGATCGGAAGGACCGTGAACAAGATCGCGAGACGGTTCGTGATGAGTTCACGGGATGGATCATGATGAGATCGCGGGACGGATCGTGACGAGATCGCGGGACGGATCATAATGAGTTCGCGGGACGGATCGTGATTGGATTGCGGGACGGATCGTGATGTGATCGCGGGACGCTCGGCGATTTCGATCGCAAAGATGTTCGACTACACCAACCGCGTTTCTTAACGCTTACCTCTTAGCGATCTACAAGGGTATGTAGATCCACTCTCCCTCTCGTAGATGCTCATCACCATGGATAGATCTTGCGTGTGCGTAGGAAATTTTTTGTTTCCCATGCAATGTTCCCCAACACTATAATGTCTTTTCCACAATACGGACGCTATAGGATCGAGGTGCACATCCCCGGGAAGACCTTTGGAAATCGTAAGGAACCCATCGACTTCAAGTTTGTGCACCCAGCTGGATACTTGGGAGAGACATGGCCATCATCGTGCCCTTGGACGTATTCAGGAGGAATACAGAGGTGGAACCATTTCACCAGGACTCAGCGTGGTTTGTCGGAGGGATGCCAATGGAAATATCATAACCACTCCCACTAAAGACACCACTATTTCCTATATTCAGACTTTGGAGACGCACATCAGGACCTTGGAGCGTCGGGTACGTGCCGACACGAAGACGATCAAGAGGCTGATGAACCGTGAGATTGACCTCGAAGCTGACTTACGGGAAGCCAAGTACGAGCATGAGTATGGGGTGAAGGATTTCTTAGAGAGGATCGATAAGCTGAACATTCGCATCGCAACTCTGGAGGAATAGATGGACATGGGTGAAAATCTTCATCCAGAAGGAGACATGGCTCCTTTGATCAGCAACGATTATGACTATGAGGAGAGCACCACCGGATGAGGCCCCTTCACCATGTACTTTTGAGGAGAACTTTAGTTATGCCCTCATGTATCTTCATTTTCGTCGTTAAAGCGTAGGTCGATGTTTAGTTTGATTTTGGACATTTGTATCTTGATGTTTGAACCTTGAGTTGAATAAATGAATGAGTGTTTGGTGTGATATGTTTGTTGCATTGCATATGGGTAGTGAATTTCCCTTTTAGGTCATTGTTCTATTCTAATTCTCACCCCTCTGAAAACAGCAAGATCCCTCCGCGACGTGAGCCCGACTTCACTTTCCCGCCAGAGCTCACACAACTCCTCCAGCAACAGAACGCCTTGATGCAGCTGTTGATTCAGAATCAGACCAACAACCACAACAACTACCATCCACCTCAAGGCGACAACCTCACCCGTTTTTTGAGATTGAATCCCCCAACTTTCTCCAGCAGCACTGAGCCCATTGTGGCAGATGATTGGCTCCACAAGATGGAGAGGGAACTCACCACCGCAGGATGCACTGAGGCTGAAAAGGTGCGCTTTGCCGCCCATCAACTGGAGGGACCAGCAGCTTCATGGTGGGATAACTACACCACCACGTACCCCATTATTGGTGTGACTTGGGAGCAGTTCAAGCAAGCTTTCCGCACCGCACATGTCTCAGCTGGAGCCATGAGTCTGAAGAAGCATGAGTTTCACAACTTACGCCAGGGGAACCGTTCCGTGGCCCAGTACGTGGATGACTTCAGCACGTTGGCTCGTTATGCACCAAGAGATGTGGCCGATGACGCAGCCAAGCAGGAGAAGTTCTTGGAAGGACTCAATGATGAGTTGAGCGTGCAGCTGATGGTGGCTACCTTCAGCAACTACCAGGAGATGGTAGACAAGGCCCTCATCTTGGAGGGGAAGCAGCAGCAAATCGAGAACCGCAAGAGGAAGTATGCACATGGGAAGTCTACCTCTGGAGCTCATCAAAAGCCCCACTACTCCCCATACCCAGGCAATACCAGATCAGGGAACGGTAAGTATGGAGGACACACTCATCCCGTGCACAACCATGGAGGCCATAACCATGGAGGAAATGAGAATAATCGTCCCAACAATGGCAGCTTCAAGAATGGTAATGGAAGTGGGAATGGCAACCAACACCGTCCCGCTCCATCTCAGAAGGATCTGAACCATATCACCTATTTCAAGTGTCAGAAGACAAGGCACTATGCCACTGAATGCCCTCAGAACAAGCAAGGAAATGGAAACGGCAACAACAACGGCAACTCCGCAGCTAAGAAGCCAAATCCTTTTCCTCGTGCCCAGGTGAACCACCTCGATGTGGAAGAAGTCTATGATCAGCCCGAGACTATGGTTGGTAAGTTTTTATTGCATTCACGTCCAGTTATGGTACTTTTTGATTCTGGTGCAACTCATTCATTCATATTAAGGGTAGTTGTGGAAAAGTATGGCTTACCCACCAGAACCCTTAGTCAGCCCATTAAGGTCAATTCCCCAAGAGGTATGATGATGGCAGGGATAAGATGCCACGCCCTGAAACTCCACATAGGAAACCATGTTTTTCCTACCGACCTCATCGTCTTAGAATCCCAGGGATTGGATGTAATCCTAGGCATGGATTGGATGACCAAGTATGAAGTAAACCTAGATTGCCCCAGCAAGTCTATCTCACTCACCACTCCGGAAAACAAGAGGATTAAGTATGTATCCCGATGCACACAGATGAGTGCTCGATTAAATTCCCTCACAGGAGTTGTTCAGGAGGAAGTGCCGGTTGTACGAGACTTTCCAGATATATTCCCGGAGGAATTACCAGGCATGCCACCAGATAGGGAGATTGAGTTTTTGATAGAGCTACTACCAGGAACAACCCCAATTTCCAAGAGAGCCTATCAGATGCCCGCAAATGATTTAGTAGAAATCAAGAAGCAGATTAAGGAGCTATTGGATAAGGGATATATTCGCCCAAGTTCATCACCTTGGGGAGCCCCAGTTCTTTTGGTGGAGAAGAAAGACAAAACCTTGAGGATGGTGGTCGATTATCGTGCATTGAACGAGGTGACTATCAAGAATAAGTACCCTCTGTCGATGACTAATGACCTGTTTGACCAGCTAGTAGGCGCCAAAGTATTCTCCAAGATCGATCTTCGATCAGGGTATCACCAACTGAAGATTCGTGAATAGGATATACCCAAAACAGCTTTCACCACCAGGTATGGCTTATATGAGTATACATTCATGTCCTTTGGTTTGACTAATGCTCCTGCCTACTTCATGAATTTGATGAACAAAGTGTTTATGGAATATTTGGACAAGTTTGTCATGATGTTCATCGATGACATTTTGATATTCTCCAAGAGTGAGGAAGAACACAAGGAACACTTGCGTTTAGTTCTAGAGAAGCTTAGAGAGCATCAGTTATATGCCAAGTTCAGTAAATGTGAATTCTGGCTGACGGAAGTCGGATTCCTTGGACATGTTATTTCCGGAGAAGGAATAGCAGTAGACCCTGCTAAGGTTGAGGCAGTCACTGAGTGGAAGTCACCCACCTCAGTTAAGGAGATCCGTAGTTTTCTCGGACTTGCCGGATATTACCGGAGATTCATTGAGAATTTCTCAAAGATTGCCAAGCCCATGACAGAGCTGTTGAAGAAAGAGTCTAAGTATATCTGGACTGAGGAATGTGAGGCCAGTTTCCAGGAGTTGAAGAAACGTTTGGTCACAGCCCCAGTGTTGATACTGCCAAACATTCGGAAGGACTTCCAGGTTTATTATGACGCATCACGTCAAGGACTTGGAGGAGTACTCATGCAGGAGGGAAAAGTTCTAGCGTATGCATCCAGACAGCTACGACCCCATGAGTTGAATTATGCCACCCATGATTTGGAACTAGTAGCCGTAGTGCACGCACTCAAGACCTGGAGACATTTCCTTATCGGAAATAGTTGTGATGTGTACATTGATCATAAGAGCCTGAAGTATATCTTCACGCAGAAGGAGTTGAACCTCAGACAAAGGAGATGGTTAGAGTTAATCAAGGACTATGATATGAGATTACATTACCATCCAGGAAAGGCAAATGTTGTGGCAGATGCTTTGAGTCGAAAGAGTTATGTGAACACACTCATAGCCGGAGGATTACCCCAGGAGTTAACCAAAGACCTCAGAGAGCTTCGGTTAGAGAGAGTTCCGCAAGGATATGTTGCCACACTAGAGATTCAGTCCACCTTGACCGAAAGAATTCGAGAAGCCCAGAAATCAGACAAGGAGATAGCTGAGATAAAGCAGAGACTGAAGGAAGGCAAGGCCAAAGGCTTTCGTGAAGATGAACAGGGTACTCTATGGTTTGAGAACCGAATCTATGTGCCCAATGACCCAGAGCTCAGGAAGTTGATACTTCAAGAAGCCCACAATTCACCATACTCGATACACCCAGGCAACACCAAGATGTACCTGGATTTGAAGGAAAGTTACTGGTGGACAAGTATGAAGAAAGATATTGCCGAACATGTTGCGGTATGTGATGTTTGTCAGCGAGTAAAGGCGGAACATCAGAAACCAGCAGGGTTACTCCAACCTTTGCCGATACTCGAGTGGAAATGGGATAAGCTTGGTATGGACTTCATCACAGGACTACCTAGGACCCGTTCAGGATATGATTCCATCTGGGTAGTGGTCGATCGTTTGACCAAGGTGGCTCATTTCATTCCAGTGAAGACCACCTATACCAGTGCTAAGCTAGCCAAGATATATATGACCAGGATTGTATGTCTGCATGGAGTTCCGAGGAGTATCGTGTCAGATAGAGGAACACAATTTACCTCAAAGTTTTGGCATCAGCTACATGAAACTTTGGGTACAAGGCTGGAGTTCAGTACAACTTTTCATCCGCAGACCGATGGACAGACTGAGAGAGTCAACCAGATTCCGGAGGACATGTTGAGAGCTTGTGCGCTAGACTATGGGTCCAGTTGGGATGACAACTTACCTTACGCAGAGTTCTCGTACAACAACAGTTATCAGACCAGTCTGAAGATGGCCCCTTTTGAAGATTTATACGGAAGGAGATGCAGAACACCATTGACGTGGGATGGTGTTGGAGACCGAAAACTTTTTGGTCCCGATCTTATCAGAGATTCTGAAGAGAAAGTCAAACTGATTCGAGACCGACTCAAGATAGCTCAATCCCGGCAAAAGAGGTATGCTGATAACAAACGCAAGGAGGTGACATATGAAGTAGGGGATCGAGCATATCTTCGTGTGTCCCCACTTTGAGGAATCAAGAGGTTTGGTGTTAAAGGAAAGTTAGCACCCAGATTCATAGGCCCCTACAACATTCTGGAACATAGAGGCGAAGTTGCCTACAAGCTGGAATTGCTGGAAGGACTGTTCGGAGTTCATGATGTTTTCCATGTTTCCCAGCTAAAGAAATGCCATGCTGAGATGGCTGATATTCCTTTGAGAGAGACAGTGCCCCTAGAGGCCATACAACTTGACAGTGACCTGACCTACGAGGAGAAGCCTGTCAGAATCCTCGAGACTACCAACAGAGTTACCTGAAGCAAGATCATCAAGTTCTGTAAAGTTCTGTGGAGTCACCACACCGAGGAAGAAGCCACCTGGGAACGCGAAGAAGATCTTCGTAGAGACCACCCGCACCTATTTTCTAGCCAACCCGAATCTCGAGGGCGAGATTCATCTTAAGGTGGGTAGGTTTGTAACATCCCAAAATTTCATTTTGGAATGTTATGATATATAGCTATGCATCATCATCACTTTGTTTGAATGTAATGAATTTGTTGAAGTGTTTCTTTTGAAATTCTGAAAGGCCATTTCTATTTTTTCCATGTATCTGTTTCATCTATTTGAAAACCTTTGGAAATGTTCAAAGAAAGAGAGGAGTAACATGACACTCCACACCAGGGGAATCTTGGTGAAATATTTGAGCAATTAAACCAGGGGGTTATTTGAAAATTTATCTCAAAAGGATTTAAAATCAATTAGGCATTTTCTGAAAATAATTTTTTAAAAGATATTCAATATGACAGAGGAAAAATGTTCATTAAATAGCATTAATTCTCCTGATCATTCTGATATATATATTTCTTAAGTTTGGAATTGTTTTAAATGCATTAAAAGGGTTTTTTCTGCACTGGAAATAGAAAAGGAAAGTTTTTAAAACGAATCGGGCCGACCCACAGGCTTTAACTTCCGAATTCAATTCGAATCGGTCAACCGATGCGCTAACCTCGCCCCTTCTCTCACTGGCACACGGGACCCACTGACCGATGACGTCATCCGCGCACCCGTCTCCTTCCTCGCACGCGCTACCGTCGCCGGAGATCCCTCTCTCCGAATCTCCCTCATCTCTCCCTCCCCCGACCCCGCACCTGGCCTATAAAAGCCACAGCCCTCGTCGCGCTCCATTCCACCCCTAGCCCCCACCCTACCTCGCCAGAACGCCACCGTCGACCTCGCCGGAGTTCGGACTCCAACCGAACCCTCCCGAGCTCGAGGCCGTCGCCTCCGTCGTCCCCAGCCCCGTCCAACGCTGCCAATCGACGTCGGAGCTTCGCCGCCGTCGCCTGAGCCCTTCGTACATCGCCCTTGACCATCGCACCGTCGCCCCCGACCACCTTCGACCTCCGGCCACTGTCGACCTCGCCGGAACCACCTCGTCCCCTCTGTAAGCCACCGGACCCCCCTGGACCGTTAAATGTAGATCCAACGCTCCCGATTATAAGATTTAATCAGCGAAACGTTTTCCTCCACGCTTCGGTCGTCCGCTCGATTGCTCTCACGCGCACGCCCTCATGGCCAATCACAACCTGACACGTAGCCCCTAACCGATCGTTAATAGTTTTTCCTTTTTCTTTTCTGTTTTAGAAAACAGAATGTATTCTGTTTTTGTTTTTATCATATCTTTTAAAATGTTTGGTGTTTTTAGTTGATTATTTTTGCATTAGTTCACAAATTTGATGTAGTTTATGTCTGTATGCTTAGATTTAAAATTTGAACTTTAAATTTTGAATCTAATCAAATTTGTTTAAATTACAAAAATCTGTATAACTAGAGTTTAAAAATATATTTTTGAGTGAATCTTTTTGCCACTGTTTGGTATTAGTTAAACCTATCATTCTACATAATTTGAGAATTTTTAGAATGAATTTGGTTACTGTTTTTAACAAAAACAGAATCTGTTTAGTTCTTAATAGATTTTAATGAAATTGACTTTTAATTAATTTGAACCTGAATTAGTTAACTTTTGTTTTTAGATTTCATTAGGTTCTGTTGATTCAATTTTAGGTGTATTTTTTTCCTGTTAATAAAATATGTTTTTTTCAAATTGTTTTGTGCTCTAGTTTGAATAGGTTCATCTTGCTTTTCACCATGTATATTGTTTAGAAGAAGTTTTGTAGCACTTGTTTTAGCAGAATACTTTTATAATGAAATACTTGCTGTTTTCAAATAAAATTTTATATTTACTTTTCTGTTATCTAAATGTCTAGTTGTTCAAAACATTTTTTTTGACTTGTATGTCTTAGTAGGGATTTTGACCCCAATATTTTTATAGTCATATACTTTAAGTGATTCTTATTTTGTTTGTGCTTTGTTTGTTGAAGCAATTGTTTACCTTGCTGTTGAATGGATTGTATTGTGTTTATGCTTATGGTGTGCTCTTGTTTGATTCGTTAGATCATCCGGAGTGCGAAGCTTGTTATCTAGAGTCACTTGATTACGAGGATCGTCAGCAAGGCAAGTCACTTTGACCATGTATACCTATGTTTTATTGCATTAGTTCTTCCATCTTCCCAATTTGCATGCAAAGTAGGTAAACTGGAAACTTGGTTACTTGTTGTAGTATCATGTGGTAGGTACCCCTCAACCCTTTGACACATTGGCCCCGGGAAACATTGATTTGCATTCTTCTATGCTATTAGTAGACGGGGTTGGTTGTGTGATTCATGAGAGTTGTGAGTTAATAATTTCAAGAACTACATGATGATCAAGTCTTCAAGACTCCAAGTTTTAAACTTACCTCTGGGTGGATGATGGTTGAACGGTGCCCTAGAGAAACCAGTGGTTAGCCTAGATGATGCTGGAGAAGTGCCAGTATTCATGCGGAAAGGTCCACCCAGGCACAAAGAGAAGGATGGATGCTTCAAGACCCAAGGCTTACCTGCACAGCCACAAGCCATTATGGGCTCTGGCTTGGTTGGATATCGTGGTGACCCTGGACAGGCGGTGCTACGAGATGTAGAAGAACAGTAGGAAAGGATGGGCACCGACAGAGTATCGGGGATACCCCTTTAGAAGACCATGTTTTGGTCATCCGTTTATCAAACACCATGAAGTGCGAGAAATCCAACGGAGGCGATCAAATCTTGTGGGGAACATGTGCAAAACTCTATAGAGTACCCAAACCTAATCGATTAGCCGTGTCCACGGTCATGGACAGTTTGAGCCAAAGGAACTGAAACTATCTGGAACTCTCAACACAATTAATTATATTGATGTGGGTTATTATTGTCAACTTGGGTATGAGAATTGGTTGGTGGAACCATCTCATTAATCAACCAACATTGGAGTAATTATGCTTTTGCCCTCTCTTGTTGTACGAAAAATTTGGCTTTATGCAAAACTTACTACCCCACCTGCCATATTTGCATATAGACTAGATGATTACCTTACCCCCCTCTCTTGTGACTTTGCCGGCATATTCAATATGCTGACCTATACGGCTGCAACGTATCATGTTGCAGAGTACTTTTCCAACCAGGAGTGAGGATACGCTCTACGCTCGGTGAGATGCTTTTGGAGTCAGATGGACTCAACTACCTTTGGAGCTTCCGCAAGTTTATGGTTTAGTTTATCTCATGAGGTGGCCTTCAGCCACTTTATTGTAATCCTTATTGTAATAAAGGACTCGATATGAGATTTCGATTATTTAATGCTGTGTGATTTCCCTTTGATATATACATTGATGTACCGTGTGTGTACCAGCATGATCTTCGGATGGTACAGAAACACCAGAGATTCGACCTTTCAGGTCGGGTCGCTACATTTCACCTGCATAGTTTCTCTTGCATCGACAATGGCTAGACCAAGATCATCAGTAGGCTCATCTGATGCCTCTTCTTCAGCTTCTTGCTGCATTGTTGGCTCAGCTTCTTCCCCCATTGTTGTACCATCGTATTCATGGAACCCATGGCCAGGATAGCTGTCGTCATCCTCTTCTTCTTCATTCTCTTCCATTAGGACCCCTCTTTCTCCGTGCTTGGTCCAACAGTTATAGCTAGACATGAAACCGGACTGAAACAGGTGGACGTGAATGGTTCTTGAGTTAGAGTAATTTCGATCATTCTTACAGCCAGCACAGGGACAATACATAAAACCATCCGACCACTTGTTTGCCTCAGTCGAAACCAGAAAAGTATGCATGCCATTAATGAACTGGGGAGAGCATCGGTCGTCATACATCCATTGCCAGCTCATCTTCATTACACAACACCAAAAAGACCAAATTAATACAAGTTCGTACATAAAGTTCATACACACTTGTTCTCATAAAAAAACTTACAAACTCTCTAGCTAAAGCATTTAAATGCAACAACAAATGCGATCAACATCGCAACTAAGGTAACAATTGATCTAATAGAATAGTGATACCAAGCCTCACTATCAATGGCATATCTTTTAAGTTTTCTAATCTTCAAGCGCATTGCACCCATCTTGTTCTTGTGATCATCGACGACATCGACAACATACAAATCTAGTTTCATCTTCTCTTCTTCAACTCTTTTCAATTTTTCTTTCAAATGCTCATTTTCTTTTTCAACTAAATTTAACTTCTTGACAAGAATATCCATGTCAGTTGGAATCTTCGGTTCACATACCTCCTAGATAAAATATCTATTTCAACTTGATTTTCATAATTGTCATAAGCACGAAATGCAACAAAACGTTATAAAAGAGAGTATATACCACATCCGCATCATAAACTAGACGAGGGCCGACGGGGATGGATTTCAAAACCATGCCACTATGTATAACAAACAACCATATAGGTAAGAAAACTATACAAATAAGTAACTAAATCTTACAAACATGTTTTTTTATCAAAAGGATAAGAACAAGAGGCTCACCAAGGTGGTGCCGGCGACGGGATGGTGCAGGCGATCGATGGTGGTTAGGACGGGGATGGGAAGGCACTAAGTAAACCATGCCTACAAATGCAAAATAAGAAGTTAATTTGAGGTCAAATTGCATAAATTAAATAAACTACCACATACAAACTAAAACCCACAAATTACTATAATTATAGATCATTGCAAGAGCTAATCTAGCAATGAGAGATGAAAGGACAAAGTTGCTAACCCTTTTGAACACTTGGATGGATGGGATGCCTCCAAATCTTGACAAATTTTGGCAAAAATGGAGGATGAGCTCGAGGAAGAGAGGAGGAACAGAGAGGAGACGAAGGGGAAGAACAGAGAGGAGTGTGCTCGGGCTGGCACCGAAGGGGTTCATATAGGGGACCTTTAGTTTCGGTTGGTGGCTCCAACAGCGACTAAAGATTGGCCTATAGTCACGGTGGAGCCACCAACCGGGACTAAAGGTTTCCATGGGGCCCCAGGATGACGCCAACCTGCCACCACACCTTTAGTGCCAGTTTGTGGCACGAACCGGGACTAAAGGTCTAGAACGAACCGGCACTAATGATGCCCGTCACGAACCGGGACTAATGAGCACATCAGTGCCGGTTCAAAACCCAACCGGGACTAATGAGGTGGACGAAAGGTCTATTTTCTACTAGTGCATGTCTGAATTTGGAAAATTATCATTGAAAGTGCTAGTGAAGGAGGTAGTAGTGACTTGGATGAAGAAAGACAAAATTTTATTGATTCCACTTATGATCCTCTTAAAAGTCGAGTCCCCATTACTAACACTCATACTGTCCTAAATTCTAAAATTTATCATGTGGGTAGTGGGAACACAATTGCAAAGCATGTTATTCAAGAATTGTTTGATCATTCAATAGTCTCCCCACATATTAAAGGATCCATACTTGATGAAACAAATTGTTATGAAGATGCTATTTCTATGCTTATATTGAAATTGGAAAGGCAGTTTGTGCACCTCCATCATATGCTTCAAAAGATATTTTTGGGACCTCCTAGCATAGAAAATCCCGAGATTAAAAAAATCGCTACCAATATCCTTATGCATGAATTTGATTATATTGTGCGTGAAGCTAAAGATTGTTTTCCTTATATGGAATAAAATCTGAACATCCTCCTATAGAAGTAATCCTCCATAATAGAGTTGCTTTGTGTAGGTTGGAATCTAATGATTATCATGGATTTGATGAGAATATGAGAAGGAATGTACTTCTCGAAGAATTGAAACAATCCGTATTCCTCCACACTTGTGATAAGTTTGAATGGATTGCTAAGGGAATTAATGAAGGGTTTAGTAAGGATTGGCATGAAAATATTCATAGAGAACCTATTAGTGATGAAATCCATGATCTCTATGAGGATCCTATTGATGAAAATAATGATATTAATGATGTTAGCAATGATTTTATAAATTCCTTTGGACACTTGGGATCTTCCACCAGCTTTGAGAAGGGTGATTTATTAAGTAAGGTTTTGGAAGAGCTAGTCTTTCAGGACATGAAGGGATCCAATACTTGAAACTATGCATTATGCCTGGCTAGGGGCATAAAACAATAGCGCTTGTTGGGAGGCAACCCAATATGTGTCTTTATTTTTATTTTTCCTTTCTATTTTTGTGTGATAACATTTTTTTTGGCTCTGTAATGATTATGTTTTTATGTTTTAATTACTGTTTGTGTCAAGTAAAGCCTTTGGGATGACCCAAAAGATGAGTAGAAACGATGCTATAACATAACAGAAACTTTGACTCGAGTGCATAAATTTACATTTTTAATGGAGAGTGGTAATAACATGAAACTTTAACGCATTATTGTCATACAAATTCTTTATGTTGTCCTAATTGTTCGGAATTTTTGGAGTTACAGAAGTGTGGGCTCTTTATAGATTGCTACAGACTATTCTGTTTGAAACAAATTCTGTTTTGCTTGCGTAGTTTACTTGTTTTGATTATGCCATGAACTATATCGGGGGTGTGTAAGCCATGCGGAAGTTAGGAATACATTACCTATTTTGCAAAAAGGATTTTGAATTGATTCATCATAGTACTTCAAGTATGAAATATGTTTCTTATACTAATGGATCTCACGAAGTTTTGTTGAGTTTTGTGTGATTGAAGTTTTCAAGTTTTGGGTGCGATACAATGGACCACGGAATAAGCAGTAGAAAGTGTTGGTGTCACAACCGGCGGATCTCGGGTAGGGGGTCCCGAGATGTGAGACTGGAATCGATGGTAAGAGGAGATGAAGGAGACGATGTTTACCTAGGTTCGGGCCCTCCTACGGAGGTAATACCCTATGTCCTGCTTGATTGTATTGATGATATGTAGGTTACAGAGTTGATCTACCTCAAGATCAAATAGATAAACCCTAGATGAGTTTTACTCTCCCTACAACCTAAAAACCCTCCGGCTTATATAGACGCCGAGGGTACTTTGGGTTTACACATAGTTGGCTGCACATTGAAGGAAAAAAATGCCTATCTACGGTCGACAACTTGGAGGACACGCCACAACTCCCAGAAGCTTCCACCCTGGGGACAGGGCCCTTGATCATCCAATGCTCATCCTGCATCCCATACAGTCCGGCCCATGGGAAACAGGTCGGCTATCCAAGGACCCCTTAATCCTGGACTCCCTCAGTAGCCCCCTAACTAGCCTTCAACGCTGAGGTATATCCGGATAATCTTCGTGTGTCATAATCTTCGGCTTGCAAGACGAGTCCCCCTACTCCTTCTTGCTTCCCATTCACCCATTCTTGAGAGGGTTACTGGAATTTTATGGGATCCAGCTCCACCAGCTCACCCCAGGGTCTATCCTGCATATCTCGGTCTTCGTCGCCCTTTGAAAGATGTTCCTAGGCTGCAAGGCACATGTTGAACTGTGGAGGAAGTACTTCTGCCTAGTCCCTCGAACTCGGGATGAGACAATCTTGGAGGTCGGTGGAGTTGAAATATGCCGCATAGCGGGGATGGGGTATCCAGTGGGAACACCGAAGGAGTCCGAAGAATGGTCTTCAGATTGGTTTTATATCGAGTATGTCCCCTTATTCGATCCAGCTCGAAGGGGTCTGCCCGAATACTCCGATGCCCCCTTAAAGAAAAGGTACAACTAGCGGCCAAAGAGTTCGTCCCAAGAGGACAGCGTTGAAGTGCAACGCTTGGTAGCCCAGGTGAGGATGCTAGCCCACCATAAGTTGACCATGATCGACGTCATGGACGCCACCATCACCCGGTGCGTGCAACCTTTTCAGCATAGGATACACCCCTTGTGGCATTACAACGGGACAAGCAACACCACACACTCCCAAAGACTAGGTCCTGCCAATCATACATCATTGGCCGCCGCTCTTGCCGACCTATACAAAGGGGAGCAAGAAGACTTTATTCAGCGATCGACCAAGGAGGGATACTCAAGCCACAATCCCATTGAATGGGTAAGCCTTTCAACTCCGTGACCACAATTCGGGTTTCCATTTGTCCCTTTTTTGACCGAAGATTTGAACTTTATGTGAACATGACTGGAGAAGCTTTTTCGAGATAGTTAACTGTCCAGTCCCTCAGCCCGAAGACTATTCTTGCAATGATGATCCGGGCTTTCATGAGGACCAGAATCTATCAATTGAGCTTGAAGATGGGGTTTTCTACCAGGAGAGTCTTGACCGCTCCAACGTGGCTATCATAGTCGATTACCCTGGATCGTTCCCTTCTCCTGCGACGAACAAGAAGAAGAAAAGCTCATCCTGCAAAAGGCAAGCATCCTCCAATGCCCCAAACGCACCGGCTCCTCCTCCCAAGCGTTGTCGATCCGCGTGTCATACATCGGCAACGGCAGTAGTACTCGGATTGGAAAACAACAGGTATCCGACAAATGAGTCGGCTATGAGGACAAGTCCATCCACTCGTTCAACCCAAAGGTATTTTGTTCGGTTGTTTATTTATTATCACAACTGATAGATCCTCATAGCAGATTTTATATCGAAATTCACAGGCGAAAAACTCAGCCTTCCTCTATCGAGGATGTTGCCAGGGTGTCCGGGGAAGCTCAAAATTCCAGAGCTTCGGCTCATGATGAACCTGTTACGGAGGTTCCCATGGTCAATCCGGCCCCTGCCGATTCCAGCGATGCTATGTCCGTTACCAAGTCCGAAGTAGGAAGCGCCATGAATCATCGGCGGCGATGAGAGGCCCTGCGTCACCCAGTATTCTCCCAGCAGGAGTTCGGTGCTCTACGCATAGCGGATGCGCACATCGGTGCTGCCCGAGCTGGGTTCGGGGAGGCCATAAAATTGGTATCTTCTAGCCTGCAGGTACATAATCGGTTTTGTAGAGTCCGAACACTTGTGTAAACCCGGTAGCCCCTGAGCCTTAAATTGGTCAAAACGACCGAATTAAGAGTCCTTGTTTTTTTGCTAATGTAGGCCTCGAAGCAGCAGAGCGAGCAACTGTCCAAGGAACTAGAAGCCAGCCAAACACAGGTTGAATCTATGAATGCCAAATTGGAGCAAGTGAAGAGCTTTACTCAGGAGGCACATGGTGAGTATATCCGTGCTACTGATCTTAGTATATTCCTGTGCTGGCGCAAGGGTACTTTTTAGTAGCTGAATCAATAGGGCAAATGCAAAAAGTGTTGGGAGACGTAGTAGTAAATCAAAAAATTTCCTACGATCACCAAGATCTATCCATGGAGAAACCAGCAATGAGTGGGGGAGAGATTGCATCTTCATACCTTTGAAGATTGCTAAGCGGAAGCGTTACAAGAACGCGGTTGATGGAGTCGTATTCGCAGCGATTCAGATCGCGGTAGATCCGATCAAGTGCCGAACGGACGACACCTCCGCGTTCAACACACGTGCAGCCCGGTGACATCTCCTACGCCTTGATCCAGCAAGGAGGAAGGAGAGGTTGGGGAAGGGCTCCAACAGCAGCACGACGGCGTGGTGGTGGTGGAGTAGCAAGGTATTCCGACAGGGCTTCGCCTAAGCGCTGCGGAGGAGGAAGAAGAGAGGTAGGGCTTCGCCGTGAGAGAGAGAGATCAAATCTTGTCTCAAAAAAGCCAAAACCTCAAGTATATATAGGAGGAGGGACGTGGAGGGCTGGCTTGGCCTCTACTCCAAAGAGGAGAGGTTCGGCCGATTTAAAGGGAGAGTCCACCTCCCACAAGGGAGGTGGATCTCCTCCTTTTAAATCCTTTTTGGCCCTATCTCTTATCCCTAGCCGCATGGGCCTTTAGCAAAAGTCTTTCCCAGCCCAATAAGGGCTGGCACACTTTATCTAACAGCCCATGTGGTCCTTTGGTCGTCACACCCCTCCCGGGGGTCCTCCGGCACCCTCCCGGCACTCCCGGTACACTACCGATGAGCCCGAAAACTTTCCGGTGACCAAAACTGGACTTCCTATATATCAATATTTACCTCCGGACCATTCCAGAGCTCCTCGTGACGTCTGGGATCTCATCCGGGACTCCAAACAACCTTCGGTAATCACGTATACCATTTCCCTATAACCCTAGCGTCATCGAACCTTAAGTGTGTAGACCCTACGGGTTCGGGAGACACGTGGACATGACCGAGACACTTCTCCGGCCAATAACCAACAGCGGGATCTGGATACCCATGTTGGCTCCCACATGCTCCACGATGATCTCATCGGATGAACCACGATGTCGGGGATTCAATCAATCCCGTATACAATTCCCTTTGTCTATCGGTATGATACTCGCCTGAGATTCGATCGTCGGTATCTCTATACCTTGTTCAATCTTGTTACCGGCAAGTCTCTTTACTCGTTCCGTAATACATCATCCCGTGACTAACTCCTTGGTCACATTGAGCTCATTATGATGATGTCTTACCGAGTGGGCCCAGAGATACCTCTCCGTCACACGGAGTGACAAATCCCAGTCTCGATTCGTGCCAACCCAACAGACACTTTCGAAGATACCCGTAGTGCACCTTTATAGCCACCCAGTTACGTTGTGACGTTTGGCACACCCAAAGCATTCCTACGGTATCCGGGAGTTGCACAATCTCATGGTCTAAGGAAACGATACTTGACATTGAAAAGCTTTAGCAGACGAACTACACGATCTAGTGCTATGCTTAGGATTGGGTCTTGTCCATCACATCATTCTCCTAATGATGTGATCCCGTTATCAACGACATCCAATGTCCATGGTCATGAAACCGTGACCATCTATTGATCAACGAGCTAGTCAACTAGAGGCTCACTAGGGACATGTTGTGGTCTATGTATTCACACATGTATTATGGTTTCCGGTCAACACAATTATAGCATGAACAATAGACAATTATCATGAACAAGGAAATACAATAATAACCATTTTATTATTGCCTCTAGGGCATATTTCCAACAAAAAGATTTGGATGCAACCCGAGAATCTCAGCGATACGCCGAGTCCCAGCACGAAGCTGGATGCCGTGTTTTGCAACGACACCTTGAAGAGAAGGACCGTCTTTAGGCGGAGAATAAACAACAGGCCGAGGAAATTGAGAGCTTAAAAACTCAATTGGCCCAGGTACAAGAAGAGAACCAAAAACTACAGAGGGGCATATTCGGTAAGTGTGACCCTAACATCAGCAAGTACTTGTTATAAATGAAGTATAATAGGCATGCCTTTGACTCATGTGTAGTTCTCCTGTCGGGGCGACCCAAAGACGAGATCGGATCCTACCGGGGGAAGCTTCTGAAGGAGCTTTCCGTCCTTCATGAGCGTGCTCGGAAGGCCATGAAAAGCATGGTAAAGGCGCTATGGCCTGTCAAGAAACCTCCGGAGGGAATGACCAAACTAGTCGATCGATTCAAGGGAGCCTGAGGTAGGTTCGAGCTGTGGAAGACATCGACTTGCCGGGAGGGAGCACGGGAGGCATGGGCGATGATCAAGACCCGCTATACCGGACTTAACCCCGAGTGTATGGCTCGGGTTGGGCCAGTAGGGTTAGATGGACAAGAAGTGCCGCTCCACCTGGTGTATGACCAAGTTATTCCTGCCGCCCGTCTCTCGCAAGAAGACTGCTCCTTGGACACTATAATTGACAATCTTGATCAGCAGCCGAATGTATGATTATATGTAACTATGTATGAATAATCGAGTAGTTGCTCCATCTGTGTTGTAAATTTTGCCTTAACCGGCCATCAACTTCTGCCTCCTGCGCTAAGAGCTCAGGAGTGTTCCTCGCAATTTATCACCCTAGAAGAGTGGATTATGTTCGGGGAACCAGGCAATCCTGCCATTTGGTGCGAACAGAGAGAAAGCACATAGGGAAATATGTTATATTACTTCTTAGGGTAAGAAACATCTTCCGAAGAAAATAGTACCTCTATCGACACCTTTCCTCAGGGTTCTACGAAGATCGTAGGTAGAAGGCCGTATACCGCTAGTATGCGGCTAATGGCTTTTGAGAAAAAAGAAGCCCAAGTAGTGGTGATAACAACCATAGTCGTATTAATTGCTTCCGTCACAGCTGACCAATTGTCTACTTAAGATAGCTAGCTTTCGGCTTCACCCGTCTGAGGTACGTATCCGGATGACCCAGTCATAACGATCGCAAATGTGCTCCCTTTACTCTCTAGCCGAACAATCAGGTGTCTTTCAGCGCTGCGTCTCACCGAAGGAGGGCCGACAGATCTTGAGTGAAATTCAAGCCGGCGATTGTGAGCATCATGCCAGGTCAAAATCTTTAGTGGCCATTTTGACATGGGTTTTTCTGGTTGACGGCTCACAAGGATGCAGAAGACTTAGTCCGTAAGTGTGACGGCTGTTAGAAGTTTGGCCGGCGTGCTCACATTCCGACTCAAGAGTTGAGGATGATACCAATCACTTAGCCGTTTGCGGTCTGGGGGCTTGATATGGTAGGACCTTTCAAGAGATCCAAGGATAAGAAAACACACCTTCTGGTGGCAATTGATAAATTTACTAAGTGGGTAGAGGTAGAGCCGGTCAGCAAATGTGACGCGGCTACAGCAGTTCAATTTATTAAGAAGCTGATTTATCGCTTTGGTTACCCGCACAGTATCATTACGGACAATGGAACAAATCTATCCAAAGGAGCTATGAGAGCGTTCTGTGAGAAGGAGCATATCCGGCTTGATGTTTCAGCTGTGGCACATCCACAGTCTAATGGTCAGGCGGAGCAAGCCAATCAGGAAAATTTAAGAGGAGTCAAACCACGGCTCATGGTTCCTTTGAAGCGGACACCCGGATGTTGGGTTGAGGAGTTGCCTTCCGTCTTATGGAGCATCAGAACTACCCCTAACATATCTACAGGTTTCACGACTTTCTTCATGGTGTATGGTGCTGAGGCGGTTCTACCTAGCGATATCCGGCATGACTCACCAAGGGTGGCGGCTTATGTTGAGACGGACAATGAGGTAGCACGCCAAGATGCGTTGGACACCTTGGATGAAGCACGAGAGTTAGCAGCAGCCAGGTCGGCAATTTATCAACAAGACCTGCGACGCTATCATAGCCGCAGGGTAAAGACCCGGACGTTCCAGGAAGGTGACCTGGTGCTCCGGTTGATTCAAGACCAATCTCGAATGCATAAGTTATCTCCACCATGGGAGGGGCCTTTTGTGATCAGCACAAACCTTAACAATGGGTCATATTACCTTATTGATATCCGAGATGAGTCGGACACCGCGGGTCAAGAGACGTTGTGGCCATGGAATATCGCACATCTGCGACCATACTTTACTTAGTAGGCGTTGAAAGCCGCTATCATTATATATATCATGTTACATGAGTAAAAGCTAGCATCCCCGCAAAGACTAGGGCCTCTGCTCTTATGTATGTCTTTGTGCAATCAAGATGAAATTTTTCCGGCTCAAAAATTTGAGTTGAAGTGGTTTGTTCACCGAAACGGCTGATCTATCATCCAGCTTTATGCCCTATCAAGCGCTGTTGCAGGGAGGCTTCTTGCCATCGGGTATAGCTTACATCTCCCCTGCACAGTCTGCTTTTACGTTGTTGCAAGGAGGCTTCTTGCCTTCGGGTATAGCTTACATCTCCCTTGCACAGCCGGCGTTATGCCCAATTAAGCACTATTGCAAAGAGGCTTCTTGCCTTCGGGTATAGCTTACATCTCCTTTGCATAGTTGGCTTTATGCCTAGTTTGGTTACATTAAGCGCTGTTGTTGATGGAGGCTTCTTACCTTTGGTATAGCTTACATGACTCTAAGACAACAACGTGTACACCAAACTCCAGTTGCTTATCAACTACGGCCATCGAAGGGGGCTTCTTACCGACAGGTATCGCTTATCTCACCCTAATGGCCGGCTTTATGCCACTTCCGGTTACTTATTAACTACGGTTGTCGAAGGGGGCTTCTTACCGACGGGTTCGCTTATCTCACCCTAATAACCAGCATTTACGCCAAAACTCAGTTGCTTATCAACTGTAGCTGTTGAAAGTGGCTTCTTGCCTTCGGGTATAGCTTACATCTCCTTTCAAACAGCCGGCTTTATGCCGTCTCAGGCTAATTATTAGCTGCGGCTGTCGATGGAGGCTTCTTGCCTTGGGGTATAGCTTACATCTCCCATCAACAGCCGGCGTTCGCTGTACTCTTACCAGTCAATCTCGCCTACAGACCCTGATCCGGTTCAAGAAATTGACGGCCAATCTCGCCTAGAGACCCTGAGCCGGTTCAAGAAATTAACGGCCAATCTCGCCTAGAGACCCTGAGCCGGTTCAAGAAATTGACGGCCAATCTCGCCTAGAGACCCTGAGCCGGTTCAAGAAATTGACGGCCAATCTCGCCTAGAGACCCTGAGCCGGTTCAATAAATTGATGGCCAATCTTGCCTAGAGACCCTGAGCCGGTTCAATAAATTGACGGCCAATCTTGATAGAGACCCTGACCTGGTATGAGTTCAAGCATAGAATCTCCGGGTTGTGCTTTGACAAGTTATTACATTGTCAGCAAGACCATATTACATTGTCAGCAAGACCCTATTATCTCAAAGAGATGACCCGACCCTTGGGGGCTACACCCACCAAAGCATTATAAGACATAAGGCAAATATAAGTCCCAGGTTGCTGCAGGCAGAACTACCCGACACTTGGGGGCTACACAGCCGCAATTCTCCTCAAAGTTCCGGTTCATCAATAGCTGCAGTTGTCGATAGAGGCTTCTTACCGTCAGGTATAGCTTACATTATCCTAAGACAACCGGCTCCTTAATGGATTCATCCGACAAGAGCCGGAGCCATGTTGCTCCGGTTGACAAAATTCAAGTTTTCAAAGATATTATCCGGCTCTAATCTTCTGGAGAAGGAAGGACATCTTCAAAGACAAACACCCCTCATCAGAAAAGCTCAAGGTATATTTATGCGAAGGAGCGATCAATCAATGGAGAGCCGGCAACACATCAACTTGAAACACGGAGAGACGGAAAGTATACACAAAGAGATGGAAATATATACAGCCGGCACTATCCTTAGAACGGCAGAGTCATCCTTAAGCTATTACAAAAATTGCTCTCCGAAGGAGCAAAGGCATTACCAAGTTTCAACCACCCACGGCAGGTCATTACATGAGCCATCGCTCAGAAGGTTACAAAATGCAAAGTCAGACGGCCGGATCATCCTGCTCCGGCTCTTCTACTGGCTTCATCTGGAGAGTTTCTAAATCCCAGTTGCAGTCGGCCAGCACAGCGAAGGACCCTTCCTCAAAAAAGGGAGACGTGTCGAGATCATTAGGAAAGAGTTCCTTACTGCGGGCGGGTGTTAGAGATTTCCACTCGTAGAGAGGCTCGCAGATCCTCTTATCCTCTCCATCATAAGCCGCCTGGTAGACATTTAAGTCAGCTTCATCTGCAAGTACAGACGCCAAGAAGCGGGAGTCCTTGACACACTGGATGTAGTCTGCCTCTGTGAATTCTGAGCCGTCATCTTTCTTCGATGGATAGCCATCCATCATTTCAGCCGGCGTCAGCTCAGGGGCGAAGGCCAGAGCCCGGCTCAATCCGGCGTCTGCTCCTTGACGAAAAGCTGATTTCTTCATTTCTTCAATCTGTTTGGCATGGTGGAGAAGAGTTCCAAGACCCCTTTCAGAGCGGTGGGGATCTTCTCCTTATATTGAACACTCTTGATCATGAAGATGGCACCGCAGTACAGTTGTTCCGCAAAGGTATAGATGGCCTTCAGTGGCAGAAGGCTATCAGAAGCCAACTACCGGCTCCTGGGACCTGGATAAGCCAGATAAAGCTAATGAGTCACCAGTTTTTCAATAGCAATGTTAAAATACAAAGTCAAACAAAAGCTTACCAAATAGGGCGGCGGACATCTTCGCTATGTGCCGCTTCAGGCCTTGGAGCTCCTTTGCCACAACCATAAGCCGCTGATCGGCGTCGTCCGCCCGTTTGGTCAGAGCGGCTTTTTCAGATTCTGCCGTCTCTTTCAAAGAGGTAAGCTCAGCAGTGGCGTTGGACAGCTCCTCAGAGAGAAGCCGACACTTTCGTCAGCAATGCTTCGAGCTTCTTGCTGAGCCGCCAAGTTGGCCTTTAGATCCGTCAACTGAGACCCAACCTCATTTAAAGCTTCCTATAATACATCAAAATACAGGATAAGTCGCCAAAATACAGGACGAGTGTTAAAAGCGAATTTATGCAAGTCTCAAATAGATTGCAAGCAATATATTTGACACTTGGGGGCTAATGTATATTTGATCTTTCAGTATGCAATGCCATTTCAGTTCATCTCCTTCGAAGTTAATCTGGAACTTGGGGGCTACACTATGGCTCTTCAATGTACTAATAATGGAAGCACCGATTCAACTTGATCAAGTTTGAGCCGGCCCTTGGGGGCTACGAATTGGATCTTCAAAGACTACTCCTGATGGAAGATCCGACTCAATTTTGTGAAAATGGACTCTGCCTTGGGGGCTACGATTAGATCTTCAAGCTGTCTATACTACAGACCCGACTCAAATAAAATCTGAGCCGGCCCATGGGGGCTACGATTGGCGGTTCACTTTATCTACAACACTAAGCTAAAGCAATTCTAAGTGAATTTGGCATGACAATATCTATAGAGGTCACAGAAAGACCCGCTTCAACTATCAACTAGATTAAACCGGCTCTTGGGGGCTAAGTAAGGATATGGTAAGAAGGAAAGGTACCTCATATTTGGTTTTCATCAAAGTCACCAGCCAAAGCTCCAAGTCACGGTTGGTATTTAGCCGGTTCACATATCCAGTATGGAGCTCATCAGCTGTCATCTTCTCATACGAAGAATCAAAGTTTAAATTCCTCGAGGCCTCTGACGGTTCGGTATGTTTAGTTAGCACATGAGCCGGAGGTGTCTTCTGAGCTGACCCGGTGATCATAACCTCCGGAGTGCAGGAGTTTTTGCAGGAGTCGGTGGCTTGGAAGGAGCTCTGGGAGGACTCTCCATAATGACATCTTCAATAGCCGGCTCCGTAGAAGGAGCCGGTGGAGTTACTTCTAGATGAGCCTCCTCCGGGTGTTTGAATTCCTGGTCTTGGATGACAGGGCCGGAGGAGGGCTTGTTGGTCTTACGACGCTTCGCTTGAGCACTGCAAATTAGATGGAGCAGCATTTGAAGATGTTACTATCGTATTAAGAGCTGGAGATCCGGATGTCATAATAAGGAGTACTTACAGCGGATTGATCTTGGGCGGTGGTAGAACCGACGCCAAAGAGTCGCTAGAGGATGGGGTTTTCTAAAAGAATCAAACAGGAAAAATGAGGAACTATCAAGACTACAAAGGAAAGTTAAAAGAAAAGTAGAGACGTAAACCTCCGTGGGGCGCTTCTTGGGAGCCGGAGAGTTTGGTAACCCGGGCATGAGCTCAGTAGAGCCGGCACTCCGAGTCTGTCAACGCTCGGCCTGCTGTTGCTTTTTCAAAAGAAAATCGGGAGCCAGGTAAGCAAGAGGGTGAGAAAGAGGGACTTTTCTGATAACCCACCGCGGGTTTCGAGGGACGAAACAGTCTGAGCCGGAAGAAACATAATTTACCTCAGGAGCATTAGCGCGGCTAGTTTCCACTTCATCCTGCGAGTAAAACAAGCATTAATAAAGCAGGAAGGTAAAAGATCAAGCAAAGCAATTAAAGTATTACCTCTGAGCTGGATGATGGTGGCGGGTCAAACAAATTCCCTTGTGGGGCACCTTTTTTAGCCCTCTTGGTCGCGCCCTTCTTCCTGGATTTCTTTGGAGGGGCAACATATTCCTTCTTCTAGAAGTCTGAGTCGGCCTACAGGAATGACCCAGAGAATGAATAAGCAAATCAACAAAGTACAAGCAACATTTAAGAGACGGATGGGAAGAGATTAACTTACATCGGGAGCCGGATTATTGACGCAGAAAGGCGCCAGGCCGATGGCACTGCATGAGCCGGAGGCTTCGTGGACAAGGCTCCGGATGGTAGTGGTAATATCATCCTCTATCAGTGTTAACTTGCTGAAGCACAACAAGCTGTCATATTTGCCTTCGTACTCGCACATAAGCCAACCTCTGCGGCTTAAAGGCATGATCCTCCAGGAAATCCAGCAGTGGATCAAATCCAATCCTATTAAACCGTTGGCCAGGAGCGCTTTGATCTTGGCGTGGAACGGCTCGTATCTGGCACGCTCTGAGGCTGAGAGCCGGCCGGGAAGCTCTGTATCTGTCCTAAGCCGGGAGGGGCGATAACCTGCCAACGAGTGCTCTTTCTCAGCAGAGGTCTCTTGGCCGTAGAACCACGTCTTATTCCAATCCTTTGGGTGACTCGGCATTGGAGTGGCCGGAAAGATGATGTCTCGGCGGCGTTGAATAGAAATGCCGCCCAGCTCCAGACTCGGACCACCCTTCATTTCAGTTTGGCGGTTGGCATAGAAGAACTCTCGAAAGAACCCCACTGATGGCTTAGTTTGCAGATAAGCTTCGCACAGAACTTGGAAGTTGCAGATGTTTGAGACGGAGTTGGGTGCCAAGTCTTGAGGATGCAGCTTGTAAAAATAAAGAACATCCCGGAAAAACTTAGAGCCGGGCGGCACGAACCCTCGCTCGATGTGATCAGTGAAGACGACTATCTCTCCTTTTGGGGGAGAAGGCCGGGTCTCTTTACCCGGAACCCGCCAATTGAGGACCTCTTTGGGAGGGAGAGTACTCGCTTCAACATAATCTGCTAAGTACTCCTCCGTAACGCAAGAACCAACCCAGTTGCATGAGTTGGACGCACAAGACATATTGGCAGCTTAAATACTGTGCAAGGTAAAGGGCGTGATGAGTCAAGCGCAAGCAAATATTTATGACGGCTTACAGGTTTAAGGGTTCTACGGATAATGTGGAAAGACCCGGTTGATGAGAGCCGGAGAAGTTTAGCGACTCAACAGAGGAAAGGAAGATTGAAAATCGGCTAAGTCCTAAAAAAACAGATTCCGCAAACTACTACTATGGCTACGGATCTACAAAAGCGGAGAAAAGGATTTTAATCCTGACCTAGTGATGAACAGCTGAAGAAAAGAAAATGGACCGGAGCCATCGCGGTCCGCGCATTACGCACGGCCGGCCTGCGCGCGGAGGCGAGGCGAGAGCGCACTCTAAAGGCGCCAACGGCGTCGAGATATACTCGCGGTGGCGGTGCCGGAGCCCGAGCGGTGGCGGCGGAGCCCCCGGTGAAACCCTACTACGGTGGTGGGCGATCTAAGAATAAGGAGAACTCACCGGAGATGTCGCGGCGGAGGCGGAAGGTCTCTGGTACGAATCAGGATGATGCAGTGGCCCGGTCGGTGTAGCTGTGAAGACGACGCCGGACGATGAGGACACTGGAGCGGCGGCGACAGGAAGAAGAAGAAGAGGCGTGAGCGGGAAGAGTGAAAGGCTTCAACCCGCACGGGTCGTATTTAAAGAGGGAATGAGGAAGGCACAAAAATCCAGGCGACGACACCGTTTGACCGAGGCAGACACCTCGA
This sequence comes from Hordeum marinum, assembly GCA_022496015.1. Taxonomy (NCBI): domain Eukaryota; kingdom Viridiplantae; phylum Streptophyta; class Magnoliopsida; order Poales; family Poaceae; genus Hordeum; species Hordeum marinum. Next base: position 519,168,307 of record CM039673.1, read on the forward strand.
TTCTCGGGATGACAGTTTAAATGAAAGATTCGGTGATACGTCAGCAGATCCCATGACGTCATGCCGGGTCATTTCCGGGCGACTCGCCAAAATCAGAAGAGAAGGATGAAATGAGAAAGCTCAATTCAACCTGGGGCCTAATGTTGGGGATATAACCCCGCAATATGACCCGTCTAGAGGCTCCGGTTCTTATTGCTGGCTCGTAAGCCAGCGCAAGGGTGAGCCGTAAGACTGGTGGCCCAAGAAGATAGGAGGTTCAAAGTGTGGGCCACACGATGGCCCGAAGGGAGAAGACCCGGACGTGTAAGCCGTCTCAAGTACAACTTGGACGAGAGGATAGAGAGAGACTCGAACATACAATAAGACTCGCTTAACAATTGTAATGACCCGGTGGTCCTCACCTCCTATATAAAGGCAGACCCGGGGCGCCTTAAAGGACAGGTGATCGAGAACTAGGTCAAGCTTCTAGCTCCTTGTAATCGATACACAAGCAATACAAACACAAGCAGGACGTAGGCTATTACCTCGACTTGACGGGCCGAACCTGAGTAAATCCGTATCTTTCGTCTTGATCAACCCCTTTGAGTCCACCCCATTAGCGATGGCCTCGAATCCAAGTCCGTTCACCTGGACATCTGCTGTGATAAATACACGACACTTGGGAAGAGTATTTTCATACTTCTCCTTTTAAAGAACAAACTTGGGATTGGGGTATTGACCTTCTTCCCATTCCATTAGCGTTGAAGTAGCCAACACCACGATTCTCCCGGTATCCTTCATGCTTGCAAATAATCTCCTCAAATTGTTTGCACCCTTCAAGACTCTTGTAGATACCTTTCTCTATAATCCCTTTCAAAAGTTCATTTTGTTGCTCAAGTGTAACTTGGCTAAGAGAAGAGTTAGTGGGATCAAGAGAACTACTAGAAGCAATATCATTGGATCTATCATTTTTATTGCTACTAGTTGAAGAACCTTTCTTTCCTTTGTTACTAGCTTCCTTAGACTTAACTTGAGGAACTATTCTTAGACTATGAATGTAGACAAGAGAAGTCGCTTGCCTAGATAAGAGGAAGTATTCTTTCGAAGATCGTCATTGATAGCTTTAAGGAACTCATGCTCTTGCTCTAAATTGAGCTTCTCGAAGCGGAGCTTCTCATGTGTCCTTTCCATCTCTCTATGATCTCGTAGAGTAGACTCATGAGCTAACTTAAGAGTGTTTAGTTCTTGAGTTAGTCGTTCTATTTCTAACTTATCATCATCGCACGACTTATCTAGACTAGAGTGAGTACTGGCAAGTTCATTTTGACTAACATTACTAGATTTGTCAAATAGCAAGTCATCTTCAATTAACAAGTCATCTTCATCACTATTGAAATCAAGATACTCAGGGTGTGATACCTTGGGGCCTTTAGCCATGAAGCAACATCCACTCCCTTCATTTTGTGAATCAAATATGTCGTAGGAGTCGGTTTTCACTAGTGGAAGTCCAGCAACACCTTCATCTTGACTATAGTTGGAGTTGGAGTGATAGCTTCTCTCGGAGTGGTTGTCGGATTCGGAGGCGGAAACCCATTCACCAACAAGAGCTTGATGTCTTCTTCTTGAGTAGCTCTTGGTGAACTTGTCCTTCTTCTCCGAGTCCCTACTTCTCCTCGAGGGTCTTCGTTCATATCAATCATCCCTACTCCTTCTCTCTCTTTGAGGTGCTCGTCTCTTGAGCTTCGTCTTCTTGGTGACTCTTCTTTCCTCTTGTAAGGAGTCGTGCACTCATTGGAGTAGTGTCCGGGCTTCCCACAATTGTAGCAGTTTCGGTCACGACTTGATGCACACTTATCTTTGTATCTTGAGTTGGAGCTTTGATCTTTGCTTCTATTCTTGTAGAACTTGTTGAATTTCTTGATCATGAGGCTTATCTCTTCATTTGTGACAAGGTTGTCACTTGAGGTAGCGGGAGCATCACTTGTGGCTTTGTAAGCACCGATAGACTTGTGGTGAAGCTCTTCCTTGTCCTTGAGTGTCATCTCATGAGCAACAATCCTTCCAATCACTTTCGTTGGCCTGAGATCTTTGTAGTTGGGCATCATTTGGATCAATGTGCATACGGTGTCATATCGATTATCCAAAGCTCGAATTATCTTCTTGATGATGAATTTGTCCATCATTTCTTTGCTTCTTAAGCCGACAATCTCAATGATGATGAGAGCTAGCCTAGAGTACATCTAAGTGGCTCCTTCGCCATCCTTCATCTTGAACTTGTCAAGTTGACTTTGAAGAACATCCATCTTGGATTCTCTCAGAGATTCGGTACCTTCATGCATATCAACCAAAGTATCCCAAATCTCTTCTGCATTCTGAAGATGGCTCATTTTGTTGAATTCTTCAGGGCGTAGGCAGTTGAAGAGAATGTCACATGCTTGAGCATTGAGTTGCAACATCTTCAATTCATCCGTAGTCGCTTCGCGATCTGGTTCCCTTCCATCCGCAAAGAATTCACCTTGCAATCCAACACGAACAACAACCCAAACGACGGGGTTATGACCATGCAAATGCATTTTCATTTCGTGCTTCCAACTAGCAAAATTAGTGCCATCAAAGTACGGACCTCTATGATGATAATTTCCCTCACTAGACGCCATACTATCCTAGGTTGTGAGACCAATGCAATGGAAACCAATGCTTTGATACCACTTGTAGGATCAAAAGTAGTGCTAGAGGGGGGGGGGGGTGATTAGAATACTTGACCAAATAAAAAATCTACCTTTTCCCAATTTTAAGTCTTGGCAGATTTTAGCATTCATAGTATGTCAAGTACACTATACACATGCATGTCTACGAGTATTGCAGCGGAAAGTAAAGACAAGCATGTAAGTAAAGGAAGGGTAGGAAGATCAAACACAATTGGTGACACGCTGATTTTTCTCGTGGTTCCGATAGGTGGTGCTATCGTACATCCACGTTCATGGAGTCTTCAACACACGGAGGGTAACGGTCGCGAGAGTCCACAGAGGGCTCTACCCACGGACGGTTCCACAAAGAAGGAACCTTGACTATACCATGATGGCCTACATCCACGGAGGACTAGCCTAACTCGGGGTAGATCTTCACGAAGTAGGCGATTTCCTTGCCCTTACAAACTCCTTGGTTCACTCCACAACACGAAGTAGGAGGCTCCCAAGAGACACCTAACCAATCTAGGAGGCACCAACCACCAAAAGGTAACAGGCTCGATAATGTCGATGAACTCCTTGCTCTTGTACTTCAAGATGATAGACTCCTCAACACACAATCACTCTCTCACAGATTTGGCTTGGTGGAAGAGGTTGATTGGGTGGAAAGCAACTTGGGGAGGCTAGAGATCAATATTCATATGGTAGGAATGGAATGGCATGATCTCAACACATGAGTAGGTGGCTGTCTCTTAGAAAATCAGTAGGTATGAGTGGGGAACTGTTCTGAGTGCTTCTCTTGCGAGAGAGTGGTGATGGAGGGGTATATATAGGCATCTCCAAAAATCCAACCATTACACCTAATAAGTCAGACTCGGTGATACCGATGTGTAAATCTGGGTGGTACCAAGTTGCCTGAAGGTAGAAACTTTTGAGTCTCGGCGAGACCGATAAGAACAGCTCGGTTGCACTGATAAGGTGACCAATGGTTAGATTGCCAGACTCGGTGACGCCGACCGATTTTGTAAACTTGCGTAACAGGAAGTTGGCAACCCAAACTCGATGGCTCAGAAATGGAATCCGTTGCATCGAAATGCTAGGGTTTGGATGGGTCCGTGTGAGGCTGAGAATCAGTGGCACCGAGTGGAAAGTGTTGGTTGCACCGATTTTGGATATTTGGCTTTGGACAGAGTTTTGTGGAAGAGCTTGTGGGTGTATGTGGTGACTGTCACTTGTGCATGTATGAGCATTTTGTTCACCAGTAATTCTTACCCCCTTTTGATAGTATTGGCTTTCCTATGGACTCAAAGTGATTTCTCACAAAAGGTAAAATGTAGAGTCCTCTTGCTTGAAGCTTTTCCAATCTATTTCCTTGCACCTTGGGTTATTCCACAATCCTTTGCCGACCCATCATTAAACTTTTCCTGAAATTTGCTTAGTGGAAACATTAGTTCAATGACATATATGTTGTTATTAATTACCAAAACCATCAAGGGAGCAAATGTGCTTTCAATTCAGGTGACGATGTGGAGTGCCTATTCGGTGGTAGCGCCTCAAGAATGGCCTCACCGCTTTTTGCGACCTGCGTGATGACCCAACAAACTCTAAGGCTGTGAGTCGGGTTTGTGTTTAGCAATATGGAATTTGTAGGGCATGGTTTGTCCAATAGCCCGTCAAGGACAGTACTGACCCCTGTAAGGGGCCTGTTCCTCTTTTCAGCAGTTTCGAATCTGGCTGGCCGCTTTGGAGGTATCCTCTTTTTCCGATCTCCTCTAGGGTGTTCGGTGAAGGTTGGTTCCGAAAATAACCGTTCATCTTGCCAAGCGCTTTCCATGGCACAATATTTCTGTACCAAGTCTGACAGCTCGGTGAAGTCACGTATGTGTCGGTGAGCCAGGGCGTTAAGAATCCCTACATCATGGCAATTGCAATTGAAGGTTTCCATTATCTCTTGGTCCCTAAGACCTTTTTCTCTATTTCTAGCGGGCAGGAGTCTAGCCCAAAAATGATGAACTGACTCTCCTCGTAATTGTTTAATATCCTGTAAGTCCGAAGACTTGGGCTTTGGTGTGATACTGGGATGATCAACTTGGGTGGTGGGTGGGAATTTTTTTGACTCTACGCCACGTTGTGAGTTTGGAATTGTGGACTCCGAACTATGTGCCAGATCAGGGACCGACACCGGTCCGTCTCCAGAGCGAACTCCGGCATCTGGGTTACAGGCGGGGTCTCGATGAATGGGGACCGAGGTATAAAGCTTTTTTAATTCCAGTTGTTGGGGGACGAGCCCCCAGCCGGACAATCGACGATGGCGACTAGGTGGGTGACCATGCGGACGTGAATCTCCCTGTTGTCGGGTCTAAGACCGACCTAGCCATAGATCGGAACCTGGTCATCAGACATACTCATGGTCTCAATCTGATCGAATAGCTCATTTAAAAACGAGGCGATGGTAGGATTCGTGTCGCAGAGGCGAGTGGAGTCGATATGCGGCATCGCAGTTCCGAAGCAACACGAGAGTGGATCCGGGTCCTGTTCAACCATGGTAGATCCGGTCACAACACCCGAATTGGGCATTCTAGACAGCCCGAGGATGACGACTTCATCTCAAGAGGGGCCCAACGTCTTTGGCGTCGAGGCGTCGAGACCTGCGGTCTTCTTCATAAGAGTCGAGGGTTCTATCAAGACGAGTTTTCCCTGTGAATCAGCGATGAACTCTACGGTTCTGAACTTGACTCTTTGATCAGGGGGGGGGGGGAGTTTCCGATCTGGCCAAGGTGGCCAATCATATCGGCGTGTGCTACCTCTTGAGCGTGTGTTGGTTTTCCCTTGAAGAGGAAAGGGTGATGCAGTGAAGTAGATAAGTATTTCCCTCAGTTGTTAAGAACCAAGGTATCAATCCAGTAGGAGGAACAAGCAAGTCACCAATGGATGCACCTACACAAACAATCAAACTCTTGCACCCAACACTATAAAGGGGTTGTCAATCCCTTCACGGTTATTTTCAAGGATTAGATCCAAGAGATAGATGTAAACGAGAACGGAAAGTAAAAGGTAAATAAATTGTGGAAAAGTATTTTTGTTATCTTTGATTTATAGATCTGAAAGTATATTATGGAAAGTAGATCCGGGGGCCATAGGTTTCACTAGAGGCTTCTCTCTCGAAGGAAAATATCATGGTGGGTAAACAAATTACTTTCAAGCAATTGATAGAGAAGCAAATAATCATGTAGTTATCCAAGGCAATGATCATGCATATAGGCACCACGTCTGTATCAAGTAGACCGAAACGATTCTGCATGTACTACTATTACTCCACACATCGACCGACTCCTGCCTGCATCTAGAGTATTAAGTTCATGAAGAACAGAGTATCACATTAAGAAAGATGACATGATGTAGAGGGATAAACTCAAGCAATATGATGAAAAACCCATCTTGTTACCCTTGATGGCAACAATACAATACGTGCCTCGCTACCTATCGGGGATATAACCCCGTGGTGAGACCCGCCCCAGAGGCTTGGGGTCACACCCGGCGGCTCGTAGACCAGCCCAAGGATGGGCCTTGAAGATTCAAGCCCAAGACGTTGGGCGGCTTGCCAAGAGTGGGCTAAGTGAGGCCCGTACGGAGAAGCTATGAAGACCCGGGCGGGTGAGCTGCCCGGAGACAGCTTGCTTAGGAAGGCAAGATAATATAGAGATAGACTCAGACACGTTGTGAGAGTCGGTTACGACTTGTATGACCCATGGTCTTGACCTCCTATATAAAGGCGAGACCCGGGGCGACTTAGAGAGAGACTAACTAATCGAGAGCTAGGTCAAGCGATCCCGCTCCCTTGTAATCGAGATTCCAAGCAATACAAGCACAAGCAGGATGTAGCCTTTTACCTCTACTTGAGGGGCCAAACCTGGGTAAACCTGTGTCCTTCGTCTCGATCAACCCCTTTGAGTCCATCACCTTAGAGATGGCCTCGAATCTAAGTCCTCAAACATCTGCCATGACAAAACCACAACAGTTGGCGCCCACCATGGGGCTAGCGCTCGATGGTGTTGAGTTCTCAGAGGGATCTCTCCCAGGGTTCGAGGGATACGTGGTCGGAAGGATGAGCAAGAGCCACCGAGGCCGGCTCTACATCGACGATGCCGGCCGGGGCTCCGAGGCCGAATCCTTCGAGTACGGATTCCGGGTTCCCTTCGGCGGGATTCATGACTTCATCGACTATATCGGCGGACTTACACTCGGGCCGGACGTCTACACCGAGCCGGCTTGGCGCATGTAGCCTGTCCAACACATGTAACCCGCCCGTGCTGACCCGGGCCGGAAGCATGTCTTCATGGGCTTCACTCAAGGTATGGATCTTGAGGCTTCTATGTCGCAGGAGACTCTCATCTATTTAGAGGACGGATCTTCGAGCGGAGAGGCGGAGTCAATCTACTAGCTTCACAATGGCGGGCTCGGGGGCTATGACAAGCTTTGCCCCGAGTCGGAGCGTTCAGAGCGGGAGGATCACGGGCTGCTGATTCATGCGGCCGTGTTCATGGCGGGGTCAGCGCCGAGCATGAGCAGCATAGCAGCCGGAGCCACAAAAACGGGGGCTGACCCGCCGCTGTCGGCTCAGGTTCTTCTAGATCTGATGAACGAGCTTACAACCCTAATGGCGACTGAAGTCACGCCAGATAATCAAGCGGCCCGAAACTTGGAGATCACAAGAATTAAGGAATGGATGGCGGAAGTCCAACAGGGGATTGGCGAGTTAAAGGCTCAAATGGATGCGGAGGTAGAATGCCTTAGGATAGATGCTTTTCGCCTTGAGCTAGAGCAGCAGTCAGCGGCTGCGGTGCAGTGGATGAGACATCAGTCCCGCTTACCAGAACAGTATGAGGTCAGTAACCTTTTTAACATGCCAGGAATGGGACGGACAGCGAACGCGCCTGGAAGTCGGTCGGCGGCTCGACAACAGCTTAACCCGCCCCGATGAAACCAGGCCTCACCAGCGGCTTTCCCAACGCCAGCGGGTCACTACTCAAACCCGGTGGAGAACATGGTGGCGGCAGCAACCCGGCTTGAAACAATCCCTATTCCTAATGAGGCGCCCTTTGCAGAGGAGGTGGAGAACGCCCTTGGATACCTTCAAACAGCGATGGCCCAGCAAGAGAAATATACTTACAGCCGAAACCGCGTGCATTCAACCCCCCTTCCCAACCGCAGCTACAGCCGGCGCTATGAGTCGCCGGCGGGTTCTAGCAGTGGTTGGCGCCAAGGGCTACCGCGAGATGATCAGACGGCTTTGGATGCACAGGCGCTCGCAGACCGGGCGAGAGTACAGCGAGAGGCAGCGGCTCTGGCAGGGGCGATTCATCAAGAGCCCGCGCCTTCTGTCTCAGTTGGAGTGGGAGTGACCACCAGGGCGGTGGGAGTGCCTTGTCTGGTGCCGGCCCTGTGAAATGAGTGGCTGTCGAAGGATTTCAAAGGCCCTCGCAAAGTCTCGAATTATACCCCTGACTTACCTCCGGAGGCCTGGATCGAAAGCTATGAGCTGGCTATGGAGATGTTGGATGTCAATGACGTGCTTTGCGCCAAATACTTTATCATGATGTTGGAAGGTCCAGCTCGCACATGGTTGAAGGGTTTGCCACCCAATACCATCAACTCACGGGCTGAGCTGAAAGCAAGGTTCATTAAAATTTCAAGGAACTTGCAAGCAGCCTATGACGATTGTGGATCTGGATCATTGTGTTCAACAGGAGAATGAGTCGGCTCATCATTGGGTCCGGCGGGTGTCGACCATCATCCACTCGTCTGAACAAATCACGACGGCTCAAGCGGTGTTGATCCTGGAAAAGAACCGTCACTTTGTCCCTCTGAAGCAGAAGCTCGACCAGCTCAAACGCACGTGTCAAGACATGGGGGAACTCATGGTGGCTCTCACAAAGTATGCCGATTCTGATAACACAAAGGATCCGGGCTCTGATGAGAAGAAAACTGGTCAGGGTAAAAAGAATAACCATGGCAAGGGTGCGGCAGGCAATGGTAACCAAAGCAAGAGGAAGAACCAGGATGGCAGGTCAGAATTGGTGGCCAGCGCTAGCACCGACCAAAATTGTCCTAAGGGCAATGGGAAGTTTAGACCACCTTTCAACAAGGGTAAGACTCTTTCAACTTGGAGGAGATGCTCAACAAACCTTGTCCGAAGCACAGCCGGCCCGACAGACCGGCGGGTCACATGTGGGGTAATTGCCACATCATGCAGAAGTTCAAGGACTACAGCATGCGACAACATAACAACGATGGTGGTGGCACGCCCGGCGGTTCAGGACCAGGCGGATCAGGAGCCGGGTCTGGGTCTGGCGGCTCAAGTTCCGGTCATCATGGCCAGGGCAACCAAGGAGGACATCATCAGCACTCTAGTGGCCATAACCAGCAACAAAATAATTAGTGTGGGTGTCAGAGTAATCCAAAGCAGCTTAGTTCGGGCCAGTATCATGTTTTTACGACTAGCCTTAACAAGCGGGATCAGAAGGTGCGCAAACGGGCGGTTAATGCAATCACGCCGGCTCTACCGGAATACTTGAAGTGGTGTGAGTATGACATCATATGGAGCCGGGAGGATCACCCGCCGCGTGTTGATGACCCGGGGCGGCTGGCCCTTGTAGTTGCCCCCAAGTGGGAAGATATATGTTGAATAAGGTACTTATGGATGGTGGCAGTAGCATCAATATCCTGTACTATGACACCTTTCGGCGGATGAAGCTGCTTGATAAAGACCTTAGGCCCTCCTCGACAGTCTTTCATGGTGTGGTGCGTGGCAAGTCAGCTTACCCCGTGGGTAGGATCTCCTTGGAAGTTGCCTTTGGTGACTAGTACAACTACAGGGTAGATTCCTTGTGGTTTGAAGTAGTCAAAATCAAGAGCCCCTATCATGCCTTGTTTGGGCGACCGGCTTACGCCAATTCATGGCTAGGCCCTGCTATGTCTATCTGCAGCTCAAGATGCCAAGGTTAAAAGGGACGATTACTGTTCGTGGTGATCGGAATATGGCTATTGAGTGCGAGGAAGGAGACGCGGCTTACACGGAATCAAGTTGTGCTGAGGCAGAGCTCAAGTTCTATAAGGAAAATGTTGACCTGGAGGACATGACTCCGCTGAAAAAGCCTACCACAAAGGTTGAGCCGCCCCTAAAATTTTTGGCGGATGATACCAAGTTGGTGGATTTCACTCCGGGCGATTCATCTCAGCAGTTCACTATTGGGGCCAATATGGATCCCAAATAGGAAAGCGCGCTCATCGAATTCATCCCTGAGAATCGGGGCATCTTCGCATGGAAACCTTCCGACATGCCGGGTGTGCCGAGAGAGTTCACTAAGCACCACCTTAATGTGGATCCTAAGTTTAAACCTATCAAGCAATTTCTATGGCGGTTCAACAAGGAGAGGCGCAAGGCCATCGTGGAAGAGGTCTCCCGGCTCTTGGCGGCGGGTTTCATCGTCGAGGTCTTTCACCTGGAGTGGCTTGCTAACCCAGTGCTCGTGCTAAAAAAGAACGACACATGGCGTATGTGCGTGCATTACATGGATCTTAACAAGGCCTATTCGGCTGATCCCTTTGCTCTCCCTCGTATTGATCAGATCATCGATGCCACAGCGGGTTGTGAGAGTTTATGCTTCCTGGATGCATATTCTAGATATCATTAGATCAAGATGGTAGTCAAGGACCAAGAGAAGACGGCTTTCATCACGCCTTTTGGTGCCTTCTATTACGTGTCTATGCCTTTTGGGCTCAAGAGTGCCCAGGCGACTTACCAATGCTGTGTGCAGAATTGTCTTCACAGCTGTCGTGGTTTTGTCACGGCAGATGTCCAGGTGAACGGACTTGGATTCGAGGCCATCGCTAAGGTGATGGACTCAAAGGGGTTGAATGGGACGAAGGACACGGGCTTACCCAGGTTCAGCCCCTCAAGTCGAGGTAACAGCCTACGTCCTGCTTGTGTTCATATTGCTTGGTGTATCGATTACAAAGGAGCTATTGCTTGACCTAGTTCTCGATAGTCTCATTCTCTAAGTCGCCCCGGGTCTCGCCTTTATATAGGAGGTCAAGACCACGGGTCATACAAGTTGTAACCGACTCTCACTACGTGTCTGAATCCGTCTCTACATTGTCTTGCCTTCCTGATCAAGTTGTCTCCGGGCGGCTCTCCGCCCGGGTCTTCATACTTTCTCTGTCCAGGCCATGCTCCGGCCCATGTTGTCAAGCCGCTCAACGTCCTGGGCTTAAGTCTTCACGGCCCATCTTTGGACTGGTGTACGAGCCTCCTAGCGTGACCTGAAGCCTCAGGGGCGGGTCTCACCGTGGGGTTATATCCCCAACAACAACCAAATTGGGCGCAACGTCCACGCATATGTGGATGACATTGTGATCAAGTCAAGCAAGAAGGAGACTCTGCTTGACGACCTGAAGGAGACCTTCGACAATCTGCGGGTCTATAAGATGATGCTTAACCCGGTGAAGTGTGTTTTTGGTGTTCCGGCAGGTAAACTCTTGGGATTTCTGGTCTCTAAGCATGGCATTGAAGCTAACCCGGATAAGATCAAGGCTATCACCTCCTTGGCTGAGCCGACGTGCATCAATGATGTTCAACGCCTGGCAGGACGGATCGCCGCGTTGAGCCGGTTTATAAGCCGCCTTGGTGAGAAAGCTACCCCTTTATATCAAATGATGAAAAAGACAGACAACTTTGTCTGGAGTACGGCGGCGGGTGAAGCATTTGAGGCGCTCAAAAAGCAACTCACTGAGCCGCCGGTCTTAGCTGCCCCGGTTGAGAAAGAACCCTTGCTATTGTACATGGCGGCTAACAACAAGGCTGTCAGCGCTGCAATCGTGGCCGAGCGCAAGGAGGCAGGGAAGGAATATCCGGTTCAGAGGCCGGTTTATTATATCAGTGAGGTCCTGACAGATTCCAAGTAGAGATATCCACATTGGCATAAGCTAGTATATGGGGTGTTCATGGCCAACCGCAAGCTGAAGCACTATTTCTTAGGGCACAAGATCACCGTGGTCAGCTCTGCCCCATTGGGAGACATAATTCAAAACAGAGAAGACACTGACAGGATTGCTAAGTGGACATTGGAGCTTGGACCTCTCAATCTGAAATACGTACCTCGTACGACTATCAAGTCGCAAGCCCCAGTGGATTTTATAAACGACTGGACAAAGTGTCAGCCGGATAACACATACTAGACAATACACTTTGATGGGTCCAAGCAGCTCGAAGGATCAGGGGCAGGAGTTGTGTGAACCTCCCCCAAGGGTGACAAGTTCTGTTATGTGCTACGGTTTATGTTCCCTTGTACTAACAATGCAGCTGAGTACGAAGCCTTGCTTCATGGCCTCAAGGTGGCTAAGGAGATGAACTTAAGCCGGGTTAGGTGCTTCGGCGACTCAGATCTTGTGGCTCAGCAAATTTCAGGCACTTGGGACTCCAAGGATCCGCGGATGGTGGCTTATCGTCAGGCGGTGGATGTCATTGTTGGTCACTTCAAGGGTTATCAGGTGGATCCTATTGATCATCGCAGGAACGAGGCGGCTGACGCCTTGTCATGGTTAGGCTCTCAACGAAAACCGGTGCCGCCTAACGTCTTTTTGGATGTCTTACATCACCCTTCAGTTAAGTTACCTTCAGAGGAAGACTTAGCCATTCCTGACCAGGAGGGACAGCTGGTGGCGGCTCTACATGCTATTCCAGATTGGGCTGTGCCTTACTTGGCGTACTTGACTCGTGGCGAGTTACCTGATGATGAAAATCTGGCCAGACAGATCACCAGACGGTCTAAGTCTATGACGATAGTCAATGGCGAGTTACGTAAGTGAAGTGTCACCGGCGTGTTTCAACGTTGTGTCTCACCTGAGGAGGGCAAGGAAATCTTGAATGAAATTCATGCTGGTGATTGTGGACATCACGCCGGCTCAAAATCTTTGGTGGCCAAGGCTTTTAGGCATGGTTTCTTCTGGCTGACGGCTCACAAGGATGCAGAGGATCTGGTATGCAAGTGTGACGGTTGTCAAAAGTTTGGCCGGCGTGCTCATGTTTCGGCTCAAGAATTGCGCATGATTCCAATCACTTGGCTGTTCGCAGTCTAGGGGCTCGATATGGTCAGGCCTTTCAAGAGATCCAAAGACAAAAAGACCCACCTCTTGGTGGCGGTTGACAAGTTTACCAAATGGGTAGAAGCTAAGCCGGTTAGCAAGTGTGATGCGGCTATGGCGGTTCAGTTTATTAAAAAGATGATCTACCGTTTTGGTTACCCTCACAGTATCATCACAGACAATGGTACGCACCTATCCAAGGGGGCTATGAAAACATTCTGCGACATTGAGCACATCCGGCTTGATGTCTCTGCGGTTGCTCATCCACAGTCCAACGGTCGTCCAGGGGGCTTCCCACCCATCAGGTGTAGCTTATCAAACCCTATCGGTAGGCTCTTAAGAAAAATAGTTGATTCCATCAACAAAGGTCACTTGGGGGCTTCCCACCCACCGGGTGTAGCTTGCACACCCTCTTGATCGGCTCTTAAGCCAAACAGGGTTAAACCTACCTGTAAGCTGATGCTACTCCGCTAGGTGACCCGCCGAACTCTTACCAGTTAATCTCGCCTAGAGACCCTGAGCCGATTCAAATAAATTGACGGCCAATCTCCATAGAGACCCTGTACCGGTCAAGGTTAAACCGGCAGCTCTTGTCATGAGAGGGCCGACTTACAGAAAGCAAGGATAAACTCTCCCATCTACTGCCGACTCTCCGCTATGTGGCCTATTCGTACTCTTAGACAGTTAATCCTTAAGGACCCTGTACTGTTCAAGGTTAAAACGACAGATTTATGTCACGTGAGAGGCAGTTTGTGGGCTATAAGGGTGCTCATACCCTGTCGTGTCTCTCCTGGGACGTCACACTTCCTTTCAGTTAATCTCACTTAGAGACCCTGAGCCGGCTCAAAGAAATTGACGGCCAATCTCCATAGAGACCCTGTACTGCTAAGGAGTTTTAAGTGGCGAGTTAACCTAGTAGAACCGACACATGAGCTATTGTGAAAAACAAGTTAGGAAAGATACAACATCTTTGGGTTACGCTATTTTAAGCCGCCCTCCTAACAAATGTGAAGATACATGTATACTTCCAGGTTGATTAAACCGCCAAGAGCCAGCAAAACATCCAGTATGAAAGTGCAAGGAAGATGTCATATATTAAGCCAGAATATTTAACATGTGCCCGATGGCACAGTTCAGGCAAAGGCATAGTTTACTACAAGCCTATTACAGATACTCTTTGTAGAGCTCAAAAGTGATTCAAAGTTTTTTACGCCGCTCATGGAGGGTCACAAAGCCGACTTATGCATGGCGTCACCAAATCCATCAGTTAGCTGGCGGGTCACCCTGCTCCGTGTCTTCGACCTCCATGATTTGAAGATTGTCCATGTCCCAGTTGCAGTGGGTTAAAGCTGCAAAGTTTCCCTCTTGAAAGAAGGGGGACAGGTCAAGATCAGAAGCAAAGAGGTGCTTACTACAGGCAAGCATCAGGTCCTTGGCTTCAAAGAGGGGGTCATGGATTCTCTTCTGATCGGGACCGTAAGCCGCCTGATATGTTGACAAGTTCACTTCCTCTGCTAACACGGAAGCAAGGACTTTGGAAGCCTTCACACACCGTGCATAGTCAGCCTCCGTAAACTCTGAGCCGTCATCCTTCTTGGAGGGAAACCTGTCCATCATGTCTTCAGGAGTCAATTCCGGAGCAAAAGCCAATGCCCGGCTTATGGCTGCGATGGCTCCTTGTCGGGCGGCTGATTTCTTCAGCTCTTGGATATGTTTTGCTAGGGTGGACAATAGTTCTATGACCCCCTTCATAGTCGAAGGGATGTTATCCTTATAAAGTACCACCTTGATCGTGCAGACAGCTCCGTAGTATAGCTGCTCTATCAATGTATAGATAGCCTTTAGAGGCAGCAAACTGTCAGAAGCAAGTTGACGGCTCCTTGGACCTGCATAAGCCAGACTTTTGGTCATAAGTCTTCAGTATAAGTATTCACACAAAGATTTCTGCTAAGTATTTAAATGCTTACCAACTATGGTGGCTGACATCTTCCCGATATGGCGCTTCAAGGACTGCAGCTAATCTGATATGATCATGAGCCGTTGGTCAGCATCGTCTGCTCGTTGAGCCAGGGCGGCTTGTTCCGTCTCAACCGATTTTTTGAAGGAATCAAATTCAGCTTTAATATTTGTCAGGTCTTCGGCAAGGAGTCGGCACTTCTCATCAGCTTCGCTTCGGGCGGCTTGTTGAGTGGCTAGCTGGCTTTTCAAACCGGTTAGTTCAGAGCCGGCCTCAGTTAAAGCTTCCTGTGACATATTGAAAGCAAAATGAGGATTAAGTCGTCATAATGATATATCATAAGTCAATGAAGATTAAGACAATATCATGCAAGTCTCAAGCAGATTGCAAGCAATATGTTTGACACTTGGGGGCAAATGGCTATTTGCTCTCCAACACTACAATGCAGTCCCGGTTCATCTTCGTCAAAGTTAATCCGGAACTTGGGGGCTACACAAGGCTCTTCAAGCTGTCTACATTGAAGTTCCGACTGAACTTTATCAAACACTGAGCCGGCCCTTGGGGGCTACATATGGCTTTTCAAACATCTTTATTGAGGATCCGACTCAACTTCATCAAAATTGAGCCGACCCTCGGGGGCTACATTCTGACTCTTAAGGTTATCTAGATTTGAAGCTCCGACTCAATTTCATCAAAATTGATCCGGCCCTTGGGGTCTAAGGATGACTCTTTGATATAGGCCTACACGCTAGCTATTTCTACTTCTAAACAAGACTTAAAGACCCGACTTATCATTAGCCAATACTAAGCCGACCCTTGGGGGCTAAGTAAGGGTAGAAGGTAACACCGTATAAGTACCTCATATTTCTTCTTCATTAAGTTAACGAACTTGAGTTCCATGTCCCGACTGATGGAGAGGCGATTTAAATAGTCGACGTGCAGCTCGTCAGCTGTTAACTTCTCCAGCGCGGTGAATTCAAAGTCCATCTTCTCTGAAGCCTTCGTCTTCTCAGTATGTTTTGTCAAAACACGAGCCAGAGGACTTTGTAAGCCGGGGCCAGCAACAAAGACATCCGGAGTAGTTGATTCATCAGCAGTTTTGAAGGGCTCGGTGGCTTGGAATGGGCCCTTGGAGGACTCTCAGGAATCATATCGTCGGCCACCGGTTTGGCAGAATGACGAGCCTCTTCAGGTGCCTCCTTGGAAGCCGCCAAGGGGTCAACATGCGGCACGGGAGAATCCGGTTGGCAGGCTCTGGCTCTCGAGCTTTGTGGGCAACGGTAGGCCCGCTGGTCTTCCTTCGTTTTGCTTGGGCCCTAGAAAACGCAGGAGGTCATGGTTCAAGCTTCATATATAACACAAATTTGAACATAAGCATAAAAGACACACACTCTGGGTTAATATTTAGAGGCGGCAGAGCAGTTCCAATAGAGTTGCCGAACGAAGGGGGTGATTCCTGAAAAACATTTAAGACAATATAAGACAATGTCGAATTGCAAAAGACAAGATGGACAAACAAAGTCAGGTTGAACAGGTACCTCAGCCGACCGCTTCCGTTCAGTCGGAGATAATCAGGCCATGAGATCGTTAGAGCCAGTGCTTCGGGTCTGGCGTTGGGAGATTTGCTGTTGCTTTTTAAAAAGAAAGTGGGGGTCTGAGTAAGCAAGAGGATGAGAAAGTGGGACTTTCCGGATGACCCGCCGTATCTTCTGTGGTACAAGATGTTCTGAGTCGGATGAAATGTAAGTTACCTCAGGAATGTCGGCGTGGCTCGTTTCCGTTTCGTCCTGTGAATAATTATTGTCAATAAGGTGCATAAAGAGACGACCAAAGGAATCAGGCTCTACCTCCGAGTCGTCAGTTTCTGGCTGTTCCTCGGGCTGTTCTTGGGGTGCAGGTTTCTTCTTCCGGCCATCAGTTTTCTTCTTTGACTTCTTTAGAGGAGGAACGTACTTCTTTTTCTAGAAGCCGGAGTTTGCCTGAAAGTATAAGCCGGCAAAAGGTTGAGAGATTACAAAGTATAAGTTAATACAGAGATAAGGACATCAAGAGTCGCCCTTACATCTGGGGTCAGGTTTGCGGCACAAAAAGGTGTTAGCCCAATGGCACTACAAGCTCTTGAAGATTCATGGACAAGGCTCCTGATGACAGCCACAATATCATCCTCTAATAATGTTGTTTGGTTAAAGTAGAGGGGGTCATCAGACTGGCCTGTATATTCACACATGAGGCGGCAGCGCCGGCTCAGAGGCTAACACCACATAAGAATTCAGAGGAGATTCAGAGGAGATTCATGGATAATCTGAACATAAACTCACAATTCATCGGATTTTGACAAACACACCACAAAAGAGGATTACGTCGGATAGATCTCCATGAAGATCATGAAGAACATGGTATTGAAGATCAAAGAGAGAGAAGAAGCCATCTAGCTACTTGTTATGGACCCGTAGGTCTGTGGTGGACTACTCACGCATCATCGGAGGGGCAATGGAGTTGATGTAGATGCCCTCCGTGATCAAAACCCCCTCCGACAGATTACCAGAAAAGGCTCCAAGATTGGATCTCTCGGGAATGGAGGCTTCTGGTGGCGGAAAAGTATTTGCATGGCTCTTTCTTATGTTTGGGGAATATTTGGGAATTTATAGGCCAAAGATTAGGGTTAGGAGACCTGCCGGGAGACGGCAAGCCTGCTAGGCGCGACAAGGGGGGACCACGCCTAGCAGGCTTGTGACTCCCTGGCAGGTTGCCTGCCGTGCACTCCAAGCCTGGTTGATTTGTTTCCTTCCAAAAAATTCCTTCCAAAGGTTTTATTCCGTTTGGACTCCGTTTAATATTCCATATCGGCAAAAATCAAAAACAAGGAAAAAACAGAAACTGGCACTAGGCTCTAGATTAATAGGTTAGTCCCGAAAATCATATGAAATAGCATATTAATGCATATAAAACATCCAAAACAGATAATATAATAGCATGCCATCATCAAAAATTATAGATACGTCGCAGACGTATCAGCACCCCCAAGCTTAATTCCTGCTCGTCCTCGAGTAGGTAAATGATAAAAACAGAATTTTTGATGTGGACTGCTACCTAACATATTTATCCATGTAATATTCAATATTGTGGCACGAATATTCAGATTCATAAGACTCAAAATAAAAGCTTAATATTGATATAAAAACAATAACGTTTCAAGCATACTAGCAAAGCAATTGTATCTCTTCAAAATATAATGGCACAAGAAAGTTATCCCTATCATATGGTCTGGCTATGCTCCATCTTCCCCACACAAAGTATTTATATCATGCACAACCCCGATGAAAAGTCAAGCAATTGTTGTGACACCTTTATTTTCTCAAACTTTTTCAACTCTCACGCAATACATGAGTGTGAGCCATGGATATATCACTATAGGTGGAATAGAATATGGTGGAGGACATGAGGAGAAGGAGAAGATAGTCTGACATCAACTAGGCGTATCAACGGGCTATGGAGATGCCCATTAATAGATATCAATGTGAGTGAGTAGGGATTGCCATGCAACGGATGCACTAGAGCTATAAGTGTATGAAAGCTCAAAAAAGGAACTAACTGGACGTGCATCATGAAGTCAAATTCCACTAGTTATATGAAAGTGACAAAATAGGAGACTCTCTATCATGAAGATCATGGTGCTACTTTGAAGCACAAGTGTGGAAAAAGGTAGCAGCAATGTCCCTTCTCTCTTTTCTCTCATTTTTTATTGGTGGGCATCTAAGGCCTCTTTTTTTATTTGGGCTTCGCTGGCCTCTTTTATTTTTTTCATAAAGTCCAGAATCTCATCCCCACTTGTGAGGGAATCATAGCTTCCATCATCCTTTCCTCACATGGGAGATGCTCTAATAATGATAATCATCACACTTTTATTGACTTACAACTAAAAAGAAAATTACAACTCGATACCTATGACAAAATATGACTCTATATGCAATATGGAAGTGATGGTGCAAGTCATAAAAGAAAATGGTGGAAGTTGCATGGTAATATATCTCGAAATGGCTATGGAAATGCCATAATAGGTAGGTATGGTGGCTATTTTGAGGAAATATATATGGTGGCTGTTTTGAGGATGGTGTTTGTTGTACCGATGAAAGTTGCACGGTACTAGAGAGGCTAGCAAAGGTGGAAGGGTGAGAGTGCGTATAATCCATGGACTCAACATTAGTCATAAAGAACTCACATACTTATTGCAAAAGTCTATTAGTCATTGAAGCAAAGTATTAAACGCATTATCCTAGGGGAGAGGTTGGTAGGAGTTAACCATCGCATGCTCCCGACCCTCACACAAAGGTCAACGATCTATAAACAAGTCATGCTCCGATTTCCTTACATAATGGTTCATCATACATGCATGCCACGGGAATCACAAACCTTTACACAAGTATTTTTTACCAAATCACAATTACTTCCTAACATGACTCTCAACATTACCATCTTTATATCTCAAAACTTTATGCAAGGAATCAAACTTCTCATAAATACTCAATGCACTTAATATGGAAGTTTTTATTATACCCCTCTTGGATGCCTATCATATTAGGACTAAATTCATAACCTAGACCAATTAACATGCTTTGTAGAGACTCTAAAAATAATACAAGTGAGGTGAGATAGTTCAAGTATTTCGATAAAACGCAAACACCACCGTGCTCTAAAATATATAAGTGAAGCACATCGAGCAAAATTGCCTAACTCAAAAGATATAAGTGAAGCACATAGAGTATTCTATCAAATCGTTATTCAGCGTGTCCTTCTCAAAAAATGTGTGTGCATCAAGGATTATTGTGGAAAACTAACAAGCAAATACTCATATCATACAAGACGCTACAAGCAAAACACATATCATGTGGTGAATAAAAATATAGACTCAAGTAAATATACCGATGGATTGAAGACGAAAGAGGGGATGCCTTCTGGGGCATCCCCAAGCTTAGGCTTTTTGGCATCCTTGAATATGACTTGGGGTTCCTTGGCATCCCCAATCTTAGGCTCTTGCCATTCCTTATTCCATAGTCCATCAAATCTTTACCCAAAACTTGAAAACTTCGCAACACAAAACTTAATAGAAAACTCGTGAGATCCGTTAGTACAAGAAAATAAATCACCACTTTAGGTACTGTTGTGAACTCATTCTTTATTTATATTGGTGTTATAACTACTGTATTCTATCTTATCCATGGTTCATACCCCATGATACAACCAAAAGATTCATCAAAATAGGCAAACAAGTCAAAGAAAACAGAATCTGTCAAAAACAGAACAGTCTGTAGAAATCCGAAAACTTCGTATAATTATGTAACTAAAAAAATTGTTAAAAATTAGGAAAACCTAGAACATTTATATATAAATCTTCCGTAAAAATTTCAGACTCATTAGAGGCTCTGAAAATTTTAGAAAAATTCCTGGACTGAGCGCAAAAGTTTCTATTTTTCAGCGAGATCAAATCAACAACTACCATAGATCCCCCCAAAGGTTTTAATTGGCTCAAACACTAATTAAAACACCAAAACACAATTATTACAGCAGTAATAATGTGGAAAATACTAAAAAACATAAGCAAAAACAGAACACAAAAATAAAATTGGGTTGCCTCCCAACAAGCATTTTTCTTTAAAGCCTTTTAGCTACGCATGATGATTTCAATGATGCTCACATAAAAAGTAGTAATTGAAGCATGCAAGAGAGCATCATGAATCTCATGACAAGCACATTTAAGTCTAACACTCTTCCTATGCATAGGGGTTTTGTGAGCAAACAATTTATGGGAGCAAGAATCAACTAGCGGAAGGCAAAACAAGCATAACTTCAAAACTTTGAACACATAGAGAGGAAACTTGATATTATTGAAATTTCTACAAGAATATGTTCCTCCCTCATAATAATTTTCAGTAGCATCATGAAGTAATTTCACAATATAAATATCAAATAAAGCATCATTTCCATCATCAATTATAGCATACGTGTCATCATCAAAACTTGGGGAACAAAGAATATCATATTCATCAAGCATAGCATCCCCAAGCTTGTGGTTTTTCATATCATTAGAATCATGGATATTCAGAGAATTCAAATTAAAACCATGGCAATCATGATTTTCATTACAGGAACTATCATGAATCTCCTTACAAATTTCTTCTTTCAACACTTCATCAAAATTTTCAGATTCATGATCTGCAAACAAAACTTCTTAGAGATAATCAAGTGCACTCAACTCACTAGCAATTGGTTCATCATAATTTGAAATTTTGAAAAGATTAGCAAGTGGATGAGGATCGATATCAATAGATTTTTAGCAGGCGAAGATGCAAGCAAATAGAAGGCACATGGCAACACAAGGAAACATAGCAACGAAAAGGCGAACAGAAGAAGGGCGAATAAAAAGGCAAATCTTTTTGGTATTTTCTGAAAATCGTTTTAGTAGTGGGGGAGAGGAAAATGATAGGCAAATGGTAAATAATGCAAGAGATGAGTTTGTGATGGGTACTATAGGCTTTATGTGTATCCTCCCCAGCAACGGTGCCAGAAATCCTTCTTGCTACCTCTTGAGCGTGCGTTAGTTTTCCCTTGAAGAGGAAAGGGTGATGCAACAAAGTAGATAAGTATTTCCCCCAGTTTTTGAGAACCAAGGTATCTATCCAGTAGGAGGAACAAGCAAGTCACCAATGGATGCACATACACAAACAATCAAACTCTTGCACCCAACGCTATAAAGGGGTTGGCAATCCCTTCATGGTTATTTGCAAGGATTAGATCCAAGATATAGATGTAAACGAGAATGGAAAGTAAAAGGTAAATAAATTGCAGCAAAATATTTTTGGTATTTTTGATTTATAGATCTGAAATTATATTATGGAAAGTAGACCCGGGGGCCATAGGTTTCACTAGAGGCTTCTCTCTCGAAGGAAAATATCATGGTGGGTAAACAAATTACTGTCAAGCAATTGATAGAAAAGCGAATAATCATGCAGTTATCCAAGGAAATTATCATGCATGTAGGCATCACATCCATATCAAGTAGAGTAAAATGATTCTACATCTACTACTATTACTCCACACATCGACCGACTCCTGCCTGTATCTAGAGTATTAAGGTCATGAAAAATAGAGTAACACATTAAGAAGGATGGCATGATGTAGAGGGATAAACTCAAGCAATATGATGAAAAACCTATCTTGTTACCCTTGATGGCAACAATACAATACGTGCCTCGCTACCCCTACTATGTCACTGGGTGAGGACACCGCAAGATTGAACCCAAAACCAAGCACTTCTCCCATTGCAAGAATTACCAATCTAGTTGGCCAAACCAAACCAATAACTCGAAGAGACTTGCAAGGATATGAAATCATGCATATGAGAATTCAGAGGAGATTCAAATAAGATTCATGGATAATCTGAACATAAACTCACAATTCATTGGATCTGACAAACACACCACAAAAGAGAATTACATCGGATAGATCTCCATGAAGATCATGAAGAACATGGTATTAAAGATCAAAGAGAGAGAAGAAGTCATCTAGATACTAGCTATGGACCCATAGGTCTATGGTGGACTACTCACCCAGCATCGGAGGGGCAATGGAGTTGATGTAGATACCCTCCGTGATCAAAACCCCCTCCGACAGATTACCAGAAAAGGCTCCAAGATTGGATCTCTCGGGAATGGAGGCTTCTGGTGGCGGAAAAGTATTTGCATGGCTATTTCTGATGTTGGGGGAATATTTGGGAATTTATAGGCCAAAGATTAGGGTTAGGAGACCTGCCGGGAGACTTCAAGCCTGCTAGGCACGGCCCCCCCTCGCCGCTCCTAGCAGGCTTGTGACTCCCTGGCAGGTTGCCTACCATGCACTGCAAGCCTGGTTGATTTGTTTCCTTCCAGAAAAATTCCTTCCGAAGGTTCTATTCCGTTTGGACTCTGTTTAGTATTCCATATCTGCAAAACTCAAAAACAAGCAAAAAATAGAAACTTGCACTAGGCTCTAGATTAATAGGTTAGTCCAAAAAATCGTATAAATAACATATTAATGCATATAAAACATCCAAAACAGATAATATAATAGCATGCCATCATCAAAAATTATAGATACGTTGGAGAAGTATCAGCGCGCGACAAGATGCCGCCGCTCGTGAGAATCTGATCAGAGGTGAGAGTCCTCTGGCCGCATATCTCGTTGCTTGTGGAAAGGCGAGCCATCGATTCCTTGGGAGATCATGACAGAACTCTCAATGAAAGCACCAATGTCGGAGTCAAAACCGGTGGATCTTGGGTAGGGGGTCCCAAGCTGTGAGACTAGAATCGATGGTAACACGAGACAAAGGATATAATGTTTACCCAGGTTTGGGCCCTCCTACGGAGGTAATACCCTGCGTCCTGCTTGATTGTATTGATGGTATGTAGGTTACAAAGTCGATCTACCACGAGATCAAATAGCTAAACCCTAGATGAGTTGTCCTCTCCCTACAACCTAAAAACCCTCCGTCTTATATAGACGCCGAGGGTACCTAGGGTTTACACATAGTCGGTTGCACATCGAAGGAAAAACATGCCTATCTACGATCGACAACTTGGAGGACACGCCATGGCTCCTTGAAGCTTCCACCCTAGTGACGGGCCCCTTGATCATCCAATGCTCATCCTGCGCCCCACACAGTCCGGCCCATGAGAAACAGGTCAACAATCCCAGGACCCCTTAATCCAGGACTCTCTCAGCAAGAGCCTAAGCTTGGGGATGCACAAGTGTAGGTATCAAAAGTAGGTCTAGAGGGGGTGGGGGTTGGGGTGATTAGACTACTTTACTAAATAAAAACCTAACCTTTTCCCAAGTTAATTGGCTGGTAGATTTTGGCAATTCTAGGATATGAAGTTCACCTTACACATGCATGTCTACAAGTATTCCAGAGGAAAGTAAAGACAAGCATATGTAAGAGGATAAGGGTAGGAAGATCAAACGCAATTTGAAGACATGAAGATTTTTCGCGTGGTTCCGATCAGTGGCACTATCATACATCCACATTTATGGAGACTTCAACCCACAGAGGGTAACGGTCGCGAGAGTCCATGGAGGGCTCCAGCCATGAAGGATTCCACGAAGAAGCAACCTTGTCTATACCATGATGGCCTAGGAATCTGATCGTTTATTCAGCCAACGTTTCGCAGCAAAACGTTTGCATGCAATTGCCAAGTCTAAACTCAATCCTACGAAGAGGAAATACATAGATGAAATTGGATTTGGTGATCTCAAAATCATCTCACCTTTTACAGTACCGCATGATCAGATGGAGTGGCTGACAATGAACATTGACACCGGCAAACGTGAGCTGAGGTATTGAACCCCCCTTGTCTTATTTGTGTTTCTCTATCAGGATGCATGTAACATGTACTTTCTTCAGACCATGTTGTGGTAGCAACATTTTTAATACATTCCCTATTTGTTAGGCTGAACCGGAACAAGGGTATAGTTTTTACAAGACACATGGTGAAGAAGGCTTTCAACATTCCTTCAAGCAACAGAACAATTGAGGTTTACAAGAGGCATGAGCAGTGTGATCTCCAGAACATTTATCACAAGAATGGAAGGGCTCCAATTGCACATACAGTGGATGTGCTCCACAAAGCGAGGAATGATTATGGTGATACTACCAAGAGGTCATGGGCACTCTCGGCGCTCTCAACAATATTAACCCGTGGCACGGGCAGCATGGTGCCCTTAGAGTGCTTGATGTTGGAAATATGCCCTAGAGGAAATAATAAAGTGGTTATTATTATATTTCCTTGTTCATGATAATCCTTTATTATCCATGCTATAATTGTATTGATTGGAAACACAAATACATGTGTGGATACATAGACAACACTGCTTTCATAGTATGCCTCTAGTAGACTAGCTCGTTGATCAAAGATGGTCAAGGTTTCCTAGCTATAGACATGAGATGTCATTTGATAACGGGATCACATCATTGGGAGAATGATGTGATGGACAAGACCCAAACAATGAACGTAGCATGTGATCGTGTCAGTTTATTGCTATTGTTTTCTGCATGTCAAGTATTTGTTTCTATGACCGTGAGATCATGCAACTCACTGACACCAGAGGAGTACCTTGTGTGTATCAAACGACACAACATAACCAGTGACTATAAAGATGCTCTACAAGTATCTTCGAGGGTGTCTGTTGGGTTGGCATGGATCAAGATTGGGATTTGTTACTCCGTGTGACGGAGAGGTATCTCAGGGCCCACTCGATAATACAACATCACAACAAGCCTTGGAGGCAAAGTTACTAAAGAGTCAGCCACGTGATCTTGTATTACGGTACGAGTAAAGAGATTTTCCTGTAATGAGATTGAACTAGGTATAGAGATACAAACGATTGAATCTCGGGCAAGTAACAAACTGAAGAACAAAGGGAATTGCATACGGGATTAACTGGATCCTTGACATGGAGGTTCAGCCGATAAAGATCTTCGTAGAATATGTAGGAACCAATATGGGCATCTAGGTCCCGCTATTGGTTATTGACCGTAGAGGTGTCTCGGTCATGTCTACATACTTCTCGAACCCGCAGGGTCTGCACACTTAACGTTCGGTGATGTTTCGGTAGTATTGAGATATATGGGTTGGTGACCAAAGGTTGTTTGGAGTCCCAGATGAGATCCCGGACGTCACGAGGAGCTCTGGAATAGTATGGAGGTAAAGATTTATATATAGGAAGTTGGTATTTGACTTCCAGAAAAGTTCAGGAATTTA
The DNA here is from genome assembly GCA_022496015.1 of Hordeum marinum. NCBI lineage: Eukaryota > Viridiplantae > Streptophyta > Magnoliopsida > Poales > Poaceae > Hordeum > Hordeum marinum. The sequence continues at coordinate 519,193,863 of CM039673.1, forward strand.
TCCGGGTTACCGGAAGGGTTCCGAGGGTCCACCGGGTGGGCCCACACACCCCAAAGGGCCCCATGGGCTGTGAGAGGAGGCAGACCAGCCCTTGGTGGGCTGGCCGAAGCCCCCACCAAGGCCCATGCGGCTGGAGTGCGGGAAAAAGGAAACCCTATAGTGGGGAAGGAAAATCCAAGTAGGAAAGGAATCCTAGTTGGAGTAGGATTGGAGGGAGGCTTGGCCTCCACCTCCTGTTCGGCCAAACACTAGGGGAAACCCAAGGGTGGATCCCTCTTCCCCCTCCCTCCTATATATACTAGAGGATAGAGGGCCCCCCAAGACACACGTCCACGCGCTAGTTCTCTATTCTCTAGTTCCGCCACCAAATAGATTCTGGTAGTGCTTAGGCGAAGCCCTGCCGGGATAACTCCACCACCACCACCACCACGCCATAGTGCTGCTAGAGATCTTGCTGGATCAAGAAGGAGGAGATAGTCATAGAGCAGTACATGTGATCAACACAGAGGAGCCGTCCGTTCGGCGCTAGATTGGGATGGATCGTGATCGGATCGCGGGACGGCTAGCGATTCGGATCGCGAAGACGTTCGACTACAACAACCACGTTTCTTAACGCTTCCCGCTTAGCGATCTACAAGGGTATGTAGATCCACTCTCCCTCTCGTAGATTCTCATCACCATGGATAGATCTTGCGTGTGCGTAGATATTTTTTTTGTTTCACATGCAACGTTCCCCAATAGTGGCATCATGAGCTAGGTCAATGCGAAGATGAGATCACGAGTAGAACACAAAGGAGTTTTTGGGCGTTGATGCTCAGAATTCTTCCTCCCTTGGTCTTTTCTTGATTCAGCGGTATTGTGGAATGAAGCGGCCCATACCAACCTTACTCGTCCACGTACGGTAGACGAGTTCCATCGACTAACATGTGTCTTTGTTGAATAAAGATGGCTGGAGGGTGTCTGTCTCTCCTACTCTAGTTGGATCGGATTTGACAAAGACAGTCCTTGAGAAGGTTGAATAGCAATTTGTGTATCACCGTTGTGCTTTTCCATAGTTAAGAATCATTCTTTCTATATACCCGTAGCAGCCACGTAAAACTGCAACAACAATTAGAGGACGTCTAACTTGTTTTTGTAGTGTATGTTGTGATATGATATGGCCAATTACATGATGAGATATATGTGATGTATGAGATGATCATGTTCTGTATAGAATATCACGAATTGCATGTCGATGAGTATGGCAACCAGAAGGATCCATAGGGTTGTCTTTAATTATTGTATGACATGCGTGTCAATCATTAAGTGCTATGTAATGCTTTACTCTATCGCTAAGCGATAACAATAGTAGTAGAAGCATGGTGGGCGAGACAAGATGGCGACCAATGATGGAGATAGTGATGATGGAGATCATGGGGTTATGCCAGTGACGATGGAGATCATGTCAGTGCTTTGCAGATGGAGATCAAAGGCACAAGTTCATGGCCATATCATGTCACTTATGCTTTGCATGTGATGTTAATCCTTTTATGCATCTTATTTTTCTTAGGACGATGGTAGCATTATAAGGTGATCCCTCACTTAAATTTCAAGATAAAATTGTGTTCTCCCCGAGTGTGCACCGTTGCAAAAGATTGTCATTTCGAAGCACCACGTGATGATCGGGTGTGATAGACTCTACGTTCACATACAACGTGTTCAAGCCAGTGTTGCACGTGCGGAACACTCAGGTTAAATTTGACGATCCTAGCATGTATAGAAATGGCCTCGAAACACAAGAGACCGAAAGGTCGAACATGAGTCATATAGTAGACATGATCAACATGGAGATATTCACCATTGAAACCACCTCATCTCACGTGATGATCGGACTTGGGTTGGTGAATTTGGATCATGTATCACTCAGATGACCAGAGGGATGTCAATGTGAGTGGGAGTTTTTAAGTAATATGATTAACTAAACTCATTATCTCAAACAATAGTCTTAGTAACCTTTGCAAATTTATGTTGTAGATCAATGGCTCGCGCAGTAGTTCCCATGAATTTCAATGCGTTCCTAGAGAAAGCCAAGTTGAAAGATGACGGAAGTAACTTTGTAGACTGGGCCCATAATCCGAGGATTATCCTCATGACTTCCCAAAAGGCTTATGTCCTTGGTGCGCCGCTCGGTGAAGCACCCGCTCCAGTGTCGTCTCAAGACGTTGTGAACGCCTGGGAGGCATGTTCTGGAGATTACTCAATAGTTAAATGTGCAATGTTGTATGGCTTAGAACCGGAACTTCAATGATGTTTTGAACATCATGGAGCATATGAGATGTTCCTGTAGTTGAAGTTTAGCTTTGATAAAAATGCCTGGATCGAGAGGTATGAGGCCTCCGGTAAGTTCTATGCTTGCAAGATGGAGGAGAATGGGTCTGTCAGTGAACATATACTCAGAATGTCTTGGTATTCGAACCGTCTAGCTCAGTTAGGGATTCCCTTTCCATCGGAGGCGATCACTGATAGAGTTCTTCAATCATTGCCACCTAGATACAAGAGCTTCGTGATGAACTATAACATGCAAGGGATGAATAAATTAGTCGCCGAGCTGTTTGCGATGTTGAAAGTCGCTAAGTCTGAAATCCAGAAGGAGCATCAAGTGTTGATGGTTAATTAAACCACTAGTTTCAAGAAGAATGGCAAGGGAAAGAAGGGTAACTCCAAGAAGAGTGGAAAAGCAGTTGTACCTCCCGTGAAGAAACCCAAGGCTGGACCCAAGCTAGAACTGAGTGCTTTCATTGCAAGGGAACTGTTCACTGGAAGCAGAACTGCCCCAAGTATCTGGCCGACAGGAAGGCGGCCAACACCAAACAAGGTATATTGTGTACCTTACCAACTCTTGTTGTAGTGCCTGGGTATTTGATACTGATTCGGTTGCTCACATTTGCAACTCGAAGCAGGAGCTACAGAATAGGTGGAGGCTTCCTAAGGACGAAGTGATGATGCACGTGGGAAATGGTTCCAAGGTTGATGTGATCATCGTCGGCACGCTCGCCCTTCGATTACCATTGGGATTAGTGATGAACCTGAATAATTGTTATTTAGTGCATGCATTAAGCATGAACATTATATCTGGATCTTGTTTATTGCGTGACAGTTACTCATAAAAATCAGATAATAATGGTTGTTCTAATTATATGAGTAATATCTTTTATGGTCATGCACCCAATGCGAGGGGTTTATTCTTATTGCATCTTGATAGCGATGATACACATGTTCATAACATTGATGCCAAAAGATGTAGAGTTGATAACGATAGTACCACTTTCTTGTGGCACTGTTGCTTAGGTCATATTGGTGTAAAACACATGAAGAAGCTCCGTGCTGATGGACTTTTGGAGTCACTTGATTTTGAATCACTTGACACATGTGAACCATGCCTCTTAGGCAATATGACTAAAATCCCGTTCTCTGGAACCATGGAACAGGCAAGTGACTTGATGGAAATCATACGTACTGATGTGTGCGGTCCGATGAGCATTGAGGCGCGCGGTGGATATCGTTACTTTCTCACCTTTATTGATGACTTAAGTAGATATGGGTATATTTACTTAATTAAACACAAGTCTGAAATGTTTGAAAAGTTCAAGCAATTTCAGAGTGAAGTTGAGAATCATCGTAACAAGAAGATTAAATTCCTAGGATCTGATCAAGGAGAAGAATATCTGAGTTATGAGTTTGGCAGTCACTTAAGGCAATGTGGAATTGTTTCACAATTGGCACCACCTGGAACACCACAACACAATGGTGTGTTCGAACGTCGTAATAGAACCTTACTGGATATGGTGTGTTCTATGATGTCTCTTGCCGATTTGCCACTATCGTTTTGGGGTTATGCATTAGAGACAACTGCATTCACTTTAAATAGGGCACCATCGAAATCCGTTGAGACGACGCCGTATGAACTTTGGTTTAGCAAGAAACCAAATTTGCCATTTCTTAAAGTTTGGGGATGTGATGCTTATGTCAAAAAGCTACAATCTGAAAAGCTGTAACCCAAAGAGGAGAAATGCGTCTTCATAGGATACCCAAAGGAGACGGTTGGGTATACCTCTATATTAGATCCGAAGGCAAAGTGTTTGTCACTAAAAATGGGTCATTTCTTGAGAAAGAGTTTCTCTCAAAAGAATTGAGTGGGAGGAAGATAGAACTTGATGAGGTTGTTGAACCTTTGTTTCAACCAGAGAGTAGCGCAACATAGAAAGATGTTTCTGTAGAGCCTACATTAGTTGAGGAGTTAGTTAATGATGTGATCATGAAGCTTCGGATCAAGTTACTATTGAACCTTGTATGTTGACAAGGACACGTACTGCTCCTGAGTGGTACGACAACCCTGTCTTAGAGGTCATGTTATTGGACAACAATGAACCTACGAGCTATGGAGAAGCGATGATGGGTCTGGATTCCAAGAAATGATTAGAGGCCATGAAATCTGAGGTGGGATCCATGTATGAAAAGGTAGTATGGATTTTGGAAGTATTACCTAAAGGGCGAAAGGCCATTCAGAATAAATGGATCTTTAAGAAGAAGCCAGACACGAACGATAATGTCACCGTCTATAAAGCTCGACTTGTGGCAAAGGGTTTTTAACAAGTTCAAGGAGTTGACTACGATGAGACCTTCTCACCCGTAGCGATGCTTAAGTCCATCCGAGTCATGTTGGCAATAGCTGCATTTTTCGATTATGAAATTTGGCAGATGGATGTTAAAACAACATTCCTTAACAGTTTCCTTAAGGAAGAGTTGTATATGATGTGACCAGAAGGTTTCGTTGATCTAGAGAATGCTCACAAAGTTTGCAAACTCCAGCGATCCATTTATGGACTAGTGCAAGCATCTCGGAGTTGGAATATGCACTTTGATAAGATGATCAAAGCGTTCGAGTTTATACAAGTTTACGGAGAAGCTTGTATTTACAAGAAAGTGAGTGGGAGCTCTATAGCATTTCTAATATTATATGTGGATGACATATTTCTGATTGGAAACAATATAGAAATGTTGGAAAGCATGAAGGGATATTTGAACAAGAGTTTTTCAATGAAGGACGTAGGATAAGCTGCTTTCATATTAGGACTCAAGATCTATAGAGATAGATCGAGATTCTTAAGAGGACTTTCACACACACATACGTTGACAAAGTTTTGAAGAAGTTAAGAATGGATCAGTCCAAGAATGAGTTCTTGCCTGTATTGCAAGGTGTGAAGTTGAGTAAGACTCAATGCCCAGTGACTGCAGAGGATAGAGAGAAGATGAGTGTCATCCCCTATGCTTCATCCATATGCTCTACCATGTATGCAATGCTATGCACAAGACCCGATGTCAGCCTTGCCATAAGTATGGCCGGAAGGTTTCAAAGTTATCCAGGAATGGAACACTGGAGGGCCGTCAAGTATATCCTTAAGTACCTGAAAACGACTAAGGAAATGGTTCTCGTTTATGGATATGATCAAGAGCTCGTCATAAAGGGTTACGTCGATGCAAGCTTTGACACTGATCCGAATGACTCTAAGTCTCAAACCTGATACATATTCATTCTCAATGGAGGAGTGGTAAGCTAGTGCGGTTCCAAGCAGAGCTTGGTAGCTGATTCTACATGCGAAGCGGAGTACATCACTGCCTTAGAGGCGGCGAAGGAAGGTGTGTGGATGAAGGATTTCATCACAGATCTTGGAGTAGTGCCCAGTGACTGAACGCAATGACTCTGTTATGTGACAACACTGGTGCCATTGCTCTGGCCAAGGAACCAAGGTTTCACAAGAGGACCAGACACATAAAGAGACGCTTCAATTCCATCCATGATTACATCAAGGAGGAGGACATAAATATTTGCAAAGTGCACATGGATCTAAATGTCGCATACCCATTGACTAAACCCCTTCCAAGGGCTAAACATGATCAACACCAGAACTGTATGGGTGTTAGATTCATTACAATGTAAATCACATAGTGATGCGAGCTAGATTATTGACTCTAGTGCAAGTGGGAGACTGTTGGAAATATGCCCTAGAGGCAATAATAAAGTGGTTATTATTATATTTCCTTGTTCATGATAATCGTTTATTATCCATGCAATAATTGTATTGATTGGAAACACAAATACATGTGCGGATATATAGACAACCCTGCGTCCCTAGTATGCCTCTAGTAGACTAGCTCGTTGATCAAAGATGGTCAAGGTTTTCTAGCCATAGACATGAGATGTCATTTGATAACGTGATCACATCATTGGGAGAATGATGTGACGGACAAGACCCAAACTATTGCTATTGTTTATTGCTATTGTTTTCTGCATGTCAAGTATCTGTTTCTATGACCATGAGATCCTGCAACTCACTGACACCGTAGGAGTAACTTGTGTGTATCAAATGTCACAACGTAACTGTGTGATTATAAAGATGCTCTATAGGTATCTCCGAGGTTGTCTGTTCGGTTGGCATGGATCAAGACTGGGATTTGTTACTCTGTGTGACGGAGAGGTATCTCAGGGCCCACTTGGTAATACAACATCATAATAAGCCATGCAAGAAAAGTGACTAAAGAGTTAGACACGGGATCTTGTATTAAGGTACCAGTAAAAAGACTTGACATTAACGAGGTTGAACTAGATATAAAGATACCGACGATCGAATCTTGGGCAAGTAACATACCGAAGAACAAAGGGAACTACATACGGGATTAACTGAATCCTTGACATAGAGGTTCAACTGATAAAGATCTTCATAGAATATCAAGGAATCAATATGGGCATCCAGATCCTGCTATTAGTTATTGGCTATAGAGGTGTCTCAGTCATGTCTACATAGTTCTCGAACCCGTAGTTTGTCCAAAGCCAAATATGCAAAATCGATGCAACCAACATTCCTATCCCGGTGCCACCGATTCTAAACCCTAGACAGACTCAGCCAAACCCTAACACTTTGGTGCAGCCGACACTTCTCTCGGTGCCACCAAGTTGGGTTGCCAAGATTCTGTTACGTAAGTTCACATTTTCGGTCCGTCCAAAAATGGTGAATCGGCATCACCAAGTTTGGCAAATCTTACCGTTGGTCACCTTGTCGGTGCAACCGATAATCGTATATCGGTCCCTCCGAGATTCAAAAGTTGCCACTTTTGGTCACTTCGGTACCACCGAGATTTACACATCGATGTCACCCAGTTGGTCATTTTGTGTGTAACGGTTGGATTTTTGGGGATGCCTATATATACGCCTTGACCACCACCCACTCGAAAGAGAAGCACTCAGAACTATTCCATACCTATCCTACTCAGTTTTCTGAGAGAGAACCACCTACCCTTGTGTTGAGGTCAAGATCTTCCACTCCAACCATATGGATCTTGATTTCTAGACTCCCCAAGTTGCTCTCCACAAATCCCATCTCTTCTACCAAGCCAAATCTATGAGAGAGTGATTGTGTGTTGAGGAGTCTATCATCTTGAAGCACAAGAGCAAGGACTTCATCGTCATTATCGAGCCTATTACCTTTTGGAGGGTGGTCCCTCCTAGATTGGTTAGGTGTCGCTGGGGAGCCTCCTACTTTGTGTTGTGGAGTGAACCAAGAAGTTTGTAAGGGCAAGGAGATCGCCTACTTCATGAAGATCTACCCACAGTGAGGCTAGTCCTTTGTGGACGGAAGCCGCATGGAATAGTCAAGGTTGCTTCTTCGTGGAACCCTCCGTGGGTAGAGCCCTCCGTGGACTCTCGCGACTGTTATCCTTTGTGGGTTTAAGACACCATGAACATGGACGTACAATAGCACCACCTATCGGAACCACGGGAAAAATCATCGTGTCATCACTTGTGTTTGCTTTCCTAACCTTCTCTTTACTTACATGTGCAATGTCTTTACTTTCCGCTGCTACACTCTTAGACATGCATGTGTACGGTGTTACTTGATATGCCATGAATGCTAAAACTTGCCAAGAATCACTAGTGCAGAACAGGCCTATAGTTGCGGGTCGTAAGGGCCTTTAGTGCCGGTTCTAGAACCGACACTAAAGGGTGGGGACTAAAGCCTACCCCCCTTTAGTGCCGGTTCAACATGGCCCGACACCGAAGGCCCTCCATGTGGCATCCGACGCCGCCATGAGCTGGGGGGACCTTTACTCCCGGTTGGTAACACCAACTGGGACTAAAAGTATTGAGTTTTTTTTGATTTGTTTTATTTTTCCTTTTAATTCTTTAGGGGTTTATGAATTAATTATGGTTATACGCCGTTATACAAATTTTGTACCAATTAAGAGGTTGTTATATCATTATGTTCATGATGAATTATTATATCATTGTGAGGAAGAACATGGATTTTATTCATCCAAATGAATAAAAAGTGATCAAAAGTTGAATTAGTAGGACGACGATCCTGCTAATTCAACTTTTGGTCACTTTTGATCCATCCACATGAATCTAATCCGCTTTCCTTCCCCCAATGATATAACAAATCATCATGATAATCATGATCAACATCATCATCATATTAATATAAAAACTCTTGCATCATATCATCACCAACAACACTATAGCTAATAATCATCATAGTCATTACCACCAACACTATTTAATCATCATTTTCGTCAATGAGACATCATATAACAAGTTGGTCACTAGTCATAATCACAACTCCTCCTCCTCCTCCTCATCAACTCTAACACATTGTAGAACATAATAACACATTGTACCTAGGACCTAGTCCTCTCTCATAGGACCTACTCTACCCTCTGTTAGGTACAATATCATAAAACAAGATAGGCCCTGACTTTCCATTATGGAGAATGGAGATCATCCTGTCTCCAATTCTTGGCCTACACACAATGTTGCTTCCAAGTAGCTCTCTACGATTGACCATACATTTTTTCCAATCTTTGATTGTCATGTCTTCATCGGTTTTAGAAATCCGGTATGGACAAGAGTGATGCGTAGGCTGACCTGGCCATGGTGGCCCTAACCTCATAACAACAACGCGACCTCTCGGAAATATCAGATGAGGCACACAATCCTTCGGGATTTTCTATTGAAAAACATAGTAATAAATTTGTAGTTAGCAATGTAGTTTAGTTTTAGAAGAATTTATGCAAAAGATACACGGATGTCGTAATAGTAGAAAATCTTACCATGCAATCTCCATGGATGTTACCATAGTTCACCACGTGCACTAGTGGCACGTATTGACCATAATGTGGAGGAGTTTGATAATAGCTATTGTAATTCTCAAGATGATTAAGAAATGCGGTAAGATGATCTTTCTCCTTATAAGTTAATGTTGCTTCATCATTGTAGTAGTAGGCTCTGTCTACCATCTTCCGTACATTTTTGAAGAATGAAAATAAGCTGTCAATGGAAATAAGTTGTCAACTATTTTTAAACAAACAATGTAAATTACTTAATAAATATGGTTGAGAAACTCACATAATGGTAGAATTGGAGGCGTCTGCACATCGACCCAGATGTCGAAATTACCTTCAATTTCATCTTTCGGACGAATATCAAAGGTGATAAGCATATTAGGCTCAAATGAATAAGCCTTGCATAGTGCTCTCCATCTTTTGCATTCAAAATAGCAGTATGTGTCTGCATTGTACAATTTTACGGCAAAAGTATAACCATGCTCGGTCCTCGAGTGAACTATCTTTACCTCCATACCTTTTTAGTATTGAAACCAATCTTATCCAAGACATAAATTCTTGCATGGCAGGGGATACGCTAGTAGAATAGTAAAAAATTAAAATTATAAGTTGAAGCAAAAGAAGTAGAAGTCATGCTTAATTATGAAAAAAGACTTGTCATTGTGACTTACTGTATCCATTTCGAAGGTCTCATCTAGCATGATGCTAAAGCGCCTACCATCAACTAGGAAAGGCTCGTCACATAGGTCGTGCTCGTCTTCGCAGTATTCACACATAGCGAATTCCCTTTTGTCGTCAGACATTTCCTATGTTCATAGTTGAAACATTTAAAATCACTCGAAGGAAACTATGAGAAAACTGATCAACACACAGATCACTATTACTCAATATGCAATAGGTTGACTTTAGGTCTGTCGAGTCTTTCCTTCCTAAACTCTCATCTCACGTATATGGTAGGCACTCCTTCTGATATTGCGACCGCCGGTGATGGTGGCTCCTCCATTCATCCCAGAGTGCATTACACCAAAATGTCTAGCACACTGGAATGAAGGAGAAGCGACCCCCACGACAACAGTCGGGATTCTTCCTCTCTCATATATATATGGTGGACACTCTCCCTCATTGAAAGACACACAAGGAGCCGAAACAGACGTAAAGTCAACCCGTTCCATATATCGAGCAATGACATAGAAACAATGCAACATTAAAATATGCAACTTTTGCAAATACTAATTGCTATACATTTGATCAAATGTCAAAATTCATCAACTTTTTTCTATACATATATTGGATCAAAATGTAAAAATTCCTAGGTGATAACTACCCTAATAATATTCCATTCTCAGTAAAAAATCTAATTAAGCAACATTATATACTTCTAAGCAACATTTTAATAGGTTAGGGACATTATATACTTCCAATTAAGAAAAAAAATCTAACTAAGCATATATACTAATTAAACATATATATTAATTAAACACTAATTATAGAAAAACAAGATTATATAAAAAATTCAAAATTCATCAAATTAACATTTATATATCTAAAATTCATCTAACTTTTCTATAACTAAAAGTATAAAAAACTAAAAAAACATTCATCTAAAATTTATATATCTAATTCATCTAACATTTCTATAACTAAAATTATAAACAACTAAAAAAACAAAAAAATAGAAAATAAGAAAATGTGTTTGTGTGTGTTCATGCTTGTGTGTGTGTGCGGGCTCGATCGATCGGAGGGCGGCCATGGCGGTAGGTGCTCACAGCGGGGCGACGGGCGGCGAGGCGAGGCGAGTCATCGACGACAGCGACTGCGATGACGACGACGATGGAGTGCGGGCTCGAGGAGGGGGTGGCGACGGTGGGTAGCTCGTCGGGGGCGGCGACGACATGGGTGGCACGTTGGGGGCGGCGACGGCATGGGCGGCGACGGCGGCGGGGCAGGTGGTGCGTCGGGGGCGGTGGCAATCTTCTCTGTTTGTAGTGCTCGAAGAGAGACGAAGAAGAAGAGGGAAAGTGAAAAAATTTCAAGTGCTGCTTATATAGGAGGGTCTTTGGTCGCGGTTGGTGGCTCCTACCGCGACTAAAGACCCTTTAGTCGCGGTTGGAGCCACCAACCGCGACTAAAGGTGAATTTTACCAGCCAAAGCAGCGGGAAGCGAAACCCTTTAGTCACGGTTGGTGGCTCCAACCGCGACTAAAGGGGGTCTTTAGTCGCGGTTGGAGCCACCAACCGCGACTAAAGGGTGGTGCTCGTGCAGGCGTGATGCGGGGCAAGTTTAGTCCCACCTCGCCAAGCGAGGGGCGCCTACACCAGCTTATAAGCCTCACCACGGCTTCTCTCTCGAGCTCCTCTCTAAGCAGGCCTGTGTGGGCCTAATGAACCTATGCGGCCCTGTTGGGCCTACTGGGCCTTGCGAGCCTGCATCCTGGCCCAACTAGACGTTGGGTTTCTAGTCGTATGCAGGTCGTGGCGGCCCAGTAGGCAGCCTATTTTTTATTTATTTTCCATTTTTTGCTTTATTCATTTTCTTTTGTTTCTAAGTTTTTTTGTGCTTTATTGAGAGTTAATGAGTGAATTTTTTTGCGTTAGGTCATAAAAATTATAAACTTTCTATTAGTGGCAATAGTTTTCAAATTTGAATAGTTTAAATTTGAATTATTTGAAATTTGAGCGAATCACTAGTTTGTGAATAACTTTACTTTAAAAATAGATTTTCTAGTGATTCTTTTTTCTACTATTTAATATTATCGTGTTTTATCATTATATACAATTTGGTAATTCTTAGGTTATTTAAAAAATGAAATGCCTTTTCTAACCGATGAGTTTCCGTCCGGAACCCTGATACTTCGAAAGAGACTGTCCGTTTTGTACATGAAATACATCCAGCTTTTGCCGTAACCTTCTCAACTTTTTACCACATGCTATGTGGGTGAAATGATGATACCATGCCAACTTTCAACCTTTTCAGAGATCATTTGAAGTGCTTATCTATTTCAGGGTCTTTTAGCTCAAAAACAATCAGTAAATGCATGAAAAATAGCAAATGAAGTCGGAAAGGGTTGAAAATTGATGGCTTCCCTTCGAATGGTGCATTCTAAACGCACAAAAATTCTGGAGTTGAAATAAGTTAAAAAAATGAAATGTCTTTGTAACAGGCGAGTTTTCGTTCGAAACCTTGATACTTCGAAAGAGATTGTCCATTTTGTACACGAAGTGCATCCAGTTTTTGCCGTAACCCTCTCAACTTTTTAGCACATGCTATGTGGGTGAAATGATGATACTATGCCAACTTTCAACCTTTCCAGAGTTCATTTGTAGTGCTTACCAATTTCATGGTCAATTAGCTCAAAACAAATCAGTAAATGCATGAAAAATAGCAAATGAAGTCGGAAAGGGTTGAAAATTGATGGCCTCCCTTCGAATGGTGCATACTGAACGCACAAAAAGTCTGGAGTTGAAATAAGTTAAAAAATGAAATGTCTTTGTAATAGGCGAGTTTTCGTTTGAAACCCTGATACTTCGAAGTAGATTGTCCATTTTGTACACGAAGTGCATCCAATTTTTGCCGTAACCCTCTCAACTTTTAAGCACATGCTATGTGGGTGGAATGATGATAACATGCCAACTTTCTACCTTTTCAGACTCCATTGGTAGTGCTTATCAATTTCAGGGTCATTTAGCTCAAAAAATAAGTAAATGCTTGAAAAATAGCAAATGAAGTCGGAAATGGTTGAAAATTGATGGACTCCCTTCGAATGGTGCATACTGAATGCACAAAACACATAAGTACACTACTATTACAAAAATTCCCTTCGGTTTGTCCGAAGTGGGACTTTCTAGATATATAAGTCCGGAAACTAACTAGAGAAGCCGGTCACATCCCAGAGTGGGATCTTTGGGTTTAAAACTTTTTCTTCACGTGTGTCCCTTTGCGTCATAACCATGGTCAATCTTAATCATTTAACTTGATGCTCGGGTCAACATTCACTATGAAGGGTGCAATTTCATGAAACTTTTCATAATCTTCTGACATGTCTGTCTTGTCCTCCACTCCCACGATATTTCTTTTCCTTGAAAGAACTATGTGGCGCTTTGGCTCATCGCATGATGTATTTGCTTCCTTATCTCTTCTTTTTATCGGCTTGGTAGACATGTCCTTCACATAAAAAACCTGCACCACATTATTGGCTAGGACGAATGGTTCGTCTGCGTACCCAAGATTGTTGTGATCCACTGTTGTCATTTCGTACTGCGGGTCTTCCTTTACCCTGCCTCCTATCAGATTGAGCCATTTGCACCTAAACAAAGGGACCTTCAAATCAAGTCCATATTCATGTTCCCATATCTCCTCTATGTAACCATAGTATGTGTCGTTTGGCCCATTGTTGTTTGCTGCATCAAAGCGGGCACCACTGTTTTGGTTGGCTCTTTTTTATCTTGGGAGATCATGTAAAATGTATTCCCATTTATCTCGTACCCTTTGAAAGTCAATATAGTCGAAGATGGTAACTTGGACAACAAGTACAGGTCATCTTCAACAGTGTCGTCATGCATGAGACGTGTCTGCAACCAACAGACGAAAGTCACCGTTTGTTCCTTTGTAATCCAGTTGCCAGACTTCTCCGGGTGTTTGGAGCGTAGAATATTCTTGTGTTGCTCGATATATGGAGCCACCAATGCAGAACTTTGTAGAACTATGTAGTGTGCTTGCGCCAAAGAATGCCCGTCCCGGCATATTAGTGAATTCTTTCCTAGCGTGCCTTTTCCACCCAGTCTGCCCTAATGCCGCGATTCAGGAACACCTATCGGCTTAATGTCAGGAATAAAGTCAACACAAAACTCAATGACCTCCTCTGTTTCATGGTCCTTGGAGATGTTTCCTTCTGGCCTAGCACGATTATGAACATATTTCTTTAAGACTCCCATGAACCTCTCAAAGGGGAACATATTGTGTAGAAATACAAGACCCAGAATGGCAATCTCCTAGACTAGGTGAACTAGGACATGCGTCATGATATTGAAGAAGGATGGTGGGAACACCAACTCAAAACTGACAAGACATTGCACCTAATCATTCTCTATCCTTGGTAGGATTTCTGGATCAATTACCTTCTGAGAGATTGCATTCAGGAATACACATAGCTTCACAATGGCTAATCGACCGTTTTCCGGTAGAAGCCCCCTCAATGCAACCGGAAGCAGTTGCGTCATAATCACGTGGCAGTCATGAGACTTTAGGTTCTGGAACTTTTTCTCTGCCATATTTATTATTCCCTTTATATTCGACGAGAAGCCAGACTGGACCTTCATACTGAGCAGGCATTCGAAGAAGATTTCCTTCTCTTCTTTGCTAAGAGCATAGCTGGCATGACCCTGAAACTGCTTTGGATCCATGTCGTCTTTTTCGTGCATACGTTGCTGGGCCTCCCGTGCCTCCGGTGTATCTTTTGTCTTCCCATACACGCCCTAGATGCCTAGAAGGTTCACACAAAGATTCTTTGTCACGTGCATCACATCGATTGTAGAGCAGACCTTGAGGTCTTTCCAATACGGTAGTTCCCAAAATATAGATTTCTTCTTCCACATGGGTGCGCGTTTGTCAGCATCATTCAGAACAGATTGTGCACCAGGACCCTTGCCAAAGATTACTTTTAAATCCTTGACCATATCAAGTATTTCATCACCCGTACGATGGAGAGGCTTCTTCCAGTGATCTGCCTCACCTTTGAAGTGCTTGCCTTTCTTTCTTATGGGATGCCTTCTCTAAAGAAATCGACGATGCCCCAGATACACATTCTTCTTACATTTATCGTAATATATATTGTCGGTATCATCTAAACAATGTGTGCATGCGTGGTATCCCTTGTTTGTCTATCCAGAAAGGTTACGAAGAGCAGGCCAATCATTGATGGTTATAAACAACAACACATGTAGGTTAAATTCCTCCTAATCTTTCGCATCTCATGCAGGTACACCTTTTCCATTCCACAGCTGTAAAAGTTCTTCAACAAATGGCCTTAGGTACACATCAATGTCATTGCCGGGTTGCTTGGGGCCTTGTATGAGCACTGGCATCATAATGAACTTCTGCTTCATGCACAACCAAGGAGGAAGGTTATAGATACATAGAGTCACATGCCATGTGCTATGATTGCTGTTCTGCTCCCCAAAAGGATTAATGCCATCTGCACTTAAACCAAACCATAGTTCCTTGCATCCTTTGCAAAGTCCTTCCACTTTCTCTTGATTTTTCTCCACTGCGACTCATCGGCGGGCACTCTCAACTTCCCGTCTTGCTTACGGTCTTCGTCGTGCCATCGCATCAACTTGGAATGCTCTTTGTTTTGGAACAAACCTTTTCAACTGTGGTATTATAGGAGCATACCACATCACCTTGGCAGGAATCTTCTTCCTAGGGCGCTCGCCCTCAACATCACCAGGGTCATCGTCGTCGATCTTATAGCGCAATGCACAGCATACTGGGCATGCATTAAAATCCTCGTACTCACCATGGTAGAGGATGAAGTCATTAGGGCATGCATGTATCTTCTCGACCTCTAATCCTAGAGGGCAGACATCCTTCTTTGCTTCGTACGTACTCTCTTGCAATTCATTGTCCTTTGGTAGCTTCTTCTTTAACATTATCAACAACTTTAGAAATGCCTTGTTAGATACACCATTCTCTGCCTTCCATTGCAGCAATTCCAGTGTGGTACCCAACTTTTTATTGTCATCTTCGCAATTTGGGTACAATCCTTTTTTGTGATCCTCTAACATGCGCTGCAACCTCAGCTTCTCCTTTTCACTTGCACAGTTTCTCTTTGCATCAACAATGGCCTGACCAAGATCATCAGTGGTCTCATCTGATGCCTCTTCTTCAGCTCCTTCCTGCATTGTCGGCTCAACTTCTTCCCCCATTGTTCTACCATCGTATTCATGGAACCCATGGCTAGGATAACTGTCGTCATCCTCTTCTTCTTCATTCTCTTCCATTAGGACCCCTCTTTCTCCGTGCTTGGTCCAACGGTTATAGCCAGACATGAAACCGGACTCAAACAGGTGGACGTAAATGGTTCTTGAGTTAGAGTAATTTCGATCATTCTTACAGCCAGCACATGGAAATACATCAAACCATTGAGCCGCTTGTTTGCCTTAGCCGCAACTAGAAAAGTATGCACACCATTAATGAACTGGGGAGAGCATCGGTCCTCGTACATCCATTGCCGGCTCATCTTCATTACACAACACCGAAAAGACCAAATTAATACAAGTTCATACATATAGTTCATACACACTTGTTCTCATAAAACAACATACAAACTCTTTAGCTAAAGCATTTAAATGCAACAACAAATGTGATCAACATCGCAACTAAGGTAACAATTGATCCAACAACATAGTGATACCAAGCCTCACTATCAATGGCATATCTTTTAAATTTTCTAATCTTCAAGCACATTGCACCCATCTTGATCTTGTGATCATCGACGACATCGGCAACATACAACTCCAGTTTCATCTTCTCTTCTTCAACTCTTTTTTCAATTTTTCTTTCAAATACTCGTTTTCTTTTTCAACTAAATTTAACTTCTTGACAAGAATATCTACGTCGGTTGGAATCTCCGGTTCACATACCTCCAAGATAAAAATATCTATGTCAACTTAATTGGGATAATTTTCATAAACACGAAATGCAACAAAGAGTTATAAAAGGGAGTATATACCACATCCGCATCATAAACCGGACGAGGGCCGACGGGGACGGATTTCAAGACCATGCCACTGTGTATAACAAACAACCATATAGGTAAGAAAACTATAGAAGTAACTAACTAAATCTTACAAACATGGGTTTTTATATAAAAAGGATAAGAACAAGAAGCTCACCAAGGTGGTGCCGGCAACGGGACGGTGCGGGCGATCGATGGTGGTTAGGACGAGGACGGGAAGGCACTAAGTAAACCACACCTACAAAGGCGAAGTAAGAAGTTAATTTGAGCTCAAATTGCATAAATCAAATAAACTACCACATAAAAACTAAAACCCACAAATTACTATACTTATTGAGCATTGCAAGAGCTAATCCAACAATGAGAGATGAAAGGACAAAGTTTCTAACCTTTGTGAACACTTGGAAGGATGGGATGCCTCCAAATCTTGACAAATTTTGGCAAAAATGGAGGATGAGCTCGAGGAAGAGAGGAAGAACAGAGAGGAGAGGAAAGGGGAAGAACAAAGGACTCTCCTTGGGCTGGCGCTGAAGGATTTCAATATAGGGGGACCTTTAGTCCCAGTTGGTGGCTCCAACCGTGACTAAAGGTTAGCCTATAGTCGCAGTTGGAGCCACCAACCGGGACTAAAGGTTCCCGTGGGGGCCCATGCTGACGCCAGCCTGCCACCACACCTTTAGTGTCAGCTCGTGGCACGAACCGGGACTAAAGGTCCGTAACGAACCGGCACTAATGATCCCCGTCACAACCGGCACTAATGATCACATTAGTGCCGGTTCAAAAGCCAACCGCGACTAATGAGGCAGACAAAAGGTCTGTTTTCTACTAGTGAATTAAAATTGGGAAAAAGGAAAAACTTTTATTTGGTCAAGTAGTCTAATCACCCCCCTCTAGACCTACTTTCGATCCTACAAGTGGTATCAGAGCTTTGGTCTCCATTGCATTGGTTTCACAACCTAGGAGAAGTATGGCATCTAGTGAGGCAAATTATCACCGTAGAGGTCCGTACTTTGATGGAACTAATTTTGCTAGTTGGAAGCATAAAATGAAAATGCATTTGCTTGGTCATAATCCTGCTGTTTGGGCTATTGTTCGTGTTGGCTTGCAAGGTGAATTCTTTGCGGATGGAAAGGAACCGGATCGTGAAGCATCAGCGGATGAATTGAAGATGTTGCAACTCAATGCTCAAGCATGTGACATTCTCTTCAGTTGCCTATGCCCTAAAGAATTCAACAAAAATCCGTCGTCTTGAACACGCAAAAGAGATTTGGGATATTTTGGTTGATATGCACGAAGGAACTGAGTTCATGAGAGAATCCAAGTTAGATGTTCTTCAAGGTCAACTTGATAAGTTCAAGATGAAGGATGGTGAAGGAGTCGCTGAAATGTACTCTAGGCTAGCTCTCATCACCAATGAGATTGTCGGCCTAGGAAGTGAAGAAATGACTGACAAGTTCATCATCGAGAAGATACTTCAAGCTTTGCATGAGAGATATGACACCGTGTGCACATTGATCCAAATGATGCCCAACTACAAAGATCTCAAACCAACGGAAGTGATTGGTAGAATTGTTGCTCATGAGATGATACTCAAGGACAAGGAAGAGCTTCATCACAAGTCTATCGGTGCTTACAAAGCCACAAGTGATGCTCCTCCTACCTCAAGGGACAACCTTGTCACAAATGAAGAGATAAGCCTCATGGTCAAGAAATTCAACAAGTTCTACAAGAGTAGAAGGAAAGATCACAGGTCCAACTCAAGACATGAAGAGAAGCGTTCGTCAAGTCGTCACCAAAACTGCTACAACTGTGGGAAGCCCGAACATTACTCAAATGAGTTCTCAGCTCCCTACAAACTAAGAGAAGAGTCACCAAGAAGACGAAGCTCAAGAGATGAATCACCTTGAAGAGAGATAAGGCGTAGAGATGATCGTTATGAACGAAGACCCTCAAGGAGAAGTAGGGACTCGGAGAAGAAGGACAAGCACACCAAGAGCTACTCAAGAAGAAAGCATCAAGCTCATGTTGGTGAATGGGTTTCCGGCTCCGACTCTGACAACCACTCCGAGAGAAGCTATCACTCCAACTACGACTATAGCCAAGATGATGGTGTTGCTGGAATTGCACTAGTGACAACCAACTCCTATGATCTATTTGATTCACCAAATGAAGGAGGTGGAAGTTGCTTCATGGATAAAGTCCCCAAGGTATCACACCCCGAATATCTTGATTTTGATAGTGATGAAGATGATTTGCTTTACGATGATGACTTGCTATATGATAAAACTAGTGATGTTAATCATAATGAACTTGATATTTCTCATGCTAGTCAAGATAAGTCAATTGACGATGATAAGATGAAAATAGAAGAACTAACTAAAGAACTCAACACTCTTAAGTTAGATCATTAATCTACTCTTGAAGATCATAGAGAGCTTGTAAGAACTCATGAGAAGCTACGCTTTGAGAAGCTCAATTTGGAGCAAGAACATGAATTTCTTAAAGCTATCAATGACGATCTCCGAAAAAAGACTTCATCTTATCTTGGCAAACGACTACTCTTGTCTACATTCATGCCACAAGTCAAATCTAAGAAAACTAGTAACAAAGGAAAGAAAGGTTCTTCATCTAGTAGCAACAATAAAAATGCTAAACCCCATGATGTTGCTCCTAGTAGTTCTATTGATTCCACTAATGACGATTCTCTTAGTCAGGTTACACTTGAGCAAGAAAATGTGGTATTGAAAGGGATTATAGAGAAAGGTATCTACAAGAGTCTTGAAGGGTACAAACAATTTGATGATATTGTACGCAAGCATGGAGGATACCGGAAGAATTGCGGTGTTGGCTACTTCAACGCTAATGGAGTTGAATGGAAAGAAGATCAATATCCCGAGCCCAAAATTATTCCTCAAAAGTAGAAGTATGAAAATACTCTTCCCAGGGGGACAAACACTCAAGATGACCTTCCACCATAAGACACCAAGCTAAATGGCAAGAACAAGCTCCAATAGGACTTTGACTCTTATGAAGATGAACCCCAAGCATTGGTGAAGTGGGTTCCCAAAGCTACTACAAGCTCAACTTCTAAAAGTGCTACTTCAACACGAAGGATACCCATCAACTTGATGTGGGTTCCCAAGAAGAAGAACAAGAGAGTTGTTGAGGGGTGACTCCGCCAATGAAATTCACTCATACTCATTATTGGCAAGATCTGTTTGCAATCAACATCAAACCTATGCAATAGATCAAGGAGTCACACATTCCCTCAATGGTAAGCAAGGGACAAGGTAATCAACAAATCAATGGACATCATTACACATGCTTTCCACTCCATGTCCATAGATATACTTGTATTTGTCTCTTGTGTGTTGGGACTAACCCATGTAGGTGAGAAGAGCAAGGAAACAACAAGGATGCTCCCAACTCTTGGTGATCTTCATCAAACTTGAGCATCCACCACTACCTCACCAACATGAAGTCTTCATCGACAAAACCCAAGGTTAGTTTATCCCTCTTATGGGGGGACGTCACATCAAGGGGGAGCTTTACTCTAAGACTTGAGTCAAAGCATCTCTTAGTATGTGACAACATTAAATGATTTATGTAAAAGTGGTAACCCCACTTGTGCTTAAACGATGAGTATGACCTATGATCAAGTACTCTTACTTGGATCCTAAGTCAAATACTCATGTATAGATGACTTCGTCATCGCCCAAGTTCTTGTTAGATGCTAGAGTGTTTGTGCATGTTTGCCATGATTTCATTTGACATCTTTTTGTGTGGGCATGTCGGTTTGCATTTATTTTCTCATTCGAGGATATCCAATTGTTCCTATTTGGCTTCTGATTTATCTTTTGCCAATTGGATACGCAAGAATGCCTAGGACCACTTCTTTAGCTATCTATGCTTTCTCACCTCATACTCTATTCATGCTGCATCACAAAATTTGAACAAGTGCTTTTCGATCCCTCTATGTGTGGAGCACTCAGAGTTCCGTATCGACAAGGACTGACCATTAAAACCTCCCACGTGCATCTCGGTGGAACCAACCACAAAATCTCCGTCTCACCGAATGCCTAGGGTTGATCTGGTTTTCAATCTCGGTACCACCAATTCCATCTTCCCGGTTACACCGAGTTTCCCTGTCAACTGACAGTTGAGGAACTCGGTGACACCGTCAAGTTAGACTCGGTGTCACCGACAGTGGTGGGTATATAAGTTGTGGACCCCGCCGCTTTGAAATTCAATCTCAATCGCCGCGCCTCAGAACCCTAAGCTGCCGCCTACGAGACCCCTGGTCGTCGCCCTTGTCTCCCTGCGCTCCTCCGCCGCTAGGAATCGCCGTCATCGACGAAATCCTCTCCATCGTCGCCACCGTAGCGGATCCGCACCAAGTTAGGGTACGAATTCGACCTCTTTTGTGCTCCTCATCCGATTCTCGCGCATTAGTTTCAAGTTTATCAATAAGACACTCTTTGCATGTTTTCCTATCCACACAAAACCTCTATAGTCTAGCGAATGGTGAATTTTCTATGGTTTTGCCGTCCGCCCGATAAATTTCCGTGGAACCAAAAAAAGCATATCGGTCTCACCGATGTGGACTTCTATGTTGCTGAGAACTGACTTGGTGGAACCAACTACCTCTTTTCGGTCTGACCGAAAAGAGTGCCAAGGTTCGGTTAAGTGAGACAGTCTGTCTCGGCAGCACCTAAAGTATTGTTTTGGCTGTACCGATATTTATTTGACAGAATGCAAAAACGTTGAAAATCTATTGTTCAAACTTTCAAAAACCAGCCTCATTTTGTGATAACTCATCTACTTATTCTCTCCTATACTCTATTCACAGGGTCAGTATGTCAGATGCAGAGGACAGTCAAAATTTGGCAGAGCAGGGAGTTGATATGAGTTCATGCACAAGCCAAGAGTCGAGTTCTTTTTCAGATCCAGGCCCCCCAGCTCTCATGGGTTGCCCAAGGCTTCCACCAGGACCAGGAAGAAGCTAAATTCTGATCAAGAAGATCCGGACTTTATCCTTGAAGAGATTCTTGCCAAGAAGCAAGAAAAGGCTGCTAAGAAGTTAGCAACTGAAGCTACTTCTTCTAGAAGAGTTGTCAGCAAGGTCTATGCCAGCTTAGAGACTATCAAAGCACATGCAAGTACTAGAGCCACAATGTCTGTTGATCCCCAAAGGAAGTCTATGCCTAAGAAGGCAAGGGAGAAGAAATCCATAAAGAGGATTATCCATGTGATTGGCAGGCCTACCTCCATGTATGAAGATCTAGAGGAGGTTGCTGGTGTTGCTGTAGAGGAAGAGGAGGAAGAACATGTTGAGAAAGCCCATCCCAAGAAGAAGGCCAAGAAGCTTATGGCTGATGCTATGCCAAAGACTGGCATTTCCAAGAGCATCAAGCCTACATTCAAGAAAGCTGTTGCATAGAAGTCCAAGAGGACTACCAAAGACATTCCAGCTTTTGAGAAGAACAAGGGGCCTGCCTCCAGACTTGAAGATGATGATGACTTGATTACTTTGACGAAGCTCAGACCACATCTTCCAATACATGATGTCAGCCACTTAGTTGCTAAAGACATGAAGAAGAGGAAAGACTCAGGACTGAGAGCCTGGAGAGCTATAGATCCTTATGCCGAGAGGAAGAAAACTGTTGTTGACTATAGGTTCTACACCAGAGAGCAACATGACTTTTATGAGACAATGTTGCTTGACAAGAGCCCAGCTATTAGCGATATGAGATATGTTGATTGGAAATTCATTAAGGAGAATGAGGACTACTTTCCAAGTGTCCAAGATAATTACCACTACATTGGTCTGGATGAGTTCATTGGTAGAGAGCTTACTACATGGAACGACGAGATGATCATGTAATTATACTCCACCACACATTTCTATGGAGATGGTAGAATTGTATGGATGACTGAAGGAGCAAGGTATGAATCTACTGTTGAGGAGTGGGCTGCACTTCTAGGAGTTCCAGATGTTTAGGATGGTGATCTGGATATATACTCAGAATCCAAGGCGAGTCACAATGCCATGAAGGATATGTATACTCCTATCCCCATAGACAAGGTGCAATCTCACAAGCTAGGATCCATCTACTATCTGCAAGCAGGCCTTCGTACCATGAACACTATTCTGAGGCATACCTTGATGCCCAAGTCAGGAGATGACAGGATGATCCGAGGCTACTCCATCAACAAATTGATCCACCATGATGGACATACTAGGATTAGAGTCATTAATTTGATTGTTGAGACAATTAAGAGGGTTGCTGCTGATCAAAAGCGCTCTTGCTGCTATGCACCCTACATCCAGATGCTTATCAACGCTCAGTTGGAGAAGCACATTTTTGCTCTAGATGGTCCACATCTGCCCCTATAGTCAAATCTCGAGGATAATGTTGTGGTGATGGACCCAGATCATCCCACATCTGCTACAACACAGGCAGAGGCAGAAGCAGTTCGAGCCGCTAGTGCTCAAGCCCCCAGATCCAGAAATGAGAAAATAGATCTCTTAATATCAGTAGTTCAGGGCATGCAGAAGGATATCAAGGGGATTCTCGACAACCAAAATAGTCTTGTGAGGATCTTTGATACAAGGATCAAGACTCTTGGTGATAAGGTGGATAAGGTAACAAAGACAGTTATAGAGCTTCAGAAGGAAGTTGACTCAGTGCACATCCCTTGGGTCTCTTCTACTTCTTCAGATGACGATGATGATGAGGAGGATGGATCACCTCTCAGGCCGGGCACCCAGTTCACTACTCAAGCTAGAATAGCCACAGTGCCTACACCAGACTTGACGCCCTCTTCATTAGCTCCTGCTACTGTCAGCACAACTCCTGCTCCATCAGCTCCAGTTCCTCCCATGACCACTCCAGCTCCATCCACGACATTTGCAGAGATCTTCGTTGATGCTATTCTCTCGACTCCTTCATCGAAAACCGAAGGAGATCAGCCCAAGAATGCTTAAATATATGCCTTTGAACTTTTTGGTAACTTGTTGCCAAAGGGGGAGAAGTGCATATAGATCTTTAGGCTTCGAGTGAGAGAGCGTTTGGTGTTTGTTGCTTTTTCCAAAAAAAACAATTGCTTTTGATTATTGTGATACTCTTTTGCTTTGCTTGTGATACTCGCTTGATGATGTTTGATCATACACTTTAATGTGTGATGCTACTATTTCCTATAATCTTAATGCTTATGTGATGATCATTCATCTTTGGTTGATTGTGTTGTGCTATGATGTTCATTCCAATTACTTTCGCACACCACCAAGTGGTATGTGACATGTAAGAAGTAACCCATGTACCTAATCAATTGTGCATTTGCATTCAAACGCAAATTTAAAAATAATGCACAAATTTAGGGGGAGCTCTTGCTTATCACATACTTCTCAAAGCGGCGATTATATTCATTGATTATATCTTTGTCAAAGCTTTGATCTATATGTTATCATCAATTGCAAAAAGGGAGAGATTGAAAGCACATTTGCTCCCTTGGTGGTTTTGGTAATTAATAACGACATATAAGTCACTGAACTAATATTTCCACCAAGAATATTTCAGGACAAGTTCAATGATAGGGATGGATAAAGGATTGTGGAATTACCCCAAGATGCAAGGTAATAGGTTGGCCAAGCTTCAAGCAAAGAGGACTCTACATTTTACATTTGTGAGAAATCACTTTGAGTCCATAGGAAAGCCAATACTGTTAAAAGGGGGTAAAGTTTTGATGATGGACAATATGCTCAAACGTGCACAAGTGATAGTCACCAAAACATCCACAAACTCTCCCACCAAAGTCTGTCCAAAGCCAAATATGAAAAATTGGTGCAACCAACATTCCTATCCTAGTGCCACCGATTCTAAACCCTAGACAGACTCAGCCAAACCCTAACACTTCGGTGCAGCCGACACTGCTCTCGGTGCCATCGAGTTGGGTTGCCAAGATTCTGTTACACAAATTCACATTTTCGGTACGTCCAAAAATGGTGAATCGGCGTCAACGAGTTTGGCAAATCTGACCGTTGGTTACCTTGTCGGTGCAACCAAGAATCATATGTCGGTCCCTCCGAGATTCAGAAGTTGCCACTTTTGGTCACTTCGGTACCACCGAGATTTACACATCGGTGTCACCGAGTTGGTCATTTTGTGTGTAACTGTTGGATTTGGGGGGATGCCTATATATACCCCTTCACCACCACCCACTCGAAAGAGAAGCACTCAAAACTATTCCATACCTATCCTACTCAGTTTTCTGAGAGAGAACCACCTACCCTTGTGTTGAGGTCAAGATCTTCCACTCCAACCATATGGATCTTGATTTCTAGCCTCCCCAAGTTGATTTCCACCAATCCCATCTCTTCTACCAAGACAAATCTATGAGGGAGTGATTGTGGGTTGAGGAGTCTATCATCTTGAAGCACAAGAGCAAGGACTTCATCGTCATTACCGAGCCTATTACCTTTTGGAGGGTGGTGCCTTCTAGATTGGTTAGGTATCGCTTGGGAGCCTCCTACTTCATGTTGTGGAGTGAACCAAGAAGTTTGTAAGGGCAAGGAAATTGCCTACTTCGTGAAGATCTAGCCATAGTGAGGCTAGCCCTTCGTGGACGGAAGCTGCATGGAATAGACAAGGTTGCTTCTTCGTGGAACCCTCTGTGGGTAGAGCCCTCCGTGGACTCTCGCAACCGTTACCCTCCATGGGTTGAAGACTCCACGAACGTGGACATACGATAGCACCACCTATCGGAACCACGGGAAAAATCATCATGTCATCACTTGTGTTTGCTTTCCTAACCCTGTCTTTACTTACATGTACAAATGTCTGTACTTTCCGATGCTACACTCTTAGACATGCATGTGTAGGGTGTTACTTGATATGCCATGAATGCTAAAACTTGTCAAGAATTAAAATTGGGAAAAGGCAAAACTTTTATTTGGTCAAGTAGTCTAATCACCCCCCTCTCGACCTATTTCCGATCCTACGCCCATGGGCTGTGGGAGGAGGCAGACCAGCCCCTAGTGGGCTGGCCGAATCCCCCACCAAGGCCCATGCGGCTCGAGTGTGGGAAAAAGAAAACCCCAAAGTGGGGAAGGAAAATCCAACTAGGAAAGGAATCCTACTTGGAGTAGGATTGGAGGGAGGCTTGGCCTCCACCTCCTGTTCGGACGAACCCTAGGGAGGCTCCCTCTCCCCCATCCCTCCTATATATACTAGAGGATAGAGGCCCCCAAGACACACAACCACGTGCTAGTTCTCTATTCTCTAGTTCCTCCACCTTATAGATTCCGGTAGTGCTTAGGCGAATCCCTGCTGAGATAACTCCACCACCACCACCACCACCACGCCATCGTGCTGCTGGAGATCTCATCTATCTCTCCACCCCCTCTTGCTGGATCAATAAGGCGGAGATCGTCATTGAGTTGGACGTGTGCTGAACGCGGAGGTGTCGTCCGTTCAGCGCTAGATCGGGATGGGTCGTGATCGGATCACGGGACTACTAGCGATTTGGATCGCGAAGACGTTCGACTACATCAATCGCGTTTCTTGACGCTTCCCACTTAGAGATCTACAATGTTATGTAGATCCACTCTCCCTGTTGTAGATGCTCATCACCATGGATAGATCTTGTGTGTGCATAGGATTGTTTTGTTTCCCATGCAACGCTTCCCAACACTTGAAGAGCCTTGAAGAAATTGACAAGGTCAGTGAATATGCTTGTGACGGGCATGTTTTAAGTGTTGCAATGAATGAGGTCCAGAAGTGCGAGGAGAAGATTAAATCACATGATATCACCAAATTATGGGTTGGGGCTGCTTCCCAATGTTAGCGGTATATGTCTTTTCTTCTTTGAAGTTTTCAATCACCTCACATTTTGTTTTTCGTTTTTTTGTGATCACATTTCTTTTTTGTCTGACATATTATGTGTCGTGTTATTAGGTTATTTACGTGGATCATTTGATTTTTCCTCAAGCTGCGGTCAACGAGCACCAATTGAACTATTCTCTCCAAAGGGCATGCTTTGTTCACTAGACCGACTTTGATCTTATGTTGGAATATGACAAGGACAAGCAATCTTTGGGCAAAGCCTCGTTTGGGAAGTTTCGTGTGAGTTTTTTCCCCTCGTCCATTTGCAACATTTTGTTTTTTTTACTGTGGCATGCAGTTTCGGCCTCTGTCCGAGACACCATATGCATCATTGTCTCTAGAAGGTGGAGTCATAGGTGTTGCTGTAGGCAACAGCAGCGCAACTGCTCAAGATGTGGATTGCGATGATAATGAAGATTGTGGTGCTAAATATGTCAACATTGATGAAAACCAAGCTGATATTGGTGCAAAAGACAACCTATATAAGATATTAATCCAATGGAAAATGGGAAAAGTACAGAAGAAGATGTGTGTGGTTCACTTGATGATTGGCTTCAGAACCTAGTCCCATTTGGGGTAGAGCTTGAGGTGAGATTATTTCTATTTTTTGTGTTGTTATTTTTTGTTTTTAATTTGTAAAATACCCTTCCATCATGTAGTAATTTGCACACACACTGACCACCTCCACTTTCATTTTCATATACATTTCAGCTTCCACCACATCTGGCTGAAATCTATGACAAACACACAAAACTCTATGCTGCTGAGTTAAAAGGGGCTACTAATTCTTTTGTTCAAGTGTTGCAAGCAATGCATTGTAGGCAAATGGGACAGCTTCTCAAATATGTTCATCTTGTTTCATCAAGTAATCAACAAGCAGCGGATGTTACTTTTTACATTCCGCCACATTGCAGCAATGATGCATCCAAGGCTGATTATAGTGGGGGTACCAAGCAAAGTTCTAGGACTAAGGCTGCTGATGAGTGTGGGGGTAGCAAGCAAAGTTCGAGTAGGAAGCTTGAAGATGAGCCAACAACTGACAAGGTGGTGGTTGAGCCGTTTGAAGGAGCTCGAAGCAATCGTTCTAGCAGCAGTGCTCATGAGCCTAATGGAGGCAATGTACTAGAGCTTCACGCAGAAACTAGTTTTGATGCCAATAAGGCCAATCCAGAAAAGGAGCAAGTGTCGAGTGGTGAAGATGTCGAGCATGGTACCCAACTAAGTCATCTTGATCCCTCTGCACCGACTAGTATGGGTGGACACTGGAGTGATGCACCATCAATGAGTCTGTTCCAAGAGGGCACTAAGGAATACAATTGGTGGATCGGTGCCCCAAATGCAGCTATGGACTCCAATGCTTCAAGCCATGACAATACTGCTGCAATACCAAAGCCTCGTGTTGTTTTTTATGCCACTCCTCAGGCTCCAGGATCGATAGGAATTAAAGCCCTTGTGTATGCTGTCACACCAATTGCAATTGCCCCATTTTCAAGCGGGACTACAGGTATGCCCTTCCATGTTTATATTTGAACAAATATATCCTCGCAACATTCTATAGAAAATCACTTTTGTTTACTGATTTTTCTGTGATTGCTTCGAAGTTGGATCACCAAAACCACAGGAGGAGCCTGTTGTTTTGGTTAGCAGCAGGGAACCAAGTCCCGTCCGTGATGAGGAGAAGGCGAGTTTGAAGGACGAGAAGAAGGCCAAGAGCAAGAAAAGAGCAGTGAGCCCAATTTCAGCCAGACAAAAGTACAAGAAAATCAAGACATATTCCAAGACTGGAGCAATGTACCAGTGCTTCGTCATGAAGCGATACAAGTTGAAGAAGATGAAGAAAGGGGAAATTGAGTAAGTGGCATGTTCTGTTCTAATTCTTCCTTCTGTCATTCCCTTTTTATCTTCACTCATATCATTTTCATGGTTGACAAATGGTACTCACTTATATGGTTTTCACCCCTCTTGTTGCAGGCCTCCTTTCATTAGGATTGGCGATTTTCACATAACTTATTCCAACTTCCAGAAGTCTTTGAAGCCACGTGCTCAAATGTGCAATGAATTCATGTAATTATTCATTGAAAGGTTCAACATTGAGTAGTTGTCGTCATCACATAAGCAGAAGAAATTTGCTTTCTCTGTTTTAATGAGCGTTAGTTGATATTTTTTGCTTCCTTCTACTGTCATTCTTTTGCTATGTGCATGTTTACCCTGCTCCAATACTTCTCCATCAATCTTTTTTATTTTCTCCATGTCAATATTTTTTGCAGCTTCAACTTCCTATCCACACAGAAATTTTCGATCCAAGTGTTTGCGCAAAAGAGCTGAAGAGGGCGTGCCAAAACTTTCAGATTTCAGTTTTCGACCTAGTAAGTTACTAAGTTTGCTCCCAACAGTCTTTACTCATTATTTATGTCTTCCTCTTGAATGTTTTAAAGTTTATTCAATTTAACTTATTTTTCCTCTCTTTAATGTAGGTTTTCTTCACCATCGTTTGGGATGACCATTGGATTGTTTGTGTCGTTAACCTCTTGCACAAGCAGTTTAACCTGTTTGACTCGCTGGACAATGGGAACTTGGATATTGCTACAAGGAATCTGGAAAGTGACCTTTAATTTTAGATTTTGATCACTCCTTAATGGGAAAACAGATTACCAATGTATATGTTGCAAAATGTTGAAAGAGGAACCGAAATATCTGATGTATTAGGTGTTGTAGAAATTTTTTGCTTGCTTTTTTGTGTGTGATAAAATCTCTTGCCATTTTTTTCTACTGTTTTCCTAATGCTGCCAATTCATCAACTTTAAGAAGATTGCTGCCGAAGAGCCAAACTTCACTGTGGATTTGAATTCTTTCAAGCCAGACTGGCCCCAACTTGAGTACCCGCAACAATCAACATTGTAAGCCAACTCCATAAATATTTGTGTTGTCTCATCTCATTTTGTGTAGCGATATTAACCTTTTATGAACTTCATTTTTCTGTTTCTGGTTGAAAAACAACTTTGATTGTGGTTTTTTTAGAGTGCTATACTTTGATTTTTTTGTGGCAAGAAGATGAAAGATTTTAAGAAGGTACAAATAGATAACCATGTTTTTTTGTGTACCTTTTTGATGTGTTGCATGTCTGATAAATGCTTGTTCTCTTTTTTTCCTTTTTTGCAGCAAAATATGCTTGGTGTGCGGAAGTACCTTTCTTCGAAGATGTTTTAACATCCAATGAACAAGGTCCCTGTTGATGTGCACAAGGCGATCGTAGCTGCTTGAAGATGGAAGTTGCATTCTTTGGCTAGGACATAGAGTGTAGATCAACTCCCGTTTTATACCTCATGCCATCGAGCGTTATGTTCTTGTTATGGTGAATGAAAACTTGCTATAAACTCAACCAGTTTTGGGTTTGTGCTTGATGTAAGGAGAATTCGTAGTTTGTAGCAACAAAAGAACATTATATGACCAAGCTTAAGTATGGTATAAGAGTTTGCTGCTAGTGCTTAACCTTCAAGTTCATGGAAATGCTTTTTTTGTTTCATGAAAATGTTTCATGTGTGTGCTATCTCCTTGTGTGAAAATCAACCTACTTGTTGTTTTCACCTTTGCTGTAAGAAGCATTCTCCTTAATATTTTTGCTGGAAAAAATAAGGATTCTGCTTCTTGTGTGATCAAGCTTCTTGTGTGAAAAGCATTCCGCTTCTTATTTTAGCATTCAAATTGATGGAAGAAGCATTCAAATTACTGAAAGAAACAATAAGGAGAATTCACCATTGAAATTGCTGGAAGAAGCATTGTCCTTATTTTTGCCCAGTTGTTTTGAGCATGAGCACATTTTCTCTTTTGCTGGAAGAAGCATTCTTCTTGTTGTTTTTACCATGGTTGCAACACTAATATTTGCATACATGGTTTTTAATGAACCATCATTATGAATCAAATTCTCAACAAAATTTGACAGCAAGCTAAACAAAACTTCACAGCAATATCAGACAACAAGATTCACAAAAGTTCACAACAATACTTGTAAGGCAACATGAGCCCAAGTTCACAACAAAATGTGACAGCAAGATGGGCACAAGTTCACAGAAAAATTCTTCTTATAAATTTCCCAAAAAGTACACAACAAGCTTCTTACAAATTTCACAGAAGTTCATAGCAAAATTCACAGGAACAGTAAAGTTCACATAAGTTCTCTTATAATATTCTTCTTATGAAGCTTCTTCTTCTTATAAAGTTCACAGAAGTTCACAAATGCTCAAAATTCTCATATAAAATTCAGAACAAAATCAAATTATCATACAAAGATCCAAATTGGAAGTCCCTAGAAGAAAATTCTCATATGCCGAAGTTAACAAAAACAGTAGCATTATCTAACTATTTTGATTTTGTCCCTCAACTTTCATCATCGCAACTTTAAATTGGATCCACGATTGCATTGTGTGGCCTTCCTCGGAGCAAAATTGGCACTTTGTTGCAAGATTAGCAGCCATCATTGCCTTATACTCCAGGAACGACTCGCAGGTTTTGATTGTGTGTTCTTCTTCACAGCAAAATGAACAAGTAACTTTTCTTCTTTGTTTAGGCTTGTTCAGTGACTCCACATTCGAGACTTTTTTACTATCTTTCTTGGCTCCTTTTTTGCTTTATTTTTTTGCTTCTTTTTGAAGTTTCTTCTTATGCTCATCTTCTCGCTGCTCCAACAATGTCTTCTTTCTCTTTACTCTCTCAGACGGTCGACCTTGTTTTGGCACACGAGCATGATTTTGTAACGGTGCTGATGATTATGGGTTCGCTCCAGCTGCATCGTTGAATTCACTTGCTTGAGGTACTTGTTGTTGCTGCACAGCCTGCTCCTTTTGCATTTGCTCTTTTTCATCGAAGCAACTACTGGACAGAGCTGCTTGATTACATCTGAGACATGGTTGTAAGCTGGAGGCGAGTGTGTTCATATCTCTGCACAATGAGTTGTACTTCAATGTTTTTTTTTCTAGTAGCCCAAAGTGTAGGAACGTCCCATATGTGTCCATGTTTGCTACAGCTGCTTCTGACCACCTTTCCAGCATGTATCTACTTGGAATTTCTTGCACATTAAGCTGTATCATCACCCTTACAATGTGTGAACAAAGCACATCATTCATCTCAAAGTAATGGCAGCTGCAAGAGTACAACCCCTCCTCCAACACAGCATGCAACCGATATAGTTTTCGATTCTCATACAAGCTTGAGAAAAGCTCAAACTTCACACCTTCATACTCAAGGCTAGGCACTTGGTTTCTTATGTATCCAGTTGATGTTGTAACTTGCTGTTGAAACTTGCAAAAGACGTTGCATGTGTAGAACTTAACGGCTTGACGCTCTATGTTGTACCTGCATTAAACAAGTATGTTTTTGTTATTTTTCAATGTTTTTGCTGCAATGAAGCATGCATAAGATTGAATGGTTTGATTCTTTTTTTGTACGTACCGCCCCCAAAGTGGTGCTATTGTTGTCTCTCTAGTGAAAGCAACATTATCTTCAAGATCTAGCATTGTTTGCAGCAGTTCATATTGCCTTAGAAATGTCCAAACATAGTTCTATGCATGCACTAATGTCTTGAAATAAGGATTCAGTCCCTTTGATCTCCCCGTTGTGCTCGTGAATGGAAAGAAATCATTCTTAAAGTATGCAAGAGCCCATGTCTGCCGGCATTCCCACATGTTTTGCAAGTGTCTATTCTGTGTGTACTCGAAGTAATGCAGCATGTGCTGCCATGTTTATTAAAATTCATCAACTGTCTCAGAGCCATTGATGCGCTCATAGAATGTTTTTTCAAATATCGAATCCCTAGTAAGCATCCTCCCGAGTTTCTCATGAGCCTTGCGTTGTACACCCTCCGTCCCAAAATAAGTGTCTCAATCTTAGTACAACTTTGTACTAGAGCTAGTACAAAGTTGAGACGCTTATATTAGGAGGCAGGGAGTACTTGCCACTTGTAACACATGTGGACTGCGTGAGGGAACACCTTAGAAATTGCAATTTCCATTGCTTTGCACTGGTCAGTCATAAGGTTTGTTGGGTATTCATTGTTCATGTAAAGCAACCATTGTTACAAGACCCACTTGAAGGTTTCCATTTGGTCCTTTGGAAGCAATGCACACCCTAGGACAACAGTCTGAAGATGGTTGTTGATGCCAACTATTGGAGCAAACGACATGTTGTATTTGTTGGTGCAAAAAGTTGTATCAAAGAAGACACAATCCTTGTACTTTGGGTATAGTGCTCTTGTTCTTCCATCCACCCAAAATAATGCTTTCACTGCATTTGTCTCCTTATTCACTTGTGTTGCATAGAAGAATTGTGGGTTTTCAGCCTGTCTTTTCTTAAAATATTCAACTGTCATGGCCATGTCCTGAAATGACATGGTTTGCCGCATTCGAAACATATATCTTCACAAAACCACGGCGCCTCTTATCACCTCCATGAAAATCTCCAAGAATACCCATGCAATCTGAGGTTGACAAGTTGCATTCATGCAAAGTCTGTTAGGGAACATTGCATGGGAAACAAAAAATTTCCTACGCACATGCAACATCTATCCATGGTGATGAGCATCCACGAGAGGGAGAGTGGATCTACATACAATTGTAGATCGCTAAGCGGGAAACGTTAAGAAACGCAGTTGATGTTATCAAACGTCTTCGTGATCCAAATCGCCGAGCGTCCCGCGATCCCATCGTGATCCGTCCCGCGATCCAATCACGATCCGTCCCGCGATCTCATCAAGATCCGTCCCGCGATCCAATCACGAATCGTCTCGTGATCTTGATCACGATCCTTCCAATCTAGCGCCGAACGGACGACACCTCCGCGTTCAGCACACATACAGCTCGATGACGATCTCCGCCTTCTTGATCCAGCAAGAGGGAGCGAAGAGGTAGATGAGTTCTCCGGTAGCACGACGGTGTTGCGGCGATGGTGGTGGAGCAATTGCAGCAGGGCTTCGCCTAAGAATCACTGAAACCGATCTAGAGGAGAGACTACGAACGAGAGGAGAGGCAGCATGTGGATTAGGGTTTCTTGATGTGTCCCAAGTGCTAGCCTTGCCCCTTTATTTATATGCTGAACCCTGGGGTCGGAACTTGGAGAAAAATCCTCCTCAAGGTTGGTTTTCCCGCAAGGCAAGAGTCCTCCTCAGACTCCAGGACCAGACACACCAAGGTCCTTGGCATCTGGCCCCAGACGCCAGGGTCCCTGGTGTCTGGCCCCTGGCCTCCGCAAAACAGCTTTTGCACCTTCCTAAAGCCTCATGGGCTTTACCGCTTGGCCCAAATAAAGTGTTCTTGTACCCCGAACATTTCGGGAAACATCCGAAACTATTTCCGATGAATTCCGGAACCCTTCGGAGACCAAACACTATTATCCCATATATCAATCTTTACCTTCGGACCATTCCGGAGCTCCTTGTGATATCCGGGATCTCATACAGGACTCTGAACAACCTTCGGTCACCATCATACATAACTCTATACTACCAAAACGTCACCGAACGTTAAGTGTGCAGACCCTGCGGGTTCGAGAACTATGTAGACATGACCAAGACACCTCTATGGTCAATAACCAATAGCGGGACCTAGATGCCCATATTGGTTCCTACATATTCTACGAAGATATTTATTGGTCGAACCTCTATGTCAAGGATTCAGTTAATCCCATATGATGTTCCCTTTGTTCTTCGGTATGTTACTTGCCCGAGATTCGATTGTCGGTATCTCTATACCTAGTTCAATCTCGCTACCATCAAGTCTCTTTACTCGTTCTGCAATTCAAGATCCCGTGGCTAACACTTAGTTACATTGCTTACAAGGCTTATTGTGATGTTGTATTACCGAGTGGGCCCTGAGATACCTCTCCGTCACATGGAGCAACAAATCCCAGTCTTGATCCATGCCAACCCAAAAGACACCCTCGGAGATACCTATAGAGCACCTTTATAGTCACCCAGTTACGTTGCAACGTTTGATATACACAAGTTACTCCTCAGGTGTCAGTGAGTTGCATGATCTCATGGTCATAGGAACAAATACTTAACATGCAGAAAACAGTAGCAATAAACTAACACGATCATATGCTACGTTTGTAGTTTGGGTCTTGTCCATCACATCATTCTCCTAATGATGTGATCCCGTTATCAAATGACATCTCATGTCCATGACTAGGGAACCATAGCCATCTTTGATCAACGAGCTAGTTTTTTAGAGGCATACATGGGACATGGTGTTGTCTATGTATCCACACATGGATTTGAGTTTCCGATCAATATAATTATAGCATGGATAATAAACGATTATCATGAACAAGGAAATATGATAATAACCAATTTATTATTGCCTCTAGGGCATATTTCCAACAGTCTCCCACTTGCACTAGAGTCAATAATCTAGTTCACATCACCATGTGATTCACATTATTATGAATCTAACACCCAATGAGTTCTGGGGCTCGATCATGCTTTGCATGTGAGAGAGGTCTTTTAGTCAACGGGTCTGCGACATTCAGATCCATGTGTACTTTGCAAATCTCTATGTCATACTCCACTTGGAGCTATTCCAAATGGCTGCTCCACTATACGTATCCGGATTGCTACTAAGAGTCATCCAGAATGGTGTTAAAGCTTGCATCGACGTAACTCTTTACGACGAACTCTTTATCACCTCCATAATCGAGAATCATTTCCTTAGTCTTTTAGTTACTAAGGATAATCTTGACCGTTGTCCAGTGATCCACTCCTGGATTACTCTTGTACCCCTTGACGGACTCATGGCAAGGCACACACACATGCGGTACATAGCATGGCATACTATATAGAGCCTATGGCTAAAGCATAAGGGACGACCTTTGTCCTTTCTCTTTCTTCTGCCGTGGTCGAGCTTTGAGTCTTACTCAACTTCACACCTTACAAATCAGGCAAGAACTCTTTCTCTAACTGATCCATTTTGAACTCTTTCAAAATCTTGTCAAGGTATGTACTCAATGAAAGTCTCATCAAGCATCTTGATCTATCTCTATAGATCTTGATGCTCAGCAATTAGGTAGCTTTATCCAGGTCTTCCTTTGAAAAACTCTTTTCAAACAACTGTTTATGCTTTCCAGAAATTCTACATCATTTCCGATCAACAATATGTCATCCACATATGCTTATGAGAAACTCTATAGTGCTCCCACTCACTTTATTGTAAAGACAAGTTTCACATAAACTTTGTATAGACACAAAAAATTTGATCACCTCATCAAATCGTATATTCCAACTCCGAGATGCTTGCTCCAGCCCATAGAAGGATTGCTGGAGCTCGCACACCTTTTAGCATCCTTAGGACTGACAAAACCTTCTCGTTGTATCACATACAACCTTTACTCAAGTAAACTGTTAAGGAAACGATGTTTTGACATCCATTTGCCAGATTTCATAATTGAAAAATGCAGCAATTGCTAACATAATTCCAACAGACTTTAGCATCGCTACGAGTGAGAAAGTCTCATCGCAGTCAACTCCTTGAACTTGTCAGAAACTTCTTTGCGACAAGTCGAGCTTTATAAATGGTGACATTTACCATCAGCGTCTGTCTTCATCTTAAAGGTCCATTCGTACTCGATGGCCTGCCGTCCAACGAGCAAGTCTACCAAAGTCTATACTTGGTTTTCATACATGGATCCTTTCTCGGATTTCATGGCCTCTAACCATTTGTCAGAATCTGGGCCCATCATCGCTTCTCCATAGGTCGTAGGCTCATTGTTGTCCAACAACATGACCTCCGAGACAAGGTTGTCGTACCACTCAGGAGCAGTACGCGTCCTTGTCGACCTACGAGGTTCGATAGTAACTTGATCCGAAGCTTCATGATCATCATCATTAACTTCCTCTTCAATTGATGTAGGCTCCACAGAAACATCTTTCTGCGCTGTGCTACTCTCTGGTTGAACAAAGGTTCAACAACCTCATCAAGTTCTATCTTCCTCCCACCCAATTCTTTTGAGAGAAACTCTTTCTCGAGAAACGACCCATTTTTAGCAACAAACACTTTGCACTTGGATCTGAGATAGAAGGTATACCCAACTGTTCTTAGGGTATTCTATGAAGATGCATTTGTCCGCTTTGGGTACGAGCTCATTAGGTGAAAACCCCAACGCAGCCCCAAACATTAAGAAATGGCAGCTCAAGTTTCTGCCAAACCATATGGTGTCATCTCAATGGATTTAGATGGTGCCCCATTTAAAGTGAATGTAGTTGTCTCTAGTGCATAACCCCAAAATGATAGTGGTAAAATGACAAGAGACATCATAATTCGCACCATATCCAATAGAGCACGACTATGACGGTCGGACACACCATCACACTATGGTGTTCCAGGTGGCGTGAGTTGTGAAACAACTTTAACATTGTCTTAAGTTGTATACCAAACTCGTAACTCAGATATTCACCACCATGATAATATCGTAGATATCTTATCTTCTAGTCACGATGATCTTAAACTTCAATCTGAATTTGCTTGAACTTTTCAAACAGTTCAGACTTGTGTTTCATTAAGTAAATATACACTATTATCTACTCAAATCACCAGTGAAGGTAAGAAAATAAAGATATCCACCGCACGCTACAAGACTCATTGGATTGCATACATCAACATGTATCATTTCCAATAAATCACTTGCCCGCTCCATCAAACTGGAAAACTGGGTCCTTAGTCATCTTGCCCAAGAGGCATGGTCCACATGTCTCAACCGATTCAAATTCGAATAAGTCCAAAGATCCATCAGCATGGAGTTTCTTCATGCGCCTTACACCAATATGACATTTAGCGGCAGTGCCACAAGTATGTGGTACTACCATTATTAACTTTGTATCTTTTGGCATCTATGTTATGAACATGTGTACTACTACGATCAAGATTCAACAAACCATTCATTGGGTGCATGACCATTGAAGGTATTATTCATGTAAACAGAATAACCATTATTCTCTAACTTAAATGAATGATTGTGTTGCAATAAACACGATCTAATCATGTTCATGCTTAACGCAAACACCAAATAACATTTATTTAGGTTTGTCACTAATCCTGAAGGTAGAGAGGGCATGCGATGTTGATCACATCAACCTTGGAAACATTTCCAACACACATCGTCACCTCACACTTAGCTAGTCTCCGTTTATTCCGTAGCTTTTACTTCGAGTTACTAACATTTAGCAACCTAACCGGTATCCAATACCTAGGTGCTACTAGGAGTACTAGCAAGGTACACATCAATAACACGTATATCAAATATACTTCTGTCAACGTTGCCAGCCTTCTTATCTACCAAGTATCTAGGGTTGTTCCGCTTCAGCGACCGCTCACCTCATAATAGAAGCACTTAGTCTCGGGTTTGGGTTCAACTTTGGGTTGCTTCACTGGAGCAGCAACTAACTTGCCATCCATGAAGTTTCCCTCTTTGCCCTTACCCTTCTCGAAACTAGTGGTTTTAATAACCATCAACACTTGATGCTCCTTCTTGATTTCTACCTTCGCAGTGTCAAACATCGCGAACAGCTCAGGGATCATTATTACCATCCCTGGCATTTTATAATTCATCACCAAGTTCTAGTAGCTTAGTGATAGTGACTTGGAGAACTATATCAATCACTATCTTATCTGGAAGATCAACTCCCACTCCATTCAAGCAATTGCAGCACCCAAACAATCTGAGCACATGCTCAACGATTGAGCTATTCTCCTTCATCATGCAGGCAAAGAATCTTGTTGGAGATCTCATATCTCACAACACGGGCACGAGCCTGAGATCCCAATTTCATCTCTTAGAACATCTCATACATTCCGTGACGTTCAAAACGTATTGGAGCCTCAATTCTAAGCCGTAATGCATGATGCACTAAACTATCAAGTACTCATCGGAACGTGCCTATCAGATGTTCACAACATCTACAGACGACACTAGAGGGGGTGGCGCACCGAGCGGTGCATTACGGACATAAGCTGTCACGCCCAAGATGCGGTCCTATCCTTATCCTGGCACGAGGGCCTCGATAGGGATAGAAGCGCATCTCGATGCGTTCGCAAGAATGGATATCATTACAAGTACATGTACAAAAGAGATGAGTATATGGAATTGGCTTACACTCGCCACAAGCTACATCAGAGTCACATCAATACAATACATACTGAAACATCATACAGAAGAGCAGGGTCCGACTACGGACGAAATCAAACGATAAAATGACATCCACCCTTGCTATCCCAGGCTGCCGCCTGGAACCCATCCAAGATTGACAAAGAGGAAGAAGAAGAAGAAGAAGAACTCCAAATCAAACCAAGCAACGCGCTCACGTCAAATCATCGCATTACCTGTACCTACAACTATTGTTGTAGTAATCTATGAGCCATAGGGGACTCAGCAATCTCATTTCCAAGGGTATCAAGACTATTAATGCTTAATGGATGAGGTATGGTTAAGTGGTGAGGCTGCAGCAAGCGACTAATCATTTGAATGAGTGGCTAACTTACGAGTACAGAAAGTAAAGTATGGTGGTCTACGCATAACGGATGTGAACTAGTAATGATCACTAACTCATCCTGAACACCTACTTACGTCAAACATAACCCCATCGTGTTCTCTTTCGGATAAGAACTCATGAAAAGAGACAGTCACGGTTACGCACACAGTTGGCGTATTTTATTTGAGTTTACTTCAAGTTTGCTATGACCGGGTGTTAAACAAAGTATCCAAGTTTGCCACATAACCGTGGGCATGGCTTCTCTAAAAGATTTAACCCTGCAGGGATGCTCCAACTCATCCATCATAAATTAACCACACGAAGCGGGAATAACCTCAACCACAGATCTCCTGATCATCCTAGGAAATTCCAAAGAAAATCCGAAACCTCGAGATAGCCTGAAGAAGATCAGAGTTCCTCACTCAAGATGTTCGAGAAAGGTAAAACAAATCTAGCAAGGCCGCCCGACGTGCCGACAATCCCGATAGGAGCCGCGTATCTCGTTCTTAGGGCACAACCGGATGAGCGATGGTTACCACGCCAAACAACGAGTTTCCCTAGGTAGCGTTAATAAGCAGCTCTGGTTTGGACCAACACTCATGCGAAGCACTGGCCCGGGGGGTTGGTTAAATTATCCACGGGGTCCGGAAAATCCCCTATGCAAGTTCATTAATTATTAGGCAAATGTAGTACCAATTTTGGGCCTAGCCAGAAAAGCTTTATTCTAACCCTAAAATCAAGGGGGTCCCCATAACAACCCCGAGCATGTTAGGAGCACTCTTTTATGGAACATAACACCGGTTCACAAGTAACTAGGACGGCAAGAGCGGAGCAAAACACCGAGCAAAAGGCCAAGCCTTCCACCCTTTACCAAGTATATATGTGCATTAAATTAATTAGCAGCAATATTGTGATATAACAAAACAAAGTCCATGTTGACACATGGAAGCAATTGCACCTGCAGCTAGCAACGCTATAAGAGGGGCTGAGCAAGCAGTAACATAGCCAAACAATGGTTTGCTGGGACATGGAAGGGTTAGAAGCTTTTCATGACAATGTTGGGAGGCTTGACAAACTAGTGGTAGGTAGCGAGACATAATGATAAAAGACAAGACAACTAGCATGGCAATGATAGTAATGGTATCCAGGGAAACGAGTCATCTTGTCTAAGATCCCGCTCGAAAGAAGAACGAGTTCATGAAGAAGACGAGCCAACGTAGTCGAACGAATCCTCACACTCCGAACGCTTTCGGAACTCTATCGAGAAGAAGCAATCCGAAAACAACAATCAACACAAGATACACCACCACATATGCAAAACACGATGCACACAAAAATGATGCATGCCCGGTTTAAATATGCAAGGCTTGACAATTCACAACAATCAAATACTACACATTAAGTGAAGCTCAATATGCAACGAGTTGCATATTGACAAAACTCCACGTTCGAACTATTTAGTTCACTCCGTTAGGTACACGACAATATTAAATATTGTAAAACATGACAAGAGGTGAAGCATAAGTAAACTATGTATCTAGGCATCTTAAATGAGGCTGGAAACAACTTATAGCATTTCCGTAACGACCCCATATGTTAATTTCGACATTGGTCCATATCTGAACTAAACATATTTTATATTTGTTAAACATCAGAATAAATCATACCATGTTATTCTATATGTCATTCTAGTCGATTTACATATATAGAACATCTCAAACGGAGCTACGGTCTAAAAGATATGAGCAACACAAGATGCCCATGCCATGAATGCAAATGCATGGGAAAAACCACCACAAACATTTCAAATCATGAATGCAACAAGTTATTATTAGACTACATGAGATTCTAAGAAAGTTTCATATATCGAATGTCCAAAACGGAGCTACGGTTCAACCACAATCAACAAAACAAGTTTTAGTTGAAATCTGCCAAAAACAGCAGCATGGCATTTTGCACATATGAAAACAACAAGCTACAAGATTCTAAAATGCACAAACTAAGTATGGGGCAATATCATACAACACATACTCCATTTCATCTGGACAAATCATATGCAAAACATGCATGGATCACTTGGTAGGAAGCTCACAAGAAGGCTACTTGAAAACAGTTTCAGACTTTGTGAAAATAGCAGTTTTTGACAGTGCAGTTTTATCACAAAGGCATATTGACAGCAGTAAAACTATATGCTTCAAATCATATTATGTCATGAAACTTAACAGCATACTAAAGGACAATAACAACAACAAATAACTCCATTACACCTACCACTAAAGAGTTCTAGATCACTAGCAATCACATGGCAAGACAGCAACAAAATATAGCAGATTCCAGACTTAGAAATATTTTGGACCCTCAAAACAACATAATTTTATAGCAAGTTGATAACAACAAAACAACACCTAAACATGCGTTGCTATGACAAGCAAAATGTCCATGGGCTAGGACACATATCCAAGAGCAACTTTCATGTTGAAACTTAATTCACATCATGCCCGGGTTAAATCCTACGAAAATAACAAAAGGGCATCACGGCATAAATGACGTGCACACAAAATGCTCAAATGACAAAACTAAATGCATAGATAATTCCCATGGATTTTTCTACCCCGAAAACATATATAATAAGCTTAGGTTCAAGTGGAAAATTAATCACAATTAATTATGCGAGAATATGGCCTAATCACCTTAAAGCAAATCATTAATGCAAATTAAATATAACATCATGACAACAATTTTATCATGCATGAAAATGGGGTGCAAATGAGATGAACATTTTTAATATGTGATTTTTTAATTTTGATGCACGGTTAAATAATTATGCAAAAATGCAACAATATGGCATATATGCAAAATGACAGGAGATGACATGTTAATTATTTTAGGCATGAGTGAAAGTGACATATTATTAATCTACATATTATTCTAAGCATATTTCATGTTAAAATTATTTTAAAGCGACTTATGGATAAGATAGGGCATTTTAAAACATGCAATGGATCTATACGGAAGAAAAAGGAAAATAAATCACAAAAGGGGGGGCTGGGCTCACCCATGGGCTAGGCCAATTCGGCAGGCAGGGGAGGCTAGCTGGGCATGGGATCTGGCTGGAGGGAATGGGCCGGCCCACCTGCGAGGTCAACGCGAGCGCAGGCTGGGGCGCTCGTCCTGCCGCTCGTGCTCGAGCGGCAACCGGCGGCGGCGGCGAGGCAGGGCGCCGGCGGGTTGGCCATGGTGAGGGCCGGCGCGGAGGCGACCGGATCCGGGCCGTTCCCGGCAACGGTGGCATAGTGCGGCGGCGACGGAGCTCTGGCAGCGGCTGCGAGCTTCTTGCGGGAGAGAGAAGGAGCAGGGAGTGAGAGGAGGAAGAAGGAGAAAGGAGGAAAGGAGGAGAGGGCGGCGGCGGTCCGGCGACCGGCCGGCGAGGCGGCGGCGCTCCGGCGAGCTGGCTGGCCACAGGGACGGGAGGAGATGCGCCATGGAGGAGCTCGGGCACCATGGGAGCTCGGGGCAAGCTCCGGGAGAGCTCGGGGACGAGCCGATTCGGGCCCAGATGGGCTCGAACGGGCCCAGATGGGCTCGAACGGGCCCAGATGGGCTCGGGCGGGCTGGAGGCTGGAGGAGGGAGAAGGTGGGGGTTGCTAGGGTTTGCATGCGGAACGAGGTGGAGCTAGGGGCTATAAATAGGAAATGGGGGCTAGGGTTATCTAACATTGTCCGTTTCCGGATTATCGGGTTTCGACTCGACGGACCGGAAGCGGAGAGGGGGGTACGGATAGGCTGTGTAGAGGGGCGAGGGGGAGATGAGAGGGAAGTGCGACCCGTTACACGTAGGTTGAAAACACTGAGAAACGTCTGACGATAACCGATGACCGCACTGCTACGGACGACTGACGGGGTATCTAACGAACTCGGATCGCGACGAAATTCAAGGGGCGGTCTACCTACAATAGAACAAGACCGCATGACAAGTTTCAACTCGATCCGCGAATACTTTTGCACGCACTTAAAAACAGTTTTATTAAACGATGCCGCGGGCGCGTGCGTGTGGTTGGTCTCAAATGGGCAACGGCAAGAACGGAGAGAACCGGCAACTACGAACAGATGCAAGTTTTCGAAAACGGGTGACGATGATATGCATATGATGCGAATGATGATATGATGAATGTGACAACCAGACGAACACATGGTGAGAACAGAAATAAAAGGGGAATCTTCTAGAATCTTCTGGAATGTCGGTCTCGGGCTGTTACAACTCTCCTCCACTACACGAGGATCTCGTCCCGAGATCTATAATGAAAAGGGGAAGAGAAAGAGCAAGAGGTAAAACTTAGTTGCTTTTTGACAAACGAGTGAAACCAATGAACCATGAAGGTTGGAAAGAGATGAAGAATGACAGGAGGAACAAGCAATAATTCACAAGAAATTTTGGCAGCACTTCGGTAGGATAGAGAGGAAAAATTAGATATGATGGAAAGAAATTGAGAGACAGGCACCAAACTTCGGTTTTATTAGAATCAAAACTTCATAAGATGGAAGGATCATGAAAGATTTCACAGCCTCCGGTAAAAGAATAAGCGAAGAAGGACGTGATCTTGAAACAACAAGATGATGGATTGAAGAGAGCAACATCACAAGGCCTCTGGAACAAAAAAATAGAAGCTAGATCTTTGGACAGAAGAGAACTGAGAAGAAATGACAACTTCCAGCACAAATGGATTGATAAGCATGGATGAACGAAGTTGATGGAGAGTCAACAGTGAAAAGAATAGGTTGTTATGGGCTTATGGAAAACATCTCAAAATTATGAGGTGAC
The DNA here is from genome assembly GCA_022496015.1 of Hordeum marinum. Lineage (NCBI taxonomy): Eukaryota > Viridiplantae > Streptophyta > Magnoliopsida > Poales > Poaceae > Hordeum > Hordeum marinum. The sequence continues at coordinate 519,237,966 of CM039673.1, forward strand.
AACCTATCACAACAGAAACAATTGATTGATTGAGAGCAACAAGATATGCAAAGCTTCTTTCACCAAGAGGAGGAGGAGAAAACTTGGAATATTTACAACACCATGCGAGCAACAATCCTTAGGAAATGCTTAAGGTGAAATCCAACCCAAGATAACTCCGAGAAAAGAAGATGGGTTTACTTATCTTATTCTTGACAATATATCCTTCGAGACTCCTCATAATCAAGAATTTAATAACACCATCTCAAAAGACAAGGAGAAGGAATTGAACTTAGAAATCCAAGAAAAGAACACTTGAGCACCTCCCCCAAGAATCTTGAAGAACACTTAAAAAACGAAAGAATCTTGATGAACCACCATGAAGAACCTCCGGAAGAACTCTGAAATGAAAGGATGATAGATAGAATTGAAGGTTGAAAAAGAACAAGATTGGGGCCTTGCTATGAATTAGATGAAGCTTAGCAACAAGATACCTGAGAAAAACTAGGAACTCCGGAAAGAAAAGATGAGAACACTTGAAATCGAGAATTGATATCATGAACAACTCCGGAAGAAAGATTGAAATCACTTGGATGAACAAGAATAAGAATTATGATATGACTATCCTTCATCAAGTTAAATTGATGACAAGCAACGGATTTCACACACCACTTATTCTTTTGGAAAAGAATGAAGAGAGAGATAGACCACAATCTTGAAGATGACTTGCACGAGAACACTGGTAAGAATTCAAAACGAAAGAGGATAATGCAAATGGATGAAATAACATGAGAACGAAGAGAGCATGACCCACCTAATAGAAAACTTCACAAGGCACCGGAAAGAATTAGAAACTAAAGAGGACACATGAGAATGAAGAGATCAAGATTTGCCTAATAGAAACTGAACAAGGCACCGGAATAATTGAGATACGAACGAAGGGACAACAATTGAGAAGAATTTGAGAACGAAAGTTGAAAGCTGAGAACGAAGAAATCTTCTGAAATGATGGCCTTCGGAGGATCAATAAATGAAAACAAATCTGAATGCACCAGATAGATATGGGAGGAATTCTCATGACTGGACACAACTTGAGATGAAAGCAACAAACTGAAACCATGAATCTTTAGGATAAGGATAAAGATTAAGAGAACTCTTCTTCGATCTTGAGCAGAGAATGATGACGAGAAACAACACCATGAATTACTGAAAAACTCTGGAATAATGAATAAGGAAAGGTTGAGCCAACAATGAAAATGATTTAGAAGCGATCTCGAAGAAGGCATATGACTGATGAAATTCATTCTTACGTCATATTTGAAGAAAACTTGAGGACATCTCCGGAAAGATTAGAAGAGTCAGGTAGGATCCTGGGAAGAAAAGCCTGTGGGTTATGGGCCCACTCAAAATAAATCACCGTTGAAACAATTGATTTAAAGAGAGATTGCACCGGAAAAATTAATAACTTGATGATATGAGACCCTTGAAATAATTTGAAAGGATAAAAATCAAAATAAATGTCTTCTGAGATATCTTCAACACTCCGGATAGAAAAGAGAGATGACTAGACAAGAGATACTTGGAAAAGAATTCCAACATGGAAACAATTAATGAATGAAAAGGATATGATGAACACCACGAACTTGAATTGAATCCACCGGAAAAGAAAAGAAAGATGAATACTACTAAATGATAACTTGAGCACTGAGCATCTTCATAAGAATCACCGGAGAAGAATAACAATGAGAACAAGGAATATGAGGATAGATCTTGAAATTGAAACTCCTGAGAATATTCACAAAGAATCACCGGAAACAAGATCGAAGAAAAGATAGCGGAAGCATTACATGAATAGAAAGACACTTGAATGAGAATTTAATCACTGAATAAAAACAAGGCGGGAGGGCGGGAAAACAAAGAAAACTTGGAACAGATGAGACAACTCCGGGAAAGAATAAGAGGATTGATCTTGCAATATAGAAGAGGATAGAATTATCTTGAAGAGAAGCACACCGATAGAAAAAGAATTGATATGATAACTTGATTGGGCAAACGAATTAGCATTCCCACAGAAATATGAGAACATTACTTACAAAGATATGAAATCACCACTTGACATCCAAGCAACTCGAATTCAAAACAAAACGAAGGATGAGGCTTACGAAACAAGCCGGAACAAATACATACCCACTATGCACTTGTTGGAAAGATAATACTAGGTAACTACTTGAATTCCCACCTAAGAACTTCCAAAAACTTTCTTGTTTATGCGATTCGGGTTGCGGAATCAGGAACCTGCCCTAGGTAATCAGCTGCAACTGCATCCGCAACCTTCCACAGCATAATTCAAGAAACTCCGCAAACTCATCTAATCTCGAATCCTGGAACTCACAACGATACTAAACCATGGTGGTACCCCGGACGCCTCCCCAGTACTGGGTGACTCCGATCTTATCTCACCATGATAAGTATTGAAGCAATTCCGAAAACCCTCCGTCCTGAGATACTAAGAGAACTGAATGATAACGATGTGCCAAGAATCCCTCGGAGCTCAACTCCCCAGAAGAAATCAAGTCAGACAGGAGGCACCAAGACAGAACTCCGTCACATCGGCATCATATAGTTTCCAAAATACCCGCGTGATCCTAAATTTTTTTTTTGAGCGAGAAGAGGAGTAGAATCAAAATTCCTAAGTCGAATACCTCACCAGAGCATAGAAGAGGAGTAAAAAGAAACCTACCCTCTGATATAACTAGACTCAAAACAGTTTTATTCTAGACTCGACTCGGCCAAGTTCGATCAATCAAGGGGGCTCCTAGGTCGGTACAGGCTCTGATACCAACTTGTCACACCCAAGATACGGTCCTATCCTTTTTCTGGCACGAGGGCCTCGACAGGGATAGAAGTGCATCTCGATGCGTTCGCAAGAATGGATATCATTACAAGTACATGTATAGAAGAGATGAGTATATGGAATTGGCTTACACTCGCCACAAGCTACATCAGAGTCACATCAATACAATACATACTGAAACATCATACAGAAGAGCAGGGTCCGACTACAGACGAAATCAAATGATAAAATGACATCCACCCTTGCTATCCCAGGCTGCCGCCTGGAACCCATCCAAGATTGACGAAGAGGAAGAAGAAGAAGAAGAAGAACTCCAAATCAAATCAAGCAATGCGCTCACGTCAAATCATCGCATTAGCTGTACCTGCAACTGTTGCTGTAGTAATCTGTGATCCACAGGGGACTCAACAATCTCATTTCCAAGGGTATCAAGACTATTAAAGCTTAATGGGTGAGGTATGGTTAAGTGGTGAGGCTGCAGCAAGCGACTAAGCATATGAATGAGTGGCTAACTTACGAGTACAGAAAGTAAAGTATGGTGGTCTACGCATAACGGACGTGAACTAGTAATGATCACTAACTGATCCTAAAAACCTACTTACGTCAAACATAACCCCACCGTGCTCTCTTTCGGATAAGAACTCACGAAAAGAGACAGTCACGGTTACGCACACAGTTGGCATATTTTATTTGAGTTTACTTCAAGTTTGCTATGACTGGGTGTTAAACAAAGTATCCAAGTTTGCCACATAACCGCGGGCACGGCTTCTCAAAAATATTTAACCCTGCAGGGATGCTCCAACTCATCCATCATAAATTAACCACACGCAGCGGGAATAATCTCAACCACGGATCTCGTGATCATCCTAGGCAATTCCAAACGAAATCCGACACCTCGAGATAGCCCGAAGAAGATCAGAGTTCCTCACTCAAGACGTTCTAGAAAGGTAAAAAAAATCCAGCAAGGCCGCCCGACGTGCCGACAATCTCGATAGGAGCCGTGTATCTCGTTCTCAAGGCACAACTGGATGAGCGATGGATACCACGCCAAACACCGAGTTGCCCCGAGTAGCGTTAATAAGCTGCTCTGGTTTGGACCAACACTCATGCGGAGCACTGGCCCGGGGGGTTGGTTAAATTATCCACGGGGTCCGGAAAATCCCCTATGCAAGTTCATTAATTATTAGCCAAATGTAGTACCAATGTTGGGCCTTGCCAGACAAGCTTTATGCTAACCCGAAAATCAAGGGGTCCCCATAACAACCCCAAGCATGTTAGGAGCGCTCTTTTATGGAACATAACACCGATTCACAAGTAACTAGGACGGCAAGAGCGGAACAAAACACCAAGCAAAAGGCCAAGCCTTCCACCCTTTACCAAGTATATATGTGCATTAAATTAATTAGAAGCAATATTGTGATATAACAAAAGAAAGTCCATGTTAACACATGGAAGCAATTGCACCTGTAGCTAGCAACGCTATAAGAGGGGCTGAGCAAGCGGTAACATAGCCAAACAATGGTTTGCTGGGACATGGAAGGGTTAGAGGCTTTTCATGGCAATGTTGGGAGGCTTGAAAAACAAGTGGTAGGTAGCGAGACATAACGATAAAAGACGAGACAACTATCATGTCAATGATAGTAATGGTATCCAGGGAAACGAGTCATCTTGCCTGTGATCCCGCTCGGAAGAAGAACGAGTTCATGAAGAATACGAGTCAACGTAGTCAAACGAATTCACACACTCCGAACTCTTTCGGAACTCTATCGAGAAGAAGCAATCCGAAAACAACAATCAACACAAGACACACCACCACATATGCAAAACACGATGCACACAAATATGATGCATGCGCGGTTTAAATATGCAAGGCATGACAATTCACAACAATCAAATACTACACATTAAGTGAAGCTCAATATGCAACGAGTTGCATATTGACGAAACTCCACGTTCGAATTATTTAGTTCACTTCCGTTAGGTACACGACAATATTAAATGTTGTAAAACATGGCAAGAGGTGAAGCATAAGTAAACTATGTATCTAGGCATCTTAAATGATGCCAGAAACAACTTATAGCATTTCCGTAACGACCCCATATGTTAATTTCGACATTGGTCCAGATCTGAACTAAACATATTTTATATTTGTTAAACATCAGAATAAAGCATAACAGGTTATTCGACATGTCATTCTAGTCAATTTACATATATAGAACATCTCAAACGGAGCTACGGTCTAAAAGATATGAGCAACACAAGATGCGCATGCCATGAATGCAAATGCATGGGAAAAACCACCACAAACATTTCAAATCATGAATGCAACAAGTTATTATGAAACTACATGATATTCTAAGCAATTTTCATATATGGAATGTCCAAAACAGAGCTACGGTTCAACCACAATCAACAAAACAAGTTTTAGTTGAAATCTGCCAAAAACAGCAACATGGCATTTTGCACATATGAAAACAACAAGCTACAATATTCTAAAATGCACAAACTATGTATGGGGCAATAGCGTACAACACATACTCCATTTCATCTTCACAAATCATATGCAAAACATGCATGGATCACTTGGTAGGAAGCTCACAAGAAGGCTACTTGAAAACAGTTTCAGACTTTGTGAAAATAGCAATTTTTGACAGTGTAGTTTTATCACGAAGGCATATTGACAGAAGTAAAACTATATGCTTCAAATCATATTATGTCATGAAACTTAATAGCATACTAAAGGACAATAACAACAACAAATAACTCCATTACACCTACCACTAAAGAGTTCTAGATCACTAGCAATCACATGGCAAGACAGCAACAAAATATAACAGATTCCAGACAGAAATATTTTGGACCCTCAAAACAACAGAATTTTATAGCAAGTTGACAACAACAAAATAACACCTAAATATGCGTTTCTATGACAAGCAAAATGTCCATGGGCTAGGACACATATCCAAGAGCAACTTTCATGTTGAAACTTAATTCACATCATGTCTGGATTAAATCCTACGAAAATGACAAAAGGGCATCACGGCATAAATGACGTGCACACCAAATGCTCAAATGACAAAACTAAATGCACAGATAATTCCCATGGATTTTTCTACCCCGAAAACATATATAATAAGCTTAGGTTCAAGTGGAAAATTAATCACAATTAATTATGCGAGAATATCGCCTAATCACCTTAAAGCAAATCATTAATGCAAATTAAATGCAACATCATGACAAGAATTTTATCATGCATGAAAATGCGGTGCAAATGAGATGAACATTTTTAATATGTGATTTTTTTAATTTTGATGCACGGTTAAATAATTATGAAAAAATGCAACAATATGACATATATGCAAAATGACAGGTGATGACATGTTAATTATTTTAGGCATGGGTGAAAGTGACATATTATTAATCTACATATTATTCTAAGCATATTTCATCTTAAAATTATTTTAAAATGACTTACGGATAAGATAGGGCATTTTAAAACATGCAATGGTTCTATGCGGAAAAAAAGGGAAATAAATCACAAAAGGGGGGGTTGGGCTCACCCATGGGCTAGGCCCAATTCGGCAGGCAGGGGAGGCTGGCTGGGCCTGGGATCTAGCTGGAGGGAATGGGCCGGCCCACCTGCAAGGTCAACGCGGGCGCAGGCTGGGGCGCTCGTCCTGCCGCTCGTGCCCGAGCGACAACCGGCGACGGCGGCGAGGCAGGGCGCCGGCGGGCTGGCCACAACGAGGGACGGTGCGGAGGCAACCGGATCCGGGCCATTCCCGGCAACGGCGGTGTAGTGCGGCGGCGAGGGAGCTCCGGCGGCGGCTGCGAGCTTCCTGTGGGAGAGAGAAGGAGCAGGGAGTGAGAGGAGGAAGAAGGAGAAAGGAGGAAAGGAGGAGAGGGCGGCGGTGGTCCGGCGACCAGCTGGCGAGGCGGCGGGGCTCCGGCGAGCTGGCTGGCCACAGGGACGGGAGGAGATGCGCCATGGAGGAGCTCGGGCACCATGGGAGCTCGGGGCAAGCTCCGGGAGAGCTCGGGGACGAGCCGATTCGGGCCCGGATGGGCTCGGGCGGGCTGGAGGCTGGAGGAGGGAGAAGGTGGGATTGCTAGGGTTTGCACGCGGAACGAGGTGGAGCTAGGGGCTATAAATAGGAAATGGGGCTAGGGTTATCTGACGTTGTCCGTTTCCGGACTGTCGGGTGTCGACTCGACGGACCGGAAGCGGAGAGGGGGTTACGGATAGGCTATGCAGAGGGCTAGGGGGAGATGAGAGGGAAGTGCGACCCGTGACACAAAGGTTGAAAACACCGAGAAACGTCCGACGATAACCGATGACCGCAATGCTACGGACGACCGACGGGGTATCTAACAAACTCGGATCAAGACGAAATTCAACGGGTGGTCTACCTACAATAGAATAAGACCGCACGACAAGTTTCAACTCGATCCGAGAATACTTTTGGACGCACTTAAAAACGGTTTTATTAAACGATGTCGCGGGCGTGTGCGTGTGGTTGGTCTCAAAACGGGCAACGGCAAGAACGGAGAGAACCGGCAACTACTAACGGATCCAAGTTTTCGAAAATGGGTGACGATGATATGCAGATGATGCGAATGATGAGATGATGAATGCGACAACCAGACGAACACATGTCGAGAAGGGAAATAAAAGGGGAATCTTCTGGAATCTTCTAGAATGTCGGTCTTGGGCTGTTACATAAGCCTTCTGTGCAGCAATGAGGACAATCCTCAGATCACGGCCCCAGTCTGCAATATTGCTACCAACATCTTCCAACACTATTTCTCTAGGAACATATAAAAAATTCAAGGAAGCTACAGCGTGAGCTACAACATAATTTGCAAAGACACTACTGACTATGTTCATGTTAATGAGTTCAATTAATCATATTACTTAAGAAATCCTACTCAAATTGACATCCCTCTGGTCATTCGAGTGATACATGATCCAAATTCACCAACTCAAGTCGGATCATCACGTGAGTTGAGGTGGTTTCAATGGTGAACATCATCATGTTGATCATGTCTACTATATGACTCATGTTCGACCTTTCGGTCTCTTGTGTTCCGAGGCCATGTCTGTACATGCTAGGCTCGTCAAGTTTAACCCAAGTGTTCCGCATGTGCAACACTGGCTTGCACCCGTTGTATGTGAACGTAGAGTCTATCACACCCGATCATCACGTGGTGTCTTAACACAACGAACTTTCACAACGGTGCACACTCGGGGAGAACACAATTTATCTTGAAATTTAAGTGAGGGATCACCTTATAATGCTACCGTCGTCCTAAGCAAAACAAGGTGCAAAAAAGGATTAACATCACATGCAAATCATAAGTGACTTCATATGGCCATGAACTTGTGATTTTGATCTCCATCTTGAAAGCACCGGCATGATCTCCATCGTCACCGGCATAACACCATGATCTCCATCATTGTGTCTCCATCAAGGTTGTCGCGCCCACCATGCTCATACTACTATTGCTAGCGTTTAGCGATAAAGTAAAGCATTACATAGCGCTTAATGATTGACACGTAGGTCATACAGCAATTAAAGACAACCCTATGGCTCCTGCCGATTGCCGTACTCATCGACATGCAAGTCATGATATTTTATAAAAAAACATGATCATCTCGTACATCACATATATCTCATCATGTAATTGGCCATATCACATCACAACATACCTTGCAAAAACAAGTTAGACGTCCTCTAATTGTTGTTGCAAGTTTTACGTGGCTGCTATGGGTATCTAGCAAGAACAATTCTCACCTACGCAAAACCACAACGGTGATACATAAATTTCTTTTCAACCTTCTCAAGGACCGCCTTTGTCGAATCCGATCCAACTAAAGTAGGAGAAACAGACACCCGCCAGCCATCTTTGTGCAACGAGGTTACACATCAGTCGATTGAACCGGTCTCTCGTAAGCGTACGAGTAAGGTTGGTCCGGGCCGCTTCATCCCACAATACCGTTGAACCAAAACACGACCAAGGGAGGAAGCAATCTAAGCATCAACGCCCACAAACTCTTTGTGTTCTACTCGAGATCTCATCTACACATAGACCTAGATCATGATGCCACTGTTGGGGAACGTTGCATGGGAAACAAAAAAATTCCTACGCACACGCAACATCTATCCATGGTGATGAGCATCTATGAGAGGGGGAGTGGATCTACATACCCTTTTAGATTGCTAAGCGGGAAGCGTTAAGAAATGCAGTTGATGTAGTTGGACGTCTTCGCGATCCAAATCGTCGAGCGTCCCGCGATCCCATCATGATCCGTCCCGCGATCCAATCATGATCCGTCCCACAATCTCATCATGATCCGTCCCGCGATCCAATCACGAATCGTCTCGTGATCTTGATCACGGTCCTTCCGATCTAGCGTCGAACGGACGGCACCTCCACGTTCAGCACACGTACAGCTCGATGACGATCTCCGACTTCTTGATCCAGCAAGAGGGAGCGGAGAGGTAGATGAGTTCCCCGGTAGCGCGACGGCGTTGCGGCGATGGTGGTGGAGGAATTCCAGCAGGGTTTCGCCTAAGCACCGCTGAAACCGATCTAGAGGAGAAACTACGAACTAGAGGGGAGGCAGCACGTGGCTTAGGGTTTCTTGATGTGTCCCAAGTGCTAGCCTCGCCCCTTTATTTATATGCTGAGCCCTGGGTCAGAACTTGGAGAAAAATCCTCCTCAAGGTCGGTTTGCCCGCAAGGCAAGAGTCCTCCTCGGACTCCAGGACCAGACGCCAAGGTCCTCGGCATCTGGCCCCAGACGCCAGGGCCCCTGGTGTCTGGCCCCTGGCCTCCGCAAAATAGCTTCTGCACCTTCCTAAAGCCTCATGGGCTTTACCCCTTGGCCCAAATAAAGTGTTCTTGTACCCCGAACATTTTGGGAAACATCCGAATCTATTTCCGATGAATTCCGGAACCCTTCGGAGACCAAACACTATTATCCCATATATTAATCTTTACCTCCGGACCATTCCGGAGCTCCTCATGACGTCCGAGATCTCATACAGGACTACGAACAACCTTCGGTCACCATCATACATAACTCTATACTATCGAAACGTCACCGAACCTTAAGTGTGCAGACCCTGCGGGTTCGAGAACTATGTAGACATGACTGAGACACCTCTACAGTCAATAACCAATAGCGGGACCTGGATGCCCATATTGGTTCCTACATATTCTACGAAGATATTTATCGGTCGAACCTGTTTGTCAAAGATTCAGTTAATCACGTATGTTGTTCCCTTTGTTCTTCGGTATGTTACTTGCCCGAGATTCGATCGTCGATATCTCTATACCTAGTTCAATCTCGTTACCGGCAAGTCTCTTTACTCGTTCCGTAATACAAGACCCCGTGACTAACACTTACTCACATTGCTTGCAAGGCTTATTGTGATGTTGTATTACCGAGTGGGCCCTGAGATACCTCTTCGTCACACGGAGCAACAATCCCAGTCTTGATCCATGCCAACCCAACAGACACCCTCGAAGATACCTGTAGAGCACCTTTATAGTCACCCAGTTATGTTGCAACGTTTGATACACACAAGGTACTCCTCCGGTGTCAGTGAGTTGCATGATCTCATGGTCATAGGAACATATACTTGACATGCAGAAAATAGTAGCAATAAACTGACACGATCATATGCTACGTTTGTAGTTTGGGTCTTGTCCATCACATCATTCTCCTAATGATGTGATCCCGTTATCAAATGACATCTCATGTCCATAACTAGGGAACCATGGCCATCTTTGATCAACGAGCTAGTCTATTAGAGGCATACTAGGGACATGGTGTTGTCTATGTATCCACACATGGATCTGAGTTTTCGATCAATACAATTATAGCATGGATGATAAAAGATTATCATGAACAAGGAAATATGATAATAACCAATTTATTATTGCCTCTAGGGCATATTTCCAACAAAGTCATTATCATTTGGTGGCTTCTCGCGGAATCTGTCGGTGAGACCTGTAAAACCTTACTTTCTCTTCCTGCTGAACCAGAGGATGGTTGTGCTCTTGTGTAAACCATGTGACGGTCCATTTGTTTTCTCGGAGTACAGCAATCATGTGTGCCTTGCAATCATAACGTTGCAACCTGTTCCTTTTTCGTGTGTCACTCATGTTCATCCAAAGGCCAGGGCGTCTACTAGCATTGCTGCAATATGTTGCAATACTCTCTGTAGTGCTTCAGAATCACTCTGGTCACCACCTTTTCGTGCATGGACACATGAGGAAGTCCTACCTATTAACTTTTGCAGTCCTCTTGCCTGGCTGTTCTTCGAAGCACATGTTCTGATTCCAAATCCATGGCTGAAAGTATACTTGTCGTAGTAATCTCTTGCATTGTCAACTGTATCAAAGTCATGCCCACATATGGAACAAACGGCTGTGATGATATTGCATCATCATCTACATCCTCATTGTCCTGTTGCACATCAGAAGCATTAACCACCCCTTCCACAACCACTACATTTCTAGCAGAAATTTGCTCCCTGATGTAGCTCTCATCATCATCAACTCCAACTCCAGCAACCTATATATTGTTTCAATGTTTCACGGGACGAAGTACGAAATTATCAGCAAAATTGAGGTACAATGTAGTACTGCTTCTAACATAAAATATGCACCTCACAATACTGAATAAAAAGCTTATACACCTGCTACCACAATTATGGCAAAAGCTTATCATGTTTTTTATAGTACAAATTAGCTTTTACTAGTAAATGCAATATTTGCTAGGAGCAATTCAGTAAATGGCCATCATTACTAGTGTTTGTAACATGGCCATCAGGCCTAATTCAGGACATTGCAACATCCTCTTATGCCTAACTTTTCTAGTACAGAAACAGAGTAAATTCATACTGAATTTTTGATACATTGATCAAAGGGACAAAAAACCATATTTGCTCTGCTTCTATTTTGAATGATCATTTTTTGGTCATTTTGTTTATAAGCTTTCCTAGATGTTGCAACATTTTGTTTGTTCAACTTTTTCAGTACAGAAAATTGTCCAAGGTGATCAGATGTCATTAGCAAGCAACATAGTCAGTACATTCATTTGTAGTTTCAGTTAAACAGAGGTTCAGTGAAACAGAGGACACTAAATTGCTGCATGTATTGCTCAAATTGCTGATGCATTGCTCAAACAGAGGACACTAGTTGGTGACGCATTGCTCAAATTGTTGCATGTATGATCACAGGACACTAAATCATGAAGAATGCACTGACATCAACAGAGGAGCTAGCTCAAATTGCTGTATTCTTCAGTGAAGCTAGGTTTTGATTGCAACTTACCCAAGTATGCGAGGAGCTAGCTCGGGAGCCATCAGCTGAGAAAACAAGAGTATTGCGGAGCTCCGCTACAGCACCAGACCGGTTGTTGCGCTCGCCAGCCATTATTGGTGGCGATCGGGCCTGCCTGTTGCTGGATGGAGCACTGGAGCTTCGATCCATGGCGGCCGACAGCATGGAGCGCACGATGTGGTGGCTTGCCATTGCGTCGAGGGGAGGTGGTCGGCTTGCTGCAGACGGCGTTGGAGCTCCAGCACGGCGTCCAACAGATGCCCGGTGTGGTGGCTGTTGCCGGGAGGAGGTGGAGGAGGCGAGGGAGCTGGCGCCCGGGAGGTGCTGCCGCCGGGGGAGATGCTGTCGTCGGGGATCTCGCCTCGCCTCGCACGGGGAGATCGCCTCCCGCCTCGAGTGGGGATTTTGCTTCCACCTTTGTTTCCGTTGGAAGCTCGCAACAACACGTGTTATGGGCGCCTGTTGGCTGGACACGTGTCCGCTATTGAGCACCGACGCTAACAGTTGATACGACGGCTGTGTGATCGCTAATAACAGCCGCCTGCCGCGTAGCAGCCGCCATAAATAAATCATCCTATTAGGTAGGGTAATCATTTTGGAAGCTAATCATTTTTCGTCAAACAAGGGGCTAGTACTAGTTAAAGACGTGCACCATTTCAATCGTGTACCTGATCAAGTTTTTTTTATTGAACTCTGTGTACCTGATCAAGTTAATCATGCATGAATGTCGTTCAACCACAACAGATTCAGTCGTGGTAGTTTACATGAAAAGAACAACAGAAATTTCCCATGTATGTCAACCACCAATTGATCTAACTAGTATAAAACAAATCAACAATGAGGAAAGTAAGTTCCTCAATTATCTGCGGCGTATATTTTCTGTGTTCCGTTCAATGTCTTAAGAAAATATCTCCTTCCCCACAAAAAAGGAAAAAGGAAAAAAGAAAAAAATCTCCTTCACAAGAGATAAGCTGTTCTTAGAAATGGTTGTATCCTCTGCCATTTTTTCACTGCCTTGGCAAAGATCCATATTTCTCGTAGAGATGAATTGTTCTATCGGTGTATCTAAATAATGATTTTTTTATGGAATAATTCTCGACTCCACCTCCATATATAGCACTCGGCGTTTCCGAAGAAACAAGTAATCTATTTATATTTGGTCAGATTCCACATCAAAAAGAAAAAAATGGATTACTGTCTGAACGGAACAAAATCGTCAATCAGCACACAAAGCATACAGTATATTGTTCTACACGACGATGAGCTAACTAGCTCGTACGTGTCAAACTAATCGTTTTGCGAGTATATTATGGAGACTAAGCTCGATATGATTTACTGCTTGAATGCATGCATCAAGGCAAATTCTGTCCTAAATCAAGAAGAAGACTTGTTTCTATTTCATGGGTACACTACACACTAGACTAGAGTACTGCACTGCACCATGCACCACAACTGAAGTTGACAAGTAAGATTAACAAATTGGCTTCACTTCTGTCTCTTTTTCCCTGTCTTCGCTGGCACAATAGATGCAAAGACCTTTCGTCCACTTTTGCGGCACGCACGTACTCCTGCCTCTTTACGTAAAGTCCTTGGATAATATTAACAGATGGTTGGAAAAGCATCTGCTGGCTACCGCTGGTGGAAACCAGTCATGTGTCCTTGGGTGGATTTATGCATTCAGAGTACATTTCATTTGTTTCATCTGCAAATCTGCAGAGGCAATTTTAAGCTGAATCGCTGGCTTCATTGGAGAGAACAACATGTGCCATGTGACAAGAGAACAAAATCGGGAGTAGAAAAGATCCTGCAGACAAGAGGCACGAAGCTCAAGTGACAAGTATGTCTGCATACTGATGCTTATACTCAGGTTCTGTCTGCAAGGTGGCACAACACGTAAATCATGAAAATTCCAGCCTGATTACCTTGCATGATAAGTTGCCCAATGGCCAATGTTACCAACTCTTGGCGAAACCAAAAGAAGATACGCAGAAAACTGTGTACGGGTAAAACCAAAAGAAACGCTGCGTTCGGAATTTCAGCAGCTTTCGACATCGTCACTTGGTCGAGGACACTGCTTAGCACAAATATGTTCATAACTGAGGGGAGCCTACTTAGAGTACTAGACAGTTGGTTAGGATGCAAACTGAAGAGAGTTAGTAGAGAAAAGTGAGGCATCAGAGTCATCATTCAGGCTTGGAACAACCCTCCGGGCAGCAGCCAAGGATGATTTGATGAAGCTGCTAAACAAGGAGGAAAATGAAGGCTTGTTTAGCCTGCTTCTTTCTCTTCTATTCAACCTAATTTGTTGGCAGAAACTGGGTACCACTAAGCTACATATGTCCATCCTGAAAAGGTGAAGTTTGAGGAGGTTCTTTTTTCTTTGGCTGTCCCCTTGAAGCTTTCAACGAAATGGATCATGGCTTCAGCTATTACTAACCCCTACTTTGTCTATGAAAACTTATACTAACAGTTAACTTTAGTTCTTTTTTGCGGGGTAAAGGATTGTATTGATTAAATAATTGTCACATTACAATCCCGTAGGATGCGATCTAAAATTTCATCAGGCCCTGGTCCTACCCAAACTACTGTTCGTTCCTCCAGACGACCAAAACGAGCAAGCAGATCGCTCGCTTGGTTCCTTTCTCGGGAAATTTTGTTCACAACGAAACGCGTCCCTTGCTTCATAAGATGCTTCACATGCTCAACTAGATGACCCAGCTGCGAGCTATCTTGAGATGGGTCATTAATCATCTTAGCGACCTCCATGAAATCTGTTTCCACATGGACATCCTGCTGACTCCATTCCAGTGTAAGGACATGCCTTCCATACAAGCACTTAGTTCAGCCTCAAGTGCTGATGCGCAACGGCAAAAAACCTGGAAGGAAGGGAAAACAATTTGTGCTTGCTCATCACGGAGGATCATGCCTACCCCTGCCGCACTTATACTCTCACTGTATGACCCATCAATATTCAGCTTTAGCATGACAGCGGACGGTTTCTCCCAACTTTTGGTTGTAGCAGGTGTAATATGCGAAACAACAGCCGGCCCTGGTCCATCTCAACAGTTAGCTTTAGTTACTAACCCCCATGTTAGTTTTAATGTCAGGCCAGTCGTTTTGAAAGTACGCTGGTCATGTCCTTCCTGCCAAGTACTCGTACGTACCACTATTTTGCCTCTTCACATGAAGTTCAGGGGGTGTGCATTTTTCACTGATCGTCGAGCCTCTCTGACAGTCTGACGAACACAACAGACCACGCTGGGAACCCGCCGCAAGTTGCGACAACGCTGCTCGTCTTGTTGCTGTGCTTCGGTCTTGCCCATGCTACCACCCGTGAACCAACATTGTTTATCGACGTGCGTACCAACTTTTGCAGCCGTTCATATCGGGATTTGTGGGGAGAGCACGCACGTACATCTCGTACAACGAGTGCCGAATCAAAAAATAATAGTAATGTTGTGTACCGATGCCTCGTACACGTAAGGGCGAGTTTAATCACACTACATCTGGTTGTGTCCATGGTCAAATTTCTCCTGTACTTACCATAATGGTCGTGTGGCGAATGCATGCAGAATCGCTCCCGTCTTCCGCTGGCGATGGAGCGAGACGAGTTTTGCCAGTAGGCAAGTCAGCTTGCTGTGCCAGCGTCTGGTGGTAACGCCCGAGATGTGGACGTGACAACCAAGCCAAAGCTCTCTCTGATCTTATCAGCTTGATTACAGAGCACAGAGGAAGGACTGCACGCATGGCCATCGCCGGATCGTCGTGTGTGCCAACAACTCGCCGGATACATTGCATTGCATGTATGCATTGCACCGGCAGGCTGGCGGCTAGGGCTAGTGGCACTCCAGAAACGCCGCCGGTCGGGACAGTCCTGGCAAGTGGCATCGTTGGTACGTACGTAGCGTGCTGGACGCCTGGACCAGGCTAGTTTCGGCGCGCAGGACCAACCACAACTAGCCGACCAGGAGACCAGTGCCCATGCACACGTAGGAGTAGTACGTAGCAGCAGCGAAGTTGCCACACTCTGCGTCGCGCACATGAATACTACATGATGAACGGATCAGGTGGACCGCGAGCGCCCGGCCCAGCCAGCAACCACCGTACCAAACCGGCCATGTTCGCCGCCAGAACGGACCAGGTCGCCGAGATCTGCCGTGGTACTCCGCCGCCGCCGCCGCCACATTTTTCTTGTCTTCCTTCCGGCGTTTCGAGAACGGAGATAAGAGCCGCGCCCACTACTCCCTCGGCGGCACATGGGACGCCCCGCCGTGGCGGGCATCGTTGATCGATCGTGCCGAACAGGGCCAGGCGGGAGGCTGCCGGGAGCACGCTCACGGGCGTTATTCCATGTGCTCTCCGCCTGGCTCGGCATGTTGCCAGACTTAGAGGAATCAGTTGGAAGCCGTAACTTGCTTAGCCAGGAAGCGTGTCTTGTTAACCAAGGCCAATTCACCTACGTATATCATGGCTTGAATAGGGCATCAGAATCTTCAGTCACCTCACCTCTCGTCCCCGGGTCGATGCTCGCCAAACAAGACGTACCGATTAGCAGCAGTTGCGCTGATCAACTGTTACGAGCGGCTAGCAAGGGGATTGTCACCCAAAGTTTTTTTTTTCTTTTTTGCGAAAGAATGGCACGCAAGTTGACGGGCACGCGAGGGCGAGGCTGCGTGGCCTGGAATCGGCATGGCGATCTTCTGAAAGCCACAACTCCGGCGGGGATATACCGCACAGCGGGGCGCCAAAATCCGTCGACGAGACATCATCGTCCCTGTCAGACGAGACGAGGCCAGAAATCCCGGCCACATGCTGCGGCTGGGATCGGAGGATCGACTGCCCGCCGGGCTGCGGACAGCGCCGGGCACATGCGCCTCGGGCACCTGACCGTTCATTGGCTCCAGACCAGACGATTCTCCTGCTTCCTCGCCTCTCCCCGACCACGCAAACCCCCGATGTGATGTGACCATGTCCATGTGAGCCTGCGTAACGCCCGTAACTGTGCCAGGTACGTATGGTGCAGCACTGTGCATGGTGTACATTTATATAGGAAGAATAGCCACCTGGTATATGTGGCTTAAAATGTGAATAAAAACTATAGGGAAAATAAATGTTAAATGGAAGAACGAAGCCCCATCAGGCCATCACCTTCACACAGCTCAGATTATTTGATCCGGGCCAACTGGGCGATGACGAACCCAAGGCCCAACATTTCCAGCATCATCATCATCCTATAAAAGCCGCCACCCCTCCCTCCCCGAGAAGTCAGCCAGCTCCATTTCACCAACTCGTCCTCCCACGCGCTATTAATCCACTCACGACCAGCGGCGCAGCAGGCCAACGGAAGCTCAGCTCTCAGCTCTCAACTGTCGATGGCGAAATGCAGCAAGATCCGCGACATCGTGTGGCTCCGGCAGACGCTGCGGAGGTGGCGGTCCCGCGCCGCGTCGCGCGTGGCCGAGGACGGCGCGGTGTCGGTGCCGGTGCCGGCGGGGCACGTGGCCGTGTGCGTGGGCAGCGCGTCCAGGCGGTTCGTGGTGCGGGCGGCGCACCTGAACCACCCCGTGTTCCTCGAGCTGCTCCGGCAGGCAGAGGAGGAGTACGGGTTCCGGACCGGCGCGTGCGGCCCCATCGCCCTCCCCTGCGACGAGGACCGCTTCCGGGACGTCCTCCGCCGCGTCTCCTCCGAGGAGCGCCGTGGCCGTTCGTTCGGCTACCGCGCGCCGGCCGCCAGCAGCCGAGAAGTCGCCACGCGGCCGTTGCTGCAGCGGGCGGCGGCGGCGGAGCTCGTGTGGTGACGGATCGACGGAAGCAACACGCATAGCCCATTCGGCATACGTGCTCTGCTCTCGCCGTGGTGACTTGACTCCGGCGGCAGCAGCGGTGGCAGCGGCCACTGGTCTTCCGGACGCGGGAACGGCAAAAGCATGCCGCGGCCGAGTAGAATGCTCCCGCCCGCGCGCATGACAAGCCCCTCGGATTGAAGGGCGTGCTCCAGTGGCTGGCCTAGTGCCCGGCGGCGCCGCGCGTGAGGAATTGATGCCGGCCGACGGGCTTGCGGCTACCTGAAGTAGGGATCTAAACATGCTCTTTAATTTTTTTATAGAGGGAGTACTAGTGATTAGTTATATGTGATACGAAATCTCTGATTGTCGTAATTGGTAGCACTCCTTGCAGGTTATACATAATTGTGTTCATGCCATTGATGCAGCCAAACTTAGTGGTCTTGGTTCACATGAGTGTCATTAGCTCTTGTATTATCGCCTTCTGCTAATTCTTCGCAGATTGATTTTTTATATATGCGAGATTTCAAGGTTTTGTAAACACCGAAAATATACATTATGTTTTTTTTTGCATCGGATGGACAAATTAGTATAACACCACGAATATATTTTCTAGATTTGTATGTATAGTTTTCTAAAGTCGTTGATTGTTTTTGACCAAGATTTTTTTTCCAATCGACAAAGACATACTTAGAGCATCTCTAGAAGACCTCTTAAAGTGGTCAAATCCGTAAAAAAGAGTGGTGCGTATGGTTTCGGTCGAAAAAAATCTTATATGTAAATCCTTAAATTTTTTGGAGACAGTATACGCTTCAACCTGTAAACCCATCCGCGATACCGTACAACTCGTTCGACCCTTAATTTTTTTTAAGGACACCGTAAATCCATCCGCGAAAATCTTATATGTAAACTTTCGAATTTCGAAGGCAGTATACACTTCAAATTGTAAACCGGTCAAACTTTTTGGAGCATACGCGTCGCCGCGGAATTGGCCGGAATCTACCTGGAACTCACCAGAATCTGTCGCCGCACGCCGGAATTTGCCGTCGCCTATCCGAATTGCAGCCGGCTCGACCGTCGGTGCGGAGGCGAGGTCGTCCACGGCCAGGGCAAAGCAGGCCACCGGCGGCCCGAGTCAGAGCGGGGGGCGTCGGAGAAAGGGGGGTGGTAGCTCGCGTGGCTGCGGGCAATGCCAGGCGGGCGCGCGGTCGGGGCGGACGACGTAGGGCTCCTCCACTTCACACGTGGCCTGGAACAGGCGACGTCGGGATGAGGCGGGCTCTGCCGGAACAGGAGGAAAACTGAAAAAAAATGAAAAAAGGGCTATAGTGAGATACGATTTTATTTACGGGGTCTGCTCTGCCCGGGGTAATTTCGCACAATAAAAATTGTTTACAGTTTTAAGGGTCAACTTTTAAGGGGTCGGCTAGAGATGCTCTTATATTCATTCCGCATCCATGCTTGGTTTTCTTTGGTATTGTAGAATTATTAATAAATATATGGTCCAATGTATCAGTCGATGTAGAACTCGAGGTATCCTCCTTTCAAAGAAAATTAATATTATTACGGTCCTTATCATTTTTTGCGTTTGGCAATACTATATCCCAAACCTTAATGCATACACAAGTTTAGCGTCACCGCAATACAAGTTTCCTTGAGAAAATATAAATTTGTTATATAGCTAGAGAGGAGTCGGTGATGACGGCGGCGTTGGAGAATGAGCCGACATGCCCAACCTAGGGCTTGCGCTTGGCAGTTTTGTGCATGTCATCTAGTCTCCCTTTTGAACATATTCTCCCCTTCCTTGGTGATGGAGATATATCTTAGTTTCAAATGTGTTATCGGTGCGAAGGTATTTGGCTGATTTGGGTAGGCTATCATTGGGAGAACAGTGTATAGCTCATGTTGACCCTGTGGTTCGTCTTCTCCACTCATTTTATCCAAGGGACCCAATGTTGATTAGAGCTCCCCAATAGTTTCGTTACCGTCTCGAGAATCCATGCGAACAAAATCATGCTCAAATTTGTGACAAAACAGGAAAGTTAGATATTCATGTATCTCTCCCCCATGTGATACGAACTCTGTTACGATCATACGAAGTCGCACATTTGACCGACTTGAGCTCCAGAGTATGCAATGTTTTGTATATTGGTGCATGTCATCTAGTCTCCCCTTCCTTGGTGATGGAGATATATTTTAGTATTGAGTATGTTATTGGTGAGGAATGTAGGGTTGTTGGGCAGATTCGGGTTGGCTATCACCGGGAGAAGAGTGTATAGCCCATGGCGACCCTCTCCTTCGGTGATCTTCGTCCATTTATTTTATCCAAGGGATCCAATGTTGACTAGAGACACCCCCTCCAATAGTTTCGTTCCCTCTCGAGCATCCAAGGGAACAAATATTGTTGAAATTGGTGTCAAAACAAGAAAATTGGCTACTTCCGAATCCCTCAACCATATGATACAAACGCCGTTACGACCGTATGAAGTCGTATAGTTGGCTGCCTTGAGCTTCAGACTACCCAATATTTTGAATTTTGACACCTAAATTTGTATGTAGATTCCACTCGACGTTATCAAGGACTCGTTGGATTCTTATGGACCAGTCCCACAATCTCCATGTATGGGATCTTCTTTTTGAGCATAATGTGGGACCATCATATAAGATACACCCTATGGTCTTTCATCAGATGCTTATACATACACCAAAATGCCCCCCCCCCCCCACACACACATGCATCATGGTATATTCATGTAATTTAAATCCATATAGTAACTTCATAAACAGACAAAACAAAGAAAACAAACACTAAACATAATAATTAATGTTAGGATTAAACTCCAAGAAATTATGAATACAAACCCGTCAAGCAACAACCCAAGTTGACGTCCCTTGTCTATGATAAAACTTTATCGTCATTGTTCGGTGGATATAGAATAATTGGAAAAAAAAACTACCTTCACCAACATAAAATTATTATTATTTTATCGTGTTTTCATGCATGAAATGACCCTTGTAAGCAAATAAGAAATTCTACTTCTTGGTTAGGATCCTTCATGTAACTACTAGAATGTATAGTTTTATTCATCGGCGAAATAAATTCCTTAGATACTCACGACCTTTAGTGTCTAATAGGCAGTTAACGAAAAATTGGAGGTCGCAAGCAGGGGCTAACTACTGAGGTTGTGAACTAAGTACATAATAATTTGTGGGTGGTATGTCTGCACAACATATTTTGTTTTGTTTGATATGTGCATCACGAGTGATAGTCCCAAGCCAAACAACAAGTTTGATTGAAATAATAAACGTACCTAAGTTCTAGGTATGGTAAATTTAACTCTAAGCTTAGAAAGGTCAACAATGCATGGGGAGTGTATTAAATGTCCATGATTCCCACGGTGCTAAGTCGTTCATATAACCTATTTGACGTGGCTTGAGACTACGTCAGTATTTTCCAAAGAGGAAGAGATGATGCATCACAACTACGGTAAGTATTTTCCTCGGTTAAGAAACCAAGGAGGAAGACCACGCAACTCTATGGCAACTCTATGTAAACGGCACCTACACACAAAGAATAAATACTTGCAACCTAACGCGTAAGAGAGGTTGTCAATCTCTTAATGGTAAAAAGATAAATTAGATTGTAATAGATTGGGCAAATAGATCTCACACGAACACAAAATAAATGAGGCAAATAAAAAGCGCAGTAAGTTTTTGGACTAATAGATCTGAAAATAAAAGCGGCAAAAAGATAGATCGGAAAGCAATATGTTGAAAAAGTACACCCAGGACCGTAGGTTTCACTAGTGGCTCTCTCAAGAGTATAGCACACGGTGGGTAAACAAATTACTGTTGGACAATTGATAGAAGATCAAATAATCACGACAATATCCAAGGCAATGATCATTATATAAGCATCACGTCCAAAATAAGTAGAACGAAACGATTTTGCATCTCCTACCATCACTCCACACTTCGACCCTAACAAGCATGCATCTAGTGTATTACGTTCATGGAAAAACGGAGTAATGCAATAAGAAAGGTAACATGATGTAGACCAGGTCTATTCATGTAGGAATAGATCCCATCTAGTTATCCTTAATGGCAACGATACATGCATGCCCTGTTGCCCCTTCTGTCACTGGGAAACGACACTCGAAGATCGAACCCATCACAAAGCACCTCTTTCCATGACAAGAAAAATCGATCAAGTTGACCTAAATAAACAAAATATTCAAAGAAGAAATACGAGTTGATAAGTAATCATGCATATAAGAGCTCAAAGAAGACTCAAATAATATTCATGGATAGAAACTGATCATGCAATCAAAATTCACCGGATCCTAACAAACACACCGCAAAAAGTCATTACATCAAATAGATCTCCAAGAGACCATTGTATTGAGAATCAAAAGAGAGAGAGAGGAAACCATCTAGCTACTGCCTACAGACCCGTACATCTATGGTGGACTACTCACGCATCATCGAAGAGGCACCCATGAAGACGATGCACCCCTCTGTGATGGTGTTAGATTGGATCTCGCGGTTCTGAAACTTGCGGTGGCTGGAATTGTGTTTCGTCGACTCCCCTAGGGTTTTTGGAATATTTGGCTATTTATAGGGCTTACAGGCAGTGTAGAGGCGTCCCGAGGTGGGCACGATACACCAGGCCGCGCCAAGGGCCTCTGGCGCGCCCTGGTGTCTTGTGCCCTCCTCGGCCTTCCTCTCTGGCAATTCCTTGGATCACTGGATGACTTCTGGCCCCAAAAAAAATCTCCAAAAAGTTTCACGGTGTTTGGGATTCGTTTGGTACTGATATTCTGCGAAGCAAAAAACAAGCAAAAAACAGCAACTGTCACTTGGCAATATGTCAAATAGGTTAGTCCAAAAAATGATATAAAGTTGCTATAAAATGATTGTAAAACATCGAAGATTGATAATATAATAGCATGGAACAATCAAAAATTATTGATACGTTGGAGACGTATCAGCATCCCCAATCTTAATTCCTACTTGTCCTCAAGTAGGTAAATGATATAAACTAAAAAAATTGATGTGTAATGTTGCCTAACATGTTCATCACATATTCTTTTCTTTTGTAGCATGGACATTTGGACTTTTAGATGGTTCAAAGCAATAGTCTAGTTTTGACATGAAGACTTTAATACTCAAGCACACCAAGAGCAACCATGTCTTTCAAAATATCAATACTAATGAAAGTTATCCCTAGCCCATCATGCTCAATCATTGATCCATTCATGAAACACACTCAAATATTAGCTACACCTAATGCTGAAGTGCGATCATAGTGCCACCTAGTTGGTGCTTGATAACAGAAGATGGAGACTCAAATAAAAACAAAAATTTCATAAAGTAAATGGATAGGCCCTTCGCAGAGGGAAGTAGGGATTTGTAGAGGTGCGAGAGATCAAGGTTTAAATTGATAGAGAAAAATATTTTGGATGGTATGCCTTTCTTGTCAACGAAAACGACAGAGAGCTTTCAATACCTTTTCATGTTAGATATATCATAAGGGTTCCCAAACATAAAATAAAGTTTATTCTTTTTCCACCATTCTTTCACAATCCATTGCTAGCCGAATCCACTGTTGCCTTCCATACCAACACTTTCCAATGAATTTATCATTTGACAACGTAAAGTATTTTTTTTCATTTTGGGACTAAGCATGCCTATTACCGCCATACTCTCATGCAATGACAAGTGAATAAGCACTCATCTTGAGAATAACACATCTAGCATGGAAAAATATCGGTCACCCCCTTCCGCTTCATTAGCGGTACAAGCACACAAAAACGAAAATTCATTTTGAAAATTAGAGATGACACATACAAATTTGCTTGGAACGGCATGGAAATACCACATATAGGTAGGTAGGGTGGACTCATATGGAAAAACTGGGTTTAAGGATTTTGGATGCACAAGTAGTATCTCTACTTAGTTCAAGTGGAGGCTAGCAAATAGATTGAGAAGTAACCAACCAAGAAATAAAAATTCACATAAGCGAGAATTATGCATAACTAACACCGAATAATGCACCATAAGTAGGATGTAACTTCATTGCACAACTATTGACTTTCGTGCTTGCATAAGGAATCATAAACCTTAACATCAATATTCTTATTAAGCATAATTACTCACCAACATAACTCACATATTACTATCATCATGTCTCAAAACTATTACAAAGAATCAAGTTTAATTTGTACAATAATCTCCATGGAAGTTTTTATTATATCCCTCTTGAATATCTATCAATTTGGGACTAGTTTCATATATTGCCATTGCTTTTTGGCAAGCTCACATAGAGTTAAGTGAACAACATGAGCATAAAAATTTCATATCTCAAAATAATATAAGTGAAGTATGAGAGGATTTCTTCAAAACTTACTAAATATAAAATTAATCTAAGTGAAACATGAGAACATTTATTCAAACATGTAAAAGCACTCTGTGTTGAAAAAGATATAAGTGAAGCACTAGAGCAATTCCATAGCTCAAAAAATTTAAGTGAAGCATATAGAGCAATTATAACAAATCATAGCATAATTTTGGCTCTCTCAAATAGGTGTGTCCAGCTAAGGATACTAAGAAAATCAAGCAAAGACTCATATAATACATGACACTCCAAGAAAAACTCATGATATGTGACAAATAAAAATATAGCTCCAAGTAAAATACCGATGGTTGTTAGAAGAAAGAGGGGATGCCGCTTGGGGCATCCCCAAGCTTAGTTGGTTGTTCCTCTTTGGATATTACCTTGCGGTTCCTTGGTCATCCCCAAGCATAGTCTCCTCTTACTCCTTATTCCTTCATGCATCGTAATCTCACCCAAAACTTGAAAGCTTCAATCACACAAAACTTAACAAAATCTTCGTGAGTTCCGTAAGTACAATAAAGAAAAATACCACTCTAAGTACTGTTTAAAACCCATTAATATTTGATTATTCATTATATCTACTGTATTATAACTTTACCATGACTTATACCCTCAAATACAAGCCATAGATTCATCAAAACAAGCACACAATGCAACGAAAACAGAATCTGTCTCAAACAGAAAAGTCTGTAGTAATTTATACTCTACCCATTCTTGTGTAACTCTAAAAATTCTGAACAATTAGGAAAACGTAAAGAATTTGTATAGAAATACTGTGTTAAAATTTCAGCTCATTCTCATGCTCCAGTAAAAAGCAAAAATTTTGTGCATTGGAGTCAAAGTTTCTGTTTCGGATTCAACATTGTTTCTACCCATCTTATGAATCATCCTAAAGGTTCTACTTGTGAAAAACACTGAATAAAACATAAAAACACAATCATAACAGAGGCATAATTGTGTACACACTCAAAAAAATAAAATAAAAGATAAAATAAATTTTATTCGTTGGGTTGCCTCCCAATAAGCGCTATCGTTTTATGCCCCTAGCCACGCATACCACAAGGATTCAAGTATTGTCATCCTTCTCCTTTTTCTTCATAGATGTATTCTTGTCAAGAGGTTTTGTCAAAATAACTTGAAACACATTATCCATAGAAGTCTTAGCACTATCAAGTCGTCCATCTATGTATCCCCTTTGATTACCAGCTACAATCCAAGAGTATTGTTGATTAACATCATTAAAAGTTTGTTGGATCATATCTAAAACGGGGACTTCCTTTTTAAGGTTTTCATAAAAAATGATTATTTACAAGCAAATGTCTTAACATGTACTCTCTTTCGTAAATGATCTCATCTATTACTGGTTTTTCTTAGCTCTTACCAAAATAATAAAAAAAATCCCTAGCTTCTCGTATTATGTGATCAAATTCATTCATAAGAACAAGGATAGCTAACTTTTTAGCTTTGGGATCCTTTAAAATGTGTAGCTCCTAAAAAAATGTGTAGCTCATAAAACAATCTTTGCAAGGTAGGATGTGTGCGGATAAACCTATTTTCAAGTTTTAAAACGAGTGCTGAGATAGCTTCCGCATAAGTTTTAGTTCTTTTAAAGTATAGGAGCGTCATCAAGAGTCAAATTTCCAACACAATTGAAAAATTCTTGGATAGTTTATTTTCCTATAAGGTTCCCTTTCCCCCCCCAAAAAAGTTTTAGAATCCAGATCACCAGAACGCCCAATTTTAGGAGTCTTGCCATCATATGTTTGGGCCATACGAAAATCACACATGATGACAAGTAAGCAAAAGATCGAACGGGAAATTGGCAAATGAAAAAGAAGGCAAATAAAACGGAAAATTTTGTGAAGTGGGGGAGAGGAGAACGAGAGGTAAATGGAAAATAATGTAAATTGCAAGGAGATGAGATTTATGATTAGGAACCTGATAGATGTTGATGATGTCTCCCCGACACTATAGATTGGCACACTGAAGAGAGACTGCTTACGCACCTCCTCGGCAATGGCGCCAGGAATTCCTTTGACGTAGCTTGAGACTGTGTCGGTATTTCCCCAAAGAGGAAGGGATGTTGCAACATAGCTACAATAAGTATTTTCCTCAGTTAAGAAACCAAGGTATCAACCCAAGGAGGAAGACCATGCAACGGTATGTAAACGCCACCTGTCGTGGGAATGATCCTGACAGTAGATGGTAGGGGTACGAATGGAGAGGGCAGAGTCCTAGCTACGACGAGGGTGCACACACAGTTGTATGAGTTCAGGCCACTCTCGTGGAGGTAACAGCCCTACGTCTCAGTGCTCGGGAGCTTTATGTCGAGTGGAATGTAGAGATTACAATAGTTTTCTTAACCCTTGTGCAGGAGGGGAGGGGCGGCTTATTTAGAATTTGCTGCCCCTCATAATGGCCCCGCATCAATGGGTCTAGTCATGGGGTGTAAAGTCTGCCATTAAGGGTAATGTACGTAGTAAAAGCTATTAAGGGTCTTTAAGCCAGCGTCTGCCCGTTGGGCTCTTGATGATGGATCCTGGTCTTCTGGCGTCGAGTGAAGCGAGGTCCGTCGAGTGACACGTGACTGCCGAGTGAGAGCGGGAGTCTCCGAGTGGATTACTGTCGAGTGACTCTGAACGTCTCCAGGGATCCACTCGGAAGTTCATGCTTGATCTTCAAGTCCTCCCAAGTCATACCCTACCTAAGGACACCACATGGGAGGACTTGAAGATCAAGCATGAACTTCCGAGTGGATCCCTGGAGACATTTAGAGTCACTCGACAGTAATCCACTCGGAGACTCCCGCTCTCACTCGGCAGTCACGTGTCACTCGACGGACCTCGCTTCACTCGACGCCAGAAGACCAGGAGCCATCATCAAGAGCCCAACAGCCAGATGCTGGCTTAATGACCCTTAATAGCTTTTACTACGTACGTTACTCGTAACGGCAGACTTTACACTCCACGACCAGACCCATTGATGCGGGGCCATTATGAGGGGCATCGAACTCTATATAAGCCGGCCCTCCCCTCCTGCACAAGGGTTAAGAAAGCTATTGTAATATCTACATTCCACTCGACATAAAGCTCCTGAGCACTGAGACGAATGGCTGTTACCCCCACGAGAGGGGCCTGAACTCATACAACTGTGTGTACACCCTCGCCGTAGCTAGGACTCTGCCCTCTCCATTCGTACCCCTACCATCTACTGTCAGGCTCGTTCCCACGACAGTTGGCGCCCACCATGGGGCGGGCGTCTAAGCGACTTCCGGCGAGGTTGCGTTTTCATCTTTCAACATGTCTTCCAGTGGTGTTTTTGCTCTGGGCCACGAGATCCGTTTTGGAGCGCTCACTTTAATCGCCGACGATTCGGCATGGCTCCAGGAGGTGCCTCTCGATGTCAAGGCGCTCCCGGTTCATGGGGCCGCGCATTTCCACGTGAGTTCATGCGGCATGTTGCTGCGTCAGCTGTCGACCCCTGACGCATCGGCTCCTCTTGCTGTTTGCGGTCACAAGCGGTCCGGCCGCTCATGACTCCAGCGGTGGGTCGAACATGCAGCGGCGCGTCAAGCTTCTGCGTAGGTTGCAGCACTCGAAACCGCCGAGCCCCTGTTGGAAATATGCCGTAGAGGCAATAAATAAAGTGTTTATTATTGTATTTCCTTGTTCATGATAATCGTTTATTATCCATGCTATAATTGTATTAATTGGAAACATGGATATATGTGTGGATACATAGACAAACACAATGTCCCTAGTATGCC
Organism: Hordeum marinum; assembly: GCA_022496015.1. Lineage (NCBI taxonomy): Eukaryota > Viridiplantae > Streptophyta > Magnoliopsida > Poales > Poaceae > Hordeum > Hordeum marinum. The sequence goes on from CM039673.1 coordinate 519,266,102, forward strand.
TCTAGTGAACTAGCTCGTTGATCGAAAGATGGTTAAGGTTTCCTAGCCATGGACATGAGATGTCATTTGATAATGGGATCACATCATTAGGAGAATGATGTGATGGACAAGACCCAAACTACAAACATAGGTTATGATCGTGTCAGTTTATTGCTACTATTTTCTGCATGTCAAGTACATGTTCCTATGACCATGAGATCATAGAACTCACAGATATCGGAGGAGTACCTTGTGTGTATCAAATGTCGCAATGTAACTGGATGACTATAAAGGTGCTCTACAGGTATCTCCGAGGGTGTCTGTTGAGTCGGCATGGATCAAGACTGGGATTTGTTACTTCGTGTGATGGAGAGGTATCTCAGGGCCCACTCGGTAATACAACATCACAATAAGCTTTGCAAGCAATGTGACTAAGTGTTAGTTGCGAGATCTTGTATTGCGGAACGAGTAAAGAGACTTGCCATAACGAGGTTGAACTAGGTATGGAGATACCGACGATCGAATCTCGGGCAAGTAACATACCGAAGAACAAAGGGAACATCATACGGGATTAACTGAATCCTTGACATAGAGGTTCAATCGATAAAGATCTTCATAGAATACGTAGGAACCAATGTGGACATCCAGGTCCCGCCATTGGTTATTTGACCGTAGAGGTGTCTCGGTCATGTCTACATAGTTCTCGAACCCGCAGGGTCTGCACACTTAAGGTTTGGTGACGTTTCGGCAGTATAGAGTTATGTATGGTGGTGACCGAAGTTTTTTCAGAGTCCCGGATGAGATCCCAGACGTCACGAGGAGCTCCAAAATGGTCCGGAGGTAAAGATTCATATATAGGAAGTCCTGTTTTGGTTGCCGGAAAAGTTTCGGGCTCATCGGTAGTGTACCGGGAGTGCCGGTAGTGTACCCGGAGGCCATCGGGAGGGGTATTTCGAGCCAATAGGCTACATGGGCTGTAGGATGGTGTAAACCAGCCCTTAGTGGGCTGGTGGAACATCCACAAGAGGCCCATGCGGCTGGAGGAAAAACGGCCTAAAAGAAAAAGTGGAAAAAAGGCAAAATAGGGTGAATCCTAGTCCTACTAGGATTGGAGGTGGACTCCACCTCTCCCTCTCTCCTTCGGCCGAAGCAAGGAGGCCTTGGCCGTTGTGCCAAGGCTTCTCCTCCTATCCTCTTATATATACTGGAGGTTTTAGGGTTTTTGCACTAGATTTTCAGCCATGTGCTACCCGTTCCTCCAGTGCATAGTTTCTCCTCTAGATCGGTTTTCTGCAGTGCTTAGGCGAAGCCCTGCCGAAATTGCTCCACCACCATCGCTGGAGCACTGTCAGGCTGTCAGAGAACTCTTCTTCCTCTCCACTCCTTCTTGCTGGATCAAGATGGTGGAGATTGTCATCAAGCTGTACGTGTGTTGAACGCGGAGGTGCCATCCGTTCGGTGCTAGATCGGAAGGATCATGATCAAGTTCGTGGGACGGATTGTGATCAAGTTCGTGGGACAGATCATGATCAGATCGCGGGACGGATCGTGATTGGATCGCGGGACGGATCGTGATTGGATCGCGGGACGCACGGCGATTTGGATCACGAAGACGTTCGACTACGCCAACCGCGTTTCTTAACGCTTCCCGCTTAGCGATCTACAAGGGTATGTAGATCCACTCTCCCTCTCTTAGATGCTCATCACCATGGATAGATCTGTGTGTGCGTAGGAAATTTTTTGTTTCCCATGCAACGTTCCCCAACGGTGGCATCATGAGCTAGGTCTATGTGTAGATGAGATCTCGAGTAGAACACAAAAGGTTTGTGGGCGTTGATGCTTAGATTGCTTCCTCCCTTGGTCGGATTTTGGTTCAGCGGTATTGTGAGATGAAGCGGCCTGGACTAACATTACTCGTACGCTTATGAGAGACCGGTTCCCTCGACGCAACTTGTTGCCTAGATGGCTTGTGGGTGGCCGTTTCTCTCACTTTAGTTGGATCGGATTCGACAAAGGCGGTCCTTGAGAAGGTTGAAAAGCAAATTATGTATCACCGTTGTGGTTTATGCGTAGGTGAGAATCGTTCGTGCTAGAAACCCGTAGCAGCCACGTAAAACATGCAACAACAATTAGAGGACATCTAACTTGTTTTTGCAGGGTATGTTGTGATGTGATATGGCCAATTACATGATGTGATATATGTGATGTATGAGATGATCATGTGATGTATAGAATTTCACGACTTGCATGTCGATGAGTACGGCAACCGGCAGGAGCCATAGGGTTGTCTTTAATTATTGTATGACCTGTGTGTCAATCATTAAGCGCTATGTAATGCTTTACTTTATCGCTAAATGGTAGCAATAGTAGTAGAAGCATGCAGGGCGTGAAAACCTCGATGGCGACATGTTGATGGGGATCAAGATGATGGAGATCATGGTGTCGTGCCAGTGACGGTGGAGTTCATGCCGGTGCTTTCAAGATGGAGATCTAAAGCACAAGTTCATGGCCATATCATGTCACTTATGAATTGCATGTGATGCTAATCCTTTTATGCACCTTGTTTTTCTTAGTACGACGGTAGCATTATAAGGTTATCCCTCACTTAAATTTCAAGATAAAATTGTGTTCTCCCGAGTGTGCACCGTGTGCTACCGGTTGCGCCTGCCAGCCGGCTGGCCCAAAGTCAACCGCGACGTCACATCAGACCCGACACAAAGGAGACGGCTGTACCTGGCACTATTCAGCAATAGTGACAGGCTATGGTCGGCCTCACGCGTCACCTCGTATGACATATGTAATAGTGTTGTTGGTAAGGTGGGCCAAGCCACCACCACGTCACACACCCATGCCCCTTGGCTATATAAAGGGAGCCATCCATCCATCCATGGAGGGACGGCCACAAGGCCTGGGATCATGCCACACATGGCTAGGAGCTCTCCTCGCCACACATACATTAGCTAGCTCTCTACTACTGCTATCTCCGATACAACTCTAGGAGCAACCCTGTACTGATATACCACATACATATAGACATGCAGGAGTAGGGGCATTATCTCTCCGGAGAGCCCTGAACCTGGGTAAACGACCGCATGCTATCCGCATACCCGTCCCGGATCATCCACGACAGCCTTGCTCTCACCTCGATAAGCCTACCTATGGCATCTGTCGTCTCGCGAGACACCCCGTGAGAAAACGATGACAGTTGGTGCCCACCATAGGGCTCGCTGCTGTTGGAACCGGGGTCTGTGCGGGATCCTATTTGTCATCACCGCCGCGGCATCGCCGCTATCTTTCCGGGGCTCGACTCCAATTCGCCCCCGACACGAATGTGTGCGACGCCGCATCCTCGCTGCCGGCTTCGTCATCACCACCGCGACGTCGCCACAATCTTTTCGGGGGCTCGACTCCAACTCGCCCCCGGGGCGAATGTGTGTGATGCCGCGTCCCCGCTGCCGGACTCGTCGCCGCCCCCGCGGCGCCGCTACTATCTTTCCAGGGGCACGACATCAACACGCCCCCGGGACGACCGCACGGGGCGGCGCGACCGCGTCTTCGCCGATGTCCTCACACCTACGTTTGCCTCCAAGGCGGCTGCGCCCCGGCCTCCTACGCACCCCCGCGGCGCGTTTTGCTCCGGCGCGGTCGTTCGCGCGTCCCCATGGCTGTTTCGACCGTGTGCTCGCGGCGCCCCGTCGCCCGCATCCGCACGTTGCGGCTACTGCTCGGCCTGCTCCCACGCGCTGCGGCCCCTGCTCTGCTCGTGTCGTCCGCCCTCCGGGCGCTCACGGCACCCGGCCTTCGCGAGCCGCCGTCACGTCCTCCTCATGCTGGCGCTGCTCGCGTCGGGCAAAGGCTCCGACGGACGCGATCTCTTTCCTACGCCGCTGGCTGTGCCCGGGCTCCCACGACGGCGGACGGCCCCGCCCCGACCTCCTCGGGCCTGGCATACCTCGTTGCGTCTTCATGTTCGCGACCGCCTCCTCGCTGCTCCAGCCTCCCATCCCGTGGGCCGGTAGCCGTTGCCCAGCTGCCCCCGGGTCCCCGTGACGTGCGGCAACGGCCTCGCCGCCCCGTTTCTCCACAGCCTGCCCGACCGGCTCCCCTCGGTTCTGTTGGGGAACGTCGCATGGGAAACAAAATTTTCCTACGCACACGCAAAACTATCCATGGTGATGAGCATCTACGAGAGGGAGAGTGGATCTACGTACCCTTGTAGATCGCTAAGCGGGAAGCGTTAAGAAACGCGGTTGGTGTAGTCGAACTTCTTCGCGATCCAAATCGCCGAGCGTCCCGTGATCCAATCACGAACCGTCCCGCGAACACATCATGATCCGTCCCGTGAACACATCACGATCCGTCTCACGATCTTGATCACGATCTGTCCCGCGAACTCATCACGATCCGTTCTGTGATCACATCACGAACCGTCTCGCGATCTCGATCACGGTCCTTCCGATCTAGCGCCGAACGGACGGCACCTCCGCGTTCAGCACACGTGCAGCTTGATGACGATCTCCACCATCTTGATCCAGCAAGAGGAGGTGGAGAGGAGAGAGAGTTCACCGGCAGCGTGACGGCGCTCCGGTGATGGTGGTGGTGGAGCAATTCCGGCAGGGCTTCGCCTAAGCGCTGCAGAAATCCGATCTAGAGGAGAAACTGTGCACCGGTGAAACGGGTAGCACGTGGCCGGAAATTCTGTCCAAAAACCACCCAATCCACTAGTATATATAGGAGGAGAGGAGAGGAGAGGCAGCCAAGGCCTTTGGGTCGGCCGAAATAGGAGGTGGGAGCAATCCTACTTCACCTCCAATCCTAGTTGGAGTAGGATTGCCTCGTATTGGCTGATTTTCCACTTTTTGCTTTAGGACTTTCTCTCCTGCGCCATGGGCCTTTGTGGCTGTTTTCCCAGCCCAATAAGGGCTGGTTATTATTCTCCCACAGCCCATGGACCTCTTGGGGTCGAAGTACCCCTCCCGGAGGTCCTCCGGTACACTACCGGCACTCCCGGTACAATACCGATACTCCCGGTACACTACCGATGAGCCCGAAACTTTTCCGGAAACCAAACTGGGACTTCCTACATATGAATCTTTACCTCCGGACCATTCCGGAGCTCCTCGTGACGTCCGGGATCTCATCCGGGACTCCGAACAACCTTCGGTCACCACCATACATAACTCTACACTACCGAAACGTCACCGAACCTTAAGTGTGCAGACCCTGCGGGTTCGAGAACTATGTAGACATGACCGAGACACCTCTACGGTCAATAACCAATGGCGGGACCTGGACGTCCACATTGGTTCCTACATATTCTACGAAGATCTTTATCGGTCGAACCTCTATGTCAAGGATTCAGTTAATCCCGTATAACGTCCCCTTTGTTCTTCGGTATGTTACTTGCCCGAGATTCGATCGTCGGTATCTCCATACCTAGTTCAACCTCGTTACTGGCAAGTCTCTTTACTCGTTCCGTAATACAAGATCCCGTGACTAACACTTAGCCACATTGCTTGCAAGGCTTGTTGTGATATTGTATTACCGAGTGGGCCCTGAGATACCTCTCCGTCACACGGAGTAACAAATCCCAGTCTCGATCCATGCCAACTCAACAAACACCATCGGAGATACCTGTAGAGCACCTTTATAGTCACCCAGTTACGTTGCGACGTTTGATACACACAAGGCACTCCTCCGATATCCGTGAGTTGCATGATCTCATGGTCATAGGAACATATACTTGACATGCAGAAAACAGTAGCAATAAACTGACACGATCATATGCTATGTTTGTAGTTTGGGTCTTATCCATCACATCATTCTCCTAATGATGTGATCCCGTTATCAAATGACATCTCATGTCCATGGCTAGGAAACCTTAACCATCCTTTGATCAACGAGCTAGTCTACTAGAGGCATACTAGGGACATGGTGTTGTCTATGTATCCACACATGTATCTGAGTTTCCGATCAATACAATTATAGCATGGATAATAAACGATTATCACGAACAAGGAAATATGATAATAACTAATCTATTATTGCCTCTAGGGCATATTTCCAACAGTCTCCCACTTGCACTAGAGTCAATAATCTAGTTCACATCACCATGTGATTCGCATTGTTATGAATCTAATACCCAATGAGTTTTGGGGCTCGATCATGCTTTGCATGTGAGAGAGGTCTTATAGTCAACGGGTCTGCGATATTCAGATCCGTGTGTACTTTGCAAATCTCTATGTCAAACCGTAATCACTGCTACCACACTCCACTTGGTACTATTTCCAAATGGCTGCTCCACTATACGTATCCAGATTGCTACTACTAGTCATCCGGATAGGTGTTAAAGCTTGCATCGACGTAACTCTTTACGACGAACTCTTTATCACCTCCATAATCAAGAAACATTTCCTTAGTCCTCTGGTTACTAAGGATAATTCCGACCGCTGTCCAGTGATCCACTCCTGGACCACTCTTGTACCCCTTGACAGACTCGTGGCAAGGCACACATAGGTGCGGTACACAGCATGGCATAATATAGAGCCTATGGCTAAGGCATAGGGGACGACATTCATCCTTTCTCTTTCTTCTGCCGTTGTCGAGCTTTGAGTCTCACTCAACTTCACACCTTACAAATCAGACGAGAACTATTTCTCTGGCCGATCCATTTTGAACTCTTTCAAAATCTTGTCAAGGTATGCACTTATTGAAAGTCTCATCAAGCATCTTGATCTATCTCTATAGATTTTGATGCTCAACAATTAGGTAGCTTTATCCAGGTCTTCCTTAGAAAAACACTTTTCAAACAACCTTTTATGCCTTCCAGAAATTCTACATTATTTCCGATCAACAATATGTCAACCACATATACTTATCAGAAACTCTATAGTGCTCCCACTCACTTTATTGCAAATACAAGTTTCTCGTAAACTTTGTATAAACATCAAAAACTTTGATCACCTCATCAAAGTGTAAATTCCAACTCCGAGATGCTTGCTTCAGTCCATGGAAGGATCACCAAAGCTTGCACACCTTTTAGCATCCTTAGGACTGACAAAACCTTCTGGTTGTATCACATACAACCTTTCCTCAAGTAAACCGTTAAGGAAATGATGTTTTGACATCCATCTGTCAGATTTCATAATTGAAAACGCAGCAACTGCTAACATAATTCCAACAGACTTTATCACCACTACGAGTGAGAAAATCTCATCGTAGTCAACTCCTTGAACTTGTCACAAACAACTTTGCAACAAGTCGAGCTTTACAAATGGTGATATTTACCATCAGCGTCTGTCTTCATTTTTAAAGATCCATTTGTACTCAACGACCTGCCGTCCAACGAGCAAGTCTACCAAAGTCTATACTTGGTTTTCATACATGGATCCTATCTCGGATTTCATGGTCTCATCCATTTGTCGGAATCCGGGCCCATCATCGCTTCTCCATAGCTCGTAGGTTCATCGCTGTCCAACAACATGACCTTTAAGACAGGGTTGTTGTACCACTCAAGAGCAGTACACGTCCTTGTCGACCTACGAGGTTCGATAGTAACTTGATCCGAAGCTTCATGATCATCATCATTAACTTCTTTCTTCAACTAACATAGGCTTCACAGAAACAACTTTCTGCGCTGCGCTACTCTGATTGAAACAAGGTTCAATAACCTCATCAAGTTCTATCTTCCTCCCACTCAATTCTTTCGAGGGAAACCTTTTCTCAGGAAAGGATCCATTCCAGCAACAAACACTTTGCACTCGGATCTGAGATAGAAGGTATACCCAACCGTTCTTGGCGTATTCTATGAAGATGCATTTGTCCGCTTTGGGTTTGAGCTCATTAGGTGAAAACATTTTCCACACAAGCTTCGCAGCCCCAAACATCAAGAAATGACAGCTTTAGGTTTCTATCAAACCATAATTCACACGGTGTCATCTCAACGGATTTAGATGGTGCCCTATTTTAAAGTGAATGCGGTTGTCTCTAATGCATAACCCTAAAACGATAGTATTAAAACGATAAGAGACATCATAGTATGTGCTATATCAAATAAGGCATGACTACGACGTTCGGACACACCATCACACTATGGTGTTCCAGGTGGCGTGAGTTGTGAAACAACTTTCACATTGTCTAAATTTGTATGCCAAACTCGTAACCCAGATATTCACCTCCACGATCATATCGCAGAAATTTTTATCTTCTTGTCACGATGATCTTTAAACTTCACTCTGAACTTTGCTTTGAACCTTTCAAACAATTCAGACTTGTGTTTCATTAAGTAAATATACACTATATCTACTCAAATCATCAGTGAAGGTAAGAAAACAATGATATTCACTGCAAGCTATAAACACTCATTGGATCGTATACATCAACATGCATTGTTTCCAATAAGTCACTTGCCCGTTTCATCAAGCCAGAAAACGGGGTTTAGTCATCTTACCAAAAGGCATGGTCCGCATGTCTCAACCGATTCAAAATCGAATGAGTCCAAAGATCCATCAACATGGAGTTTCTTCATGCGCTTTATACCAATATGACATTTAGCGGCAGTGCCACAAGTATGTGGTACTATCATTATTAACTTTGCATCTTTTGGCATCATTGTTATGAACATGTGTATTACTATGATCAAGATTCAATGAACCACACTTACTAGGTGCATGACCATTGAAGGTATTTATTCATGTAAGCAGAATAACCATTATTCTCTAACTTGAATGAATAACCGTGTTGCAATAAACATGATCTAATCACGTTCATGCTTCAATGCAAAACACCAAATAAAATTTAGGTTCGTCACTAATCCCGAAGGTAGAGAGAGCGTGCGATGTTTGATCATATCAACCTTGGAAACATTTCCAACACACATCGTCACCTCACACTTAGCTAGTTCTCCATTTATTCCGTAGCTTTTATTTCGAGCAACCGAACCGGTATCCAATACCCAGGTGCTACTAGGAGTACTAGCAAGGTACACATCAATAACATGCATATCAAATATACTTCTGTCGACTTAGCCAGCCTTCTTATCTACCATGTATCCAGGGTTGTTCCGCTTCAGTGACCGTTCTCCTCATAATGGAAGCACTCAGTCTCGGGTTTAGGTTCAACTTTGGGCTGCTTCACTGGAGCAGCAACTGACTTGCCATCCATGAAGTTTCCCTACTTGCCCTTGCCCTTCTCGAAACTAGTGGTTTTTACTAACCATCAACACTTTGATGCTCCTTTTTGACTTCTACCTTCGCGGTGTCAAAACATCGCGAGAAGCTCAGGAATCATTTCTATCCCTGGCAATTTATAGTTCATCACCAAGTTCTAGTAGCTTAGTGATAGTGACTTGGAGAACTATATCAATCACTATCTTATCTGGAAGATCAACTCCCACTCGATTCAAGCGATTGTGGCACCTAGACAATCTAAGCACATGCTCAACTATTGAGCTATTCTCTTTCGTCTTGCAAGCAAAGAATCTTTGTTTGAGATCTCATATCTCATAACACGGGCACGAGCCTGAGATCACAATCTCAGCTCTTAGAACATCTCGTATGTTCCGTGACGTTCAAAACGTCTTGGAGCCTCAATTCTAAGTCGTAATGCATGACGCACTAAACTATCAAGTAGTCATCAGAACGTGCCTGTCAGATGTTCACAACATCTACAGACGACGCTAGAGGGGGTGGCGTACCGAACGGTGCATTAAGGACATAAGCCTTCTGTGCAGCAATGAGGACAATCCTCATATCACGGACCCAGTCCGCAATATTGCTACCATCATCTTTCAACTCTATTTCTCTAGGAACATATAAAAACACACGGGAGCTACAGTGCGAGCTAGTAATCTACAACATAATTTGCAAAGACACTACTGACTATGTTCATGATAATGAGTTCAATTAATCATATTACTTAAGAACTCCCACTCAAATTGACATCCCTCAGGTCATCTGAGTGTCACATGATCCAAATTCACCAACTCGAGTCCGATCATCACGTGAGTTGAGGTGGCTTCAATGGTGAACATCATTATGTTGATCATATCTACTATATGACTCATGCTCGACCTTTCGGTCTCTTGTGTTCCGAGGCCATGTCTGTACATGCTAGGCTCGTCAAGTTTAACCCGAGTGTTCCGCATGTGCAAATCTGTCTTGCACCCGTTGTATGTGAACGTAGAGTCTATCACACCCGATCATCACGTGGTGTCTCAACACGACGAACTTTCGCAACGGTGCACACTTGGGGAGAACACAATTTATCTTGAAATTAAGTGAGGGATCACCTTATAATGCTACCGTCGTCCTAAGCAAAACAAGGTGCATAAAAGGATTAACATCTCATGCAATTCATAAGTGACATGATATGGCCATCAACTTGTGTTTAAGATCTCCATCTTCGAAACACCGGCATGATCTCCATCGTCACCGGCACGGCACCATGATCTCCATCAACGTGTCGCCATCGGGGTTGTCACGCCCTTCATGCTTCTACTACTATTGCTACCGTAGCGATAAAGTAAAGCATTACATAGCGCTTTAATGATTGACACGCAGGTCATACAATAATTAAAGACAACCCTATGGCTCCTGCCGGTTGCCGTAATCACCGACATGCAAGTCGTGATAATCTATACATCACATGATCATCTCATACATCACATATATTTCATCATGTAATTGGCCATATCATATCACAACATACCCTGCAAAAACAAGTTAGACGTCCTCTAATTGTTGTTGCATGTTTTACGTGGCTGCTACGGGTATCTAGCAAGAACAATTCTCACCTACGCAAAACCACAACGGTGATACACTAGTTTGCTTTTCAACCTTCTCAAGGACCGCCTTTGTCGGATCCGATCCAACTAGAGTAAGAGAAACTGTCACCCGCAAGCCAGCTAAGCAACAAGTTGCATCGCGGGAACCGGTCTCTCGTAAGCGTACGAGTAATGTTGGTCCGGGCCGCTTCATCTCACAATACCGCTGAACCAAAATCCGACCAAGGGAGGAAGCAATCTAAGCATCAACGCCCACAAACCTTTTGTGTTCTACTCGAGATTTCATCGAACCATCAACCTAGCTCATGATGCCACTGTTGGGGAACGTCGCATGGGAAACAAAATTTTCCTACGCACACGCAAAACTATCCATGGTGATGAGCATCTACGAGAGGGAGAGTGGATCTACGTACCCTTGTAGATCGCTAAGCGGGAAGCGTTAAGAAACGCGGTTGGTGTAGTCGAACTTCTTCGCGATCCAAATCGCCGAGCGTCCCGTGATCCAATCACGAACCGTCCCGCGAACACATCATGATCCGTCCCGTGAACACATCACGATCCGTCTCACGATCTTGATCACGATCTGTCCCGCGAACTCATCACGATCCGTTCTGTGATCACATCACGAACCGTCTCGCGATCTCGATCACGGTCCTTCCGATCTAGCGCCGAACGGACGGCACCTCCGCGTTCAGCACACGTGCAGCTTGATGACGATCTCCACCATCTTGATCCAGCAAGAGGAGGTGGAGAGGAGAGAGAGTTCACCGGCAGCGTGACGGCGCTCCGGTGATGGTGGTGGTGGAGCAATTCCGGCAGGGCTTCGCCTAAGCGCTGCAGAAATCCGATCTAGAGGAGAAACTGTGCACCGGTGAAACGGGTAGCACGTGGCCGGAAATTCTGTCCAAAAACCACCCAATCCACTAGTATATATAGGAGGAGAGGAGAGGAGAGGCAGCCAAGGCCTTTGGGTCGGCCGAAATAGGAGGTGGGAGCAATCCTACTTCACCTCCAATCCTAGTTGGAGTAGGATTGCCTCGTATTGGCTGATTTTCCACTTTTTGCTTTAGGACTTTCTCTCCTGCGCCATGGGCCTTTGTGGCTGTTTTCCCAGCCCAATAAGGGATGGTTATTATTCTCCCACAGCCCATGGACCTCTTGGGGTCGAAGTACCCCTCCCGGAGGTCCTCCGGTACACTACCGGCACTCCCGGTACAATACCGATACTCCCGGTACACTACCGATGAGCCCGAAACTTTTCCGGAAACCAAACTGGGACTTCCTATATATGAATCTTTACCTCCGGACCATTCCGGAGCTCCTCATGACGTCCGGGATCTCATCCGGGACTCCGAACAACCTTCGGTCACCACCATACATAACTCTACACTACCGAAACGTCACCGAACCTTAAGTGTGCAGACCCTGCGGGTTCGAGAACTATGTAGACATGACCGAGACACCTCTACGGTCAATAAACAATGGCGGGACCTGGACGTCCACATTGGTTCCTACATATTCTACGAAGATCTTTATCGGTCGAACCTCTATGTCAAGGATTCAGTTAATCCCGTATAACGTCCCCTTTGTTCTTCGGTATGTTACTTGCCCGAGATTCGATCGTCGGTATCTCCATACCTAGTTCAACCTCGTTACTGGCAAGTCTCTTTACTCGTTCCGTAATACAAGATCCCGTGACTAACACTTAGCCACATTGCTTGCAAGGCTTGTTGTGATGTTGTATTACCGAGTGGGCCCTGAGATACCTCTCCGTCACACGGAGTAACAAATCCCAGTCTCGATCCATGCCAACTCAACAAACACCATCGGAGATACCTGTAGAGCACCTTTATAGTCACCCAGTTACGTTGCGACGTTTGATACACACAAGGCACTCCTCCGATATCCGTGAGTTGCATGATCTCATGGTCATAGGAACATATACTTGACATGCAGAAAACAGTAGCAATAAACTGACACGATCATATGCTATGTTTGTAGTTTGGGTCTTATCCATCACATCATTCTCCTAATGATGTGATCCCGTTATCAAATGACATCTCATGTCCATGGCTAGGAAACCTTAACCATCCTTTGATCAACGAGCTAGTCTACTAGAGGCATACTAGGGACATGGTGTTGTCTATGTATCCACACATGTATCTGAGTTTCCGATCAATACAATTATAGCATGGATAATAAACGATTATCACGAACAAGGAAATATGATAATAACTAATCTATTATTGCCTCTAGGGCATATTTCCAACAGGTTCCGTCCCCGGCAGGCTTCTGCCGTCCTCCCGCGAGGCTGACGCCCCCGCGCCGCCTCCATGCCTGCCGCATCGGCTCCTACCGCTTGGCCGGCCCGTCCGGCCGCCGTTGGCGCCTCCCGGGTCGCCCCGCGCGTTGCGCCTCCCGCGTCCCCCTCGTGGCTCTGCGCGCCAACGAAGGCTCACCATGCTTCCCGCGCCAGCTCCCTTCCCGCGTGTGCCAGCCCCGCCTTCAGCCATGCCCGGCTCCTCCGGCGTGCCGGGGCGCCGCCGCACTCCTCCACTCAACCGGCTCCGGCCCCCGTCGGCTCCGCATTGCCTGGCTGACTCCGGCCCCTGCCGGCTCTGCCTCGTTGCGCTGCACGGCCGCCTCCCGCCTTCACCCGGTCGCGCCGCTGCATCACCTGACCGCTGGCTCGCCGCCGCCTGCGCCGGCCGGTTCCCGCGCCCCCGCTGTCGGGCTGTCTCCGCTCTGCCGCACGTTGTTGCGGGTCACGCCGGTTCCCGCGCCCCCGCGCTCCCCACCGGCTCGCTCCCGTGCCGGCCGGCCGCCTGCCGCCTCCCGCATCACCCGACCGCGCGCTCGCTGCCTCCTGTGCTGGCCGGTTCCTGCGTGCCTGCCTGGCCGGCTCCCCAGCGCCCGTCGGCTCCCGCGCTGGCCGGCCCTCCGTGCCCCGTGCGCGTCGGCTCGTCACTCGCTGTCCTGCGCGCCTCTGCTGGCTCCCGCCCCTATTGACACGGCTGGTTGCTCGCAAAAAAAAGTTGCGTCCAGCTCCCCACAGCCGACAGAGCTGAAAAAAAAGAAGAAAAGAAAAAGGCCGCCTGACGCCTCCGTCTGCCTGCGACGCTGCTCCGCCAACGGTCATGACCGCCTTGATGCCTGGCCGGCTATGCGAGGATGGATCGGCCGCGTCCCGTTGCGCCATCCGTTCGGTCGGACCCGACCTGCCAGGACCCCCCTTCGAGCACCCGGAGGCTCGAAGGCTACACCCAGCGGGTGTGCCGGCGCGCTCCACAAGCGCCAAACCACGCCGGCTGTCGTCGCCAACAACCATCTCAGCGACGTCAAAAAAAGCAATGCACCTCCTTGCTCGGAGGCTCAGAGGCTATCCCTCGGAAGCGCCTCGCGCACTCCAGCCGGCGGACCCCGCGTCCGCCCTCAACAGCGCCTCGCACACCAGCCGGCGGACCCCGCTTCCGCCCTCGGCAGCGCCTCGCGCACTCGAGCCGGCGGACCCCGCGTCCGCCCTTGGCAGCGCCTCGCGCACCCCAACCGGTGGACTCCGAGTCCGCCCGCGACAGCGCCTCGCGCACACCAGCCGACAGACCCCGCGTCCGCCCTTGGTAGCGCCTCGCGCACACCAGCCGGCGGACCCCGCGTTTGCCCTCGGCAGCGCCTCGCGCACTCCAGCCGGCGGACCCCGCGTTCGCCCTCGGCAGTGCCTTGCGCACACCAGCCGGCGGACCCCGCGTCCGCCCTCGGCAGCGCCTCGCGTACTCCAGCCGGCGGACCCCGCGTTCGCCCTCGGCAGCGCCTCGCGCACTCCAGCCGACGGGCCCCGCTTCCACCGTCAGCAGCGCTTCACGCACACTAGCCGGCGGACCCCGCGTCCACCCTCGGCAGCGCCTCGCGCACTCCAGCCGGTGGACCCCGCCTCCGGCCTCGGCAATGCCTCGCGCACTCCAGTCGGCGGACCCCGCGTCCGGCCTCGGTAGCGCCTCGCGCACTCCAGCCGGCGGACCCCGCGTCCGCCCTTAACAGCGTCTCGTGCAAATCAGCTGACGGACCCCGCGTCCGCCCACGGAAGCACCCTGTGCTCACCAGCCGACGTTCCCCGCGTCTGCGCCCGGTAGCGCTTCGTGCACGTTAGCAAGACCACGTCGACGACAAAACCGCCTCACCGGCACCCAAAAGCAATGTGAGATCTCCACGCGCATACCCTTGCACCGTACACCCCGAGCGGCCCTCGGGGTCCATGTCGGCATTTATTCTACACTTTACTGTTCACCTCGACGCCGACTAGTCTCGGCCCAGGGCTGGCCGCTTGGCCCGATATGTTCGTTCCCACGGGACGACTTAGTAGCATGCATGGGACCAAAGGCCCACTCTTCGTCTCAGCTACAGACCGCACCGCGGCTGTCCGACTAGCAAGAGCAAAACTGGAGGTCACCACACGCGAAAAGCATCCGGAAAGAAAATGGCATGGGCGACCTGGTCATTTCATCTATGAGTATCTGCTCGGTCGAGTTTGCTCCCAGAGTTCAAGTATTGTACGCTCCATTCCGCGGCCCACTCTTCGTCTCAGCAATAGACCGGCTCCCGGCTGTCTGGCTAGCAAGAGCAAAAGCCAAAGAGTGGAGAGAACATGAAAAAGACTTATGCACTACCAAAATCAAACATTTGATATATCTGCATCGAATAAACTTGTCTTTTGCATGATCATTTCAATGAGGAACCTCCTCGCTCGGAGGCTCGGAGGCTACTCCCGGCAGGGCCCCGTGCCCATCAGCCGAAGGACCCCGCGTCCATCCTCGGCAACGCCTCACGCTCATCAGCCGGCGGACCTCGCATCCGTCCTCGACAGTATCATGCGCACATCAGCCGACGGACCCTCGCGCCCATCTCCGGCAGCGCCCCGCGCCCTTGAGCCGGTGGACTCCTTGTCCACCTTCGGCAGCGCCACGCGCACATCAACCGACGGACTCCCGCGTCCGTCTTCGGCAGCGCCTCGCGCCCTTCAGCCGGTGGACTCCACGTCCGCCTTCGGCAGCACCACACGCACATCAGCCGACGGACCCCCGCGTCCGTCCCCGGCAGCGCATTGCGCCCTTCAGCCGGTGGACTCCGCATCCGCCTTCGGCAGTGCCATGCGCACATCAGCTGGCGGACCCCCGCGTCCATCTCCGGCAGCGCATCGCGCCCTTTAGCCGGTGGACTCTGCATCCGACTTCGACAGCGCCACGTGCACATCAGCCAGTGGACCCCCGCGTCTGTCTCCGGCAGCGCCTCGTGCCCTTCAGCCGGTGGACTCCGTGTCCACCTTCGGCAGCGCCACGCGCACATCAGCCGGCGGACCCCCGCGTCCATCTCCGGTAGCGCCTCGCGCCCTTCAGCCGGTGGACTCCGCGTCCGCCTTTGGCAGCGGCATGTGCACATCAGCCGGCGAACCCCCGCACCCGTCTCCGGCAGTGCATCGTGCCCTTAAGCCGGTGGACTATGCGTCCGCCTTCGACAGCGCCACGCGCACATGAGCCGGCGGACCCCCATGTCTGTCGTCGGCAGCGCATCGCGCCCTTCAGCCGATGGACTCCGCGTCCGCCTTCGGCACTGCCACGTGCAAATCAGCCGGTGGACCCCCGCGTCTGTCTCCGGTAGCGCCTCGCGCCCTTCAGCCGGTGGACTCCGTGTCTGCCTTCGGCAGCGTCACGCACAGATCAGCCGGCAGACCCCCACGTCCGTCTCCGGCAGCGCCTCGTGCCCTTCAGCCGGTGGACTCCACGTCCGCCTTCGGCAGGGCCACGCGCACATCAGTCGGCGGACCGCCGCGTCCGTCTCCGGCAGCGCCTCACGCCCACCGACCGGCGAACCATGCGTCCACCCCCGGCAGCGCCCCTTGCACCATTCAGTTGGGTGACCTCGCGTCCGCACTCGATGCCCTCGCTGCCATCTTCTACTTCAGCACCAGCAAAGACCCTCCGCCTGACTCTTCGAGTAGCCCGGATGCTCGGAGGCTACACCCAGCGGGTGCGCTGGCGTGCCCCCACTAGAAACAGCTAGCCGGTGGACTCCGCATTCGCCCCCGTCCGTGCCTCGCGCCCTTCAGCCGCCGGACTCCGCGTCCGCGCCCGGCGTCCTCGATGCCACAGTCTAATTCAGCAACTGCGACGACCCTCCGCCCGACTCTTCGAGTCACCCGGAGGGTACACCCAGCGGGTGCGCTGGCGCGCCCCCGCTGGAAGCAAGCTGCGTCGTCCTTAGCCCGCGATTGACCAACAACGACAACAACTGCAAAAACCTCCACTGACTCTTCGAATTGCCCAGAGGCTCGGAGGCTACACCCAGTGGGTGCGCTTGCGCGCCCCCACTGGAAAAACGCCATGCCGGTTGCAGGCCCACCACCGGCTGCCACCGGGATCCTCGACGCCACCATCTACTCCAACAATAGCAAAGACCCTCCAGCCGACTCCTTGAGTCGCCCGTAGGCTCAGAGGCTACACCTAGCGGGTGCGTTGGCGCGCCCCCGCTGAGCAAGCCGCATCGTCCTCACCCCGTAGCCGGCCCTCATCGACGACTTCTGCAACAACAACAACGGCGACGAAAAACCTCCGCCCGACTCTTCGAGTCGCCCGGAGGATCGGAGGCTACTGTCGGGGGGATGACCCCTGAATACCCCAAAGACGGCAAGTCAGACGGGGTGCCCGCCCGCCCGGGCTGACTGCTCCACTCGGTCGACTGTTTGGCCGGCTGTCTGGCCGGCTGCCGGTTGCGCCTGCCAGCCGGCTGGCCCGAAGTCAACCGTGACGTCACATCAGACCCGACACAGACAAGACGGCTGTACCTGGCACTATTCAGCAATAGTGGCAGGCTATAGTCGGCCTCATGCGTCACCTCGTATGACATTTGTAATAGTGTAGTTGGTAAGGTGGGCCAAGCCACCACCACGTCACACACCCATGCCCTTGGCTATATAAAGGGAGCCACCCATCCATCCATGGAGGGACAGCCACAAGGCCTGGGATCATGCCACACATGGCTAGGAACTCTCCTGGCCACACATACATTAGCTAGCTCTCTGCTACTGCTATCTTCGATACAGCTCTAGGAGCAACCCTGTACTGATATACCACATACATACAGACATGCAGGAGTAGGGGCATGATCTCTCCAGAGAGCCCCGAACCTGGGTAAACGACCGCGTGCTATCCGCATACCCGTCCCGGATCATCCACGACAGCCTTGCTCTCACCTCGATAAGCCTACCTATGGCATATGTCGTCTCGCGAGACCCCCCCATAAGAAAACGATGAAATTGAGTGTCATGACATGGCTGACCTTGTCGAGTGTGTTTTCTGACGAGTTACTCGACCAATCGAGAGTTAACCGTCTCAGTGGGGGCGCTCTTAGCGCACCCACTAGGTGTTGTCCCCAAGACCTCTTTCGAGTGCTTGCGTCGGCAGGGGTCTTAATAGAGATAGCTTTCTGTTTGAATTTGTTTACGGTGTGCGGAATGCCAGAGCCACTAGATGTGTCGAGTGGACTTTCTTTTTGAATTCATCCAACATGGGCATTCGCCGATCTTAATAACTCAGTCGACTATCCAAGAACTCCTTGCTGATTGAACTCCTGTCTTTTGTTGGTTCCAGACGGCTTGCGAACTTGGGACACAATACAAGGAGATGGAGGAGGAGAAGAACCAATTGCAGGTGGACTTGGCGGTTGCCAACAACGGCCTGGAACGAGCACGCGCTGAGCTGAAGTCTCTGGGAGGTAATAAGTGCCAACTGTCAGCATTCCCATCTTCCCCTTTTCATGTTTTGAACCGAGTGCTCTCGCTCGAACAGACGTGCGCAATGAAAACCGTCGACTCCAAGCGTGACTCAACAATGTTGTTTCTTTAGATTCCACTAAGAGGACACTGGAGGAGAAGGATAAAGCACTTGTTGATGCCTAACAAGTCACCAAGGACAAAACTGAAGCTGCAGAGCAGAAGTTGACTGCCGTCCAGAAGCTGGAAGAAGAGAACGCCAAGCTGAAGCAGGAGCGTGCGAATCTTGTCAAGAGGACCGAACAACTAACCAAGAGGAGCAATGGCCTGGAGAGTCATCTAGGCAAATTCTCGAGGAAGATGTATCTTCTACTCGACGGTGAGTATTTCTTGTCGACTGATATTTGAAATAAATTTTTGAGGATTGCAGCTCACCGATTCCCCTTCTTCCATCAGAATTCTGTCAGGACTTTGAACAGGAAACAGAGGAGATTGAGCCCATGCTTGACCCCACCAAGTCGCCAGTTGCTGATGCGGTGGCGATGAACATGTTGCGGCTTAACTTTCTGCTCCAGGGTGCCTAGGCCTATATCGCTTGACTGAAATCTGCCAAGGAAAGGATCGACAAGGAGCTTTGGCCTGAGGACAATCTTCAGCTCGACCTCAACTCCATGATGGCACGCCTGAATGAACTTCCCAGTCGAGTGCAAGCTTGGAAAAAATCTACTGCTCGTTGCGGGGCCGACGTGGCGTTGTCTCTGGTTAGGGTCCATTGTAGGGATGTGAGGGAGGAGAAGCTGAAGGAGCTCCAAGTGGTAAACACGAAGAAACTCCAGGTCGAGGACTTCATGGAAACCTTCATCGAGGCGGCCACTAGAATCGCCGACGACATCGACCTGGATACTTTTGTCGAGCCAGCCAGTCCGTCACCTGCCTAGAAACTTGAGTCTTTGGAAAAACAATTAAATTTGCCTCGGTATGCCGAGTGAAACTATATCCCTTAAAACTTTATTCAGGCCTTAGGCCTGAGCTCATTTGCTTCTGCACACGACGTTTATCCGCGGTTTTATCCTTTGGATTTTGCTTGCATTTTGGCTCTCAATTGTCTGTTCGACTGCTTTTGTTTTTTACTTAGGCGAAGTGTATTCGCAGCTAAGCCCCCGAGCATGAGATCGCTCATCATCGGAGTATTTTGAACTTAGGCGAATGTCAATTCGTGTCTAAGATGTCGAGTGGATGGATTACCATCGCCTCGACGAGGTTTTTTAACTTAGGCGAAATGTATTCGCAGCTAAACCCCCGAGCGTGAGGACCGCTCATCACTCGACAGTATTTTGAACTTAGGCGAATGTCGATTCGCGTCTAAGCTGTCGAGTGGATGGATTACCATCGCCTCGATGAGGTTTTTAACTTAGGCGAAATGTATTCGCAGCTAAACCCCCGAGCGTGAGGATCGCTCATCACTCGGCAGTATTTTGAACTTAGGCGAATGTCGATTCGCATCTAAGTTGTCGAGTGAGTGGATTACCATCGTCTCAATGAATTTTTTTAACTTAGGCGAAATGTATTCGCAGCTAAGCCCCCGAGCGTGAGGATCGCTCATCATTCGGAATATTTTGAACTTAGGCGAATGTCGATTCGTATCTAAGCTGTCGAGTGAATGGATTACCATCGTCTCGACGAATTTTTTTAACTTAGGCGAAATATATTCGCAGCTAAGCCCCTGAGCATGAGGATCACTCATCACTCGGAATATTTTGAACTTAGGCGAATGTCGATTCACATCTAAGCTGTTGAGTGAATGGATTACCATCGTCTCGACGAATTTTTTAACTTAGGCGAAATGTATTCGTAGCTAAGCCCCTTAGCGCGAGGATCGCTCATCACTCGGAATATTTTGAACTTAGGCGAATGTCGATTCGCATCTAAGCTGTCGAGTGAACGGATTACCATTGTCTCGATGAATTTATTAGCTTAGGCAAAATGTATTCGCAGCTAAGCCCCCGAGTGTGAGGATCGTTCATCACTCGTAATATTTTGAACTTAGGCGAATGTCGATTCGCATCTAAGCTGTCGACTGAATGGATTACCATCGTCCCGACGAATTTTTTAACTTAGGCGAAATGTATTCGCAGCTAAGCCCCCGAGCATGAGGATCTCTCATCACTCGGAATATTTGAACTTAGGTGAATGTCGATTCGCGTCTAAGCTGTCGAGTGTATGGATTACCATTGTCTCGACGAGTTATATTTTTTTTAACCTAAGCGAAGACGGATTCGCGAATAGGCCGTCGAGTGAATGGACTGCTATCCACCCGACAGGGTTTTTAACTTAGGTGAAACATGTTTCGCAGCTAAGTCCCCGAGTGCGAGGATTGCTCGTCACTCGGAGTATCCCCAAGTAAAGAACTGCACGGTCGGAATCGACGAGGTATTAATTGAAGAGACACAAATTGCATTCATGAAGAACCCTTATTACATCAGAAAATTAATGTCTCAAGTGTAAAAACGTCGAAGCAGGTCTGCATGCCAAGCTCGTGGCTCATCTATCTGCTTCATAAGATTATATAAGGGATAGGCTCCATTGTTAGCACCTTGGTGACTACAAAAGGGCCTTCCCATGTAGGGGCTAGCTTGTGAGGTCGGTGCTAATTCACTCGGAGCACCAAATCTCCTTCATGGAATGCTTGGCTTCTGACATTCCTTGCGTGGAAGCGCCGCAAGTCTTGCTGATAGGCTGTGGTCCGGATCAGAGCCATCTCACGCTCTTCTTCCAGAAGATCTACCCCGTCTTGCTTGGCCTGCTCGGCTTCAGCCTCAGAATGCAGCTCCACTCGAGGAGAATTGTGGGCCAAGTCACTCGGCAGTATAGCTTCAACACCATAGACAAGGAAGAAAGGAGTTCGTCCAGTCGACCGATTAGGTGTTGTCCTCAACCCCCACAAAACAGACGGCAGCTCAGTTACCCACACACCAGCGGCATGATCCAAATCGCGCATGAGACGAGGCTTTAGACCTTGCAGAATGAGACCGTTAGCCCACTCAACTTGCCCATTGGTTTGAGGATGTGCAACGGAAGCATAATCCACTCGGGTCCCTTGAGAGTTACATAATCTCCTGAATTCTTGTGAGTCAAAATTAGTGCCATTGTCTGTGATGATACTGTGGGGAATGCCGAACCGGATAATGATCTCTCTCATGAATGTGACCGCCGTGCGGGAATTCAGCTTCTTGATGGGCTTGGCTTCGATCCACTTGGTGAACTTGTCGACTGCTACCAACAGGTGGGTGAATCCTCCTTTTCCGGGTCAGAAAGGACCAACCATGTCGAGCCCCGAAACCGCAAACGACCAAGAGAGTGGAATTGTCTTCAGAGAAGACGCTGGCTTGTGTGACACGTTTGCATAGAACTGATAGCCTTCGCAATGATCAACAATGTCCTTAGCAATTTCATTAGCCCGTGGCCAACAAAAACCCGCTCGGTATGCTTTAGCGACGATCGCCCTTGAAGACGCATGGTGCTCGCAAGTTCCCGAGTGGATTTCATGTAGAATCATTCAACCTTCCTCGGGCGAAATGCAGCGCTGGGTGACACCTGACACACTTTCTTTGAAAAGCTGATCACCCATCACAGTGAAAGCTTTTGACCTACGCACAATCTGTCGAGCCTCTACTTCGTCTTCAGGAAGCTCTTGTCTGAGGATATAGGCTATGTACGGTACAGTCCAGTCGGGAATGATAACTAGCACCTCCATGACCAGGTCAATCACAGCAGGAACATCGACTTCAGTCGAGTCACAAGAGCTTAAGGTTTGCGGGGGCTCTTTAGTGAAGGGATCCTCTTGAATCGAAGGAGTGTGTAAATGCTCCAGGAACACTCCGTTGGGGACAGGCCATCGAGTGGAACCGATCTTCGATAGCTCATCAGCTGCCTGATTTTTCAGTCGAGGAACATGGTGAAGTTCTAGACCTTCAAATTTCTTCTCCATCTTCCGGATTGCATTGCAATATCCAGTCATAGCAGGCTTTCTAACATCCCACTCTTTCATCACTTGATTCACCACCAAATCTGAGTCGCCATAAACCATCAAGTGCTTGACACCGAGCGAAATAGCCGTGTGCAACCCGTACAAAAGTGCTTCATACTCTGCTTCATTGTTGGAGGAATCAAAGTGAATTTGCAAGACATAGCTGAGCTTGTCGCCTCTGGGGGATATCAGAATAATGCCAGCACCGGATCCATTCAACATTTTGGAGCCGTCGAAGAACATTGTCCAATGCGCAGAGTGAACTTGGATAGGCTATTGCTGTTCGATCCACTCGGCCATGAAATCTGCCAATGCTTGGGACTTGATTGCCTTCTTGGCTTCGAATCTGATGTCGAAGAGAAAATGTTTGATAAAGGTGCATCACTGACGACTGAGATCGAATGGTCTTGGAAATAATGTGCCACCTTCTTTGCTGATAAGTAAATACCATACACCAGCTTCTGATAATGAGGATATCTCTACTTTGAGGGGGACAAAACTTCCGAGACATAATAGACTGGCCACTAAACCTTATAGGCTTTGCCTTCCTCTTCTCGCTCGATAGTCAGCACTGTACTGACGACCTGATTAGTGGCCGCGATGTACAGGAGCAAGGGCTCTTTGCTGGCAAGAGTGGCAAGCACCGGCTGGGTGGTCAGCAGGGCTTTGAGCTCAACAAACGCTGCTTCGGCTTCAGGAGTCCAGTCGAATGTGTCTGATTTCTTCATCAACTGATACAAGGGCAGAGCCTTCTCACCAAGACGAGAAATGAATCGACTCAATGCCACCAAGCAACCTGTGAGCTTCTGAACGTCGTGCACTCGCACGGGAGTCTTCATACGGGTAATGGCGCTGATCTTCTCGGGATTGACATCAATTCCTTTTTCGGAAAAGACAAAATCGAGTAAATTGCCGCCAGGGACACGAAAGGTACATTTGGCCGGATTCATCTTTATGTCGAGTTGCCATCAGATTGGCGAATGTCTCAGCCAAGTCAGCCAACACGTCGGAACCTTTGCGGGACTTGCCCACTATATCATCCATGTACGCCTCAACATTCCGAGGGATCCGGTCGAGTAAACATTTCTGAATCATACGCATAAATGTAGCGCCGGCATTCTTGAGACGAAAAGGCATGGTGATGTAGCAAAAACACCCAAACGGGGTGATGAAGGCTGTTTCTATTTCATCTGGGCCAAACAGACGGATCTGATGGTACCCAAAATAGGCATCTAAAAACGATAATCGCTCGCACCCCGCTGTTGAGTCAACAATCTGATCTATGCGGTGGAGCGGAAAATGGTCTTTCGGACACACCTTATTAAGATGTTTGAAGTCAATGCACATGCGCAATGACTTATCTTTCTTGGGCACCATCACTACATTCGAGAGCCACTCGGAGTGGTAAATCTCCTGAATGAACTTGGCTTGCAAGAGACAGGCCACTTCTTCCCTGATTGCCTAGCGCTTCTTAGATGCGGATCGACGCAAATGCTCCCTGACGGGCTTGGCTTTCGGATCCACTCGCAGACGGTGCTCAGCCAGCTCCGTGGGAATTCCCGGCATGTCAGCAGGCTTCCATGCAAAGATATCCCAGTTCTCACAGAGGAACTGGATGATCTCGGCTTCCTATTTATTGTCGAGTGTTGTCGAGATATTCGTCGAGGTAGCTGTTGGATCCGTCGGGTGGATGTGCACCTTCTTCACTTCAACTGCCGACTGAAATGCCGAGTCGGAAGCCGGCTTTTTTGCGCGGAGCAAATCCGCAGGATTAGTGGTTTTCTTGTACTCCTCCAGCTCGACCATGGCCATCTGTTGATCGGCGATCTTGGACCCTTGTTGGAGACACTCTTCGGCCCGCTGTTGATTGCCAGTGACCGTGATCACGCCCTTAGGGCCCGGCATTTTCAGCTTGAGATACACGTAACATGGTCGGGCCATGAAACGTGCATACGTGGGTTGACCCAAATGGCGTGGTAAGCGCTCTTGAAATCCACGACTTCAAACGTCAACTTTTCTTTTTGGAAATTTTTGCTTTCTCCGAATGCCACATCCAATGATATCTGGCCGAGTGACTTGGCCTTCTTTCCTAGGATGATCCCATGGAAATGCATGCTACTTTCGCTGAGACGGGACATAGGAATGCCCATTCCCTTCAGGGTATCCGCATACAGAATGTTCAAGCCGCTGCCGCCGTCCATGAGGACCTTTCTGAGCCGAGTCCCCTACACCACCGATCAACTACTAGAGCCTGTCGACCAGGAGTGGCCACACGTGCGGGATGCTCAGTCTGGTCGAATGTGAAAGCATACTAAGACCACTTGAGGTAGGTGGGGGTTTCTGGCACAACCATATCGATCTCTCTATTTATGACCTTCAGACGGCTCTTGCTCTCGACATCAGCAAAGATCACCAGGGTAGCAGTGACATTCGGGAATGTTTCCTTCTCTTCGTCTTCATCTTCTTTTTCATGAGATTTCCCACTTGACTGGTCTCCCTTGAATTGTTGGATGAGGGTCTGACACTGTCGAATGGTGTGCTTGGGCAAAATTAGGTTGCCTTCTGCATCTTTCTTCGTGTGAATCACACACGGCTGATCAAAGATATCGGTTCCTGGCTGACCCTTCCCCTGTTGGGGAACGTCGCATGGGAAACAAATTTTTTCCTACGCACACGCAAACCTATCCATGGTGATGAGCATCTACGAGAGGGAGAGTGGATCTACATACCCTTGTAGATCGCTAAGTGGGAAGCGTTAAGAAACGCGGTTGGTGTAGTCGAACATCTTCGCGATCCAGATCGCCGAGCGTCCCGCAATCTCATCACGATCCGTCCCGCGATCCAATCACGATCCGTCCCGTGAACTCATCACGATCCGTTCCGCGATCTCATCACGAACTGTCTCGCGATCTCGATCACGGTCCTTCCGATCTAGCGCCGAACGGACGGCACCTCCGCGTTCAGCACACGTGCAGCTTGATGACGATCTCCACCGTCTCGATCCAGCGAGAGGAGGTGGAGAGGAGAGAGAGTTCACTGGCAGCGTGACGGCGCTCCGGTGATGGTGGTGGAGTGATTCCGGCAGGGCTTCGCCTAAGCGCCGCGGAAAACCGATCTAGAGGAGAAACTGTGCACCGGTGAAACGGGTAGCACGTGGCCGGAAATTCTGTCCAAAAACCACCCAATCCACTAGTATATATAGGAGGAGAGGAGAGGAGAGGCAGCCAAGGCCTTTGGGTCGGCCGAAATAGGAGGTGGGAGCAATCCTACTTCACCTCCAATCCTAGTTGGAGTAGGATTGCCTCCTATTGGCTGATTTTCCACTTTTTGCGTTAGGACTTTCTCCCCTGCGCCATGGGCCTTTGTGGCTGTTTTCCCAGCCCACTAAGGGCTGGTTATTATTCTCCCACATCCCATGGACCTCTTGGGGTCGAAATACCCCTCCCGGAGGTCCTCCGGTACACTACCGGCACTCCCAGTACAATACCGATACTCCCGGTACACTACCGATGAGCCCGAAACTTGTCCGGAAACCAAACTGGGACTTCCTATATATGAATCTTTACCTCCGGACCATTCCGGAGCTCCTCGTGACATCCGGGATCTCATCCAGGACTCCTAAAAACCTTCGGTCACCACCATACATAACTCTACACTACCGAAACGTCACCGAACCTTAAGTGTGCAGACCCTGCGGGTTCGAGAACTATGTAGACATGACCGAGAAACCTCTACGGTCAATAACCAATGGCAGGACCTGGACGTCCACACTGGTTCCTACTTATTCTATGAAGATCTTTATCGGTCGAACCTCTATGTCAAGGATTCAGTTAATCCCGTATATCGTTCCCTTTGTTCTTCGGTATGTTACTTGCCCGAGATTCGATCGTCGGTATCTCCATACCTAGTTCAACCTCGTTACCGGCAAGTCTCTTTACTCGTTCCGTAATACAAGATCCCGCAACTAACAATTAGTCACATTGCTTGCAAGGCTTATTGTGCTGTTGCATTACCGAGTGGGCCCCGAGATACCTCTCCGTTACACGGAGTAACAAATCCCAGTCTCGATCCATGCCAACTCAACAGACACCATCGGAGATACCTGTAGAGCACCTTTATAGTCACCCAGTTACGTTGCGACGTTTGATACACACAAGGCACTCCTCCGATATCCGTGAGTTGCATGATCTCATGGTCATAGGAACATATACTTGACATGCAGAAAACAGTAGCAATAAACTGACACGATCATATGCTATGTTTGTAGTTTGGGTCTTATCCATCACATCATTCTCCTAATGATGTGATCCCGTTATCAAATGACATCTCATGTCCATGGCTAGGAAACCTTAACCATCCTTTGATCAACGAGCTAGTCCATTAGAGGCATACTAGGGACATGGTTTTGTCTATGTATCCACACATGCATTTAAGTCTCCAATCAATACAATTATAGCATGGATAATAAACGATTATCATGAACAAGGAAATATGATAACAACTAATTTATTATTGCCTCTAGGGCATATTTCCAACAGTCTCCCACTTGCACTAGAGTCAATAATCTAGTTCACATCACCATGTGATTCGCATTGTTATGAATCTAACACCCAATGAGTTCTGGGGCTCGATCATGCTTTGCATGTGAGAGAGGTCTTATAGTCAACGGGCCTGCGATTTTCAGATCCGTGTGTACTTTGCGTATCTCTATGTCAAACCGTAAACACTGCTACCACACTCCACTTGGTACTATTTCCAAATGGCTGCTCCACTATACGTATCCAGATTGCTACTACTAGTCATCCGGATAGGTGTTAAAGCTTGCATCGATGTAACTCTTTACGACGAACTCTTTATCACCTCCATAATCAAGAAACATTTCCTTAGTCCTCTGGTTACTAAGGATAATTCCGACCGCTGTCCAGTGATCCACTCCTGGACCACTCTTGTACCCCTTGACAGACTCATGGCAAGGCACACATAGGTGCGGTACATAGCATGGCATAATATAGAGCCTATGGCTAAGGCATAGGGGACAACGTTCGTCCTTTCTCTTTCTTCTGCCGTTGTCGAGCTTTGAGTCTCACTCAACTTCACACCTTACAAATGAGATGAGAACTATTTCTCTGGCTGATCCATTTTGAACTCTTTCAAAATCTTGTGAAGGTATGCACTCATTGAAAGTCTCATCAAGCATCTTGATCTATCTCTATAGATTTTGATGCTCAACAATTAGGTAGCTTTATCCAGGTCTTCCTTTGAAAATCACTTTCCAAATAACCGTTTTATGCTTTCCAGAAACTCTACATTATTTCTAAACAACAATATGTCATCCACACATACTTATCAGAAATTCTATAGTGCTCCCACTCACTTTATTGAAAATACAAGTTTCTCATAAACTTTGTATAAACATCAAAACTTTGATCACCTCATCAAAGCGTATATTCCAACTCCGAGATGCTTGCTTCAGTCCATGGAAGGATCACCGAAGCTTGCACACCTTTTAGCATCCTTAGGCCTGACAAAACCTTCTGGTTGTATCACATACAACCTTTCCTGAAGTAAACCATTAAGGAAACGATGTTTTGACATCCATCTGCCAGATTTCATAATTGAAAACACAGCAACTGCTAACATAATTCCAACAGACTTTTAGCATCGCTACGAGTAAGAAAGTCTCATCGTAGTCAACTCCTTGAACTTGTCACAAACATCTTTGCAACAAGTCGAGCTTTAAAAATAGTGACATTCACCATCAGTGTCTGTCTTCATTTTAAAGATCCATTTGTACTCAACGACCTGCCGTCCAACGAGCAAGTCTACCAAAGTCTACACTTGGTTTTAATACATGGATCCTATCTCGGATTTCATGGCCTCCAACCATTTGTCGGAATCCGGGCCCATCATCGCTTCTCCATGGCTCGTAGGTTCATCATTGTCCAACAACATGACCTCCAAGACAGAGTTGTCGTACCGCTCAGGAGCATTACACATCCTTGTCGACCTACGAAGTTCGATAGTAACTTGATCCTGAAGCTTCATGATCATCATCATTAACTTCCTCTTCAACTAACGTAGGCTTCACAGAAACATCTTTCTGCGCTGCGCTACTCTCTGGTTGAACAAAGGTTTAACAACCTCATCAAGTTCTATCTTCCTCCCACTCAATTCTTTCGAGAGAAACTTTTTCTCGAGAAAGGACCCAGTTCTAGCAACAAACACTTTGCAGTCGGATCTGAGATAGAAGGCATACCCATCTATTCTTAGGGTATTCTATGAAGATACATTTGTCCGCTTTGGGTTCTAGCTTATTATGTGAAAACATTTTCCACACAAGCATCGCAGCCCCAAACATTAAGAAATGACAGCTTAGGTTTCTATCAAACCATAATTCACACGGTGTCATCTCAACGGATTTAGATGATGCCCTATTTAAAGTGAATGTAGTTGTCTCTAATGCATAACCCCAAAAATTATAGTAGTAAAATGATAAGAGACATCACAGTATGCACTATATCAATAGAGCATGACTATGATGTTCGGACACACCATCACACCATGGTGTTCCAGGTGGCGTTAGTTGTGAAACAAATTTCACGTTGTCTTAAGTTGTATGCCAAACTCGTAACTCAGATATTCACCTCCACGATCATATCGCGGTTATTTTTATCTTCTTGGCACGATGATCTTTAAACTTCACTCTGAATTTGCTTGAACCTTTCAAACGATTCAGACTTGTGTTTCATTAAGTAAATATACACTATATCTTCTCAAATCATCAGTGAAGGTAAGAAAATAACGATATCCACTGCACGCTACAAGACTCACTAGATTGCATACATCAACATGTATCATTTCCAATGAATCACTTGCCCGCTCCATCCAACGGGGTCCTTTAGTCATCTTGCCCAAGAGGCATGGTTCGCATGTCTCAACCGATTCGAAATCGATGAGTCCAAATATCCATCAGCATGGAGTTTCTACATGCGCTTTATACCAATATGACATTTAGCGGCAGTGCCACAAGTATGTGGTACTATCATTATTAACTTTGTATCTTTTGACATCAATGTTATGAACATGTGTACTACTACGATCAAGATTTCAACAAACCATTCTCACTGGGTGCATGACCATTGAAGGTATTATTCATGTAACCAGAATAACTATTATTCTCTGACTTAAATGAATAACCGTATTGCAACAAACATGATCTAATCATGTTCATGCTCAACGCAAAACACCAAATAACATTTATTTAGGTTCGTCACTAATCCTGAAGGTAGAGAGAGCGTGCGATGTTGATCACATCAACCTTGGAAACATTTCCAACACACATCGTCACCTCACCCTTAGCTAGTTCTCCGTTTATTCCGTAGCTTTTATTTCGAGTTACTAACATTTAGCAATCGAACCGGTATCCAATACCCAGGTGCTACTAGGAGTACTAGCAAGGTACACATCAATAACTCGTATATCAAATATACTTCTGTCGATGTTGCCAGCCTTCTTATCTACCAAGTATCTAGGGTTGTTCCGCTTCAGCGACCTCTCACCTCATAATAGAAGCACTTAGTCTCGGGTTTGAGTTCAACTTTGGGTTACTTCACTGGAGCAGCAACTGACTTGCTATCCATGAAGTTTCCCTCCTTGCTCTTGCACTTTTCGAAACTAGTGGTTTGATTAATCATCAACACTTGACGCTCCTTCTTGATTTCTACCTTCGCGGTGTCAAACATCGCGAACAGCTCAGGGATCAATACTTCTATCCCTGGTGTATTATAGTTCATCACTAAGTTCTAGTAGCTTTAGTGATAGTGACTTGGAGAACTATATCAATCACTATCTTATCTAGAAGATCAACTTCCACTTGATTCAAGCGATTGTAGTACCCAGACAATCTGAGTACATGCTCAACGATTGAGCTATTCTCCTTCATCTTACAAGCAAAGAATCTTGTTGGAGATCTCATATCTCGCAACAAAGGCACGAGCCTGAGATCACAATCTCTGCTCCTAGAACATCTCATATGTTCCGTGACGTTCAAAACGTTTTGGAGCCTCAATTCTAAGCCGTAATGCATGATGCACTAAACTATCAAGTAGTCATCGAAACGTGCCTGTTAGATGTTCACAACATCTGTAGACGACGCTAGAGGGGGTGGCGCACCGAGCGGTGCATTAAGGACATAAGCCTTCTGTGCAGCAATGAGGACAATCCTCAGATCACGGACCCAGTCCGCAATTTTGCTACCAACATCTTTCAATTCTATTTCTCTAGGAACATATAAAAATACAAGGGAGCTACAGCGCGAGCTAGTAATCTACAACATAATTTGCAAAGACACTTTGACTATGTTCATGATAATGAGTTCAATTAATCATATTACTTAAGAACTCCCACTCAAATTGACATCCCTCCGATCATTCGAGTGATACATGATCCAAATTCACCAACTCAAGTCCGATCATCACGTGAGTTGAGGTGGCTGCAATGGTGAACATCATTATGTTGATCATATCTACTATATGACTCATGTTCGACCTTTCGGTCTCTCGTGTTCCGAGGCCATGTCTGTACATGCTAGGCTCGTCAAGTTTAACCCGAGTGTTCTGCGCGTGCAAATCTGGCTTGCACCCGTTGTATGTGAACGTAGAGTCTATCACACCCGATCATCACGTGGTGTCTCAACACGACGAACTTTCGCAACGGTGCACACTCGGGGAGAACACAGTTCATCTTGAAATTCAAGTGAGGGATCACCTTATAATGCTACCGCCGTACTAAGCAAAACAAGGTGCATAAAAGGATTAACATCTCATGCAATTCATAAGTGACATGATATGGCCATGAACTTGTGTTTAAGATCTCCATCTTCGGAACACCGGCATGATCTCCATCATCACCGACACAACACCATGATCTCCATCATCTTGATCTCCATCAATGTGTTGCCATTGGGGTTGTCACGCCCTGCATGCTTCTACTACTATTGCTACCGTAGCGATAAAGTAAAGCATTACATAGCGCTTAATGATTGACACACAGGTCATACAATAATTAAAGACAACCCTTTGGCTCCTGCCGGTTGCCGTACTCATCGACATGCAAGTCGTGATAATCTATACATCACATGATCATCTCATACATCACATATATCTCATCATGTAATTGGCCATATCACATCACAACATACCCTGCAAAAACAAGTTAGACGTCCTCTAATTGTTGTTGCATATTTTACGTGGCTGCTATGGGTATCTAGCAAGAACGATTCTCACCTACGCATAAACCACAACGGTGATACACTAGTTTGCTTTTCAACCTGCTCAAGGACTGCCTTTGTCGAATCCGATCCAACTAAAGTGAGAGAAACTGTCACCCGCAATCCATCTAGGCAACAAGTTGCGTCGAGGGAACCGGTCTCTCGTAAGGGTATGAGTAATGTTGGTCCGGGCCGCTTCATCTCACAATCCCGCTGAACCAAAATACGACCAAGGGAGGAAGCAATCTAAGCATCAACGCCCACAAACCTTTTGTGTTCTACTCGAGATCTCATTGAACCATCAACCTAGCTCATGATGCCACTGTTGGGGAACGTCGCATGGGAAACAAATTTTTTCCTACGCACACGCAAACCTATCCATGGTGATGAGCATCTACGAGAGGGAGAGTGGATCTACATACCCTTGTAGATCGCTAAGTGGGAAGCGTTAAGAAACGCGGTTGGTGTAGTCGAACATCTTCGCGATCCAAATCGCCGAGCGTCCCGCGATCTCATCACGATCCGTCCCGCGATCCAATCACGATCCGTCCCGTGAACTCATCACGATCCGTTCCGCGATCTCATCACGAACTGTCTCGCGATCTCGATCACGGTCCTTCCGATCTAGCGCCGAACGGACGGCACCTCCGCGTTCAGCACACGTGCAGCTTGATGACGATCTCCACCGTCTCGATCCAGCGAGAGGAGGTGGAGAGGAGAGAGAGTTCACCGGCAGCGTGACGGCGCTCTGGTGATGGTGGTGGAGTGATTCCGGCAGGGCTTCGCCTAAGCGCTGCGGAAAACCGATCTAGAGGAGAAACTGTGCACCGGTGAAACGGGTAGCACGTGGCCGGAAATTTTGTCCAAAAACCACCCAATCCACTAGTATATATAGGAGGAGAGGAGAGGAGAGGCAGCCAAGGCCTTTGGGTCGGCCGAAATAGGAGGTGGGAGCAATCCTACTTCACCTCCAATCCTAGTTGGAGTAGGATTGCCTCCTATTGGCTGATTTTCCACTTTTTGCTTTAGGACTTTCTCTCCTGCGCCATGGGCCTTTGTGGCTGTTTTCCTAGCCCACTAAGGGCTGGTTATTATTCTCCCACAGCCCATGGACCTCTTGGGGTCGAAATACCCCTCTCGGAGGTCCTCCGGTACACTACCGGCACTCCCGGTACAATACCGATACTCCCGGTACACTACCGATGAGCCCGAAACTTTTCCGGAAACCAAACTGGGACTTCCTATATATGAATCTTTACCTCCGGACCATTCCGGAGCTCCTCGTGACATCCGGGATCTCATCCGGGACTCCTAACAACCTTCGGTCACCACCATACATAACTCTACACTACCGAAACGTCACCGAACCTTAAGTGTGCAGACCCTGCGGGTTCGAGAACTATGTAGACATGACCGAGACACCTCTACGGTCAATAACCAATGGCGGGACCTGGACGTCCACATTGGTTCCTACATATTCTACGAAGATCTTTATCGGTCGAACCTCTATGTCAAGGATTCAGTTAATCCCGTATATCGTTCCCTTTGTTCTTCGGTATGTTACTTGCCCGAGATTCGATCGTCGGTATCTCCATACCTAGTTCAACCTCGTTACCGGCAAGTCTCTTTACTCGTTCTGTAATACAAGATCCCACAACTAACAATTAGTCACATTGCTTGCAAGGCTTATTGTGATGTTGCATTACCGAGTGGGCCCCGAGATACCTCTCCGTTAGACGGAGTAACAAATCCCAGTCTCGATCCATGCCAACTCAACAAACACCATCGGAGATAACTGTAGAGCACCTTTATAGTCACCCAGTTACGTTGTGACGTTTTATACACACAAGGCACTCCTCCGATATCCGTGAGTTGCATGATCTCATGGTCATAGGAACATATACTTGACATGCAGAAAACAGTAGCAATAAACTGACACGATCATATGCTATGTTTGTAGTTTGGGTCTTATCCATCACATCATTCTCCTAATGATGTGATCCCGTTATCAAATGACATCTCACGTCCATGGCTAGGAAACCTTAACCATCCTTTGATCAACGAGCTAGTCCATTAGAGGCATACTAGGGACATGGTTTTGTCTATGTATCCACACATGCATTTAAGTCTCCGATCAATACAATTATAGCATGGATAATAAACAATTATCATGAACAAGGAAATATGATAATAACTAATTTATTATTGCCTCTAGGGCATATTTCCAACATCCCCTTCTTGGGGGCATACCGAGCTTTGGCCTTGCCCTTATTTTTCGACTGAGTCGCCAGTGCTCCGGCCTCTGTCAGAACCGGGTTTCCAGCCTTCCGCTTTTGTTTCCTATTGTTACCGCCTCCAGAATCGTTGTCAACCGCTTTTCCTTTGCCACTATGGAGGCGGTCTTCTTCCTCGCCATTGGCATAGCGAGTGGCAATTTCCATTATCTTGCCGAGTGAAATGTCACCAGTGCACCCGAACTTCAAATACAGCTCTCTGTATCTCACACCAGCCTTGAAGGCACAAACAGCCTGGTGTTGCGACACATTTTCCATCGTATGATGCAGGGTGGACCAACGCTGAATATAGTCTCTTAAGGTTTTGCTGGGCTTCTTGACGCAGTGTTGTAAGTCAATCAGACCTGTGGGGCGCTTGCAAGTGCCCTCGAAGGTCCGAACAAACACTCAGGCAAGATCTTCCCAACAATGAATGCTGGAAGGAGCCAAACGATTCAACCAAGCTCGAGCTGGTCCATCCAACAGAAGAGGCAGGTGCTTCATTGCAACATTGTTATTCCCGCCGCCAATCTGCACAGCCAGCCGGTAATTATCAAGCCAAGTCTCTGGTTTTGTTCACTAGAAAACTTTCCGATCGCCGCCGCCATTCTGAAGTTGGGGGGAATCTCCACTGAACCTATAACTCTGCTAAAACACTCTGGACCAAGCACTTATGCTGAGCTACCACTCGGGACATCTCTATCGTGCCCTTCTCTACAGGCTCTGCTCTTGTCGATCCGCTTCTGAAGAAGGTACGCGCGGGCATCAAAGTCCGCGTCCCGCTCGCCACTGAAGGAGTGCCTGTCATCCTGGCACCGAGGCGCGTACGGACCACTCCGCGGAGGAGTGGGCACTCAGCGGTGGTCTTCGCGGTGGTGCTGATATCTATCTTGCCCTTCACGATAACTGCCGCCTCAACGACGCAAGGGCGACCCAGGACTATGTGCCGACTAAACGGTCTCTGCCCTGGGTGAATTGCTGTGTATCTTGTGACGAGACTGTGAATTGCTGAATTATGGCGTTGTGCTGCATCTAACAGTGCTCTGATCTACAACAACCCTCGACTAGCCTCTGACCGGGAAGGCTGAATGGAATCTGCTATCCTAGCAGCAGCAACATTAAGCACGGGAGTTGGGTATACCTCGACGCCCTCGTGGGATCCAGTCGGGAACAGCTGTCGCTGAAATCGACTGGGGCGCGGCGGGCGTGGACGGGCGCGCTCGTCAATCTATGCCTGGAGCTCTTCCAGACGAATGCGCGTGGCCTCCAAAGCCCAGGCCTCAGCGGTCGCACCGACAATGGGGGTATGAAGAACCTTCTCATCGCGACGCGATTGCACATTAGACGGGCCACCAGCCTCGTGCTCGCCACGACCAAAACCAGGCGGTGAGCTCTAATGCGAGCACGCCATCAAGACCTCCATTGCGGGATCACAACTCTCGCACTCGGAAGGCACGTCGAATGGATCGAAATCCGACTCAAACATGCCATGAAGGGCCTCGATGGGTTCGAGTGTTGCAACGTGCATAGAAGCTTGACGCGCCGCTGCGTGTTCGACCCACCACTGGAGTCGTGAGCGGCCGGACTGCTTGCGACCGCAAACGGCGAGAGTAGTCGATGCGTAAGGGGTCAACGGCTGACGCAGCAACATGCCACACGGACTCGCGCAGAAATGCGTGGCCCCGCGAACCGGGAGCGCCTCGACATCGAGAGGCGCCTCGTGGAGCCATGCCGAATCCTCAGTGATGAAAGTGAGCGCTCCAAAATGCATCTCGTGGCCCAGAGCAATAACACCGCCGGAAGACATGTTGAAAGATGAAAAACGCAACCTCACCGGAAGTCGCTTAGACGCCTGCCCCATGGTGGGCGCCAACTGTCGTGGGAACGAGCCTGACAGTAGATGGTAGGGGTATGAATGGAGAGGGCAGAGTCCTAGCTACGGCGAGGGTGTACACACAGTTGTATGAGTTCAGGCCCCTCTCGTGGAGGTAACATCCC
This sequence comes from Hordeum marinum, assembly GCA_022496015.1. NCBI lineage: Eukaryota > Viridiplantae > Streptophyta > Magnoliopsida > Poales > Poaceae > Hordeum > Hordeum marinum. Next base: position 519,302,189 of record CM039673.1, read on the forward strand.
TACGTCTCAGTGCTCGGGAGCTTTATGTCGGGTGGAATGTAGATATTACAATAGTTTTCTTAACCCTTGTGCAAGAGGGGAGGGGCGGCTTATATAGAGTTTGCTGCCCCTCATAATGGCCCTGCATTAATGGGTCTCGTCGTGGGGTGTAAAGTCTGCCATTACAGGTAACGTACGGAGTAAAAGTTATTAAGGGTCATTAAGCCTGCATCTGCCCATTGGGATCTTGATGATGGCTCCTGGTCTTCTGGCGTCGAGTGAAGCGAGGTCCGTCGAGTGACACGCGACTGCCGAGTGAGAGCGGGAGTCTCCGAGTGGATTACTATCGAGTGACTTTGAACGTCTCCAGGGATCCACTCGGAAGTTCATGCTTGATCTTTAATTCCTCCCATCTGGTGTCCTTAGGTAGGGTATGTAGGCCTTGCCTAGGACCCTACCCTAGGCACATATCCTCGTCACCACCTGCACACAAAGAACCAATATTTGCAACCCGACGCGTAAGATAGGTTATCAATCTCTCAATAGTAAAAGGATAGATTAGATTGTAATATCTTTGGCAAATAGATCTCACAAGAACACAAAATAAAAGAGGCAAATAAAAAGTGCAGCAAGATAGTTTTTTGTTTTTGGATTAATATATGTTAAAACAAAAGCGGCAAAAAGATAGATCGGAAAGCAATATATTGGAAAAGTAGACCCACGGGCCGTAGGTTTCACTAGTGGCTTCTCTCATGAGTGTAGCACATGGTGGGTAGACAAATTACTGTTGGGAAATTGATAGAATATTAAATAATCATGACGATATCGAAGGCAATGATCATTATATAGGCATCATGTCCAAGATAAGTAGACCAAAACGATTCTGCATCTACTACTATTACTCCACACATCGACCGCTATCCAGCATGCATCTAGTGTATTAAGTTCATGGAAAAATGGAGTAATGCGATAAGAACATTGACATGATGTAGACAATTTCTATTGATGTAGGAATAGACCCCATCTTGTTATCCTTAATGGCAACGATACATGTGTGCCTTGCTGCTCCTTCTGTCATTCGGAAAGGACACCACAAGATCGAACCCATCACAAAGCATCTTTTCCTCATGGCAAGAAAAATCGATCTAGTTGGCCAAACTAAACAAAAGATTCAAAGAATAAATATGAGGCTATAAGTAATCACGCATATAAGATATCAAAGAAGCCTCAAATAATATTCATGGATAGAAACTGATCATGAGCTCAAAATTTATCGGATCCCAACAAACACACCGCAAAAAGTCATTACATCAAATGGATCCCCAAGAGAGACCATCCTATTGAGAATCAAAATAGAGAGAGGAAGTCATCTAGCTACCGCTTATGGACCCGTAGGTCTATTGTAGACTACCCACGCATCATCGGAGAGGCACCCATGAAGACGATGCACCCCTCCATGATGGTGTTAGATTGGATCTCGCGGTTCTGGAACTTGTGACGGCTAGAATTGTGTTTCATCGACTCCCCTAGGGTTTTTGGAATATTTGGGTATTTATAGTGCTTATAGGCGATGGTGAGTCGTTCTGAGGTCTGCATGATACACCAAGCCATGCCAGGGTCCTCTGGTGCACCCTGGTGTCTTGTGCCCTCCTCGGCCTTCCTCTCTGGCACTTGTTTGGTCCACTGGATGTCTTCTGGCACAAAAATCTCCAAACAAAATTCATGGTGTTTGGGCTTCGTTTGATACTGAAATTCTGTGAAGTAAAAAAACAAGAAAAAACAACAACTAGCACTTGGCACTACGTCAATAGGTTAGTCCCAAAAAATGATATGAAGTTGCTATAAGATGATTGTAAAACATCCAAGATTGATAATATAACAACATGGAACAATAAAAAATTATAGACACATTGGAGACGTATCGCTATTCGATTTGTGTACCTCACTTTGTTGGTGAAAATTGATAACCCTTGTTAATAAGTAGTTGTGTTTGCTTTGTTTACTTTCAAGCCTTTCACAATACGTGACTTAGTTGTTTGCTTTTAATAGTTTGTAGCAAATAATCCCGCCACATGATGTGTTCACTTAGAGTTTGTTTAGCTTTATATTATTCTTTTGGAAATCCTGGCACAGTCTGAAGTCATGGGATGGTACGATTGTTAGAGGATCGCAATACACGTTAGAATCAACCATAATTAAAAAGTTATTGTGCACCATAGAGTGAAAGGGAAAAAAAGAAAACACGCAAGTTGTTACGCATCGTGGAAACCTCTCTTGTTTATGTGTTCTCTCTTTGCATGTGGCCATGGTTGTTGTGTTCGTTCTGGCTTGAGAACTAACAAAAAATATTTTAGTAAGTATAGTCATAATTTTATTTATGTAATTACATGGAAGCTTTTGAATTCATCGCATCACTCTATTTGTTTCACATAAAAATTTATGGGACTCCTCGATAAATAATAACTTATATTTTATGAAGCAGTATAGTTTATCTAAAATAGCTTATGCGATTGGAGTCACTACTTGATTGGAAACAAATCTAGATAAATATTTTTTACATGGATACAAATTGGTTATTTTGAAAATTATGATGATCAACTTTTAGTACAAATGGCCTCGTTCATATCAAATTCTCTAAGTATCGATGTTATAGCTCTAATAATATCAATAATTTCTTGTGTCAAAAACATTATTAGAGATTGTATCTCATGAATAATTATATTAACTTCAACATTAGACTTTCATATTGAAATGCATAAATATTACATTTAAAATATATGGTTTCTTTCCTGGTATTAGATCTTGTGATATGAGTAGGTCTTGGAGAAAACATTTCCAAATTGGAGCACAAATTATCTCTATAATCATTAAGTTTTCTGTACAAGGATATGATTCCAATCCGAGTGACCGAGGTGCTCATACCGAAGCCACTTGCAAAAGAGAGTTGAGTGAATTCTACAATAAGATTAAGATTTGCACACAATTTTTTTTGCATACCTACTAGACTCTCAAACAAGAGATACACAACATTAATAGTTGCTACAATAGGACTAACATAATTTCTACCAACTAGTTATTTATTTGTTATTGAAGTTCAATGTCCGTAAGTAACACTCCCTGGTACTTCATAGCCCTATTTGGTTGTATTTATTTAGGAATGAAAGACACCCATTTACGTGTATAATGTTACTTGCTTGTTTATGCAAGTGAGATCTTATCCATGGGTTACTAAATATCTCTTACTCTAGAATTATCCCTTGAAATAATTAGGTCAATTTGTTAATTTTTTCCATTAATTTTCCACTAAACATATAGTTTCTAGAACCATAATGGAAAATATCTATGCGCTACACTATAATTTTAATCAAAAAGGTAATCTCATAAATTTGTCATGAATAAGTTCTACAATACCTTGCATGGCAAAATAAATAGGTATTACCTCATCAAAGCTCATAAATCTTGAAGAAGGCCGCACCCATGTCAATCCTAATATTGTAAAACTCATTGTAGGATGTCAAAGTACATTGATAGACTTATCTCAGTATTAATCTTCAACTAAGATGGACCAAATGATTAAAAAACAACTAAGAGAAGCAATGGAAGGAAGCAACGATGTGCACAAAGATTTGAAAGCTCGGGTGCACCATATATTATAGTTTTAAAAAACTTCACTTAGATACTCAAGCACATAGATTTGAAAGCACCGGATAACAACAACTCAAACAGGAAAGATATAATGAGTCCGAACATCGCAAGCCATAAATCATGAACTGGCACACCTCCACCACCACTCCACCCCCAGCCACACTTAATTCAGGATCCGGGAGGCATTTGACATTGGCAGTATGCATATGGGATATATGGTTGAAGTTTGCGATGGCGAGGTTGCGATGTGAGTAGCCTCCTTGCTAGCAGTGATTCATCTTGAGAACGGTGGTGGCCACTGTTGGGAGACGTAGTAGTAAATCAAAAAATTCCTATGATCACCAAGATCTATCTATGGAGAAACCAACAATGATTGGGGAGAGATTGCATCTTCATACCTTTGAAGATCGCTAAGCAGAAGCGTTACAAGAACGCGGTTGGTGGAGTCGTACTCGTAGCGATTCAGATCGCGGTGGACTCCGATCTCAGGGCCGAACAACGGCGCCTCCGCATTCAAGACACGTACAGCCCGGTGACGTCTCCTACGCCTTGATCCAGCAAGGAGGTAGGAGAGGTTGGGGAAGATCTCTGGCAGCACGATGGCATGGTGACGGTGGAGCAGCGTGGTCTCCAACAGGGCTTCGCCAAGCGCTACGGAGAACGAGAAGAGGGAGGAGTAGGGCTGCCTCGTGGGAGAGAGAACTCATGTGTGTGGCAGCCCCAAAACACTCCACTATATATAGGAGGAGGAGGGATGAAGGGTGCAGCCCTAGGGTTCCCACCCTAGGAGCTGCGGCCAGCCCTAGATGCCATCTGGCCGGCGGCCAGAGAGAGGGAGAGGGGGAGGGCGCAGTCCTAGTGGGCCTCGGGCCCATCTGGGTCTAGGGTTTCCCCTCCCTCCCACCTTCCCGCGCCTTGGGCCAGGGTGGAGGGCGCACCAGCCCACTCTGGGGCTGGTCCCTTCCATTCTTGGCCCACGCAGCCCTCTGGGCTGGTGGCCCCACTTGGTGGAACCCCGGAACCCTTCAGATGGTCCTGGTACGTTACCGGTAATTCCCGAAACACTTCCGGTGGCAAATCCTCACTTCCTATATATCGTTCTTTACCTCTGGACCATTCCGGAACTCCTCGTGACATCTGGGATCTCATCCGAGACTCCTAACTACCTTCGGTAACCACGTACACTATTTTCCGATAACCCTAGCATCATCGAACCTTAAGTGTGTAGACCCTACGGGTTCGGGAGACACGTAGACATGACCGAGACACCTCTCGAGTCAATAACCAACAGCGGGATCTGGATACCCATGTTGGCTCCCACATGCTCCACAACGATCTCATCGGATGAACCACGATGTCGGGGATTCAATCAATCTCGTATATAATTCCCTTTGTCTATCTGTATGATACTTGCCCGAGATTCGATCGTCGGTATCCCTATACCTTGTTCAATCTCGTTACCGGAAATTATCTTTGCTCGTTCCGTAATACATCATCCCGTGGCTAACTCTTTAGTCACATTGAGCTCATTATGATGATGTCTTACCGAGTGGGCCCAGAGATACCTCTCCGTCATACGGAGTGACAAATCCCAGTCTTGATTCGTGCCAACCCAACACACACTTTCTGAGATACCCGTAGTGCACCTTTTTTTGCCGCCCATATACGTTGTGATGTTTGGCACACCCAAAGCATTCCTAAGGTATCCGGGAGTTGCACAATCTCATGGTCTAAGGAAACGATACTTTACATTGGAAAAGCTTTAGCAGACGAACTACACGATCTTGTGCTATGCTTAGGATTGGGTCTTGTCCATCACATCATTCTCCTAATGGTGCGATCCCGTTATCAATGACATCCAATGTCCATGGTCATGAAACTGTGACCATCTATTGATCTACGAGCTAGCCAACTAGAGGCTCACTAGGGACATGTTGTGGTCTATGTATTCACACATGCATTACGGATTCCGGTTAATACAATTATAGCATGAACAATAGACAATTATCATGAACAAGGAAATACAATAATAACCATTTTATTATTGCCTCTAGGGCATATTTCCAACAGTCTGCCACTTGCACTAGAGTGAATAATCTAGTTCACATCACCATGTGATTAACGCTTATACCACCATGTGATCATATCATCATGTGATTAACACCCAATTAGTTCCGGGGTCTGATCATGTTTTGCTCGTGAAAGAGGTTTTAGTCAACGGGTCTACGACATTCAGATCCGTGTGTACCTTTGCAAACTTCTATGTCATATTGTAGATACTGCTCCCATGCTCCACATGGAGCTATTCCAAATGGCTACTCCACTATACGTATCCGGATTTATACTAAGAGTCAACTGGATTGGTGTTAAAGCTTGCATCGACGTAACCCTTTACGACGAACTCTTTATCACCTCCATAATCGAGATATATTTCCTTAGTCCTCCAGTTGCTAAGGATAATTTCGACCGCTGTCCAGTGATCCAATCCTGGACCTCTCTTGTACCCCTTGACAGACTCATGGTAAGGCACACACAGGTACGGTACATAGCATGGTATACTATATAGAGCCCATGGCTGAAGCATAGGGGATGACACTCATGTTTTCTCTATTTTCTGCCGTGGTCGGGCATTGAGCTGTGCTCAATCTCACACCTTCTAATACAGGCAAGAACGTTTTCTTGGACTGATTCATATTGAACTTCTACAATATCTTGTCAAGTTATGAACTTATTGAAATTATTATCAAGCATCTTGATCTATCTCTATAAAGCTTCATGCCCAACAATTAGGTAGCTTTATCTAGGTCTTCCTTTGAAAACCCTTTTTAAAACAACCATTTATGCTTTCCAGAAATTCTACATCATTTCCGATCAATAATATGTTAACTACACATTCTTATCAGAAAATTCTATAGTGCTCCCACTCACTTTCTTGTAAATACAAGTTTCTCATAAACTTTGTATAAACTCAGAAACTTCGATCACTTCATCAAAGCTCATATTCCAACTCCGAGATGCTTGCTCCAGTGTAACATCCAAAACTTTGGAATGTTATAATAAATATTAGAATGATTGTTTGTTTGATTTAGTAATTGAATTTGAGTGAAAATTTGAAACTTTTTGAAAGTTTAATGAGAGGGAATGAAATGACTTCCCCAAAATTTTCAATCTGCATTTTGATCACCAGGAATTCAAATTCTTTTCATCACAAAACCCTAGAGTGAAGATGCAATGACTTCTTCCATTTAAAGAAATGAAAAGGGATATGAAAATGATTTGAATTTAATTTGAAAAAATTTCAAATTCAGAAACTTTAAGCAACTCAATGATTTTCATGAGAGAGGATAAAATGACTTCTTCAAATTATATGAAATATGAGTTGGAAGTAAAATAAAGCTTTGAAAAGTGAATGTGAAAATCTCTGGATTTTCTTTTGGAATCATTTCATATTTGGTTCCTATTCAAATTTTCAAAGTATTCAAACCCCTGACAAAAATTTGAGAGGAGCAATATGACACTCCAAACCAGGGGAAATTTTGTGAAGTACTTGAACCATAAAACCCAAAGGGTCATTTGGAAAATATTTGCAAATTTTTTTAAAACCAAATAGGCATTTATTGAAAATAATACTTTTTAAAGTTATCAAATGACAGAATAAAAATGTTCAATAAATGGCATTTATTATTCTGTTAATTTTGATATATTTATTCCCTACATTTAGAAACGGTTTCAATGCTTTAAATGATTTTGAAACGCGCTGGAATTAATAAAGAAAACAGTAACGGTTTTATAATAAAACGGCCGGCCCGCCGGCTTTAAAGCCGAGACCGTTACCGGTCGGTCACCGACGCGGAAACCACGCACCCTCTCTCTCTCTGAGCGGCAGACCCCACCCGACCGAGCGAACCACGTCGCGATCATCCCCTCCTCCACCCCCCTCCCGAAACCACGCCGACGACCACCGCCGTGACCTGCTCCTCCAGTCCCTCCCCTCGAGCCCCGACTCCTCCTATAAATAGCCCTCACTCTCCTCTCTCCATTCCCCCTGTTTCCCCCTTTTCCCGAGCCCTTCCCTCGCCGGAATGCCTCACCGGAGCAACCGGTAGCCGCCGCACTTTTTACCTCGTGCTTGTCGCCACAAACGTCCCCAAATCCTCCTGAGGCCTCCGACGACCTCCCCGCACTCGGGCGCACCTTCCCCACCCCTCTACTTCGCCGGAGACCCACCAGAGCCGCCACACCACCACCCTCGCCGGAATTTCCCTCGGCCACCACCATCCCAAAACCATCCCGAGCTCGTGCACGTCGACTTCGTCATCCCCGAGTCCATCCGACGCCACCTATCGTCGCCGGACCTTCACCGCCATCGTCTGGACCCTTCAGCCACGCCGGACAACCACCAAAGCGCCGTCCCTGACGACCTCGACACTTCGGACTCGCTGGAGAACCCCTCGCCGACGACCATCTCACTGTGAGCACCGCACCCCTCTCCCCCTCTGTTCGATGTAAATCCCACGGCCCCGATTAGATCTGTTTATCATTCGAACCGGTACGCGTTATATTCCGGTCACCCGCCCGAAACTCCCTAGCACACGCCCACTTGGACCAACCAGAGAGCGACACGTAGCCCACCTATCCGTTAGAAACGAATTTCCCTTTCTGTTTTAATTTCTGTTTATAGAATAGGTTTAGATTTCATTTTCTTTATATCTTTTAAACTATTTAATGTTTTTAATTGATTATTTTTGCATTAGGTCAAAAAATTCATCTAGTTTGTGTATATATCAAATTTGGCTATGTTTAAATATTTAAATTTCAATTTAAACAGATTTGATTTAAATTTTGTTTTCTGAATATCTTGAGTTTTAAAATGTATTTTTGATTGATTCTTTTTTCTACTTGTCACTAGTGATATTAGTTATCATTAGGACGAGTTTGAGAATTTTTAGAATAAAATTTATTAGGGTTTTAACTAAAAAGAGAATCTGTTTAGTTTCCTATTAGTTTAATTAAATTGATTTACTTTGTTTTATTTTGAAAATCTGAATATGATTTATATTATGTTTTAGAATTCATTTAGTTCTGTTGTTCTAAATTTAGATTTTATACTTGCTCTTAACAAAAATAATTTGTGTAGTCTAATAACCTATTATTCAATTAGGTATAGTTTACTAAGCACAAATTTGTTAGTAATGATTCTTTTAACAAAAGTTTTAAATAATTAGATTCTGTTTTCCAATAAAGTTTTTTAGAAAAAAATTTGTGTTAAGAAATTTTTGTTAATAAAAATGGTTTAGTTTTACTCTATTATAGGAAACTATATTCTTTATCATTAGGTAATGTTTTATAAAACAACTTAGTTTTGGTAGAGATTATTTTCACAAAGTTTTAGATGATTTAATTCTGTTTTATAATAAAGATTTTATTTAATTACTTTCTGTTAACTTATTTGTTTCATAATTTGTTTTCTTTTAGTTTATGGTTGTGCTTGTAGTTAAGTTCATTAGGCAAACACTCATGTTGTTTAGTATGTTGTTTTCATAGTTTTTACTTGTTCTTCAAAATTAATTCTTTTTGCTAGAAAAATATTTACTAAAATTCTTTTGTTATATTTTACTTTGTTAATGCTTTGGTACTATTGAAAATAGTTGCTTGTAGTGGGAAATTACCTTAGTTGCTTTTATGAAAACTTTGTTGATTTTGTCTTAAGTATTTCCATCATCAACTTTGTTGCTTTTGTTTTGTGTTACTTTTGATTGTTAGAATTGATTGTTAGTATGATTGCTTATATGAATGCAATGTTTTTTATATAGATTTTCATCGGAGAGTGATGAATAGTCTATCAAGTTATTTTCTGAGAGCAATCTATTTCTTCATCAACAGTACAGGCAAGTTCACTTTGACCATCTTTTCATACCTATGTTTTATTGCATGTAGTGACATCATGCAACAAATCCCTCCCGTAGTGTTATTGAAATTCTTGTAGTTGAGTAAAATGCATGAGGTAGGAACCCACCACTTGTTACTAAAGCCCCTGGAACGCTAGTTAGTGCAATGCTATGCTAAAGTAGACAGGGTCTGGTATGAGTGTTCGTGAGTGGTGTGAAGAAGGACTCCACGTCAAAACGACGACTTCATGAAGGCTTCTTCAAGACCTGCATATTCAAGACCTCAAGACTTCGAGACTCGAGAAACAAGTTTTTCAATACACACTACTGGGTGAGGGATGGTTGAAACGGTACCCTGGAGAAACCAGTGGATTTGCCTAGGTGTTGCTGGAGATGGCCAGTATTCACGCGGAAAGCCTCACCCAGACTCAAAGAGAAGGATGAATACTTCACGCCCGGAAGCTTACCTGTGTAGCCACAAGTCATTATGGGCTCTGGCTTGGTTGATCTTTGTTGTGACTCTGCTGGGCAGTGCTACGAGATGTAGTCGACGTTAGGATTGGATGGGCACTGTCGGACAGTCAGGGAAACACTCTGAAAGACCATGTTTCGTTCATCCTGTTCTCAAACACCATGCAGTGCGTGGACTTTCCAGGAGAGAACGAATCTTGTGGGTAAAGTACACAACACTCTGCAGAGTTAAACCTAATCGATTAGCCATGTCCCCGGTTACGGACAAATTGAGCTTCTAGACTTGGATCTATCTCTGAACTCTCAACACTGGACTGATAACTAATTGTGGGCAACTTAAGATACTTGTGGGCATTGAGACATTGGTTGGCAGAACCATGTCATGATAGGTAACTCCATAATGAAATTCCTGATATTCCTTTGTTGTAGGAAAATAAAATCAGCTTTTATGCAAAAACTTAGCCACAGAGCCATAAAGCCTTATTGCATATAGTATAGTTTCTATCTTCTGTTCTGCTATGGTGATCTTGCCGGCATATTCAAAATGCTGACCTACACGGCTGCAACGTCTTATGTTGCAGATACTCTTCTACGACGGGTAAGAGTACGATTCAGGGTTACGGTCCGCACTCAACTTGCCGTTGGTGTTATTGGGACTCCACTCCCGTTGACTGTATCCGCTGCTATTTTAAGGTATATATCAGTTTTACGTTATTTACATGTGATTACACTTTGATATATACATTGATGTACTGTGTGTGCCAGCATACTGATCCAGGGATGGCACAAAACACACAGAGGCTTGACTCGTTTTGAGTCAGGTCGCTACATCCAGTCCATAGAAGGATCGCTGGAGTTTGCATATCTTTTAGCATCCTTAGGATTGACAAAATCTTCTGGTTGTATCACATAGAACTCTTCCTCACGAAAACCGTTAAGGAAGCCTTGTTTTGACATCCATCTGCCAGATTTCATAATCGAAAAATGCAGCAACTGCTAACATAGTTTTAACAGACATTTAGCATCACCGCAGATGAGAAAATCTCATCGCAGTCAACTCCTTGAACTTGGCGGAAATTTCTTTGCAACAAGTCAAGCTTTATGAATGGTGATATTTCACCATTTAGCGTCTGTGTTCATCTCAAAGGTCCATTTGCACTTAACGACCTGCCGTTCAACGGGCAAGTCTACCAAAGTCCATAGTTGGTTTTCTTACATGGATCCTTTCTTGGATTTTATGGCTCCTAGCCATTTGTTGGAATCCGGGCCCACCATCGCTTCTCCATAGTTCGTAGGTTCATCGTTGTCCAACAACATGACTTCCAAGACAGGGTTGCCGTACTACTCAGGAGCAGTACGTGTCCTTGTCGACCTACGAGGTTCGATAGTAACTTGATCCGAAGCTTCATGATCATCATCATTAACTTCCTTTTCAACTGACGTAGGCTCCACAGAAACATCTTTTTGTGTTGTGCTATTCCCTAGTTGAAACAAAGGTTCAACCACCTCATCAAGTTCTATCTTCCTCCCAGTCATTCTTTCGAGAGAAACTCTTTCTCGAGAAAGGACCCGTTCTTAGCAACAAACACCTTTTGTGCTTGGATCTGAGATAGAAGTTATACCTAATGCCTCCTTAGGGCATTCTATGAAGATGCATTTGCCTGCTTTGGGTTCGAGCTCATTAGGTGAAAACCCATTTTCACATAAGCGTCGCAGCGCCAAACATTAAGAAATGAAAGCTTAGGCTTCTTTCAAACCATAATTCACATGGTATCATCTCAACAGACTTAGATGGTGCCCTATTAAAGTGAATGGATTTGTCTTTAATGCACAACCCCATAATGATAGTGGCAAAACGATAAGAGACATCATAGTATGCACTATATCCATTAGAGCATGACCACGACGTTCGGACACACCATCACACTATGGTGTTCCAGGAGGCGTGAGCTGTGAAAACAATTCCACATTGTCTTAAATTGCATACCAAACTCGTAACTCAGATATTCATGTCCACGATCATATCGTAGACATTTTATTTCCTTGTCACGATGATCTTTAACTTCACTCTGAAACTCCTTGAACCATTCAAACATTTCAGACTCGTGTTTCATTAAGCAAATATCCCCATATTTACTCAAATCATCAGTGAAGGTAAAAATAATGATATCCACTATGTGTTTCAACACTCACTGGACCACATACATCAACATGTATTAATTCCAATAAGCCACTAGCCCGCTCCATCATTCCGGAAGATGGGGTCTTACTCATGTTGCCCAAGAGGCATGGTTCACATGTCTCAACCGATTCGAAATTGAGTGAGTCAAAAAATCCATTAGCATGGCATTTCTTCATGCGATTTATACCAATATGACATTTAGCGGCAGTGCCACAGGTACTATCATTATTAACTTTGTATCTTTTGGTACCAATGTTATGAACATGTGTACTACTACGATCAAGATTCAATAAACCATTCCTAGTGGGTGCATGACAATTGAAGGCATAATTCATGTAAATAGAATAACCATTATTCTCTAACTTATATGAATAACCGTATTGCACTAAACATGATCTAATCACGTTCATGCTCAACGCAAACACCAAATAATATTTATTTAGGTTTATCACAAATCCCGAAGGTAGAGAGAGCGTGTGATGGTGATCACATCAACCTTGGAAACACTTCCAACACATATGGTCATCTTTCACATAGCCAGCCTCCGTTTATTCTGTAGCTTTTATTTCGAGTTGCTAACACTTAGCAACCGAACCGGTATCCAATACCCAGGTGCTACTAGGAGTACCGGCAAGGTACACATCCATAACACGTATATCGAATATATTTCTGTCGACATTGCCAACCTTCTTATCTACCAATTATCTAGGGTTGTTCCGCTTCAACGAACATTCTCCTCATAACTAAAGCACTTAGTCTCGGGTTTGGGCTCAACCTTGGGTTTCTTCACTAGAGCGGCAACTGGCTTGCCATTCCTGAAGTTTGTCCCTTCTCGCCCTTGCCCTTCTTGAAACTAGTGATTTTCACTTAACCATAAACACTTGATGCTCCTTCTTGATTTCTACATTCGTGGTGTCAAACATCACGAACAACTCAGGGTTCATCTTATCCATCCCTGGCATGTTATAGTTCATCATGAAGCTCTAGTAGCTTGGTGGCAGTGACTTGGAGAAATATATTAATCACTATCTTATATGGAAGATTAACTCCCACTCGATTCAAGTGATTGTAGCACACAGACAATCTAAGCACACGCTCACCGATTGAGCTATTCTCCTTTAACTTGAGGGCAAAGAATCTTGTTGGAGGTCTCATACCATAGGCACGAGCCTGAAATCCCAATTTCACCTCTTAGAACATCTCATATGTTCTGTGACGTTCAAAACGTTTTGGAGCCTCAGTTCTAAGCCGTAATGCATGATGCACTGAACTATCAAGTAGTCATCAGAAAATGCCTGTCATATGTTCACAACATCTATATACAACTCTTGAGGGAGTGATGCACTTAGCGGTGCATCAAGGACATTGGCCTTCTGTGCAGCAATGAGGACAATCCTCATATCATGGACCCAGTCCGCATTTATTGCTACCAACAACTTTCAACTTACTTTTCTCTAGGATCGTATCAATAAAGCAGGGGAGCTACAGCGCGAGCCTTTTATGACATAATTTGCAAAGACACTTTTAGACTAAGTTCATGATAATTAAGTTCACATAATCAAATTATTTAATGAACTCCCACTTAGATAGACATCTCTCTAGTCATCCAAGAGACACATGATCCACGTCAACTAGCCCGTGTCCGATCATCACATGAGACGGACTAGTCATCAATGGTGAACATCTCCATGTTGATCGTATCTTCTATACGACTCATGTTCGGCCTTTCGGTCTCCCATGTTTTGAGGCCATGTCTGTACATGCTAGGCTCGTCAAGTCAACCTAAGTGTATTGTGTGTGTAAATCTGGCTTACACCCGTTGTATGCGAACGTTAGAACCTATCACACCCGATCATCACTCGGTGCTTCGGAACAATGATCCTTAGCAACGGTGGACAGTTAGGGTGAATGTCGGGACCCCGATCCTAAGCCATAAGAATCCAGCATGTAACACATCACATCACTTTGCGGCCTCACGCCCGGTTAACTCCATGGCTACCACCTTACCTGGGCCGGGACCATTTGCGTCTTTTGGCTCACGTATGTAATATGTCGCTAGCATTCAAACGACAAAGAACCCGGGTCGATATGGCTAGTCTTAGAACCCAAGTGGCACATCCGTATAGGAACAGGCATACGTAACCCAACAATTGCAGGTGTCAGCCTCTAGCGTGTGTAGACGAGTCATAGCAAGCTACAAGGACTCCATTACGCCGTGGAACATAAATGTCATCACTACACATAGACGAGTCATAGCAGGCTACAGGGACTCCATTAGACTGCGAGACATTTCCCCGAAGGAACAGACACAACATCAGAGAAGGATACATGCCGGTCAATCAATGTGTCCGGAGCAGTAGCAAGCAACCAAGGCTCGGTGGAAGCACAAAGAGGTAGTTCCGTATAAAGAGTACTACGAAAGGCACACAACTAGGTGTCGAATCCCATACATATCATTGCATGTCACACGTACGCACGGCATGCCCGATATGCATAGATACAACTATGGCATCACAACAAAACCATACAACAACATATCATTTATTTAGGAGGCTCATAAGAGCCAACATAGAGTGATATTAGAAACAGGGGTCACATGACCCAACACACAAATAATACAAACAACAAGCGGAAGCTTAAGATGTCTGGGTACAGACATCTAGAAAAGAAGAAGGCTGAGGAAGCCTGTCTATCTACAAGGCCCTCCATAGGAACCAGACCTCTGGCTGGGATTCCCAAGCTAAGTGACCAACATCGATCTTATTGTAGAAACCACTAGCGAGACTGGAGTCTCCTCTGCAAAAGCATAATTAAGCAACAGTGAGTACTGAGTACTCAGCAAGACTTACATCAGAACTAACTACATATGCATCGGTATCAACATGGAAGTTGTGGGGTTTAATGCAGCAAGCCAGCTTTGACTCGGTGGCTATCCTGTACTACGACTTTCATAACTTTGAAAAGTTTTGTGAAGCATACACGAGTCCACTAACACCACAACAATACACCACCATGGATCCGCTCCCGTCTTCCTACAAGAGTGCCATCCACGATACTCACACTTGTCTTGAAGCTTTTATGGGTAACCTTTTAAATTGTCTATGAACCATATAAGTATCCAAGTAGTCCATATCCGTGGACGCGGCTATTCGAATAGATTGATTACCCTGCAGGGGTGTACTTCATCACACAAGCTCTCGCCACTTACCACCATCTGCTCGTAAAAAGGCACCTCGGCAACATTCAAGCGGAATCCCAACGAGGGAGTCGGCCATGACCTAACTAACCACACAAGACTCTTGTCTAGGTTTATCGCCTATTCGGGACTGAACCCGCAAGGAAGTCCGGCCGAAGTTTCCTCAACGGCCCCAAATGATGTGTACAGGGTTCCCAAGCCCAACTCGACGGATGGTACTACGCTTGGTACACCGGGCCACAATGCCTAGTCTGTCCCAAGCCCACCTATATGGGGTGCCACTCGGTAGACTACTAACATATCCTACAAACACCAGAAACTAGTTGCAACTCTTGGACAGAGATCAAGTCGGTTAATACGTCGAGAGAGTCAATTAAGGATCCCAATGTGCGGTAGTAGCTAGTCTTGGACAACATACATAGGACTCAGTTCTTAAGGACGGTCCCAATGAGACAACCCGCCATGTACTCCTACACGGCCTCTCGTCGCTACCTTTACCAAATCGTGTTCACAACTTAACTCTCATCATCAGAACAAGTTCAGTTCACTCCGGTTCATCATCCAGATAAAACAGACCTGACACAACTCTAAGCATAGCAAGCATAGCAGGTTAAAGGCACAACATAGCTCAAGCATCTACCAGGTATGCTAGGTTGCATGGTTCAGCTATTTACTGTGACACTGACAGGTCATGCAGATGAATGGGTTCAACTACCGAAACATGCAAAGTTGAATTGTTTTGTCCTAATGCAATAAGTGAGAGCAAGAGCGAGAGAGTGGTATTGTATTGGGTATGTTTATGGGGGTTGCTTGCCTGATAAGACGATCAAACATTATTGCTCCTCAGATGGATACTCGACTGTAACCTCCGGAACAGTGCCTAACACGAAGAACAAACATCGAAGGGGGAACAAATCAATACACACTAAATGCAACAATATGATGCATGAGTATGACAAGGCAACATGATGTGTTTGAGCTAATGCATCTAGCAACAGATTTAAATGAAGTGGGTTTGAACTCAAGGTTCAAATTCAAATTTATATATGGATTCCATAATGTGTTTGAACTAAAATGTCCAAGTTCACCTATTTAGGTTGCTCTATCATGCATGAAAATGGTACAGATGGATTCATTGAATTTTTCTAACCAATTTTCATATGTAAATTATTTTAATCTGATTTACAGATTATTTTCTTTGAATTTTAGGAATTTTTATTAATTTCTAGAATTTATTTAAATCCAAAATTGAATTATTATGTCATCTTGACGTCATGGTGGCGTCAGCAGGTCAAAGGCGCCAGCCCAGGTCAAACCTAGCGGCTCGGCCCAACCTGTCAATGACACAACCATCTAACAGTTTTTAATTAATCTAACTACTAACTAACAGGGCTGGGCCCACCTATCAGTTACCCAGGGGTCAACTAAATGGTGATTAGCCTTAAGCTAATCACTTGGCGGTGGGACCCACCGGTCGGCTCAGGCGACGGGTTCGTCGCCGCCGACCTCTGGTCGCGGCGGCGTCCGCTCTGCCGGCAACAGGAGCGGCGGCCGGGGGCACTGGGGCGAAGCCCCTACTCGCCCGTACCCACGGGAGCTAGCCAGGGCCACGGGGAACATCAGAGCTCGCGCTACGACGCCGGAAGCTGCGGCTTGAGCTCGACTAAGGACGGCTGCGGCGCTAGGGCCTACGGAACGGGGCGCCGAGGGTCGGGGCGACACGTACGGGCCTTCGCAAGCACGCCGGAGTGCTCAGATGAGCATGACGGGTGCTCTGGCCGCGGTGGCCATTTACGCCGGCGGCGAGGAGCTCGGGCATGACAGGATAGCGACGGCTACGGCAGCTAGACAACAAAGTAGAGGGGGGGATGGATGGACGGGCTCATGGCGCTTCCGGTCGATGGCTCGACGGGCTCGGGGAGGTGCCAGGGGTGGCGAATCGACGACGAGGGGCTTCGGTGGCCGGTGGCAGAGGAGAGAAGAGATGGGGGTAGAGCGAGAGGGAGAGCGACGGGGTGAGAGAGAGGGAGAGGGAGGAGAAGAGAGCCACCGTGGGAGGGGGGGTCACTGGCACTCCAAGGGGGCTCCACGGCTGGCATCCAGGCAGGAGGTGGCCGGCACACCCCTGCCACATGCCCTCCTGCCTACTGGCAGGAGGTTGAAGACGGTGGGGCTGGTTGGGCCAGCTGGTCCAGCCCCTCCTGGACTTCCTCTTCTTTTTTTATTTAATTTTGTTCTTTATTTAATTTCTGTTATTGCATTTATTTTATTTAGGCACTTAAATCTTTATAAAAATTATGAAACTTTTTCTAGGCACTAGAGGAATTATTCCAAAGGCCCTAGCCAAGTTTCAAATTTGTTGTAGCTTTAAAATATTTATAGCATTTTAAAAACCCAAATCTGAATAATTATTGATTTAATTGAATATGCAAAATGACTCTAAAAATATAAATCACCTCTGGTTGATGCTCCCACATTTTTCTAGAAATGATGAACATTTTAGAAGGCCACTTTGTTTTACTAAAAATATAGTTGGTTGAGCCTATTTGAATTCAAATAATGCTAGGGTTTCATCATCCCCATTTCAAGTTTAAAAGAATTTAAACATGATGCAATCACAAGCATGGATCCTAATGCATGCTAAAGCTTGGGATGTGACAGTGAACACCTTTCTTGAAATTTTATTGAGAGATCATCTTATTTACTACCGTCATTCTAAGCAAATAAGGTGTAAACATGATAAAAATCACATGCAATCAATATAGTGACATGATACGGCCAATATCATCTTGCTCCTTTGATCTCCATCTTCGGGGCCCATGATCATCACTGTCACCGGCACGACACCATGATCTCCATCATCGTGTCTTCATGAAGTTGTCTCGCCAACTATTACTTCTACTACTATGGCTAACATTTAGCAATAAAGTAAAGTAATTACATGGCGTTGATGATTGACACGCAGGTCATGCAATAAAATAAGACAACTCCTATGGCTCCTGCCAGTTGTCATACTCATCGACATACAAGTCGTGAATCCTATTACAAGAACATGATCAATCGCATACATCACAATGCATCACATCACATCCTTTTGGCCATATCACATCACAAGGCATATGCTGCAAAAACAAGTTAGACGTCCTCTAATTTGCAGTTGCATGTTTTTACGTGGCTGCTATAGGTTTCTAGCAAGAACGTTTCTTACCTATGCCAAAACCACAACGCGATATGCCAATTGATATTTACCGTTCATAAGGACCCTTTTCATCGAATCCAATCCGACTAAGGTGGGAGAGACAGACACCCCCTAGCCACCTTATGCAACAAGTGCATGTCAGGCGGTGGAACCGGTCTCACGTAAGCATACATGTAAAGTTGGTCCGGGCTGCTTCATCCCACAATACCGTCGAATCAACATAAGACTAGTAGTGGTAATCAAATTAAGAAGATTGACGCCCACAACAACTTTGTGTTCTACTCGTGCATAGACCTACCTCTGATACCACTATTGGGAGACGTAGTAGTAAATCAAAAAATTTCCTACGATCACCAAGATCTATCTATGGAGAAACCAGCAACGAGTTGGGAGAGATTGCATCTTCATACCTTTGAAGATCGCTAAGCGGAAGCGTTACAAGAACGTGGTTGGTGGATTCGTACTCATAGCGATTCAGATCGCGGTGGACTCCGATCTTAGCGCCAAACAACGGCGCCTCCGCGTTCCACACACGTACAGCCCGGTGACGTCTCCTAAGCCTTGATCCAGCGAGGAGGAAGGAGAGGTTGGTGAAGAGCTCCGGCAGCACAATGGCGTGGTGACGGTGGAGCAGCGTGGTCTCTGGCAGGGCTTCGCCAAGCGCTACGGAGAACGACGAGAGGGAGGATTAGAGCTGCGTCGTGGGAGAGGGAACTCGTGGGTGTGGCAGCCCCAAAACCCTTCACTATATATTGGACGAGGATGAGGGAGGGCTCAGCCTTAGGGTTCCCACCCTAGGAGCTGCGTCCGGCCCTAGATGCCATCCGGCCGGCGGCCAAAGAGAGGGAGAGGGGGAGGGCGCAGCCCTAATGGGCCTTAGGCCCATCTGGGTCTAGGGTTTTCCCTCCCTCCCACCTTCCTGCGCCTTGAGCCAGGGTGGAGGGCGCACCAGCCCACTCTAGGGCAGGTCCCTTCCACTCTCGGCACATGCATACCTCTAGGGCCGGTGGGCCCACTTGGTGGACCCCCGGAACCCTTCCGGTGGTCCCAGTACATTACCAGTAATTACCGAAACACTTCTGGCGGCCAAATCCTCACTTCCTATATATCATTCTTTACCTTCGGACCATTCCGGAACTCCTCGTGACATCCGGGATCTCATCCGGGACTCCTAGCTACCTTCGGTAACCACATACACTATGTCCCTATAACCCTAGCGCCATCGAACCTTAAGTGTGTAGACCCTCTGGGTTCGGGAGACACGTAGACATGACCGAGACACCTCTTCGGTCAATAACCAACAACGGGATCTGGATACCCATGTTGGCTCCCACATGCTCCACGATGATCTCATCGGATGAACCATGATGTCGGGTATTCAATAAATCTCGTATATAATTCCCTTTGTCTATCGGTATGATACTTGCCCGAGATTCGATCGTCGGTATCCCTATATCTTGTTCAATCTCGTTACCGGCAAGTCTCTTTACTCGTTCCGTAATACATCATCCCGTGGCTAACTCCTTAGACACATTGAGCTCATTATGATGATGTCTTACCAAGTGGGCCCAAAGATACCTCTCCGTCATACGGAGTGACAAATCCCAGTCTCGATTCGTGCCAACCCAACACACACTTTCGGAGATACCCGTAGTGCACCCGTATAGCCACCCAGTTACGTTGTGACGTTTGGCACACCCAAAGCATTCCTACGGTATCCGAGAGTTGCACAATCTCATGGTCTAAGGAACGATACTTGACATTGGAAAAGCTTTAGCAGACGAACTACACGATCTTGTGCTATGCTTAGGATTGGGTCTTGTCCATCAGATCATTATCCTAATGATGTGATCCCGTTATCAATGACATCCAATGTCCATGGTCATGAAACCGTGACCATCTATTGATCAACGAGCTAGCCAACTAGAGGCTCGCTAGGGACATGTTGTGGTCTATGTATTCATAGATGCATTACGGATTCCGGTTAATACAATTATAGCATGAACAATAGATGATTATCATGAACAAGGAAATACAATAATAACCATTTTATTATTGCCTCTAGGGCATATTTTCAACAGCCACTTGGTTTAGTTCACTCAGATTCCTTGGTGGGATGGATTTAGCAATTAGGAAGGGACAAATGGCTTACCTAACATTTCATAAGTGTTGCATTTAGCCTGTTATAGAAGGTTATGTTTAAACCAGGAACCACAGAACAATTGTTCTATGGTATTGTTCATATTAATATAAAGAGTCAAATATGTACAAAGAGATGAGGTGGGGGCCAAGCACTAGTAGAAAACAGGGCCTTGATCCAGGCTAGATCAAAGCATTAGTCCCAGTAATGTTATGAACCGGGACCAATGGGTGCATCAGTCCCGGTTCGAGCGGCCAGGGAGCCGGCCGGGCCTTGGCAGGAATGAGTCCCGGTTCGTCTGACCCCTTTAATACCGGTTCTAGACATGAACTGGGACTAAAGGGCCTCGCTCCTGGCCTAGCCCCTTTAGTCTTGGTGCTAGCCACCAACTGGGACTAAAGAGACAGCATTAGTCCCAGTGCTAACCACCAACCGGGACTTAAGAGATGCCTATATATATTCTCGCCCCTGCCCGCTCTCTCACTGCTAGTTTAGCTCATTTCAAATGTTCTAGAAGTAGAGTGTGGTTTGTGGGTTTTAGTGGAGGAGTGTACGTGGGAGTTGTTTTGATTAAGACGCATAATTAGAGATGAAATTAACTTCTTAGAGTCTGCACATGTGTAGGGTGCCGTCCCCGTCCCCGTCCTCACCGCCGTCGATCGCCCGCGCCGATCTCGTCGTCGGCACCACCGTAGTAAGCCTCTTGTTCTTATCTTCTTTATAAAAGAAATAAATTCTTACTTGTATGATTTAGATAGGTACTTGTATAATTTTCTTACTTTTATTATTGTTTGTTATTATATAGTGCCATGGTTTTGGTATCCTCCTCCATGGGCCCTCGTCCGGTCTACAATTCGGATGTGGTATATTTTCCTTTATAACTATTTCCTTCATTTAGTGTTTATGACAATTATGCCGACAAACATGACATAGATGTTTTTATCTAGGAGGTATGTGAACCAGAAATTTCATTCGACTCTATCATCGAGAGGTTAAATTTGGTTGAAAAAGAAAACAATTACTTGAAAGAAAAATTAAAAAGAGTTGAAGAGGAGAAGATGAAATTGGAGTTGCATGTTGTCTATGTCGTCGACAATTACACAATCAAGATGGATGCAATGCGGTTGAAGATTAGAAAGATTAGAAAATATGTCATTGGTAATGAGGCTTCGTATCATTATGTTGTTGGTTCAATTATTACCTTAGTTGCGATTATGATCACATTTTTTTTTGCATTTAAATGTTTTTCATAGTTGTATGTTAGTTTCAATTGATGCTTTAATTAGATGCTTTAGAGAGATGTATGTTGTTCTATGAGAACTATGTATGAAATTTATGTATTTATTTTTTCAGTAATAACAATTGATCACTATTGTACTTTGGTTTTAATGTGATGATGAACTTGTATTAATTTGGTCACTTCTCTATTCATGATGTTCTCTAATGGTTTTTGATACACTTAATTATATATTGCACGCAGATGAACATGCAACGGGATGTACGGTGACCGATGCACCTCCTAGTACATTGAGGGCCTGCATAAATTTCTCGAAGTGGTTGAGGCAAACAAGAAGAATGGTTTTATGTATTGTCCATGTATTGTCTGTGAGAATACGAAGGATTACTCCAACTCGGAAACCCTTCACTCGTACCTGCTTGAGAAGGGTTTCATGCCACACTATAATGTTTGGACCAATCACGGAGAAAGAGGGGCTATGATGGAAGACAACAAAGAATAAGAGGATGATGACAATTATCGTCCTATGTAGCCTGAATACGGTGATACTTCAAAAAGGGAAGCTAAAGATCAAGAGGAACCATGGGGGAGCCGGGTCATTGTTGATGCACAGAGAGAATGCCAAAGTGAAAGGGAGAAGTTGAAGTTCGTTCGCATGTTAGAGAATAAAAAAAGGGTTGTATCCAAACTGCGAAGATGGCAACACAAAGCTCGGTACCACACTGGAATTGCTACAATGGAAGGCAAAGAATGGTTTATCTGACAAGGGATTTGAAAAGTTACTGAAAATAATGAAGAATAAGCTTCCAAAGGATAATGAATTGCCTCACAGTACGTACTAAGAAAAGAAGGTTCTCTGCCCTCTAGAGGTGCAGAAGATACATGCATGCCCTAATGACTGCATCCTCTACTGCGGTGAGTACGAGGAATTGAATGCATGCCCGGTATGCAGTGCATTGCGGCATAAGATTAGATGAGATGACCCTGGTGATGTTTCGGGAGAGGGTTCCTGCCATGGTGACGTGGTATGCTCCTATAATACCACGTTTGAAACGTCTCTTCACAAACAAAGAGCATGCCAAGTTGTTGCAATGGCACAAAAAAACCCGTAAGAAAGACGGGAAGTTGAAATCACCCGTTGACGGGTCGCATTGGAGAAAAATCAAGAGAAAGTGGGGGGACTTTGCAGGTGACGCAAGGAACGTATGGTTTGGTTTAAGTGCAGATGGTGCACCTAGCCCGTGACTCTATGTATATATAACCTTCCTCCTTGGTTGTGCATGAACCGGAAGTTCATTATGATGCCAGTGCTCATCCAAGGCCCTAAGCAACCCGGCAAAAACATTGATGTGTACCTAAGGCCATTAGTTGAAGAACTTTTACAACTATGGAATGGAAAAGGTGTACGTGTGTGGGATGAGCATGAACAAGAGGAATTTGACCTATGACCATTGTTGTTTGTAACCATCAATGATTGGCCTGCTCTTAGTAACCTTCAGAACAAACAAAAAAGGGATACAACACATGCACACACTATTTAGTTCATACACAAAGTGTATATTTGGATAAATGCAAGAAGAATGTGTAGCTGGAACATCGACAATTTCTTCCGACCAAGCATGCCTTACGAAAGAAAGGAAAGCATTTCAAACGTGAAGCAGATGACCAGAAGAAGCCCATCCTCCATACTGGTGATGACATACTTGATATGGTCAAGGATTTACAAGTAATCTTTGGAAAGGGTCCTGACGGACAATTTGTTCTGACTGACGCTGAGGGACACGCACCCATGTGGAAGAAGCAATCTATATTTTGGGACCTACCCTATTGGAAAGACCTAGAGGTCCGCTCTGTAATCGACATGATGCACATGATGAAGAATCTTTGTGTGAACCTGCTAGGCTTCTTGGGCGTGTATAGGAAGACAAAAGATATACCGGAGGCATTGGAGGACCAACAACGTGTGCACGAAAACGACGGCATGCATCCAAAGCACTATCAAGGTCTTGCCAGCTATGCTCTTACCAAAGAAGAGAAGGAAATCTTCTTTGAATGCCTGCTCAGTATGAAGGTGTCGTTTGGCTTCTCGTCGAATATAAAGGGAATAATGAACATGGCGGAGAAAAAATTCCAGAACCTAAAGTCTCATGACTGCCACGTGATTATGACGCAAGTGCTTCTAGTTGCATTGAGGGGGTTTCTACGGGAAAACGTTTGATTAGACATTGTGAAGCTATGTGCATTACTCAATGCAATCTCTCAGACGGTAATCGATCCAAAAATCCTAGCAAGGTTACGGAATGATTTGGTGCAATGTCTTGTCAGTTTTGAGTTCGTGTTCCCACCATCCTTCTTCAATATCATGACACATGTCCTAGTTCATCTAGTCGATGATATTGCCATTTTGGATCGTGTATTTCTACACAATATGTTCCCCTTTGAGAGGTTCATGGAAGTCTTAAAGAAACATGTTCATAACCGTGCTAGGCCAGAAGGAAGCATCTCCATGGGCCATCAAACAGAGGAGGTCATTGGGTTTTGTGTTGACTTTATTCCTGACCTTAAACCGATTGGTGTCCCTCAATCGCGGTATGAGGTGAGATTGGCTGGAAAAGGCATGCTAGGAGCGGATTCAATAACATGTAGGGACAGACATTCTTGGGCTCAAGCACACTACACAGTTTTACACAATTCTGCCTTCGTGACCCTGCATGTCAATGAAAACAAGAATATTCTAAGCTCCAAACACTAGGAGCAATCTGACAACTGGATTACATGTGAACACATCAGGACTTTTAGCAGTTGGTTGCAAACACATCTCATGGGTAACAACTTCCTTGGAGATGAGCAGTACTCGTTGGATAGGACACCATCTTCGACTGTATTGACTTACCAAGGGTACGAGATAAATGGGAATACATTTTATATGATTGCCCAAGATAAAAAGTGCACAAACCAAAACAGTGGTGTCCGCGTTGATGTAGAAACCAACAAGGGAAAGGACACATATTATGGTTACATAGTGGACATATGGGAACTTGACTATGGACATGATTTTAAGGTCCCTTTGTTTTGGTGCAAATGAGTCAATTTGTCAGGAGTCGGGGTACAGGTAGACCAGTAGTATGAAATGACAACAGTGGATCTCAACAATCTTGGGTACACACACGAACCATTAGTCCTAGCCAATGATGTGGTTCGGGTTTTCTATGTGAAGGACATGTCTACCAAACTGAGAAAAAAACGATAATGAAGCGAATACATCATACGATGTGCCAAAGCGCCACATAGTTCTTTCAGGGAAAAGAGACATCATGGGAGTAGAAGGAAAGACAGACATGTCTGAAGATTATGAAAAGTTTCATGAAAAACTACACGTATCACGGAATTTGCCGTCTGCCAGGGCGGACGGCAAAGGGAAGGACCCCGGACGGCAAAGGCCTTTTTCGTTCGTCAGCAGACAGCAAACATCACAACAAAGAAAAACCTGGTAAAGAGGCCCTTTGCCGTCTGCTTTAGGACCACCGACGGCAAAGAATCTTTGCCATGGGGGAGCTGACGGCAAAGAGGGTCGACGACAAACCCACGGGGTTAGGGCCGTCAAGTGTTAACGGCGGTCTTTGCCATCTGGCAAGCCCCCCCCTTTGCCGTCTGCCTAGGCCCCCCCTTTGCCATCGGTGGGCCGACGACAAAGAGTAAGGCCCATGCCGCCTGGGGTTCCCCCTTTGCCGTCTGCCCAGCCCCCCGTTTGCCGTCGGTGGGTCGACGGCAAAGGATAAATAGAATGTCCTTTTCTATTTTTTTATAACACATTTCACAGCAATGTGATATATATATAGGCAAAATTGCGTCTACCATAGCTTGCCAAAGAACTTGTTTAGGTTGGTTGTGCTTTTAATGGTTTAAAAGTTATCAAAAAAATATGAAATAAATAGTGTGTCATCTCTCTAATGTAACAAGATGATCCAACGGTGGGGTTGTGAAAATATGCATTTATGTGTCCTCGATCAAAAAAACAAGAATTTCAACTTGCATTGACATAAAATATATACAGACCTACTTGTTATTTTTTTCCAGGACACATAAAGTTATATTTTTTCAATCGCACCGTTGGATCATGTTATATTATAGCTGTGGTGTTTCAGTATTTTTTCATAATTTTTAGGAACTTCTACACCGTCGAAAACCTTAACTAGTTCTATGGCAAGCTATGATAGAAAATCCCGCTCCTATATATATACATATATATATATATATCACAGAAATAAATATGTTGCCATACTGATAACCATGTTAAAATAAATTTCATACATACATACATACATATTATGCAAGTTTCATCCGTACCAAACCATATAACAATAGTTTCGTCCATACATACATAGTTTCATATCCATATGGAGCAAGTGTCACATTGTTCATCGATACAAAATAAAAAACACAAGTAATCCAAGCATTCCATCAATGAAAGCTTCCGTGAAGTGAATGTAATCTGCAAAATGCGAAGCTCCAAAATTAGAAGAAGAAGACTAGATGAAGAAGAGAACTAAGTAAGCTTATTATGTCATTTATGAGAGAACTTAGGTAAGTATATGTCATTTTTGAGAAAATAGGCCATTTTGGAGCTAATTTAGCTTACTAGGTCATTTAGGAAGAAACTAAGCTAACTATATGTCATTTTAGAGCGAATTTCGGTAAAAATAGGTCATTTTGGAGTTAACTATGCTTATTATGCCATTTTGGAGCTAACTAAGATAATTATAGGTCATTTAATAGTTAAGTTGGGTAAAATAGGTCATTTTGGATCTAGGTAAGCTTATTATGTCATTGAGGAGTGAACTAAGCTAAGTATAGGTCATTTTTTATAAAATAGGCCATTTTGGAGCTAATTTACCTTACTATGTCATTTAGTAGGAAACTAAGCTAAATATATGTAATTTTGGAGCTAACTTAGGGCAAAATAGGTCATTTAGGAGCTAACTATGCTTATTATGCCATTTTGAAGCTAATTAAGCTAATTATAGGTCATTTAATAGCTAACTTTGGTAAAACATGTCATTTTGGAGCTACTAAGCTTATTATGCCATTTTGGAGCTAACTAAGCGAAGTATAGGTCATTTTTGACAAAAAAGACCATTTCAGAGCTAATGTAGCTTACTACGTCATTTAGGAGGAAACTAAGCTAACTATATGATTTTAGATCTAACTTAGGTAAACACAGGTCATTTAAGAGCTAACTATGCTTATTATGCCATTTTGGAGCTAACTAAGCTAAGTATAGGTCATTTAATAGCTAAGCTAGGTACAATAGGTCATTTTGGAGCTAGGTAAGCTTATTATGTCATTTAGGACAGAACTAAGCTAAGTATAGGGCATTTTCGATAAAATAGGCCATTTTGGAGCTAATTTAGCTTATGATGTCATTTAGGAGGAAACTAAGCTAATTATAGGACATTTTTTATATAATAGGACATTTTGGACCTATTTTAGCTTACTATGTCATTTTGGAGGAAACTAAGCTAAGTATATGTCATTTTGGAGCTAACTTAGGTAAAATAGGCTATTTAGGAGCTAACTATGCTTATTATGCCATTTTGAAGCTATAAGCTAATTATAGGTCATTTAATAGCTAACTTTGGTAAAACAGGTCATTTTGGAGCTAGCTAAGCTTATTATGCCATTTTGGAGCTAACTAAGTGAAGTATAGGTCATTTTTGATAAAATAATCCATTTTCGAGCTAATGTAGCTTTCTACATCATTTAGGAGAAAACTAAACTAACTATATGTCATTTTAGAGCTAACTTAGGTAAAACAGGTCATTTAGGAGCTAACTATGCTTATTAAACCATTTTGGAGCTAGCTAAGCTAAGTATAGGTCATTTAATAGCTAAGCTAGGTACAATAGGTCATTTTGGAGCTAGGTAAGCTTATTATGTCATTTAGGAGAGAAGTAAGCTAAGTATAGGTCATTTTTTGATAAAATAGGCCATTTTGGAGCTAATTTAGGTTACTATGTCATTTAGGAGGAAACTAAGCTAAGTATAGGACATTTTTCATAAAATAGGCCAGGTTGGAGCTAATTTAGCTTACTATGTCATTTAGGAGGAAACTAACCTAAGTATAGGTCATTTGAGAGCTAACTTGGATAAAATATGTCATTTTGGATGTAAGGTAAGGTAAGTAACCATCATTATGCGGTTGTTAAGCAAAACACTAGAAAAAACATACCATTCTCGTCAGCACGGAGGTGAAGCATGGTGGCTCTGGCTTGTTTCACCTGGAGTAGGCTGCGCTGTAGAAGGGTGATGCGATGCGTTTCGGGAGATATTCTGCACCAAACATCATTTGCAATGTGTCGTTAGCATTATGACACTCAAAAGATCACTGGATTGAAATGAAACTCACCGTCCCCGCCATGTTAATGACTGGCATCGCCGGAGGGACGTGGCCGGTCTTCTCGCACATAGAGTGTATATTTGATTTAGACAAGTAAAACATTTTAGTTATTAATGAAAAGGACATTAAAATGCAAGATTTGTCAAATATGAAGAAAAAAATTACCACAAAGAGCTCGTACATGGCCCTGTTAGACACATCATTCCGTGCCCTCCCTGCCTCCATCAACGCAGCCGTCCTCTCCTCCATCTCCTTCATCTCCTTATCCTTCGCCACCAAAAGCGCCTACGTTGCCTCTCTCTCTTTCAGAATAGCAGCCTGCAACACAACTCATTGTTAGCATTGTAATCATATTGGTTCGCACACACAACGTAATGCGGAAAGATTGTTGAGTCCATTAAACTAACCTCGATGGCGAGCTCGACTGGTCGTGGACGAGGTGTTATCTCAGCACAGTAGCTCGTTTGGTGTGCCTTTATCTACCGGAGAGTGCTAGGACAATGTATAAGGTCGTCTCCAATGGCGATCGAGCCATGGGGCCTCCCGTTGCCGGCTATCATCACTAGCTCTGGATCAATAGGCCCCTGGCTCGGGTTTAAGTCCTCCCCTTTCCTTGCCTTCCCGTGATCTCTGTACTTCACGAGCTTGTGGTGGGAGGACATGTTGGTGAAGTTTTCGGGATGATCGAGGTCAGACTCAGAGAATGCCTTGACCTTCTTATACGAGGCAGTATGGGTCATCGCATAGAGGTCGTACATCTCTGGCACATTATTGTGACGTGCCTAAAAGAGAGAGAGAGAGGAAAAATTATGAGTAAAGGGCTCAAGCTAGCATTAAGAATGAATTGCATCAGTCATGAAGCAAACCACATACCCAGTTCGCACCAAACTCATTTAACTTGACGCTCCCTTGATGGTGTGGCACACCAACCATTTTGCCATGCCTCTCCTTGGCAGTGTTGTTGCTGGCCTCCCACTTTTCGGAGCACCACTGATCCACCAAGGCCTCCCAATAATCCATCTTATCCACACACCATCTCGGGGCACCTAAGTTAATAAAGAGAAATTTGAGCGCTACACATAAGAATCAAATCAAGGATACTAACTACAAGGCCTCAATAATATGTAATTACCTTCATGTAATGCTCCTTCTCCATCTTAGAATCGTGGCACTTCGCCTTTTCCTTCCTAATACGCTACGAGGCGTAGTAGTCTCGAACAGCCTGCACCCGAGCCTCGTGTCACTAGTTTTGAAGTAGGCGGCGACATTCGGTTTCGGTAACCTATGCCGCGGCCTCCTCGTATCCCTCCTCACACCTGTAGAAGGTTTGCAAACGAGACAACACTGATTAGCACAATAAGTACCTATTGTTGATTTTTAATTGTGTAAAGGAGAAATTACCCAAAATTGTGTAATCACCATGTCGGCCCTCGTGTGGCACAAAACACTGTCAATCTCCACCTCCAGCGGGGCCGTGGCACCCAAGTAGTGCTCCCAGGTCATTCCTACCTCTTGACCCCGATCGGGAAATGTGACAAACCCCAGGAAGTTTTGCTGGCAAAGCACACCAAGGACGTTGTTGGGCTTGTGGACACCCTGGGTAACAATCCGACCCCTACAGTATGACAAATTAAAGCCAACACATTAGATATTTGAGAAAACGTGAGGGCAAAAGGTTAAATAATAGTAAATGAACTTACTTCTCCCCATTTGACTGAATCGACTACCTCTGCTCGTGGGTCCCCAGAACGGGCGGGAGCCCCATACTACCATGCTGGTAGACGGTGGCCCCCTCACCTAGCTCCTTGTCGCTATCAGCATGGCCACTTGGCTCCGGCTGACCCAGATCATGTCAGGTATCCCACTGGGTCTCTTGGGACGTACCCTCATCCCTTCTTTGCTCCGGAGTCTCCTGGAATGAAGCCTTTGGGACACGAGTCTCGTGGGTCGAAGGCTCGTCGACCTGAGGCCCATGAACCGGAGTCCATGTAGCCTCCACCTTAGACGGGTCCACCCTAGCAGTGTTATGCTCAGGTGAATCAGCTAGGGGTGGTAGCGAGCCGGTGAGGAAGGCGTGGCAGCCACCCTACCTCTCCCGCGGCCACGTGTACCTTTAGTAGCTCTCTTCTTCATGGGGGGGCGACCTTCTCTCACGAGGGCCGCGGTCGTCGAAGAAGCAGCCACTCCATGCAGAGTAGAGAGCAAGGCTCCCCGAAGAGACGGGGCAGGAATGCTAGTACCCATCCCACCACCCGCCAACGAAGAAGGAGCCTCGTAGTTCTCTTGACCCTTTCCCACCATCTTTCAACACCTGCCATGACAAAGAGTAAATGAAATTAGTACAACATAAATACCAACATGAGTAATAAAATGTGTATAATTTAAGTGTATCATCATCATAAATACTAACATGATTAATAAAAATTGAATACCTAACATGAACTAAAAATTTATATATGTATATAATAATAGTTGAATACCTGACATTAATTAATAATAATCTTGATCGTCTATATATGCTTCGGGATCAATAAATGCATCATGATCATCACCATCATCAAGAAATGTAGCATCATCATCACTATCAGGAAGAACATGTGGAAGGCCTCCATTATGTAATCGGTCAAGAAGTGATAGGTCATCCATAGTAGTGACCTCTTCTTCTTCCGGCTCTTCCTATTTCGACACAAGGGTTAAGACGGATTCACTATCGATGTCTACTTCAATGTTCTGGGGTGAAGTAGAGCGGTTCTTGAAACGTTCTTTGGACATACGTGTTTCTTGGAAAAAATTCTCCTTCATATGTGTCTGGGTTAATGTGAGGTTCGTAATCCTCTTCATTGAGGGTAGATGGTCTAAAACATGGCAGCACTTCATAAACGACATCCCAACCTTTCAGATTTGGATTAGTTTGGCAAGCCCATGGCAGATAGAAAACTTGTGTCGCCTATTGAGCCATAATATAGACATCGGGAACATCTAAATGGGTGCTTTGGTTGATTTCGACTAGCCCTATATGTTCATGAGTCCTTCTAGTCTCCTTCGGCTGAGACCAATAACATTTGAAGACTACGACGGTCTTTGGGTTTTCACCATACAATAGAAGTTCATAAATTGCTTCAACTATTCCATAATACTCGGTACCTCCTTCTGTAGGATCAAAACTAGGTCTAGAGGGGGGATGATTAGACTACTTGACCAAATAAAAGTTTTGCCTTTTTCCCAATTTTAGTTCTTGGCAAGTTTTAGCATTCATAGCATATCAAGTAACACTCTACACATGCATGTCTAAGAGTGTAGCAGCGGAAAGTAAAGTCATTGCACATGTAAGTAAAGAGAGGGTTAGGAAAGTAAACACAAGTGATGACATGATGATTTTTCCCGTGGTTCCGACAGGTGGCGCTATCATACGTCCACATTCATGGAGTCTTCAACCCACGGAGGGTAACGGACGCGAGAGTCCACGGAGGGCTCCACCCACGGAGGGTTCCACGAAGAAGCAACCTTGACTATTCCATGCGGCTTCCATCCACGAAGGACTAGCCTCACTATGGGTATATCTTCACGAAGTAGGCGATCTGCTAGCCCTTACAAACTTCTTGGTTCACTTCACAACACGAAGTAGGAGGCTCCCAAGCGACACCTAACCAATCTAGGAGGCACCACCCTCCAAAAGGTAATAGGTTCACTAATGACGATGAACTCCTTGCTCTTGTGTTTCAAGATGATAGACTACTCAACACACAATCACTCTCTCACAGTTTTGGCTTGGTAGAAGAGATGGGATTGGTGGAAAGCAACTTGGGGAGGCTAGAAATCAAGATCCATATGGTTGGAGTGGAAGATCTTGACCTCAACACAAGGGTAGGTGGTTCTCTCTCAAAAAACTGAGTTGGATAGGTATGGAATAGTTCTGAGTGCTTGTCTATCGAGTGGGTGGTGGTGAAGGGGTATATATAGGAATCCCCAAAAATCCAACCGTTACACACAATAAGTCAAACTCGGTGACACCGATGTGTAAATCTCGGTGGTACCGAAGTGACCAAAGGTGGCAACTTTTGAATCTCGGAGGGACCGATATACAATTGTCGGTTGCACCGACAAGGTGACCAAGGGTCAGATTTACTAAACTCGGTGACGCCAATTCACCATTCTCGGTTGGACCAAAAATGAGAACTTGTGTAATAGAAACTTGGCAACCCAACTCAGCGGCACCGAGTGCAGTGTCAGCTGCACCGAAGTGTTAGGGTTTGGCTAAGTCTGTCTAGGGTTTGGAACTCGGTGGCATCAGGATAGTAAATTTGGTTGCACCGATTTGGTATATTTGGCTTAGGACGGACTTTGGTGGGAGAGTACGTGGATATTTTGGTGACTGTCACTTCTGCATGTTTGAGCATATTGTCCATCATCAAAACTTTACCCCCTTGTAATAGTATTGGATTTCCTATGGACTCAAAGTGATTTCTCACAAATGTAAAATGTAGAGTCCTCTTGCTTGAAGCTTGGCCAAACTATTTCCTTGCATCTTGGTGTAATTCCACAATCTCCTCAATCCTTTTGCCATCCCTATCATTGAACTTGTCCTGAAATATACTTGGTGAAAACATTAGTTCAATGACTTATATGTTGTTACTAATTACCAAAACCACCAAGGGAGCAAATATGCTTTCAATCTCCCCCTTTTTGGTAAATGATGACAACATATACATCAAAGCTTCGACAAAGATATAATCATGGAATATAATCGTCTCTTTGAGAAGTATGTGGTAAGCAAGAGCTCCCCCTAAATTTGTGCATTATTTTTGAATTTGCATTTGAATGCAAATGCACAATCAATTAGGTACATGGGTTACTTCTTAGATGTCACATACCACTTGGTGGTGTCCGAGAGTAATTGGAATGAATATCATAGCACAACACAATCAACCAAAGATGAATGATCATCACATAAGCATTAAGATGATGGAAAATAGTAGCATCACACATTAAAGCGTATGATCAAACATCATCAAGCGTGTATCACAAGCAAAACAAACGAGTATCACGGCAACCAAAAGCAATTGTTTTGTGAAAAATACACAAACACCAAACACTCTCTCACTCGAAGCCTATTGATCTATATACACTTCTCCCCCTTTGGCAACAAGTTACCAAAAGGTTCAAAGGCATATAACTAATCGTTCTTGGGCTGATCTCCTCCAGTTGTTGATGAAGGAGTCGAGATAATGATGTGAGCGAAGATCTCTACAGATGTCGTGGATGGAGCTGGACTGGTCACAGGAGGAACTGGAGCTAATGGAGCAGGAGTTGTGCTGACAGTAGAAGGAGCTGATGAAGAGGGCCTCAAGTCTGGTGCAAGCACTGTGGCTGATCTGGTCTGAGTGGTGAACTGGGTGCCTGGCTCGAGAGGTGATTCATCCTCATCATCATCGTCGTCATCTGAAGTAGAAGAGACCCGGGGGATGTGCATGGAGTCAACTTCCTTCTCAGGCTCTATAACTTTCTTGGACAACTTGTCCACCTTATCACCAAGAACCTTGAATCTTGACTCGAAAATCCTACCTAGATTGTTTTGGTTGTCCAGAATCCCCTTGATATCCTTCTGCATGTCCTGGATGTCTTAGATTAGAAGATCCATTTGCTTGTTCCTGGATCTGGGGGCTTGAGCACTAGCGGATCAAACTGCATCTCCCTCTGCCTGTGTTGTAGCAGATGTGGGATGATCTGGGTCCATCACCACAACATTATCCTCAAAATCTGGCTGTAGGGGCACATGTGGACGATCTAGAGCAAAAATGTGCTTCTCCAACTGAGAGTTGATAAGCAACTTGATGTAGGGTGCATAACAGCAAGAGCGCTTTTGATCAGCAGCAACCCTCTTGATTGTCTCAACAATCAGATCCATGACTCTATTCCTGGTGTTCCTGTCAAGGTGGATCAGCATGTTAATGGAGTAGCCTCGGATCATCTTGTCATCTTCTGACTTGGGCATCAAGGTGTGCCTTAGAATGTTGTTCATTGTACGGAGCCCTGCTTGCAGATAATAGATGGATCCTAGCTTGTGTGATTGCACCTTGTCTGCAGGGATAGGAGTATACATATCTTTCATGGCATTGTGACTTGCCTTTGGTTCTGGGTATACATCCAGATCACCTTCTTGAGCTTCTGGAACTTCTAGAAGTGTATCCCACTCCTCAACAGTGGATTCATACCATGCACCTTCAGTCATCCATACAATTCTACCATCTTCGTAGAAATGTGCAGTGGAGTAGAATTGCAGGATCATCTCATCGTTACATGCAGTAAGCTCTTTGCGAATGAACTTATCTAGTCCAATGCAATGGAAGTTATCTTGGACACTTGGGAAGTAGTCCACATTATCCTTAATGAACTTCCAATCGACATATCTCATGTCGCTAACAGCTGGGCTCTTGTCAAGCAACACTATCTCATAAAAGTCATGTTGCTCTCTTGTCTAGAACCTATAGTCAACAACAGTTTTCCTCCACTGAGCATAAGGATCTATGGCTCTCCAGGCTCTCAATCCTGAGTCTTTCTTCTTCTTCATGTCTTCGGCAACTAAGTGGTTGGCATCATGCATTGGAAGATGTGGCATGAGCTTCATAAAAGTACTAAAGTCATCATCATCCTCAAGTCTGGAGGCAGTCCCCTTGTTCTTCTCAGAAGCTGGAATGTCTCTGGTAGTCCTCTTGGACTTTTGTGCAGCAACTTTCTTGGAAGAAGGCTTGGTGGTCTTGGAAGTGCCAGTCTTTGGCATAGCATCAACCATCTACTTATTGTCTTTCTTCTTGGGAGGGGCCTTCTCAACATGTTCTTCCTCCTCTTCCTCAGCAGCAGTGTAGGATCGAAAGTAGGTCTAGAGGGGGGTGATTAGACTACTTGACCAAATAAAAGTTTTGCCTTTTTCCCAATTTTAATTCTTGGCAAGTTTTAGCATTCATAGCATATCAAGTAACACCCTACACATGCATGTCTAAGAGTATAGCTGCGGAAAATAAAGACATTGCACATATAAGTAAGAGAGGGTTAGGAATGCAAACACAAGTGATGACACGATGACTTTTTCCCTGGTTTCGATAGGTGGTGCTATCGTACATCCACGTTCATGGAGTCTTCAACCCACGGAGGGTAAAAATCGCGAGAGTCCATGGAGGGATCTACCCACGGAGGGTTCCACGAAGAAGCAATCTTGACTATTCCTTGTGGCTTCCGTCCACGAAGGACTAGCCTCACTATCGGTAGATCTTCACGAAGTAGGCGATCTCCTTGCCCTTACAAACTTCTTGGTTCACTCCACAACACGAAGTAGGAGGTTCCCAAGCGACACCTAACCAATCTAGGAGGCACCACCCTCCAAAAGGTAATAGGCTCGGTAATGATAATGAACTCCTTGCTCTTGTGCTTCAAGACGATAGACTCCTCAACACACAATCTCTCTCACACAGATTTGGCTTGCTAGAAGAGATGGGACTGGTGGAAAGCAACTTGGGGAGGCTAGAAATCAAGATCCATATGGTTGGAGTGGAAGATCTTGACCTCAACACAAGGGTAGGTGGTTCTCTCTCAGAAAACCGAGTAGGATAGGTATGGAATAGTTCTGACTGCTTCTCTTTCGAGTGGGTGGTGGTGAAGGGATATATACAGGCATCCCCCAAAATCCAACCGTTACACACAATAAGTTAGACTCGGTGACACCGAAGTGTAAAACTCGGTGGTACCGAAGTGAAAAAAAGTGGCAACTTTTTTATCTCGGATGGACTAATCTATAACTCTCGGTTGCACCGACAAGGTGTCCAACGGTCAGAATTACCAAACTTGGTGACGCCGATTCACCTTTCTAGGTCGGACCAAAAATGAGAACTTGCATAACAGAAAGTTGGCCACCCAACTCGGTGGCACCGAGTGCAGTGTCGGCTGCTCCGAAGTGTTAGGGTTTGGCTGAGTCTGTCTAGGGTTTGGAACTCGGTGGCACTGGGATAGGAAAGTTGGTTGCACCGATTTGGTATATTTGGCTTAGGACAGACTTTGGTGGGAGAGTATGTGGATGTTTTGGTGACTGTCACTTGTGCACGTTTGAGCATATTGTTCACCATCAAAACTTTACCCCCTCTTAATAGTATTGGCTTTCTTATAGACTCAAAGTGATTTCTCACAAATATAAAATGTAGAGTCCTCTTGCTTGAAGCTTGGCCAAACTATTTCCTTGCATCTTGGGGTAATTCCACAATCCTTGTGCCATTCCCATCATTGAACTTTTCCTAAAATATACTTGGTGAAGACATGAGTTTAGTGACTTATATGTTGTTATTAATTACCAAAACCACCAAGGGAGCAAATGTGCTTTCAATCTCCCCCTTTTTGGTAATTAATGACAACATATAGATCAAAGCTTCTACAAAGATATAATGAATGAATATAGTCGTCGCTTTGAGAAGTATGTGATAAGTAAGAGCTCCCCCTAAATTTGTGCGTTATTTAAATTAGCGTTTGAATGCAAATGCACAATCGATTAGGTACATGGGTCACTTCTCACATGTCACATACCACTTGGTGGTGTGCGAGAATAATTGGAATGAATAACATAGCACAACACAATCAACCAAAGATGAATGATCATCATATGAGCATTTAAGATGATAGGAAATAGTAGCATCACACATCAAAGCATATGATCAAACATCATCAAACGTGTATCACAAGCAAAACAAAAGAGTATCATGGTAACCAAAAGTAATTGTTTTTGAAAAGGCAGCAAACACCAAATGCTCTCTCTCTCTCTAAGCCTAATGATCTATATACACTTCTCCCCCTTTGGCAACAAGTTACCAAAAAGTTCAAAGGTATCTATCTAAGTGTTCTTGGGCTGATCTCCTCCGGTTGTCGATGAAGGAGTCGAGAGCACGGCATCGGTGAAGATATATGCAGATGTCATGGATGGAGCTGGAGTAGACACTGATGGAACAGGAGCTGATGGAGCATGAGTTGTACTGACTATAGCAGGAGGTGAAGAAGAGGGCCTCGACTCTAGAGCAGGCACTATGGCTGATCTCATCTGAGTGGTGAACTAGATGCCTATCCCGAGAGGTGATCCTTCCTCATCAACATCATCATTGTCATCAGAAGAGGTAGAATAGACCCGGGAAATATGCACGGAGTCAACTTCCTTATGGAGCTCTATCACCGTCTTGGACAACTTGTCCACCTTATCTCTAAGCACCTTGATCCTTGTCTTGAAGATCCTCACAAGGTTGTTCTGGTTATCCAGAATCCCTTTGATATCCTTCTGCATTCCTTGGACAACTGTGATCAGAAGATCCATTTGCACGTTCCTGGATCTGGGAACTTGAGCTCTAGCAGCTTGACCAGCTTCTGCCTCTGCTTGTGCTGTAGCAGATGTGGGATGATCTTGGTCCATCACCACAACATTATCCTCAAACTATGGCTGTAGGGGCAGGTGTGGGCGATCAAGAGCAAAAATGTGCTTCTCCAACTGTGAGTTGATAAGCAACTGGATGTAGGGTGCATAGCAGCATGAGCATTGTTGGTCAGCAGCAACCCTCTTGATTGTCTCAACAATCAGATCCATGACTCTAATCCTGGTGTTTGTATCAAGGTGGAGCAGCATATTAACGGGGTAGCCTCGGATCATCTTGTCATCTCCAGGCTTGGGCATCAAGGTATGCCTGAGTATAGAGTTCATAGTCCGGAGGCCTGCTTGTAGATAATAGATAGATCCTAGCTTGTGTGATTGCACCTTGTCAGCGGGGATAGGAGTATACATTCTTTCATGGCATGGTGACTAGCCTTGGGTTCAGAGTATACATCCAAATCTCCTTCTTGAGCTTCAAGAACTTCCAGTAGGGCAGCCCATTCCTCAACAGTGGATTTGTACCTAGCACCTTCATTCATCCATACAATTCTACCATCTCCATAGAAGTGAGTGGTTTAGTAGAATTGCATGATCATCTCGTCGTTCCACACTGTAAGTTCTCTACGAATGAACTTATCCATACCAATGCAATGAAAGTTATCTTGGACACTTGGGAAGTAGTTCACATTGTCTTTGATGAACTTCCAATCAACATATCTCATGTCGCTAACAGCAGAGGTCTTATCAAGCAGAACGGTCTCATAGAAATCCCGTTGCTCTCTGGTACAGAATCTGTAGTCAACAGCGGTCTTCCTCCTCTGAGCATATGGATCTATGGATCTCCAGGCTCTCAAGCCAGATTCTTTCCACTTCTTCATGTCCTCAGCTACTAAGTGGCTGGCATCGTGCACTGGAAGATGTGGTCTGAGCTTCATCAATGTGGTTAGGTCATCATCATCTTCCACTCTAGAGGTAGTCCCTTTGTTCTTCTGTGAAGCAGGAGTGTCTTTGGTGGTCCTCTTGGACTTCTGCACTGCAGTCTTCTTAGATGCAGGCTTGGTGCTCTTGGAGGTGCCAGTCTTTAGCATAGCATCAGCCATGAGCTTCTTGGCTTTCTTCTTGGGAGGCACTATCTCAGCATGCTCTTCCTCCTCCTCCTCAGCAGCAACACCTGTAGCCTCCTATCGATCCTCAAACATAGATGTAGGCCTGCCCATAAGACGAAGAAACCTCTTCTTGGACTTTTTCTCCCCTGCCTTCTTAGGCATAGCTTTCTTGGGGACCTCAACTAAAATAGTTGCTCTGGCAGTCTCATGTGCTTTGAATGTTAAAGCAGGAGCATAGACCTTGCTGACAACTTTACGAGATGAAGTAGATTCAGTTGCTAACTTCTTGGCAGGCTTTTCTTGCTTCTTAGCAAGAATCTCCTCAAGAATGAAATATGAGTCTTCTTCATCTCAGTTGAGCTTCTTCCTGGTTCTAGTGGCAGCCTTGGGCAACCCATGAGAGCTGGGGGTGCTTGGATCTGAGAAAGAACTGGCTTCTCGGTTTGTTCCAAGATCATATCAACTCCCTGCTTTGGCAAATTCTAACTGTCTTCTCAGCCTGGCATACTGACCCTGTGAATAGGGTATAGGAGAGAAGAAGAAAGTGAGTCATCACAAAATGACGCTGGTTTTTGAAATTTGAGCAATGAATTTTCATAAGTTTTATAATCTATCAAATAGATATCGGTGCGGCCGAAAATAAATTTTCGGTGGGACCGAGACAGACTAACTCTTTAACAGGAACTTGGCAGCCTTTTCGATCGGAATAAAAAGAGCTACTCGGTTCCACCGAGTCCGTTCTCAACCTCACTGAAAAGCATATCGGTGAGACCGATATTTTCGTTTCGGTTCCACCGAGATTTATCGGGCGGACGTCAAAATCCTAGAAAACCTATCTAACGCAAGATTTTTGAGTTTTAAGAGGATGCATATATGTGCAAAGGGTGCAAAGATGATTAACAAGTATCTAATGCGCAAGAGTCGGATGGGGAGCGCACTAGAGATCGAATCCGTACCCTAGCTTGGCGCGGATCCTCTACGGCGGCGACGAGGGACTAGATTTCGTCGGTGACGATTCCCAACGATGGATGAGCGCGGGGAGATAAGGGCGATGACCAGGGGTCTTCAGAGCGACAGCCTAGGGCTTTGGAGTGCGACGTTTAAAGATAGAATTTCAAAGCGTCGGGGTCGAGCTTTATACACCCACCACTTTTGGTGACACCGATTCTATGTTTTCGGTGTCAGCGAGTGCCTCAACTGTCAGTTGACAGGGACACTCGGTGTAGCCGAGAAAATGGAATCGGTGGTACCAAGATTGAAAAACCATATCGACCCTAGGCATTCAGTGAGACCGAGATTTTGGTGTTGGTTCCACCGAGATGCACTTGGAGGTTTTAATGGTCAGTCCTTGTCGATACGGAACTCCGAGTGCTCCACACGTAGAGGGATCGGAAAGCACTTGTTCAAATTTTGTGATGCAACATGAATAGAGTATGAGGTGAGAAAGTATATATAGCTAAAGAAGTGGTCCTAGGCATTCTTGTATATCCAATTGTTAAAAGATAAATCAAAAGACAAATAGCAACAATGGGATATCCTCGAATGACAAAATAAATGTAGCCCAACATGCCCACATAATAAGATGTCAAATGAAATCATGACAAACATGCACAAATACTCTACCATCTAACCAGCACTTGGGCGATGAAGAAGTCATCTATATATGAGTATTTGACTTAGGTGCCAAGTAAGAGTACTTGATCATAGGTCATACTCATCATTTAAGCACAAGTGGGGTTACCACTTTTACATAAAGCATTTAATCTTTGTCACATACTATGAGATGCTTTGACTCAAGTCTTAGAGTAAAGCCCCCCCTTGATGTGGCATCCCCCCATAAGAGGGATAAACTTACCTTGGGTTTTGTCGATGAATACTTCATGTTGGTGAGGTAGTGGTGGATGCTCAAGGTTGATGAAGATCACCAAGAGTTGGGAGCATCCTTCTTGTTTACTTTCTCTTCTCACCTACATGGGTTAGTCCCAACACACAAGAGAAAAATACAAGGATATCTATGGACATGGAGTGCAAAGCATGTGTAATGATGTCCATTGATTTGTTGATCACCTTTTCCCTTGCTTACCTTTGAGGGAATGTGTGACTCCTTGATCAATTGCATATGGTTGATGTTGATTGCGAATAGATCTTGCCAATAATGAATGTGACTGAATTTCATTGGCGGAGTCACCCCTCAAGAACTAGCTAGTTCTTCTTCTTGGGAATCCACATCAAGTTCATGGGGGTCCTTGGAGTTGAAGTAGCCTTGGGAACCCACTTCACCAAAGCTTGTGATTGATCTTCAAAGTCCTCTTGGAGCTTGTTCTTGCCCTTGAGCTTGGTGCCTTGTGGTGGATGGTCATCTTGAGTGTTTGTTACCTTGGGAAGAGTATTTTAATACTTCTACTTTTGAGGAACAAACTTGGGGTTGGGATATTGACCTTCTTCGCACTCAACTCCATTAGCATTGAAGTAGCCAACACTATGATTCTTCCGGTATCCTCCGTGATTGTGTACAATCTCATCAAATTGTTTGTACCCTTCCAGACTCTTGTAGATACCTTTCTCATTAATTCCTTTCAATAAAGCATTTTATTGCTCAAGTGTAACTTGGCTAAGAGAATCATCATTAGTGGAATCAATAGAACTACTAGGAGCAACATCATTTGGTTTAGCATTTTTATTGTTGCTACTAGATGAAGAACCTTTCTTTCCTCTCTTACTAGTTTGCTTAGATTTGACTTGTCGCATGAATGTAGACAAGAGTAGTCTTTTGGCAACATAAGATGAAGTCTTCTTTCGGAGATCGTCGTTGATATCTTTAAGAAATTCATGTTCTTGCTCCAAATTGAGCTTCTCGAAGCGTAGCTTCTCATGAGTTCTTACAATCTCTCTATGATCTTCAAGAGTAGATTCATGAGCTAACTTAAGAGTGTTGAGTTCTTTAGTTAGTTCTTATATTTTCATCTTATCATCATCAATTGACTTATCTTGACTAGCATGAGAAATATTAAGTTCATTATGATTAACATCACTAGTTTAATCACATAGCAAGTCATCATCGCAAAGCAAATCATCTTCATCACTATCAAAATCAAGATATTCAGGGTGTGATACCTTGGGGCCTTTAGCCATGAAGCAACTTCCACCTCCTTCATTTGGTGAATCAAATATATCATAGGAGTTGGTTGTCACTGGTGCAATTCCGGCAACACCATCATCTGGACTATAGTCGGAGTTGGAGTGATAGCTTCTCTCGGAGTGGTTGTCGGAGTCAGAGCCGGAAACCCATTCACGAACATGAGCTTGATGCTTCCTTCTTGAGTAGCTCTTGGTGTGCTTGTCCTTCATCTCTAAATCCCTACTTATCCTTGAGGGTCTTCGTTCATAACGATCATCCCTACTCCTTCTCTCTCTTCGAGGTGATTCATCTCCTTAGCTTCGTCTTCTTGGTGACTCTTCTCTTTGCTTGTAGGGAGCCGAGCACACATTGGAGTAGTGTCCGGGCTTCCCACAATTGTAGCAGTTTCAATCATGACTTGACGAACACTTCTCTTCATATCTGGAGTTGGAGCTGCGATCTTTTCTTCTATTCTTGTAGAACTTTTTGAATTTCTTGACCATGAGGCTTATCTCTTCATTTGTGACAAGATTGTCCCTTGAGGTGGCAGGAGCATCACTTGTGGCTTTGTAAGCACTGCTAGACTTGTGATGAAGGTCTTCCTTGTCTTTCAGTGTCATCTCATGAGCAAAAAATCTACCAATCACTTCCGTTGGTTTGAGATCTTTGTAGTTGGGCATCATTTGGATCAATGTGCACACGGTGTCATATCTATCATCCAAAGCTCGAAGTATCTTCATGATGATGAACTTGTCAGTCATTTCTTTTCTTCCTAAGCCGGCAATCTCAATGGTGATGAGAGCTATCCTAGAGTACATCTCAATGACTCCTTCACCATCCTTCATCTTGAACTTATCAAGTTGACCTTGAGGAACATCTAACTTGGATTCTTTCACGGACTCAGTTCCTTCATGCATATCAACCAAAGTATCCCATATGTCTTTTGCGTGTTCAAGACGGCTAATTTTGTTGAATTCTTCAAGACATAGGCAGTTGAAGAGTATGTCACATGCTTGAGCATTGAGTTGCAACATCTTCAATTCATCCGCACATGCTTCACGATCCGGTTCCTTTCCATCCGCAAAGAATTCACCTTGCAAGCCAACACGAGCAACAGCCCAAATGGCAGGATTATGACGAATCAAATGCATTTTCATTTTATGCTTCCAATAAGAAAAATTAGTGACATTAAAGTATGGACCTCTACGGTGGTAATTTCGCTCACTAGATGCCATACTTCTCCTAGGTTGTGAAACCAATGCAATGGAGACCAAAGCTCTAATAACACTTGTAGGATCGAAAGTAGGTCTAGAGGGGGTTGATTAGACTAGCCTCACTATGGGTAGATCTTCACAAAGTAGGCGATCTCCTTGCCCTTACAAACTTCTTGGTTCACTCCACAACACGAAGTAGGAGGCTCCCAAGCGACACCTAACCAATCTAGGAGGCACCACCCTCCAAAAGGTAATAGGCTCGGTAATGATGATGAACTCCTTGCTCTTGTCCTTCAAGATGATAGACTCCTCAACACGCAATCTCTCTCACACGGATTTGGCTTGCTAGAAGTGATGGGACTGGTGGAAAGCAACTTGGGGAGGCTAGAAATCAAGATCCATATGGTTGGAGTGGAAGATCTTGACCTCAACACAAGGGTAGGTGGTTCTCTCTCAGAAAACCGAGTAGGATAGGTATGGAATAGTTCTGAGTGCTTCTCTTTCGAGTGGGTGGTGGTGAAGGGGTATATATAGGCATCACCAAAAATCCAACCGTTACACACAATAAGTCAGACTCGGTGACACCAAAGTGTAAAACTCAATGGTACCGAAGTGAAAAAAAGTGGCAACTTTTGAATCTTGGATGGACCGATATACAACTCTCGGTTGCACCGACAAGGTGACCAATGGTCAGAATTACCAAACTCAGTGACGCCGATTCATCATTCTCGGTCGGACCGAAGTGTTAGGGTTTGTCTGAGTCTGTCTAGGGTTTGGAACTCGGTGGCATCGGGATAGTAAAGCTGGTTGCACCGATTTGGTATATTTGGCTTAGGATAGAATTTGGTGGGACAGTATGTGGATGTTTTGGTGACTTTCAGTTGTGCACGTTTGAGCATATTGTTCACCATCAAAATTTTACCCCCTTTTAATAGTATTGGCTTTCCTATGGACTCAAAGTGATTTCTCACAAATATAAAATGTAGAGTCCTCTTGCTTGAAGCTTGGCCAACCTATTTCCTTGCATCTTGGGGTAATTCCATAATCTCCTCAATCCTTTTGCCATACCTATCATTGAACTTGTCCTAAAATATACTTGGTGGAAACATTAGCTCAATGACTTATATGTTGTTATTAATTACCAAACCCACCAATGGA
Source organism: Hordeum marinum (assembly GCA_022496015.1). Taxonomy (NCBI): domain Eukaryota; kingdom Viridiplantae; phylum Streptophyta; class Magnoliopsida; order Poales; family Poaceae; genus Hordeum; species Hordeum marinum. The sequence goes on from CM039673.1 coordinate 519,346,510, forward strand.
GCAAATGTGCTTTCACCTTTGCCGATAGCAGAGACACAACAATTTGTAGTCTTTAGGTCGGGCATAGATAGCTCTTTTCCAAAGGTACGAAAGCGATCCCCGTTGATGTTGTATTTTTCAAATGAATGGACCTTATAGTCAAAACAATTAGTGACTTGTCTCAACTCGGCGTCCATAGACTCTGCATCAGCCTACAAGTTTAATACGGAAGAATGGATGCATTAGCCGCAAATTATACCAAGAAACCAAATGGTCCATTAATGGTAATTAATTACCCTTTGTTTGAACCAAGAGATGTATCCGGGAGAGTCGCCTCCATGCTTTGCCAGAAGCTCATACTCTTCAAAGGAACCCTTTTCGATGACCGCTCCATCCGAGAATTCATCGACGTATCGACTATATCAAATATCTAGGAATAAGATTAGCTCAAAGGAATTAGAAGTTGTGGAACAATAATTTACCGAGAACTTACTCGATGTACGGCTGCACTTCTGTTATGTTGTTGAAGATATACAATGAAATGGTCCGCCATTCTTCGACATCCAATGATTTCCCTTTCGAAGCACCGGCTGGCGCGAGCTTCCCTTTGAATAGGCTGAGGTTGGATCGACCTTTTTTAGGCTTGCCATCATTGTACCGAGGCTTCGGGTTATGCAAATTATGGTTTTTTGGCTTCGTAGTGTGCTGTCATGAAGTTTGCCGCCTCCTCAGTAATGAATGCCTAGGCCATCGATGCTTCAACTCTACGTTTAGTTTTACATTTAGCTCGAAGCGTCTTCTGCGTCCTCTCAGTTGAGAAGCACCATCAATTTTGAACTGCCCCTCCCCAATCTTGCCTCGGTCAGGAGATGCAAAATCAAATGCTGCATTGGATTAAAGAAGCCTAGTGGAAAGATCCTTTAATTTGTAGATCAACTGCGGCGCCAACTCGTCCATTTCATCCAGCACTCCAGGCGATAGTTCTTTCGCACAAAGAGAATGGAAGAAATAGCTCAGCTCTGCGAGTACTAGCCATTCATCCTCAGGGATAAAGCCATGCAACATCACCGGCATTACCCGCTCAAGCCATATGTGCCAATCATGACCCTTGAGACCAAATATTTTTAATTTTTCAAGACTCGCTCCCCTCTTTAGATTCATAGCATACCCATCGGGGAACATCAACCACATTTTCACCCACAATAGCATTTCCCTCGTAGCTGGTCTTCCAAGATTGTACCGTGCCTTTGGCTTCGCTACGCTTTGCTTTCCTTTCCGTTGTCGCAAGTTTTGTAACGGTCTATCACATAGAGGCTCCTGGTCAATTCTAGCCTGAGGATTATCCTTTGACTTCCCCTCTATGCCGAACAATGTACCAAAAATGGCCTTCGCCATATTCTTTTTGGTGTGCATCATGTCGATGTTGTGTGGGCCAATGAGGTCTTTGAAGTAAGGCATATCCCATAAGCATGACTTGTGAATCCAGGCGTGTTCCGTATTATATCCTTTGAAATACCCTGGACGCAAAGGATCAGGCTCAAGAGCGTTCAAATTATCAAGGGTCTGTTGGCCTGTCAATGCAGGTGGTGCAATGTTTTTGACAACTCTACCTTTGATGAAATTCTTCTTGTCTTTTCTGAATTTATGGTCAGGATCCAGGAACTGTTTATGCATGTCGAAGCAAGAAAACTTGCGACCCGCCTGCAGCCAATGGAACTGAAGAGCTGCCTTGCAGGTAGGGTACGGGGACCTTCCATGGACACACCAACCAACGAATAGCGCATACACCGGATAGTCATGCATCGAGTACATGTACCACACATGCATTTTGAAGTTTCTTTTAGTAGCACCATCGTATGTCTTGATCCCATTATCCCAGGCTTCTTGCAATTCATCCTCAAGCAGCTGCATGTACACATTCATATTCTTCCCCGGATATTTGGGCCCTGGAATTATCAATGTTTGGAAAATGTTCTTTCTTTTCATAATCTCTCCGGGGGAGATTGAGTGGAATGACAAATACAGGAAAACAACTATATTGTGCTACCGTCATACCATACACATTGAACCCATCCGTGCGGATGGCAACTTGAGGATGCCTTGGATCTACCGATTTATCCTTATGTAATGCATCGAAGTGCTTCCATGCAAAAGCATCTGAAGTGTGTACCAACATCTTGTTCCCATCCGCATCTAGTTCGGTTCTTTTGCCCAATTTGTGCCATGTCATCTGTATGGCCATCTCTTCGACGATGAAAAGACGTTAAAGTCTTGGTACGGTTGGCAGATACCAAAGAACATTAATGGGGATTTTGGTCTGAATCTTCTCACCCATACCATTGTCTACCACAATATACCTAGAAGAATTGCAAATGTGGCAATAGTTCAAGGCCGGATACACAAGCCTAAATAAGGCACATCCATTCTCACAGGCATGTATCTTCTCATAGGGCATCTTAAGTAAACGGAGGATTTTGTCTGACTGGTACAGTTTTGCAGGAAGTACATAGCCTTTGGGTAGAAAGCATACAAATATTGGCAGCATCGCGTCGTAGCATTCTCTGCCTAGGTTGAATTGAGCCTTGAGAGCCATTACTTGCGCGATGTTATCCAGAAGACAAAGCTCAGTGTGCTCGTGGAGAGGACGTTTTGAAAACTCCAACATTTCATAGAAGGCCTTTGCAGATTCCTCCATCTCATCGTCCGAATCCCGAGTTTCATCAAACTCTTGCACCATGTCTTCGATTCCGGTACCATGCTCGTTGGTGCGACGACGAACCACCTCATCTCTGGCATGTTGGTTAGACTCACCATGAAAAGTCCACACCGTATAATTAGGCGTAAAACCCCACTTCTGTAGGTGTTTACCCATTTCAAACTCTGTCCGCCTTTTTATGTTGTCACATTTGGGACAGGGGCACCGCGTTTTTTGGTGGCCATTTGCAAATGCAGCTCTCACAAAACCCCCTGGTTTTTGTTAACCATTCATTGGTCATGTCTTCCTGACTAGGGTGACCAGTGTACATCCAAGCACGATCACTCATCTTGCCTACCTACTAAACACACAAGAAATATATATATATATATATAATTCATCATCTATATTCATCCGTTTATCAAGTTTGTCAGTTTTATTATGTCCATGCAACCTACACGCTAATAGGTAGAGATAGGTCCTAATCCCACCCGAGTATGTGTAGATTGGGTTCATTTTCCCATGCCCTGCTCCGGATCAGACGCAGAATTTCGGCAGCACCTCCCCGTTGTTCTCCTGATACATGTCTCGGCAATAAGCAGAGAGGATGTGTACCCGGAGAACAACAGGGAGGCACTGACAAAATTCTGCATCGGATCGATCAGAGCATATGGGAAAACGAACCCAATCTACACATACTCGGGCTGTCCATGGATAACGTTGCACAATTCGAAAGAATCACGGTTATAAATATGCAAATGCATGCATATTTATAGATGTAACCCTTTCCAACGCGAGACACATAGTGGTCACGCATACTGATGATTCAATCTACCTACATCTAGCATATTTCATCGGCACAAAGACCGGAACAGAGCAAATTAAGGGGCCCGGGGGAGGAGATGTCATTTGTGCTCACCAACAAATGCAGCAGGGGTGCTCGTCAAACGTATGGGGAGGTCGTCAAACAATTGCACATTGAAATTCACCCGATCAACACAAATATGATGATTTTTATAACAAAATCAGAAAATATGTGACCTAACTCAGAATTGACAAAACTATGACCTCCTCGGCCTCTGGAAGGCCGAAGAGCACCTTTTCGATCAACCGGAGGTAGAATAGGTGTCAGGGGTCGGGGGTCGAGGGTCAGTGGCATCCGTAGTCAGTGTCATCTAGGGTCCGTGGCGTCGGGGGTCAGTGGCGTCGATGGTCAAGGGTCAGTGGCGTCGGGGGTCGGGGATCACTGATGTCGGGGGTTAGTGGCATCATGCCAGGGTGTCGGGGTGTCGTGTCTGGGAATCATGTATGGGTGTCGGGGTGTCGTGTCAGGGCATCGTGTCGGGGCATCGTATCGGGTTTTTTTCTTCTAGGTTTTTCCTTTACTAATAAATAAACCAACTAACCTAAACCTAAACTAACCTAATAAACCAACTGAAACCTAAACTAACCTAAAACTATAACTAAAGTAACATAAACTAACCTAAAACTAAACTAACCTAAACCTAAACTAACCTAAAATTAAAACTAAACTAACCTAAAACTAAAACTAAAATAACCTAAACATAAACTAGCCTAAAACTAAAACTTAACTAACCTAAAAAACAAAACAAAAAACAAAAAACTCACTTCGGAGGGGCCGGTGGAGGACAAGGCCGGTGGAGGACGGCCGCCATAGGAGGACGCCGGCGCGGTAGCTCTAGAGAAGGTCCACGGGGGCAGGGCCGGCTGGGGGAGGGCCGGCCGGGAGCAGGGTCAGTCGGGGGAGGGGCGGCGCGTGGGCTGGCGGCGGCGCGGGGGCTGGCGGCCGGGGGCGGGGGCGACCAGGGGAGGGGTGGCCGGGGCCTGGCGAAGGCGCGGGGGCTGGCCGCGGTGCGGGGGAGGGGCGACCAGGGGCGCGGGGGAGGGGCGGCCAAGGGAGGGGAGGCGCGGGGCTGGCAGTAGCGTGGGGAAGGGGTGGTCGGGGGAGGGCGGCGCGGGGGCTGGCGGTAGCGAGGGGGCTAACTACGGCGGTTGTAGGGGTAGGCGAGAGAGAGTGAGGGAAGAGAGAGTGAGAGAGAGGAGTGGGGAGGGGGCGAATGGCCGTTTGTAGGGCATCCCCTTTGTCGTCCACCACCGGACGACAAAGAGGGGAAGGGCCAACGGTAAAGGGGGCCGGAAGGCAAAGACCCCGTCCGATTGGACCTGGCTAGGCTCATGGTCTAGTGTGACCCACATTAGCTCTTTGCCGTCCGCCCTGGCTATGTTTGCCGTCTGGGGGCAGACGGCAAAGAACTAGCACATGGCAAACAGTGCCTTTTCCATTTGCCAGGTCTTTGCCGTCTGCTTTTTAACAGTGGACGGCAAAGAGCATCTTTGCCATGTGTCAGCAGACGGCAAAGGCCTGGCACATGGCAAATAACTGAATTCCAGTAGTGAAATCCCTCCCTTCATAGTGAAGGCTGACCCAAGCATCCTATTAAATGATGAAGATTATCCATGGTTACAGCGTAATAAGCAAGGGTCACACGCGAAGAAAAAGTGAAGACTTTCTCTCCACAACTATTCCAATGATGGCTTTCATCTAGAATATCACTGAAGTTACATGTCAAGAAATGAAATCCCTTTGTAGCAGATGAGTTTTCGTCCAAAACCCTGATACTTTGAAAGAGATTGTCTGTTTTGTATACGAAGTGCATCGAGTTTTTGCCGTAACCCTCTCCACTTTTTAGCACATGCTAGGCGGGTGAAATGATGGTACCATGCCAACTTTCAACCATTTCAGAATTCATTTGCAGTGCTTTTCAAATTCATGGTCATTTTAGCTCAAAATAAATGATGAAATGCATGAAAATAGCAATGAAGCCAGAAAAGGGTTCAAAATTGATGACGTGACTTTGAATGGTGCATACTGAATGTAGAAAAAGTCTGGAGTTAAAATATGTTTAAAAAATGAAATCCCTTTGTAGTAGATGTTTTTTCGTTTGGAACACCGATACTTTGAAAGGGACTTTCCAGTTTGTACACGAAGTGCATTCAGTTTTTCTCGTAACCCTCTAAACTTTTTAGCACATGTTATGTGGGTGAAATTTTGACACCATGCCAAGTTTCAACCTTTTCTGAGTTCATGTGTAGTCCTTTTCAAATTCAGGATCATTTTAACACAAAATAAATCATGGAATGCATGAAAAATAGCAAATAAAGTCAGAAAAGGGTTGAAAATTGATGATGTGCCTCTAAATGGTGCATACTTAATGCAGAAAAAGTCTGGAGTTAAAATATGTTAATAAATGAAATCCCTTTGTAGTAGATGAGTTTTCGTCTGAAACCCTCATACTTCGAAAGAGTTTGTCCAGTTTGTACACGAGGTGGATCTAGTTTTTCCCGTAACCCTCTACACTTTTTAGCACATGCTATGTGGGTGAAATTATGATACCATGCCAAGGTTCAACCTTTTCAGAGTTCATTTGCAGTGCTTTTCAAATTCAAGGTCATTTTAGCTCAAAATAAATCATGAATGCATGAAAAATAGCAAATGAAGTCAGAACAGGGTTGAAAATTCATGATGTGTCTTTTAATGGTGCATACTGAATGCAAAAAAATTCTGGAGTTAAAATATGTTAAAAAGTGAAATCCCTTTGTAGCAGATGAGTTTTCATCCGAAACCCTTATACTTCAAAAGAGATTGTCCAGTTTGTACACGAAGTGCATCCAGTTTTTTCTGTAACCCTATAGACTTTTTAGCACATGCTATGTGGGTGAAATTATGACAACACACCAAGTTTCAACCTTTTGAGAGTTCATTTGCAGTGCTTTTCATCTGCAGCGTCATTTTAGCTCAAAATAAATCATGAAATGCATGAAAAATAGCAAGTGAAGTAAAAAACGGTTGAAAATTGATGATATGGCTTTGAATGGTGCATACTGAATGCAAAAAAAGTCTGGAGTGAAAATATGTTAAAAAATGAAATCACTTTATGGTAGATGAGTTGTCGTTCGAAACCCTCATACTTCGAAAGAGATTGTCCAGTTTTTACACGAAGTGCATCTAGTTTTCCCCATAAACCTCTAAACTTTTTAGCACATGCTATGTGGGTGAAATTATGACAACATGCAAAGTTTCAACCTTTTGAAAGTTCATTTGTAATGCTTGTCAATTTCAGGGCCATTTAGCTCAAAGAATGAACTAATAGCAAAACAATGAACTAAAAAGCTTTTATAGAACTCCAATAGCAAAAATAATGAACTAAAAAGCTTTTATAAAACTCTAATAGCAAAAATAATGAACTAAAAAGAATCAATTAAATATAATATTCTTCAATAGCAAGAAGAATCGACTAAAAAGAATCAAAATAATATTAACTAAAATTATCAAAGTATTTATTTGTTAAAAACTTCAATAGTTAAAATAATTTTCATAAAGTATATTTTTTACAAGATTTAATAGAAAACAAAAAAGATTTTAGAAAACTCTAATAGCAAAAGGAATCAACTAAAAAGAATCAATAAAAAATAAAACTTATGCAACTAAAATTATATCAATTTATTCAACTAAAATTATATAACTAAAAATAACATAAAATTTTTAAAACAAAATATATGCAAAAAAATAAGGCCCGCCTACTAGCCACCACGGCATGCATACAACTAGAAACCCTAGAAATGGGCGAGGATGCAGGCCCATAGTGGTGGCAGGCCCAACAGGGTGTGAGATAGGCATGTACTTCCTACATTAGAGAGGAGCTCGAGAGGGCAGCAGCAGCAGCGCTTATAAACCACTTCGAGCCCCTCTCGACTAGCGAGGTGGGACTGAACTTTTGGTTGCGGGAAGCATAGACCTTTAGTCCCGATTGGTGGCGCCAACTGGGACTAATGCCCCCCTTTAGTCACCGTTGTTGCCACCAACCGGGACTAAAGGTCAATGCTTCCCGCCCTTTGGGCTACATAAAATTGACCTTTAGTCCCGATTGGTGGCTCCAACCGGGACTAAAGGGGGGCATTAGTCCTGGTTGGAGCCACCAACCGGGAGTAAAGGGGGGGCTATATAAGTGGGACTTGGAGAATTTTCCCATTCCCCATGTGGAGTGTCTTCTCTCCCCTGACGGCGTCGACGACTACCTCGACATCGTAAGGCTGCCGGATTTTGTTGTCCCCCGCTCCCCTGCCCCGACGTCGCCGTCGCTGTCGTCGCACCCTGCCCCTACGTCGTCATTGCGCCTTGCCCCGCCACCTTCTTCCTCGACACCGTCACCCTTCTTCGGTCGATTCACAGCAACGAGGACCTCCCCGGTCGCGTCATCGACGCCTTCGCAACCGGGATGAGGCCCCGGTTCTTTCCCCTACACCCATCGTCGATATCCTCTCCTAACCCCGCTAGCCGCCTTGCCCGTGAGCTCTGCGCCGCCGGCCATCTTGCCACTGTGGCTAGAGCTCCCGAAGCTTGCCTCCGAGCCCTCCATCATGCTCAGGGAGCTCGCAGGAGGTCGTAGCCACCTCTAGTTCTCCCTCCCGTGGCCCCTAGCGTCGTGTGCCACTTAGGCCGAGCTCCGGCCGTCGCCTCCAGCATTGCTACCGTTAGCTCCGGTCACCCCATAGCCTCCCGTGGCCCCCTTTAGATGCAACCAAGCATGGGCTACGCCCTAGTGTACTCAGGCGCCACTCCTGTGATACCTAGCGTGGGCACCGTCGCGTCCAGAGGTTGCTGGCGATGAGCATCGCCGCCTGTGTCACGTGCAGGTGGGCCCGACCGTCAGGTGATTAGCTTAACGCTAATCATCATGTTAATTAACCCCTGGGTCACTGACATATTGGCCCAACCCAGTGAATTTGATAGTTAGGTTAATTTTAAAACCCAATTTGTTAACTGGGTCATTGACAGGTGGGGCCTAGATGTATGTATGTATGTATGTATGTTCACTTAAAATGTATGTATTTGTGTATGTATAGATGTATGTATGTATGTATGTATAGATGGATGGACTGATGTATATAGAAAATGTTCATGTGTAGAGTAAAACACTTATATGAAGTGTCTCCATTAGAACTATAGATCAATGGCAAGCATCTACTCTGCTCAAGATCGATGGATGGATGGATGGATATATAGAGAGAATGTTGATATGATGAAAATAATTTATATATGAAAATCAATCAGAAAAATATGACAAATACAAATATGCCCTCTGTTCGTTTGTCACAAACAGCTAGCATAGTGAACCTCGAACCGTCCCCCTCCGTTTCATCTGTCCGAAAATGCAGACTTCGAGAAAACATTCTTGGATGTTATCCCCCTTCACCTATATCGTGTAGTGCAGCGTTAGAACACCCCTAACTCACTCGGGAATTCAACATATCCCCGATAACTTCACCATGAGGGGGGTCCACAAGTATCCGCGACGACCATGATATAGGTGGTCCGCAAAGTATCCTGTCTTGAAAGATAGGACGACTCATCAGACATGAGGGGGGAGGAGTCCTTGACGATCGTCTAAAACTGATTGTTATAAAACTTATGAACTTTGCATGATGTTTGCCACTAATCCATTTCTCTCTTATGCATATGATTCCTTCTTGTGATTAAGTCTATGTTTGCCACTAATCCATCTCTCATGGTTGTATATTGCCATGTTGTAATATTTCCAGACTATGGACAGAGACTTCGAAAAAGAAGAGTTGTTGGGGCATATAATCCTAGCCGGAGGTGATATCGGCTTGTCGTTTCTCAACAAGACCGATGGTGAGGAAACAAAGGATGACGGATCTGATGAGGAGGAAGGAGATCATGACGACTTTGGTGATCGAATGTAGTAGGAAGGAGATCATGACAGCTCCAGTGATCGAATGGAGAAGGGAGTCTTAACTATTTCAAAGTCCCGTGACATATATTAATGCTTCTTTCATCTTTTAATTAGCCATCTAGATCGAGCCAAACTTTGGTAAGGAAACAGGGCCCGAAGAAAAGGTCGGACCCAAATGAAAGGTTCACGATCGAAGAAGTCTCTGCACAAGGCCAACTGACTGCTCCCAAGCGGACCAAAAACACATTTATACATCAGTGCAGAGTTATTGTTAGGGACAGCGTCCCGATCATCATCCAAGAATAGAATAAGAAGAAGGACGCTGGATTTCTGTATGTCTATGATAGACTGAAAGATGATCATTGGAACTCGCTAATGAGAAATTTAAGCCTACCGCTAGTGGAGGATCCGAATAACCCAGTTATACAGCGAAAGGTCAAGGCGTTTTCTCTTAAGAAGATGGCAGAACTATTCAAGAACTGGAAGAAACTATTAACCGAAAGTTTGGGGACAAAGACGAGACTCCATAATTCGCTAGTCAATACTTGAAGATGAAAGATCACCGGGCCGCATTTATGGCCTACAAGAAATCAGAGAAGACTAAGAAAAGGTCACATAGAAATAAGAAAAATGGTGCAAAGAAGCAGTATCACCATGTTACGTGGTCAGGTGGCTACAGTAAAGGTCGGTCTATGTGGGACAAAGCTGAGCAAGACCTGCTTGCTAAAGGTGTACACCGGTGACATTGCACTGGCCAGATCGGGCAAGGACTTGGTTCTTCGGTGTTGGGGGAACTTTGGACCCAGAATCAGGGAAGTGTGTTTGGACCAAAACTCAACTTGAAACACCCGTCAAAAAGCTTGAGGAAGCAATCAAGAAAGCGCGGGAAGGGAAGTTCCATCCCAACAGAGAGAAGGACGAGTTGTCATTGGACCTCAGGAATCCTGAAACACCCTGGAAGGTTGGGTTTCTTGACAACACTAGTTAGAGAAGCCGACAGAGAAAGAAGAAAGAAGAAAAGGCAAGCGAAATGCAGTACATGAATGAAAGATTAGCGAAACTAGAAGCACTTGAGAGCGAGCGAGCTACCGGCCAACCATCTCAGTGGCATGAAGATCCTTCATTGGATACTACCCACGATGCTACCCCTCCATTCCAGCGGAAAAGCAGTGTGGCTTCCACGAAGCTCGTTCAGCCTGATAGCATGGCTCCTCGCTACCCCATGGATGGTATCACGGATAATGAACATCGTGTGCTTATGGCAAAATGCCATAACCTGACCTTGAAGGTGGAGGTTGGTTCTCTCTTACCTCCTCGATCTAATGCAACTTTCCATTTCACTCTGGTTCCAGCTGGTTTGCTATTGTCAGGGTGGATGAAATAAAGGACGGATTTGAGGGGCTGGACCTTGAGTACGCTACAGGTGAAGGGGAGATTCTTCTTCAAAATGCCTTAAGGACTACTTGTCTATGGAGAAAGGAACACATCCTACTTCCACACAAGATGCTACCTCAGCAGACTCAGCCGGAGGAGGTACCGATGCCTGAGTCGTCTCCGGTGCGTCAACCGTCTCCAGTGCGTCAGTCGTCTCCGCTGCCTGACTCGTCTCCGGTGCATCAGCCGTCTCCGCCGCCTCAGCGAAATCCGATGGAGGAGGCCCCTCAGCAGAATCCTCCTCCACCTCAGCTGTCTCCGCCGCCTCAGCAACGGTAGAAGAGAGCCGCCGCCGCTCCAGCGACTAGCAACAGTACGAAAACGAAGAAATTTAGAGCAAGCCCAAGCATTAAGGTTCATCCATGTTACCATGCGACTTGAATGAGGAGAAAACCAACAAGATCATGGATGCCTAAGTGAAATGTCAGCTTGCACCGGAACGTCCACCTCCAAAGGAGAGAGGAGATCCGGTGAAAGTGAAGCAAACTGTGGATGCCCTTAGGTGACCACCATCGCCTTCGTTGCAATCAAACTATGACCGCTATATTCAAAGGACATTTGATCAAGCAAGGCAGTCAGGAAGCTTAGTAGCAGTGGCGCAAGAAGTCGCAAAACAATTCCCCAGCTCGGGAAACAATAGCTGCAATCGTACCCTCTGCTCAAGGTCGTTACCAATATCGCTAATGATCCAGAGAAAGCGTCCGGTGGTCTTGCTATCACTGCGGGTTATTACTTACCCGATTCGGTACAGTTCGAAAAGGCTGAGGTAGTACCAACCTTAAGATACTAGTACAGTAAGCCTCTCGACAGATGTGAGGAGCTCCCCCGTATACCAACGATGATGCAACAATTGCATGAATGGTACTCGAATACCAGCAAGGACCGGACCGACAATATCTTCGTGGGAATAAAATCTGAGCACTTCTTCAATGGAGACCAGGCGTTGTTCATTGAATTTGGAGAAATTTTTCAGTTATACAATCAAGCTGCCCTTGACAAAACTATCGCCAGTTGCTATTGTCTATAAGTATTTTTTTTCTATAATTAAGTCTCTAGCTCAGCTCGTTCATTGCATGTATTAATTATCCTCACACTATATTGTGCAAATTGAAGATCCTCGAATGCAAAAAACTATAAATCTATTACATTGGTTTCATTGACCCCAATATCATAAATGAACGTACGTTAAAAGATTTTCCCGTTGATACAGAGAAAATTTTGCCAAAGGCGTTAGTTGGACAACAAACGAAAAGAACAAAGGGAACAACATAAGAGATTGAGTGAATCCTTGACATAGAGGTTCAATTGATAAAGATCTTTGTAGAATATGTAGGAACAAATATGGGCATCTAGGTCCCGCTATTAGTTATTGACCGTAGAGGTGTCTCGGTCATGTCTACATAGTTCACGAATCCACAGGGTCTGCACACTTAACGTTCAGTGACGTTTCAGTAGTATTAAGTTATGTATGGTGATGACTGAAGGTTGTTCGGAGTCCCGGATGAGATTCCGAACATCACAAAGAGCTCCAAAATGGTTTGGAGGTAAAGATTGATATATAGGAAGTCCCGTTTTGGTCACCGGAAAAGTTTCTGGTTCTTCGGTAGTGTATGAGGAGTGCCGGAAGTGTTCCGTGGGACCATCAGGAGGGGCCACCTATGCCCGGAGGCCACATGGGCCTGAGGAGTGGCGCACCAGCCCTTAGTGGGCTGGGAAAACCATCCCCAAGAGTCCCATGCGGATAGAGTAGTAGGAAAGGAAAAACACCAAAGTGAGGAAGGATTCCAAGTAGGATTGGAATCCTACTTGGAGTAGGATTGGAGGTGGACTCCTCCACCTCCTCTCCACTTCAGCTGAACCAAGGGGCAACCCTTGGGATGCCTCCTCCTGCCTCCCTCCTATATATACTAGAGGATTTTGACGGCAACGATAACCCAAATTGCCATGTGCTGCCCTCTTCTTCCCTAGATCAGTTTCTCCTCTAGATTAGTTCGGCGGTGCTTAGGCGAAGCCCTGTCGGATTAGTTCACCACCACTGACAGCACGTCGTTGTGCTTCTGGAGAACTCGTCTACCTCTCCACCCTCGCTTGCTGGATCAAGGAGATAGAGATTGTCATCGAGATGTATGTGTGCGGAACGCGGAGGTGCTGTCCGTTCGACGCTAGATCGGAAGGACCGCGACTGGATCGCGAGACAGATCGTGATTGTGTTGGGAGACGTAGTAGTAAATCAAAATTTTCCTACGTGTCACCAAGATCTATCTATGGAGAAACCAGCAAACGAGTGGGGAGAGATTGGATCTTCATACCTTTGAAGATCGCTAAGCGGAAGCGTTACAAGAACGCGGTTGATGGAGTCATACTCGCAGCGATTCAGATCGCGGTAGATCCGATCAAGTGCCGAACGGACGGCACCTCCGCGTTCAACACACGTGCAGCCCGGTGACGTCTCCTACGCCTTGATCTAGCAAGGAGGAAGGAGAGGTTGGGGAAGAGCTCCAGCAGCAGCACGACGGCGTGGTGGTGGTGGAGTAGCAAGGTATCCCGGCAGGGCTTCGCCTAAGCACTGCGGAGGAGGAAGAAGCAGAATAGGGCTGCAGCGAGAGAGAAAGAGTTCGTCGTCTCAAACCTGCCCAAACCCTTGCATATATATAGGAGGAAGGAGAGGGAGGGCTGGCTTGGCCCCTCCTCCAAGGAGGAGGGATTCGGCCGAAGTGGGGGGAGAGTCCTCCTCCCACAGGTGGACCCCCCCCCTTTTAAATCCCTTTTGCCTCTATCTCCAGATCCCTGGCGCATGGGCCCTTTCTAGAAGGTATTGGCTGGCCCAATATGGGCTGGCACACCTCCTCTAAGGGCCCATGAGGTCCTTTGGTCGTCACCCCCTCCCGGGGGTCCTCCGGCACCCTCCCGGCACTCCCGGTACAATACCGATGAGCCCGAAAACTTTCCGGTGACCAAAACTGGACTTCCTATATATCAATCTTTACCTCCGGACCATTCCGGAGCTCCTCGTGACGTCCGGGATCTCATCCGGGACTCCGAACAACCTTCGGTAATCATGTATACCTTTTCCCTATAACCCTAGCGTCATCGAACCTTAAGTGTGTAGACCCTACGGGTTCGGGAGACACGTAGACATGACCGAGACACCTCTCCGGCCAATAACCAACAGCGGGATCTGGATACCCATGTTGGCTCCCACGTACTCCACGATGATCTCATCGGATGAACCACGATGTCAGGGATTCAATCAATCCCGTATACAATTCCCTTTGTCTATCGGTATGGTACTTGCCCGAGATTCGATCGTCGGTATCCGCATACCTTGTTCAATCTCGTTACTGGCAAGTCTCTTTACTCGTTCCGTAATACATCATCCCGTGACTAACTCCTTAGTCACATTGAGCTCATAATGATGATGTCTTACCGAGTGGGCCCAGAGATACCTCTCCGTCACACGGAGTGACAAATCCCAGTCTCGATTCGTGTCAACCCAACAGACACTTTCGGAGATACCCGTAGCGTACCTTTATAGCCACCCAGTTACGTTGTGACGTTTGGCACACCCAAAGCATTCCTACGGTATCCGGGAGTTACACAATCTCATGGTCTAAGGAAATGATACTTGACATTGAAAAGCTTTAGCAAACGAACTACACGATCTTGTGCTATGCTTAGGATTGAGTCTTGTCCATCACATCATTCTCCTAATGATGTGATCCCGTTATCAACGACATCCTATGTCCATGGTCATGAAACCGAGACCATCTATTGATCAACGAGCTAGCCAACTAGAGGCTCACTAGGGACACGTTGTGGTCTATGTATCCACACATGTATTACGGTTTCCGGTTAACACAATTATAGCATGAATAATAGAAAATTATCATGAACTAGGAAATACAATAATAACCATTTTATTATTGCCTCTAGGGCATATTTCCAACAGTCTCCCACTTGCACTAGAGTCAATAATCTAGTTACATTGTGATGAATCGAACACCCATAGCACTCTGGTGTTGATCATGTTTTGCTCGTGAGAGAGGTTTAGTCAACGGATCTGCGACATTCAGATCCGTATGCACTTTACAAATATCTATGTCTCCCTCCTGAATGTAATCACGGATGGAGTTGAAGCGGCGCTTGATGTGTCTTGTCTTCTTGTGAAACCTGGGCTCCTTCGCAAGGGCAATAGCTCTAGTGTTGTCACAGAGTAGAGTCATCGGGCCCGACGCATTCGGAATCACTCCTAGGTCGGTGATGAACTCCTTCATCCAGACTCCCTCCTTTGCTGCTTCCGAAGCAGCTATGTACTCCGCTTCACATGTAGATGCTGCCACGACGCTTTGCTTGCTGCTGCTCCAGCTCACTGCCCCTCCATTCAAAATATACACGTATCCGGTTTGCGACTTGGAGTCGTCCGGATCTGTGTCGAAGCTAGCATTGACGTAACCCTTTACGAAGAGCTCTTCGGCACCTCCATAAACGAGAAACATGTCCTTTGTCCTTTTCAGGTACTTCAGGATATTCTTGACCGCTGTCCAGTGTTCTGCTCCGGGATCACTTTCGTACCTCCCTACCAAACTTATGGCAAGGTTCACATCAGGTCTGGTACACAGCATGGCATACATGATAGAGCCTATGGCTGAAGCATAGGGGATGGCACTCATCTCTTCTCTATCCTTTGTCGTGGTCGGGCATTGAGTCGTACTCAATCTCACACCTTGCAACACGGGCAAGAACCCCTTCTTGGACTGATCCATATTGAACTTCTTCAATATCTTTTCAAGGTATGTGCTTTGTGAAAGACCAATGAGGCGTTTTGATCTATCTCTATAGATCTTAATACCTAATATGTAAGCAGCTTCTCCAAGGTCCTTCATTGAAAAACACTTATTCAAGTAGGCCTTGATACTTTCCAAGAGTTCTATATTATTTCCCATTATCAGCATGTCATCCACATACAGTATAAGAAATGCTATAGAGCTCCCACTCACTTTCTTGTAAATACAGGGTTCTCCATAAACCTGTACAAACCCAAACGCTTTAATCACCTCATTAAAGCGAATGTTCCAACTCCGAGATGCTTGCACCAGCCCATAGATGGAGCGCTGGAGCTTGCATACCTTGTTAGCATCTTTAGGATCGACAAAACCTTCCGGCTGCATCATATACAGTTCTTCCTTGAGGAAGCCATTAAGGAATGCCGTTTTGACGTCCATTTGCCAGATCTCATAATCATAAAATGCGGCAACTGCTAACATGATTCGGACAGACTTTAGCATCGCTACGGGTGAGAATGTCTCATCGTAGTCAACTCCTTGAACTTGTCGATAACCCTTAGCGACAAGCCGAGCTTTATAGGCGGTCACATTACCGTCTGCGTCAGTCTTCTTCTTAAAGATCCATTTATTTTCAATGGCTCGCTTATCATCAGGCAAGTCCACCAAAGTCCATACTTTGTTCTCATACATGGATCCTATCTCGGATTTCATGGCCTCAAGCCATTTGTCGGAATTCGGGCCCGCCATCGCTTCTTCATAGTTCGAAGGTTCACCGTTGTCCAACAACATGATCTCTAGGACAGGATTACCGTACCACTCTGGTGCGGAACGTGTCCTAGTGGACCTTCGAGTAGCAACTTGATCTGATGTTTCATGATCATCATCATTAACTTCCTCTCTAGCCGGTGTAGGCTCCACAGAAACAACTTCCTGTGCTGCGCTACTCTCCGGTTCGAGTGAAGGTACAATTACCTCATCAAGTTCCATTTTCCTCCCACTTACTTCTTTCGAGAGAAACTCTTTCTCGAGAAAGGATCCATTCTTGGCAACAAAGACTTTGCCTTCGGATCGTAGGTAGAAGGTATACCCAATAGTCTCTTTGGGATATCCTATGAAGACGCACTTTTCCGCTTTGGGTTCGAGCTTCTCAGGTTGAAGTTTCTTCACATAAGCATCGCAACCCCAAACTTTTAGAAACGACAGCTTAGGTTTCTTTCCAAACCATAATTCATACGGTGTCGTCTCAACGGATTTAGACGGTGCCATATTTAAAGTGAACGCGGCAGTCTCTAATGCATATCCCCAAAATGATAGCGGTAAGTCAGTAAGAGACATCATAGATCGCACCATATCCAATAGAGTGCGATTACGACGTTCAGAAACACCATTTCGCTGAGGTGTGCCTGGCGGCATGAGCTGTGAAACAATTCCACATTTCCTAAGGTGCGTGTCAAACTCGTGACTTAAATATTCTCCGCCACGATCAGATCGTAGGCATTTTATTTTCCTGTCACGTTGATTCTCGACCTCACTCTGAAATTCCTTGAACCTTTCAAAGGTTTCAGACTTGTGTTTCATTAAGTAGACATACCCATATCTGCTCAAGTCATCAGTGAGGGTGAGAACATAACGGTAGCCACCGCGAGCCTCGACACTCATTGGACCGCATACATCGGTATGTATTATCTCCAACAAGTCAGTTGCTCGCTCCATTGTTCCGGAGAACGGAGTTTTGGTCATCTTGCCCATGAGGCATGGTTCGCATGTGTCAAATGATTCGAAATCAAGTGACTCCAAAAGTCCATCAGCATGGAGCTTCTTCATGCGTTTGACACCAATATGGCCAAGACGGCAGTGCCACATGTAAGTGGGACTATCTTTATCAACTTTACACTTTTTGGTACTCACACTATGGACATGTGTAACATCACGTTCGAGATTCATCAAAAATAAACCATTGACCAGCGGGGCATGAGCATAGAACATTTCTCTCATATAAATAGAACAACCATTATTCTCGGATTTAAAAGAGTAGCCATCTCGTATCAAGCGAGATCCAGATACAATGTTCATGCTCAAAGCTGGTACTAAATAACAATTATTAAGGTTTAAAACTAATCCCGAAGGTAGATGTAGAGGTAGCGTGCCGACGGCGATCACATCGACCTTGGAACCATTCCCGACGCGCATCGTCACCTCGTCCTTTGCCAACCTTCGCTTATTCCGCAGCTCCTGCTTGGAGTTACAAATGTGAGCAACTGCACCGGTATCAAATACCCAGGAGCTACTACGAGCGCTGGTTAGGTACACATCAATAACAAGTATATCACATATACCTTTAACGTTGCCGACCTTCTTATCCGCTAAGTACTTGGGGCAGTTCCGCTTCCAGTGACCGGTACCCTTACAATAGAAACACTCAGTCTCAGGCTTGGGTCCATTCTTGTTCTTCTTCTTCCCGGCAACTTGCTTACCGGGCACGGCAACAGCTTTGCCGTCCTTCTTGAAGTTCTTCTTACCCTTGCCTTTCTTGAAACTAGTGGTCTTGTTTACCATCAACACTTGATGCTCCTTTCTGATCTCGACCTCTGCTGATTTGAGCATCGAGTACAACTCAGGAATGGACTTCTCCATCCCCTGCATGTTGTAGTTCATCACAAAGCTTTTGTATCTAGGTGGAAGCGACTGGAGGATTCTGTCAATGACTGAGTCATCCGGGAGATTAACTCCCACCTGAGTCAAGCGGTTGTGAAGCCCAGACATCTTGAGGATGTGCTCACTAACAGAACTGTTCTCCTCCATCTTACAGCTGAAGAACTTGTCAGAGATGTCATATCTCTCGACTCGGGCATGAGCTTGGAAAACCAGTTTCAGCTCTTGGAACATCTCATATGCTCCGTGTTGCTCAAAACGCTTTTGGAGCCCCGATTCTAAACTGTAAAGCATGCCGCACTGAACAAGGGATTAATCATCGCAGCGTGACTGCCAAGCGTTCGTAACGTCTTGGTCCGCTGGGAGAATGGGTGGGTCACCTAGCGGTGCATCAAGGACATACAATCTCTTGGAAGCTATGAGGATGATCCTCAAGCCACGGACCCAGTCCGTATAGTTGCTTCCATCATCTTTCAGCTTGGTTTTCTCTAGGAACGCGTTGAAATTGAGGTTGACATTTGCGTTGGCCATTGGATCTACAATATAGATATTAAAGGCAATTTTAGACTAAGTTCATGATAATCGAGTTCACATAATCAAATTATTCAATGAACTCCCACTCAGATAGACATCTCTCTAGTCATCTAAGTGACACATGATCCATGTCAACTAGCCCGTGTCCGATCATCACGTGAGACGGACTAGTCATCCATGGTGAACATCTCCATGTTGATCATATCTTCTATACGACTCATGTTCGACCTTTCGGTCTTCCGTGTTCCGAGGCCATGTCTGTACATGCTAGGCTCGTCAAGTCAACCTAAGTGTTTCGCGTGTGTAAATCTGGCTTACACCCGTTGTATGCGAACGTTAGAACCTATCACACCCGATCATCACGTGGTGCTTCGGAACAACGATCCTTAGCAACGGTGCACAGTTAGGGTGAACACTTCTCTTGAAATTTTATTGAGAGATCATCTTATTTACTACCGTCGTTTTAAGCAAATAAGATGTAAACATGATAAACATCACATGCAATCAATATAGTGACATGATATGGCCAATATCATCTTGCTCCTATGATCTCCATCTTCGGGGCACCATGATCATCATTGTCACCGGCATGACACCATGATCTCCATCATCATGATCTCCATCATTGTGTCTTCATGAGGTTGTCTCGCCAACTATTACTTCTACTGCTATGGCTAACGCTTAGCAATAAAGTAAAGTAATTACATGGCGTTTGTGATTGACTCGCAGGTCATACAATAAATAAGACAACTCCTATGGCTCCTGCCGGTTGTCATAGTCATCGACATGCAAGTCGTGAACCCTATTACAAGAACATGATCAATCTCATACATCACAATGCATCACATCACATCCTTCTGGCCATATCACATCACAAGGCATATGCTGCAAAAACAAGTTAGACGTTCTCTAATTTGTAGTTGCAAGTTTTTTACGTGGTTGCTATAGGTTTCTAGCAAGAACGTTTCTTACCTACGCCAAAACCACAACGTGATATGCCAATTGCTATTTACCCTTCATAAGGACCCTTTTCATCGAATCCAATCCGACTAAGGTGGGAGAGACAGACACCCGCTAGCCACCTTATGCAACTGGTGCATGTCAGGCGGTGGAACCAGTCTCACGTAAGCGTACGTGTAAGGTTGGTCCGGGCCGCTTCATCCCACAATACCGTCGAATCAAGATAAGACTAGTAACGACAAGCATATTAACAAAATCGACGCCCACAACTGCTTTGTGTTCTACTCGTGCATAGATTCTACGCATAGACCTAGCTCATGATGCCACTGTTGGGAGACGTAGTAGTAAATCAAAATTTTCCTACGTGTCACCAAGATCTATCTATGGAGAAACCAGCAAACGAGTGGGGAGAGATTGGATCTTCATACCTTTGAAGATCGCTAAGCGGAAGCGTTACAAGAACGCGGTTGATGGAGTCGTACTCGCAGCGATTCAGATCGCGGTAGATCCGATCAAGTGCCGAACGGACGGCACCTCCGCGTTCAACAGACGTGCAGCCCGGTGACGTCTCCTACGCCTTGATCCAGCAAGGAGGAAGGAGAGGTTGGGGAAGAGCTCCAGCAGCAGCACGACGGCGTGGTGGTGGTGGAGTAGCAAGGTATCCCGGCAGGGCTTCGCCTAAGCACTGCGGAGGAGGAAGAAGCAGAATAGGGCTGCAGCAAGAGAGAAAGAGTTCGTCGTCTCAAACCTGCCCAAACCCTTGCATATATATAGGAGGAAGGAGAGGGAGGGCTGGCTTGGCCCCTCCTCCAAGGAGGAGGGATTCGGCCCAAGTGGGGGGAGAGTCCTCCTCCCACACGGGAGGTGGACCCCCCCCCCCTTTTAAATCCCTTTTGCCTCTATCTCCAGATCCCTGGCGCATGGGCCCTTTCTAGAAGGTATTGGCTGGCCCAATATGGGCTGGCACACCTCCTCTAAGGGCCCATGAGGTCCTTTGGTCGTCACCCCCTCCCGGGGGTCCTCCGGCACCCTCCCGGCACTCCCGGTACAATACCGATGAGCCCGAAAACTTTCCGGTGACCAAAACTGGACTTCCTATATATCAATCTTTACCTCCGGACCATTCCGGAGCTCCTCGTGACGTCCGGGATCTCATCCGAGACTCCGAACAACCTTCGGTAATCACGTATACCTTTTCCCTATAACCCTAGCGTCATCGAACCTTAAGTGTGTAGACCCTACGGGTTCGGGAGACACGTAGACATGACCGAGACACCTCGGCCAATAACCAACAGTGGGATCTGGATACCCATGTTGGCTCCCACGTACTCCACGATGATCTCATCGGATGAACCACGATGTCAGGGATTCAATCAATCCCGTATACAATTCCCTTTGTCTATCGGTATGGTACTTGCCCGAGATTCGATCGTCGGTATCCGCATACCTTGTTCAATCTCGTTACTGGCAAGTCTCTTTACTCGTTCCGTAATACATCATCCCGTGACTAACTCCTTAGTCACATTGAGCTCATAATGATGATGTCTTACCGAGTGGGCCCAGAGATACCTCTCCGTCACACGGAGTGACAAATCCCAGTCTCGATTCGTGTCAACCCAACAGACACTTTCGGAGATACCCGTAGCGTACCTTTATAGCCACCCAGTTACGTTGTGACGTTTGGCACACCCAAAGCATTCCTACGGTATCCGGGAGTTACACAATCTCATGGTCTAAGGAAATGATACTTGACATTGAAAAGCTTTAGCAAACGAACTACACGATCTTGTGCTATGCTTAGGATTGAGTCTTGTCCATCACATCATTCTCCTAATGATGTGATCCCGTTATCAACGACATCCTATGTCCATGGTCATGAAACCGAGACCATCTATTGATCAACGAGCTAGCCAACTAGAGGCTCGCTAGGAACACGTTGTGGTCTATGTATTCACACATGTATTACGGTTTCCGGTTAACACAATTATAGCATGAATAATAGACAATTATCATGAACTAGGAAATACAATAATAACCATTTTATTATTGCCTCTAGGGCATATTTCCAACAGATTGGATCACGAAACGGATCGTCATGGGATCGCGAGACGGCTTGCGATTTGGATCGTGAAGATGTTCAACTACATCAACCGCGGTTCTTAAAGCTTCCCGCTTAGAGATCTACAAGGGTATGTAGATCCACTCTCCCTCTCATAGATGCTCATCACCATGGATAAATCTTGTGTGTGCGTAGGAAATTTTTTGTTTCCCATGTATCATTTCCCAACAGTTATATTGTATATATGCATGAACATGTACTATATGTAATAGCGTTGAATAGATTACTAAAACTTGTTGCATTGTTCGACTAAGCACGGAGAAAGAGAGGTCACTTCTTCTCTCTGTATATTGATCATGAAGATGTTGTGTAATGGCGTTCTTTCATTGCTATATGTAGTAGCTAGCGTCGATTTGAATGAAAAGCATAAAATAAAAATGGTGAACACAAAAATAAAAGGGGAAAACACAATATGAAAACTCCTAAACCCTCCAAAACACATAAACCCCTCCTTTAAAAAAACAGCGCCTGGCAACTGCTGACGCGTGGCTGCCTTTTAGTCCCGGTCGGTATTACCAACCGGGACTAAAGGTCCTCCAGCCAGGCGCCCCACGGCGGCCACGTGGAGCTCCTTTAGTCCCGGTTGGTAAGCCAACCGAGACTAAAAGTCATTGGCATTAGTCCCAATCGTTTTGTCCCTGTTGCAGAACCAGGACTAAAGTCCCTCTAGAACCAGGACTGATGCCCTGTTTTCTACTAGTGAAGGGCCACCCAGCCTAACCAATCTCAGCTCGCTTTAACATGGTAAAGAACTAAAGATAAAAAACGCTTAGAAGATCTACAACCGGTCCTATCAAAACCGTCTCAAACGCCCTGGCAGGCCGTCCGGTCACGAAAATGCGACCGAGACGAGCCTCAAATGCCCGGGCTGATCGACACCCCCCCCCCCATTTACAGGCCCAATATGAGGCTGACATGGGGAAGCCCGGGCGTGCACGGGCACGCTCGCTACATCGGACCCTACAGCCCGACCGCACCGCAAATTGCCCCAAATTATCCAAACCCTTGCTCCTCCTCCCGTCGCTCTTCAACATTCCCCGTGCCCGACCCCTCACGCGTCGGACACCATTGCTCTCCATCCTCACCACCTGTCCCAATCTGTCGCCATGATGTTTTCGAGCCTGTCCCCGACCGTCGTGACGGAGACACAGTCTGCCTCGTCCGCCGGCGTCCCTTCATCGACTTCGTCTTGCAAGCCGGAGAATGTCACCCGTAAGATGCGCCGTCGCTAGCAGCGAGAGAGGGAGGCGGAGTTGGCGGTGCAGGTAGGTGCGGACATCTGCAACGAGATGTCTCCCCTGGGACGCCGGGCTCCCCGCACCCCATCCATACAAGTACCGCCGTGGATTGTGCCGTCCGGCACCCTTGGGACGGAAGAGGATGCGACGGCCAGCTGGGCCATTCTGGAGAGCTTTCCGACGACGCAGAAGCCGTCGGTAGACGAGTGTGAGCCGCCGCAGCTCGTTCGGGAGCGGGTGAGCACGGACATTGATTTCATTTTGACATGTCCGATTTGTTGAACTATGATTTCATTTGTTTTTGTTCTTAACCGTTGAAGTTAGACAATTTGTATCGAACGATCGACGTGCATGGATTGCATGGATTTAAAAATCGAATATACGATATGTGAATGCACGGACCGAAATATGATGAACCATCCGGATGCATTCACGGACGTGATGGGATGCGTCCACCTATATATAGGGGGCCGAATTTGCCTAGCCCGGTTATAGATGCTCTTAGGTGTCTCACACATCATAGATGAGTGCCAATTGAGTCATGTGTTGGAGATTTAACATAGGTCATGTTTGAGCGGACCTCACTTCTAAAAAGCTTTCCATTGCTTTGAGTCCATATTTTTCCATTGCTGATTGCGCTGCACATTATGCAGCATCACTTCTGAACGAAAACACGAAGAACCTGACGGTGACCACTGGATGCCCGAGACCGGAGACGTTCCAAATAAAATGGTTCCGCAACGAATCAGCAGCATGTGCTCCCGTACACGACTTCTGAGCTAAAACGCGACGTGACCTCGACGGCACGTACGTACGTGCATACGTGCCACCTCGTTGGGGTGTTGCACATGCGGAACGTAACCCTAGCCCCTGAACCTCCGCGACGGGGGGCGATCATGGTGGCCACTGGCCAGTGGACTGGTTCCAACGAATCTGGTTCCACTGCGTGATCGCATCGTCACCTCTCTAATCAAGCTACACAATCACATCATTACAAGTATAGATCAGATCCTATTTTTAGGCCGCTAAATCCATATATAACTATACTTTTTTTCTCTCCGACGTATACGTTTGTAGGGCAGATGCATGCACCAGCCTTTCTGTTGCTTAATTGTACTAACCGTGGACTATCAAGTACCTTTGATTGAGGCCACCACCCATGGCATATCATGTTCTTGGGTTAGACTATAGATTAGATTTGAGAGGCTATTGTTTTATAGTAGTACAGCTAAGTTTCTGCTCATTGTACCCAGCTAATCTGAAAACAAAGCGCATTTCCCTATCGTATCAAAATGGCTACAAGTCATACAAATCTAGTGCGTAGATGGGTATGCTACTACGTGAGCCACATGCTCCCATATGCCACACTATGATTATTACCATTGCAAGGTACCCACTACGTACGCCAAGTTAAATAAATGGTGATTAAATGACCTTAAGTACGTACTTCACATGAGCACTTGACACGTAGAGCATCTAGTTTGGGCACATGACAAAGCTCCATTTGGTGCGTGCACCACATATGATTAGCATTTAGCACAATGATGAATGGATCGCCCTATAAGCTAGTGTATAGATCTTCTTGCAATATCGTTTCATTCTAATGCAGATGGAATCTCAGATCGGTGAAAGGATAAGTAAATCAATATAATAAGCAGGGTTGATCACTTTGGCAGCTAATCATTTTTCGTCAAACAGGGTGCTAGTTTAAGACGTGGACCATTTCAAATTACGCGCGTCTCCATTGCTAATCATGCATGTTGTTCAACCAAAATATGAATCGGTCATGGTAGTTTACACCAAAAGAACAATGGAATTTGGCGCCATGCATGTCAACCTCAACCACCCATTTTACTATACCAACAACAAATCAAGAGTGAGGAGAGTAAGTTCCTAAATTATGCTAGGGGCCCCCCATATATGTTCACTTATATTCTTTATTGTCATGTCAAAGAAAATCCCCCATTCATGAGGTGGTTGTTGCATCAGTAGTTCCACCACCAGAGTCCAAACTAAATGCAAAGATGACGTCATGTATGTCTTTTATGATGAATGTATCTTTTAATAGTCGACAAGAATTTCATGGATAGTTGTATTATTATGTGCATTCGGAGTATTTACAGCCGGACTTAGCAAATATGACCCCCTAGACGTCCGTGGACGTGCCGGTCAGTGAATGGGTCCTCTATTTGCTTGTCCACGCAACCATATTCCTTATTTTCTTTCTCATATGTTCGGTCACTTGCACTTGATTGGTGAAGAGAAAGAAAGAAAAAGAAAAGAATGAATAAAGAAAACAAAAGATGACTCGGGATGGGGTCGCGTCCAATGTGGCAGACAGACCGGGAGCGCCCGGACGCGTCCGCGAGCCCCCATATCCTCCCTATATTTGTTTCCAACATGGAGGTATGCGGACAGCCCGTATAGGGATGAGATGATGGGTCACTGGTCGGGTGCATCCGTGGGACGTATGAGTGATCGTTTGAGGTGTCGAGTTGTAAATGCTTTTATAGGTGTTTCAAAAAAAATCTTCTAGTTCTACGTCTAATAACTCTCCACTGCACAATAAGCCAATGAATAAGTGTTTGGTCACCATATGTCATTTTATTTTTTCCAATAAATAGATATACTTTTAAGGGAATTAAATTTATAATTAGTTTATGACCGTGGGAACAGAACAAATTCATCAACCAGCACACAAAACACACATTACATCCATACATTATAGTTCTTATTGCACGATGAGCTAGCTACATCTCGTACGACTCAAATTAGCAGTGTGAGTATTAAGGATGCTAATTAAGCTTGACATGCTATACAGCTTGGAATGCACCGAGACAACTGACACCCTGTATACATTTCTAATTCCTAAAGCAAGACGACTTCTTTCTAATTCATGGGTAGCACCGTAGCAGTGGGTAGTACACACACCAGGGCACTGCTACTAAACCACAACTCACGGTGCACTGAAGTCTGAAGTTGACAAATACAATTAACATATTGGCTTCTGTCGCGTCTCCATTTCCCGCGGCTTCGCTGGCAAGAAAGATGCAAAAGGCCCATTATATATGCACAAGATAATATTAACAGAAACTAAAGGTGGGAAAAGCATCTGGTACCAAGAGAGAAGGAAACAAAATAGAGAGAATAAAAGATCCTGGGGACAAGAGGCATGAAGCTCAAGTAGTCAAGTGACAATTATGTCTGCATGGTGGCACAATTCAGCCTGATTACCTGCAGCTGGTGCGTGAGAAGCCTGCCCAATGTTACCATCTCCTGGCAAAACAGAAACCGGACATGATTCGTAATTAAGAGAAAATTAAGCAGAAACCTATGTACAGGAAAACCAAAAGGAATGCTGCATTCTGAATTTCAACAGCTCTCGACATCGTCACTAGGTTGATGACACTGCTTAACACAAATATGTTGATAACTAAGCGGAGCTTAATTAGAGTGCTAGACAGTAGGTTCAGACGCAAAAGAGGGCTAGTACATGAAAGCGAGGCATTACAGTCATCATTCAGGCTAGGAACAACCGTCCGGACGGCAGCCAAGGTTGATTGGATGAACCTACTAAACTAGGAGGAAAATGAAGGCATGTTTTTAGCCTGATTTTTTCATTTTTTATTCAACTTAATTTTTTGATGGAACTTAAGTACTATCCTTTTTATTTCATATTAGCGATTGTTGATTTAGCACAAGTTATAAGTTATACTAAATCAGCGACCGCTAATATGAATATGAAACATAGAAAATACCAAACTATATGTATCCGGCCTGAAATGGTGAAGTCTGGGGAGTTCCTTTTTCTTTGGCGTTCCCCTTAAAGCTTTCACCGGACAAAACGGATCATGGCTTGAGCTTTAGAGTTAGAAAATTGCTACGTCACATCTAGATGTTTTTTAAGGATGTCACATCTAAGTCCTTGACCTTTTGTCACATTCAAGATGCGCGCCTATCTATATTAAGACACGGGGCCTCGCAAAGGATAAAGGCGCATCTTGCCGTTCGCAAGTATAGCATCATTACATCATACATTACAGAAGAGATGAATATACAAGCTAGCTTACACACGTCACAAACTAAATTACAATTCCACACAAGAGTTCAAACATCCAGATGAAGACAGGGTCTGCCTACGAACAAAATCAAACGATAAAACAGATGCAAATGATACTATCTCGCTATCCCAAAGATCACGACCATGGTCCTCTACTCATCTGGATAAGTCACATACATCCTGCCCGTTTCCTCGCCATACTCTCACCGGAGCTGCGTCAGATCATCCTGCACGAACTCATCTGTACCTGTAACTAAGAACGCTATAAGAGGGGCTGAGCAGCGATAACTTAGTCAATCAAAGGTTTGCTAGGATGTGGAGGGTTAAAGGCTATCATGGCAATTAAAAGACTGACATTCAAGTGGTAGGTAGCACAATTGTAACGATAAGAGCGAGAAACTAGCAAGCGAAAATAGTATGAGGATCCGGGTATGATCATCTTGCCTGTTGGTTCTTTAGTGGAACAAGTAGCGGGATCCTTGTAGATGTACTCGCCTGTCTCTTCGTACTCGGGTTCAACGTTCGCGTCTACCCAAAAGAAACAGCAAGAATAAACAAACAACCAAGGTGCAATACACAAGCAAGAATGATGCATGCTTATTTGAAGAGTTTCTAGCATGGCAATCCTAACTAGTCATGTTTCTCATGCAAAGGATTGGTTATTAATGAAACTGGACAGAACTTTATGTGAAGTTATTTAGACATGCATGAACATGGAAAATATGGATGCATCATGCAAAAAACGATAAAATGCATATGAAGAACGTAAGAAACGGAGTTACGGTTCTCACGATACGCTCACGACAAGATACGAAGGCAAAACACAAGACAAGAAAGACCTGGGCTATTCCTTGGCATTTCAAGGTAGCCACTGGTTAGGCAATGAAAAACCAATCACAATAGAGCCAAAGATCAAGCAATTCCATGAAGTATAGCTCCCACAAATCACAAAACAATAAAACAAACAATCTGCCATAAAACAGCAACATAGCAACTTGCACAACCCACAACTTGAGCTACAAGAATCCTACAACCACAAACAAGGCACTGACAGAAACTACATAACATGCTTATCCACTTATCCAAATACACAATCTAGAAAGAAGGCACACATCAATAAGCATGAAGCTCACAAGTTGGCATGATGAAACAGAAATCTAGGACTTGGTGAAAATAACAGTTTTCTGGAATCTGAGTTAATCTGATGGCAAGTTGACAGCAGAAACTAATGGTTATAGAGACCACCTCATGGCATGAAAATTAACAGGATGGTAGTAGACAACATCTACTTCAAAACACAAGCACTGAGCTTGAGCTAATTCTCAACATATCACAAGATGGCAACCACTCTTCATGGCATAAAAATAACAGCCGATTTCTTCGACTTAGAAATATTCAGCATGGTGAAAACAACAACATCAAGTTAGCTACTTTGCAGAAAGTTTCCCACTTATGTGGGTGATTCTCATGTCAAACATAAATACAATGGTATAATAGGCACAAAACACTAACACTTTCATGTTGGCACCTTCCCCAAAACAAGCATGGATTAAATCATGCAAAAATGACAAAGTAGCATCACAGCAGAAAATGACAGTTTTATAAACTTTCTCAAAAGTGAAATCTAATTGCACCAATGGATTCCTTGGGACTTTCTACCCCAAATTCATATACTAAACCCATATGGTCACATGAAGCATCATGCCACAAACTACATAGCAAAACATCATCCTCCCCATATAAGTCAATACTTACTTAAAATACTCATGTGCAAAAATGTGCATGTCCAAATTTGGAATAAATACTATAAATGGAAATAAGCTAATTAACACTAAAACAAGAAAACACACAAATAAATAGTGCATGACAAGTGGGGCATGGGCCCACTTGCCATACACACACACTCAACACACACACACACACTACACCAGCACACACACACTAGCATACACACACAGCACATGCACACCAGATCCTTCTACCACAGAGGATCCTGCCAACACTAGCACACACACTCACACTACACCATAGCCACACCAGATCCGGACCATGGCCACACGGGATCCTACCCACGGCCATACACATACACACCACAAAAAAACAAATTAAAGGCACGCGGGGGGGGGGGCGGGGGAATTGAACCCGCGCCCTCGCGGTCTTCCCTTGGTTCAGCTACCACTATGCTACGCTCGGGCCACTGTTATAGAGGGGGCAAAACGCTAGAAAGACAGAGAAGCAGGCAGCTTCCTCTTCCCTGCGACAAACAAGAAGATGACGGCACCGGCGGCTCCAGCGGTGCCCTCCGGCGACGTCGACCACCGGCAGGAGCTGCGGACATGGGGGGTCCCATTCCCATATTCTACGCAGAGCACGGGTAGCACAAAGTGATGCAGGGGAGCGTGGAGCTCCCGGCTCATGGCGGAAGCCATGACTCGCTACAGACGTGATGCGAGGCTACACGGGGCTACAGGGCGGCCGGAACACGCGCGAACCATCTACTGCGGGGTTGCGGGAACGACGCAGCACGCGACGAAACGAGTGGGAGCACGGAGGGGGACGCACGGCGCACCAGCACTAGTTGCACCCTCTCCGAAGAACAGATTCAGAGACGGCGCAGGGCTCAGGGAGCGCGCCAAAGACATGGCGTGGCAGGGAGCTACGGGCGACCAGCCGCTTCGAGGAGGCAGGGAGGAGGAGAAGGGAGTACCTTCCCTACCTTGGCGCAAGGACGGGGTCGGAGACGCGACAGGTAGACGGCGACGAGGCAAAGAAGACCGGTGCGGCGTTGCACGGGAACTACAGGAAGAAGTCGGCAAAGAGGATGCCGCTTCCGGCTCACAGACGACGCGAGCAAAGACAAGGGCGATGGCAGGAACTCCACTTGCACGATCAACGCGCCAGGGAGGACGGAGACGAGGCGGGAACGCTACACCGAGCTCGAGCTCGCGCTCGGCCGGAGCATGGCGGGCAGGGCGACGGCGAGGGGCTTGTAGAGACTTACCGACGGCGAGGAGGGGAGAAGATGGGCAAAACCGAGAGAGGAGAAACCCTAGGGCACGGGGGACACTACAAATAGTCGGCTCGGGCTCCCGTCAGCCATCAAATTGGCACGGACGCCGACGTGGCCTCTGGTGATGAGCACCGTACAGGAGAACGGCGAGCGCGTGCACCTGGGGGGCTGCGGGCTGGGCAACTGCATTACTGGGCTGCTGTGGGCAAGGAGGCCTAGGAGGCAAGCTCCCTCTCTCTCAAAACAAAACCGAAGGTTTTTTTATTTAAACAAAATCAGCTCACTTACAAAAACCCCACAGAAATGATTAAAAGGATTTTGACAAAACCAAAAATACTTTTGCAAACAAGAAATTAAGACCTGATTTATAAAAATAGCTAGTGGATTTTTGGAGCAACTAATTTGAAATATTTTTAAAAGCAACAACCCCTATTTATTTAAGCCCCCAAGATCATAAGCACAAAACATCAAAAGAACCACACTCACATGCTTGAAATATCATAGGCTATCTCCTGAACATTTTTAAACAATTTAATTTAGCAATTAATTAAGTCGATTGATGGCAATGGAAATAAAGGCTAATAGGTTGGGTTTGATAGAAAAGATTAAGAGAGGGGGAAGAGAAGGAGTGTTGCACCACCTACACTCAAACCACCTCACACCACACAAGAACACACCCAACCATAACAAGGTCACATCACAAACAAGGCATGGCATGATGAATGATATGATGCATGATGCATGAATGCATGAACAAGACATGGCATTACAAGGAGCAAAATCATTTCATAACTCATGACAACAAGGTTCATATAAGATACATGCCCAACAAGGTAGGGATAACACTTGGGCTGTCACAACTCTGCCACACTACAAGAGGATCTCAACTCGAGATCTAGGAACGAAAGAAGTCTGGAAATTCGGAACGGAGAAGGTCCTCGCGTTCGCAAGTAGCTTCTTTGTCAGAATGATGAGACCACTTCACCTTGAGGAATTTGATAGACTTGTTGCGAGTCTTATGCTCAGTTTCTTTGAGAATTGCCACTGGATGCTCACGAAAGAGAGGTCTTCTTGGAGATCAATGTCTTGGAGGTATGGTACGCTCGAGAGTCTTGAAGCACCTCCGGAGCTGAGAAACATGGAAGACATCGTGCACATTTGTGAAATTTGGAGGAAGCTCTAGTTGATATGCAAGTCCACCTCTCGTGCCAACAACTTTTAAAGGACCAACAAAATGAGGAGCTAGCTTCCCTTTAATTCCAAACCGTTGAGTGCCCTTCATGGGAGAGACTCTGAGATAGACTAGATCATCCACTTGAAAGGAAACGTCCCGATGTTTGTTATCGTAATAACTCTTTTGTCAGGATTGAGCTGCTTTGAGGTTCTCACGAATGACACGACACATTTCTTCTGCTTTAGTGATCAGGTCATTGCCCAATATCTGACGCTCACCGGTTTTAGACCAGTTAAGCGGGGTACGACACTTCCTGCCGTAGAGAATCTCAAAAGGGGTCTTGCATGAGCTAGCCTGAAAGCTATTATTGTATGAGAATTCAGCATATGGTAGGCAGTCTTCCCATTTCATGTCGAACGAAATCACACAGGCTCTGAGCATATCTTCAAGGAACTGATTGACTCCCTCAACTTGACCACTTGTCTACGAATGGAACGCAGTGCTGAAACGGATCTTGGTACCCATAGCAGTCTGGAAGGACTCCCAAAACTTGGAAGTAAAGAGGCTTCCACGGTCAGATGAGATGAGATGAGGAATACCATGCAAAGATACTATCCTTGACGTATACAACTCTACAAGCTGAGCTGCCGAGATAGATTCTTTGACTGGCAGGAAATGGGCAACTTTTGTCAGCTTGTCGATAACCACAAAGATGGCATCGTTGCCTCTCTTGGACTTGGGAAACCCAGTGACGAAATCCATCTCCACATGATCGAATTTCCACTTTGGGATAGGCAAAGGCTGAAGAAGGCCTGCTGGACGTTGATGTTCCGCCTTCACTCTGCGACAAACATCACACTCATTCACGAACTGAGCAATCTCACGTTTCATGCGAGTCCGCTAGAAGGTTTGCTTGAGATCCTGATACATCTTGGAACTGCTTGGATGAATGGATAGAAGAGAATTGTGTGCTTCGTCCATGATAACTTTTCTGAGATCACCTTTTGGAACCACTAGATGGTCCTCAAAGAACAAGGTATCTTTGTCATCAACGCGAAAGCACTTATACTTCGGAATGCCCTTGGCCACACCTTTCTTCACTTTCTTCACCATAGCGTCAAGAAGCTGTACTTGGTGAACCTAATCTTCCAGAGTCGGAGAAACTTGAAGATTGGCAAGAAATCCTTGCAGAATCATTTGAAGGTTGAGCTTGCGTAAGGCTTCACAAAGCTCGGGTTGAAGAGGCTTCAGGAGGAGACTGTTGCAGTATGCCTTACGGCTGAGCGGGTCTGCAATGACATTTGCTTTCCCAGGAGTATACTCAATGCTTGGATTGAAGTCCTCAAGCATTTCCACCCAACGAGACTGCCGGAGATTCAGATTGGGTTGAGTGAAAATGTACTTCAAGCTCTTGTGATCGGTGTATACCTCAACTAGTCTACCCAACAACAAATGCCTCCAAGTCATTAGAGCATGCACAACTGCCGCCAACTCGTGATCACGAGTGGGGTAGTTCTTCTCGGGAGGCTTCAACTCACGCGAGGTATAAGCAACTATCTTCTTAAATTGCATGAGAACACCACCAAGACCTTGGAGAGAAGCATCACAGAAAACTTGGAAAGGCTTTGACTACTCAGGAGGAACAAGAACTGGAGCTGAAGTCAGTATCTGCTTGAGCGTATTGAACGCCACATCACACTCAGGTGACCAAACATACTTGACACTCTTCTGGAGGAGATTGGACAGAGTCTTGGAAATTTGAGAGACGTTCTCCATGAATCTTCTGCAATAACTAGCAAGCCCGAGGAAACTCCGAAGGTGCTTCACATTCTGAGGAGGATGCCCACCTCAAGATTGCCTCAACTTTCTCAGGGTGCACTCTAATTCCCTCAGCAGAGATCACATGCCCAAGGTACACAACTTCATTGAGCCAAAACTCACACTTGGAAAACTTGGCATAGAATCGATGCTCTCTTAACTTGTCAAGCACAAGGCGGAGATGCTCCGCATGCTCTTCTTCTGTCTCCGAGAACACAAGGATATCATCCAATTAGACCAAGACGAACTCATTCTTGAAAGGAGAGAAAATGAAGTTCATCATCCTTGAGAAGGTTGGAGGATCATTTGCAAGACCAAACAACATGACGGTGTACTCATAAGAGCCAAAACTCGTCCTGAAAGTGGTCTTAGGAATGTCTTCTTCGCGAATACGAATCTGATGATAACCCATGCGAAGATCAAGCTTCGAGAAAACCTTGGCACCTTTCAGTTGTTCAAACAACTCATTGATGTTGGGAAGTGGGTACTTGTTCCTGATTGTCTTCTTGTTCAATGGACGGTAGTCGACACAAAGCCGGTCCGTGCCATCTTTCTTCTTGAGAAACAAAACACCACAACCCCATGAAGAAGAACTTGGTCTGATCATACCTAGACATTCGTGCTCATCTAGCTTCTTCTTCAACTCTTTCAGCTCTTCGGGACCAAGTTTATACGGGCGCTTGCAGACCTGTTCAATTCCGGGCTCGAGATCAATCACGAACTCGACTGGCCGGTGCGGAGGCATTCCTGGCAATTCTTCTGGAAAGACATCTTCATACTCATTAACCACCGGAATTTAAGAAATCGCCGAGATTTCACCCTTCTCATTAAGAGCAAAGAAACGGATTGTGTCATTGCGATCCGCGAAAATAATCACATCTTCTGAAGGATGAGTCAGCTTGACTTCTTTTGCTTTACAATCAATATAAGCCTTATTCATAGCCAGGAAGTCCATGCCCAGAATGAGATCAATGTCAGAATTACCGAGAACAATTGGAGAAGCCAGAAAAGAATAATTGCCCATCTTGATAGAAACATCGGGAACCAAGCAATTGGAATTCATTAACTTTTCAGGAGACACCACTATCACAGGTCTAAGGAGATCTTGACATGCAAACTCATGCATTGCAAAGAATGAACGGGACATGAAATAATGCGATGCATCAGTATCAAACAAAACTTTTGTAGGAACGAAATTAACTGAGAGATTACCCATGATCACTTGAGAAGAATCCTCTGCCTCTGCTGCATTCACCATATTCACCCTTGCTGACTTGGGATTATGCTTCACCATTGCATTGCCTGGAGGCCTGACTGGAGGAGGAGGTGGAAGACGCCACTGGTTGCACTTGTTTGCATAGTGACCCTTCTGGCCACACTTGTGACAAGTCACCTCAGAAAGCGGACGAACATTGCCTCGAGGAGGAACAAGAACTGCCTTGGACACATGGGGTCTCCGATGAAATCATAGGTTGGGTGGGTGGGAAGAACCACGGCCACCGAACTGCTTTTGCTGCCGAGGAGGACGAAACGGAGGAGGATTTGGCACCCAATACTTCTGCTGCTTAGGAACCATCTGAGAGCTGGAAGAAGACGAATATGAATCCCTTGAACGCTTCCTTGAGTTCTCCAACTTGAGCTGAGTTGCCTTGACCTTCAAAGCCATGTTGTAGAACCGATCAAACTCATGAGGCTCTTGAAGAACTAGGCCTGGTAGAAGCTCATCCTTAAGACCACCTCTAAACTGATAGATCATCGCCTTGTCATTTGGAACATCTTGCTTAGCATAGCGGGCTAGATTCTGGAACTCGATGTTGTACTGATAGACAGACTTGCTTCCTTGCTTCAGGTGCCTGAACTTCTCACGCATCTCCTCGACAAAGCTTGTCGGAATGTAATGAGCCCTGAAGTCATGACGGAAATCGTCCCAAGTAACAACATGATCGCCCCTAGAATCCTTGTACTGCTGCCACCAATCAGCTACTTGACCCTTGAGCTGGAACGAAGCAAATCTGACAAAGTCCTCTGGCCTGACATTGCTGCACTCAAAATGCTTACTCATATCACGGAGCCAATCATCAGCGTCAAAAGGCTGCGCATAACAGGTGAAAGACTTGGGCTGGTTGTCAAGGAACTGATTGAGCGTCGCAAACTGAGGTTGATTCTGAAAATTCCCTTTAAAGCCTTGCTGACCCTGATCTCTTTCTTGCAACAGCCTGAGCAGCATCTGAGTGTTCGCATTGGTTGCGGCCATCACAGCTTGCCAAGCTTCTGGAGGAGGCGGAGGCGACGGCGGGGGTGGTGGTGGAACATCAGCCTGCTCCTCACCACGACTCAGATTGTTGCGAGTTGGTGGAGCCATCCTGAAGATGGACAAACCACCAGCACCTCATTGATAAGATGAATTGAATAGCTTAATCAAATGCTTGAAAGAAATTGAACAAATAACATCACAACCTTCCTACTGAAAAATTAGTAAGAATGCTTTCTTCGGTTCATGATAACATCATCAGATATTAGAAGCCACTTGCAATAACACAAAAGTGTTGAGCTAACTGCTCGGAACAAATGTACATGCCCACATACATCTAAAGAAGATGATCCTAGATAACTACAAGATTTCCCACCTAAGAACTTCTGAAAACTTTCTGGTTATGCAATCCGGTGTGGGGGATACAAGGAGGAAATATCTCACACAACTAGCAATCCTACACCCCAACTGTATCCATCGTTCAACACATAACCAGGGGCTTTCGTAAAATCATCTAACTCGAATCCTCGAACTCACAACGATACTAAACCATGGTGGTACCCCGGACGCCTCCCCAGTACTAGGTGACTCCAACCTTATCTCACCACGACAAGTATTGAAGTAATTCCGAACACTCTCCGTCCTGAGATATCAAGGAAGTTGAATGATAACGATGTGCCAACATTCCCTAGAGCTCGACTCCCCGGAAGAAATCAAGTCACACAGAAGGCACCAAGACAAAAACCCTGTCACATTGGTATCATATAGACTCCAAAATACCCGCGTGATCCTAAAAAAATTGAGCGAGAAGAGGAGTAGAATCAAAATTCCTAAGTCAAATACCTCACCAGAGCATAGAAGAGGAGTAAGAAGAAACATACTCTCTGATATAACTAGACTCAAAATAGTTTTACTAGACTCGACTCGGCCAAGTTCGATCAAGCAAAGGCTCCTATGGTCGTATGGCTCTGAATACGAACTTGTCACGCCCAAGATGCGTGCCTATCCATATTAAGGCACGGGGGCCTCGCAAGGGATAGAGGCGCATCTTGTCGTTCGCAAGTATAGCATCATTACATCATACATTACACAAGAGATGAGTATACAGGTTAGCTTACACTCGTCACATACTAAATTACAATTCCACACAAGAGTTCAAACATCCAGATGAAGACAAGGTCCGCCTACGAACAAAATCAAACGATAAAACAGATGCAAATGATACTATCTTGCTATCCCAAAGATCACGACCATGGTCCTCTACTCATCTGGATAAGTCACATACATCCTGCCCCTTTCCTCGTCATACTCCCACTAGAGCTGCATCAGATCATCCTGCACGAACTCATCTGTACCTGTAACTAAGAATGCTATAAGAGGGGCTGAGCAGCAGTAACTTAGCCACTCAAAGGTTTGCTAGGATGTGGAGGATTAAAGGCTATCATGGCAATTAGGAGGCTGACTGGTAGGTAGCGCAATTGTAACGATAAGAGCGAGACACTAGCAAGCGAAAATAGTATCGGGATCCGGGTATGATCATCTTGCCTGTTGGTTCTTCATGGAACAAGTAGCGGGATCCTCGTAGATGTACTCGCCTAGCTTTTCGTACTCAGGTTCAACATTCGCGTCTACCCAAAATAAACAACAAGAATAAACAAACAACCAAGGTGCAATGCATAAGCAAGAATGATGCATGCTTATTAGAAGAGTTTCTAGCATGGGAATCCTAAGTAGTCATGTTTCTCATGCAAAGGATTGGTTATTAATGAAACTAGACATAATATTTAGATATGCATGAACATGGCAAATATGGATGCATCATGCAAAAACGATAAAAATGCATATGAAGAGCGTAAGAAACGGAGTTACGTTCTCACGATACGCTCACGACAAGATACGAAGGCAAAACACAAGACAAGAAAGACCTGGGCTATTCCTTGGCATTCCAAGGTAGCCACTGGTTAGGCAATTAAAAACCAACCACAATAGAGCCAAAGATCAAGCAATTCCATGGAGTATAGCTCCCACAAATCACAAAACAATTAAACAAACAATCTGCCACAAAACAGCAACATAGCAAATTGCACAGCCCACAACCTGAGCTATAGGAATCCTACAACCACAAACAAGGCATTGACAGAAACTACATAACATGCTTATCAACTTATCCAACTACACAATCTGGAAAGGAAGCACACATCAATAAGCATGAAGCTCACAACATCTACTTCAAAACACTAGCACTAAGCTTGAGCTAATTCTCAACATATCACAAGATGGCAACCACTCTTCATGGCATAAAAATAACAGCAGATTTCTCCGACTTTGAAATATTCAGCATGGTAAAAACAACAACATCAAGTTAGCTAATTTGCAGAAAGTTTCCCACTTATGTGGGTGATTCTCATGTCAAACATAAATACCATAGCATAATAGGCACAAAACACTAACACTTTCATGTTGGCACATGCCCCAAAACAAGCATGGATTAAATCATGCAAAAATGACAAAGTAGCATCACAGCAGAAAATGACAGTTTTATAAACTTGCTCAAAAGTGAAATCTAATTGCACCAATGGATTCCTTTGCACTTTCAACCCCAAATTCATATATTATACCCATATGGTCACATGAAGCATCATGCCACAAACTACATAGCAAAACATCATCCTCTCCATATAAGTGAATACTTACTTAAAATACTCATGTGCAAAAATGTGCATGTCCAGATTTGGAATAAATACTATAAATGGAAATAATCTAATTAACACTAAAACAAGAAAACACACAAATAAATAGTGCATGACAAGTGGGGCATGGGCCCACTTGCCATACACACACTCAACACACACACACACACTACACCAGCACACACACTAGCATACACACAACACATGCACACCAGATCCTTCCACCATAGAGGATCATGCCACCACTAGCACACACACACACACTACACCATAGCCACACTAGATCCGGACCATGGCCACACGGGATCCTACCCACTGCCATACACACACCACACAATAATAAAACAAATTAAAGGCACGCGGGGGGGGGGGGGGGAATCGAACCCACGCCCTCGCGGTCTTCCCCTGGTTCGGCTACCACTATGCTACGCTCGGGCCACTGTTATAGAGGGGGCAAAACGCTAGAACGACAGAGAAGCAGGCAGCTTCCTCTTCCCTGCGACAGAGAAGAAGATGACGGCACCGGCAGCTCCAGCGGTGCCCTCCGGCGACGTTGACCACCGGCAGGAGCTGCGGACGGGGGGGTCCCATTCCCATAGTCTACGCGCAGCACGGGTAGCACAACGCGATGCAGGGGAGCGTGGAGCTCTCGGCTCATAGCGGAAGCCATGACTCGCTACAGACATGACATGAGGCTACACAGGGCTACGGGGCGGCCGGAACACGCGCGAACCATCTACTGTGGGGCTGCGGGAACGACGCGGCATGCGACGAGACGAGTGGGAGCACGGAGGGGGACGCACTGCGCACCAGCACTAGCTGCACCCTCTCTGAAGAACAGATTCAGAGACGGCGCGAGGCTCAGGGAGCACGCCAAAGACATGGCGCGGCGGGGAGCTACGGGCGACCAGCCGCTTCGAGGAGGCAGGGAGGAGGAGAAGGGAGTACCTTCCCTACCTTGGCGCAAGGACGGGGTTGGAGACGCGACAGGTAGACGGCAACGAGGCAAAGAAGACCGGTGCGGCGCTGCACGGGAACTACAGGAAGAAGTCGGCAAAGAGGATGCCGCTTATGGCTCACAGACGACGCGAGCGAAGACAAGGGCGATGGCAGGAACTCCACTTGCATGATCCACGCGCCAGGGAGGAAGGAGACGAGGCGGGAACGCTACACCGAGCTCGAGCTCGCGCTCGGTCGGAGCATGGCGGGCAGGGCGATGGCGAGGGGCTTGGAGAGACTTACCGATGGCGGGGAGGGGAGAAGATGGGCAGAACCGAGAGACGAGAAACCCTAGGGCATGGGGGACACTACAAATAGTCGGCTCGGGCTCCCGTCGGTCGTCAAATCGACACGGACGCCGACGTGGCCTCAGCCGATGAGCGTCTTACAGGAGAACGGCGAACGCGTGCACCTGGGGGGGCTAAGGGCTGCGCAAGGAGGCCCAGGAGGCAAGCTCCCTCTCTCTCAAAACAAAACCGAAGGTTTTTTTTATTTAAACAAAATCAACTCACTTACAAAAACCCCACAGAAATTATTAAAAGGATTATGACAAAACACAAAATACTTTTGCAAACAAGAAATTAACACCTGATTTATAAAAATAGCTAGTGGATTTTTAGAGCAACTAATTTGAAATATTTTTAAAAGCAACAGCCCCTATTTATTTAAGACCCCAAGATCATAAGCACAAAACATCAAAAGAACCACACTCACATGCTTGAATTATCATAGGCTATCTCCTGAACATTTTTAAACAATTTAATTTAGCAATTAATTAAGTTGATTGATGGCAATGGAAAGAAAGGCTAATAGGTTGGGTTTGATAGAAAAGATTAAGAGAGGGGGAAGAGAAGGAGTGTTGCACCACCTACACTCAAACCACCTCACACCACACAAGAATACACCCAACCATAACAAGGTCACATCACAAACAAGGCATGGCATGATGAATGATATGATGCATGATGCATGAATGCATGAACAAGACATGGCATGACAAGGAGCAAAATCATTTCATAACTCATGACAACAAGGTTCATATAAGATACATGCCAACCAAGATAGGGACAGCACTTGGGCTGTCACACCTTTGGATGTGTTTGCTATAATTCCCGTGCAACATTTGATCTATATTTTTTTTGTTGGAATTGCTCCTTGTATCGCAGGTGTTTTTTTCTTTTGGCCCATTTTTGTTTCTTATGTTAGCACATTATTGATGTCGTGGAGGAAGGTGTTGGCCGCTTTTCTCTTTTGCTTTTTTTCTTTTAAACTTTGCTTCGTTGTTTTTCACCAGCGCGGTGTGCTTTTGAGATGTTCCCGCGAGATAGCAACTTGTTTTTGTATGTTCATTTTTTGGTTCATGTATCCGGACAGTTTTTTTCTTTTTGACTGTCAGTTTTCTTGTCTATTGTTTGTGATGTATTCGTTCATTACATCAAATTTATTTGTGAAAGATTTTGACATTTTCTTCCACTGTAATTCTATGCTTTGTGTATGTACACGGCATTGATGCATGTTTGTCATCATGAGTCAGGTTGTAATATCTTGGTTTCTCCTTTTTCTGTTTTGTTTCACTCTTCCTTTCTGTTTTTCGCTTTTAATTTATGGACTTTTTAAAATTCATGTTTTTTATTTTAACATTTTCTTATTTTCTAGTTTTCTCATTTTCCGTTTCCTTTTCTAGTTTTTTCTTTTGCCTTTTCCCATCTTTATTTATTTGTTTTAAGTTCATGAACTTCTTTTACACAAATTTAGTAATGTCTCGTCAGTTCGTGACCGTTCAACCTATTCATTTTAGAATGTTTTTGCAAATCCTGATTGCAAGTTATTTTATCACGTGTGTTTCATACTCCCAGGTATTGTCGTACGTTCTATGTCCCCTAGTTAGCCCGTTCATATGTGCGTATTTTGTTGGTGCTATGTCAGGGGCCTATTTTTTGGGCCTGCATTGTATAATTGAAGATACAAGGTGGTCGTTGCCTCCTCAGTTCCACTCGCCACTGTGTGTCCCCCATTCCACTTTGTCTTGGAGTAGAGTCGACGCAAGCAGGAAGGATGGAGTCAACCGGGGGTCCATCGTTATCCTCGCAACAAAAAACATGACATTGAATTATGATGCGATAGTGACCTTAGATCTATCTTTGTCCCTTTTTAGCCCTATTTTTCATCAAGTGATTTTGTGATTTCCATAGAGTGATTTTTTTTTGACTTAGTTGTAACTTAACCACCGACATGCAACTGTGGGCTGCCTTTTGTGTCCCAGTTGCAAGTCCAGCCCTTGTTACGAAACTAAGTCTGGTCCATTTTTTATCCTAATGGAATGTGTACCTTCTTGACATGCAACTCAGGGACCGACCCTTTTTTATCATAGTTGCAACTCCATCCGCGACATGCAACTATGGCCCCGTGTATTTTATCCTAATTGCAAGTCCATCCTCGACACACAACTTTTTATCGATGGGAGGGGGCAACCATTTTTCCCAGTTGCAACTCCACCCCAACATGCAACCGGGTCTTCTTTTTTCTAGTTGCAACTCCACCCGTAATATACAACTCGGTCTGACCCATTTTTGTCCCCAACTACAAGTTCAACCCTAACATGCAATTTGGAGGTCACAATTACAAGTCTACCCTCTATATGCAATTGGGGCCTGACCCATTTTTTTGGTGCAAGTCCACTCTTGACACACAACTAGGGTCCAAAAATTTTTCCTAGTTGCAACTCCACCTCCGACATGCAATTGGGCCGGCCTCTCAGTTTTCTTGTCCTGGTTGCAACTCCACCTCCTACATGCAACTAGAGACCCCGTCTTTTTTTACCTAGTTGCAAGTCCACTCGACACGCAACTTGAGGGCCGATTTTTTGTCTCAGTTACAACTCCATGGCCGACATGCAACTAGAAGGGTCATCCTTTTTTGTCCCAATTGCAAGTCCACCCTCGGCATGCAACTGGGGCCAACTCATTTTTGTCTCAGTTACATGTTCACCCCACGACACGAAATTGGAGGGTTGGCCTTTTTTGTCCGTGTCACAACTCCACTCCTGACATGTGACCAAGGGGCACCTTTTTGTATCCCAGTTCCATGTCCATCCTCGATATGCAACTGGGCCCGACCATTTTTAGTCCCACTTGCAGGTTCACCATCGACACAAATCTGGAGAACCCAGCCTTTTTTGTCCTAGTTGCAACTACAACCACCACATGCAACTAGGGGGACACTTTTTTGTACCAGTTGCTAGTCCATCCTGGATACGCAACCGGGGCCCTAGTA
Source organism: Hordeum marinum (assembly GCA_022496015.1). Lineage (NCBI taxonomy): Eukaryota > Viridiplantae > Streptophyta > Magnoliopsida > Poales > Poaceae > Hordeum > Hordeum marinum. The sequence goes on from CM039673.1 coordinate 519,388,956, forward strand.
ATTTTCTAGTAGTTGCATGTCGAGCCCTTGACACTCAAAGCGGGGTGGGGCTTTTTTGTCCCAGTTGCAACTCCTCCCCCGACTTACAACTAGGGGCACTGTATTTTTTCCTAGTTAAAATTCCATCATCAATACGCTACTAAGCCCGAACCCCATTCTTTCAAGTTGCAAGTTCACCTTCTACACACAACTACACAACCCTTATTCAGTTGCAACTCCATCGCCGACATGCAACTCGGAGGGTCGTCCTATTTTATCCTAGTTGCACGTCCATCCTTGATACGCAACTTCAGGCCCGACCCAGTATTTTTCCCAGTTGCAAGTCCACCCTCGCATTGCAACTAGGACCAACTTATTTTTATCCACTTACATGTCCAACCCTCAATACGCATTTGCGGTTGGACTTTTTTTGTCGAAGTTTTAGCTCCACCCCCGACATGTAACTGGGGGTTCATCTTTTTTCTCGGTTGCATGTCCATCCTTGATACGCAACTGACCTGACCCTTTTTTACCCTTGACACAAAACTAGGGGACCCAATCCTTTTTGTCCCAATGGCAACTCAAACCCTGACATGCAACTAAGGGCCCACCTTTTTTGTATCAGTTGCAAGTCAATCCTCGACACGCAACCGGATGCTTAACCCATTTTCTTGTAGTTGCATGTCCACCCTTGACACGCAACCCGAGGGATTTTTTTCTGTTCGAGTTGCAACTCCACCATCGACATGCAACCAAGGGGGTCCATATTTTATATCCTAGTTAAGAGTCCACCCTCAATAGACTCCTCGGTCCGAAACCCCATTTTCCTAGTTGCAAGTCCACCATAAACACACAAGTGTGAGGACCTTTTTTTGTCCCAATTGCAACTCCACCGCCGACATGCAACTGAGAGGGTTGTCTTTTTTCTTGTCCCAGTTGCATGTCCATCCTCCTACGTAAATGAGCCCAAACCCCATTTCCCCTAGTTGTGAGTCCATCATCAACATGCAACTATGGGTCCTTTTTGTCACAATTGCAAGTGCATTGCTGACATGTGAGTGGGAAGGTCGTCCTTTTTTGTCCCAGTTGCGCGTCCATCCTCCATACGCAACTAGGTCCGACACATTTTTGTCCGAGTTACTAGTCCACCCTCAACTCCCAACTTGGCGTGGCTTTTTGTCCTAGTTGCAAGTCCACCCCGGACATGCAATTGGGGGATGCTTTTTTTCTTGTCCCTATTACAAATTCACCTTAGACACGCAACTGTGGCCATCCCATTTTTTCGTAGTTTGAAGTCCAAATACACCCTTGACATGCAACTTAGGGGTCCGCCTTTCTGTCCCAGTTGCAAGTTCACCATCGAGGCACAGCTAGGACCCAACCAATTTTCTTGTCCCTCTTGCATGTCCACCCTCGACATGCAACTAGGGCCTGGCCAAAAAAATTTCTGAATTGGGGGTCCACCCTCGACACAGAATTGGGGGAAGGGCCGACCCCTTTTGTCCCACTTGCAACTCCATCCTCGATACGCAATTGGAGGCCCGACCCATTTTTCTTTGAGTTGGAATTCCATCCTTGACACACAGCTAGACTCGATCCTTGTCCCTATTGTAAGTCCATCCTTGACAAGGAATTGCATGCCCGCACCGAGACTTCAATTAGGTAGCAGGAGGAGAGTTATCGTGTAGTTGTGTATCCAATTTTTTTAAAATCATGATTTTTTTTGTTTTTACCATCATTGTAAAAAGTCATGAAATTTTTCTTAAAATTAAGATTTTTAAGATAAATAAATCATGATTTTTTTCAAATTCATTATCTTAACTACTTAAAAAGCATGAACTTTTTCTGAATTTGCACACTTTTTAAAGTTTGGGAACATTGTTTTGTATTCGCTAACCTTTTTCGAATTCGTAAACATTTTTTGCAGTTTGTATGTCCTTTCTAATTCACGATTTAATAAAAATTGCAATCGATTTTTATTTCATTAGAAAAGTCAAAATCAATAGAAAATTATGTTTTACCCTTTGTAGTTGTATATGACTGATGGACAACAAGAAAACACAAAGTGGAAATAACAAGGGACTAGGGCAAGGAATTTTTTTTGGCGAGAATTATGGCGTGTACAGCTACATCTACATGGGGTAGTTGCTCATTGATTAATAGATGAGTGATAGATGTAGCGTGCTTAATTACTAGAGGGGGTAATTAGCTATGTGATGTCGCAAGCTCGTTGAAATTATGAAGCTAGCTGCTAGGTCTAGGATTCTAAGTGAGCGAGTGCACGTACCTTTTATTTTGAGAATAACGAGTGCACGTACACTTGATTTTTAGTTATCGTGCATGTACGAGTGTACGTATATGTGTTGAAAAAAACGAGTGTGTAACCTGGCCTCCCAGCAAGCCGTTCCGCTTGGCCCGTCCTTGCCTGCTTCTCCATCGCCAGTCAACACTGCTACGCGTGTACTGAAATCGGATCGAAGGAGGAAAAACAAATAAACAAACAAATAAGAGAACGACTTTAGTGACCTTCTGCTGATGTCACAATTTAGATGAGACATAATTATGTCTCATCTAGATGAGGCTTAGACATACCCTTAGGGTGTGTTCAGTTGGAGAACCAACTGTCATGGAATGGAATGGTTCCATTCCAGAGGAACGGGTCCGTTCCATTCTTGTGTTTGGTAGGAACAAAAGAGAAGAACGGGTCGGTTTCGTTCCGGTGTTTGGTTGGAAGAATGCAATGAAAAATGGAACGACACAAAATTCAAAATTTCGGCAGCATTTCATTTGTAATTTGAAGATAATCGTATCTGATTCGATCTCTTTCATGCATCGGGCCATAGGTAATACGTGGCCTTCTCTTCCTTACTATAGCTCGAATAATTACTGCCATAGAAGCTAATGCAACAAAACCAGCAGCTCCCCTAACCATCTTTTTTCTTTTGTTCATCTTCATGACCATCTACAAGTTACTAATGATGCTTACATCAACATATATATTGCAAACATACACTGGACAACAAATAAACATGAACACTAGCTGCATATACAAAGGGGGAGGGGAGGTTTTCTACCTTCACAGTTTGAGTCCGGACGTCGAGCACCCGCTGCTTGGGGTCCTTCCGTCGAGCTGCTGCAAAACAAGAGAAAAAAGGTGATATTAGGAAGGGAGGAAGTTGTTGATGGGGATGGGAGGAACCGGCCGACATGGATGGGAGGAATCGGCCACCGTGGAGAGGAGGATCCGGCTGCGGCCGGGGAGAGAAGGAACCGGCCGCCAGGGATGAGAGGACCGGCCGACGGGGATGGGAGGGCCGCTGCAGCTTGGATCCATGGAGTTGGGGAGGAGGGGAGAGGAGGGGGAGGGGGAGGGAGGGGAGAGGAGGGGAGGGGAAGGGAGGAGGAGGAGGCAGCCGCCGGCGGGGATGAGAGGACCGGAGGCGCAGGCCAGATCCACCGTGGGAAGGAGGAGGAGGGGGAAGGAGGGGAGGGAGGCTGCGCACCTGCGAGCCACGGACTGAGAACGAGTGCAAGTGCGAGGGGCAGTCGTTCCGCGTGGTCCGACCGTTTTCGAGGTATGACCTCGTTCCGCATCTAGACGGAATATTCGCTCGCGGGAAACCAGTGCATACCAATTTCAACTGAACGCGAGAACGTGGGCTAGGGATGGGTCGGACCCGTGTCATTCCATGCCATCCCTTCAACTGAACCCACCCTTAGAGTTATTTATTTAGTCACTAACCACTACTTTGTCTAAGAAAAGTTATACGAACAACTTAGAATTATTATTTCCTTAACACCAGTTACCGATTAACCTCCGATGTTAGTCTCCAGTACACCTCGAAAAAAACAGTGCTAGCCATTTGTGGCGAAAGTACGTTGCTCATGTCCTGCCAAATACCACTCGTTTGCCTCTTCACTACTGGGGGTGGTCATTTTCGCAGAGCCTCTTCGACAGTCTGACGAAGACAACAAACCACGCACAAAACCAGTGGAAGTCGCGGAAACTTGCTGTGTTTCTATCGTGCCCATGCCATTACCCGTGAACCAACGTTGTTTATCGGCGTCCGTACCAACTTGTGCAGCTGTTCATATAGGGATTTTGAGGGAGACCAAAGGAAAAATGGCGTGTACAGATGCCTCGTACGTGTACGGACGAGTTTGATGACACTATATTTGGCTGTGTTCATGGTTTACTTTGTACTACCTCCGTAAAAATATAAAAGCGTTTAGATCCTTGTCATATGAATGCCGGGCTTGTCAGCCTCTTGTACCATCAGGCAACAACGTCCGGTGGTAACGAGCGAGAAGTGGACTTGACAGCCAAGGCTGCATGCAACTCTGATGGCGACTCTTATCTATTATCTATACTTATATTAATTAGATATTTTTTATAAATTCTTTTGTTAATCAGAAATTACGAACCGTTAATCTGGTGAGACCGAGTTATAACGATGTAGATCTATTTATATAATTAATGGCTTTTTAATGTCTGAAAAAAATAGGTTCCTCATCGAGGCCCACAATCGTGGCACCATCCTAATCCATCGGGTATTCCTCCTCTAATTAACCAAATCTCCCCTAAAAAAACTAACCAATCTGTATCTCTCCCGAAGAGAAAACAATGTCGATCTACTCCTACTCCACGTTCTCTTCCCTGGAAAACAAATCCATCCAAGCTTCTTCCTCTTCTACGTGATCTCTCTCTCTCTCTCTCTTTCTCTCTCTCTCTCTCCGACAAGGAAAAAACAATCCCATAGCCTCTCTCAAGCGTAAGGAAGTAAGTTTGGGAATATACAGGGTGTGCTCAAGGAGTTTATATGTCTCCATGTCACGTCGTTGTACTATAATCAATTTGTCTAACTGTCTATTTTATCGCTATTACTAACTACAGATTTTAACATCTACACACATTTTGGAACTATATAATAGCTGCTGGGATTAATTTATTACTTTGCTATACTAATTTATATTACACATGTTTATTCTAGAGGATATAAAGTTTTTCTCAATCCGAATGATTTAATGCATTGGGGAGGTTGCCAAAGCCCCCAAAATAAAATATTGTCTGAATAGAAAATATATGTGATAGCCTCCTCCAGGACAATCTATCATGGGGTTTTACTAAATGAAAAAGAATGACGATCTGTCATGGAGAGGAAATTGGCAGCCGGGCATCCTCGGAATTTTGTCCTCGATACATTGGTATCACGGCTCCAAGGCAGGATTTGTGTCATGGCTGCAACATAGGATTTGTGTCATGGCTGCAAGGTGGAGAAGCAGTCTGTGACTGACCGTGGCCTCTATGCCTGGGTTGACTTCCTCAACTGCAGCGGGCTGCGGCAAATGTTTGTGTCATATGTCCAATCAGGTTCGTGCGTTGCTCAACCAGTATTTACAAATTGTGTTGTGTAGCTGCTGCTTCCACTTATGGTACAGAATCATTTCGTCCTCTACGATTGATTTTTGCAAGGAAACGCTATCGTGTAATTATATCCAATCACGTACATACCGAGAAGTTTATACACAAAGCCTACAATTAAACTAATTCTGATTATTCTGCTACTAGCTGGTGGCATCTTACTCCATAGACATAATGTGCATATATATGTTGATTATATTTGAAGACACGTACAATATAGGTTCATATGCAAAAAAGTAATTAATGGACTTTCCGGTAATCTTGGCTACTCTTACTGTAAAAAGATATAATAATTTGAGTTGCGTCCAATGCATCTAGGTATTGGTGGGGAGTGGAGGTCACGATAATTTGCAGGGAGAAGTTGTTCTTGGCGAATGTGGTGGCAAGGGCGCCTGTGCTGGACTGGTAGGTGTAGTTGGCAATATAGTTTTCGTCGTTACTACAGAACTGAACCGCCCGTGTTGTATTCTTGATGTTTTTCCTTGCTAATCATTAGTATACACAAATTCTTTAAGTTCGAACATTTCAAATGCACGACAACAACATAAATCATTCTATGCACTATGATTAACAAATTTATGAAACTCAATATATCAAAAATTTGACATGCAGAATGCATGCTGGCACAAACATGATGTATATCTAATCTACAGAAAATTAGTAAGTAAGAATTTAGCTGTGACGAGATGATAAATTTATGTGAAAATAACATTCTATTCCATAATCACTTGCATGTGTAATTGAATCATGTGGAGTGTCCCAAAAAAAAAATTAACATCCACATATATTAGAGTGATAAGATTTTCATAATATATTTATCATATGCAATTATAGAATTTAAGGCATTTTGTCATCAATTGCCATCAAACGTGCTTGTTGCTTCCTCACTATTCTTTCATGAATTTAATTATCACAATGTATATTTTGCAATGAAAGGGGTTTTTTCAAGACTAGCTCCAGTTCATACTATGTATGCAATTTATATAAGGTTTATTTGTTTTTTCAAAAGTCAAACGAGTGCATGTTTGACCGAGTTTTTAGAAAGATGTATCAATATCTACAATACGAAATTTATATCATTTGATTCATCATGAAAAGTAGTTTCATATTTTATCTTCTAGGTACTGTAGATGTTGTTATTTTATTTTATAATCTTGGTCAAACATTCATACGATTGACTTGCACGAAAATCAATACATCTTATATTCTGAAACGGAGGGAGTATTATTTTTCATCTTCATGTCATTTAAGTCCAGAATTTCTTATTTACAATTAATTTGATTCATTGAATAATACCTAAATGCAAACCCAAATATAATGGAGTTATTCACGAATTTCGCGATGACAGAACATGGTACTCTAGGCTCACAAACTTCGCATTTTAAGCCAACTCTGAAAAGAAAGAAACGGACCTACATGGCTACATTCAAATATTGTAGTAATTACTGATTACTAAATTGACTATGTAATGCTTTAAATTTAAAATATATAACATTAAAAAAACCTAGTCCGTGCGAATGCACGGGTTGACGACTAGTTAGCTTAATTACGGAGTAGAGAAGAAGGGATGCAGTGCACCGGCAGGCAGCCGCAGGCGGCTAGCTGGTGGCACTCCACAAAGCTCCCCCGGTCCGGTAGAGTCCTGGCAAGTGGCAACGTACGTACCAATGTGCTGGACCACGGCACGCAGGAGCAACTAGCCGACCAGGAGACCAGTGCCAATGCACACGTAGCAGCAGCGAACTTGCCATACCCTGCGTCGCGCACATGAATACAACATGATGAACGGATCAGGATGACCGCTCGCGCCCGGCCCCGGTAGCCAGCAAGAGTCCACCGTACGAAACGGCCATGCTAACCACCAGCACAGACCAGGTCGCCGAGATCTGCCGTGGTACCTCGCCGGCGCCGCAGCCCACATTTTTCTTGTCTTCCTTCCGGCGTTTCGAGAACGGAGATTAAGATAAGCAGGAGAGGAGACCCCTCCCTCGCCGGCACACGGCACACCAACCCCGCACGCACATGTGATGCGTGGGGGCATCGCGCCGTGCCGAGTGCGCGCCCGGCTCTCGACTTGCATCGTATCCGTATCGAGAGCTTCGTATCCTGCACGAATCGTGGAGCCTGCGGTCGGTCGGGCCGTTTGACCGGTAACGAGACACCGCGACGAGCTACCCGACAGGTCGCAGTCACTGATCGACCCGTCTGTGACGCTGTTTTTCTGATACAGACATGTCCATGTAATCATGTGTGATGTAATCTTGGCGTATCGTTTCTGCAGCGCGCGGCGAATAACGCTCGTTTTGGATCTGACAAGGACTTGTGATTAATTTCAGTGTAGCATGCATCTTGACAGTCGCTCGCTCTGCATAGCTCGGCGTTTGTCTCTTCATTGACCGCTTACAACTTTCTTTTGACGGGGATTGAACACTTACAACTTTGCTTAGGCCGAGTAGCTAGAATTGGAAGAATCGGTTGAAAGCCGTATCAATAACTTGCCGGATCGATACTCTCCAAACCAGACGTTCTGAGATTAGCAGCAGTTTTGCTAATCAACTGTTACTTGTAGCTAACACACTTTTTTGCAAAGGAATGGCACAAAAGTTGACGGGCGCATCCATAGTGCTAAATACCAGGCTGCGTGACCTGGGATCTGCATGGCCATCTTCTGAAAGCCACAACTCCGGCAAGTATATACCGCACAGCCCGGCGTCAAAACCCGACGAGAGATATATCGTCCCTGTCAGACGAGACGAGGCCAAAATCCCGGCCACATGCTGCCGCTGGGATCGGATCGACATCGACTGCCCGCCGGGCCGCAGACAGCGCCGGGCACATGCACCTCGGGCACCCTGATCGTTCATCGGCTCGAGACCACACGATTCTCTCCCTAACCAGAAACGCCGATGTGATGTGACCATGTGCACGTGGTATCCAGGTGAATGCATGGCCTGGCTTGTAGAGTATGGTGCGGCACTGTGTGTGGTGTAGTACATGTTTTGAAAATTCTAAAGCCTTTTCTTTTATTAGTTGATCGGCAGCGGCAAGCAACAGTGAACGCGATATCGAAAAGTTTTGCGATGATCATATTTGGGCACAGCATGTCGGCCAAGAGCCAAATGAGGTACAAGCCTAGACGGTGCCTCGTGATCCGCACTTCTGTACCGTGTTCAGAGAGCTCACGGGACGCCGGCGGTACGTGCATGTGAAAAGGGTATTACGTGGAAGAATAACCACCTGAGTGCATATGAGGCTAAAAACGTAAGTAAAAACTATAAAAAGAAATAAAAAAAGTGTTTAGGTATGAGTCGATTGAGACTTCGCAAAGTCTTCATAAAATAAAAAATAAATGTTAAATGGACGAACAAAAGCCCCATCTCCTTCACACAGCTTACATTATTTGATCCGGGCCAACTGAGCGATGACGAACCAAAGTCCCAACATTTTTTTTCTGCGTGTGAAGTCCCAAAATCCTATAAAACGTCCCACCTTTCCCTCCACGAGAAGCCAGCCAGCTCCATTTCACCAACTTATCCTCCCCACGCCATCAACCCACCCACGACCAGCGGTGCAGCAGTCCAACAGAAGCTTCCTCCCAAGTGCCGATGGCGAAATGCAGCAAGATCCGCGATATCGTGTGGCTCCGGCAGACGCTGCGGATGTGGCGGACCCGTGCCGCGGCGCGCCTGGCTGATGACAGCGGGGTGCCGGTGCCGGCGGGGCACGTGGCGGTGTGCGTGGGCAGCGCGTCCAGGCGGTTCGTCGTGCGGGCGGCGCACCTGAGCCACCCCGTGTTCCTGGAGCTGCTCCAGCAGGCGGAGGAGGAGTACGGGTTCCGGACCGGCGCGTGCGGCCCCATTACGCTCCCCTGCGACGAGGACTGTTTCCTGGACGTCCTCCGCCGCGTCTCCTCCGAGGAGCGCCGCGCCCGTTCGTTCGGCTGCCGCGCGCCGGCCGCCAGCGCCCGCAACGTCGCGACGCGGGCGGAGGAGCTCGTGTGGTGACGGATCGATGGGGAAGCAACACGCATAGACCATTTGGTGTGCGTGCTCTGTTCCCAGGCAAGCTTGCTCTGCCAATTTGACTCCGGCGGCGGCATAGTGCGCATAGAAAGTGCCTCGGTTGCCGGTCAAGTGCCCGGCGGCGCCCCTAAGCATGAGTCGGGGACGGCACCGCGCGTGAGCAATTGATGCAGGCCGACGGGCTTGCGGCCAGCTCTGTACTGCACGACGGCAGTTTGAAAAAACTTGTAGATACGAAAATTTGTGATTGTAGTAATTATTAGGACTCCTCGCCCGGAATAATATTGAATTGTTCCAGGTTATGCAGTCAGTCTGCCGTCGTCTGCAATGTGTTCATGCCGTTGATGCGGCCAAACGTAGTGGTCTTGGCTCTCAATGAGTGTCATTAGCTATTATACTATCGCCTTCTGCTTCTCATTCTTTGCCAATTGAGATTTTTTGTGTGTGCTAGGTTTCAAGGTTTTGTAAACTCTGAAAATTCACTCCATAGTGTCATTAGCATGATAGCTTGAACATTCCCATATATCAAGCCGGGAAAAGTCGCCCTATAGTACTTGCTCCCTTGACCCTTCCCATGCCGCCTTCCCCGGTGGCGGCGGCGGGGGAACCCTACCCGCGCCGCCGAGGCCCCCTCTCCACCCCACCCCACCTCCTCGCCGCCACCAGAGGAGCGACCGACGAAGGCGCGCCAGCTCCCAGGAAGGTGGCGACGGGGCCCCGTGGCTAGCCCGGCTCCGTGTCGACGCCCCCTTTCCCGTTGACCTCGGTCGCGTTTCGGTGTCAGCATGCCTCCGGACTTCGTCGGCCCGTCCTTTCCACTCCCCTCATCCACGTCAGATCCATAGCGATCGCGAGCACCCCTGCTGCTATCGGAAAAGGGCTCGCCGACGTCCTTACAGCTCCGGTCCTGACGGCCCGGATCTTGGCTCGTTCGAGTCTCCGGTCACCGTCGCACCCCTCTGTCCTTTCGCCCGGCTGCCCAACACCGTCCACCTCCGTGTTTCTTCTGCCCATCAACATGTTGAAAGCACAACATGCTCCCTTGGTGGTTTTGATAATTCATGACAATATACATTATCTCTTGGACTAATACTTTTACCTATTGTATTTCCGATGAAGTTCATAGAGAGTAATGGGTTGGAAAAAGGAGTGTGAAGAGTATCCCCAAGCAGAAGAAGAAGAAGGAATGCCTTTGGCCAAGCTTCAAGGAAGAGGACTCTACATTTATCTTTTGTGAGAAATCACCTTGAGTTCATAGGAAAGCCAATACTATTAAAAGTGGGTAAGAATTTATTGGTGAATAAAATGCTCATACATGCACAAGTGATAGTTACCACATACACCCACAAGCTCTTCCACAAAAGTCTGTCCAAAGCCAAATATTCAAAATCGTTGCAGCCAACACTTTCCACTAGGTGCCACCGATTCCAGAACCTAGACAGACTCAGCCAAACCCTAGCCACTCGGTGCAACCGATTCTGCTTCGGTGCCACCGAGTTTAGGTTGCCATCTTTCTGTTACGCAAATTCACAATATCGGTCCCACCGAGATTGTTGGATCGGCATCACCGAGATTGGGCAATCTGACCAGTGGTCACCTTATTGGTGCAACCGAGTTTCCTATATCGGTCTCTCCGAGATTCAAAAGTTGCCACCTTTTGGTCACTTTTGTATCATCCTACCATATGAATCTTGATCTATAGCCTCCCCAAGTTGCTTTCCACCCAGTAAATCTCTTCTACCAAGCCAAATCTATGAGAGAGTGATTATGTGTTGAGGAGTCTATCATCTTGAAGCACACGAGCAAGGAGTTCATCGACACACTCGAGCCTTTTACCTTTTGGAGGGTGGTGCCTCCTAGATTAGTTAGGTGTCGCTTGGTAGCCTCCTAATTCGTGTTGTGGAGTGAACCAAGAAGTTTATAAGGGCAAGGAGATCGCCTACTTCAGGAAGATCTACCCCGAGTTAGGGTAGTCCTCCGTGGATGTAGGCCATCATGGTATAGTAAAGGTTGCTTCTTCAAGGAACCCTCTGTGGGTAGAGCCCTCCGTGGACTCTCGCGGCTGTTTCCCTCCGTGGGTTGAAGACTCCATAAACGTGGATGTACGATAACGCCACCTATCGGAACCATGGGAAAAATCTTGTGTCCCTCATGCGTTTGATCTCTCTATCTCTACTCCTTACTTCCATGTGCAATATTTTTACTTTCCGCTGCTATACTTGATGACTTGCATGTGCAGGGTGTTCTAGATTTGCTATGTATGCTAAAAACTGCCAACTCTTAATTTATGCTTGAGGTAGTTTTAAAATCCTACAAATAGTCTATCCACCCCCCTCTAGACATACACTTCTAGAGATCCCGCAATTGGTATCAGAGCATTGGTCTTCATTGCTTCGGTTTCAACACCATGGAGGAAGATGGATGTGTCTAGTGTGGAGAGTTTGTATTGTAGAGTGCCCATTCTTGATGGTGAGTACTATAGTCAATGGAAGAATGCCATGATCGATCTATTTGATAAAGTCCATTTGAGGGGATATATTGAAAACCCCTATGTGCTCCCCATTGATGAATTGCATCCCACACACGAAGAGGAAATTAACATGCTTGGTAACCTAAGAACTGTCAATCTTATTGTTAGAGGTTTACCAAGATTCGTGCTTTCTCAATTCATGAACTTTGCATGTGCTTATACTTTGTGGACTGATTTGGAGAAAGGATATCCAAATCTTTCATTAGGTAATCTAGATGAAATTCTTCATACAACTATTGCTTTTCACAAAATGAAGCCTAGTGATCCAAACTTTGATAAATGCCTATTTGAGATTCGTGATCTTATGCATGCTAAAGGAGATGTCACAACTATCTACAACATTATTATTGAAGCCATTCGCATTCATAAAGTTGAACATTCGCATGATTATGATTCTAATGAGTCTATTGGTTTCTATGACAAGGAGATTCCACCAAATGATGACAATGAAGAACATGGCTACTATGATGAAGATGAGTTGTATGACTTCGAGCACGAAAAGATCATGAGGAATCTAAGTCTAATGGCAAACTTCAAGGATTACATGTCCGACGGAAAAGAGTGGATTCTCGACAGATCACATGACTGGCGATAAAGACACGCTCCAAGACATCACGCCTAATCAAGGTCCTCGGATGTACGTCACCTTTGGAGACAACTCTAAGGGTAAGGCACTTGGCCTTGGTAAGGTGGCCATATCTCATGATAGCTCAATTCAAAATGTGATGCTTGTTTATTCCCTTGGCTACAATCTTCTTTTCGTATCTAGACTAGCAGACTTTTGTTTCAATGTGCTATTTACTAAAGTAGATTGCCAAGTGTTTCGATTTGATAATCGTAATATTGTATTTACCGGTATTCGTAGAGGTGATCTATACATTGTTGATTTCACTACAAAGGCCCAACCACGTATTTGTCTCATTGCAAAATCATCTAAAGGTTGGCTGTGGCATTGTAGGCTTGGACATGTAGGCATGCGCAATCTAGATAAGCTTATCAAGGGCGATCACATTCTAGGAGTTAAGGATGTTATCTTTGACAAAGATAGACTTTGTAGCGCGTGTCAAGCAGGAAGCAAGTAGGTGGAAGTCATCCGGTCAAGAATATCATGACTACTAGGAGACCACTCGAGTTACTTCATATGGATCTCTTTGGTCCCAATGCTTACAAGAGTCTCGGTGGAAACTCTTATGGTCTAGTTATAGTTGACGATTTTTCCAGATTTACGTAGGTATTCTTCCTTGATGATAATTCGCAGGTACAAAAGATCTTCGAGAACTTCGCCCGCAAAACACAGAATAAGTTTGAAATGAAGATCAAGAAGGTTCAGAGTGATAACGGATCGGAGTTCAAGAACACCCATGTGGATACCTTTCTTGACGAATAAGGTGTCTCACATGAGTTCTTGGTTACGTACATACCTCAACAAAATGGAGTTGTTGACAGGAAGAACCGAACGTTCATTGAGATGGCAGAACGATGCTTGACGAATACAAGATGCCAAAACACTTTTTGGCGAAAGCCGTGGAAACAACATGTCATGCCACAAACTGACTTTACTTGCACAAGCTTCTCGGTAATACGGCATACGAGCTTCTCACCGGTAACAAACCCCAAGTTGGATACTTTCTAGTATTCAGTTCAAAGTGCTACATTCTTGATAAGCATCGTCGTACTAAATTTTCCCCTAAATCTCATGAAGGATTCCTACTTGGTTATGGATCGAACTCTCACACCTACCGTGTCTACAACAACTTCACTCAAAAAGTTGAAGAGACGGTAGATGTGAAGTTTTACGAATCTAATGGTTCGCAAGTAAAACAATTGCCAAATGATGTAGGTGATAAGGACCCTTCGAAAGCTATCCAAGACTTGTCTATTGGCAAGATTCATCCCATGGAGGTGAAGGAAAGTACTTCATCAACTCAAGTGGAAGCCCCTACTTCACGTCAAGGTGAACCACAACATGACATGGAGGCATCGACAAGTGGTACACGGCAAGTTGAAGAGGAGGAGGAAGTACATCATGAAGATACACCTCAACCTCCTTCACCACCACCTCAAGGAGATGACCCACATCAACAGCAATGAAGACGAAGGAGATCATGATGAAGAAGAAGCTCCACCATCCAACAATCGGAAGCTGACCCAAGTTTGAGCACAAGTGACCAAGAACCATCCCCTAAACCAAATTTTTGGTGACATACAAATCCGGAGAATCACTCGCTCTAAAACTCGTCTAGCTAACTTTTGTTAGCATTATTATTTCATTAGCACTGAAACCTTGAAGGTAGAACAGTCTCTTGAAGACGCGGATTGGGTGAACGCTATGCATGAAGAGCTTCACAACTGCGAGAGGAACGAAGTGTGGACACTAGTGGAGAAGCCTGAGGATGAGCAAAACATCATCGGAACCAAATGGGTGTTTCAGAACAAGCAAGATGAAGACAGTCAAGTCGTACGCAACAAGGCACGTCTCGTAGCCCAAGGATATACGCAAGTCGAAGGTATGGACTACGGTGAGACCTATGCCCCCGTTGCTAGATTAGAAGCTATTTGAATTCTTATTGCCTATGCTAATCACCATGATATCACGCTTTATCAAATGGACATTAAAAGAGCTTTCTTAAATGGTGAGATTGAAGAAGAGGTCTATGTTAAGCAACCACCTGTTTTTGTAAATCCTAAGAAACCTGACCACGTTTACAAACTTCGTAAAGCTTTATATGGACTTAAGCAAGCTCGTCGCGCTTGCTATAAATGCCTAACGAAGTTTCTTATTGAAAAAGGATTTGAAATTGGTAAAATTGACGCAACCTTATTCACAAAGAGGGTTAATGGTGAATTATATGTGTGCCAAATTTATGTGGATGATATTATCTTTGGATCTACTAACCCACAATTTAGCGAGAAGTTTGGAAGGTTGATGTCAGAGAAGTATGAGATGTCTATGAAGTGTGAGCTGAAATTCTTTCTTGGTTTGGAAATTAAGCAATCAAGAGAAGGAACTTTCATCTCTCAAACTAAGTACACCAAGGACTTAATCAAGAAGTTCAACATGCAGGAGTGCAAAGGTATGAAAACTCCCATGCCCACTAGCGGTCACGGTGATCTCACTAAGGAGCGTGAACCGGTTGTTCAAAAGGTTTATCGATCAATGATTGGTTCATTGCTTTATCTATGTGCCTCCCATCCCAATATTATGCTTAGTGTTTGCATGTGTGATAGATATCAAGCTGAACCTAAAGAATGTCATCTTAAGGCTATGAAACGTATTGTGAGATACTTGATTCATACACCAAACTTTGGCATTTGGTATCCCAAGGGATCTTCTTTTAATCTTGTTGGCTACTCCGACTTGGACTATGCCAGTGACAAGGTTGATAGAAAATCCACCTCGGGTACATGTCAATTTCTTCGTAGATCTCTTGTGTCTTGGTGCTCCAAGAAACAAAACTCGGTATCTCTATCTACCGTTGAAGCTGAATATATTGTTGCTGGATCATGTTGTGCAAAAAATTTATGGATGACACAAACACTTAAAGATTATGGAATCTATGTTAAAAAAATCCATTACTTTGTGACAATGAGAGTGCTATTAAGATTGGTCATAATCATGTGCAACATTCTCGAACCAAGCATATTCAAGTTTGACATCATTTCATTCGTGATCATGTTGCCAAAGGAGATATTAATCTTAAGCATGTCCGTACTAACACGCAATTGGACGATATCTTTACTAAGCCAATTGATGAAAAAGTGTTTTGGCATTTGAGGAGTGAGTTGAACATCATTGATGCTTCAAACTTGAGCTAAGCTCACTCAAATGCATGCGAAGGGATGAGCTTCAGTGTCCATTCCATGCTATTACCTTGAATATCATATATCTTGGAATTCTATGCTCCCTTGGCTTGCATCTAACCCTTTGTAGGTACTTGGAAGAACAACACTCGATAGGATTGCCAAGAACTCATATCTTAAGCAATCTTGTCATGACCAAGTATCCACAACCTCGCTTTAATGATGAAAGGAACAAGACAACAAAGCATATCCTTGACATATATTTCTCATTTGGTATCAACTCGCAAATTGGTATCATGTCATTTGGATATATCATGTTTTCCTTGCGTGACTAACCTATGTAGGTGAAAAGTGAATAATACAACAAGGATTGCTCCCAACTCAAGATGATCTTCATCAACTTCGAGGATCCTCATCAAGTTCACCTACAAGTTATGTCAACAACATCACTCAAAGGTTTGTACTCATATTCTTGATATAGTTTTACTCCAAGACATGAGATAAAACAACTCAAGTGATATGAAGACATTAAAATGCTTAATCAAAAAATGGTAACCCCATTTGAGCTTAACGATGAGTATGACCTATGATCAAGTATTGTTGCTTGGCTCCTAAGTCAATATACTCTAATATAGGTGACCTAGTCACCGCCCATCATCTAGTTAAGTTTTTGGTTGGTTCGTTCTCTACTTTGCGAAATTTCTTGGAACCACTCAAATCTTCTCTAGCTGATACCTGTTTGTAAAATTTTGCATTTTCTTGAAAATTTCTTTTGACACTGTGTTATTGGCAGAGTTTGAGAAGTCTCCGATGTCAAAATCTGATTGCCAAGTTTTTGTTTCAGTCTCAGAGTCGTCGATACAGATATCTTGGTTCTACCGATTTACCAGACGAGCTGCAAAACTTCATCTCGGTTCCACTGATTTATTTGTCCGAGAGTCATTGATTTTATTTTTTCTCTTAGTCTGTGTTTCTTTAGTGATTTTTCAATTGGTATCTTTCTAGTGATGTCCTTATTACTTCAATGATCCCTTATAATTTCAAAAAACTTAGGGGGAGAAACTTTATTCAAGGATCCCTAACTCAAGGGCGGAGAAGTCTTACAAGCCATCATCTTAGCCAAAGGGAGAGAAATCATTTTCCATGATCCCCTCAAATTTTCATTTCTATGAACCCTACATTCTATGACCCTTGTTCTCAAGGATCCCTTCTTAGTCAATGATCCATGTATCCTACCATGTGTATGACCTTTTTTGAAATAAATGTCCAAGGGGGAGAAATATACAAAGCTTCATGCTAAAGGGAGATACATGCTTATGCAAAGGGGGGATATAATTAAGGGGGAGACGAAAACATCAAATTTACATTTACAAGGTGAGAATATCAAAGTAAGGCAGATAAAATATGTTTGGAGGAAAATATGCTTACTTCATCTTAGATCTTTTCTCACCCTATCCAATCCCAATGTCTACATACTAAGATTCTGGGGGAGAGGATGATCCACTATTTCCATATCTAAGGGGAGAAAGTTCTAAATGGTCTTTGAGATATATCAATCTTGAGGATTTACTACCTTATATATGTTATCCATATCTTGGTACTTCTAAATTCTATTGGCTTTTTGATTGGTAGAATACTCTTGTGTTTCCTAACATTGTTTTCTCAAGTGTGTTTCTACTACTAGAATGCTCAAGAACTCAAGGTAAGTATATGCATCATATATTTGATCAAGATGATCTCTTGCTTCTTGCACATATTGTTTGCAAGAGTGAAGTCTTGAACAAGGATACAACTCATTCACATATACTTGATGCATATAGCCAATATACACATGACTTATTGTATCCCTTCTACTATATGTGTGTCCACGCATTCCAAAGCAACTATCCTTTCAATGGATTGCACACATTTAGGGGGGGCAAGTCTAAATCATGAGTCTCTGAAAGTCTTCATTATATCCATGCAATCTTTATTTGAAGCTTTGATTGTCATCAATTACCAAAAAGGGGGAGACTGAAAGCACAACATGCTCCCTTGGTGGTTTTGATAATTCATGACAACATTCATTGTCTCTTGGACTAATACTTTTACCTAGTGTATTTCAGATAAATTCCATAGAGAGTGATGGGTTGGCAAAAGGAGTGTGAAGAGTATCCCCAAGGAAAAGAAGAAGAAGGAATAAACTTGTCCAAGCTTCAAGGAAGAGGACTCTATATTTTATCTTTTGTGAGAAATCACCTTGAGTCCATAGGAAAGCCAATACTATTAAAAGGGGGTAAGGTTTTGTTGGCGAAAAAATGCTCATACGTGCACAAGTGATAGTCACCACATACACCCACAAGCTCTTCCACAAAAGTTTGTCCAAAGCCAAATATTCAAAATTGGTGCAACCAACACTCGGTGCCATCGATTCCAAAACCTAGACAGACTCAGCCAAACCCTAGCCGCTTCGGTGCAGCCAATTCTGCTTTGGTGCCATCGAGTTTAGGTTGCCAACTTTCTGTTATGCAAATTCACAATATCTGTCCCACCAAGATTGTTAGATCTGCGTCATCGAGATTGGGCAATCTGACCGTTGATCACCTTATCGATGCAACCGAGTTTCCTATATCGGTCTCACCGAGATTCGAAAGTTGCCACCTTTTGGTCACTTCTGTAGCACCGAGATTAACACATCGGTGTCACCGAGTTGGTCATTTTGTGTGTAACGGTTGGATTTTTGGAGAAGCCTATGTATACCCCGCCACTACCACTCACTCAGAATAGTTCCCCACTCATACATATCGATTTTTTGAGAGAGAGTCACCTACTCATGTGTTAAGATCTTGCCATTCCATTCCTACAATATGAATCTTGATCTCTAGCCTCCCCAAGTTGCTCTCGACCCAATCAATCTCTTCTACCAAGCCAAATATGTGAGAGAGTGATTGTGTGTTGAGGAGTCTATCATCTTGAAGCACAAGAGCAAGGAGTTCATCGACACAATCGAGCCTTTTACCTTTTGGAGGGTGGTGCCTCCTAGATTAGTTAGGTGTCACTTGGGAGCCTCCTACTTCGTCTTGTGGAGTGAACCAAGAAGTTTGTAAGGGCAAGGAGATCGCCTACTTCGTGAAGATCTACCCCGAGTTAGGCCAGTCCTTCATGGACGTAGGCCATCATGGTATAGTCAAGGTTGCTTCTTCGTGGTACCCTCCGTGGGTAGAGCCCTCCGTGGACTCTCGCGACTGTTACCCTTCGTGGGTTGAAGACTCCATAAACGTGGATGTATGATAGCTCCACCTATCGGAACCACGGGAAAAATCTTGTGTCCCTCATGCGTTTGATCTCTCTATCTCAACTCCTTACTCCATGTGCAATGTCTTTAATTTTTGCTACTATATTTGATGACTTGCATGTGTAGGGTGTTCTAGATTTGCTATGTATGCTAAAAACTGCCAACACTTGATTTATGCTTGAGGTAGTTTTAAATTCCTGCAAATAGTCTATTCACCCCGCCTCTAGACATACACTTCTAGTGATCCCGCACATGTTTGCTAGCTCACTCTTCTGGCAGCGCCCGATGCCTCCTTCGAGGGCAAGCGTTGATCCCCTTCCTGCAATGATGGTTCTGGCCTCCGACCCGACTTCCTCCTCATCGACTACTGCTCCAACGACTTGGGATTGCTCAAACTCGGTCATGGCGAAATCCTTGCTCGACTTTTCGATGCTGACAGGGGCGACACCCGCGGGTGCCGTTTCCTTCTTGGAAGCCGTGCCATGGCCATTTTCTATGCCCTCTTTGAGCATCAGGGTAACCCCTAGATCCCGCGGATCGGACGGTGATGGCACCCGACGTCATTCTCCTTCATGAAGGCGTCATCTTGTATGCTCGTGATGTCCTCGGCAGTAGTTTCAATGACGTTGTTTATCTTGTTGGTTTGGTTTGGGCTACGTCCTAGGGTGGCCGTGTTTTCTTTTCTGTTTGGGTTGAACATCCCATGTCCCTTTGTTCCGGTAGCCATGTTTACACCGTCCGCGTTTGTGTCATGTGTTGTACCACTCCTGTATTCACTCTTAACTTCTTCTATCAATTAAATTATACACAAGCTTTATGTATTCCCCAAAAAAGTGACATTAGCATAGTGGTCTTGGATATCCATGGGTGTCATTAGCTATTATACTATCGCCTTCTTCTCATTCTTTGCCGATTGAAAATTTATTTATGTGCAAGTTGTTTTTTAAACTCTTGAATTATGCATTATTTTAATTTTTGCATTAGATGGACAAATTAGTATAAGACCGTGAATTTTCTTGCTAGATTATTATCGAAAAATTCCGGAAGTCGTTGATTGTTTTTTACCTGAGATCTTTTTCCAATCAACTAAGACATACTTAGATTTGTTTGGCATAAGAAATAGAGAGTCTGTGAAATGTCCATGATTCCCACGGTGCCAAGTCAGTGATATAACCTATTCAATTTGTTTGCCTCACATTGTTGGTGAAATTGATGTTAAGCTAGTTGTGTTCCCTTCGTTTTGCTTTGAAACTTTTCACAGCACGTGACTTAGTTATTTGTTTTTACTAGCTTGTCGCGAATAAACATGCCATGGAGTCATGGGATGGTACAATCATTAGAGGATCATGATACACTTAGAGCATCTCCAGCTGCGTCCCCAACAGGACCCCTCGGGCGACTTTTTAATTGTCGGCGCAAAAAAATCGCCCCAGTCATGCCCTTAGGACCCCATTTTTCACCGGTTGGACCCTTTTTTGGGCCGGCGAACCCAGGCCTAACCCAGCACGCTGGGGGCACTTGGGGGATCCGTTGGAAACAAAAACGACATGTGGGACACCACTGTCAGGCAAATATCGCCCTTTTCCTCGCCCGACTCGCACCTCGCTCCTCTCCACCAGGCCGATTCCGGCGCCTCGCCTGTTCACGGCTGTTGCGCAGCCACTAGAAGAAGGCCTTTTTCACCACCGCTCCATTTCCCCCGCCGGCTATTGGGGGATACATTCGCCCCCCCCCCCACACACACACCGCCTATCGCCGCTCTCCGATGGCCACCATGTCGGCAGGACACAGGTGGCTACTCGCCCACCATGCCCACAAGGTGTTTGGCGTTTTTCCTGTTCACTCATGGACTTAGACGACGACGAGGCATTCGCGGCTCTGTTGGAGGAGGAAGCCAAGGCCGACACCGCCGACGAGGAACACCTCATGATACTCGCCTCACTGGCCGACCTGTTCGTGAACAATGACAAACCCCGGCGAGGTGTCTTGGTGTTGGGCCAATGCAAGAGCAAGCAGAGGCATCAGATGGAGGGCTATTGCATGCTCTACACCGACTACTTCGCCGACTCTCCTCTACACGGTGAGAAATATTTCGGCATCGTTACCGGATGAACCGGAAGATCTTCCTCCGGATTGTTAATTCCATCCGGGAGTTCGACAGCTATTTCATTTGGAAGAAGGACTGCACTGACACATTTGGATTTTCCTCACTCCATAAGTGCACCACATCTATGAGGATGCTTGCATATGGAGCTCCCGCTGATATACAAGAAGACTATGGACGAATGGCCCAATCCACTACCATTGAGTGTGTGTACAAGTTTTGCAGGGAAGTGGTGTGATACGTCTCCAACGTATCTATAATTTATGAAGTATTCATGCCATGGTTACAATAATTCTATATGATTTTGGTATGATTTTATTAGAACTAACCCGGACAAACGGTATTTTCAGCAGAACTACCATGGTGTTGTTTTTTGTGCAGAAATAAAAGTTCTCGGAATGATCTGAAAATTTACGAAGAATATTTTTGGAAAATATAAAAAATACTAGAGCAAAAAGATACCGAAGAGGAGTCCCGAGTAAGCCACAAGCCACCAGAGTGCCCCCTTAGGGCGCGCCCCTGGCTTGTGGCCTCCTCGGGAGTCCCCTTGACGTGATTCCAACGCCAAGTACTCCTATAAATCTAGAAACCTCCAGAAAGAAACCTAGATCAGAAGTTCCACCGCCGCAAGTCTCTGTAGCCACAAAAAACCAATCTTGTCCCTCTCTGGCACCCTATCGAAGGGGGTCACCATCATCGGAGACCATGGAGGAGGAAGACGGAGGGGCCATCATCACCATGGAGGCCAAGGACTAGAGGGAGAATCTCTCCCCACCTAGGGGGGCCATGGAGGAGGAGGCACAAGGGCGAGACCCTCTCCCCCTCTCTCTCTCGGTGACGTCGGAGTGCCATCACGGGAACCATCGCCACGGTGATCGTCTTCATCAACATCACCTTCTTCATCACCGTCCACATATCTTTTTAGCGGTCCACTCTCCCGCATCCCGCTGTAATCCCCTACTTGAACATGGTATTCTAATCCACATATTATGTGTTGGAAATATGCCCTAGAGGCAATAATAAAATGGTTATTATTGTATTTCCTTGTTCATGATAATTGTCTATTTTTCATGCTATAATTGTGTTTACCGGAAACCGTATTACATGTGTGAATACATAGACCACAACATGTCCCTAGTGAGCCTCTAGTTGGCTAGCTCGTTGATCAATATGGTCACGATTTCATGACCATGGACATTGGATGTCGTTGATAACGGGATCACATCGTTAGGAGAATGATGTGATGGACAAGACCCAATCCTAAGCATAGCACAAGATCGTGTAGTTCGTCTGCTAAAGCTTTTCCAACGTCAACTATCGTTTCCTTAGACCATGAGATTGTGCAACTCCCGGATACCGTAGGAATGCTTTGGGTGTGCCAAACGTCACAACGTAACAGGGTGGCTATAATGGTGCACTATGGGTATCTCCAAAAGTGTCTGTTGGCATGGCACGAATCGAGACTGGGATTTGTCACTCCGTATGACGAAGAGGTATCTCTGGGCCCACTCGGTAAGACATCATCATAATGAGCTCAATGTGACTAAGGAGTTAGCCACGGGATGATGTGTTACGAAATGAGTAAAGAGACTTCTCGGTAACGAGATTGAACAAGGTATAAGGATACCGACGATCGAATCCCGGGCAAGTATCATACCGGTAGACAAAGAGAATTGAATACAGGATTGATTGAATCCCAAACATCATGGTTCATCCGATGAGATCATCGTGGAGCATGTGGGAGATAACATGGGTATCCAGATCCCGCTATTGGTTATTGAACGGAGAGGTGTTTGGGTCATGTCTACGTGTCTCCCGAACCCGTAGGGTCTACACACTTAAGGTTCGATGACGCTAGGGTTATAGGGAAATAGTGTATGTGGTTGACGAAGGTTGTTCGGAGTCCCGGATGAGATCCTGGACATCACGAGGAGTTCTGGAATGGTCCGGAGACAAAGATTGATATATAGGAAGTGAGGATTTGGTCACCGGAACTGTTTCGAGAATTACCGGTAACATACCGGGACCACCGGAAGGGTTCCGGGGGTCCACCAAGTGGGCCCACCAGCCCCATAGGGCTGCATGGGCCGAGAATGGAAGGGACCATCCCCGGAGTGGTCTGGTGTGCCCTCCACTCTGGCCCAAGGCGCAGGAAAGGTGGGAGGGAGGGGAAACCCTAGACCCAGATGGGCCTAAGGCCCACTAGCGTTGCACCCTCCCCCTCTCCCCTCTCTGGCCACCGGCCAGAACCCATCTAGGGCTGTCGCACCACCCTAGGGGTGGGCACCCTCCTCCCTCTCCTCCTATATATAGTGGTCGTTTTTGGGCGGCCAACAACACAAGTTTCTTCCTCTCTCGGCGTAGCCTTACTCCTCCCTCTCCTTGTTCTCCGTAGTGCTTGGCGAAGCCCTGCCGGAGACCATGCAGCTCCACCGTCACCACACCATCGTGCTGCCGGAGCTCTCCCTCAACCTCTCCTTCCTCCTTGCTGGATCTAGGCATTGGAGACGTCACCGGGTTGCACGTGTGTTGAACGCGGAGGCGCCATTGTTCGGCGCTAAGATCGGAGTCCACCGCGATCTGAATCGCTACGAGTACGACTCCACCAACCGCATTCTTGTAACGCTTCCGCTTAGTGATCTTCAAAGGTATGAAGATGCAATCTCTCCCCACTCATTGCTGGTTTCTCCATAGATAGATCTTGGTGATCTAAGTAAAAAAATGATTTACTACTACGTCTCCCAACAGTGGCATCATGAGCTAGGTCTATGCGTAGAATCTATGCACGAGTAGAACACAAAGTTGTTGTGGGCATTGATCTTGTTAATTTGCTTACCACTACTAGTCTTATCTTGATTCGGCGGTATTGTGGGATGAAGCGGCCCAGACCAACTTTACACATACGCTTACGTGAGACTGGTTCCACCGCCTGTCATGCACTTGTTGCATAAGGTGGCTAGCGGGTGTCTATCTCTCGCACCATAGTCGAATTGGATTCGATGAAAAGGGTCCTTATGAAGGGTAAATAGCAATTGGCATATCACATTGTGGTTTTGGCGTAGGTAAGAAACGTTCTTACTAGAAACCTATAGCAGCCACTTAAAAACTTGCAACTACAAATTAGAGGACGTCTAACTTGTTTTTGCAGCATATGCCTTGTGATGTGATATGGCCAAAGGATGTGATGTGATGCATTGTGATGTATGAGATTGATCATGTTCTTGTAATAGGATTCACGACTTGCAGGTCGATGAGTATGACAACTGGCAGGAGCCATAGGAGTTGTCTTATTTTATTGTATGACCTGCGTGTCAATCATAAATGCCATGTAATTAATTTACTTTATTGCTAAACGTTAGCCATAGTAGTAGAAGTAATAGTTGGCGAGACAACTTCATGAAGACACGATGATGGAGATCATGATGCTATAGATCATGGTGTCGTGTTGGTGACAGTGATGATCATAGTGCCCCGAAGATGGAGATCAGAGGAGCAAGATGATATTGGCCATATCATGTCACTATATTGATTGCATGTGATGTTTATCATGTTTACATCTTATTTGCTTAGAACGACGGTAGTGAATAAGATGATCTCTCAATAAAATTTCAGAAAAGGTGTTCACCTTAACTGTGCACCATTGCTAAGGATCGATGTTCCGAAGCACCACGCGATGATCGGGTGTGATAGGTTCTAACGTTCGCATACAACGGGTGTAAGCCAGATTTACACACGCGAAACACTTAGGTTGACTTGACAAGCCTAGCATGTACAGACATGGCCTCGGAACACAGAAGACCGAAAGGTCGAACATGAGTCATATAGAAGATGCAATCAACATGGAGATGTTCACCATGGATGACTAGTCCGTCTCACATGACGATAGGACACGAGCTAGTTGACATGGATCATGTATCACTTGGATGACTAGAGAGATGTCTATCTAAGTGGGAGTTCATTAAATAATTTGATTATGTGAACTTAGTTATCATGAACTTAGTCTAAAATTGTCTTTACAATCTATATTGTAGATCCAATGGCCAACGCAAATGTCACCCTCAATTTCAACGCGTTCCTAGAGAAAACCAAGCTGAAAGATGATGGAAGCAACTATGCGGACTGGGTCCATGGCTTGAGGATCATCCTCATAGCTTCCAAGAAATTGTATGTCCTTGATGCACCACTAGGTGACCCACCCCTTCTCCCAGCAGAGCAAGACGTTGTGAACGCTTGGCATTCTCGCTGCGATGATTACTCCATTGTTCAATGCGGCATGCTTTACAGTTTAGAACCGGGGCTCCAAAAGCGTTTTGAGCAACACAGAGCATATGAGATGTTCCAAGAGCTGAAACTGGTTTTCCAAGCTCATGCCCGGGTCGAGAGATATGACGTCCCCGACAAGTTCTTCAGCTGTAAGATGGAGTTGAATAGTTCTGTCAGTGAGCACATCCTCAAGATGCTGGGGCTACACAACCGCTTGACTTAGCTAGGAGTTAATCTCCCGGATGACTCGGTCATTGAAAGAATCCTCCAGTCGCTTCCACCTAGCTACAAGAGCTTTGTGATGAACTACAACATGCAAGGGATGGAGAAGTCCATTCCTGAGTAGTACTCGATGCTGAAATCAGCAGAGGTCGAGATCAGAAAGGAGCATCAAGTGTTGATGGTAAATAAGACCACTAGTTTCAAGAAAGGCAAGGGTAAGAAGAACTTCAAGAAGGACGGCAAAGCTGTTGCCGTGCCCGGTAAGCAAGTTGCCGGGAAGAAGAAGAACAAGCATGGACCCAAGCCTGAGACTGAGTGCTTTTACTGCAAGGGTACCGGTCACTGGAAGCGGAACTGCCCCAAGTACTTAGCGGATAAGAAGGACGGCAACATTAAAGGTATATGTGATATACTTGTTATTGATGTGTACCTAACCAGCACTCATAGTAGCTCCTGGGTATTTGATACCGGTGCAGTTGCTCACATTTGTAACTCCAAGCAGGAGCTGAATAAGCGGAGGCTAGCAAAGGACGAGGTGACGATGCGCGTCGGGAATGGTTCCAAGGTCGATGTGATCGTCATCGGCACGCTACCTCTACATCTACCTTTGGGATTAGTGTTAAACCTTAATAATTGTTATTTAGTACCAGCTTTGAGCATGAACATTGTATTTGGATCTCGCTTGATGCGAGATGGCAAGTCATTTAAATCTGAGAATAATGGTTGTTCTATTTATATGAGAGATATGTTTTATGGTCATGCCCCGCTGGTCAATGGTTTATTTTTGATGAATCTCGAACGTGATGTTACACATGTCCATAGTGTGAGTACCAAAAAGTGTAAGGTTGATAATGATAGTCCCACTTACATGTGGCACTGCCGCCTTGGTCATATTGGTGTCAAACGTATGAAGAAGCTCCATACTAATGGACTTTTGGAGTCTCTTGATTTCGAATCATTTGACACATGCGAACCATGCCTCATGGGCAAGATGACGAAGACTCCATTCTCCGGAGCAATGGAGCGAGCAACTGACTTGTTGGAAATAATACATACCGATGTACGCGGTCCAATGAGTGTCGAGGCTCGTGGTGGCTACCGTTATGTTCTCACCCTCACTGATGACTTGAGTAGATATGGGTATGTCTACTTAATGAAACATAAGTCTGAAACTTTTGAAAGGTTCAAGGAATTTCAGAGTGAGGTAGAGAATCAACGTGACAGGAAAATAAAGTGCCTACGATCTGATCGTGGCGGAGAATATTTAAGTCACGAGTTTGGCACGCACCTAAGGAAATGTGGAATTGTTTCACAACTCACATCGCCTGGCACACCTCAGCAAAATGGCGTGTCTGAACATCGTAATCGCACTCTATTGGATATGGTGCGATCTATGATGTCTCTTACCGACTTACCGCTATCATTTTGGGGATATGCATTAGAGACTGCCGCATTCACTTTAAATAGGGCACCGTCAAAGTCCGTTGAGACGCACCGTATGAATTATGGTTTGGAAAGAAACCTAAGCTGTCGTTTCTAAAAGTTTGGGGATGCGATGCTTATGTGAAGAAACTTCAACCTGAGAAGCTTGAACCCAAAGCGGAAAAGTGTGTCTTCATAGGATATCCCAAAGAGACTATTGAGTATACCTTCTACCTCAGATCCGAAGGCAAAGTCTTTGTTGCCAAGAATGGATCCTTTCTCGAGAAAGAGTTTCTCCCGAAAGAAGTAAGTGGGAGGAAAATAGAACTTGATGAGGTAATTGCACCTCCACTCGAACCGGAGAGTAGCGCAGCACAAGAAGTTGTTTCTTGGAGCCTACACCGTCTGGAGAGGAAGTTAATGATGATGATCATGAAACTTCAGATCAAGTTACTATTGAACGTCGAAGGTCCACTAGGACACGTTCCGCACCAGAGTGGTACGACAACCCTGTCCTAGAGATCATGTTGTTGGACAACAGTGAACCTTCGAACTATGAAGAAGCGATGGCGGGCCTGGATTCCAACAAATGGCTTGAAGCCATGAAATCCGAGATAGGATCCATGTATGAGAACAAAGTATGGACTTCGGTGGACTTGCCTGATGATAAGCGAGCCATTGAAAATAAATGGATCTTTAAGAAGAAGACTGGCGCGGATGGTAATGTGACCGTCTATAAGGCTCGGCTTGTCGCTAAGGGTTATCGACAAGTTCAAGGAGTTGACTACGATGAGACTTTCTCACCCATAGCGATGTTGAAGTCTGTCCGAATCATGTTAATCATGTTAGCAATTGCCGCATTTTATGATTATGAGATCTGGCAAATGGACGTCAAAACGGGATTCCTTAACGGCTTCCTTAAGGAAGAACGGTATATGATGCAGCCAGAAGGTTTTGTCGATCCTAAAGATGCTAACAAGGTATGCAAGCTCTAGCGCTCCATCTATGGTATGGTGCAAGCATCTCGGAGTTGGAACATTCGCTTTAATGAGGTGATTAAAGCGTTTGGATTTATACAGGTTTATGGAGAACCCTGTATTTACAAGAAAGTGAGTGGGAGGTCTGTAGCATTTCTCATATTATATGTGGATGACATATTGTTGATGGGAAATGATATAAATCTTTTGGAAAGTGTAAAGTCCTACTTGAATAAATGTTTTTCAATGAAGGACCTTGGAGAAGCTTCTTACATATTAGGTATTAAGATCTATAGAGATAGATCGAAACGCCTCATAGGTCTTTCACAAAGCACATACCTTGAAAAGATATTGAAGAAGTTCAATATGGATTAGTCCAAGAAGGGGTTCTTGCCTGTGTTATAGGGTGTGAGATTGAGTACGACTCAATGCCCGACCATGGCAAAGGATAGAGAAGAGATGAGTGTCATCCCCTATGCTTCAGCCATAGGCTCTATTATGTATGCCATGTTGTGTACCAGACCTGATGTGAACCTTGCCATAAGTTTGGTAGGGAGGTACCAAATTGATCCCGAAGTAGAACACTGGACAACGGTCAAGAATATCCTGAAGTACCTGAAAAGGACAAAGGACATGTTTCTCGTATATGGAGGTGCCGAAGAGCTCGTCGTAAAGGGTCATGTCGATGCTAGCTTCGACACAGATCCGGACGACTCCAAGTCACAAACTGGATACGTGTATATTTTGAACGGAGGGGCGGTAAGCTGGTCTAGCAGCAAGCAAAGCGTCGTGGCGGCATCTACATGTGAAGCGGAGTACATAGCTACTTCGGAAGCAGCAAAGGAAGGAGTCTGGATGAAGGAGTTCATCACCGACCTAGGAGTGATTCCATGTGCGTCAGGCCCGATGACTCTATTCTGTGACAATACTGGAGCTATTGCCCTTGTGAAGCAGCCTAGGTTTCACAAGAAGACAAGACACATCAAGCGTCGCTTCAACTCCATCCGTGATTACATTCGGGAGGGAGATATAGATATTTGTAAAGTGCATACGGGTCTGAATGTCACATATCCATTAACTAAACCTCTCTCATGAGCAAAACATGATCAACACCAGAATGCTATGGGTGTTCGATTCATCACAATGTAACTAAATTATTGACTCTAGTGCAAGTGGGAGACTGTTGGAAATATGCCCTAGAGGCAATAATAAAATGGTTATTATTGTATTTCCTTGTTCATGATAATTGTCTATTGTTCATGCTATAATTGTGTTAACCGGAAACCATATTACATGTGTGAATACATAGACCACAACATGTCCCTAGTGAGCCTCTAGTTGGCTAGCTCATTGATCAATAGATGGTCACGGTTTCATGACCATGGACATTGGATGTCGTTGATAACGGAATCACATCATTAGGAGAATGATGTGATGGACAAGACCCAGTCCTAAGCATAACACAAGATCGTGTAGTTCGTCTGCTAAAGCTTTCCTAATGTCAAGTATCGTTTCCTTAGACCATGAGATTATGCAACTCCCGGATACCGTAGGAATGCTTTGGGTGTGCCAAATGTCACAACATAACTGGGTGGCTATAAAGGTGCACTACGGGTATCTCCGAAAGTGTCTGTTGGGTTGACACGAATCGAGACGTGTATTTGTCACTCCGTATGACGGAGAGGTATCTCTGGGCCCACTCGGTAAGACATCACCATAATGAGCTCAATGTGACGAAGGAGTTAGCCACGGGATGATGTGTTACGGATCGTGTAAAGAGACTTTCCGGTAACGAGATTGAACAAGGCATAGGGATACCGACGATCGAATCTCGGGCAAGTATCATACCGGTAGACAAAGGGCATTGAATACGGGATTGATTGAATTCCCGACATCATGGTTCATCCAATGAGATCATCGTCGAGCATGTGGGAGCCAACATGGGTAGCCTGATCCCGTTGTTGGTTATTGACCGGAGAGGTGTCTCGGTCATATCTACGTGTCTCCCGAACCCATAGGGTCTACACACTTAAGGTTCGATGACGCTAGGGTTATAGGGAAATAGTGTAAGTGGTTACCGAAGGTTGTTCGGAGTCCCGGATGAGATCCCGCACGTCACGAGGAGTTCCGGAATGGTCCGGAGACAAAGATTGATATATAGGAAGTGAGGATTTGGCCACTGGAAGTGTTTGGGGAATTACACGTAACGTATCGGGACCACTGGAAGGGTTCCGGGGGTCCACCAAGTGGGGCCACCAGCCCTAGAGGGTTGCGTGGGCCGAGAGTGGAAGGTACCAGCCCCAGAGTGGGCTGGTGCGCCCTCCACCCTGGCCCAAGGCGCATGAAAGGTGGGAGGGAGGGGAAACCCTAGACCTAGATGGGCCTAAGGCCCACTAGGGCTGCGCCCTCCCCCTCTCCCCTCTCTGGCCGTCGGCCAGAACCCATCTAGGGCTGCCGCACCACCCTATGGTGGGCACCCTAGGGGTGGGCACCCTCCTCCCTCTCCTCCTATATATAGTGGTGGTTTTTGGGCTGCCAACAACACAAGTTTCTTCCTCTCTCGGTGCAACCCTACTCCTCTCTCTCCTCGTTCTTCGTAGTGCTTGGCAAAGCCCTTCCGGAGACCACGCAGCTCCATCATCACCATGTCGTCGTGCTGCCGGAGCTCTCCCTCAACCTCTCCTTCCTCCTTGCTGGATCAAGGCGTAGGAGACGTCACCGGTATGCACGTGTGTTGAACGTGGAGGCGCCGTTGTTCGGCGCTAAGATCGGAGTCCACCGCGATCTGAATCGCTATGAGTACGACTCCACCAACCGCGTTCTTGTAATGCTTCCGCTTAGCGATCTTCAAAGGTATGAAGATGCAATCTCTGCCCACTCGTTGCTGGTTTCTCCATAGATAGATCTTGGTGATCGTAGGAATTTTTTTGATTTACTACTATGTCTCCCAACATTATGATCCAATGATGTTTTGCCATCCTATGATGTTTTGAGTAGATTTCTTTTATCTTATGGGTTGATTGATGATCTAGATTGGTTTGAGTTGTATGTTTATTTTGGTGCTGTCCTATGGTGCTTTCCGTGTTGGGCACACGTGAAGGATTCCCGTTGTAGGGTGTTGCAATACGTTCATGCTTCTCTTATAGTGGGTTGCTAGAGTTACAGAAGTTAAACCCGAGTAAGGGGGTTGTTGCGTATGGGATAAAGGGGACTTGACGCTTTAATGCTATGGTTAGATTTTAACTTAATGATATTTAGTAGTTGTGGATTATTGCTAGACTTCCAATCATAAGTGCATATGATCCAAGTAGAGAAAGTATGTTAGCTTATGCCTCTCTCTCATATAAAAATGCAATAATGATCACCGATCTTATTAACAATTGCCTAGGACAATTCCGCACACCGACCTGTCATTATTCCACACTAGCTATATGTAATATATTGTAATATATTCTAACTATATGATAACAGCACCTATTTTATATTTTAGTTGTCTGTTATCATGCAAAGCTATCCTTTTCATACCCACAACGTAGTTTTATTTCTCGTTTCTAGATGGAAGCAAACGTTCGTTGTATGTAGAGTCGTATCAGTGGTAGATAGGACTTAAGAGCATATTGATTACCTTTATCTCCTTGTGGGTTCAACAATCCATACTTGTCACTTCCACCTTTGGAAATTGCTATGATGATTCGTTGCACTTGGGGATTATCAAGCTCTTTCTGGCGCCGTTGTCGGGGAGCAATAGCGTGGGGATGATATTCTCGCGTGTGCTTGTTTGCTTTTTTCACTAAGTAGATTTTGTTTTCCCTGTTCTGATTTCTGTAGTTGTGGGTGAAACAAACAAAAAATTAAATAATTAAAAATACAAAAATAATTACATGCCTCTTATGCCTAAGAAGTTTTTCAAAAAGAGAAGTGATTGTAAGGTTGTGCATTGGAGAAGTGAGGGTCGACCTTGAACACTTGTGTTAATGCTCATGGAAACAATGTAGAATTTTTCATGGAATCTTATCAAAAATAATTATCCCATTCTATATATCCATTGAATAATAATAATAATGTTCCAAGATTTGCTTTTAGGATGATTAGATTGCTTGTTTGCTTGGTGCGGTGCAAAAACAGAAACTTTGACTGTAGTGCATGAATTTACATTTCTTACTGGAATGTCAAAAGTTTAAGAAATTTTCACACGTAACTTATATTCAAAGTTTTTAATTGTTCCTAATTTTTCAGAATTTTTTGAGATATAGAAGTATATGAAGTTTCCAGATTGCTATAGACTGTCCTGTTTTTAACAGATTCTGTTTTCTATGCATCGTTCTCTTATTTTGATGAATCTATGGGTAGTATCGGGGGGTATGAACCATGATGAAGTTGGACTAAAGTATATATAATGATAATAATAATAATTTGGAATGAGTTCAAAACAGTACTTAAATTAGTATTTTGCTAACGGATCTCCCAAGGGTTTTGTTAAGTTTTGTGTGAATGAAGTATTCGAAGTTCGAGGAGGTATCGATATAAGAAGAATACGGAGAGACAAGAGTTAAATATTGGGGATGCCCAAGGCACCCCAAGTAAATATTTAAATTAGACTCAAGTATCTAAGCTTGGGGACGCCCCGGAAGGCATCCCATCTTTATTCTTCATCAACTATAGGTATACCTCGGTTTTTGTTTTGTTCACATGATATACGTCTTTAATGTTTTTCTTTTGCTTTATGCACCATTCTAGTATGAGATAATCCTTCATTCATTTGTAAAATGCTTCATGCTCTTCACTTAATATTTTGATTATGGCTTTGTAGAATGCTCTTTGTGCTTCACTTAAATCTTTTGAGTATGGCTTTGTAGAATGCTCTTTGTGCTTCACCTAAATCCTTTGAGTATGGCTTTATAGAATGCTTCGTGTGCTTCACTTATATATTTTGAGCTTGGATATTGGTTAGCTATATTAATTTTAGAATGTTCTATGAACTTCACTTATATCTTTTAGAGTATGAATAAAATTATCATCGGAATTAGTCTTGGAAGAGTATCATGAAAATGTCACGCCTAGCTAAAAAGTCATTAAAGAAAAGTGCTTGTTGGGAGACAACCCAATATTTACCCCTGCTGTTCTTGTGTGTTATCATGACTAAGCTAATGTATTAATCATATTTTGTGTCTTTTATTTGAACAAAGTGCCAAGTAAAGCCTTTGGGATAACTCACAAGATGAGTAGAATTGATGCTGAACCAAAACAGAAACTTTTGGCTCCAATACAGGAATTTTAATTTTTTTACTGGTGCATGATAATGATATGAAATTTTTACACAGACTTGATATACAAATCCGTCAGGTTTTCCTAATTTTTCAGATTTTTTAGAGACAGGGAAGTATGGGTATACTACGCAAACTGTTCTGTTTTTGACAGATTTTGTTTTGCATGCATAGTTTGCTTGTTTTAGTGTTTCCATAGCTTTTAGAAGTATAAATTTTGGGAATTATATAATACATTAGGTATCATGTGGGAACAATTATGAATCTTGTCTTGACAGTACCTAAGTGAATTATTTATCTTTATTACACTAACCCTTCCCACGAAGTTCCATTAAATTTTATGTGATTGTAGTTTTCAAGTTTTGAGTGAGACACCGATATGATGATAAAAAGGAGTAAAAAAACCTAAGCTTGGGTATGCCCAAGGCACCCTCAAGGTAATATCCATGGAAGACTCAAGAGCTTAAGCTTAGGGATGAAGGCATCCCCTCTTTCGTCTTTGACATTATCGGTATATCTTACTTAGAGCTATATTTTTATTCGTCACATAATATGTGCTTTGCTTGGATCGTCATTATATTTTGCTATTTTATGTTAGATGTTATTGATATTCTTGTTTTTCAATAAAAAAATCAATAATTGTCTTAGGATGCTTGCATTGCGTGTTTTGATGTGTGCTGTGTAAAAACAGAAACTGTTTGCTGCAGTGTTTGAATTTTCGTATTTTACTGGAACGTGGACTGTTTATGAAATTTTTACAGTGTTGTAATATAAAAAATTTAGCATGTCCTCAATTTTCATAATTTTTTGAGTTACTTAAGTACACTGTTTTCATAAACTTCTACAGACTATTCTGTTTGGACAGATTGTTGTCATAGTTTTGTTATCTGCTTATCCTATAGTTTTCATAGCCTATATTGGTATATATTAATTGTAGAAACGATAGTAAACATTATATGATCTCAAAAATTATTGTGCAACTTATCTCGGCAGTAAATGAGGAATTGATTTATTCTTATGTGTACTAACCTATCTCATGAGTTCTTTTCGAGTTTTGTGTGGATGAAGTTTTTGAGAATAGGTGAAACCATGATATGAGAGGATTGAAAGAGATACAAAAGCTCAAGCTTGGGGATGCCCAATACACCCCAAGTAACTATTTCAAGAAGTCTCAAGCATCTAAGCTTGGGGATACTACGCATCCCACCTTTCTTCGTCAACAATTATCGGTTAGCCTATGTTGAGCCTAAATTTTTATTCGTTCACATGATGCGTGCTATCCTTGGAATATCATTTTATTTTATTTTCCTGTTTTAATAAAGGCATTGGATCTGAAATTTTTGTATAGAGAGAGAGTTTGCACATGGCTATTTAACTAATTGACTACACATTGATCTTCACTTATATCTTTTTGGAGTAGTTTGTCATTCACTCTCGTGCTTCACTTATATCCTATGAGTAAATGGTTGAATGAATTGAATATCATAAATCTGACATTAAATATGCTTCATACACTTATCACATGGGGATTAATGACTTCACACATAATAAGTATAGGTGTTAAAATTTATTGAAAGTTATCAAAAACCGCAATTTTCACTTGCACAATTCATGAAAGAATATTGAAGGAAGAGAGATTCTACATATAAATATACTATCTTGGACATATTTTATGATTGTGAGCTCATTAATTATTTTCAAGTTCAAGCAAATTAGTTGAAATTGGACAAGGAAGACAACTTAATGAATTATGATTGGGTATATTTGTATAGAAGTTATATTGTTATGGATCCTCCAACATGTGGTGCTTGATTCCACCTCATACTAGGCAAAACTTCTGCACCAGGTAGAAATACTACTTGTGCATCCAAACACACTTAAACCCGTTTTTCCATGAGAGTCCACTATACCTACCTATGTATTGAGAAAGGTGCTTCAAATAAGTTGTCATCAGTGCAAAAAGCAATAAGAATTGCTCCTAAATATGTATGATCTTTTATTGTAAGGTAAAATAAGCATTGTACGAACCTGTGATGGTAAAGAAATAAAAGTGACGGACTGCATAATAAAGGTTGCTATCACAAAGGGCAATACAACATGATGTTCCTTTGCATTAAGGGTTTGCACATCGAAAAACAAAAAGCGCATGACAACCTCTGCTTCCCTCTGTGGAGGGCCTATCTTTTACTTTCTAGTACTTACCTTTATGCAAGAGTCATGGTGATCTTCACCACTTTCTAGATTTCGCATTTTTCTCATGGCAAGCGTCGTGTGTTGGGGAATCATCTAGACATATATATCCACACAAATATATTTGATCATGAATTATTATTGTTGACAATTATCTATATGATAAATAAGTTGGGAGGCAAAACATTAAGCCCCTATCTATCTCTGTGTTTGATGGATGCTATTTGTTCTAAAAATATGCTTTGAGTGTCAATAAACATGGAAGACTATATGATAGTTGAGTATGTGGAATTTTATAAATCAAAGCTCTTACATAGACTCTTCCTGAAATTAAGATGAATTGCAATTGTTCGATGACTAGGAATATGGTTTGTTAGTTTTCAAGAAACTTTATGGTCTATACTTTAACATGTGAATAGCTTGTTACTTCATCATGAGAAGTTTTATGAGATGAGCTATTGTTTATGATATATAATGATACTAGAAAAAGTGTTTGGAACTATCATTGATCAACTTTATGCACTATGCTAGCATTCACACTTCATAAATTATTTATTTTATCATTTACCTACTCAAGGACGAGCAGGAATTAAGCTTGGGGATGATGATACGTCTCCAAAGTATCTATAATTTATGAAGTATTCATGCCATGTTTACAATAATTCTATATGATTTTGGTATGATTTTATTAGCACTAACCCGGGCTGACGTTGTTTTTAGCAAAACTACCATGGTGTCATTTTTTGTGCAAAAATAAAAGTTCTCGGAATGGGATGAAAAATTACGGAGAATATTTTTGGAAGATATTAAAAATATTGGAGCAAAAAGATACGGAGAAGAGTCACGTGTTGGAAATATGCCCTAGAGGCAATAAATAAAGTGTTTATTATTATATTTCCTTGTTCATGATAATCGTTTATTGTCCATGCTATAATTGTGTTGATTGGAAACTAAATGCATGTGTGGGCATATAGACAAACACTGTGTCCCTAGTATGTCTCTAGCAGGCTAGCTCGTTGATCAAAGATGGTTAAGGTTTCCTGGCCATGGACATGAGATGTCATTTGATATGGGGATCACATCATTAGGAGAATGATGTGATGGACAAGACCCAAACTATGAATGTAGCATATGATCGTGTCAGTTTATTGCTACTGTTTTCTGCATGTCAAGTATATGTTCCTATAACCATGTGATCATGCAACTCACTGACATCGAAGGAGTGCCTTGTGTGTATCAAACGTCGCAATGTAACTGGGTGACTATAATGGTACTCTACAGGTATCTCCGAGGGTGTCTGTTGAGTTGGCATGGATCAATACTGGGATTTGTTACTCTGTGTGACGGAGAGGTATCTCAAGGCCCACTCGGTAATACAACATCACAACAAGCCTTGCAAGCAATGTGACCAAGTGTTATTCATGGGATCTTGCATTACGGAACAAGTAAAGAGACTTGACGGTAACGAGATTGAACTAAGTATAGAGGTACCGACGATCGAATCTCAGGCAAGTAACATACCGAAGGACAAAGGGAACAACATACGGGATTGACTGAATCCTTGACATAGAGGTTCGACCGATAAAGATCTTTGTAGAAGATGTAGGAACCAATATGGGCATCCAGCTCCCGCTATAGGTTATTGGCTATAGAGGTGTCTCGGTCATGTCTACATGGTTCTCGAACCCGTAGGGTCTGCACACTTAAGGTTCGGTGACGTTTTGGTATAGATGAGTTATGTGTGTTGGTGACCGAAGGTTGTTCGGAGTCCCGAATGAGATACCGGACGTGACAAGGAGATCCGGAATGGTTCAAAGGTAAAGATTCATATATAGGAAGTTCCGTGTTGGTCACCGGGAAAAGTTCGGACGTCACCGGAATCGTACCGGGGGTGCCGGGGGTCCACCAGAAGGGACCACCAGCCCCGAAGGGCCACATGGGCTCTAAGAGAAGGCACCCCAGCCTCTGGTGGGCTGTCCACCCCTCCCACAAAGGCCCATGCGTCCGAAGGGTGGAGGGGGGAAACCCTAAGGGGGCTGGCCACCCTGCCTTGGGGGCTAAGCCACCCCTTGGCCACCGCCCCCTCCTCTTGGGCATCGCCCTAGGGGTGGGAACCCTAGGGTTCATCCCCTTCCCCCCTTCCCCCTATATATATGAGATAGGGAGGAGGGCAGCCGCACCACTAGCCATGGCGCAGCCCTTACTCCCTCTCCGATAGTCTCTCCTCTAGTAGGTTGGTTCGGCGCCGCTTAGCGAAGCTCTGCCGGATCAGCTGCACCACCACCGCCGCCATGCTGTCGTGCTGCCGGTGAACCCATCTACCTCTCCGCTTCCTCTTGCTGGATCAAGAAGGCGGAGATCTTCATCGAGCTGCATGTGTGCTGAACGCGGAGGTGCCGTCCGTTCGGCACTTGATCGGGAGTTCGTGGGACGGCTTGCGATTTGGATCGCGAAGATGTACCACTACATCAACCATGTTCTTTAACGCTTCCTCTTAGCGATCTACAAGGGTACGTAGATCCAATCTCTCCTCTCATAGATGCTCGTCTCCTAAATTGATCTTGGTGAAGCATAGGAAAATTTTGTTTCCCATGCAACGTTCCCCAACAGTGGCATCATGAGCTAGGTCTATGCGTAGATGAGATCTTGAGTAGAACACAAAGAGTTTGTGGGCGTTGATATTCAGATTGATTCCTTCCTTAGTCTTTTCTTGGTTCAGTGGTATTGTGGGATGAAGCAGCTCGGACCGACTTGACTCGTACGCTTTCGAGAGACCGTGTTCCATCGACTGACATGTGACTTCATCGCATAAACATGGCTGGCGGGTGTCTGTCTCTCCCACTCTAGTTGAACCGGATTTGATTGAGGCGATCCTTGTAGAAGGTTGAAAAGCAATATTCGTATCACCATTGTGGTTTTTGTGTCGGTAAGAATCGTTCTTGCTAGATACCCATAGCAGCCACGTAAAACATGCAACAACAAATAGAGGACGTCTAACTTGTTTTTGGAGGGTATGTTGTGATGTGATATGGCCAAATTCATAAGGTGATGTATGTGATGGATGAGATGATCATGTTTTTGTATAGAATATTACGACTTGCATGTCGGTGAGTACGGCAACCGGCAGGACCCATAGGGTTGTCTTTAATTATTGTATGACTTGCGTGTCAATCATTAAGCGCTATGTAATGCTTTACTTTATCGCTAAACGGTAGCAATAGTAGTAGAAGGATGGTGGGCGCGACAACCCTCGATGGCGATACATTGATGGAGATCAAGATGATGGAGATCATGGTGTCATGTCAGTGACGATGGAGATCATGCCGGTGCTTTCACGATGGAGATCAAAAGCACAAGTTCATGGCCATATCATGTCACTTATGAATTGCATGTGATGTTAATCCTTTTATGCACCTTATTTTGCTTAGGACGACGGTAGCATTATAAGGTGATCCCTCACTTAAATTTTAAGATGAACTGTGTTGTCCCCGAGTGTGCACCGTTGTGAAAGTTCATCGTGTCGAGACACCACGTGATGATCGGGTGTGATAGACTCTACGTTCGCGTACAATGGGTGTAAGCCAGTGTTGCACATGCAGAACACTCGGGTTAAACTTGACGAACCTAGCATGTACAGACATGGCCTCAGAACACAAGAGACCGAAAGGCCGAGCATGAGTCATATAGTAGATATGATCAACATGATGATGTTCACCATTGAAACCACCTTAACTCACGTGATGATTGGACTTGAGTTGGTGAATGTGGATCATGTATCACTCAGATGACCTGAGGGATGTCAATTTGAGTAGGAGCTTTAGTAATTTGATTAACTAAAATCATTATCATGAACAATAGTCTTAGTAACCTTTGCTTATTTATGTTGTAGATCAATGGCTCGCACAGTAGAACCCCTGATTTTTAATGCGTTCCTAGAGAAAGCTAAGTTGAAAGATGATGGAAGTAACTTTGTGGACTGGGCCTGTATTCCGAGGATTATCCTCACGGCTTCCTAGAAGGCTTATATCCTTGATGCAACGCTTGGTGACCCACCCGCTCCCGTCTCATCCGAAGACGTTAAGAACGCTTGGGAGGCACGTTCTGGAGATTACTCAATAGTTCAATGTGCGATGTTGTATGGCTTAGAACCGGGACTTGAAAGACGTTTTGAACGTCATGGAGCATATGAGATGTTCTAAGATTTGGAGTTTATCTTTAAGAAGAATGCCCGGATCGAGAGGTATGAGACCTCTGATAAGTTCTACACTTGCAAGATGGAGGAGAAGTGGTCTAGGAGTGAACATATACTCAGAATGTCTGGGTATTCGACTCGTCTGGCGGAGTTAGGGATGCCCCTTCCGCCGGAGGTGATCACTGATAGAGTTCTTCAATCATTGCCACCTAGCTACAAGAGCTTTGTGTTGAACTATGACATGCACAGGATGAACAAGTCAGTCGCCGAGCTGTTTGCGATGCTGAAAGTCGTTGAGTCTGAAATCCAGAAAGAACATCAAGTGTTGATGGTCAATAAAACCACTAGTTTCAAGAAGAATGGCAAGGTCAAGAAGGGTAGCTCCAAGAAGGGTGGCAAACCAGTTGCTCCCCCCATGAAGAACCCCAAGGCTTGATCTAAGCCAGAAACTGAGTGCTTTCATTGCATGGGAATTGGTCACTTGAAGCAGAGCTGCCCCAAGTACATGGCCGACAGAATGCGGCTAACACCAAACAAGGTATATATGATATACATGTTATTGATGTGTACCTTACTAGCATCTGTTGTAGTGCCTGGGTATTTGATACCGGTTCGGTTGCTCACATTTGCAACTCAAAGCAGGACCTACGGAATAGACAGAGGCTGGCTAAGGATGAAGTGACGATGTGCGTGGGAAATGGTTCCAAGGTTGATGTGATCTCCGTCGGCACGCTCGCTCTTCGACTATCATCAGGATTAGTGATGAACCTGAATAATTGTTATTTAGTGCCTGCGTTAAGCATGAACATTATATCTGGATCTTGTTTATTGCGAGACGGTTACTCATTTAAATCAGAAAATAATGGTTGTTCTATTTATATGATTAATATCTTTTATGATCATGCACCCAATGTGAGGGGTTTATTCTTTTATGTTCATAGCATTGATGCCAAAAGATGTAGGGTTCATAATGATAGTACCAATTTCTTGTGGCACTACCGTTTGGGTCATATTGGTGTAAAACGCATGAGGAAGATCTATGCTGATGGATTCTTGGAGTCACTTGATTTTGAATCACTTGACACATGTGAACCGTGTGTCATGGGCAAGATGACTAAAACGCCGTCCTCTGGAATAATGGAACGGGCGAGCGATTGGTTGGAGATCATACATACTAATGTGTGCAGTCCGATGAACATTGAGGCACGCGATGGATATCATTATTTTCTCACCTTCACTGATGACTTAAGTAGATATGGATATATTTACTTGATGAAATACAAGTCTGAAATGTATGAAAAGTACAAGCAATTTCAGTGTGAAGTTGAGAATCATTGTGAAAAGAAGATAAAATTCCTATGATCTGATCGAGGAGGAGAATATCTAAGTTATGAGTTTGGCAATCACTTAAGACAGTGTGGAATTGTTTCACAATTGACACTGCCTGGAACACCACAGCGTAATCGTGTGTTCGAACATCGTAATCGAACCTTATTAGATATGGTACGTTCTATGATGTCTCTTGCCGATTTGTCACTATTGTTTTGGGGTTATGCATTAGAGACAGCTGCATTCACTTTAAATAGGGCACCATCAAAATCCGTTGAGATGACGCCATATGAACTATGGTTTGGCAAGAAGCCAAAGTTGTCATTTCTTAAAGTTTGGGGATGTGATGCTTATGTCAAAAAGCTTCAGCCTGAAAAGTTGGAACCCAAAGCGGAAAAATGCGTCTTCATAGGATACCCAAAAGAGACAGTTGGGTATACCTTCTATCTCAGATCCGAAGGCAAAGTGTTTGTCGCTAAGAACAGAACGTTTCTTGAGAAAGAGTTTCTCTTGAAAGAATTGAGTGGGAGGAAAGTAGAAATTGATGAGGTTGTTGAACCTTCACTTCGACGAGAAAGTAGTGCAACGCAGAAAGATGTTTCTGTGGAGCCAACGACAGTTGGAGATGAAGTTAATGATGATGATCATGAAGCTTCGAATCAAGTCGCTATTGAAACTCGTAGATCGACAAGGACGCGTACTGCTCCTGAGTGGTATGGCAACCCTGTCTTGGAGGTCATGTTGTTAGACAACAATGAACCTACGAGCTATGGAGGAGCGATGATGGGCCCAGATTCCGAGAAATGGTTAGAGGCCATGAAATCCGAGATGGGATCCATGTATGAAAACAAAGTATGGACTTTGGAAGTATTACCTGAAGGGCGAAAGGCCATTCAAAACAAATGGATCTTTTAGAAGAAGACGGACGCAGACGGTAATGTCACCGTCTATAAAGCTTGACTTGTGGCAAAGGGTTTTTCACAAGTTCAAGGAGTTGACTACGATGAGACCTTCTCATAGCGATGCTTAAGTCCGTCAGAATCATGTTAGCAATAGCTGCACATTTCGACTATGAAATTTGGTAGATGGATGTCAAAACAACGTTCCTTAACGGTTTCCTTGAGGAAGAGTTGTATATGATGCAACCGGAAGGTTTTTTCGATCCAGAGAATGCTGAAGAAGTTTGCAAACTCCAGCGATCCATTTATGGACTGGTGCAAGCATCCCGGAGTTGGAATATGCGCTTTGATGAGGTGATCAAGGCGTTTGGGTTTATACAAGTTTATGGAAAAGCTTGTATTTACAAGAAAGTGAGTCGGAGCTCTGTAGCATTTCCAATATTATATGTGAATGACATATTGCTGATTGGAAACAGTATAGAAATGCTGAAAAGCGTGAAGGAATATTTGAACAAGAGTTTTTCAATGAAGGACCTAGGAGAAGTTGCTTTCATATTAGGCATTAAGATATATAGAGATAGATCAAGACGCTTGATAGCACTTTCACAAAGCGCATACCT
Source organism: Hordeum marinum (assembly GCA_022496015.1). Taxonomy (NCBI): domain Eukaryota; kingdom Viridiplantae; phylum Streptophyta; class Magnoliopsida; order Poales; family Poaceae; genus Hordeum; species Hordeum marinum. The sequence goes on from CM039673.1 coordinate 519,431,466, forward strand.
TGATAAAGTTTTGAAGAAGTTCAAAATGGATCAGTCCAAGAAGGGGTTCTTTCCTGTGTTGCAAGGTGTGAAGTTGAGTAAGACTCAATGCCCAGTGACTACAGAAGATAGAGAGAAGATGAGTGTCATCCCCTATACTTCAGCCATAGGCTCTATCATGTATGCGATGGTATGCACAAGACCCGATGTCAGCCTTGCCATAAGTATGGCCGGAAGGTTTCAAAGTGATCCTGGAATGGAGCACTAGACTACGGTCAAGAATATCCTGAAGTACCTGAAAAGGACTAAGGACATGTTTCTCGTTTATGGAGGTGATCAAGAGCTCGTCGAAAAGGGTTACGTCAATGCAAGCTTTGACACTGATCCGGATGAATCTAAGTCGCAAACCGGATACGTATTTATTCTCAATGATGGAGCGGTAAGCTGGTGCAGTTCCAAGCAAAGCGTGGTAGTCGATTCTACATGCGAAGCGAAGTACATCACAGCCTCGGAGGCGGCGAAGGAAGGTGTCTGGATGAAGCAGTTCATCACAGATCTTGGAGTAGTGCCCAGCGCACTGAATCCAATGGCTCTGTTCTGTGACAACACTGGTGCCATTGCTCTGGCCAAGGAACCAAGGTTTCACTAGAGGACCAGACACATAAAACGACGCTTCAATTCCATCCGTGATTACGTCGAGGAGAAGGATATAAACATTTTCAAAGTGCACATGGATCTGAATGTTGCAAACCCATTGACTAAACCTCTTCCAAGGGCTAAGCATGATCAACACGAGAACTGCATGGGTGTTCAATTCATAACAATGTAAATCACATAGTGATGTGAACTAGATTATTGACTCTAGTGCAAGTGGGAGACTGTTGGAAATATGCCCTAGAGGCAATAAATAAAGTAATTATTATATTTCCTTGTTCATGATAATCGTTTATTGTCCATGCTATAATTGTGTTGATTGGAAACTAAATGCATGTGTGGGCATATAGACAAACACTGTGTCCCTAGCTCGTTGATCAAAGATGGTTAAGGTTTCCTGGCCATGGACATGACATGTCATTTGATATCAGGATCACATCATTAGGAGAATGATGTGATGGACAAGACCCAAACTATGAATGTAGCATATGATCGTGTCATTTTATTGCTACTGTTTTCTGCATGTCAAGTATATCTTCCTATAACCACGAGATCATGCAACTCACTGACACCGGAGGAGTGCCTTGTGTGTATCAAATGTCGCAACGTAACTGGGTGACTATAAAGGTACTCTACAGGTATCTTCGAGGGTGTCTGTTGAGTTGGCATGGATCAATACTGGGATTTTTTTACTCTGTGTGACGAAGAGGTATCTCAGGGCCCACTCGGTGATACAACATCACAACAAGCCTTGCAAGCAATGTGACTAAGTGTTAGTCGCAGGATCTTGTATTACGGAACGAGTAAAGAGACTTGCCGGTAACGAGATTGAACTAGTTATAGAGATATCGACGATCGAATCCCGGGCAAGTAACATACCGAAGGACAAAGGGAACAACATACGGGATTGACTGAATCCTTTACATAGAGGTTCGACAGATAAAGATCTTCGTAGAACATGTAGGAACCAATATGGGCATCCAGGTCCCGCTATTGGTTATTGTTCGTTGAGGTGTCTCGGTCATGTCTACATGGTTCTCGAACCCGCAAGGTCTGCACACTTAAGGTTCGGTGACGTTTTGGTATAGATGAGTTATGTGTGTTGGTGACCGAAGGTTGTTCAGAGTCCCGGATGAGATCCCAGACGTGACGAGGAGCTCCGAAATGGTCCGGAGGTAAAGATTCATATATAGGAAGTTCCGTGTTGGTCACCGGGAAAATTTCGTGCATCACCGGTATCGTACCAGGGGTGCCGGGAGGGTCCCGGGGGTCCACCAGAAGGGGCCACCAGCCCTGAAGGGCCACATGGGCTGTGAGAGAAGGCGCACCAGCCTCTGGTGGGCTGGACGCCCCTCCCACAAGGGCCCATGCAGCCGAAGGGTGGAGGGGGAAACCCTAAATGGGCCGGCCACCCTGCCCTGGGGGCTAGGCCACCCCTTGGCTGCTGCCCCCTCCTCTTGGCCGCCACCCCTAGGGGTGGGAACCCTAGGGCACAGCCCTTTCCCCCCTTCCCCCTATATATATGAGAGAGGGAGGAGGGCATCCGCACCACTAGCCACGGCGCAGCCCTTACTCCCTCTCCGGTAGTCTCTCCTCTAATAGATTGGTTCGGCGCCGCTTAGCGAAGCTCTGCCGGATCAGCTGGACCACCGCCGCCGCCACGCCGTCGTGTTGCCGGCGAACCCATCTACCTCTCCGCTTCCTCTTGCTGGATCAAGAAGGCGGAGATCTTCATCGAGCTGCACATGTGCTGAATGCGGAGGTGCCGTCCGTTCGGCACTTGATCGGGAGTTCGTGGGACGGCTTGCGATTTGGATCGCGAAGACGTACCACTACATCAACCGTGTTCTTTAACACTTCCGCTTAGTGATCTACAAGGTTACGTAGATCCAATCTCTCCTCTCATAGATGCTCATCTCCTAGATTGATCTTGGTGAAGCGTTGGAAAATTTTGTTTCCCATGCAACATTCCCCAACATCCAGAGGCAGCCACAAGCCACCAGGCCGCCCCCTCCCCTAGGGCACGCCCCCTAGCTAGTCCCGAGGAAGCCACAAGCCACCAGGGTGCCCCCCTAGGGCGCGCCCCTGGCTTGTGGCCCCCTCGGGAGTCCCCTTGATGTGATTCCAACGCCAAGTACTCCTATAAATCAAGAAACCTCCAAAAAGAAACCTAGATCAGAAGTTCCGCCGCCGCAAGTCTCTTTAGCCACGAAAAACCAATCTTGGCCCTCTCCGGCACACTGCCGGAGGGGGTCACCATCATCGAAGACCATGGAGGAGGAATACGGAGGGGCCATCATCACCATGGAGGCCAAGGACCAGAGGGAGAACCTCTCCCCACCTAGGGGGGAGGCCATGAAGGAGGAAGCACAAGGGGGAGACCCTCTCCCCCTCCCTCTCAGTGGCGCCGAAGTGCCATTGGGGGAACCATCGCCGCGGTGATCGTCTTCATCAACATCACCTTCTTCATCACTATCCTCATATATTTTCAGCGGTCCACTCTCCCGCATCCCGCTGTAATCCCCTACTTGAACATGGTGCTTTATGCCACATATTATGATCCAATGATGTGTTGCCATCCTATGATGTTTTGAGTAGATTTCTTTTGTCTTATGGGTTGATTGATGATCTAGATTGGTTTGAGTTGTATGTTTATTTTGGTGCTGTCCTATGGTGCTTTCCGTGTTGGGCACACGTGAAGGATTCCCGTTGTAGGGTGTTGCAATACGTTCATGCTTCTCTTATAGTGGGTTGCTAGAGTTACAGAAGTTAAACCCGAGTAAGGGGGTTGTTGCGTATGGGATAAAGGGGACTTGACGCTTTAATGCTATGGTTAGATTTTACCTTAATGATCTTTAGTAGTTGTGGATGCTTGCTAGAGTTCCAATCATAAGTGCATATGATCCAAGTAGAAAAAGTATGTTAGCTTATGCCTCTCCCTCAAATAAAATTGCAATAATGATCGCCGATCTTGTTAACAATTCCCTAGGACAATTTTGCACACCGAACCATCATTATTCCACACTCGCTATTTGTAATATATTGTAATATATTCTAAAGTTATGATAACACCACATATTTTTATATTTTAGTTCTCTGTTATCATGCAAAGCTATCCTCTTCATACCCAGAACGTACTTTTGTTTCTCGTTTCTAGATGGACGCAAACGTTCAGTGTACGTAGAGTCATGTCAATGGCGGATAGGACTTGAGGGAATATTGATCTTATCTTTATCTCCTTGTGGGTTCGACACTCCATACTTATCACTTCCACCTTTGGAAATTGTTACGATGATTTCTTGCACTTGGGAATTATCATGGTGGCAGTGTTTGGACCACACTATTTGCGATCACCCAATGCTGAAGAAACTGCTTGTTCCTAGCACAGAATGCAACAAGAGGATTTTCTGGGATGCTTGGAAGCATCGAATGCATGGATTGGTCATAGAAAAAGTGTCCATTTGCTTGGCAGGGTATGTATAAAGACGCCAAAGGAGGTTGTAGTATGGTACTTGAGGCAGTAGCCACACATGTCCTATGGATTTGGCACTCATTCTTTGGTATGCTAGGAACTCACGATGACATCAATGTATTGCAGTGCTCGAATGTCTTCGCCAAGCTTGTTGAAAGTCATGCTCCTTCGGTGAACTTTGAGGTCAATGGGCGCCACTACAACAAGGGATACTATCTAGCAGATGGTATCTATCCGAGATGGTCCATATTTGTGAAGACTATCTCAAAACCTGTGGCGCCAAAGAAGGCACACTTTGCTCATTGTCAGGAGGCTTGCAGGAAAGATGTCGAGAGAGTATTTGGTGTGCTCCAATCTCGATTTGCTGTTGTCCGCTACCCCGCTCTGACCTGGTGGAAATCGCAGATGTGGGAGTTCATGAATTGTTGTGTCTGCTTGCACAACATGATCATTGAGAGTGAGGGGGAAGAGCTAGTGTTTGAGAGTGAACCATATTACATGCAGGGACCTCTTGCGGTTGTTGTTCACCAGGTACCAACAACATGGGCTACCTACCTCAATATGTGCCAGGAGATCCGATACCCGCATGTGCATCAACAACTGCAAGGTGATCTGGTGGAGCACCTATGGAGGCTCAAGGGCAATGCCTAATTCGATTTGCTTTAATTTATATTGGAATTATGAGCTTGCTTCGTTCAACTATTTGATTTGTATTAATTTCAGTGATGAACTAAGGCATAAACATTTATTTTTTGTTTAATTTATGCCGATAGAGCTCCAAATTTGTTCAATTTATGCCAAAAGAGCACCGAATTTGTTGAACTTATGTCGAAAGAGCGTCGAATTTGGGCCCAATCTACGTCGATACTGGGTGGAAATCGTCGGCTTGGTGTGACCATGGGGCGGCGGCTGGGAACTCGAGCCCCCCAAGCCGATTATAGCGTCGGTTGGTCCTTAGGCGACGCTATTTCGAACCCTGGGAGGCCGAATGGCTGGAGATGCCCTTAGAAATCAGCCACGATTGGCAAGTTATTGCGCACCAGAAAATAAAAGGAAGAAGAGGAAAACACGCAAGTTTTTACGCGTCACAAATACCTCTCTCGCTTATGTGTCCTTGTGTGTTCTCTGTGTGCGCCTGTCCATGTTCGTCGTATTCGTTCTCGTCTGAGAGCCAACAAAAAATATTATATTGAGGGTAGTCTTAATTTTAATTTATCTACGTACTTACATGGAACCTTTTTAATGTAGCACATGACTCTGCTTGTCTCATGTAAAGATTTCATGTGAGTCTTTGATAAATCATATCTTATATATCATATCACTATCTTCCTAGAATTGAAGGCCTCACAATCAACTGAGGTCTTCAATTTGAATTTGGTCATCCGATTTTGACCGGTTCAATAATTTATTAAACCCTCTCATTTAATTTTTTTATCTAATACACTATGCTTCCTAATTTTTAAATCTTCACAATTAATTGAGGCTTTAATTAGACTTTTGTCATCAGATTTTGACGGGATCAACAATTTCTTAGGGAGCTCTCCTATACTATATCACTAATCTCCCTAGGATTGGAGGCATTAGAATCAATTGAGGTCTCAAGTTGGAATTTGGCCATCTGATTTTGACTGGGTCAACAATTTCTCAAACCCTATCATTTAATTTTTTATATAATACACTATGATTCCTAATTTGTAAATCTTCACAATTAATTGAGGCTTTAATTTAGACTTTGGTCACCCAGTTTTAACGGGATCAACAATTTCTCAAGGAGCCCTCCTATTAAATTATTTTAATTCTTTATGCTCCCTAATTTTAAAGCTTTTTCACTCTATTCAAGTATTCAATTGTGGATTTGGTTTATGATTTTGATCATGCCAACAAATTTTCAAATCAATTAGCAACAATTGACCTATAAAAATATATCAACCCCTCGCAGACTCCTATCACCAATAAAAAGCGTCATCATGTGATACTATAGCACGAATGTAGTACATGCAACCAACGATGAAAAAATATCTCCACATAAATATGGGTTAATTAGCGGGTAACACAGAATCACACCCACCAGATAACCGCATTATAAATAAATGTAAAACACACTCCATCGTCTCACCCACTAGCCATACTAAATACCCCATCAGTTTCAAAATATAAGGGTTATTAGTTTTCTGAAAAGTTCACAACCGAAAATATCGACATCCACAATATTAAACAAAAAAATTAAAATTCATTTCATGATGAATCAAAAAACACCGATTTGATATTATGAATTTTGATATATCTCTATAAATTTGATCAAACTTAAATATGTTTGACTTTTCAAAAAAATAATACACCATATATTTTGAAATAGACGAGTAAAGAAATTTAAGAATAACAACAAATTCAACGGCGCAGCACAGCCCATAACCCTTCTAGTATTTTATGAAGTGTCATAGTTTATTTACAAATCATTCATTACAGTGGACTAACTATTCAATTGGTGAGAGTAGTTCTTATTATTCTTATAATTAGTATGCTTCCAGTTCTATCAAAAAACGTTCATAAAAATATTATTTAATAGATATATCATCAATAATAATAACACATGAATAAAATTTTGTTCCAATTGTTTCGGAAGCAAAGGTAGAGAAGTATTTGTTACATGGATACAACTTAATTATTTGGACAAATTATGATGATAATCTTTTGGTACAAATGGCCTGGTTCACATCAAATTCTCAAAGTGTTGGCGTTTCGGCTTGGATAGTATCAATAATTTCTTGTGTTGAAGATCTTATTACATATATCACATGACTAATTATCGTAAATTCAACATTAGACTTTCGTATTGAAGTTCGTTTTATTTGAAATAAAGACTATATTTGAAAACATATGATTTCTTCCATGATATTAGATCGCGTGATATGAATAGGTAAATTTGGAAAAAAAAACATTTTAACATTAGAGGCATGATTTATCTCTGCAGTCATCAAGTTTGCTCTACAAGGATATGTGATACGTCTCCAGCGTATATATAATTTTTGATTGTTCCATGTTGTTATATTATTAATCTTGCATGTTTTACAATCATTTTATAACAACTTTATATCATTTTTTGGGACTAACCTATTGACATAGTTCCAAGTGCCACCTGCTGTTTTTTGCTTGTTATTTACTTCGTAGAATATCAGTACCAGACGAAGCCCAAAAACCGCAATTTTTTTTTGGAGATTTTCTTTTTGGGTCAGAAGACAACTTGAGAGCCAATGAAGCACCTGAGAGGAGGCCTGTGGAGGCCACAAGACACCAGGGCGTGCGAGAGGCCCCTGGCACGGCCTGGTGGGTTGTGCCCTCCACGGGACCCTTGTCCACCGCCTATCAGCTCTATAGATACCCAAATATTCAAAAAACCCTAGGGGAGTCGACGAAACACAATTCCAGCCGCCGCAAGTTCTAGAACTACGAGATCGAATATAACACCACCATGGAGGGGTGCATCGTCTTCATGGGTGCCTCCCTGATGATGCGTGAGTAGTCCACCACAGACCTACGAGTCCGTAGACAGTAGCTAGATGGCTTTCTCTCTCGTTTGATTCTCAATACAATAGTCTCTTGGAGATCTATTTGATGTAATGACTTTTTGCGATGTGTTTTTTGGGATCCGATGAATTTTGAGTTCATGATAGAGTTTATATACATGAATATTATTTGAGTCTTCTTTCATCTCTTATATGCATGATTATTATAGCCTTGTATTTGTTCTTTGAATCTTTGGTTTAGTTAGGCCAACTAGATCAATTTTTCTTGCCATAGGAAGAGGTGCTTTGTGATGGGTTCGATCTTGCGGTGCCCTCTTCTAGTGACAGAAGGGGCAGCGAGGCACACATGTATCTTTGCTATTAAGCATAACAAGATGGGGTCTATTCCTACATGAATAGATCTTATCTACATCATGTCATTGTTCTTATTACATTACCCCGTTTCTCCATGAACTTAATACACTAGATGCATGTTGGATAGCGGACAATGTGTAGAGTAATAGTAGTAGATATTAAATCATTTTGGTCTACTAATCTTGAACGTGATGCCTATATAATGATCATTGCCTTGAATATCGTCATGATTATTTGATCTTCTATCAATTGTCCAACAGTAATTTGTTTACCCATCGTGTGCTATACTCATGAGAGAAGCCACTAGTGAAACCTACGGCCCCCGAGTCTATATTGTAACATATTGCTTTCCGATCTATATTTTTCGCATTTGCTTTCAAATCTATTATTCCAAAAAACCCAAAATACCTTGCTATACTTTTTATTTGCATCTTTTATTTTGTGTTCTTGCTCGATCTATTTATCCAACCGCATCTAACCCAATCTATCTTTTACCGTTGAGAGATTGACAACCTCTCTTACGCGTCGGGTTGCAAGTATTTGTTCTTTGTGTGCAGGTACCGTTTACTTTGTGTTGCTTGGTTCTTCTACTAGTTCGATAATCTTGGTTTTTATAACTAAGGAAAATATTTACCGTAGCTGTGATGTATCATCCCTTCCTCCTTGGGGAAATACCGACGCAGTCTCAAGCCACGTCAATATGCTTCCAATCTGAATGACCGAGGTTTATACTGAAGTATTTGTCACAAGAGAATGATGCAGTTTACTATGGAGAGCATATTTTTGAATATTGGGGTAGGTAGACTCTACAATAAGATTCACACACAATTTGTTATCGCCTACCTACAAGACACTCACACAAGAGGTACACAACCTTAATACTTGCTACATCAAGACTCACATAATTTATATCAGCTGCCTATTTATGTGGTATTAAAGTTAAATGTCCATAAGTAACACTCCTTGGAACTTGATAGCCCTATTTAGTTATATACATATAGGAATGAAAGGCATCCATTTACGTGTATAATGTTACTCGCGTGTTTACGCAAGTGAGGTCTTATCCATGGGCTATACAATATATCTCACTTGCATGTCATAGCATGTTTTTTTAACACAATACAGACGCAAGTGCTTATATATACGCGCATACACTCACCCCTATGAATGCACACACGCACACCCTATCCCTATAAGAACCTTCGAGAGACTGAGCCAGCATATCATCTTAAAATTTACAAAGTTACCGTAGGCACCTCGTCGTCGACGGGAACGTCTTCTACCACTGAATGCGCATTGCTGGAAATCCTGAAATAAATTTAGGAATAAATGCGAGCATCAGGATTTGAACCCTGGTGGGCTGAGGATACCACAGTCTCTCTAACCATCCAACTACATATTGGTTTGCCATGTCATAACATGTTATTGGGTTAGACTATGGATTAGATTTGAGTACAGCCTAAATTTCTGCACATTCTAGCCAACTAATCAAAAAACAAAGCGCCTTTCATTAGCGTATCAAATTGACTACACAAAGTATTACGAATCCAGTGTCTAGGTGGGTATGCTGCTGCGTGAGCCACATGCTCCCATATGCCACACCATGATTATTACCATGATGGAGTTATTATTTGCATTTTCGAGGTACCCACTACGCACTCTAAGTTAAACAAATGTTGATTAGATGACCTTAAGTGCGTACTTGTTATGGTAGGAGTACTTGATTTGGTTCATGCACTACGTTTGATTAGCAACAATGGATGAATTGACATATGGATATAGATAATAGATCTTCTCGCAATAGTGTTTGATTTGGAATCTCTGATAAGTGAAAGGATAATGATTAAAATATACAGAAATAAATAAGATAGGCTTAATCATTTTGGGATCTAATCATTTTTCGTCAAACAAGGTGCTAGTTAAGGACGTGCACCATTTCAAATTGTGTGTCTCTATACTTATCATGCATGTTGTTCAACCAAAAATATAGAATTATGTGCCATGCATGTCAATCTCACCCACCCGTTTTACTATACAAAGAACAAATCAACAATGAGGGAAGTAAGTTCCTCAATAATGTTTGGGGAGACCCCTATAGGTTCTTTTATATTGTTATTAGATGCAATGTCAAAGAAAATCTCTCATTCATGAGGTAAGTTGTTGCATGAGTAGTTCCACCTCCAGAGTGCAAACTGATTGCAAAATTGATGTCATGTATGTCATGAATATTTTTCATGGAAAGTTGTATTACTATGTGTGTTTATAGGTATCTGAAAAAATGTCTTCTACAAGTCTGATAACTCTCAACTTAAAAATATGACAAGGAATAAATGTTTGGCCACCATATGACATTTGATTTTTCTCAAGAAATAAATAAATAAATTTATACTTAGTTGATCATCGTGGGAACATAGCAAATTCATCAATCAACACACAATGCATACATTATTGTTCTTACACGACGGGCAAGCTACATCTCGTACGAGTCAAACTAAAATTTTCACATTCTGGATGCTAAATAAGCTTGATATGCCATACAGCTAGAAATGCACCAAGACAAGTGACACCCTGTACATCCGAAAGCAAGACGACTTCTTTCTAATTATTCATGGTACACCATACACACTAGAGTACTACTGCTCCACGCGAAGTTGACAAATACCATAAACAAATTGGCTTCTATTGCGGACAGGGCACGTCCTGAACCCATGGACATATGAACCTAATTTTTTAAAAATATATTTTAAGCACATTTTAAAGTGTCAAAAATTCGAATAAAAATTCTACGCATACATGTTCGCAAAGTTGAGCATGCCGCACAAAGTTTCGTCAAAAATGCCTTTTGTTTTTGTCTCGGCAAAAATGACAAATTTTGATTCTTCTAAATAGCGTTCCAAAGACACATTATTTTTACACGGACCATAAGAAAAGTTATTTTTCATGAAACTTTATGCACGTAAATAGAACATATAAGACGTACCCATGGAACCCTTTTCAGATTTTCTTTTTAAAATGGGTTTTCTGAAGTGAGTTCATATGGAGTATACTAGAGTTCATTCATGCACTTTCCTTCTCTTGCGTCTCTTTTTTCCCTGGCTTCGCTGGCAGAAAAGATGCAAATGCCTTCCGTCCACTTTTGCTGCACGCAGTCTTTTGGCACTTTATGTCAAGTCCTTGGATAATATTAGCACAAATTAAAGCTTGGAAGCATGTGCTAACTACCGATGTGATAATTAAACCAGGCATATTTGTACTAGTTTGTGGATTTTATGCCTGCCAAATGTATTTCGTTTTGTTTGATCTGAACTTCTGCAATGCCAATCTTAAGCGGAATCTCTCTGAGGCTTGATTGAGGTCGCAATATGTACCATGTGGCAGGGGAACACAATCGAGATGGCAAAAGATCCTGAAGACAAGAGGCAGGAAATTCAACTGACAAGTATATATGCATTCTGATGCTTATTCAGGTACTGTCTGCTACGTGTCACAACTCGTCAATTTTGCAAATTCCTGCATATCCTGAAAATACGTACTAAGAAGAGTATTTTGCACAAACAGAAGGCAGGACCGTCTCCAGATATTTGGAAGCCCGGAGCAAAAATCAAAATAGGGTCTTAATTTTTTTTAATGTCAAATTGAAGAACTAATGTATGCAGAACATACTCTCACTTAATTATTTAACTTCAAATATGTCTTATTTGGTACAATATTTTGGAAGACTATCAAATATGGTAAAATAGCAAGGGATGATGAGCTGGTCGGCGCCTCGGCGGCCGCGTACGTCTGAGTCTGGCTGGCGTCTTCCCTTTGCCGCTGTCGACCCGTCGCCTTGCTCGATAGTTCTGCCGTCGTCGCCACTCGCCAGGCACGCAGCCGCCGTCCAGATCGCTAATTGTGATTAGGAAGGGAAGCAAACAGACGGGCTACAGGGACTACGTACGTGCGTGCGTGTGTGTGGGCTACGTATCTGCGTGCATGCGTGGGAGTGGTGTAACGAGGATATGTACCTAGGGTAGGGTCCTAAACAAGGCCTATACACCCTACCTAAGGACACTGCATGGGAGGACTTGAAGATCAAGCATAAAATTCCGAGTGTATTCCTGGAGACGTTCAAAGTCACTCGATAGTTATCCACTCGGAGACTCCTTCCTTCACTCGGCAGTCGCGTGTCATTTGGAAGACCTCACGCTCACTCGACGCCAGAAGATCAGGAGCCATCATCAAGAACCCAACGGGCATACGTTGGTTCAATGGTCATTAGTAACTTTTATTATGTACGTTACCAGTAATGACAGACTTTAACCCCATGATCGGACCCTTAGATGTTGGGCAATTATGAAAGGCAGCAAACTCTATATAAGCCACCCCTCCCCTCCTGCACAAGGGTTCGCAACCTTTGTAATCCATATATTCCACACGACATAAGCTCCCGAGCACTGAGAGGTAGGGTTGTTACCTCCACGAGAGGGGCCTGAACTCATACATCCGTGTGTACATCCTCGCCGTAGCTAGGACTCTGCCCTCTCCTTTTGTACCCCTACCATCTACTGGCAGGCTCGTTCCCACGACAGTTGGCGCCCCCCGTGAGGCAAGCGTCTAAGCGACTTCCGGCGAGGTTGCATTTTTCATCCTTCGACATGTCTTCCGACGGTGTTTTTACTCTGGGCCACGAGATCCGTTTCGGTGCACTCACCTTCATCGCCGACGATTCGGCATGGCTCCAGGAAGCGTCTCTCGATGTCGAGGCGCTCCCGGTCCGCGGGGCCGCGCACTTTCGTGCGAGTTCCTGCGGCGTGTTGCTGCGTCAGCCTTCGACTCCCTACACATCGACTCCCTTCGCTGTTCGCGGTCACAAGCGGTCCGGCCGCTCACTTATTCAGCGATGGGTTAAACACGCAGCGGCGCGTCAAACTTCTCCACAGATTGCAGCACTCGAGCCCGCCGAGTCCCTTCACGGCATGTTCGAGTCGGATTCTGATCCGTCCGACGTGCCTTCCGAGTGCGAAAGCTGCGATCCCGCAGCGGAGGTATTGATGGCGGGCTCTCATCAGAGTTCGCCGCCTGACTTTGGCCATGGCAGGCGCGAGGCTGGAGGTCCGTCGAAAGAGCAGACGCGCCGCGAAGAGGAGGTTCTTCATACTCCCATCATCGGCGCAACTGCCAAGGCCCAAGCTTTGGAGGCCGCGCGCGTTCGTATGGAAGAACTCCAGGCGGAGATTGACGAGCGCGCTCGCGAGCGCCCGCCATGCCCCAGTCGACTTCATCGACAACTGTTTTCGACTGGATCTCACGACGACGTTGAGGTATATCGAACTCTTGTGCTAAATGTTGTTGCTACTGCTAGGATAGCAGACTCCATTCAGCCGTCCCGGTCAGAGGCTGGAAGAGGGCTGATGCAGATCAGAGCACTGTTTGATGCAGCACAGCATCAGGATTCAGTAGTTTCTCAGTCCCGCAACAGGATACACATCAATTCACCCAAGGTAGAGAACGTTCAGTCGGCACATAGCCCTGGATCGCCGTTACGCCGTCAGGGCGGCGGTTTCCATGAAGGGCAAGACAGAGATCAGTTTCACCACGAAGACCACCGTCGAGTGCCCACCCCTCCGCGGAGTGGTCCGTACGCGCCCCGGTGCCAGGACGACAGACGCTCCTTCGGTGATGAGTGGGATGCGGGCTTTGACGCCCGTGCCTACATTGTTCAGAAGCGAATTGACAGGGGCAGAGCCTACAAAGAAGAACACGACAGAGATGTTCCGACTTGAAGTTCAGCCGTGGTGTCTGGTCCCGAGTGTTTCAGCAGAGCCATACGTTCTGTAGAGATCCCCCCCCCCCTCAACTTCAGAATGGCGGTGGGAATTAGAAAGTTTTCTGGCGAAACAAAGCCAGATACTTGGTTAGATGATTAGCGAGTGGCTGTGCAAATTGGTGGCGAAAATAACAATGTTGCAATGAAACACATGCCCCTGATGTTGGATGGTTCAACTCGAGCTTAGCTGAATCGCCTGGCTCCTTCCAGTATACATTGCTGGGAGGATCTTGCCCGAGTGTTTGTCCGAACCTTTGAGGGCACTTGCAAGTGTCCGGCAGGTCTGGTCGACTTACAGCACTGTGTCCAGAAGCCCAATGAAACTTTAAGGGATTATATTCAGCGATGGTCCACTCTGCATCATATAGTGGAGAATATGTCGGAACACCAGGCTGTTTGTGCATTCAAGGCCGGTGTGAGATACAGAGAACTATACCTGAAGTTTGGGCGGACGGGTGATATTTCACTCGGCAAGATGATGGAAATTTCCACTCGGTACGCCAATGGCGAGGAAGAAGACCGCCTCCGTAACGGCAAAGGAAAGGCAGTTGTCAATGAGGCTGGCGGCAGCAACAATCGGAAATATAAGCGAAAGGTTGAAGATCCGCTTCAGGCAGAAGCAGCAGCACTAGCGACTTAGCCGAAGAACAAGGGCAAAGCTAAAGCACAGTATGCCCCCAAGAAAGGGAAAATCAGTCAGGAACTGATATCATGGATCAGTCGTGTGTAATAGACACGAGGAAAAATGCGGAAGGCAATCTGATTTTGCCCAAGCACACCATTCGACAGTGTCGAACCCTTATCCAACAATTCAAGGGAGACCAGCCAAGTGAGAAATCTCCTGAGAAGGGAGATGAAGATGAGGAAAAGGAAACATTCCCGGATGTCACTGCTACACTTGTAATCTTTGCTGATGTCGAGAGCAAGAGCCGCCTGAAAGTCATCAATAGAGAAATCAACATGGTTGTGCCCGATACCCCCACCTACCTAGGATGGTCCTAATATGCTATCACATTCGACCAGACTAACCATCCTGCTCATGAGGCCACTCCCGGTCGGTAGGCTCTGGTAGTTGATCTGGTGGTACAGGGGACTCAACTTAGAAAGGTCCTCATGGACGGCAGCAGCGGCCTGAACATTCTTTATGCGGATACCCTGAAAGGGATGGGCATTCCGATGTCCCGTCTGAGTGAGAGCAGCATACTGTTTCACGGGGTCATCCCAGGAAAGAAAGCCAAGTCACTCGGCCAAATAGCATTGGATGTGGCATTCGGAGATGACAAAAACTTCCGAAAAGAAAAGTTGACATTTGAAGTCATGGATTTCAAGAGTGCTTACCACGTCGTTCTGGGTCAACCCGCTTATGCACGTTTCATGGCCCGACCATGTTATGTGTATCTCAAATTGAAATGTCAGGCCCTAAGGGCGTGATCACGGTCACGGGCAATCGACAACGGGCTCAAGAATGCCTCCAGCAAGGCTCCAAGATCGCCGATCAACAGATGGCTATGGTACAAGAAAATCGTCGACCCTGCCGATTTGCTCTGTGCAAAGAAGCTGGCTTCCGAGTCGGCATTTCAGTCAGCAAGGGAAGTGAAGAAGGTACACATCCACGCGACGGATCCAACCGTTGCCCCGAAGAATATCTGAACAACACTCGATAGTAACTAGGAAGCCGAGCTCATCCAGTTCCTCCGTGAGAACTGGGATATCTTTGTATGGAAGCCTGCTAACATGCCGGGGATTCCCAGGGAGCTGGCTAAGCACCGTCTGCGAGTGGATCCAAAAGCCAAACCCGTCAAGGAGCATTTGCATCGCTCGGCGGCGGAGAAGCGCAAGGCAATCGGAGAAGAAGTGGCCCGTCTTTTCCAAGCCAAGTTCATTCGGGAGATTTACCACTCCGAGTGTCTCTCGAATGTTGTGATGGTGCCAAAGAAAGATAAGTTGTTGCGCATGTGCATTGACTTCAAACACATCAACAAGGTCTGCCCAAAAGATCATTTTCCGCTCCCCCACATAGATCGGAGTGTTGACTCGACAGCGGGGTGTGAGCGTTTATCATTTTTGGATGCTTATTCTGGGTACCATCAGATCCGTCTGTATGGCCCGGATGAAATAAAGACAACCTTCATCACCCCATTCAGGTGTTTTTGTTACATCACCATGCCTTTTGGTCTCAAGAATGTCGACGCTACTTTTATGTGCATGATTCAGAAATGTTTACTTGACCAGATCCCTCAGAATGTCGAGGCATACATGGATGATACAGTGGTCAAGTCCCACAAAGGTTCTGACCTACTGGCTGACTTGGCCGAGACATTCGCCAATCTGAGGCGATTCGACATAAAGCTGAATCCGGCCAAATGTACTTTCGGTGTCCCTGGCGCCAAGTTGCTCGTTTTTCTCGTTTCCGAGCGAGGGATTGATGTCAACCCTAAGAAAATCAGCGCCATCACCCGTATGAAGACTCTCGTGCGAGTGCACGACGTTCAGAAGCTCACAGGTTGCTTGGGAGCATTGAGTCCATTCATTTCTCGTCTTGGTGAGAAGGCTCTGCCCTTATATCAGTTGATGAAGAAGTCCGACACGTTCGACTGGACTCCCGAAGCCGAAGCAGCGTTTGTTGAGCTCAAAGCCCTGCTCTCCACCCAGCCGGTGCTTGTCGCTCCTGCCAGCAAAGAGCCCTTGCTCCTGTACATCGCGGCCACAAATCAGGTCGTCAGTACAGTACTGACTGTCGAACGAGAAGAGGAGGGTAAAGCTTATAAAGTTCAGCAGCCAGTTTATTATGTCTCGGAAGTATTGTCCCCCTCAAAGCAGAGATATCCACACTATTAGAAGCTGGTTTATGGTATTTACCTATTAGCGAAGAAGGTGGCGCATTATTTCCAAGACCACTCGATTTCAGTCATCACTGATGCTCCCTTGTCCGAAATTTTCAATAATCGAGACGCATCAGGTCGAGTGGCTAAATGGGCAATCGAGCTTGGACACTTTGACATCAAATTCGAAGCCATGAAAGCAATCAAGTCCCAAGCATTGGCAGATTTCATGGCCGAGTGGATTGAGCAGCAACAGCCTATCCAAGTTCACTCGACGCATTGGACAATGTTCTTCGATGGCTCCAAAATATTGAATGGGTCTGGTGCTGGGGTTGTCTTGATATCTACTAGCGTCTACAAGCTCAGCTATGTCTTGCAAATTCACTTTGATTCCTCCAATAATGAGGCAGAGTGTGAAGCACTTTTGTATGGGTTGCGCATGGCTATCTCACTCAGCGTCAAGCGCCTGATGGTTTATGGCGACTTAGATTTGGTGGTGAATCAATTGATGACAGAGTGGGATGTTCGAAACCCCGCTATGACTGGATACTGCAATGCAGTCCGGAAGTTGGAGAAGAAATTTGAAGGCCTGGAACTTCATCATGTTCACCGAATGAAAAATCAAGCGGCCGATAAGCTATCCAAGATTGGTTCCACTTGACGGCCTGTCCCCGGTGGTGTGTTCTTGGAGCACTTGCACACTCCTTCGGTTCAAGAAGATCCATTCACCGAAGAGCCCCCACAAGCTTTGAGTTCCACCGACTCGACTGAAGTCGATGTCCCTGTAGTGATTGACCTGCTCATGGAAATTCTGGTTATCATTCCCGATTGGACTGTGCCTTATATTGCCTATATCCTAAGACAAGAGCTCCCTGAAGATGGAACAGAGGCTCGACAGATTGTGCGCAGGTCCAAGGCTTTCACTGTAATGGGAGATCAACTATTCAGAGAGAGTGTGACTGGTGTCACCCAGTGTTGCATTTCCCCCGAGGAAGGTCGAATGATTCTAGACGAGATTCACTCAGGAACTTGTGGCCACCATGCGTCTTCAAGGACGATTGTCGCTAAAGCATATCGAGCTGGTTTTTACTGGCCACGAGCTAATGAGATGGCTAAAGACATCATTGATCATTGCGATGGTTGCCAGTTCTATGTGAACCTGTCACACAAGCCGGCGTCTGCTCTGAAGACAATTCCTCTTGCCTGGCCGTTTGCAGTTTGGGGACTCGACATGGTTGGCCCCTTTCGACCCGAAAAAGGATGATTCACTCACTTGTTGGTAGCGGTCGACAAATTCACCAAGTGGATACAAGCCAAGCCAATCAAGAAGTTGAACTCCCGTACGACAGTCACATTCATGAGAGAGATCATTATTCGATATAGCATTCCGCACATCATCATCATGGACAACGACACTAATTTTGACTCGAAAGAATTCAGGAACTTCTATAACACCCAAGGCTCCCGAGTGGATTATGCATCTGTTGTGCATCCTCAAACCAATGGGCAAGTTGATCGGGCTAATGGTCTCATCCTGTAAGGTCTGAAGCCTCGTCTCATGCGTGATTTGGATCATGCCGCCGGAGCCTGGGTAACCGAGGTGCCGTCTGTTTTGTGGGGTCTGAGGATAACGCCTAATCGGTCGACTGGACGAACTTCTTTCTTCCTTGTCTATGGTGCCGAAGCCATATTGTCGAGTGACTTGGACCACAACTCTCCTCAAGTGGAGCTGTATTCTGAGGCTGAAGCTGAACAGGCCAGACAGGACAGTGTAGATCTTCTGGAGGAGGAGCGAGAGATGGCTCTGATCCGGACTACTGCCTATCAGCAAGACCTGCGGCACTTTCATGCGAAGAATGTCAAGAGTCGGGCGTTTCATGAGGGAGAGTTAGTGCTCCAAGTGAATCAACACAGACCTCACAAGCTTGCTCCTGCATGGGAAGGCCCTTTTGTCGTCACTAAGGTGCTAAACAATGGAGCCTATCACCTGTACAATCTCATGAAGCGGATAGACGAGCCACGAGACTGGAATGCAGATCTGCTCCGGTGTTTTTATACTTGAGACAAGAATCTTCTGATGTAATAAGAATACTTCATCAATGCAATTCACATTTCTGCAATATATATCGTCGGTTCCAATCGTACAGTTACATTCTTGGGGATACTCCGAGTGAAGAGCAATCCTCACACTCGGGGGCTTAGTCGCAAACATGTTTCACCTAAGTTAAAAAACCTGTCGGGTGGATAGCAGTCCATTCACCTGACGGCCTATTTGCGAATCCGTCTTCGCTTAGATTCAAAAACACTCCGAGTGATGAGCAATCCTCACACTCAGGGACTTAGCCGCGAATATGTTTCGCCTAAGTTAAAAACCCTATCGGGTGGATAGCAGTCCATTCACTCAACAACTTAGCTGCGAATCGACATTCGCCTAAGTTCGAAAATACTCCGAGTGATGAGCAATCCTCACGCTTGGGGGCTTAGCTGTGAAACACGTTTTCGCCTAAGTTAAAAACCTCGTTGGGTGGATAGTAATCCATTCACTCGACAACTTAGCTACAAATCAACATTCGCCTAAGTTCGAAAACTCCGAGTGATGAGCAATCCTCACACTCAGGGGCTTAGCTGCGAAACACGTTTCGCCTAAGTAAAAAACCTCGTCGGGTGGATAGTAATCCATTCACTCGACAGCTTAGCTGCAAATCGACATTCGCCTCAGTTCGAAAATACTTCGAGTGATGAGCAATCCTCACACTCGGGGGCCTAGCTACGAAACACGTTTCGCCTAAGTTAAAAACCTCGTCGGGTGGATAGTAATCCATTCACTCGATAGCTTAGCTGCGAATCGACATTCGCCTAAGTTCAAAAAATACTCTGAGTGATGAGAAATCCTCACACTCGGGGGCTTAGCTGCGAAACACGTTTCGCCTAAGTAAAAAACCTCATCGGGTGGATAGTAATCCATTCACTCGACAACTTAGCCATGAATCGACATTCACCTAAGTTCAAAAATACTCCGAGTGATGAGCAATCCTCACACTCGGGGGCTTAGCTGCGAACACGCTTCGCCTAACTTAAAAACAAACTCAGTCGAACAGACGACTCAAAGCCAAATACGAATAAAATCCAAAGGGTAAACCACGGATAAATGTTTCATACGGAAGCGAAGGTGCTCAGGCCTAAGGCCTGAATGAAGTTTTAAGGGATACAATTCCACTCGGCATACCGAGACAAATATAAGTGTTTCTTCCAAATACCAAGTTTTTTAAACAGGTGACGGGCTGGCGGGCTTGACAAAAGTGTCCAAGTCGATGTCGTCAGCGATTCTGGTGACTGCCTCGATGAAGGTTTCCATGAAGTCCTCAAACTGGAGTATCTTCGTGTTTACCACCTGGAGCTCCTTCAACTTCTCCTCCCTCACGTCCTTGCAATGGACCCCGACAAGTGATAACGCCATGTCGGCCCCGCAGCGAGCAGCAGATTTCTTCTAAGCCTGCACTCGACTGGGAAGTTCATTCATGCGAACCATTATAGAGTTGAGGTCGAGCTGAAGAGTGTCCTCGGGCCATAGCTCCTTGTCGATTCTCTCCATGGCAGATTTCCGTCGGGCGATATAGGCCTGGACGCCTTGGAGTCGGAAGTTGAGTTGCAGCATGTTCATCGCCACTGGATCAGCAACTTGTGACTTGTTAGGATCCAGATTGGGCTCAACCTCCTCTGTCTCCTTCTCAAAGTCTTGGCAGAATTCTGTTGAAGAATGGGGAATGGGAGGAGAATCGGTGAACTGTGACCCTCAAAGATTTTACAAAGCTCAGTCAACAAGAAACAACCACTGTCGAGCAGAATATACATCTTCCTCGAGAAGTCGCCCAAATGCTTCTCCAGGCCATTACTCCTCTTGGTTAGTTGCTCGGCCTTCTTGACGAGGTCCGCATGCTCCTGCTTTAGCTTGGTGTTCTCATCCTCTAGCTTCTTGGCGGACACCAGCTTCTGATCTACAGCTTCAGTCTTGTCCTTGGCCACTCGTTGAGCGTCAGCAAGCGCCTTGTCCTTCTCCTCCAGCGCCTTCTTCATGGAATCTAAAGAAACAACATTGTTGAGTCGTGCTTGGAGTCGACGATTTTCATTGCGTACGTCTGTTCGAGTGAGAGCACTCGGTTCAAAACATGAAGAGTGAAGAGGAGAATGCGGATAGTCATCAGTAATTACCTCCCAAAGACTTCATCTCAGCATGCGCTCGCTCTAGAGCGTTGTTGGAGACCGCCAGATCCACTCGCGACTGGTTCCTTTCATCCTCCACGTCCTTCTACTACGTCCCAAGTTTGCAAGCCCTCTGGAACCAACAAAAGATAGGAATTCAATCGGCAAGTGGTTCCTGGGACAGTCGACTGAGTTATAAACACTAGCGAATGACTATCTTACAACCTTGGAACAACCTAAGAAGAATTCAAGCAAAAAATCCACTCGACATGTCGAGTGGCCCTGGCGCTCTGCGCGCCATAAACAAATTCAAAGTTGTCTCTATTAAGACCCCTGCCAATGCAAGCACTCGACAGCGGTCTCAGGGACTACACCCAGTGGGTGCACTAAGAGTGCCCCCACTAAGACGGTTAACTCTCGATCTATCGAGTAACTCGTCAGAAAAAAATGCACTCGACATGTCGAGTGACTCTAGTACCATGCGTACGACGAGTTTTCAAGCCTACTGCTTATCGTCTGCGATTAACAGTGGCCTCGGGGACTACACCCAGTGGGTGCACTTAGCGTGCCCCCACTGGTTATTAAAACATTCGACAAGGTCAACCCTGTCAGAACACTCGACCCGTCGAGTGACGCGCCTCCTTGCTCTGTGAAGTGCAGTCTATCCTTATGCAGCGTCATATCATGGTTTGTCAATAATATCCATGAAACCTACAGAATAACTGTTGAGTGGTGGGTAAGACAAGCTCTAAGCCCCCTGCCGATGCAAGCACTCGACAGCGGTCTCGGGGACTACACCTAGTGGGTGTACTAAGAGTGCCCCCACTAAGACGGTTAACTCTCGATCCGTTGAGTAACTCGTGAGAGAAAAAACACTCAACATGTCGAGTGACTCTAGTACCACGCATACTATCGATCCCAATCCTACTCGACTATGATCCAATCTATTCGAGTGGAGAAATTTCAAACATTCTACAGCAATCACCCAGTGGGTGTACATCAGCCAAGAAAAGACAGGAATTCAATCGGAAATGTACTAACAATCGAACTTACTCGGACATTGGTGCGGAGGGCTGCGCTGACGTCGTAAGCCAGCTTGCTGGCCTCGTACACCTCCTTGGTTCTCAGCATGATCTGCTCCGCCTGGATCATGGCCTCCTTCGTAGCTCCTGTCTGATCTTCTGGAACGCGATTCAGAGTGAAGATCGTCACAGGCAGGATCGACGTGGTTGCTGGAGCAACTGAGGCAGTTTGAGTGGGTCTGGTTGGAGTCGACGTCACAACGGTCAAGACAGTTGGAGGAGCATGCGACAGAGGTGCTGCAGGTTCAGCTCTGAGTTGCGTCGAGTTGCCTATCCCCTGGCGAGACTCCGCAGTCGAGCGTTGAGGCGCCTGCGCTGATGAGGCTCTTCATATGCGAATGCGCGAAGTGTCCAAGTGCTCCTCGTCGTCTTCCACCTGAATGACCTCTACAACAATAATCGACAATTTAACATTTGCATATGTCGAGTCCCGTTCGGACAAATCAACAACTTACTAACCTCTAGGAGAAGTGGCCGCATCAGCAGTGTCGATATCCATCGCCTCCCCTCCATCTCGATGAGGCGAGGTTACGGATGTAGCAGCTCTGATGGATTGAACAGCTTTCGGTCGGATACAACTCAAGACTTCAGTCGACAAAAAGAATTGAGAAATAAATACTTACATGGAGACGACAGGTACGACCATCCTCATGCGAAGCAAAGCCTTGCGAGCTTTGGTCGTGACTTGCTTGGGATGCTTGGCTAGTCTCTCACTCGACTCAACAGTTGAAGGGCGACTCCACTTCGGGTTTTTCTCGCTAGGGCCTGGAGCCCTGTCCTCAATAGTTGTCGGGTCCTGATGGGATTTGGTGCGGCCTTCGCGTCGGGGAGGTGACTCAACTTCTTCCTCTTCATCGGAGTCCGTGTATTCATCTTCAAATTCAGAGGGATCGTCACCGTCCATGCTGCCACCCTCGCTCACCACGCCATCCTCAACGTGGTTCCCGTTGGGAACAGGCGAGTGCATGTTCGTCCACTCCTGCATGATTCAAGCGAGGAAGTCAATTTATAAGTCAATATATAGATCGATAGTACAAGTATATCAGTCAACACAACACAACTCACTAGATTCTTCGGTGGGTTTTCGGCCGAGTAAGGTCGGATCCTCTTGGCTCCCAAAGGATTGTCGCAAGGTCAAGTGATGCTACGAAGCCACTGCTCGACAGTTTTCTGTGGAAATTCTTCGAGATGCGTCCTGGTCGAGTCCTCAGGGCTCGCGTAGTGCCACATGGTGTGGTCTCTGGCTTGGAGCGGCTAAATACGTCGACCGAGAAACATCTCCAATAGGTCCATACCAGTCACTCCACCCCGGATCAGCTACACCACCGCTTCAACTAAGATACCTACTTGGACGTGCTCCTCTTTGGTCACCCTCAGAGATTTGGGGACAGCTGGACGGTCGGGCGTATAGGGGGGAAGGCCAGTCGACATCTTGGGCGATGTTGCATCTTTGTAGTAGAACCAGGTCGACTGCCAACCTCTGACAGACTTAGGAAAAGTCATGGCAGGGAAGGAACTACGCACTCTTTTCTGAACTCCTAAACCTCCATACAGCTGAAGCGCAGGAGTCTTCCCGTTAGCGGGGAGAGCTTTCTTCACGATCTGAGATCTGACCATAAAGAGGTGCTTGAACAACCCCCAATGGGGAGAGCAGCCCAGAAAGCACTCACACAAAGTGACGAATGCAGACAGATATGCAACGGTATTTGGCGAGAGGTGATGCAGTTGGGCATCGAAGAAATTCAGAAATCCCCTAAAGAACGGGTGGGATGCCATGGAGAAACCTCTTTCAACGTGGGAGAGAAGGAGGATCCGCTCCCCGTCGCGTAGCTCCGGCTCGTGCTCCTCCCCCGGCAGCCTCCAAGCATCGTCCGCCACGAGCCCATCGGCGACAAGGCCCTCCATGTCCTCGCGAGTGACTACAGAGGGGAGAAAGTCCCCCTGCATCCATCCCGCCGATGCAGTGAATCGAGCAGTCAAGTGCTTCTTGCCCTTGAGCTTCATTGCCCCCTTCTTAGCTCGCTCCAGCTTTTCCGTGGTGCCTTTCGTCATCTCAGCGGCGGCTCTCGTCGGAGAAGAACAAGATGAGGCGCGGGAGGCAGGGGAGGCGGAGGAAGAGAGGAAGAATGGGCGTAAGTACTGTGCAAGCCACGACGTGTGAGACTTTATACTCTGTCGAGTGTCCCACTGATCAGTGGGCCCACGAGATCACCACGCACGCCAACCGCTGACGATGCCCAATACATGGCGATATGACCGGTGCAAGAATCGAGGCGTCGTGTCTCCACTTGCCCTGATCGTGTCGTCATCATCAAGCGCACGCTTCCCAAATTTTCGTATCCCGCAAAATCCGGGTCTATCAGACCGACCTGCCACCTTCCAAGATACCTTCAGTTCACTCGGAGCAAAATAAGTGTTGAACATCCACTCGGACACTTTTAAGGCTGAATGGATCCGGGCAAACGGAGAAGAATTCAATCGACGCAAGTTTCGTTGAAGCCCCGAATATCATTCGGAAGACTTTGCGTGTCGATCCTGAATGGACGTTAATACTCAAAGTCCAGTCGACGCAAGTTTTATTGAAACCCCAAATATCATTCGGAGGATTTGATGCCCTAACTCAAGGTTGACATTGATACCTCATTTCACCACTCGAACCCCGACCCATTCGGGGGCTAATGACGAGGATATGTACCTAGGGTAGGGTCCTCGACAAGGCCTACATACCCTACCTAAGGACACTGCATGGGAGGACTTGAAGATCAAGCATGAACTTCCGAGTGTATTTCTGGAGACGTTCAAAGTCACTCGACAGATATCCTCGGAGACTCCTTCCTTCACTCGACAGTCGCGTGTCACTCGGAAGACCTCACGCTCACTCGACGCTAGAAGATCAGGAGCCATCATCAAGAGCCCAACGGGCAGAAGTTGGTTCAATGGCCATTAGTAGCTTTTATTACGTACGTTACCAGTAACGGCAGACTTTAACTCCACGATCGGACCCTTAGATGTTGGGCAATTATGAGGGCAGGGAACTCTTTATAAGCCGCCCCTCCCCTCCTGCACAAGGGTTCGCAACCATTGTAATTCATATATTCCACAAGACATAAGCTCCCCAGCACTGAGACGTAGAGTTGTTACCTCCACAAGAGAGGCCTGAACTCATACATACGTGTGTACATCCTCGTCGTAGCTAGGACTCTGCCCTTTCCTTTCGTACCCCTACCATCTACTGTCAAACTCGTTCCCACGACATGCTGTAAGCCTGTAACGGGCTGTTTGGGGTTGCTTTTTTACCGGGCCTTCTTTTTTTCACATATATATAGACTTATTATTTGCTGGACTGGGACCCTGTGCGGTCAGTCAATTTGGCCTTCCTCATCAACGGGCCTGGAAGGCGCATACTAACAATTAAGGGAGTTTAGGGGTGCTAGACAGTTGGCTAAGATGCAAGGAAGAGTACAGGAAAGTGAGGCACTATGCCACTATCACTAGTAGAAAATAGGGTATTGGTTCGGGCCGGCCAGCCCATTAGTCCCAGTTCAGTCATGAACAGGGACTAATGGGAGCAACAGTCCCGGTTCGGGAGGCCAGGGGGCGGGTGGGCCACGTGGGGCATTGTCCCGGTTCGTAGGACACCTTTGGTCCTGGTTCCATATACGAACCGGGACCAATGTGCCTCGCTCCTGGCCCACAACCATTGGTCCCGGTTCGTGGCTAGAACCGGGACCAAAGGGGGTAACTGTTCGCCTAGTGCGAGCCCCTTTAGTCCCGGTTGGTGGCTCAAACCGGGACTAAAGGTTCGAACGGTTCGCTTCACACGACGTTTCGCGCTCCGAGAAAGATTCCGCGGCGAGGGCTACAGTAACTTCGCCCATTTCTCTTCTTCTCCTATCTTCTTCTCCTCCATTCTCCTCTCTTCTTCTCCTCCATTCTCCTCTCTTCTTCCCCATATCTTCTACCATGAATCCAATCACTCGCTATGGGGAGGTGCTCACACATGGCGCGACCAATCTCGATGTCGTCTACACGAACGACAGCGCCATGGTGCCGCGTTTTCTTTGCCTTTTGCAGAAATGGCTTGAAGTGGCGCATGTGAAAGACAAGTTCATAGGGCTTGATCTGGAGTACACGGCCAAGCAAGAAGATGTTGCCGTCATCCAGCTATGTTTCAAGAAACATGTGATGATCTTCCAATGGGCAAGGTGAGTTTTGAGGTTTTCTTTGACCAATTAATAATTCATAGATTATTATGAAAATTGCATAGGATAGAAATATGTCGCATTTTGAATCCTATTGGAAAGATCAATATTTCTTTTAAGTTTGTAGTGAATAACAATTTTCCTTGTTGCAAAATATGGGAGAACATATATGTCATATAGTTAATTTAGGGATTCTTCATCAATTCATAGGATATGGAAATTGCATATATATATAGGATATAGCAATATATATGTTCTATTTTGAATCCTATGGCAAAGATCAATTTCTCTTAAGTTGTAGTGAAATAATTTTCGATTTTTTATGATATTAATTACTGTTCACCGGGCTCAAATGAGCCCGGGAGCAAAAACTCTGCGTCTTCCTCTTTTGTTGAAGCGAAATAATTTTCCTTTATATAGTTGCATATTATAATTCTGCCAAAATATACTTGTTGCAGCAGTATTTAACATTTGTTCCATTTTAATTTGTTGATGTTGCAGTAGTGACAAGCAGTGCCCAGCACTCATGGACTTCCTATGCAGGAGCATACATTTTGCTAGCGTTGATGTAAGGAATGACAAGCTGAAGATGAGGCGCAGCTTTGGTATTGAGATACCAGCTGGCTACCTTATTGATATCCAAGACATATTGAGGCTTCGGTATCAGAGGACTTCGATGGCCTCCATGGCAATCGCCTTGATCGACGACTATTACGGAGATATGAAGACCAAATTTCCCCCGACGCAGCACAAAGAGTGGGAGAGGACCCCACTTCAACCTATGAGCATTGAGTATGCAGCAAAAGATGCATACGTTGCATATGAGTTGTACCGCAAGATTCGAACCGTGAACTATGGGCAGCGTCACCTCGCACCACCACCACCATGGGGCGGATATTCTTCTGATTCAGACTAGATAGTAGTGTTTGCTTGGACGAGTACTTTCTGTAATGGATATCTGAACTATTATATATTACATATCTCTCTAGCTATTATATATTTGTAGTGCTTTTCAATTCAGGTTTTCTTAAATTCCAATTGTGGCCGAGAACAATATGCAACAAAAAAGTGGGTTGTCATCGTTGGCAACAAGCACGCACACACCATGCCAACTTTCAACCTTTTCAAACTTCATTTGACGTGCTTTTCAATTTCAGGGTCATTTAGCTCAAAAAATTAAGTAAATGCATGAAAAATATCAAATGAAGTCAGAAAGGGTTGAAAATTTATGATGTGGTTTTGAATGGTGCCTTTTGAACACAGGAAAAGCCTGGAGTTCAAATAAGTTCAAGAAAATGAAATGCCTTTTGTAACCGATGAGTTTCCGTCTGAAACCCCGATACTTCGAAAGAGACTGTCCGTTTTGTACACGAAGTGCATCCAGCTTTTGCCGTAACCCTCTCAAATTTTTAGCACATGCTATGTGGGTGAAATGATGATACCATGCCAACTTTCAACCTTTTCAGAGTTCATTTGTAGTGCTTTTCAATTTCAGGGTCATTTAGCTCAAAAAATCAGTAAATGCATGAAAAATACCAAATGAAGTCAGAAAGGGTTGAAAATTGATGATGCGGCTTTGAATGGTGCATTTTGAACACACAAAAAGCCTGAAGTTCAAATAAGTTCAAGAAAATGAAATGCCTTTTGTAACCGATGAGTTTCCGTCCGAACCCCCGATACTTCGAAAGAGACTGTCCGTTTTGTACACGACGTGCATCCAGCTTTTGCCGTAACCTCTCAACTTTTTAGCACATGCTATGTGGGTGAAATGATGATACCAAGCCAACTTTCAACCTTTTCAGAGTTCATTTGTAGTGCTTTTCAATTTCAGGGTCATTTAGTTCAAAAAAAATCAGTAAATGCATGAAACATACCAAAAGAAGTCAGAAATGGTTGAAAATTGATGATGTGTCATTGAATGGTGCATTTTGAACACACGAAAAGCCTGGAGTTCAAATAAGTTCAATAAAATGAAATGCCTTTTGTAACCGATGAGTTTCCGTCTGAAACCCCGATACTTCGAAAGAGACTGTCCGTTTTGTACACGAAGTGCATCCAGCTTTTGCCGTAACCCTCTCAAATTTTTAGCACATGCTATGTGGGTGAAATGATGATACCATGCCAACTTTCAACCTTTTCAGAGTTCATTTGTAGTGCTTTTCAATTTCAGGGTCATTTAGCTCAAAAAATCAGTAAATGCATGAAAAATACCAAATGAAGTCAGAAAGGGTTGAAAATTGATGATGCGGCTTTGAATGGTGCATTTTGAACACACAAAAAGCCTGAAGTTCAAATAAGTTCAAGAAAATGAAATGCCTTTTGTAACCGATGAGTTTCCGTCCGAACCCCCGATACTTCGAAAGAGACTATCCGTTTTATATACGAAGTGCATCCAGCTTTTGCCGTAACCCTCTCAACTTTTTAGCACATGCTATGTGGGTGAAATGTTGATGCCATGCCAACTTTCATCCTTTTCAGAGTTCATTTGTAGTGCTTTTCAATTTCAGGGTCATTTAGCTCAAAAAAATCAGTAAATCCATGAAAAATACCAAATGAAGTCAGAAAGGATTGAAAATTGATGATGTGGCTTTGAATGGTGCATTTTGAACACGCAAAAAGCCTCGAGTTCAAATAAGTTAAAGAAAATGAAATGCCTTTTGTAACCGATGAGTTTCCGTCTGAACCCCCGATACTTCGAAAGAGACTGTCCGTTTTGTACACGAAGTGCATCCAGCTTTTGCCGTAACCCTCTCAAATTTTTAGCACATGCTATGTGGGTGAAATGATGATACCATGCCAAATTTTAACCTTTTCAGAGTTCATTTGTAGTGCTTTTCAATTTCAGGGTCATTTAGCTCAAAAAAATGTGTAAATGCATGAAAAATATCAAATCAAGTCAGAAAGGGTTGAAAATTGATGATGTGGCTTTGAATGGTGCATTTTGAACACACGAAAAGCCTGGAGTTCAAATAAGTTCAAGAAAATGAAATGCCTTTTGTAACCGATGAGTTTCCGTCCGACACCCCGATACTTCGAAAGAGACTGTCCGTTTTGTACACGAAGTGCATCCAGCTTTTGCCATAACCCTCTCAACTTTTTAGCACATGCTATGTGGGTGAAATGATGATACCATGCCAACTTTCAACCTTTTCAGAGTTCATTTGTAGTGCTTTTCAATTTCAGGGTCATTTAGCTCAAAAAAATCAGTAAATGCATGAAAAATACCAAATGAAGTCAGAAAGGGTTGAAAATTGATGATGTGGATTAGAATGGTACATTTTGAACACACGAAAAGCCTAGAGTTCAAATAAGTTCAAGAAAATGAAATGCCTTCTGTAACCGATGAGTTTCCGTCTGAAACCCCGATACTTCAAAAGAACTTGTCTGTTTTGTACACGAAGTGCATCCTGCTTTTGCCGTAACCCTCCCAACTTGTTATCACATTCTATGTGGGTGAAATGTTGATACCATGCCAACTTTCAACCTTTTCAGACTTCATTTGAAGTGCTTTTCAATTTCAGGGTCATTTAGCTCAAAAATATCAGTAAATGCATGAAAAATATCAAATAAAGTCAGAAAGGGTTGAAAATTGATGATGTGGCTTTGAATGGTGCATTTTGAACACACAAAAAGCCTCGAGTTCAAATAAGTTCAAGAAAATGAAATGTCTTTTCTAACCGATGAGTTTCCGTCCGAAACCCCGATACTTCGAAAGAGTCTGCCCGTTTTGTACGCGAAGTGCATCCTGCTTTTCCCGTAACCCTCTCAACTTTTTAGCACATGCTATGTGGGTGAAATGATGATACCATGCCAACTTTCAACCTTTTCAGAGTTCATTTGAAGTGCTTTTCAATTTCAGGGTCATTTAGCTCAAAAAACAGTAAATGCATGAAAAATATCAAATGAAGTCAAAAAGGGTTGAAAAATTGATGATGTGGCTTAGAATAATACATTTTGAACATACGAAAAGCCTGGAGTTCAAATAAGTTCAAGAAAATGAAATGCCTTTTGTAACCGATGAGTTTCCGTCCGAAACCCCGATACTTCGAAAGAGACTGTCCGTTTTGTACACGATACTTTGAAAGAAACTTGGTATTATATACAATTCATGCAACTAAAATTATCAAAGTTATTTTTGTTAAAAAAATTAATAGCAAAAAAATATTCATAAAGTATTTTTTGTTAACAACTTTTAATATGCAAAGAAATAACATGAAAATAGCAAAAGTGAAAATAGATGCGCTTACACTAAAATTCAACCTAAATTCAAAGTGCTAGTTAGGCACCTAACTACCATTTTGAATTTAGGCTGAATTTCAGTATAAACGCATCTATTATCACTATCAGAGGAGCTCAACGTAACAGCCGTGACGGGGCTTATAAGCAGGTTCGGGCAACCTTTGCTTGGCGAGGTGGGACTAAACTCCCACCACACCATTGTGGTCCCGGTTGGTGGCCCCAACCGGGACCAATGCCACCCTTTCGTCCCGGTTTGTGCCACCAACCGGGACTAAAGGGCCTGTTTCCCGCCCTTTGGGTTGCTGAAAACAGGGCTTTGGTCCCGGTTGGTGGCACCAATCGGGACCAAAGGTCCCTGTTTCCCGCCCTTTGGGCGGCGGAAAATAGGGCGTTGGTCCCGGTTGGTGCGACAAACCGGGACTAAAGGTAGCATTTGTCCCAGTTGGGGCCACCAACCGGGACCAATGCTCCTTCTATATGACAAGCACTTAGCAAACTTCGCAGTTTTCATTCCACTTCGCCCTCGTCACCGCCCCGAGCCGCCGTCGCCATTCCTGTCCCCTTCGCTTCCCCCTCGCCGCCCCGTCGCCTCCCCTGTCGCCCCCGTCGCCGCCCGTTGCCTACCCCACCGCCCCATCGTCTCCCCCGCTGCCCACGTCGCCTCCCCCGCCTCCCCCGCCATCCCTGTCGCCGCCCCCGTCGCCCCCGTCGCCTCCCTCGTTGCCGCCCTGCTCCCGTCGCCGCCCCTCCTCCGTCGCCTTCCCCGCCGCCCCCGTCACCGCCCCCGCTGTGAGCCGCCGTCGCCGCGGCTCATTGCAATTTTTTCAATATATGTTGATTTTTATGCTTTTTTAGTATGTGTATGCATGTTAGATTGGTATGTTTATGTTAGCTAGATTAGTATGTGTATGTTAGATTAGTATGTTTATGCTTTTTTTAGTATGTTTATGTTATCTAAATTAGTATGTGTATATTAGATTACTATGTTTATGGTTTTTTTTTAAAGTAGATTAGTTTGTTTATGTTAGATTAGTATGTGAATGTTGATTTTGGGTTTTATGAAAAATTTGTCGACGATGCCCGGCCCGCATCCTCGTCGTCGAGTAGTCCACGAGAGCCTGCTTGATAGGCGCTATGTCCGAGACTGGGCTCCGCCGGGCTGGCACTGGGAGGTGCTACCATCCCGGGCTCGGAGGTTGGTGAGGAATGCAGGTATCGTCGTCGACCCGGACCTTCTGTGGTGGCGGTCACGCGGGCCACTTTCGGTGCGGAGGTAGGCGGCACCCGCGGAGGTGGTACATCGTCGTGTCAGGGAGGAGGACGAGCACGTCCGTCGCTACATGGCGGTGTTGGACGCCCGGTTTGACAATACCCGGCATATCCTTCAGGGATCTCACTTGAGTTATGATCCCGTGATGGTTCCTTATCTTTGGGTGTCCACATTCGGCGACTCAGAGACCGCTAATGAACCGAGTTCACCATCCTCCATTTTGGATTCTAGGATATTCGATCTGTATTAGTGATATTATATTCGAGGTCATTATAAATATTAATGTATTAGTGATATTTTATCGGTATAATGCGTGTGTGACTTTCGGTCTGTTGTTGCTCCTTGTGTGACTTTCATGTGTGTTCTTGATGGAGGAAGGAATCCCGATTGTTGTCGTGGGGGCGCTTCCTCTTTCTTCTCTTCCTCGCGATATACTCATCGATATATTGCGCAAGAAGAGAAGAGGGGAGGCATCCATCACGGACGGTCGAACTATTACTGTGAGAGAGTGTCCACCAACATATATACACCACCGTATCAATGTGAGACAGTGCGCACCAACACACCATGAGATATGAGAGTTATTTAAGAAAAGCCTCGACGGACCGAAAGTCACACACGCATTAATTAAGATCCAAAGCGTGTCATAATTCTTGAACTGGATTATTCGGGATGATGTATTAGTGATATTATATTCAAGTTCATTATAAATGTATTTGTGATTTGAAGGTCATTTTACTATTTTTTCTATGTCATTGCTCGATATATGAAACGGGTAGACTTTAGGTCTGTTTCGGCTCATTGTGTGTCTTTCAGTGAGGGAGAGTGTCCATCATATGTATATATATGTGAGAGAGGAAGAATCCCAACTGTTGTCATGGGGGTCGCTTCTCCTTCGTTCCCGTGTGCTAGACATTTTGATGTAATACACTCGGGGACGAATGGAGGAGCCACCATTACCGACGGTCGCAATATCAGAGGGAGTGCCCACCATATACGTGAGATGAGAGTTTAGGAAGGAAAGACTCGACAG
Source organism: Hordeum marinum (assembly GCA_022496015.1). Lineage (NCBI taxonomy): Eukaryota > Viridiplantae > Streptophyta > Magnoliopsida > Poales > Poaceae > Hordeum > Hordeum marinum. Next base: position 519,464,106 of record CM039673.1, read on the forward strand.
ACCTAAAGTCAACCCGTTGCATATTGAGTAATAGTGATCTGTGTGTTGATCAGTTTTCTCATAGTTTCCTTCGATCTATTTTAAATGTTTCAACTATGAGCCCGTGTCATAATTCTTGAATCATGAACACAGGAAATGTCGTCGTCATCAGACGACGATGGGATCCAAGCATGTGAATTTTGCGGTGAAGATAAAGGTCTTTGTGACCAGACTAGGCTGCGAGACGGCATGTTCTTCATCATGAAGATTTATGAGGACTTTGAATTTCTACGGTACGTAATGATGACAACTGTTTTTTCGTAATTAAGCACGACTTCTGTTTCTTTCCTTCAACGCATAATTTCTGTTTTATACAATTCGACTAGTTCGTCCCCTGTCATGCAAGACGGTATTTCTTGGAGAGGCTCGGTTTTGAAGAGCACGAGAGTTTTGAGACGAGGACAGCCAACCTAAGAACTAAACATGATCACACATTTCTTGTGAAAGTAATGAATGCACCTAATAACACAGAAATAGGGTGCTTAAATTTGGAAGCTCTTTGCAAGGCATACGAAAAATAGGGCGTTGGTCCCGGTTGGTGCGACAAACCGGGACTAAAGGTAGCATTTGTCCCGGTTGGGGCCACCAACCAGGACCAATGCTCCTTCTATATGACAAGCACTTAGCAAAATTCGCAATTTTCATTCCACTTCGCCCTCGTCGCCGTCCCGAGCCCGCCGTCGCCGTTCCTGTCCCCGTCGCTGCCCCCGTCGCCGCCCCGTCGCCTCCCCTATCGCCCCCGTCGCCACCCCGTTGACTCCCCCACCGCCCCATCGCCTCCCCCACCGCCCCGTCGCCTCCTCCGCCTCCCTCGTCATCCCTGTCACCGCCCCCGTCGCCTCCCCCGCCGCCCCCGTCGCCTTCCTCGTCGCCGCCCCGCTCCCATCGCCGCCGCTCCTTCGTCGCCTTCCCCCCCGCCCCCGTCGCCGCCCCGCCCCGTCGCCGCCTCCGCTGTGAGCCGCCGCCGCCGCGGCTCATTGCAATTTTTTTAAATATATGTTGATTTTTATGCTTTTTTAGTATGTGTATGCATGTTAGATTAGTATGTTTATGTTAGCTAGATTAGTATGTGTATGTTAGATTAGTATGTTTATGCTTTTTTTAGTATGTTTATGTTAGCTAGATTAGTATGTGTATATTAGATTAGAATGTTTATGCTTTTTTTGAAAGTAGATTAGTATGTTTATGTTAGATTAGTATGTGCATGTTGATTTTGGATTTTATGAAATATTAGTCGACGATGCCCGGTCCGCATCCTCGTCGTCGAGTAGTCCACGAGAGCCTGCTTGATAGGCGCCATGTCCGAGACTGGGCTCCGCCGGGCTGGCACTGGGAGGTGCTACCATCCCGGGCTCAGAGGTTGGTGAGGAATGCAGGTATCGTCGTCGACCCGGACCTTCTATGGTGGCGGTCACGCGGGCCACTTTCGGTGCGGAAGTAGCCGGCACCCGCGGAGGTGGTACGTCGCCGTGTCAGGGAGGAGGACGAGCACGTCCGTCGCTACATGGCGGTGTTGGACGCCCGGTTTGACAATACCTGGCAGATCCTTCAGGGATCTCACTTGAGTTATGATCCCGTGATGGTTCCTTATCTTTGGGTGTCCACCGTCGGCGACTCAAAGACCGCTAGTGAACCGAGTTCACCGTCCTCCATTTTGGATTCTAGGATATTCGATCTGTATTAGTGATATTATATTCGAGGTCATTATAAATATTAATGTATTAGTGATATTTTATCGGTATAATGCGTGTGTGACTTTCGGTCTGTTGTTGCTCCTTGTGTGACTTTCATGTGTGTTCTTGATGGAGGAAGGAATCCCGATTGTTGTCATGGGGGGCGCTTCCTCTTTCTTCTCTTCCTCGCGATATACTCATCGATATATTGCGCAAGAAGAGAAGAGGAGAGGCATCCATCACGGACGGTCGAACTATTACTATGAGAGAGTGTCCACCAACATATATACACCATCGTATCAATGTGAGACAGTGCGCACCAACACACCATGAGATATGGGAGTTATTTAAGGAAAGCTCGACGGACCGAAAGTCACACACGCATTAATTAAGATCCAAAGCGTGTCGTAATTTTTGAACTGGATTATTCGGGATGATGTATTAGTGATATTATATTCAAGTTCATTATATATGTATTTGTGATTTGCAAGTCATTTCAGTATTTTTTCTATGTCATTGCTCGATATATGAAACTGGTTGACTTTAGGTCTATTTCGGCTCATTGTGTGTCTTTTAGTGAGGGAGAGTGTCCATCATATGTATATATATATATGAGAGAGAGGAAGAATCCCGACTGTTGTCGTGGGGGTCGCTTCTCCTTCGTTCCCGTGTGCTAGACATTTTGATGTAATACACTCGGGGACGAATGGAGGAGCCACCATCACCGACGGTCGCAATATCAGAGGGAGTGCCCACCATATACGTGAGATGAGAGTTTAGGAAGGAAAGACTCGACAGACCTAAAGTCAACCCGTTGCATATTGAGTAATAGTGATCTGTGTGTTGATCAGTTTTCTCATAGTTTTCTTCGATCGATTTTAAATGTTTCAACTATGAGCCCGTGTCATAATTCTTGAATCGTGAACACAGGAAATGTCGTCGTCATCAGACGACGATGGGATCCAAGCGTGTGAATTTTGCGGTGAAGATAAAGGTCTTTGTGACCAGAATGGGCTGCGAGACGGCAGGTTCTTCATCATGAAGCTTTATGAGGACTTTGAATTTCTACGGTACGTAACGATGACAACTGTTTTTTCGTAATTAAGCATGACTTCTGTTTCTTTCCTTCAACGCGTAACTTCTGTTTTATACAATTCGACTAGTTCGTCCCCTGTCATGCAAGACGGTATTTCTTGGAGAGGCTCGGTTTCGAAGAGCACGAGAGTTTTGAGACGAGGACAGCCAACCTAAGAACTAAACATGGTCACACATTTCTTGTGAAATTAATGAATGCACCTAATAACACAGAAATAGGGTGCTTAAATTTGGAAGCTCTTTGCAAGGCATATGGATTTCAGGAAGTTGTGAAAATAACCTTCGATCTTCGTCTCGAAGATCATATTGAAGGAAACATCGACATTTGGGTGGATGTCGATATGTTTTCTTTTTTACCTTCATGTGAGTTTGTGAACCATGCATATTTGTCAAGTAATTTGCATTATATATATATATATATATATATATATATATATATATATTAGGTGTTCATGCGTACTAAGTTTGTTAATTTTTAGTTTACAACTTATTTCGTTTCTTCGAGTGAAATACAGAACATAATCGACACGACACACTACACTTATGGATCACATCTAACTTGGAAGAAGAAGGATGCTCTTATCTATTTTGTTTTTGGTGTCATAGCTGGTAGAGACATCTTCCTGTATAATTTGGGAACTGGCCCAAATTATACATTGTACAGGACACTAGTTCATAGCTTGAGGGCGGATGACATTCGCCAAAATATCTTGGTAAGAGTTGCTAATTAAGTACACTAGTACTGTTGCGTAAATGGTACTGATTACATTGCTAACTAGGCTACTATTATGTTCCTCAACAGAAATTGCCAAATGAAGTTGTGCCACCATTGATGCAACCCGAAGATAATATGACAATAAAAAGTCCCTTCCATCCCGAGTTATCTTTTGCATACTCGACTGAGCGCAAACCACCAAGAAGGCTCCAAATTGAAGCATGGGGACAAATAAAGAAGATCACAAGCCACAACTTGGAGACCGTTGGATCTCTTTGCTTCATCATGGAGACATTGTTGTGATTCTTTTTTATGCCATTTTACCTAAGAGGGAGGAGTAGGTCCTATGAGAAAGGACTATGTCATTTTATCTTTTTTGTTTTGTTTTATGAGTCTTTAACTTTGTATGCTTAAGATGATGATGAGCTGTTAGATCTTGTGTAATTAATGGTTTTCCGTCATTTGCTTACTAGCTAGCATCGATTCTCTCTATATATAGTAGCTAGCGTCGACCAAGCACAGAAAAAGAGAGATCACTTCTCTCTATTAGCTAGGTAACACAATATGAAACCTCTAAATTAACCCGTCAAAACCCCCTAAATCCCCCTTTCAAAAAAACCCAGCTCCTGCCAGATGCTGACACGTGGATGCTTTTTGGTCCCGGTTGGTGTTACAAACCGGAACTAAATGTCCTCCTGTCTGGGCTCCCGTAGCGGCCACGTGAAGCCCTTTTGGTCTCGGTTCGTAAACGAACCGGAACTAAAGGTTTAAGGTTTTAGTTCCGACCCTTTAGTCTCGATTTTAAAACCGCGACAAATGAGCCTTTGAAACCGAAACAAATAGACCGTTTTCTACTACTTTATCGTCCTCTCGTTGAGGTTGTGGCTGGACAACAGCCAAGAATGATGTTTGAACGAAGGGCTAAACTGTAGGGTCCTTCCAAGTCTCTGCGTTGAGTCGGTGTGCATCCATTCCAGCTGCACGGCACACGGATGCGCTCCCACTGCAGGACTGAAAACCGGGGGAGCTCGCCGCATCTAGCGGCGCCGCTGCCCGTCGTCTAGTCATTTTTGATCGAGCCACCTGCGAACCAGCATTGTTTAGTTATGGTATGGACGTACCAACATCTGCAAATTGTTAATCTGGAGAAGATTCCAGAACCGGAAGAGTACCTCTTACGCACGTACTACCTCTGTCCTACGGTGAAACCCGACACAATGGTAATATGGTAGTCTGAACCAACACCAGAATCAAGTAGGCACTGTTTCTCAAGGAAATAAAAAAAATCATGTAGGTGTTGGATTATAGATGGGCCTAAATCCATATAAGACAATAATCCCTGGTTAATCTTTATGCCCCATGTGGGTGTACGCTAAGGGGTGGCAAGTAGTGGCAAGTTTGGTACCATATTGTTAGAATGGTAAGAATGAGACCCCTTTATAAGGGCTGCTCTATCACTTGTCATTAGGAGCTTGGGAAGACGAGGTGCACGCTCCTCCTCCTTCGTCGCCCGTCTCGCCACGACGCGCACGTGCTACGGGAATGAGCCGAGCTTTATTGCCGGTTGGAAATGATTAATTAATTGTGGATTAACGAGTTGCTAAACGAAAGTGTCATTGTCCGAGACGTTGGACTGTGGGCTGTTCGTGGACTCCATCTACCTGACGGCCTATATAAGGAGGCGCCGACTGTGGAATGTAACCAAATCCGTTCACTCTCTCCCTCTATATACAACCCTAGCCATCACCTATTGTTCCTCTCAGTGTGCTGCTTCCGGCGATCCCATCCCTACGACCGCGTGCATGGTTGGTCGGAAGAGCAGGTGCCTCCGGAACCCTGTCGTTCGAGATCCTGCCCGAAAGAACGTCAATAAGGTTTTTAGGGAGCGTCTCGTCGCAACTGCTCTCGATCCGTCCCTACCTTCGTTCTCCTCTGCTCCGACTACTTCGCCAGCATCGACACCATGGTCGACGACGACGCCATCGCCGCCGCCGCCAAGAAGAAGGCAACGGACGACGCCGAGGTTGTTGTTGCCGTCGCCGTGTTGGCTTGGCCAACCAGAGGGTATGATTTGTTCATCCCTCATTTACTCGTTATCATGCTAGCCGTATATTCCATGTTCATAGATATTTTGTTTCTATGTATTGTGCGTGCTAGTATACTTAGGTATCGGTATGAAGTGCATATCGTATTTACCATGCGTGTTATTTACTCGTGGATTAGTCTAATCGGAAAAGTGCTAATGTTTCCAACAATCCAAAAACCTTATTTCAGGCACTTTTTGACTCATGGCTTCGCCGCTGCACTGAAACCTGAAAATTTTACCGGAACGCATTTTAAGCGTTGGCATACGAGGACCACCTTGTGGCTCACAACTATGAACGTGTTCTGGGTCGGTGTTGTGGATCCCGCGGGAATGATTGCTCGTGAATAGGAGAAGGCGTTCAGGGAGGCCACCACTGTCTTTGTGGGAGCCGTTCTTATTGTGATCGGAGACAAGTTGGTCGACACATATCTCTATATGTGTGTTGCCAAAAACTTGTGGAATGTGCTTGAAGCTAAGTTCAGCGCAACCGATGCTGGAAACGAACTGTGTGCTATGGAAAAATTCCATGACTACAGGATGGTTGATAGTCATCATGTTCTGGACCAGCCTCATGAGATACAGTTTCTCACTAAGAAGCTGGAGCTCCTGAAGTGTGAGTTACCAGACAAAATTTGCCACGGGTTGCATTATTGCAAAACTCCCTCCTGCATGAAGGAACTTTGCTACTTCTCTCAAGCACTTGACACATGAATTCTCTATTGAGGGTGTCATCGTTCATCTAAGTGTTGAGCAAAACTCGAGAGCCAAGAACTCACACGTGAAAGTGGCAGAGGGCTCTTCTAGCCCTAATGTGGTGCAAAAGAATTTCCACAAGTTCAAGGGAAAGAACTATGTCCAGCAGAATACTACCTTCAAGAAGATGGGTAAGAACAAAGACAAAAGGAGAGATGGATGCTTTACTTGTGGTTCAGAGGAACATTGGGCAAACAAATGCCCAAACAAGTACAAGAAGTCAGGACGGGACTCCAAGTCTGTCAATGTGACTATGACAAATAGGATGTGGCAACTGGGTATGGTAATTTGTTTACTGTACTTTCAGTTTGTCAGTCCACCGATTGATGGGTTGACACCGGGGCCAACATTGATGTGTGTGTGCTGATATGTCATTGTTCTCTTCTTACCAGGTCGCACGAGATTTCTCCGTCCTGTTCATGGTGTTGGCACGGTAAATCTGAAGTTTACTTCAGGAAAGATCGTGCAACTAAAGAACGTGCAGCATGTCCCCGCTATCAAGAAGAATCTCGTTAGTGGCTACCTTCTAGGTAAAGAAGGATTTAAGTTAGTATTCGGGTGCAATAAGGTAGTCGTATCTCAGTATGGACTGAAAAGGATATGATTGCGGAGGCTTGTTCCGCCTTTCCCTAGCGGATTTCTGTAATAACGTCATGAACCAAATTCATTCTATTGTGAACTAATGTCAGGTTTGGCCTTCACGTCTTTGTCACATTAATTCCAGTTGAATGACGCGGCTAGCTAAGATGGATTTAATCCCGAGTTTCACTTTAGCCAAAGGCTCTAAGTGCCATGCGTGTGTGCAAGCTAATTAACCTCATAAGCCTCACAAGGCTACAAAGGAGAGACACCTGGCACCGCTAGATCTCATACATCAGATCTTTGCGAAATGAATGGTGTGTTGACTAAAGGTGGAAAGAAATATTTCATGGCGTTGATTGATGATTCCACTAGATTTTGTCATGTGTATTTGTTAAATACTAAGGATGAGGCTCTACACTACATTAAAATCTATAAGGCAGAATTTGAGAACCAACTTGAAAAGAAAATAAAACGAGTTCGGTCTGATCATGGTGGAGAGTACTTTTATAAAGAGTTTGATTTATTCTATGCGGAACATGGTATTATTCATGAGAGGACGCCTTCCTACTCACCCCGATCAAATGGGGTTGCCAAACGAAAAACCATACTCTAACAGACTTGGTTAACGCCATGTTAGATACATGGAGTTTATCCAAAGCATGGTGAGGGAGACTGTATTGACATCATGTCATGTCCTGAATAAAGTTCCCATGAAGGATAATGAGACTACTCCATTTCAGAAATGGGAAAACAAAAGAAATACATTCTCTTAGTTGCGCACTTGGGGCTGTTTGGCGAAATTCAATGTGTCAATAACCAAAAAGCGTAAGTTAGGACCAAAGACTGTGGACTGTGTTTTTCTGGGCTATGTGAAGCATAGCATTGGCTGTAGATTTCTAGTGGTGAAATCTGATGTAAACGACGTGAAGGTCGGTACAATCATGGAGTCTAAAGATACTACATTCTTTGAGGATATTTTCTCATGAGAGATATGCAAAGCACTTCTAGACTAGAATCTAATGAGACTCCTGAACCTGCCATTCCGATGGAATATTATGAACACAAAAGTGATGAAAGTTTCACGGAGGATGACGAGGAAGCTCTCGTTAGGAGCAAGAGACAAGGACTGCAAAGTCTTTTGGTGATGATTTCCTCGTGTACCTCATGGATGATGACACTCCTAGTTCCATTTCAAAAGCCTACGCTTCACCGGATGCTGACTACTGGAAGGATGCGGTCTGCAGCGAGATGGATTCCATCTTGGCTAACGGGACCTGGGAGATCACTGATCGTCCTTATGGTTGCCAACCATTGGGATGTAAGTGGGTGTTCAAGAAGAAGCTTAGGCCCGATAGTATTGTTGAATAGTACAAGGCTAGGATCGTGGCCAAGGGTTATACCCAAAAAGAATAATATGATTTCTTCAATACTTACTCACATGTGGCTAGACTGACAACCATTCGAGTGTTACTCTCATTGGCTGCCTCGCATGATCTTCTCGTTCATCAGATGGACTTTAAGACGGCTTTCCTTAATGGAGAACTAGACGAGAAAATTTACATGCAACAGCCAGATGGCTTTGTAGTAAATGGTCAGGAAAGAAAGGTGTGCAAGCTATTGAAATCTTTGTATGGCCTGAAATAAGCGCCTAAGCAATGGCATGAGAAGTTTAATACAACTTTGACATCTGCTGGTTTTGTTGTTAATGAAGCCGATAAATGTGTATACTATCGCCATGGTTGGGACGAAGGAGTAATACTTTGTTTGTATGTCGATGACATACTGATATTTAGGACTCACCTCAAAGTAATTGAAGAGGCCAAGGCCTTTCTATCTCATAACTTTGAGATGAAATACCTAGGTGTGGCCGATGTTATTCTAAACATCAAGCTGCTACGAGAAAATGAGGGTGGGATTACACTTTTGCAATCCACTATGTTGAGAAGATTTTGAGTTGTTTTGGATATTCTGACTGCAAACGTTCTGCAACACCATATGATCCTAGCGTGCTTATTTGAAAATTCGAAGGCACGACTGTTGATCAATTGTGATACTCTCAAGTGATCGGTTCACTCATGTGCCTAGCATGTGCTACTCGGCCTGACATCTCATTTGTTGTGTGCAAATTGAGCCGGTTTGTTTCCAACCCAGGAGATGTGCATTGGCATGCCGTTGAGCGAGTCATGCGTTATTTGCTAGGTACTGCGAACTATGGAATTCACTATTCTGGGTAACTGACGGTTCTCGAACAGTATAGTAATTTGAATTGGATATCCGATGCTGTTGAGATCAAAGCCACAAGTGGGTATATCTTCACACTTGGTGGTGGTGTTGTTTCCTGGAAGTCTTGCAAGCAGACGATCTTAACGAGATCAACCATGGAAGCAGAACTCACAGCATTAGATAGATCATGCGTCGAAGCAGAATGGCTTTGAGAGCTTTTGATGGATTTGTGAGTGGTTGATAAGACAGTCCCGGCTATCCTTATGAACTGTGGCAATCAAACAGTGATTGCCAAGGCTAAGAGTTCAAATGACAACATGCAATCCACAAAGCATATAAGAATAAGATTGAAATCTATCAGTCATTCAAGATACTCTAGAGTAATAGCGTTGGATTATATCCAGGCGGCTAAGAATCTAGCAGATCCCTTTACAAAAGGGCTATCACGAACTGTGATAGAAAATGCATCGAGGGAGATGGGCATGAGACCCACGTAAGTTGCCATGGGGGTAACCCAACCTATGTGATCGGAGATCCCGTGAATTAGGACCTGGGAAAACAATCCAACGATCAACTGAGGAGAGTATCCTTACTAACTCACTTCGTTGGAGATGCAATACTCTCATAATCTGTAAGGCAGAGTGACTTTTTCTTAATGTGTTCCAAAGCTTGTGAACGAAAGATGCTAACCTATAGAGCATTAATTGGAGGAACACACGTGTGTGAGCCTGACTGCTGGTCACAGTCTATGAGATTGGGTAATCTCTAGGAAGCTCATAAGAAGGTAAGGAGTATGACTAATAAGCTCCACCCGTGGGGTTTAGTCTTCGACAACCACGTATCAGCTGACAATAGGCGAAACTTCTGCACGCTAAACTAACAATTCAAAGCATAGTCCATTTCAGTTGTGAAGAAGTCTAATTCTATTGTTCTTGGTGAAATTTCAACTTAACAGTCTCCACTAAAAACTCTGGTATATCAAACATTATTTGGAATAGTTGACAAACTTATGTGCCTCGCGATCTGGTGGGGGATTGTTAGATTATAGATGGGCTTAGACCCATATAAGACAATAATCCCTGGTTAATCTGTATGGTCCATGTGGGTGTACACCAAGTGGTGGCAAGTAGTGAGAAGTTTAGTATCATACTGCTACAATTGTAGGAGTGAGACCTCTTTATAATGGCTGCTCTATCACTTGTCATTGGACGCTTGGGAAGACGAGGTGTACACGCGCGCTCCTCCTCCTCCGCCGCCCGGCTCACCTCGCCTCGTCACGACGCGTGCGCCGTAGGTTGCGGGAATGAGCCGAGTCGAACCTTATTTTTGCCCGTCAGAAATGGTTAATTAATTATGGATTAATTAACGAGTCGCTAACGAAAGCGCCACTGTCTGAGACATTGGACCGTGGGCTGTTCGCGGACTCGGTCATGGGCCTGGCCCAGGGCCATCTACCTGACGGCACTTATAAGGAGGCACCGACTGTGGAGTGTAACCAATTCCGTTCACTCTCTCCCTCTCTATACAACCCTAGCCGTCACCTACTGTTCCTGTGAGTGTGTTGCTTTCAGCGATCCCATCCCAACGACCGCGTGCATGGTTGGCCGGGAGAGCAGGTGCCTTTGGAACCCTGTCGTTCGATATCCTGCCCGAAAGAATGTCAATAAGGTTTTTGGGGAGCGTCTTGGCACGACTGCTCCCGATCCGTCCCTACCTTCTTCTCCTCTACTTCGATTATTTCCCCAACATAGACACCATGGTCTACGACGCTGTCGCCAAGGCTGCTGCTGCTGCCGTCGCGTTCGTTTGGCCAACCGAAGGGTATGATTTATTCATCCCCGATTTACTTGTTTCGTGCTAGCCCGTATATGCCATTTCATAGATATTCTATTTTTATGTATTGTACGTGCTAATATGTTTAGGTATCGATATGAAGTGCATATCGTATTTACCATGCTTGTTATTTACTCATGGATTAGTCTTATCGGAAAAATGATAATATTTCCAAAAGGTGCTACTATACTTATGTCTTACGTCAAACATCATCAAAATGACATGAACCGAATTACTCCTACTCAGGCCAACTCCAACGCGCGACCCCATCCGGACGTCCGTTTGGGTCGGATTCTGTCCGTTTGGGGCGACAATAGGGCTGCCCATGTCCGGATCGGTCCGTGTCCGGGTCGGTGCGCCCAACGCGTGGCCACACCCCAAATTATCCGCGGTGGTCCGGGCATTTAAAAAATAGAAATGCCAGAAAAAGTAAATAAAACGCAAACATTAATAACTACACATTAAAACATTGTTCAACGGACCACGGCCCACAGTCTTTAATTAATAACATAATTAAAAAAACAAAAAATGCGTCACCGCGCGCTGCTGTCGTCGTCGTCGCCGTCGCCGTCTTCAGGCGCTGTTGTCGTCGTCATCGTCGCCAGTGAGGTCGACGTATGGCGGCACCGTCCAGAGATGGGCCGGCGGCCCCTGGAAGGTTGGCGGCGCTGGCGGCGCCTACACCACCTCCCCGCACGGCGATGACTCACGCTCCGGTGACTGCGGCGGCATGGGGCACCAATGCTCGACCCCCACTGCCTGGGCCATCTCTGTGGCCGTGCATGACCACCTCCAGCGCTGGCCCACCAGGTGCGGGTCAAACGCGGCCGTTGGCTGCTCCTCGTGCACCTCCTTCTTCACCGCCACGGCGTCAGCCATCTTCAGCTCCGTGATGGCCACGTCGCTGGCCGCGGAGAGGGCCATCGCCGTCTCCAGCCCCGCCCACTGGCGCTCATCGTACGTGTTCATGGAATCTTCCATGACATGCTGGATGAGCCGGGCCTCCTCCTCTTCGGTTATGCGAGGAGGTGGTGGTGGCCAAGGAGAGGGTGACGGCGACGGGGTCGGCATCAGGCCCCGCACCTGCGTACGCCCGCGCACCTATGGAGGGCTCGGAGGGCGCGCCCGGCGCTCTGCACGTGCCCGAGGCGGGCTTTTGGTGTCCCCGGCAAAGTACGACGTGCAACGGACGTTGTGCTCGTCGCGGAACCACGTGTCCCATAGGGGCGAATCGACAGCGTACCTCGGGTCGTCGTAGAGGTCGTCGGGGAGGCGGCATCGGCGGCGCTGGATCTCGTCGCGGCGGGCACGGCCGCTCAACGGCACCGACGGGATCGACACCTGATCTGCGGACAGGTGCCAGTTGTTGGGCAAGTGCACGTCGCTCCAGGGGAGCGGCGTCCTTGTCTCCCAATAGCGACGGCAGACATCCGCATGGATGTACTGCCGGGAGCGCGTGGGGACGCCCGTAGGGGCAATGGTGAAGGGGGCCGGAGCAGGCCGTGGCGGAGAAGAAGGACGACGGCGGCGGCCGGACGATGACCCAGCCTCTTGGTCGTGTGCCCCTTCCCCTTGCGGCCGGTGTTCCACCACCCCATTGCTGCCGGCGGCCGAAGAACTCGAGGGAGGGGGGAGGAGGCTAGGGTTTTGATGTTGGTCCCGAGGAGGCAGAAGGAGTGGAGTGGGGCGCGTGGACTGACGGTCCACGGCTTCCTCCATTTAAGAAGGACGGCGACCGCCCGTCTGAGTGGATGACAGGGGGGCCTACCGGTCGTGCGCAGTAAATGCGGGCGGTGGAAGGTAGGTGGCCGCCCGCCACGCGTCCCCGACGTGGACGAAAGGAGGCCTTGAGCACGTCCGCTCGCTGTCTGCCTGAACCCAAACCGAACGCATGTTTGCGGCGGAAATTGGTCGACCCGAACACAAAACGGACAAGATACGTTAGGGCAACTTCGTTTTGCCCCAAACAAACATGGCCGGATCAGATCGAGTCGCGGTTGGAGTTAGCCTCATAATAACTCACTGACCGGTACATGCATGCATACACCGGCAGTGACACTCGAGAAACGTGGCCATGCCGGGCACAGTTCTGGCAGCAACGTACGTAGCAGTACGCGTTAGTTTGGACCAGCCGACCAGTTCACACCGCAGCGAGCATGGACGCCACACTCTCGGGTACGAGCATACGTCCGTCCTGACTCCTGAGTCCTGACGAGCTTGATAATGCACGGATCGGAGACGGACCGCTCTGCACGTGAATGCACCCGGCAACCACCATACCGGCCGGCCATTTAACCAATAACCACAGACCAAGGCAAAGCCTCAGGATTTGCCGGATCGCGCTCCGCCGCTCGCACATTTTCTGTCCATCCGGCGATCCGCGGTCGAGATCGCCGCAACAGCTAGCCTCCAAACACTCAACCACAGCTCGCGCTCGCGCCGTCTCGTGGATCCCGACGCCGCGCGGCGCCGGCCGCGCTCCACTGAACCTGGGCGTGGCTAGGTGCCGCGGGCATCACATTCGTATCGGGTTCCGTGTCCTGGAGCGAGCCGGTCGGTCGGCGCCCGGTTGACCGGCACCGGCGAGCGACCACGCCCACGGCACGACCTCCCGGCGCCGAGCTCGCCAACGAGCGCACGTTTCCGTCGCGCCCGCTGAGCGATCCGTATGTGCCGCTCGCTGTCCTGCTGACACTGACATATTCGTGTAATTTATCATGTTGACCGTGGACTGTACTATTTTCTTTGCGTTGCGAGCGGCGAACAGCGAGCGTTTAGCATCTGACAGGGACTCGATCCTGCGGATACGACTACGATCGGAGCGTGATTTCAGTGGCGCGTGCATCGATCCACCGTCAGTTGCTGTTGGATAGTAATGAATTTTTTAGACAGGCATCAGCATTCAGCAGTCGTCAGAAGCTGCTACTTAGAGTCGTCAGAAGAATGAGTGGAGATCCGTGGCGTGGGTAGGAAGCGTGTCTTGTGAACCGAGGGCAGTTAACCGATATCACGGCTTTGATCATGGGTCAGATTCTTCATCAGGCAGTGAAAGGCGCCGGCCGGCCTCGTGCTCCGCAGTGAAAAGGAAAAAAAATTCTTGTGGCAATTACCGAAAGGCAAAGCTTCATCACCGGCCGGACCGATCAATGCATGCCAAACAAGACATGTGTAGTACTAGTACTAATTAACAACAGTTGTACTACTAACTTGCAATTGACTGTACCTGCACGACACTACTATGACTAGCTTGTAACCAACTCACAACTGTACCTGCATTCTGTTACTAGACTAAAAGCTATAGCAGCTGTTGTTGTCATCGGGCGACAAAGCATGTTGGAGGCGTTGCACGCTTACCCTAAGCTAGGGTCCTCAAGCTGCACCATGTATGCATCATGCATGCATGTAGGACGATTCGTACAGCTTTTGAGGAGAAACCAGTGTTAATTACAACGCCAATACGCCATGGCCAAGTGAAAGCTCTACAACTACATCAACGCGTACATACACACGGCGCTACACCTACAATGCTCGTACCTTTTCATGAAAAACTAGCAATCAGAGCACCACATCCATGTACCCTTAATTCGATCCCTCAAACATTCGCGAATGCATCTGGTTAGTTATCTGACGTGTTCTTTTTAAACCTCTATTTGACCATCCTTGCAGTCATAATACTTATTTTCTTCCTCGTATATCCGTAGGAATGTAAACGGACCGGATCGAATCGGATAATGCTTCTACCATATCTTTTATTATACTTTTTTATTGGATTTGAAGCCGAGCGGATATTGACCATATGCGGATTCAAATGTGGATACGGATTCGGAGCGGACTCGAACCGGAAACGGACAGAAAATATCAGATGTCAATGTTAATAGCTACTGTCAAAGTTTCCGAAAAAATCAGTTTCGTCCGTTCGTAGTTGTACATAGCTATTAAAGTTCAGTCCTGTCAGTTAAGATTTTCTTTAGTTTGTGAAATAAATTAAGGTGTGACCTCGTCCTAGTTTGTTAGTGTAGCCTGTTACTTTGAAAGGACTGAGTCCCCTGTTCAGTTTTTTCTACCTCGTGTCTCGCCTCTCGCGTGAGTTTTAGCAGGAGCTGAAACTAAGCATGTACGTGCATAGGAAATGCTATTGGCTAAACGGTTATGCTTGTATCTACATGGAAGCAACCAACAGTTCAGAACCAGTGATGAAACTAAGCATGTACGTGCATACGCGTTGGCCCCGATCGGGCGCATATGCATGCAGACTATTGTATTGTGATCTAATACTAGGGTACTATAAGGGTTAGGATTATATTGTATTTATGTATGGGGATTAATAATTACTAATTAAATTCATAGACGACTAATTGCATATTTGGGCTTGTAAATTGAATTAAATTTATAGGATAATCCTATTTGGTAACTTCGGATAATCCGTAAAAAACACCGAATAATCCACATCGGTCGGATATTACCGATACCATATCTGTTGGATATCCATTTTTCATAATCCATATCCGCATCCATATCCGTCGGAGTCGTGTAAGTGCATACCATATCCTTAAAAACGGATGCGGATGCGGATTCGAAACGAAAATTATCTGTACCATTTACATCCCTATATATCCGATCCCTTACACCTGATTGATGAAGATGAAGAAAGAGAAAGAAAATAATGAATAAAAAAAGAAAAGATGGTTCAATGTGGGGTTGCGTCCTACATGACGGATTGATTGGGCGCGTCCGGATGCGTTCGCGGGCTTTCGTATCATTTCTACGTTTGAGGTGGATATGAAGATTCGTAGGTAGTTCGGACGTATCGAGATGATACAAGAGTTTTGATTGGATAATTTTTCTTCTTCTTTTCCGTCCGAGCATGGATCGATTACGTCCGTAGACATTTGAATAGGATTTGGGTGTCTGGTTGTGGCTGCTCTCATGCAACACCCACAAAAGTTAAGATGGCAAGCGCGGAGGCGTGCTGCGTGGCCCGAAATCCGCGTGGCGATCTTCCGAAAGCTACGACTCCGCTCTTCGCCGGCAATGATGCACCGCGCAAAATCCGACGAGAGATTGGCAGTATACAATTCGGGTCAGACGATGCCAAAACCCATCACATGCATGCGGCCGGGATCGATGACTGCCGGACAGCGTCGGGCCACATGCACGAGCACAGGCACAGCGCCTCCGCCACCGCCTGACCGCGCGCCGCGGGGATCCGATCCACCGGGCAAGGCATGGGCAACGATTCTTCAGCCTTCGCACGCCGATGTGATGTGAACAGTTCCATGTGCGCCTGCGTAAACGCCCCCAACTGTACTACCTACTGTACACAGACGCACCTTTCAAAAAAAAAAAAATTGTACCCAGAGTGCCAGACGCATGCGCGGCTTGTCTGATAACGCTTCACATGTGTATTCCATTTTTACTCAAGCGTATCATATGTCGAGCAGACCATCCTTTTAGCTGATTAGCACAGTGCCCGTTGCTACGGAATCATAGTAAGTAGAATACGTGTTATGAATGCTAGGCAAGTTGTTTTCATGGAAAAGTTTGATAAGTTGTATTAAAAGACCATTTTACTCCTAAATCTAAAATAATATGAAATAGAGAAAACTATAGGATAAAACATACAAGGTGAATGACGCCACTAATTGCAAACCACAAAATTTCTTCATTGAAAAATATCAAAATGAAAGATCCTCATGCTATGCCACAACCCAACCTGAAAGTAAAAGGAAAAGACACCACCATTGGTCATTGTTTAGCGAGATACGGCAATCCATATTCTTGCCTTGACCGAGAGTCCTAAATGTTTACAGGTAGAGATTGTCCCTAGAGAAGTCAACCAATCTTTAGTGTCCTCATGGTCAAGTCTAGGATAGGGTGTCGTAACCGATAATAAGGTCAAGGTCGTCATTGTAAAAGTACATCTTGAATGGCTCAGAGAATATTTGATAAGACCAAATAAGAACGTCGTGGTAAATCTGCCCTTTCGCTTGAAACATGTACACCTCCTGGTTTCATGTGCGGGACGCCATGGACTGATTGAACATGATGTGCGCGCTCGACTCCGCCTACGCACTGCCTGCGCGTTAGTCGCGCGTCTTCAACCCACGCTGGTGTCCTACTCCTCACTGTCGTCCAGCCACAGCCCCGCGTCCAGCTGGAACCACAAGTATACTCCCCACCCACGCTGCACTACTTAGCATGGCGGCACTTCTCCTCTACTTCTCGTGCTTCTTCTTGCTATCACACTTGGATATGTTATCAGGGGAGCATGCGTAATTGTTGTTTGCCGGGAGGATGGCACCAGTGGCATGCCTTCGGTGCATCAGTTGGAGGCGGACATGTTGATTAGCAATCACACATGGCTTCGACAAGGCGGTGTTAATTGGATAGCATTGGCAGTCAGGGGACTGCCATTGGGCAACGACAACGGTGGACGGATAGTTCTCCGCAAGAGAAGTGTCTTTTTCTTGTAGAAAACTGAGCGGACTGCTTATACTAATTGCTGCCTGCTTGTGTGGTCAGATACTCAGATGGCAACGACGAGGTCCCTGGTTGGGGTTCCCCTCCCAATGAAGCAATTATTTTATTTGGGCTGCAGCTGCTTTAGGCCCCACCTGTCAGAGAAAAAGAGAAAAGTAAGGAGTGACAACTTAAATGTTTAGAAGTAGGAAAGATTAGGCAGCGGCAGCACCGAGGGCATATCCAACCCGACTCGTAAACTGAACACCGCATTCGATCGTGGACAGCGCGACCCAGATGTTATTCATATACATTTCAAAGTAGATACAAAATGATTGAACGAATTACAAGAAAACTGGATGATTTCATCCAAAACAAACGGAAACATTTACATTTCAGACATTTCTACTTAAACTATACCGTGCTAGGCTAAGCCTAATCTAATGCCACGGAAGGCAGATCTTTTTCCCCATGACATGTCTTTCCCATGTTCGATAGCCTGCTCGTCGGACTGTCGGGAGCCCTGAAGAGGGACATGCTTCACGAAGAGGAGGAAAATAGCCTCCCTCTGTCTCCGTAAAGCACGGACCAGGGTTGATTTTCGGATGGGGGGCATTCATCGTAGTCTACTCCTCCTCTCACCGGACAAGACATCGGTTGTCACTAGTAGAAAATTGAACCATTGTTTGGGCCTCCTAATCCCATTAATCCCGGTTCGCTCACGAACCGGGACCAAAGCTCGTAAACGTCCCGGTTCGTGAGCCCAGGGGGCCGGCCGGGCCACGTGGGCCATTGGTCCCGGTTCCAGTCACGAACCGGGACCAATGCGCCTTGCTCCTGGCCCACTACCATTGGTCCCGGTTCGTGGATGGAACCGGGACCAAAGGGAGACCTATTGTCCTGGTTCTAGCCATGAACCGGGACCAATGGTCTACCTATATAAACCCTCGCCCGCTGCTAGCAGACCCGTGGAGTGCTCTGTTTTTCCAAGACAACAATGTTAGAGCTTTGTGGTGCTCTAGCTCACCTCCTATGCATATTAGGTGTTCGATGAAATGCCCGAGCCACACTTAAGCTTTCTCCTCTCGAAGCTCCTTGTCCAAACTCCATTTTCGTCAAGATTTGTCTAGGTTTGGCGGTACGTCTTGTCCCGTCCCCGTCCTAAAACCGCCGTCGATCGCCCGCGCGTGTTGAGCCTCTTGATCTTATCTTGTTTCTAAAAGAAAATATACTTACTCGTATGATTTTCTTACTTTTATTATTGTTTCTTATTATATAGTGCCATGGTTATGGTATCCGCCTGTCGTCGTTTTCTCACGACAGGTGCCATAGGGTGGCTTATCGTAGGTGGTTGGGGCCGAAGGACGCCGACGGGCTCCGGATGCGAGACTGGGCACAAGCGGTGATGACACATGATGTACCCAGGTTTAGGGCCCTCCGGAGGAGGTAATACCCCTAGTCCTGCTTGGTTTAGTTGGATGGATGGGTATAGATACAATGGTGCTCCTGGAGCTGTGTCTAGAGGAGGAAGAAGGGGTAGCCGGCTCCTCTTCCTCCACTGCTAGAAGGGGTTGTGTGTGTGTGTGAAGATGACCGTCCGTCCCCGTTGCATGGGGGGCTCGGGGGGGGGGGGGTTTACGGCTCTTATAATATGCTCTAAGTATAAAGGTGGGGGGACCCGGCTGGCAGTCTCTCCGGCTGGCCATAGGGTCCCGCATTCGTGTCGTCTCGTCGTTGGTGGGGTCCGCCGGCCGAGAGGTCCCATCTCCCGTTGGGGCCCGCCAGCCGGCTCTTTGATTGGCCCTCACCCACCTACCGCGGCATGGGTCGCCCGGGGGGGGGCGTCTAGCGCCAGCCGACCGAAGTCTCCGGTACAACCGGCCGCGCTGTAGCCATGTCGGAGCAAGCAATCGAGTGGCAAGGGCGTGCCGGCACTGTTTCCACGCCCGGTCGCGCTCGCCGAGGTCAGCGGCCAGGACGGTTGGACTGTACCCACGCGCCGCAGTGCGTCAGTGGCCCCTGTAGCCACAGGTTCGCCCATCGTGCCGGTCGCGTCGTGTCGTCGTACCCGCGCGCAGAGGAACGGGACGTCGCATGTTCGTCCCAACTTCAACAGAAGAGCCGGCCCGGAGGTAGCCGGCCATGCCCAGCCGGCCGAGGGTCGAGTCGGCTCCTCGACCAACCGTCTGGGGCGCCAGCCAGCATCGGCTTGTGTCAGACGTCCCCCAACCAGCCGCGTAGTTATTCTTCAAAGCGGAAGGGGGAAGACCCCCGTTGCTTTGGCTTACCTAGGGGTAATAACCCCGTCAGTAGTCCCCAAAGCCGGTGGGGGCCCGCGTCCGACAGACGGAGGGGAACCGGCGGCTTCCCCAGCGGAGCCCGCCTCCGGTTCGAAGCCAAAAGGGCAGTCGGGCGCCTCGGGTACCGACGTGCCGCCCCGGGACCCGCGTCGGCACGCAGCGCGCCACGCGGAGAGTGATAATGTTGTAGGTCCCACACACGCGGAGAGTGATGATGCTGCAGGTCCCATCCATGACCACGGCAAATACGGCTTCTATAGCCTGGAGGAGGAGCTGGCGTGCGTGTAAGGTCGGTTGCACTTCGTAGGAGGGGCACATAGCCCGCTTGAGCCGGCTGACGATTGTTGTGTCTTGCAGGTGAGCTGGCCACCCTTCGGGAGGAGAGAATCGGGCTTGTTTCCGAGCGGGACCGGCTGGCGCAAGGCATCCAGGCGGCCACACAGGAGAAGGACAGGCAGGCCACGCTACTGGCCGACGGGGAGGCGGTCCAGGACCGGCTCAAGGCCGAGGCGGCGAAGTAGGTGGCGGCCCGGGAGACGGCCTTCAAGGAGGCGGCTGATGCCGCCCTGAGGACTGCCGCCCTCCAAGGCGAGGTGACCCGGCTCGAGAGGACGCTCGAGGAGGTCAGAGGTTCCCTCGCCGCGTTGGAGGCGGATCGGGGGTCGGAGTGCAAGGCGGCGCTCAACTTCGCCCTTGGAGTGGACGACGCGATTGAAGGTAGGTGCCAATTTTTCTCTTCCCCGGCCAATTTGCTTTTCCGTTTGTCGTTTCTTGTGTTTCAACTTGCCTTTCCTTCCTTCTCTTCTTCTTTCTTCCAGGGCGCTTCCCGAAAACTAAGCGCCGCGCTACGCGCACTGTTGAGGAGCACCGGGAGTACCTTCAGGAGTGCGGTGGCCACGTGGGACGTGGACGAGATCGGACTCGCCATCGAGGAGGAGGCCACGTGGGACGTGGACGAGATCGGACTCGCCATCGAGATGCGGATAACCCATCTCGAGCGGAGCATGGAGCGGCTGAAGACAACTGGCAAAGAGGTCATTGTCGTGCTGTGGCCAGGCCACGGGGGAGCTCCGATGAACCGCGTGGCCCAGTGGCTAAAGCACACCGTCCCCCGCCTCGAGGCCTGGAAGGCGTCGGCCGCCCGGGCCGGGGCGCAGATGGCGCTCCGGTTCGTCACGTCATGGTATCGTGGCGTGGACCGGGGCCGGCTGGCGACCATGTGGGACGTGCCGGCCGCGGAACGGGAGGCTTGTGAGCCAGCCCTTGTCCTCCGGGCCAATGAGCTTGCGTCGTACGTCGATGCGGACGAGTTCCTGGCGGCCCTTGGTGAGGATGGCCAGTCGTTGCCCGAGGATTCCTTCGACATCCCCCAAGGCCCAGCGGACGATGAAGTTGCCAATGAGAGCACCAATTCGAGCAGCGAGGCGGCCGAGACCGAGGAGCCCGTCTCGAAGGCTAAGGAGGCCGACCCGGAGGCCGCGACCACCTCCGAGGCGGGAACCAAGCCACCCAGCGACGCGCTGGCTGGAGGCACGCCGGTGGCCTGAGCCCCCGGGCATTTTTATCTTTCACTTTTTTTCTTCCTGCAAAGTTAGGCTTGATCCCACCCACTGGGGGTGTTTATGTAATGAACTAATGCTGGACGTGGGCCGCTTTTGCCTTGACATTTATGCCATGAATACTTAGCCTTGTTACTCATGCCGCCTCATCCTTATCCTTTTTTGCCTGCCCGACTCTTTTCGGTTCTTCTCCTTTTCCCCTTTGGTTTTGGCCCCGCCAGCCCGACAGCCGGGAACCGGTCTGTAGCTAGGTCGGGGTGTCCGCCTCAAGGGAGCCGGTTCAAAACTTAGGAATTGCAAGGGCTTTTCGGGATAAGTAGAGTGGTAGAGACGCGGCGATGGTCTGGCTGGGCCTAGCCGAGGTCTCCCTTTGTTTTGACCTTTCGTGTGAGCCGAACTTTGCCGCCCCGACGTCCCGTCAGCCGAACAGCCGGGAGCCAGTTCTGTAACTGGTAGGGGTGGGGAGGTTTGGCCGGCTCACATTACTTAGCCAACTTGTGGGAGAAGCGCTCTAGGTCCAGCCGGCTAGCCCCCGGGTCCGGGAGCAGGGTCAGGGAGCCGGTGTGAGGAACACTTTTGAGGGAAACGAAACGAGGGGCGCCCCAAGAGCCGGCTTGGGGCACCCATTGCATTCATAAGCCCAAAAGGGTGGGGATACATACATACACTGGTTTCTTCAGTAGTAAAACGGGAGCAGGAGGGCCACGTTCCATGGGCTCTCCGTCTCCTCTCTGGAAGCATCTCTTTTGCGCTTTTGCGGCTTCTGGGCATCTATTAGATAGTATGTGTTGTTGTGAAGTGTCTTGTTGATGATGAATGGGCCCTCCCATGGGGAGGACAGCTTGTGTTGTCCGGCTGTTCGCTGGATCCGCCTGAGGACCAGGTCCCCCTCGCGGAACGAGAGTGGCCGGATTCGCTTGCTGTGGTAGTGCCGGAGCTTCTGCTAGTAGATTGTCGTATGGCTTAAGGCCAGTTCGTGAGGTTCCTCGAGTAGGTCGACGTCGTCTTCTCTTGCCTCCTTTGCGTCCTTCTCCGTGTATAGGGCGACCCAAGGCGAATCGAACTCGACGTCGGTGGGGATGATCGCCTCGGACCCGTACACAAGGAAGAAGGGAGTGTAGCCGGTTGAACGGTTCTGGGTGGTCCTAAGACTCCAAAGGACGGCCGACAGCTCGTTGATCCAACAACCATCCGACCTCACCAGCGGCGTCACGAGCCGGGGCTTGATGCCGGACAGGATAAGGCTGTTTGCCCTCTCGACCTGGTCGTTTGATTGCGGATGAGCGACGGAGGCCAGGTCAAGCCGGATTCCGTGCCTGGAGCAGTGCGAGTGCACCCTTGGCAAAGTTCGTGCCGTTGTCGGTGATGATGCTGTGGGGGACGTCGTAGCGTACTGTGATGTCGTCGATGAACTGGACGGCCGTAGGGCCGTCTAGCTTCTTGATTGGTCGTGCCTCGATCCACTTGGTGAATTTGTCGACAGCCACCAGTAAGTGCGTCATGCCGCCTCGAGCGGTTTTGAAGGGGCCCACCATGTCCATCCCCCAGACAACGAATGACCATGAGAGGGGGATGGTCTGGAGGGCCGACACCGGCAGGTGGCTCTACATGCTGAAACGTTGGTAGCCCTCACACTCATCGACCAATTTCTTGGCCGCCTCGAGGGCCGTGGGCCAGAAAAAACCATGCCGAAGGCCTTGGCCACCAGGGTCCTGGAGGCGGCGTGATGCCTGCACTCGCCCTGGTGGACGTCGAGGAGGATTTCTAGGCCCTTTTCCGGCTCGACGCATCGCTGAAAGACGTCGGTAGTGCTCCAACGAACGAGCTCGTTGTTAATGATGTTGTATGCTGAGGCCTGGCGTTGGACTTGCCTAGCCAAGGCCTCGTCCGGAGGGAGCTCGCCTCGTAGGTGGAACGCCAGGATAGGTTAGGGCCACGAGGGGGCCGAGACAGGTGCCGGCCCGGGAGCCCCCGGAATTGACTGATCAACCCCGGGCCCGGCTCGCCCGCCCCCAGGGCCGGTTGGTCGATGATCATCATGACGGCCACACCGCTGGGGCCGGCCGCCTCGGACACCGCTGGGGCCGGCCGCCTCGGACACCGCCGGCTCGATCGGAGCCCACTGGGCGGCCGACGGTTCGGGAGCCGGTGGTGAAGGTGCCGGAGAGGCGGCCGGGGTCGTCGATGGGCCGGCGACGCCCGTCGGCACGAAGATTGACTCCGACTCCGAGGAAGGCTTGATCGATGGCTTGAGCAGCCGCTCGAGGGAGACGCCGGCTGGGATGGTCTGCCGGGTGGAGCCGATCTTTGCCAGCGCGTCTGAAAGCATAGCATGCTCCCTTGGTGGTTTTGATATTTCATAACAACATACATTGTCTCTTGGACTGATACTTTTACCTAGTGTATTTCAGATACAGTCTATAAAGAGGATTGGCAAAAGGAGATTGTGGACATACCCCAAGATGCAAGGAAATAGGTTGGCCAAGCTTCAAGCAAGATGACTCTACATTTTATATTTGTGAAAAATCACTTTGAGTCTATAGGAAAGCCAATGCTATTAAAAGGGGGCAAGGTTTTGTTGGTGAACAATATGCTCAAACGTGCACAAGTGATAGTCGCCAAAAACAGCCACAAACTCTCCCACCAAAGTCTGTTCTATGCCTAACACTCAAAATCGGTGCAACCAACTTTCCCATACCGGTGCCACCGATTCCAGAACCTAGACAGACTCTGCCAAACCCTAGCCACTTCGGTGAATCCGATTCCATACCGGTGCCACCGAGTTTAAGTAGCCAACTTTTTGTTAAGCAAATTCACATTTGTGGTCCCGCTGAGAATGTTGGATCGGTGTCACCGAGATTGGAAATCTGATCGTTGGTCACCTTATCGGTGCAACCAAGTTTCCTATATCGGTCTCACCAAGATTCAAAAGTTGTCACATTAGGGTCACTTCGGTCCCACCGAGATTAACACATCGGTGTCACCGAGTTGGTCATTTTGTGTGTAACGGTTGGATTTTTGGGGATGTCTATATATACCCCTCCACCACCAACTACTCGAGAGATAAGCACTCGGAACTATTCCATACCTCAGATTTTTTGAGAGAGAACCACCTACCCTTGTGTTGAGGTCAAGATCTTCCACTCCAATCATATGGATCTTGATTTCTAGCCTCCCCAAGTAGCTTTCCACCAATCCCATGTCTTCCACCATGTCAAATCTATGAGAGAGTGATTGGGTGTTGAGGAGTCTATCATCTTGAAGCACAAGAGCAAGGAGTTCATCGTCATTACCGAGCCTATTACCTTTTGGAGGGTGGTGCCTCCTAGATTGGTTAGCTGTCGCTTGGGAGCCTCCTACTTCCTGTTGTGGAGTGAACCAAGAAGTTTGTAAGGGCAAGGAGATCGCCTACTTCGTGAAGATCTACCCATAGTGAGGTTAGTTCTTCATGGACGGAAGCCGTTATGGAATAGTCAAGGTTGCTACTTCCTGGACCCTTTTGGGTGCAGCCCTCCATGGACTCTTGCAACCGTTAGCCTCCATGGGTTGAAGACTCCATAAACGTGGATGTACGATAGCGCCACCTATCGGAACCATGGGAAAAATCCATGCATCTCCAACTGCGTTTGATCTACTTATCTCATCACTTTACTTCATATGCAATGTCTTTACTTTCCGCTGCCATATCTGTTGACATGCATGTGTAGGGATGTTAGACTTGCTAGCTTTGCTAAAACTGTTAAAATCTGCCAACCAATTAACTTGGGAAAGGTTAGGTTTTAAATTCCTGCTAGTAGTCTATTCACCCCCCTCTAGACACTCTTCTAGTGAGCCTACAATTGGTATCAGAGCATTGGTCTCCATTGTTTCGGTTTAATCACCAAGGAGGAAGATGGATGTGTCTAGTATAGGGAGTTTGAGTTGTAGAGTGCCCATTCTTAATGGAGAGTACTATAGGCAATGGAATCTTTGATGCTTGAGCTGTTTAATGAATTTCAATTGAGCAAATATGTTGTGCGCCCCTATGAGCCTCCTATTGATCCTTTGCATCCCACACACGAAGAGGAAATTGATATGATATGCAATCTTAGAACTGTTAATCTCATTGTTAGAGCATTACCTAGAAATATGCTTAACCAAATGAAGAATTTTGCATGTGCTTACACTTTGTGGAATGATTTGGAGAAACGATATCCAAGTTATTCATTAAGTAATCTTGATGAAATTCTTCATAAAACCATTGCTTTTCACAAATTGTCGCCTAGTGATCCTAAATTTGATGCTTGTCTATTTGAGATTAGAGACCTCATGCATGCTAAAGGAGATGTCACCACTATCAACAATATCATTATAGAGGCCCTTCACATTCATAAAGTTGAACATTGTCTTGATCACCATCCTAACGAATCTCTTGTTCTTTATGACGAGGATTTTCCACTTGATGATGACAATGTGGAACATGGCTACTATGATGAAGATGAGCTGTTTGACATCGAGTATGAGAAGATTATGAAGAATCTAAGTCTCATGGAAAACTTCAAGGATTACAAGTCCAGAGGAAAAGAGTGGATTCTCGATAGCGGATGTACCGATCATATGACGAGAGATAGAGAAATGTTTGAAGAGATTACACCAAACTAGGGGCCGCGAAGGTACGTAATGTTTGGAGACAACTCCAAGGGTAAGGTACTTGGTCTTGGTAAGGTGGTCATATCCCATGATAGTTCTATTCAAAATGTTATGCTTGTTGAATCTCTTGGCTATAATCTTCTTTCTGTGTCTAGACTTGCCAACTTCGGTTTCAATGTGTTATTCATGAAAATAGATTGCCAAGTGTTTCGTCAAGATAATCATAAAATAGTCTTTACCGGTATCCGTAGAGGTGATCTATACATTGTCGATTTCACTAAGAGATCCAAACCTCACACTTGTTTAATTGTTAAATCTTCTAAAGGTTGGCTTTGGCATAGAAGATTAGGACATGTTGGCATGCGTAATTTAGATAAACTTATCAAA
The DNA here is from genome assembly GCA_022496015.1 of Hordeum marinum. Lineage (NCBI taxonomy): Eukaryota > Viridiplantae > Streptophyta > Magnoliopsida > Poales > Poaceae > Hordeum > Hordeum marinum. The sequence goes on from CM039673.1 coordinate 519,490,439, forward strand.
GGTGATCATATACTTGGTATTAAATATGTTGTCTTTGACAAAGATAGACTTTGTAGTGCTTGTCAAGCTGGAAAGCAACTAGGTGGAAGTCATCCTGTTAAGAATATCATAACTACCAGGAGACCACTTGAGTTACTTCACATGGATCTTTTCGGTCTCAATGCTTACAAGAGTCTCGGTGGAAATTCCTATGGTCTAGTTATAGTTGACAATTTTTCCAGATTTACGTGGGTATTCTTTCTTGATGATAAGTCGCAGGTTCAAAAGATCTTCAAGAACTTCGTTCGCAAAGCGCAAAATTAGTTTGAAGTAAAGATCAAAAAGGTTCGGAGCGATAATGGATCGGAGTTCAAGAACACCCATGTGGATACCTTTCCTGACGAAGAAGGTGTCTCACATGAGTTCTCGGCCACGTAGACGCCTCAACAAAATGGAGTTGTTGAGAGGAAGAACCGGACACTTATTGAGATGGCAAGAATGATGCTTGACGAATACCAAACGCCAAAACACTTTTGGGCAGAAGCCGTGGAAACAGCATGTCATGCCACAAACCGACTTTACTTGCACAAGCTTCTCGGTAAAACGACATACGAGCTACTCACCGGTAACAAACCCCAAGTTGGATACTTTCGAGTATTCGACTCCAAGTACTACATTCTTGATAATCATCGTCGTACTAAATTTGCTCCTAAATCTCATGAAGGATTCCTACTTGGTTATGGATCTAACTCTCACACCTACTGTGTCTTCAACAACTTCACTCGAAAAGTTGAAGAGACGGTAGATGTGAAGTTTTACGAATCTAATGGTTCGCAAGTCGAACAATTGCCAAATGATGTAGGTGATAAGGACACTTCGGAAGCTATCCAAGACTTGTCTATTGGCAAGATTCATCCCATGGAGGTGAAGGAAAGTACTTCATCAACTCAAGTGGAAGCCCCTACTTCACGACAAGGTGAATCACAACATGACATGGAGGCATCCACAAGCGGTACACGACAAGATGATGAAGAGGAGGAAGTGCATCATGAAGATCCACGAGAACCTCCTTCACCACCACCTCAAGGGAACAACACCTTCAACAACAACAAAGATGAAGGAGATGATGATGAAGAAGAAGCTCCACTAACCAACAATCGGAAGCTGACCCGAGTTCGAGCACAAGTGACTAAGAACCACCCCCTAAACCAAATCTTTGGTGATATACAAACAGGGAGGATCGCTCGCTCTAAAACTTGTCTAGCAAACTTCTGTGAGCATTATTCTTTCATTTCTAGCATTGAGCCCTTGAAGGTAGAACAAGCTCTTGAAGACACGGATTAGGTGAACGCTATGCATGAAGAGCTTCACAACTTCGAAAGAAACAAAGTGTGGACACTCGTGGAGAAGCCCGAGGATGAACACAACATCATCGGAACCAAATGGGTATTTCGAAAAAAGCAAGACGAAGACGGTCAAGTCGTGCGCAACAAGGTTCGCCTCGTATCTCAAGGATATACGCAAGTCGAAGGTATGGACTATGGTGATACCTACGCCCCCGTCGCTAGACTTGAAGCTATTCACATTCTTCTTGCTTATGCCAATCACCATGATATCACGCTTTATCAAATGGATATGAAAAGTGCATTTTTAAATGGTGAGATTGAAGAAGAGGTTTATGTTAAGCAACCACCTCCCTTTGTGAATCCTAAGAAACCTAATCATGTTTACAAGCTTCGTAAAGCTCTTTATGGTCTTAAGCAAGCCCCTCGTGCTTGGTATAAATGTTTAACGAAGTTTCTTATAGAAAAAGGTTTTGAAATTGGTAAAATTGACGCAGCCTTATTCACTAAGAGAGTTAATGGCGAATTATTTGTGTGCGAAATCTATGTGGATGATATTATCTTTGGTTCCACTAACCCTCAATTTAGTGAAAGATTTGGAAGGTTGATGTCCGAGAAGTATGAGATGTCCATGATGTGTGAGCTGAAATTCTTTCTTGGCTTCCAAATCAAGTAATCAAAAGAAGGAACTTTCATCTCTCAAACTAAGTATACCAAGGACTTGATCAAAAAGTTCAACATGCAGGAGTGCAAAGGTATGAAAACCCCTATGACTACTAACGGACATGTTGATCTTACCAGAGAGGATGAGGTGGTTGATCAAAAATTTTATCGATCTATGATTGGTTCACTATTATATCTATGTGCATCTCGTCCCGATATTATGCTTAGTGTTTGCATGTGTGCTAGATATCAAGCTGCACTGAAAGAATGTCATCTTTTAGCTGTAAAACGCATTGTGAGATACTTGATACAAACGTCAAATTTTGGCATTTGGTATCCCAAGGGATCTTCTTTTAACCTTGTTGGCTATTTTGATTCGGACTATGCCGGTGGCAAGGTTGATAGAAAATCCACCTCGGGTACTTGTCAATTTTTGGGCAGATCTCTTGTATCTTGGTCTTCTAAGAAACAAAACTCGATATCTCCATCGACTGCCGAAGCTGAGTATATTGCTGTTGGATCTTGTTGTGTGCATTTACTATGGATGACACAAACACTTAAGGATTATGGAATTCATGTTAAAAATATTCCATTACTTTGTGACAATGAAAGTGCTATTAAAATTGGCCATAATCCTGTGCAACATTCTCGAACTAAGCATATTCAAGTTCGATATCATTTCATTCGTGATCATGTTGCCAAAGGAGATATTAACCTTAAGCATGTTCGCACTAACAAGCAGTTGGCCGATATCTTTACTAAGCCACTTGATGAGAAGACATTTTGTGACTTGAGGAGTGAGTTGAGCATCATCAATGCTTCAAACTTGAGCTAGACTCACTCGGTTGCATGCAAGGGCATGAGCTTTCTTGATATTTCCATGTATCTCAACATTTCATCTTATGCCATGGAATTCTATGCTCCCTTGTATTGTATCTAATCTCTTGTAGGTACTTAGAAAAACTTCATTCCACAAGATTGCCATCAACTCCAATCATAAGCAATCTTGTCATTACCAAGTATCCACAACCCCTCTTGATGATGGAAGGAAGAAGGCCACTCAACCATATCCTTGACATATACTTGATCAAAATTGCAAACTCTCAATTGGTATCATGTCAATAGGATATATCTATTGTTCTTCCTTGCATGACTAATCCTTGTAGATAACCAGTGTACTAGAACAAGAAGGATTGCTGAAAACTCAACATGATCTTCATCAACCTCGAGCATCCTCAAAAAGTTCATCTACAAGCTACGTCATCAACATCACTCAAAGGTATGTACTCATGTCCTTGAAAAGGCTTTACTCCAAGAAATGAGCTAAAGTGACTCAAGCGATATGAAAACATTAAAATGCTTCATAAAAAAAATGGTAAACCCATTCTGAGCTTAATGTAGAGTATGACCTATGATCAAGTATTCTTGCTTGGCTCCTAAGTCGATATACTCTAATATAGGTGACCTAGTCACCGCCCATCATCTAGTTAACAATCTGGTGAGGTTTGCTCTCTATTGCATGATTTCTCATAACTACTCCTATCTTATCTAGTTGATGTCCCTTGTAAAAACTTCATATTTCATTGAAAATCATTCTCTTGACTTTGTAAAAACTGAAACTTGGTTTCTCTTTCGGAGACGCTGACTCAGATATCTCGGTTCTACCGAAATTGCAGACAAGCTGCACTACAAAATCTCAGTACCACAGACCTATCTATCTCGAAGTCACCGATCTTCATTCTGTTTCATTTGAATTCATTTTTTTTGCAATTCTGTGTTTTCTTAGTGATCTGTCTTGTAATTCTTCCGTTACTTCCATGATCCCTTAAAAAAACTTTGTATTACTTAGGGGGAGAAGAACTAAAGGTAATCTTGAGGAGAGAATTTTTGGTCCTCAAGGGCCCCTATCTTCCATGAAGAAAGGAGGAGAAGAACAATGATCCCTGTATCATAGGTCATTTTGACGACCCTTGTTCTCAAGGATCCCTTCTCAGTCAATGATCCCTGTATCTATCCCTGTTTTTAAACTTTTTGGAAATTAATGCCAAAGGGGGAGAAGACCAAAGCTTCATGCTAAAGGGGAGATACATGCTTATGATCAAGGGGGGGAGCCAATATCAATTATCATACCTTCATAAACAGGGAGAATATCAAAGTAGGGGGAGAGGAAATTGTTGATCTTTCTCACCTTATCCAATCCTAATATCTACATGCTAAGATTCAGGGGGAGAGGATAATCTATTTTCATATCTACGGTGAAAAAACTCTCAATGATCTTGGAGACATATCAATTCTAAGGAATACTATTTTCTATATGTCCTTATCGGTGCAACCGAGTTTCCTATATTGATCTCACCGAGATTCAAAAGTTGCCACCTTTTGGTCACTTCGGTACCACCGAGATTAACACATCGGTGTCACCGAGTTGGTCATTTTGTGTGTAACGGTTGGATTTTTGGGGATGCCCATATATACACCTCCACCACCAACTCGAGAGAGAAGCACTCAGAACTATTCCATACCTATCCTATCAGATTTTCTCAGAGAGAACCACCTACCCTTGTGTTGAGGTCAAGATCTTCCACTCCAATCATATGGATCTTTATTTCTAGCCTCCCCAAGTAGCTTTCCACCAATCCCATCTCTTCCACCATGCCAAATCTGTGAGAGAGTGATTGGGTGCTGAGGAGTCTATCATCTTGAAGCACAAGAGCAAGGAGTTCATCGTCATTATCGAGCCTATTACCTTTTGGAGGGTGGTGCCTCCTAGATTGGTTAGGTGTCGCTTGGGAGCCTCCTACTTCGTGTTGTGGAGTGAACCAAGAAGTTTGTAAGGGCAAGGAGATCGCCTACTTCGTGAAGATCTACCCATAGTGAGGCTAGTCCTTCGTGGACGGAAGCCGTTATGGAATAGTCAAGGTTGCTACTTCGTGGACCCTTTTGGGTGGAGCCCTCCGTGGACTTTCGCGACCATTACACTCCATGGGTTGAAGACTCCATAAACGTGGATGTACGATAGCGCCACCTATCGGAACCACGAGAAAAATCCATGTGTCTCCAACTGCGTTTGATCTACTTATCTCATCACTTTACTTCATATGCAATGTCTTTACTTTCCGCGGCCATATCTATTGACATGCATGTGTAGGGCTGTTAGACTTGCTAGCTTTGCTAAAACTGTTAAATCTGCCAACCAATTAACTTAGGAAAGGTTAGGTTTTAATTCATGTTAGTAGTCTATTCACTCCCCCTCTAGACACTCTTCTAGTGAGCCTACGACTTCGGCCGCCTCGTTGTCCGCTCGTGGGATGTGATGAAACTCACAGCCCTCGAAGGAGCCGGTGAGCTGTTGTATGCGGAAGCGGTAGCTGGCCATGTTGGCGTCCCTGGCATTGCATTCACCAGAGACTTGCTGCACCACGAGGTCGGAGTCCCCGAAGCAAAGAATGTGCCTGATGCCGATTTCCTTGGCGAGCCGGAGGCCATGGACGATGGCCTCGTACTTGGCCACGTTGTTGGAGGCGGTGAAGTGGATTTGGAGGGCGTATTGGAGCTGGTCGCCCTTCGGGGAGGAGAGGACTATGTCGTCACCTAGGCCGGTCCTCATTTTCGAGCCGTCGAAGTGCATGCGCCAATGTGTGGAGTCTGGGGGAGGCGGGACGAACTCCATCTCCGCCCAGTCGATGAGGAAGTCAGCCAATGCATGTGACTTGATCGCGGTTCTTGGCTCGTACCGGATCTCATGATTGGCGAGGGCGATGACCCATTTGGCGATCCGGTCGGTGGAGTCTCGGCCGCTCATGATCTTGCCGAGCGGGGCCGTGCTCACCACGGTAATGGTATGCTCCTGGAAGTACTGCTTGACCTTCTTGGTGACAAAGTATATGCCATAACACATCTTTTGGTAGTGGGGGTAGTTTTGCTTGGACGCGGAGAGGACCTCGCTGAGGTAGTAGACGGGCCGTTGGGCTGACAGGGACTTGCCCTCCTCTGGCCGCTCGACCACCAGGATGACGCTGATGACGCAGGTGGTCACCGCGATGTAGGCGAGCAGTGGTTCCTTCTCAGCCGGCGCGGCCAGGATGGGCGTGGGGGTGAGCGCCTTCTTGAGGCCGTGGAAGGCCTCGTCCGCCTCGTCAGGCCAATTGAACATGCCCGGTTTCTTGGTGTGGCCCGGCTCGATCAGAGCCGTCTTGTGGAGGAGCCCATAGAGGGGCACAGCCTTCTCCCCCAGTCGGCTAATGAACCGGCTGAGCGAGGCAAGGCAGCTGGTAAACTTCTGGACGTCGCGGAGCCGGGTCGGCTTCAGCATGCGCTCGATCGCATTGATCTTCTCGGGCTTGGCTTCGATGCTGCGAGTGAACATGAAGAAACCCAAGAGTTGGCCGGCGGGGACGCTGAAAACACATTTCTCTGAGTTGAGCTTGATCTTGTACTCGCGCAAGTTTGCGAAGGTCTCCCAAAGGTTGCCGAGGAGGCTGAAATGCTTCTTGGTTTTGACGATGATGTCATCGACGTAGACGTGGACATTCCTGCCTATCTGAGGCTAGAGGCTGCATGCACCGTTGGAAGGTGGCGCCTGCGTTCTTCAGGCCGAAGTACATGGTGATGTAGCAGTAGGCCCCAAAGGGCATGATGAAGGAGGTCTTGAGCCGGTCTTCCGGGTCCAGCTCGATCTGGTGGTAGACGGAGTAGGTGTCCAGGAAGGACAGCAAGTCGCAGCCGGCCGTGGAGTCGATGACTTGATCGATCCGCGGCAGAGCGAACGGGTCCTTGGGACACACCTTGTTCAGGCTAGTGTAGTCGATGCACATGCGCCAAGTCTTGTTCTTCTTCAGCACCAGGACTGGGTTGACCAGCCAGTCCGGGTGGAACACTTTCATGATGAACCCGGCTGCGAGCAGCCGGGCGATCTATTCGCCTATAGTACGCCGCTTCTCCTCGAAGAAGCGGTGCACGGGTTGCTTGACTGGCTTGACGTCTGGCCGGATGTGTAGTTTGTGCTCGGCGAACTTCCTCGGAACACCCGGCATGTCCTTGGGGGACCATGCGAAGATGTCCCAATTCTCATGGAGGAAGTCGACGAGCTCGCCTTCCTATTTGCTGTTGAAGCGGGAGCCGATGATGACGCATTGAACCGAGTTGGCCGGGTTGAGCGGAATTTGCTTAGTGTCCTTGGACGGTTGTAAGGAGGCCTCACCGATGAATTGCGAGGGAGGAGCCGGCACGGCTGGCTGGCTAGCAGCAAGGTCCATGAGCCGGTCGAGCTGCCGTTTCTCCTTGGTGATTTCGAGGGCCTCAGCCAACCAGCTGCCGTATCGAGCGCACTTGAGCGACATTTTGTAGTCACCCGTGATGGTGATGATTCCCTTGCGGCCCGGCATCTTGAGCTTGAGGTAGGCGTAATGGGGGACCACCATGAAGCTGACGGGGGCCGGCCAGCCTAACAGCGCGTGGTAGGGGCTCGCGAGGTCCACGACCTCATACATCACCAACTCGTGGCCGAAGTGGCTGGGTCCACCGAAGAGGACATCGGGCGTGATCTTGCCGACAAGGGATCAGGACTTCCCAGGCACGATGTCGTGGAAGGCCGTCGGGCTCACCTACAGGTCTTCTATTTTCAGCCCCAGCTTGTGCATCGTGTCGAGGTAGAGAATGTTGATGCTGCTGTCGCCATCTATCAGCACCCGAGAGAACGGCAAGTTCACTCCTTGGTGGCGATGGTGGGGTCGAGGACCAAAGCATAGTTGCTAGGATTCGGCATCACGGCAAGGTGATCGGCCTGGCTCCAAGTGACCGGCTTCTCCAACCAGTGCATGAACTGGGGAGTTGCCGACATGGTGGCGTTCACCTCACGGCGGAGCTGGCGCTGAGTGTGTTTGCCCATCTCTTCACTGGTCAAGACGACGTAGCAACCATCCTGGTTGGGAAACTGGTCGATTAGACTACCATCATTCTGGGCCAGAGCCGGAGCCGGCGCCGGGGCGACATCTTGGGCCGGGGCCGGCATGCGGACTGGCGGCGTGGGAGGATCCGGAAGGCCGTGCCCCCAGGACAATCGCTGTGAGAAGCTGCACTGCCGGAGCGTGTGCGTAGATGGTTTGGCCCCTGAATGGTTCTTGTAGGGGAGGTCGAGCATTTGCTCGAAGGTGAGCTTCGGCTTCCAGGCAGCCTTGCCGGTGCGCTGGCGCTGGCCGGAGGCTGGGCAGCCAGCTCCTGATCCTCGACGGTATTGACCTGCCGGCTCCCGCAGCGGGGATCCGGCTGGTCGTTCTTGCGTTTGTTATTCTGCGGCTGCCAGTTGTCGGCAGCCGCCCGGGTCGTGGCCGGTGTTGTCATCGCCTTGGCAGGCGGGGTCGTTTTGACCCGGTTGGCCGAATCAGCCGTGGCGTACTGGTTCGCCTTGGTCATGAGCTCGGCAAGCGTGGACGGCTCGGAGCACAGGAGCTTATGTTTGAGAGGGGTGTTTCATCGGCAGCCCTCGATGAAGTACTGCACGGCTTGCACCTCGTGCACCCCCTTGTAGGAATTGTGGAGCTCGGTCCATCGAGTGAGGTAGTCGCGGAGGATTCGTTCGGCCCCTGAACGCACATGGCGAGTTCACCGGGACGGCCAGACCGCTTGTAGGTGCCGATGAAGTTACGGACGAAGGCCTCCTCAAAGTCCATCCAGGTGTTGATGCTGCAGGACGCCAGGCTGTTGAGCCAGGTGCGGGCTGAGCCGATCAACATGAGGGGGCATAGCGAACGCCTACGCGCTTATTCCCCCAGGCGATGCCAACCGCGGTGGTGTAGTTGATCAACCAGTCTTCGGGCTTGGCGGCTCCGTTGTATTTCGGGGTGACCCTAAGGAGCGTGAAGCCGGTTGGAAACGACTCGGTGCGGATCCGAGGACCGAAGCAAGCCGGACCAATCGAGCCCTCCTCCTTGAGGAGGGCGGAATGCGCGAGTCTATCGAGGCGGTTGCGGGCGTCGTTCTCGCTAAGGGGGACGCGTGGTCCGAGCCGAGCCGAGAGCTCGGGACGGACGGTGGGTGGCACCGACTGCCCCGACTCGTGCCGCGGGGGCAGTGCGTGCCCGTGGTTGCGCTGGCTGCTAGATGCCGGCGCTTCATGGTGGCGGCCACTTCGAGGCGGATCTTTGGTGCACCGGCTGTTGACAGCCGGTTACTCGCTCCCCGGTGTCTGAGCGGGCCGGGGGTTGTTTGCTCCGGTTCGGCGGCTGGAGACGCGAGGGGAGCAGGAGTACTGGGCCGCCTAGCGGCCCGCAGTTCTCGTGCCCTCGCGCTCAGGCCGGGGGCCTTCAGTGGTAGCACCGCCCGCCGCGAGCAGATGCTGCTGTGAATCAGCAACATCGGTGAGCTCCTTGATGTGGCGCTCATGGGCGGCACGGCCTTCGCCCTCCTGTTAGAAATATGCCCTAGAGGCAATAATAAATTAGTTATTATCATATTTCCTTGTTCATGATAATCATTTATTATCCATGCTGTAATTGTATTGAATGGAAACACATTACATGTGTGGGTAAATAGACAACACTCTAACCCTAGTATGCCTCTAGTGAACTAGCTCGTTGATTAAAGATGGTCAAGGTTTCCTAGCCATTGACATGTGATGTCATTTGATAACGGGATCACATCATTAGGAGAATGATGTGATGGACAAGACCCAAACTACAAACATAGCATATGATCGTGTCAGTTTATTGCTACTTTTTCTGCATGTCAAAGTATGTGTTCCTATGACCATGAGATCATGCAACTCACTGACATCAGAGGAGTACCTTGTGTGTATCAAACATCGCAACATAACTGGGTGACTATAAAGGTGCTCTACAGTTATCTCCGAGGGTGTCTGTTGAGTTGGCATGGATCAAGACTGGGATTTGTTACTCCGTGTGACGGAGAGGTATCTTAGGGCCCACTCGGTAATACAACATCACAATAAGCCTTGCAAGCAATGTGACTAAGTGTTAGTCACGAGATCTTGTATTATGGGACGAGTAAAGAGGCTTGCTGGTAACGAGGTTGAACTAGGTATGGAGATACCGACGATCGAATCTCGGGCAAGTAACATACCGAAGAACAAAGGGAACATCATACGGGATTAACTGAATCCTTGACATAGAGGTTCGACCGACAAAGATCTTCGTAGAATATGTAGGAACCAATGTGGACATCCAGGTCCCGCCATTTGTTACTGACCGTAGAGTTGTCTCGGTCATGTCTACATAGTTCTCGAACCCGCGGGGTCTGCACACTTAAGGTTTGGTGACGTTTTGGTAGTATAGAGTTATGTATGGTGGTCACCGACGGTTGTTCGGAGTCCCAGATGAGATCCCGGAAATAACAAGGAGCTCCTAAAAGGTTCGAAGGTAAAGATTCATATATAGAAAGTCCTATTTTGGTCACCGGAAAAGTTTCGGGCTCATCGGTAGTGTACCGGGAGTGCGGGTAGTGTACCGGGGGACCATCAGGAGAGGTATTTCGACCCAAGAGGCTACATGGGCTGTGGGAGGGTGGAAACCAGCCCTTAGTGGGCTGGTGGAAGTCCTCTAAGAGGCCCATGTGGCTGGACTTGAGAAAGAAAGGAAAAAACGCAAAAGGTGGAAATAGACTCCAAGTAGGAAAGGAGCAATCCTAGTTCTACTAGGATTGGAGGACTCCTCCAATCCTCCTTGCGCAAGAGGCAAGGCAGGGCTGCCTTGTGCGCCAGCCCTCCTCCTCCCTCCCTCTTATATATACTGGAGGTATTGGGTGTTTTTCACTAAATTTTATGGCCACGTGCTACCCGTTCCACCGGTTCTCCTCTAGATCGGATTTCCGCAGTGCTTAGGCGAAGCCCTGCCGGAATTGCTCCACCACCATCGCCGGAGCGCCTTCATGCTGCCGGTGAACTCTTCTTCCTCTCCACTTCCTCTTGCTGGATCAAGACGGTGGAGATCGTCATCAAGCTGCACGTGTGCTGAACGCGGAGGTGCCGTCCGTTCGACGCTAGATCGGAAGGACCGTGATCAAGATCGCGAGACGGTTCGTGACGAGTTCGCGGAACGGATCGTGATGAGATCACGGGACGGATGGTGATGAGTTCGCGGGACGGATCGTGATTGGATCGCGGGACGGATCGTGATGTGATCGCGGGACGCTCGGCGATTTGGATCGCGAAGATGTTCGACTACACCAACCGCGTTTCTTAACGCTTCCCGCTTAGCGATCTACAAGGGTACGTAGATCCACTCTCCCTCTCGTAGATGCTCATCACCATGGATAGATCTGCGTGTGTGTAGGAATTTTTTTTGTTTCCCATGCAACGTTCCCCAACACCTCCAAGGTGGCCAATTCCTCGTAGGCCACCTTGAGAACCCGCAGGTTGGCTGCGGGGGTGTCGTAGACGGGCATCTTGTCGCCGAGGATTTCGGCGACCATGTGACCGTGGTTGCGCACAGCCACATGTTGACTGGGCTCGGTGCCAGCCGGGGTGAGTCCATAGGCGGAAGCGTACTCTCGCTATGCCGCCTCCATGCGGCGCCACGTGGATGCGAGGGCGGTGGCGTCCTCGAACAGGACGCGATGAGCCGCCTCGAGATCGGTCGTGGCGGTGTCGGGGTTCTCCGTTGGGGCGATCGAAGTGCTCAAGCCCTGGAGGGCCACGCCGAGCGGGTCGGACGTGCCGATGCGGGCAGCGGCAGCGCTAGCCGCGACCGGCGCCCGTCCGGAAGCGGTGGAGAAAGTGATGGTCATTACTCAAATGTGACCGTGAGAGCCGCTGGACTAAGTCACAACGAGTGCGCCCATGGCCGTGGGCGGACCAGCACAGACGAGCACCTGCGCAGGGTACTCGTCAGCGGCCGGAGTCTCGGCGAGGCTGAGCCTGCCGAAGCGCTCAGTGAGCTTGTCGATGTCGGTCGTGAGGCCAACGGAGTCTCTCGCGGGGCATGCCAGAGCAAGCCCCACGAGCCCCCCACGGTTTTGCCTGGACGAGCGGCTACGGTGGAGAATGGCGAGGGGTCCCGCCCAAAGCATGAATCTGGCCGACACCGCGTACGGCCCCATGGTGGGCACCAACTGTCATCGTTTTCTCACGACAGATGCCATAGGGTGTCTTATCGTAGGTGGTTGGGGCCGAAGGACGCCGATGGGCTCCGGGTGCGAGATTGGGCACAAGCGGTGATGACACACGATGTACCCAGGTTCAGGGCCCTCCGGAGAAGGTAATACCCTAGTTCCTGCTTGGTTTAGTTGGATGGATGAGTATAGACACAATGGTGCTCCTGGAGCTGTGTCCAGAGGAGGAAGAAGGGGCAACCGACTCCTCTTCCTCCATTGCTAGAAGGGGTTGCGTGCGTGTGTGAAGATGATCATCCGTCCCCATTGCATGGGGGGCTCGAGGGGTTTTATAGGCCAACCCCCGACTCTTATAATATGCTCTAAGTACAAAGGTGGGGGGACCCAGCTGGCAGTCTCTCCGGCTGGACAGAGGGTCCCGCCATTCGTGCCGTCTCGTCGTTGGTGGGGTCCGCCGCTCGAGCGATCCCATATCCCGTTGGGGCCCGCCGGTAGGCTCTGTGATTGGCCCTCGCCCACCTACCGCAGCACGGGTCGCCCGGGGGGGCATCGTCTAGCGCCAGCTGGCCGAAGTCTCCGGTACGGCCGGCCGTGCTATAGCCATGCCGGGGCAAGCAATCGAGTGGCGAGGGCATGTCGGCACTGTTCTCATGCCCGGTCGCGCTCGCCGAGGTCAGCAGCCAGGACGATTGGATTGTAGCCACGCGCCGCAGTGCGTTAGTGGCCCCTGTATCCACAGTGTCGCCCGTCGTGCCGGTCGCATCGTGTCGTCGTACCCGCGCGCAGAGGGACGGGACGTCGCATGTCTGTCCCAAGGTCAACGGAAGAGCCTCCCCAGAGGCAGCCGGCCATGCCCAGCCGGCCGAGGGTCAAGCCGGCTCCTCGACCAACCGTCCGGGGCGCCAGCCGGCATCGGCTTGTGCCGAACGTCCTCCAGTCGGCCACGGCCAGCCGGCCGTGTAGTTATTCTTCGAAGCAAAAGGGGAAAGACCCCGTTGCTTTGGCCTACCTAGGGGTAATAACCCCGTCAACGCCCACGTCGGCCCTCGTCCAGTCTATGATTCAGATGTGGTATATTATCTTTTATAACTATTTCACACATCTAATGTCTATGAAAATTAATTATGCCACCAACTTGACGTAGATGTTTTTATCTATGGGAAGTAATTGAACCAGAAATAGATACCGACTATGCAATTCTGCTCGACAAGTTAACTCAAGCTGAAAAGGAAATCGATCATTTGAAAGAAAATTTGAAAAGAACTGAAGATGAGAAGATGGGATTGGAGTTGCATGTTGTCGGTATCGTCGATGATCATAGGACCAAGATGGATGCAATGCGCTTGAAGCTTAGAAATATTAGAAAATATGACATTGATAAAGAGGCTTGGTATCATTATGCCGTTGGATCAATTGTTACCTTAGTTCTAATTATGATCGCAATTGTTGTTGCATTGAAATGTTTTAAATAGTTTCAATGTATGGTTTCATTAGATGCTTTGGAGAGCTATATGTTGGTCAACGAGAACTATGTATCTACTTTGGTTATAATGTGATGATGAACTTCTATTAATTTGGTCACTTCTGTATTCCTGATGTTCTGTAGTGGTTTTTGACACATTTAATTATATATAATGCACGCAGATGAACCGGCAATGGATGTACGGTAACAACTATTATGATGATGCCTTTGATCTAGAATATCACTGCAGTTACATGTGAAGAAATGAAATGCCTTTTATAACAGATGAGTTTCCGTCGGAAACTCTGATACTGCGAAAGAGACTGTCCGTTTTGTACACGAAGTGCATCCAGCTTTTGTCGTAACCCTCTCAACTTTTTAGCACATGCTATGTGGGTGAAATGATGATACCATGCCAACTTTCAACCTTTTCAGAGTTCATTTATAGTGCTTTTCAATTTCAGAGTCATTACAAGAGCATGATCAATCTCATACATCACAATGCATCACATCACATCCTTCTGGCCATATCACATCACAAGGCATATGCTGCAAAAACAAGTTAGACGTCCTCTAATTTGTAGTTGCAAGTTTTTACGTGGTTGCTATAGGTTTCTAGCAAGAACGTTTCTTACCTACGCCAAAACCACAACGTGATATGCCAATTGCTATTTACCCTTCATAAGGACCCTTTTCATCGAATCCAATCCGACTAAGGTGGGAGAGACAGACACCCGCTAGCCACCTTATGCAACTAGTGCATGTCAGGCGGTGGAACCGGTCTCACGTAAGCGTACGTGTAAGGTTGGTCCGGGCCGCTTCATCCCACAATACCGTCGAATCAAGATAAGACTAGTAACGGCAAGCATATTAACAAAATCGACGCCCACAACTGCTTTGTGTTCTACTCGTGCATAGATTCTACGCATAGACCTAGCTCATGATGCCACTGTTGGGAGACGTAGTAGTAAATCAAAATTTTCCTACGTGTCACCAAGATCTATCTATGGAGAAACCAGCAAACGAGCGGGGAGAGATTGGATCTTCATACCTTTGAAGATCGCTAAGCGGAAGCGTTGCTAGAACGCGGTTGATGGAGTCGTACTCGCAGCAATTCAGATCGCGGTAGATTCGATCAAGTGCCGAACGGACGGCACCTCCGCGTTCAACACACGTGCAGCCCGGTGACGTCTCCTACGCCTTGATCCAGCAAGGAGGGAGGAGAGGTTGAGGGAGATCTCCGGCAACACGACGGCGTGGTGGCGGTGGAGCTGCGTGGTACTCCGGCAGAGCTTCGCTAAGCACTACGGAGAACGAGGAGAGGGAGGAGTAGGGCTGCACCAGGGAGGAGATGAACTCGTGTGTTGTGCAGCCCCAAATACCTCCACTATATATAGGAGGATGGGAGGAGAGGTGCTGCGCCCTAGGGTTCCACCCTAGGGGTGGCGGCAGCCTCCAGGAGCCCATCTGGCCGGCGGCCAGGTCAGGGAAATGTGGAGGCGCCCTAGGGTGGGCCTTAAGGCCCATCTAAGCCTAGGGTTTGCCCCCTCCACCCTTGCTGCGCCTTGGGCTGGGGTGGGAGGCGCACCAGCCCACCTAGGGGCTGGCTCCCTCCCACTCTTGGCCCATGGAACCTTCCGGGGCAGGTGGGCCCACTTGGTGGACCCCCGGAACCCTTCCGGTGGTCCCGGTACACTACCGGAGACACCCGGAACACTTCCGGTAACCAAAACCTCACTTCCTATATATCAATCTTCGTCTCCGGACCATTCCGGGACTCCTCGTGATGTCCGGGATCTCATCCGGGACTCCTAACAACCTTCGGTAACCACGTACACTATTTCCCTATAACCCTAGCGTCATCGAACCTTAAGTGTGTAGACCCTACGGGTTCGGGAGACACGTAGACATGACAGAGACACCTCTCCGGCCAATAACCAACAGCGGGATCTGGATACCCATGTTGGCTCCCACGTACTCCACGATGATATCATCGGATGAACCATGATGTCAAGATTCAATCAATCCCGTATACAATTCCCTTTGTCTATCGGTATGGTACTTGCCCGAGATTCGATCGTCGGTATCCCCATACCTTGTTCAATCTCGTTACCGGCAAGTCTCTTTACTCGTTCCGTAATACATCATCCCGTGACTAACTCCTTAGTCACATTGAGCTCATAATGATGATGTCTTACCGAGTGGGCCCAGAGATACCTCTCCGTCACACGGAGTGACAAATCCCAGTCTCGATTCGTGTCAACCCAACAGACACTTTCGGAGATACCCGTAGCGTACCTTTATAGCCACCCAGTTACGTTGTGACGTTTGGCACACCCAAAGCATTCCTACGGTATCCGGGAGTTACACAATCTCATGGTCTAAGGAAACGACACTTGACATTGAAAAGCTTTAGCAAACAAACTACACGATCTTGTGCTATGCTTAGGATTGGGTCTTGTCCATCACATCATTCTCCTAATGATGTGATCCCGTTATCAACGACATCCAATGTCCATGGTCATGAAACTGTGACCATCTATTGATCAACGAGCTAGCCAACTAGAGGCTCACTAGGGACACGTTGTGGTCTATGTATTCACACATGTATTACGGTTTCCGGTTAACACAATTATAGCATGAACAACAGACAATTATCATGAACTAGGAAATACAATAATAACCATTTTATTATTGCCTCTAGGGCATATTTCCAACAAAATGAAGTCAGAAAGGGTTGAAAATTGATGATGTGGCTTTTAATGGTGCATTTTGAACACACAAGAAGTCTGGAGTTCAAATAAGCTCAAGAAAATGAAATGCCTTTTGTAAGAGATGAGCTTCCGTCCAAAACCCTGATACTTCGAAAGAGACTGTCCGTTTTGTACACGAAGAGCATCCAGCTTTTGTCGTAACCCTCTCAACTTTTTAGCACATGCTATGTGGGTGAAATGATGATACCATGCCAACTAAAATAGCAAACTATTTTAAAAAAAAATTGATAAAGAATTTTTTTGTTAGAAACTTTAGTAGCAAACTAAAATAACAAAATCTGTTTTTGATGTAAACAAACATTTAAAATAACCTAAAAATTACCAAATTGAACATAATGTTAAAACAAAGTAATATGAAATAGCAGAAAAAATAGCAAAGAAATAACATAGAAAATAGCAAAAGTGAAAATAGATGCGATTATAGGGAAATTCAACCTAAATTCCAAGTGCTAGTTAGGCGCTAATTAGGCGCCTAACTACCATTTCGAATTTAGGTCGAATTTCCTGTAGAAGAGCATCTATTTTCACTATGAGAGGAGCTCAAACTAGCAGCCGCGACGGGGCTTATAAACAGGTTCGGGCAACCTTCGCTTGACGAGGTGGGACTAAACTCCCACCACACCGCTGTGCAAGGCCATTTGTCCCGTTTGGTGGCACCAACCGGGACTAATACCCACCTTTAGTCCCGGTTGGTGCCACCAACCGAGACCAAAGGTCCCTGTTTCCCCGCCGGCTGACGAAAAGGGACCATTGGTCCCGGTTGGTGGCACCAACCGGGACTAATACACCCCTTTAGTCCCGGTTGGTGCCACCAACTGGGACCAAAGGTCCCTATTTCCCGCCCTTTGGGCTGCTGAAAACAGGGCTTTGGTCTCGGTTGGTGGCACCAATCGGGACCAAAGGTGGGCATTGGTCCCAGTTGGTGCCACGAACCGGGACCAATGCTCCCTATATATAAGCAAACACTTAGCAGTTTTTGACCCATATCGCTCCCCCGAAGGCCAGATCCCACCCATGCCATCAGGCTGCCTAAATCTCGTGCCCTCTCCGTCGCCATCGCTGCCGCCGGCCGCCTTCCCCGACCTCGCTCCGTGCTGGCCGCCCCGCCCCGACCTCGCCCTGCCCCGACCTCGCCCCGCCCCGACCTCGCCCCGCGCTGGCCGCCCCGCCCCGTGCCGGCCGCCTCGCCCCGCTCCGGCCACATCCCCCTCCCCTATATGTGAGCATATATGTATGTGTGTGTATATATGTATGTATGTGTTCATATATATATGTATGTGTTCATATATGTGTTCATGCAAGTTAAAAAAATCATGTTCAATGTGTGTATATATGTATGTATGTGTGTGTATGTATATATGTATGTGTTCATATATGTGTTCATGCAAGTTAAAAAAATCATGTTCATGCAAGTTAAAAAAATCATGTTCAATGTGTGTATATATATGTATGTATGTGTTCATGCAAGTTATGTGCATCACGTTTTGTTACCGTCGCCGCGTGATGATGACGGCTCCGGTCACCGAATGCTGCAGGAAGAAGGAGACCATGATGACGGCTCCAGTGACCGAGAGCCGGAGGAAGAAGGAGACCATGATGACGGCTCCGGTGACCGAACGGAGAGAGCTGTTGCAAAGTCGTCCGGCGAGGTATATATATTAATTAAGCCTGTGCTGATTAATTGATGCATTAATTGTTTTGGTATGTACATATATTAACTCTTATTTCTTCTTTTATATAGCCCTCCGGATCGAGCCAAACTTCGGTAACGAGACGAGGCCCGAAGAAAAGGTTGGGCAAGGAAGAAAAGTTCACGATCATCTTTATCGCGAACGGTGGCCAACTGATTGAACCGAAGAAGACCAAGGATGCATTTTCTGCTCAGTGTGGAGCTATTGTCAGGGACAACATCCCGATCAGCATCCAACAATGGAATGAGCAGGCTAAGAACGCTAAGAACTACGAGCCTCAAGTTTCTTATGTCACCGATAGACAGAAAGAAGATCTTTGGAAGGACCTGAAGGCAAATTTCACCCTACCGCCAGAGGATGATGAGAGTAGTCCAGTTATAGAGCCACTGGTCAGGTCGTGTGCTCTTAAGAAGATGGCAGATCTTTTCACAAGGTGAAAGAATGAGTTGAAAGCTAAGTTTGTCGACCAAGAGAAGACTCCAGTATTCGTCGGCCCATATGCGGGGATAAGAGATCAATGGGACGCGTTCGTGGCCTACAAGACTTTTGAAAAGAGTAAGAAAATGTCAGCGATCAACAAGAAAAATGCTGAGAAGAAGCAGTATCACCATCGCACGGGGTCAGGTGGCTACCTGAGAGCCCGGCCATTGTGGGCCAAATGGGAGGATGACCTGCGAGCTAAAGGGGTCGAAGGAGAGACAGTAAACTAGCCAGACCGTTCAAGGACTTGGTTCTTCGGGGTTGGGAGAACTTTGGACCCTAAAACGGGAAGTGCGTTTGGACGGACGAGCAACTTGTAATACCCATCAGGAAGCTTCAGCAAGTTATCAAGGAAGTGCTGGAAGGGAGGTTCATTCCCAACAGAGAGAAGGACGAGCTGACTGGGGCCCTCGGGAATCCTGAGCACCCTGGATGAACACGAGGCACGCCAGGCTCCGTTCCGTGGAAGCATGGGTTTCCCGGCGCAGGCGGTTACAAAAGCCGGGAGAAGAAGAGGAAACATGAGCTGAGCGTTGTCCAGGAGCTCAATGCAAGAGTACAAAGGCTAGAGGAAGAAGTTATGAGCCAGCGAGCTCCCGACCAGCAGCTTGTTCAGGGGCATGAAGCTACCCCAGAAGCTACCCCACCATCTCAGCGGATAAGAAACGTGGCTTCCATGGAGCTCCTTCAATAGCCTAACTTCATGGCTCCTAGCTACACCGTGGATGCTATCACAGATGGCCAACATTGCGAGCTTATGACGAAATGCGTTAACCTCACCTTCAAGGCGGCTGAGGCTTTGTTGCACCTCCTCAAACCGACGGAAATTTTCACCACGGTCAGATTCCACATGACTATGATGTTGTGCAAGTGGATGAAATAATGGCGGGATTGAGGAGCTCCAGCTTGACCACCCCACAGGTGAAGCGAAGACTCAGCTGAGATTTGCTCTGAGGAGTACATGTCTATGGCGGAAGGAGCACATCAAGCTTCCGAACTGGACGCCTCCGCCTCCTCCTCCTCCTCCTCCGACGAGTGATGAAGGCACTCATCTTCCTCCTCCTCCTCTGGCGAAGGATCAAGGCACTCCGCCTCCTCCTCCTTCGGTGAGGGATCAAGGCACTCCGCCTCCTCCTTCGCCTCGTCCGGCGCGTGACGTCGACGATCAAGGCACTTTGCCTCCTCCTCCGCCTCCTCCGGCGCGTTCGAGCAGTCCGCCTCCTCCTCCGCCTCCTCAGCAACGACGGAAGACAGCCGTCGCCGCTCCTCCTCCTCCTCCGCCTCCTCCTCCGGCGCGTCATAGCACTCCGCCTCCTCCTCCGCCTCGTAAGCAACGACGAAAGAGAGACGCCATCGCTCTGGCTGCTAGCAGTACAACGAGTGGCGGGAGGCCATACAAATGCGGTCCTAAGTCTCTCAAGCCATTGGAAAAGTTTGCATACGAGAGGACCGCGGAGAAAACTGCAAAGATCTCTCAAGACCAAGTGAGGGCCCATTTTGCAAAGAAAGCTCCACCTCCGAAGCAGACCATAGATCCGGTGGCAGTGAAGCGCACTGTCGAGGCCCTAAAGCGACCGCCACCGCCTCCGCTGGATACCAACTATGTCCGCGCTACTAAAAAGGCATATCAAAATGCGGTGCAGACGGGAACTACTTCCAGTGATGAGAGGTTAGCAAAATGAAGAAGTGGGGAAAAAAATTCCCCAGCTCGGCGAACATGCTAACCAATCGTGCCCCCCGCTGAAGGTGTCTACCGATATCGCTGCTGATCATCCGGGGATGGTGCCCGGTACCAATCCTGCTGATTACATGAGCGCTGATGTATTGTTTGAGCCGTTGGAGGTGGACGATTTCAAATACCGGTACGGGAAGCCTCTCGTCAAAGATGGAAGTCCTCCTCTAGGAACGATGATGAGACAATTGCATGATTGGTACATGAAAACCTACAGCGTGTCTGGGATTGATTGTTTGATGATGAGTATTAAAGAGAAGCACGACTTCTTTGGCCAGGAGGTGATTAATGTTGAATTTGAGGAGCTTTTCCAGTTTTACAATCAAAAGACATCGACATACAAATCATGACTTGCTACTGTCTGTAAGTACTTCTGTAATTAAGTCTCTATATATAGTTCACCTCTTTCATTGCATGTATATATATAATTATCCTCATCACTATATTATGCATATTGAAGATCGTCGAATGCAGAAAAGCAGAAATGTATGACATTGGGTTCATTAACCCAAATATCATACATGAAGTGACGGTTCAAAAGTATCCCGAACAAACCGAGGAAAACTTGCTAGAATCGATGCTTAAAAATCAAAACAAAGACAAAATACTCCTTCCTTACAACTCCAAGTGAGTGTTACTGTCTTGTGCATATTCGATTTCTCCCTTATTACTCGAGGGTATAGTAATGTAATTGATGAGCTATGCATGTGTGCGCAGCCACCACTTTATTCTACTAGAGATTAAGCTTGAGCGGGGAGTAGTAACCGTCTTAGACTCAAGACGAAATAACCCCGAGTTGTATGCGAACCTGACTGAAATGCTCCAGAGGTAAGTTCAATCGATCATTATCGCACCATATCGGCAAGTTTGTTCATTTCCTGATATATATCAAGTAATTATTTTTTTTGTCTCGCAGGGTTTGGAAAGATTTCACCAAAATTGCTCTGGGACTGCCTACCGAGCTGCAATTTAGACACCCGAAAGTAAGTAATATATACTACCTAGTTCCGCCCATCTCCCATTGATTCTAGCTAGTTTCATCAATATATACCATTTAGCATGGTTGCTTATCAGTTTGATTGACCTCTATTTCTCGTATAGTGCTTGTTGCAGGAACAAGGGACTAGTTTTTGTGGATACTACGTTTGCGAGTTCATCTACAACGCGACGAATCCTAATAAGCGGGGCTACACCGAAAAAGAATAGGAAGTGTGTAAACAAAAATATTCACAATTTTATTTTATTACCATCATTTGTGTTGAGTTTATTCATATACATGTAAAGACCCTCTTCTTCAATTTAGATGTGGCGGATGCAGGATGAACTCCTACCACAAGATCACATACGAGCAATTCAATAGGAATTGGCGGGATTCTTTATTGACCACGTCATCAATAAAGCCGGAGAATACCATATGGAACTTGAAATTAGATGTTAGGGATTGTAACATAGGATAGATATACGAAAACTTGTTGTTTGACCAATCTCTCGGAGAAGGAGGAGGTCGATCACTTATCTCTGTATATGTTCATTGACGATCTTGTGTACTTAATGGTTTCCTTCATTTGCTTACTAACTAGCGTGTCGCGAGTTCTCTCTATACGTATAGTACGTAGCGTGGCGACCAAGCACGGAGATAAGAGAGGTCACTTCTCTTTATTAGTTAGCTAACATAATATATGAAACCCCTAAATTAACCCTCCAAAACCCTCAAAACCTCCCCTCTTTAATAAAAACAGCTCTTGAGCTGCTGACGCGTGGACGCTCTTTGGTCCCGGTTGGTGTTACCAATCGGGACCAAAGGCCCTCCTGCCTGGGCTCAGCGGAGCGGCCACGTGTAGCCCCATCTGTCCCGGTTCGTAAGCGAACCGGGACTAAAGGTCATGGGCTTTAGTCCCGACCCTTTAGTCCCGGGTCCAGAACTGGGACAGATGGGCCTCTAAAATCGGGACAAATGGGCCTTTTTCCACTAGTGTGTGTAACCCAGCGACGCGATTACGGTGGTCCTTTAAAGGCCCGAGCGGTGGTGGCCTCCCCTGATGCACTTTTCCGCATTGTCCATTGTGACCGCGAACGTGTCGGCTTTCACACACATGGCTTCTTCCCCCCACCTACCTAACGCGTTGCCGCCATTGCTCGCAGTGGATTTGCGGGTGCACGGCATTGGTAGATTCTTCTCTCCTTCCTTCCAACCAAACAAATAAGGATTAATTTATGAACAATTTTAGATGGCTCGTTCAACATCATGTCCACGGATCACATCCGGACATAGAAATAGACATATATGGGATGCATTTACGGACCATCTTTGGAAATGCAAGTGTTTCACCCCACAAAAAAGAGTATAAAGTGTTTCAACTGAAAAATGTAAATATTTAAAGGATGTGTTTAAGGCACATCTAGATGTGACATATTTATTGCACATCTAAATAACTAAATCAAACATAAAATGGAAAAAGGAAAAAAAAACTCACGTAAGATCAACGATAGATGATTTAGATGTGCAATATTTATCTCACATCTAAATGTGTTTTAACGAAACCAATATTTAAACACAGAAGCATATGAGAAAAATGGAAAATGTAAGAATTAACCCCTTTATTCCCGGACAACCGGACGACGGAGGCAAGTCTCCATCGTCTTCTTCCCTCCTATAAAACCTCCTGCTCCGCCACCTAATGGAAGCCAGCTCTTCCTCTCCCCACCCAACAACATCAGACCAGCAGCTCAGCTCTCAACTGTCGTCGATGGCGAAATGCAGCAAGATCCACAACATCGTCTTGCTCCGGCAGACCCTGCTGCGGTGGCGGTCCCGTGCCGCGGCGCGCGCTGCTGCGTGTGACGGCGCGGTGTCGGTGCCGGCCGGGCACGTGGTGGTGTGCGTGGGCAGCGCGTCGCGGCGGTTCGTGGTGCGGATGGCGCACCTGAACCATCCCGTGTTCCGGGAGCTGCTCCGGCAGGCGGAGGAGGAGTACGGGTTCCCGTCCGGCGCGTGCGGCCCCATCGCGCTC
Organism: Hordeum marinum; assembly: GCA_022496015.1. NCBI lineage: Eukaryota > Viridiplantae > Streptophyta > Magnoliopsida > Poales > Poaceae > Hordeum > Hordeum marinum. Next base: position 519,513,636 of record CM039673.1, read on the forward strand.
CCCTGCGACGAGGACCGCTTCCGGGACGTCCTCCGCCGCGTGTCCTCCGAGGAGCGTCGTGGCGTGCCGGCCGTCCGGAGCCGCGACGTGGCGACGCGCCCGTTGCTGCAGAGGGTGGCGGCGGAGGAGCTCGTGTGGTGATCGGTCGATGGCGAAGCAACTCGGTATACGTGCTCTGTTCTCAGGCAAACTAGCCCTGGCGATTTGACTCCGCCGGCGGCGGCGGTGGCAGCAGCAACTGGACGGGCCGGGAAGACTCCGCCCGCCCACCCGCGCGCACGGCAAGCGCCCGAGGCCCGAATATCTTATTGACGGACGTGGTCCGGTGCCCGGTGTAGCAGCCATCCGCGCCCTGGAACACGAATCGGGGACGGTGGCGCGCGTGAGCAACCGAGGCTCTGTACGACTTGACAAGTTAACTGTAGTTAGAAGAAATTTGTAGTGATTGGTTCAAGATCATGACGACGATTCTTGTGATCGTCGCAATTAATTGGTAGCATTCCTTGCCGGTAATGATAAAGAATTGCTCCATGCTGCACATTCACTCTGTGGTTATTTTCTATTTTTTGTGGAACACGTTCACTGTGTCGTTGTTTGTCATGTGTTTCAACTCAGTGGTCTTAGCTCTCCATGGGTGTCATTACCTGTTGTATTATCTGTTTTGCTAACTCTCCATCGACAAAGAACTTTCTTATCCATATATATATATGCAAGATTCACAGCTTTGTAAACTCCGAGATCACCTGGTACTTATTTTTGCAACATAAGTTTTCTCAAGCAGTATATGAATTAAAACTGAAATCTAACCATATAGGTCACCGAATTAATTTTGAGAAGTGATATTTTTGGACTTTCATGTGCGATTTGAATCTGTATTTCATTTTGTTGAGCTTATGCTCCGGTCAACCTATCCAAAGTCCACACCGATCGAGAAGCGAGCAATATATTTTAACACCCTTCTTACGTCTACACTTATTTAATCCTTAATCATGGTATTAATGTAGACAATATTTTTTAAATGCTGTGTTGGCAGGGCCTTGAATTTAAGACCTCTTTCCTTTGATACAATATCGAATTCGTGCTTGAGTCAATTCATCTGAAATTGAGAACTGACAGAGATGCGTGCAATATGTTTCAACACTCTCTAGCATAGAGAATACAGGCTACGTGGCAGAGAGGAGTGAGACGTCTCATGACAACATCCCATTCCCGTGTGGCTCCGAGGGCCGCACTGGAGCGGCCAAAATAAGGCGATTTAGCCCTTCTTCTCTCTCATCCTACCCTTCTCCCTTCACCGTCACGGGAGTGTGTAGGTGAGCAAAGCCCGGGCGACGTTGCTGGTGGTGGGTACGTATTCCGGCATGGTTGTGGCGGATTTTGCGATTCCACATCTCAGAAGGGTGATCAGTCTTGGCTCTGCAAGAGCTCCGACGAGGGTGTGGTTTGCTCGGGGAGATGCGGTAGTGGCGATGTGGTAGAGGTGCTCCCTTTGCTTGGTTGCGTGGCCCATCATGGCGCGGAAGAAACTTTAGGTCGTCTCCCACCTCTCATTCCCCTCCCCTTTACCTCCTACGCATCGAGATTGGTAATCCTATTGTTGGAATTGTTGTTCGGCCTCGCGATGGCGCCCTATTGCCAAAATAGACACCCAACCAACATGATCGCTGCCCTACATCGACCAACGCTGACGAAACTAGGAAGGGCACCTCGATGCAGTTATATCTCAGGGACATGTTCACGGGCGAAGCGCCCGCCATGGCTCTCTCGCCTATTTTCTCGTTCTTTCTGGGTATCTTGGGTGTCTCGATGAAAGCATGTGTTCACGTAATTTCTTCGTAGAATGTAACAACATCTACAACCGGACCCCTCAAAACCGTCACAAACGCACGTGCAGGCTTTCCGGTCAGTGTCCGGTCATAAAAAAAAGACCCAGACAGACACCTTAGGCAGGCCTGAACGTCTGGGCTAACCGACACCCTTCATATCCAGTCCAAATATGGGGCAGATATGGGGACGCCCAGTCCGAAGTCGTGGACCCATGCGGAATCGCTAGGAAACCCGACGGTCTGACGGACACCTCCTCCGGTGGGTGGGTGTGAACATCGCGTGGCGCCGGTTCAGCTCGCCGCCCGAGGCCAAATTCGGCTATTTAAGTCGGCCTGTGTCCCCTAACCCTATCCCATCCACCTCCTCCCTCTCCATGTCGCCACCCCGAGCCCATCCACCTCCTCTCGCCTGCTCCGACGCTCTTCCCACGCTCTCCGGTGGCGCCATAGTCCGGACGACGATCACCACCTACGCCATGCTCATGCCGAAGTGCCGGTACCAGATCGAGCAAGAGATCCGGGCAAGCCACGCCGTCCGCATCGCTGTCGGGCTGCCTCCGGACTCGCAGGAGCCGGAGGAGGAACAAGAAGCGCAGACAGCAAAGGAGGAGGGAGAGTAGCAGCAGGCCGCTCGATAGATAAGAGCAGACGGATGAGGAGGCGGAGTAGCCGAAGCAGGAGATGGCGCTGGCTCAAGGCTTCGACATGAATCAGGCGGACGCGAAGTTCGTCGTCACTAAAGCGGAGCAGATGGCAAAGCAACAAGCCATTCTGGAGTCCAAAAAAATGAGGCCTATATGAAGGCCAGCCGAAGTTTCATCCGGCTGGAGCGGGCGGCGACTGAAACTCTTTTCAACGTACTCAAGGCAATGATGGGCGCGAAGGCCGGCGAGAAGGAGTCGGAGGAGCCAGGCACGAAGATAGTCGACATCTACGACGACGACTAGGGTGGATGATCTACGTACTACGTAGATGTTTTTTTCCTTTGCATATCTTTATATGGATTTGAGATTTTTAGTATGAGGTATTCAGATGTGAACATAATTTTTTTTAAACTGACCAGTGAGTAACCGCGGACATACGCGTCGCATCCGTTAGTGTTTGATGGTTGCTTATCACGGTCTAGATGCTCTAAATCCCTCTTGAGAACGTAAAATGCTCCGTGTGCGTGATTGTGCTTATGTGGTGTGCTCGTGGTCGTGCTAGGCTCCGTAGGCTCCTCGACGGCCGGTTCGGTTGGATGACAGGAAACTGGCGAAGAAAATAGAGAGCCTATGGCAGTCGGTCCCATCGTGAGGAAATTTTATGCAACTCGAATTTTAACAACACTGAGTTTGCACATCGTCTATCACTATGCAGCCTCTGTGTTAGTATTATTATAGAGACTGCCATTATGGTGTTTAGAGTTGGTCACTATCTTTGTACCCGACTACCGGAGACGTCTAGAACAAAAAAAATCCGCAACGATCCAGGATCGTGCACGACGTCTCAGCTACGAGAGCGCCATGACCTCGACGTACCGACGGCGCCTACGTACGTGTCACCGCGCCGGGGCGTCGCACATGCCGAACGGGGAGGGATCATGATTGTGCCAGTGGACTGGATCGGCTGTTCCAACCGAAATTGGTGCGTCCTTTTGGGCCGTCAGATCACAATCACATCATCTGCTCTCTACTAGTACTAGTATTACACGAGTACTTACATGTATAGATCATGTTTTATTGTCAGGCGCTAAGCATAATTATTGTTGTCGTTATAGTATTCCCTCTCTGATGCATACAGGAGTGGGGCAGATGCATCCATCGTCCTTTCTGGAGCTTACTTGTACTACCCGTGGAGTATCAAGTACCAGCAAGTACCGCTTTTGATTGGCGCCCCACGCATGTTCTTGCATCAGACTAAGATTAGATTTGAGCGACTAATTGTACCCAGCTAATCCGAAAACAAAGCGCCTTTTCATTGGCGTATTGAATTGGCTACAAGTCACACGAATCTAATATGCTGATGGGAATGCTCGGCGTTAGCCACATGCTCCCATATGCCACACCGTTGTGGGTTCATCATTCGCGTTTGCAAGGTACCCACTACGTACACTAAGTAAAGAAATCATGGCGATTAGATGACCTTAGGTGCGTACTTAGCATGGGTACTTGACACGTAGAGCATCTGGGTAGGGCACATGACAAGGCTCGATTTGGTGCATGCACCACATATGATTAGCAACGATGAATTGGTTGGCCTAGAGGCATATAGATCTTCTTGCAATATCGTTACATTCTAGCTACTGCGAAGGGAATCTCTGATCGGTGAAAGGACAAATAAATCGATATAGTATTAGGTAGCAGGCTTAATCATTTCGGGAGCTAATCATTTTTCGTCAAACAGGGTGCTAGTTAAAGATGTGCACAGTTTCAATTGTGCGTCTATGGAATATGGTTGTTCAGGGTGCTAGTTAAATATTCCACGCATTTTATAGATGCCCAATGACTCAGGGTCTTTGAAGTGCGATGAGTGAGCACGGGAGGACGCCCAAGCTGGAGGATGTCAAGAACACCGGACAGCAGGGGCGGCACCAGGTGTATGCACCCGCACGCAAATGAGTACTCACAATTTTAACAAAACCTTGAATTTTTTTGATAGATCGGTGAAAATTCTAGGAAAAAACGCTGAAGATTTTGACAAAATAAATACCCAGATTCAGAGTAAATACACGCCACTTGAATTCTGGCACCACCATTGCCGGACAGGTCCCGCAAAAAGGAAAGAAAAACCGGAGTGGTTGTTGCAGCTGCTCAACCAGTACAATGAGGATGAACGTCTCCGTATTCCGATGACTCTTTGAAGGACATGGCATGTCCATAACAAGTTGACACACAACAAGCCGATGTCCCCCATAGCACCGTCTCGTCGGTTCCTAAATTGTTATATCGTCTTGCTGCTCTGCTTCAAGCAAAATCCTGAAGCCAATCGGGAGAAGGGGAAGATGCTGGTCACCCAGGACGGCCGAAGTCGCGCGTGCAGCCCTACATCAGTGAAAGTTGCAAAAGCGAGCACGCGTTGGACCCGGCCTATATGTTCAATGTTCATTTATACTGTTAAATGTCATGTCATGTGGTAATCTGTTGGATAGTTTTGGTACTTGGTACAGATGGTCTTGTCATGGGACGTTGTTGCTAATGTCATAAAGTTGATGTCATGTATGTCTTATCAAGATGCATTAACATTATCAATGGTAAACTTCATGGATAGTTGTATACTTGTATTATTATGTGCGTCTCTAAGTGTTTCTGAACTTAACAATATGCCTAGGAATTAATACTTGGCCACCATATGTCATGCTCATGATTTTTTAACAGATAATTAACTTGGTTTTAATTAGTTGATCATCGTGGGAACAGAACAAAATTATCAATCAACACACAAAGCATACATTATCTCCATACATTATTGTTCTTAGACGATGAGCACCTAGCTAGCTACAACTCATACAAGTCAAATTAATTCTTTTGGTATTATGGGTGCTAATTAAGCTTGATATGCTATACAGCTTGAAATGCACTAAGACAAGTGACACTCTGTCCTAAATCAAGAAGACTTCTTCCTAATTATTCATGGGTACTACCACTCCACCACAACTTAGGCTGCACCGAAGTTGACAAGTAAGATTAACATATTGGCTTTGGTTCCGTCCCTTTTTCAGTTCGCTTCGCTGGCGCAAAAGATGCAAAGACCTTTACACTTTTGCTGCACGCACTCTGTTGTCTCTTTACGTCAAGTCCTTGGATAATATTAAGAGGAACTAAAGCTTGGAAGGATGCATGTGCTAACTACCGATGCTGTAAACATGGCATATTTATACTAGTGCCTGCAAAGTAAATTTCGTTCCGTAATGTCTGAGCCTCTGCAGTGGCAATCTTAAGCGGAATCTCTCACAGGCTTGATCGGGGCGCGACACGTACCATGTGTTATATTCGCCCAAAAAATAGAACACGTACCATGTGGTAGGAGAACAAAATTGAGATAACCAGAGATCCTGAAGACAAGACGCAGGAAAACTCAAGTAACAAGTGTATCTGCACACTGATGCTTATTCAGGTATTGTCTGTGCTACGTGGCACAACACATCAATCTTGCAGAAATCAGCAAGATTTGAAAATTACATGGTGTGACGAAGAATAAGCAGATTTTTACACTGCCAGACCAGTCGTCCTCGCGACCCGCTCGCCTTCCCGCGTCGCCCCGCGCGGCGACCGGGGTGGTTTAGATCCGTCGCCCCCCCCCCCTTCCCCCCTCCTTCCTCCCCGGCTCCTTCGCTATTGCCCAGGGCTCGGTCGTGCAAAGCCCGCCCGGAGCCGACGACGGCGGGGCATCCTCGTTCCCTCGCCCCAGGGGCTGGCGAGACGTAGCTCCTCCGGCCTAGGCGTGGCGCGGGAGCCGGGCGTCACTATGTGGCGGTGCGCAGGGAGCCTAGGGGCGACAGCGTGGCTGCTGCACTTCGGGCGGCGTGGCTGGTGGCGGGGCGTGTGTGGCGGCTGTGGTAGCAGGGATGGTCAGGCCAGATCCGTCAGGCGGCAGCTGCACTTGATGCGGGCCGTGCAAGGCAACATGGGTGATGCTGCGGCCGGCCGGCTGGCACGCGGCGCGGGTCGAGGTGGCTTCGGCTATTGGCCATGTTCTGCCCTCCTGCGGGCATAGTCCTAGTGTCGGTGGACTCTGCCTATTCTTGACGAGGGTGCGAGTAGGCACGGCGGCGGTGCGTGCTTCGGAGGGCTACAACGGCGCGGCGATTGTGGGGTTCCGGGTGGCGCGGAGTGGCGGTGGCGCTCTCCTTCTCCTGGTTGGTAGCCCGTTTGTGCTCAGGCCGGCTAGATCTAGGCCCGGGGCGGATCGAAGCTTGTGCTTCGGGTAGGAGAGGTTGGGCTTGGCCCGAGGCATGCTTGCGGGTGGTGCTCGTGCTCTCCCCGTAGGCATGGTGGTTGGCGGTGGTGGTCGGGTCTCGGTTATCCAATCGTGCAAATCGGTGTCGATGACCATGGTTGAGTCGTCGCGCAAGCGGACCTGGCGGCAGCCGTCTGTAGTCATGGGGTTGTCTCCCCCCGGTCTATCAAGGTTGGCTGGGGACGCAGGCATGGATGCCTCCTACTATGGGGGCATCAACCCAGATCTCGTGACTGATGCCGGGCTAGGAAGGAAAGGATACCCCTTCCTTTCCTCTTTCCGAGGTCAGTATGTCGTGATGTGGACGGATGGTGGTGGCTTGGACGTGGACACCGGAGCAGCGGCACCGGATGGTGGTTCGTATGGTTGGCTTTCCTGCAGGCACCATGTCGGTGGTGGTGGCTCTCCCTCTTGGTCGTGTGGGCGGCAGGAGGGCAGCGGTTGGTGGCTCGGGCGTCCTCCCTATCTTTGGCAGTGGCGTCGCCCCGATCCTGACCTGGGACATTGAAATCGTTGTGCACGTCCTGGAGACCTCGTGTGGCATGGGAGAACTACCGAGCGAAAGCTCTGCGCTTTGTCACCGACGCCGGCGACACTTGTGGGTGCCACTATCTTCCTGAAGACGTCAACGTGGTGCTCCTCTTCGTGCCAGGGTTCCGGGTGAAGACCCTTGTCCCTTCTGAACTCGACAGCAACGGCGCTCTGCGTCGTTTTCCCTCTTGGGGACGTTGTTGTGGAGTTCATGTGTATAGGGTTGTGTGTGACGTTATACTAGGTGTTCCCAAGCTTTCTTTTGGTAGCGCATTAAGTCCGCGTGATCCAGTTTTCTTAGGATCGGTACATTATGAAGGGTACCTCATCATCTTGTATCGTTCGGCCGTGTACTTGGTTCGGTGATTGACTTATTATATATAATGTGGGATGAAAGCCTGTCTCGAGGACGAAGAATAAGCAGAAAATTGTGGACTGGTAAAATTAACGAAAACCAAGGCTCCATCCTGAATCTCAGAGCTGTCAGAGCATCTAGAGTCAGAACTTGCAAATTCGGCTCCTCAAACTCCCGCGGACGCGCTCGGGCGCGCCCCCGGACACAAACTTGGCACTCCCTAAATCCCCGCCTCCACATCCGTGTATATCATATCCGGCACCCTATGTCCATACATATGCATGCAACGTAGTACGTGGATCAACAAACACTAAAAATTGATAGCAAACGGACATATAAACCGAGCATGCTTCACATATACATCACCAAAGATCCCAAACTGAAGATCCGGCGCATTCTAATACCTACATACTAAACAATTACATACTAATGAGAGGGCGGCTTCGCCACTTCCTCGCCGGCCCTTTGCACTTCCGGTCACCGCGCTGTTGTAGGCGTCCGCACCAGGAGGCGGGTCGACGTTGGAGCCGTCGGAGTCTGACCCGCCGTCATCGGAGGAGGAGTTAGAGATGACGATGAATCCTTGCAAGCGCGGGATGATGTGGTCATGCTTGCGCTTCAGCTTGGCCACCCTGGCCGCCTCCGCCGATGCCAACGCCGCCTCTTGCTCGGATTATTCAATGTCAAGCCGAAGTTTCTTAGCGTTGATCCATGGGGCATCCATCTACGCCATGGTTAGTGACCGACGGTACACCCACTTGAGGAGACGGTCCTCCTCGTTGGGCACCGACATCACGCGACGGCGGCGGGAGGACTGCCCAGCCGCGTTGGACCCGCCCACCATCTCCCTTGCCCTCTCCCTCTCGCGGTGGGAGACGCCTGCCTCCAACTCCGGAGTCCGCATCCGCGGCGCCGGTGGAGCGGGAACTAGAACCCACCTCTGCCCGCACGGAGTAGTGGCCGAAGGTGGAGGTGGCCATCAGGCGGGCAGAGCAGACTGCACAAGCCTTGTAGATTCGCACGTGAGGCGTGCAGGGCCGGTGTTGCCGCTGTGGCGATGGGCAACAGGGGGCATTGCACTGGACCCGGAGTTGCCGCCAGTATCGACGCGCTAGCGCTCGAGCGCGATACGAAGCATCAACTCCTTCTCGTCAACCTCGCTACCGTCGAAGTGGCTGCCAGTGTTGGACATGGTTGTCGGCATGCTGGATTGGGAAAGTGGATCGTCAGGGTAGCGGAGCGGAGCGGAGTGTACTGAGGTAGGGTTTGCGGCGGATGGGGATTTTTGTGGATGCGCCAGAGGTGGACTGGGCTGACGTAGAGGGCGTGCCCGGACGCTCCCGGACCGCCTCATATTTGGGCTGGATATGAGGGGTGCTAGTCAACCCGAACGTTTGAGGCCCGTTTGAGGGGTCCAGTTGGGTCTCATTTTTTGACCGTGAATGACCGGACGGCCTGCCCGGATGTTTGAGACGGGTATGAGGGGTCCGGCTGTAGATGCTCTCACCACCTTTCACACCATCACTGGGTTGAGGACACTTCTTAAATAACAGGGATATACTACTAACAATTAAAATCACGACTCGGGTGATGGACTCAAATCAAACACTAACCCTACTCAGACAGAACAAACAATTGCAACTCTGAGGAGCTGAGCGTGCCTGCTCACCCCCTCCCCCACCCTCGCGTCGCAGGCCATTCCGATCGCGGCGGCCATCACCAGCCTTCATGGCCCGCCGCTCCCTGGCCAGATACAACGGTTCCTAGCCGATTCACCGTGCCAGCTCTTCGCGCAGCCCCTCGCTTGGCGGTCCGTCGCAGGTGCCAGTCTTGCACCCCCTTGGGTCAACCTTAGATCCGGCCTCGCCGCCGCAAATCCTGCTTCGCGGGAAGTGCTCCAAGGCAGTGGCCTCACCTGCCACGGGCTCAGGTCTCGGACCTGGCTGCCAGGGAATCCCCTGTTTTCTCTGGTCCGTCCGTGGTTCTGGAGACGTCGCTTGGGGACTCCCCAGACCCGGCCTCGATGCCGTGCATCTCGCAGCACGCCTCACTGTTGCTGGACGCGTCGCCCTCTAGCTAAGAAGATCCGGTGCCGCCCCAGTTCCCGCGGCTTAAATCCATCATAGTCGCCCCATCCTCTGTTGTCCAAATTACCCCTTCCGGTGCGGACATGAGCTGGACCAAAGTCAACCAGCAGAAGAACCGATGCCTCGCTGCCGATCCACCGGGGTCGAGTGCGCTCCCTGGGGCGCATCGGCCGGACCTCCGAGGAGGATTCAATGTCGAACCTACTCGCATGGCCTTTTAATCCGCTTCTGCGGCCGCTGCTTCTGATGCCTGAGTAAGCGCCATGATCGTTCTGACTGTCGTGATCCTATCCACCACATCATCTGTAGGCAGGCAGGGCACGTCGGCACGCAGTGCCCCCCAAATCCACACAATCAGGGTAGAGGTGGTAGCGCGAGGAACCGGCTAGGCCCGATGCCACCTCTGGCGTATCTTCATGCACGACTGCGTTTCACACCGCCTGATGCTTCAGCCATGCCTGCCCTGGCCCCGGCCATGGTGCGCCACATCAACCCTTCACGTCGCCCCCGAGAGAGCCACTCGGTGACCGTCCCCTCGCCGATGGTGGACCAAGCGGTCTTCTTCCTTCGCAACCACGTCGTCACCCTGTGCGCCGCTATAGGGTGAACGCCACGTCCCCCATGGCGATGGGCCCGATGCTCAAGGCGCAGCTATCCGCCCCAGAGCACTCGCCGCGCGTCACAGACCACTACCCGAAGCACTATTTCGTCAGCTTCAGCCAGCCGGCGCACCAAGTCAATGTTGTGAGGGGCGGCTCCATTCGGGTCGACGACGCAGACTTCAACATTGCGGCATGGCACGAGCACTACCATGCCTCCTTCGACACACTGCTGTTGCATGTACGAGTGGTCATCGAGAAAGTACCTATGCGGTACTGGTCGGTGGAGGGGCGAAGGAGATCCTGGGGAAGAAGGTGCGCGTAGACCGGCTTGATAGCAGGACGCACAAGCGCGACCACACCAAAACTTTCACCTGTTGGGTCTAGACCAACAACGTCGCCAACATCCCCACCAAGCACACTCTGGGGGTGATGCTGCATGGTGCGGGATGGGTCGAGGAGATGGAGGGTTTCTCGTCGCCCGACAAGCGCGTCGCTCCGCCGCCGGCCACCGCAGACTACACCATGCTCATCCATGTCGACCAGGTGGAATACTGGCCATCGCCGTCCCCCCGCTCCTCCCACTCTGGCCAGAGCGGACTGCCATCGTCTGACTCCGACACCGACGACAGGTCATTGTTGGGGAACGTCGCATGGGAAACAAAAATTTTCCTACGCACACGCAAACCTATCCATGGTGATGAGCATCTACGAGAGGGAGAGTGGATCTACGTACCCTTGTAGATCGCTAAGCGGGAAGCGTTAAGAAACACGGTTGGTATAGTCGAACTTCTTCGCGATCCAAATCGCCGAGCGTCGGTTTTATCCCATTGGTCCATATAAAGTGTTGCTATACCTGAACACTTCGATAAACATCCGGAACCCCTTCCAGTTAATTCCGGAACTCTTCCAGAGATCAAAACACTACTATCACATATATCAATATTTATCTCCAGACTCTTCCGGAGATCCTCGTCATGTCCGGGATCATATCCGAGACTCCGAACATCCTTCGGTCACCACCATACATAACTCTATACTACCGAAACGTCACCAAACCTTAAGTGTGCAGACCCTGCGGGTTCGAGAACTATGTAGACATGATCGAGACACCTCTACGGCCAATAACCAATGGCGGGACCTGGACGTCCACATTGGTTCCTACATATTCTACGAAGATCTATCGGTCGAACCTCTATGTCAAGGATTCAGTTAATCCCGTATAACGTTCCCTTTGTTCTTCGGTATGTTACTTGCCCGAGATTTGATCGTCGGTATCTCCATACCTAGTTCAATCTCGTTACCGACAAGTCTCTTTACTCGTTCCGTAATACAAGATCCCGCAACTAACAATTAGTCACATTGCTTGCAAGGCTTATTGTGATGTTGCATTACCGAGTGGGCCCCGAGATACCTCTCCGTCACACGGAGTAACAAATCCCAGTCTCGATCCATGCCAACTCAACAGACACCATCGGAGATACTTGTAGAGCACCTTTATAGTCACCCAGTTACGTTGCGACGTTTGATACACACAAGGCACTCCTCCGATATCCGTGAGTTGCATGATCTCATGGTCATAGGAACATATACTTTGACATGCAGAAAACAGTAGCAATAAACTGACATGATCATATGCTACGTTTGTAGTTTGGGTCTTGTCCATCACATTATTCTCCTAATGATGTGATTCCGTTATCAAATGACATCACATGTCTATGGCTAGGAAACCCTGACCATTTTTGATCAACGAGCTAGTTCACTAGAGGCATACTAGGGACACATTGTTGTCTATTCACCCACACATGCGGTGTGTTTCCGATCACTACAATTATAGCATGGATAATAAACGATTATCATGAACAAGGAAATATAATAATAAACACTTTATATATTGCCTCTAGGGCATATTTCCAACAGTCATTCCCTATGGTAACCCGGCTCGTGGATGATGGAGATTGAAGACGGCCAGCGCGGCGAGCGCCACCAGCGCATGGGCCGAGCCCCAGTGGCTTACCTAGGCTGTTGTGGCATGCCACGAGGAGGACATGGACGAGACCAAGATGGAGAGGGCGGCGCCGGCGGCGCTGATCGCCGCTCCTGGAAGGACGCTCTGCTCCGTCGGGGACACACACCGGCCCGACCAATGTCGGCGCCTGCCCCGCGCCAGTGCAACCGCTCCCCGCCCGCTCGGCGTCACTCCAAGGACGCAAGAGCTCGCCGCCACGACAAAAGAAGGACCTAGGTGGGAGCGCCTCGGCCCCTCCAGCCTCGATGGTCGAGGCCGCTCCCGCCACCCTTGGCCCCGCAGGCAGCAACAGAGGTTGACACCTACAAAAACAACGGCAAGGACTCCGTAGATGAGTTCTTCAGGGCGGCGAGGAGGCCTGCTATTGTTTGTGTGATCATGGACAGCATGGCGGCGGATGTGCAGGCTGCCACTAACGCCATGACGGCAGCCCCACTTGATTTTGACAAGGGGCCATAGAAGGAGAACGTGGGGGTGGCAATGCAGCCAAACGTGTTTAGCCCCACGCTCTCTACAGCCCCAACGGTCAACGGCTAGTTCAACCATGCCACCCCCTCGTCCATGCACACTTGAGGTGCAGCTGGGTGCGGTGACCAGCCGTGGCCGTCAGCTGGAGATCGCCGACACTGAAGATTGACTCGAGTTGCGCTGCCTTTTTCGTAATAACGTGCCTCCGCTCATCACCTCTTCACCCATCCACCGGTCGTTTGCCCCTCCGAAGAGCTGTGCACCCTCTGTGCCATCATGACAGAGTGCTCGGTAGGCGGCCAACACATCCACCGTCTCGGTGGCACAACGTGCCTCCCTCCGCATCGTCAAGGAGCTGGGCCTGCTTGGCCCTAGGGAGAAGATGACAAGAAAGGTTGCTGAAGCTATCCTGCATAGTTTCGACGATCCATTGACTGATAGCGACATTGCGGTCATCGCCAAGCTCACGTGCCTCGACAACGAGTCCCTACAGATCATGGCATGCATGGTCGGACCCGATGGAGATGCCGAGGAGGCCGTAGTTTAGTCACGTTAGCTATTTTCAGTTTTCCCCTCCGGTGATGGCCGATGATGAGTGGGTCTGAGTTAGGTTTGATTCCAATGTGTTGTAGTAGGATGTGTTTATCTAGACGCCGGCGTGTCTTGGGGCCTATTGGTGGACATCGACGTGTCCCTATTAAGATGGAGGTGTACTGCCTGCGATCATGTGTTGGAATGTCCATGGCCTCAACCACCCTTCCAAACGAGCCTCCATCTGCGACATAGCCACAACGTACCGTGTGGCTGTCCTATGCCTACAGGAGACAAAAATTGATGATTGGTCTCCTAGCCTAGTTTGTGAGATTCGGGGGCGCGTCCCTCACTGACTACATTGCACTGCCGGCGATCGGCGTTAGTAGTGGGAAGGCGATCCTATGGAACAGAAACTTGGTCACTGTTGCTTCCCATGCCGTTGGCGTTTTCACAATCACGACAAGGGTCACCCTGCTTGGATAGCCCCAAAGTTTATGGCTCTCCTCTGTTTATTGGCGTACTTACGACACCAGAAAGGAAAATTTCCTTCTGGAATTGTCTCACACGGCTCCGTCTACAGCAGAACCATGTCTAATCAACGAAGACTTTAACCTCATCTATGAAGTGCGCGAGAAAAACAACCTCAACCTAAATCGTAGGCTTATGGGTAGGTTTAGAACAACCATCTACGCGGCTGGCTTGAAGGAGATTACATTCAAAAATTGTCGATACACTTGGAGCAACGAACGACAAGATCCCACCCTAGTCAGCATAGATAAATTCTTCTGTAACCAAGCCTGGGAATTCATCTTCCCCTCTTCTTCGCTGAGGGCGGCCTCCACGGCTACGTCTGACCACTGCTCGCTGGTCCTTGCCGACACCAGCGCCCTGCCTCGCCCTGCACTCTTCAAGTTCGAGAGCTTCTGGCCTAACTTCCCTCACTTCCACGACACAATAGCAAATGCCTGGAACAGACCGGTGCAATCCATGTGCGCCTTTCAGCGTCTCCATACAAAAATGAAGCGCACGACACGTGACCTGAAAATTTGGAGCAAATCCATCTTCAGCGATGCAAAGCTACAATTTCATATAGCTGCTGAAATTGTGCTTCGCCTAGATGTAGCACAAGAGACCCTCCCGCTGACTGATGCAGAATACAATCTCAGGAAACTGCTAAAGCTCCTCCTTCTGGGCCTCGCGGCGGTTGAGCGTGCCTGCAGGCGCCAAGCTTCTCGCCTCACCTGGCTCTGAGTAGGAGATGCAGGAACAAAATTCTTCCATGCAAAAAAGAGATCGCGTCGGCGGAAGAACTACATCCACAACCTCTAGGTGGGCAATGCGATCGCCACGGCACACGAGGAATAAGAAGCAGCCATCTATCAACATTTCAACGAAAGTTTAGGTTCCAAAGCTGTTTGACCGCTCGGCATCAACTGGCGACTCTTGGACATGCCCTCGGTTCAAGGAGGAGGCCTGAAGATGAAATCTGGGAGGTGATCAAGGCTTCCCCGTCAGAGAAGGCCCCGGGCCCTGACGGCTTCACGGGGATTTTCTTCAGAAGCTACTGGCCGCTGATCAAGACCGATGTCGTACAAGCTTTCAACAAGTTCCACCACATGGCAAGAGGCGACTTCAGCAAATTAAATACTGCCATGGTGGTTCTCCTCCCCAAAAAAGATGGGCGCAACAAAGGTCCAAGACTTCAGGCCAATCAGCCTGGTACACTCATTTGCAAAACATATAGCCAAGGTGCTCTCCATGCGGCTAACTACCGTGATCCACATCATCATCTTGCCTCCGCAATCGGCCTTCTTGCACTCCAACTGTACGCGGGACAGTTTCTTGTATGTACAAAATGCCGTCAGATCTCTCCATCCAAAAAAGACACATGCACTGTTGTTTAAGTTAGACATCGCCCGAGCTTTCGACAACGTTTCTTGGGAATACCTACTAGAGCTCCTCCAAGTTCTTGGCTTTCCGGCACGCTGGCGGGATTGGATAGCGCTACTTGTCAACACGACATCGTCATCTTTTCTGCTTAATGGGACTGTAGGACAGCAGATTCGCCACCGTAAGAGCTGCGACAGGGAGACCCACTCTCGCCCCTCCTCTTCATCATCGCCATCGACCCCCTTCACAGGCTACTATAGAAAGCGACAGAATTAGACATGCTTGCCCTCCTGGCTGGCAGAGACATCTCTCTTCGAGTTAGCCTTTATGTCGATGACGCGGTAATCTTTGCTAACCCTGATAAAGCGGAGGTCGACGCCCTGCTCGACATTCGCCGCGACTTCGTACAGGCAACAGGGTTGCAGGTGAACCCCTCAAAATCAACTGTCTCTGTTATCCGCTGCGAGGAGATCAACCTGTAGGAGGTTCTACTCAATTTTGGTGGGGAGACAGTTGTTTTTTCCCTTAAATATCTACGCCTCCTACTAACCCTCTCCAGATTGCGCCTCGTCCACATCCAGTTCATACTGGACCGGATTATGGCAAGACTTGCGGGATGGAAGGGCAAACTCATGACTATCGCTGATAGACGGGTTTTGGTCCGCAGTGTACTAACCGCGCTGCCGACTTTTGCCTTATCTATGATATATTTGTTGGATCGAGTAGGCTAGGGTTTCCGGTAGTAGATGGGAGATGGGGATTACCTGCTCCCTGTCCGGAGGAGCTCGAGCCGCCTTCCATCGTGTCGCAGTGGCGGTGGTGATGACGGCGGAGAGATGCAGAGGAGGTGGTGGTGCTTCCCGTGAGCACCACGCTAACCCTAGATCGGTAGGGCGTGTAGGTGGGCAAAGTGACGGCGGAGAATCTCGTAATCCATGCCCCGGCCTCCCACCTCTGTTAATATAGCGCGGGTCACAAGGGCCCACCAACCATAACGGGTTGGGCGCCCCCGATCAGGGCGCATCTGATCAGGGGTCCGATGGGCCGTTGGGCCCACTCGGTGGAGATCATCCTAACATTCTCCCCCTTGATCTCAACTTAACTTTTAACTTTATACTTTCTAGTTTATTCGTTTCGTCACATATTGGTACATTGAGCATGTCTCATCGTCACAGCTTGATTGCTGATAGAATCATACAGCCACAACATACGTTTTGTTCAGAAACAAATTCTGTTCTTTTTGGGCCTCTCATGATCCAGGAATCATAGGCTTTCCCTTATACCCATGCCGGCTAAGTGTTCCTTGAACACATTGGGTGGTAAGCCTTTCGTTAGCGGATCCGCAAGCATATCCTCTGTCTTTATATGCTCGAGACTTATGGTGTGATCCTGGATTTGATCTTTCCCAACATAGTACTTTATCTCTATTGTTTTGGCAACATTACTCGACTTGTTGTTGTGAGCATAGAATACTGCGGGCTGGTTGTCACAGTACATCTTTAGTGGTTTGTGAATATAATCTACCACTTTCAAGTCGGGTACAAATTTCTTTAGCCATATCGCCTGCCCCGTGGCTTCGAAGCATGCTATGAATTCTGCATACATCGTGGATGATGCAACTATTAACTGTTTGGAGCTTTTCCACGAAATAGCCCCTCCTGCGAGAGCGAAGACGTATCCTGACGTGGATTTTCTATCATCTCTGTCCCTCGCAAAATCTGCGTCTGAATACCCTTTTATCTCTAGGGAGTTAGACCTCCTGTATGTTAGCATGTAGTGCTTCGTGCCTTGCGCATAACGCAATGCCTTCTTTGCCATCTTCCAGTGCTCCATGCCTGGATTCTCTTGATATCTATCGAGTATCCCGGTAACAAAAGCTAAGTCAGGGCGGGTGCACACTTGTGCATACTGTAAGCTTCCAATAGCCGAAGCATATGGTACTGGTTTCATGAGATCGATCTCGTACTGGTTCTTGGGACATTGGAATTTCCCAAAACTATCGCCCTTGACTATGGGAGCAGGTGTGGCTTTACTCGCATGCATATTATACTTTTGAAGAACTTTCTCCAAATATGCCTTCTACGATAGTCCTAAGACTCCACTGTTCCTATCTCGGTGAATTTCTATGCCCAAAACATAGGATGCTTCACCAAGATCTGTGATATCAAAATTTGAGGATAAGAACTTCTTTGTCTCTAGTAGTAGACTAACATCACTGCTAGCAAGCAGGATATCATCCACATACAAGATTAGGAAAATATATTTCCCATTTTTAAAATTTGCATAAATGCAATTATCCTCAATATTTTCTTTGAAACCAAAACTTTTAACCGTTTGATCAAACTTTAGATACCACTGTCTAGAGGCTTGTCTTAATCCATAAATGGATTTCTTTAGGCGGCATCCCATATTTTCCTTGCCTTCCATGATAAAACCCTTGGGTTGTTTCATGTAGACCTTTTCTTTTAAATCACCATTCAGAAATGCCGTCTTGACACCCATTTGATGTAGCTCTAAGTCAAAATGAGCAACTAATGCCATTATGATTCTCAAGGAATCCTTACATGAGACTGGAGAAAAAGTCTCATTGTAATCTATCCCTTCTCTTTGTGTAAATCCTTTAGCCACAAGTCTTGATTTATACTTTTCTACATTGCCACTAGGATCATACTTGGTTTTGTAGACCCATTTGCAGCCTACTGTTTTGGCTCCTTTAGGAATTTCCACTAAGTCCCAAACATCTTTGGAACTCATGGAATTCATCTCATCTTCCATTGCTTGTAGCCATTTTGATGAGTTAGGGATTTTAATGGCTTCTTCATATGTAGCGGGATCACCTTCCATATGAGCCATTTCTGTATTATAAACTTTATAATCAGTAGAAATAGCAGATCTTCTTGTTCTATTAGATCTTCTAAGTGCCTCAGTTTCTGGCACATCTTCTACTGTTGACTCTTGTACCTCCCTTTCATCCTCAACAATGGGTTCGGTCGGCTCCTGACAGATAGGTTCCGGGTCTTCCCCCATAGTTGTCACGGGTGGAGTTACAGCTGGTAGTGAGAAAAATGGCTCCTGAATCATCGGATTAGGTGCATGCACCCTCTTCTCCTCAAGATCAATTTTCCGAGCTACCAAGCTCCCCCTCATCATGTCGTCCTCCAAGAAGACTGCGTGTCTTGCTTCTACAAACTTTGTATATCTGTCTGGGCAGTAGAAACGAAAACCTTTTGATCTGTCTGGATAGCCAATGAAGTGGCAACTCACTGTTTTGGGATCTAACTTTGCAATGTTTGGATTAAACATTTTTGCCTCAGCGGGGCACCCCCACACCCTGAAGTGTTTTAAAGAGGGCACTCTTCCTGTCCACAGCTCGTACGGTGTTTTGGGCACCGACTTGCTTGGCACTCTCTTGAGAATGTGAATGGCGGCTTTCAATGCCTCCATCCATAATCCCAATCGCAATGTGGAGTAACTCATCATGCTGCGTACCATATCCATCAGAGTACGGTTACGCCTTTCAGCTACTCCATTTTGCTGAGGCTCGCCCGACATTGAATACTAGGCTACTATGCCAGTCTCCTGCAAGAACTTTGCAAAAGGTCCAGGGACTTGGCCATATGGGGTGTGCCGACCGTAGTACTCTCCCCCAGGATCAGACCTTACTATCTTTATTCTTTTATCATGCTGATTTTCAACTTCAGCTTTGAATATCTTAAACTTATCCAATGCTTCGGATCTTTCTTTGATTGGATAAATATAACCAAAACGAGAGTAATCATCTTTGAATGTTATGAACTAATCATATCCATCCACACTTTTCACAGGAAAAGGTCCACAAATATCGGTGTGGATGACTTCCAGTGTGCCTATGCTATGAATTGCACCCTTTTTGATCTATTTGACATACTTCCTTTGATGCAATCCACGCATTGTTCTAAGTCTGAAAACTCTAACGGAGGAAGAATTTCACTTTTTACTAATCTTTCTATTCTCCCCCTGGAAATATGGCCCAAGCGACAGTGCCATAATTTCGATGAGTCATCAGTTCTTTTTCTTTTCTTTTGTTCTTTGTTCGACGAGGTAGCTTAAGCATTCACATTGGACACACAATGCACTTTTTCACGGAGTGATAGCAAATAAAGCTCATTATGAAGCAAAGCATCACCAACATAAGCGTTATTACACCATATGGCACACTTGCCATGTCCAAAGTAACACTCATAATTGTCTTTATCTAAACAAGAAACACTAATCAAGTTTCTATTACATGAGGGAACAAATAAGACATCACGAAGAAGAAGATTGAATCCATCAGCTAACTCCAAAGAGACATCGCTGATAGCTTCAACTTATGTTTGGACTCCATTAGCTACCTCAATGCATCTTTCTCTTCTTTCCATGGTCCTCGTCGAACGGAATCCCTGTAAAGAGTTTGCAACGTGAACAGTTGCTCCAGAGTCAATCCACCAAGTAGATTTTGAAAACTTTACACACAAGGATTCATATACAAAGGAAACGATGTCGTTACCTCTCTTTGCCATAAAAGACTTCAGCCAAGCAGGGCAATCCTTCTTGTAGTGCCCTGTCTACTTGCAGTGGAGACAAGTGTCTTTGTCCACTCGAAAGAACCTCTGCTGATTCTGATGCTGATAGGGTGCTTTTCCATGTGGCTTAGAAGGAGAACCTTTGCTGTTAGGATTATAGTTCTTCTTCTTTTGGTCCTTCACATAGTTGATAGAACCACCATTTGAGGCTTTCAGTCTGTCCTCTTCCTGGACGCACATGGCTATGGTCTTTTCTATGTCCCATTTTTCAGGGGACATGTTATAATTGACAACAAACGTGTCAAACTCTTTGGGCAGCGAGGCCATAATCAGGTGGACGAGGAGCGCAGGTTTGAGCTCCAAGTCTGCATCCATGGGCTTGAGCTTTGCAGCCATGTTGCTCATCCTGAGAATATACTCTCGAATGCCATGACCACCACCAGTGTAGTTCTCTGTGACCAACTGTTTTATCAACTGGGTGGCATATGTCTTTGAAGAACCAGTGAACTGGCTCTTTATCTTTTTCAGCAGCTCCCCTACAGAAGTGCACTCTGCAATCGAGCCCGCGATGGCGTTCTCGATTGTGTTCTTTATAAATGCCATACACTTTTTGTTGGCATTTACCCACTTTTTGTTGTTCAGAGTGTAGGAGAACTCCAATGGAGCATAGTCACTCCTCTTGTTATTCCATGCAGCATCATCATCAGTGGCCTCTCTGACTGGCTCTGTAGGCCTGACCGGCTGTGGTTCATCCACAACCCAGTCAACCTCAGCACAGACAAAGGCCAGATCAACTTTCTTCCTCCACTCGGTGTAATTATCACCTCTGAGTGTCGGAACCTCTTTTAAACAACTCATCAAGTTGAAACCTCCTGCTCCCTGTCCGGAGGAGCTCGAGCCGCCTTCCATCGCGTCGCGGTGGCGGTGGTGATGACGGCGGAGAGATGGAGAGGAGGTGGTGGTGCTTTCCGTGAGCATCGCGCTAACCCTAGATCGGTACGGCGTGTAGGTGGGCAAAGTGACGGCGGCGAATCTCGTAATCCGTCCCCCGGCCTCCCACCTCTGTTAATATAGCGCGGGTCACAGGGGCCCACCAACCATAACGGGTTGGGCGCCCCCGATCAGGACGCATCGGATCAGGGGTCCGATGGGCCGTTGGGCCCACTCAATGGAGATCATCCTACCAATCTGTGCTCCGAGCACCGAAGAAGTTTCTTGCTGAAGTAGACAACGTTAGGCAGCGATTTCTATGGGCACAAGAGGAGGAACTCAATGGAGGAAAGTGCAAAGTCAGGTGGCCTGCGGTCTGCTCCCCAATTGCAAATGGAGGCCTGGGAATATTCGTCATGATCCGCTTCAGTAGAGCACTCTGGCTACACTGGCTCTGGTTGTCCTGGACAAGTCCGGACAGGCCATGGAATGGCATGCAACTGCCGTGCGACGATGGCGACAGGGCCTTGTTCAGCGCCTCCACCTTGGTCACACTGGGCAATGGTGCAACGGCCTCCTTTTGGCACTGCTCGTGGACCAGCTCAGGAAACCTGAAGACAGCTTCCCCCACGCTTTTTAGGCACTCTCGATGAAAGAGCAGACCAGTCAGAGAAGCATTGGCAAACAATACTTGGATAAAATATCTCGCACACGGGGACACACAACACTTGTGGGCTGAGGCGATCAGAATACACAGATGGATTCAAACAAGGAATATTCAGCTGCAAGACCAAGCTAGAGACACCATAAAGTGGACACACGAGGCATCAGGAGTGTACACATCCAGCTCTGCATATAAGGCCCAGTTTAGGGCTTCCTGAAATCAGATTTCAAGAAGCTAATTTGGAGCACTTGGGCACCTGCTAGGCTGAAGATTTTCACATGTTTGTTTTTCAAGAGCAGATTATGATGCAATGACCGTCTGCAAAGAAGGGGATGGCCGAACGGATACTTCTGCCAGTTATGCCTTCAAAATCTGGAATCCTGTGTACATTTGTTTTGGCAGTGTCCAATATCACTGGCAGTGTGGACTAACGCTGCGACAGGCAACAACTATAGCTCGCTCCACCCAAGCAAGTGGCAAAGCAAGACCAAACCGGCAGCCATCATAGCTGAAATGATAAGTGATGCAAAACCTGAACACAAAAAGGCCATCAAAACCATGATCTTCATGATTCTATCCGAGCTTTGGAGGGAGAGAATTGAATGTACTTTCAGAAACAAGGTAGTGACACTGACAAACATCAACACGTCCATCAAAAGAACTCTTGAGTTTTGGCGCCAAGCAGGAGCAGCATTTCTGGAGCACCCTTTTGGGACCCTCCGTGAGAATATAACTTAGCAAGGATGCTTTATTTCTTTTTTAGTCTTCTTTCTAATTCCTTGATCCCCTGATCAAAAACCACCCTTTGTATTTCCACTTGCTATCTGCTATAAATCAATCCAAACCAGCCATCAGCTGGGTCTTTCAAAAAAAAAACTACTACTAACAATTAAGGGGCGCTTTGGGTGGTAGACAAATGGTTAGGATGCAACATAGTACAGACTATAAAGTACAGGAAAGCGAGGCAGCATCGTCATCAATTAGTCTCGGGCAGGACAGCAGGCAAGCACGGTTGGATGAAGGTGCTAAACTACGAAGAAGGTTATGATGACTTGGTAGTTCCCTACTTTCCGTTTCATCCACCTTTAGAAGAATATTTATTTTCTCTGTGGGCGCGTCGGCCGTTAAACTTTCACCGGCCCGAACGAATCAGGGCTTGAGCTTAGGTGTTTTTTAGGGAAGTTTGAGCTTTAGGGTTAGTTATACTAACCCCTGGTTAGGAATGAAAATGAAGCGAAAACAGACGAAATTAAGTGCTATTACATTTGTTTTCATATATATTTATAGAAGCAGAAATTAATACAGAAACCCCAAAACGAATACGGAAACAGATACTACCGGTAACGGACACATAGCAAATACAAAACGGAAACAAAAACAGAAGTGGACGTTGACCGGTACTTCAAAACCCCTTGAATCATAGAGAATACACACAAAAACCAACAAAATTATTGAATTGTTCATATGGCAATAAAATAATATCATTATGTTAGCAAGTTAGCGTAGTATTATAGTAGTACTCGACAGTTGCGTATAGGGTCAAGCTGAGTACATATGTGATAGTAGAAGTTGGGTCTCAAATAATCTATTGAACTAATTGTGTCATTGTGTGTTGTTTGATGGTTAGAATACAAAGCGGTCATATGTCTATAGTAACAACGGAATTTTCATATTCACAGAAGTGAAAAGTTTCATTTCCACGCCCGTTCCACCAAAAAACACAGTTCTAACTTTGTGTTCATTTCCGCATAAAAAGTCTCACTTCCACTTCCACTTCCATTTTACAAATATTTGTTTTCATTTTCATATTTCTTTTATGTTATATTTTTTCTCTAAAAAATGGAAAGTTTCCATTTTATTTTCATCCCTACCCTAGTACTTTTTGTCTATAGCAAGTTATACTAACCACACTCTACTTTTACATCAGTTACCAACCTCGATGTTGGTTTTACAGTACACTCAAACTTAACCATGCAGGGTCAGGCAGTCGTTGTTGCTAGAGTACGCTACTCGTGTCCTGCCAAGTACTATTCCCAAGCAGAACTACTACTATTTGTGGTCAATGTCAGAGAAGATGGCGAGGCGAGGTCTCTCTGACAGTGTGACGCGTGTGAAGTGGTGCACGTATATACATCATGTATTCCTGTAGCTGGGAGAACACAACAAAGTATGTACAGGTTCCCGGTCGGTGTGCGTCCAGCTGCACACGGCGCACGGACGCGCTCCCACCGGCACCGAAAATCAGGGGAACTCGCCGCAAGTTGCGACGACGATGCTTTTCTTCTTGTTGTTTTCCCTACGGCCCACCCGTGAACCAGCGTTGTTGTTAACTTGTCGACGACATACGTACCCAATCAACTCATGCAATTTGTTTATCTGGTGATTCGGGAGAAAATGGCACGGAGAACGTACGTACGTCTTGTACGTGGTGCCTCCGTCCTACCGCGAAACACAGCTAAGGGCATTTTCAGCCGTTTGGCTCCCAGGACCATTTTTTTTACCGACAAGAGGTAAGCCAGCCAAAGTTTTGGACCGGCGCATGTTTATTTTCACCATGTCTTTTTCTTGCTTTTGATTGGTACACGCCGTATTATGGTCTTGCTTCCTCCATAATTCCGTCGCATGCACACACTAGTAGAAAACGACCCATTTGTCCCGATTCCAGAGATTCATTAGTTCCGATTCTGCAACCGGAATTAAAGGGTCGGGACTAAAACTTTAAACCTTTAGTCCCGGTTCGCTTACAATCCGGGACAGAAGGGACTTCACGTGACCATTGCGGGTAGCCCAGACAGGAGGACCTTTAGTCCCGGTTGGTAACACCAACCGGGACCAAAAGGCATCCACGCGTCAGCATCTGACAGTTGCTGGAATTTTTTTTGAGGGGGGGGGGGGGGTTTAGGGTTTTTTGGAGGGTTAATTTAGGGGTTTCATATTCGTGTTAGCTTGCTAACTAATAAAGAGAAGTGTCCTCTCTTTCTCCGTGCTTGATCGACGTTAGCTACTATAGAGAGAACTCGATACGCTAGCTAGTAAGCAAATGAAGGAACCGTTAAGTAAAGAAGATCGTCATGAACATATACACAGAGAAGTGATCGACCTCTCTTTCTCTAAGAGATTGGTCGAACAACAAGTTTTCGTATATCTATCCGACGCTACTAGCTATATATATATATATATATATATATATATATATATATATATATATATATATAGACACACACACACACACAATATAAGATCTTTTACAATTCCTAAGATCCAATCACAAATTCACATAGTATTCTCCGTCTTCAGGTATGACGTGGTCAAGAAAGAATCCCGCCAATTCCTTTTGAATTGCTCGTATGCGGTCATGTGGTAAGAGTTCATCCCGCATCTGCCACATCTAATTTGAAGATGGGGGGTCAATACATGTATATATATGAATAAAAATCAACACAATTGATGGTAATATATAAAATAAAATTGTGAATATTATTTACGTACTTCAAATTGTTTGTCAGAGAAGCCCCGCTTAGAGGTCGATTGGCGAATGAGCTCACATACGTAGTATCCACATAAAACAGTCCCTTCTTTCTGGTAGAAGCACCTTACGAGAATATAGTTCAATCAAACTGGTAATCAAGCATGGTAATGATATACTGATGAAATTTTGAATCAATTAGAGATGCGCGGAACTAGCTAGTACTACTTAATTTGGGATGCGTAAATCGTAACTCTTTGTTTAGACCGGGAACCTTTCGGGTGAACTTCTTTCAAACCCTGTGAGGCAAAGAAAATGATTACTTGATATCAGGAAATTAACGAAAGTTACATGCCGATATGGTCCCGGCATTGACAGAACTTACTTCTTGAGCATTGCAGTCATGTCCGCATAATTCTTGGGATCTTTACGTCTCGAGTCTAAGACAGTTACTAATGCCCCGTCAAGCTTAATGGATAGCAGAATAAAGTGGTAACTACGCACACATATATAACTTATCAATTACATTACTTAACCTCGAATAAGCGAAACCGAGTATACACAGAAGATAGCAACACTCCCTCGAAGTTGTAAGTAAAGAGTATTTTCTTTTTGTTTTGATGTGCAAGGAACGACTTTAGCAAGTTCTCCTCGGTCGCTGCAGGTTCTTTTCGTATCGACCATTCATTTATGACATCTGGGCTAATGAACCCAACATCAAAGATTCCTGCTTTTTTGTATTCGATGATTTTCAATCTGCATAATATAGTGATGAACGAGATGACCTAGAGACTTAACTATAGAAATAATACTTACAGATAGTAGGCAGTCATGCATTGTTTGTCGAGGGCCCGTTAATTGTATAACTGAAATAACTCCTCAAATTGAATAGGCATCAGGGCTAGTCCAATGAATTCGTGCTCTGGTTTCACTGCCATATACATAGTGTCTCTCCCAGACACCCTGTAGGTTTTCATGTACCACTCATGCAAATTGTACATCATCGTTGTTACAGGAGGATGATCAGATTTGACGAGAGGCTTCCCGTGCACGTATTTTTGTTCTTCTTTGGTTACCTCAGCCGTTCCAAAATATACATCATCCCCCAAGTAATCACCAAGTTTGGTACCGGGCAGTAGCATCGGATGATTAGCAATGTTGCTAGACACCTTGAGTGGAGGACACGATTCCTTCTCTTGTTCGTCGAGCTGGGGAATTGTTTTTCCACTTCTTCGTTCTTTGACTCGGGCAGCACTAGAGGTACTTCCCGACCGCTGCTCTTCATTATATGTCTTTATAATACAACGATCATAGTTTGATGGCAGCGGAGGTGGTGATGGTCGCTTCAGGCCATCCAGAGTGCGCTTCGCTTTCAACAGGTCTACCGTTTCCTTCGGGGGTGGTTGTTTTCGTGCAAAATGGGCCTTCACTTCGGCTTTATTGATCTCAGCACTTTCTTCGTCAGTCCTCTTGTATGGTAACTTTGTAACAGGCTTGAGGCTTGGACCAAATTTGTATTTTTTTCCCACCTATTGTACTGCTAGCCGCCGGAGCGGCGGTGGCGTCTCTCTTCTATCATGGCTGACGCGTCGGAGGAGGCATTGTGTCCTAATGTGCCAGAGGAGGAGGAGGAGGAGGAGGCTGAGTGGCCTGACGATCCGGAGGAGGAGGAGGCGGAGTGGCCTCACGCGCCAGAAGAGGTGAAGGAGGAGGCGGAGTGCTGTCACGCATCAGAGGAGCCGGAAAAGGAGGCGGAGTGCCCTGATCACTCGCCGGAGGAGGAGGAGGAGGAGGCTGAGTGCCTTGACGCGCCGGAGGAGAAGGAGGAGACGGAGGCGTCCAGTTTGGAAGCTTGATGTACTCCTTCGGCCACAGACATGTACTCCTCAGAGCTTGAACCAACTTATTCTCCCCTTCACCAGTTTGGTGGTCAATATCGAGATCATCAAATCCCTCCATTACTTCATCCACCATCACAACAGCATAGCCATGTGGAATCGGAAGGCAGTGAAAAATTCCGTTGGGTTGAGGAGGTGCAACAAAG
Organism: Hordeum marinum; assembly: GCA_022496015.1. NCBI lineage: Eukaryota > Viridiplantae > Streptophyta > Magnoliopsida > Poales > Poaceae > Hordeum > Hordeum marinum. The sequence goes on from CM039673.1 coordinate 519,540,541, forward strand.
CCGAGAGCCGCCTTGAAAGTGAGGTTCCGGAATTTCGTCCAAAGCTCGCAACTTTGAACCTCCGTGATAGTATCCATGGGGTAGCTAGGAGCCGTGAAGTCAGGCTGAATGGGCTCCGTGGAAGCCACGCTGCTTCTTTGCTAAGATGGCGGGGTAGCTTCTGGGGTAGCTTCGTGCCGCCGAGATGGTTGGTCGGCAGCTCGCTGGCTCTCAGCTTCCTCTAGCTTTTTGTTGGAAATATGCCCTAGAGGCAATACTAAAATGGTTATTAATATATTTCCTTGTGCATGATAATTGTTTATTATCCATGCTATAATTGTATTGATTGGAAACACATTGCATGTGTGGATATATAGACAACACTTTGTCCCTAGTGTGCCTCTAGTAGACTAGCTCGTTGATCAAAGATGGTCAAGGTTTCCTAGCCATTGACATGAGATGTCATCTGATAACGGGATCACATCATTAGGAAAATGATGTGATGGACAAGATCCAAACTATAAACGTAGCATATGATCGTGTCAGTTTATTGCTATAGTTTTCTGCATTTCAAGTATATGTTCCTATGACCATGAGATCATGCAACTCATGGATACCAGAGGAGTGCTTTGTGTGTATGAAACGTCGGAACCTAACTGGGTGACTATAAAGGTACTCTACAGGTATCTCCGAGGGTGATTGTTGGGTTGGCATGGATCAACACTGGGATTTGTTACTCCGTGTGAGGGAGGGGTATCTTAGGGCCCACTCGGTAATACAACATCACAACAAGCCTTGCAAGCAATGTGACTAAGTGTTAGTCACGGGATCTTGTATGACGGAACGAGTAAAGAGACTAGCCGGCAACGAGGTTGAACTAGGTATGGAGATACCGACGATCGAATCTCGGACAAGTAACATACCGAAGAACAAAGGGAACAACATAGACGATTAACTGAATCCTTGACATAGAGGTTCGATCGATAAAGATCTTCGTAGAATATGTAGGAACCAATATGGGCATCCAGGTCCCGCTATTGGTTATTGACCGTAGATATGTGGGATAATAGTGTTTGGTCTTCAAAAGGGTTCCAGAATTCACCAGAAATAGTTTTGGATGTTTCCCGAAATGTTCAGGTACAAGAACACTTTATTGGGTCAAGGGGTAAAGCCCATGAGGCTTTAGGAAGGTGCAAAAGCTCTTTTGCGGAGGCCAGGGGCTAGATGCCAAGGACCCTGGCGTCTGAGGCCAGATGTCGAGGACCTTGGCGTCTGGTCCTGGAGTCTGACGAGGACTCTTACGCCTTGCGGGCAAACTGACCTTGAGGAGGATTTTTCTCCAAGTTTCGACCCAAGGCTCAGCATATAAATAAAGGGGCAAGGCTTGCACTTGGGACACATCAAGAAACCCTAAGCCACGTGTCGTCTCTCCTCTATATCGGTTTTAGCAGTGCTTAGGCGAAGCCCTGCCGGAATTTCTCCACCACCATCGCCACAACACCGTCACGCTACCGGAGAACTCGTCTAACTCTCCGCTCCCTCTTGCTGGATCAAGAAGGCGGAGATCGTCATGAAGCTGTACGTGTGCTGAACGCGGAGGTGCCTTCCATTCGGTGCTAGATCAGGACGGATCGTGATTGGATCGCGGGACCCTTGGCGATTTGGATCACGAAGACGTTCGTCTACATCAACTGTGTTTCTTACCGTTTCCCGCTTAGCGATCTACAAGGGTACGTAGATCCACTCTCCCTGTCGTAGATGCTCATCACCATGGATAGATCTTGTGTGTGCGTCGGAATTTTTTTGTTTCCCATGCAACGTTCCCCAACAGTGGTATCATGAGCCAGGTTATGTGTAGATGAGATCTCGAGTAGAACACAAAGGGTTCATGGGCGTTGATGCTTAGATTGCTTCCTCCCTTCGTTGTGTTTTGTTTCAACGGTATTGTGGGATGAAGCAGCCTTGACCAACCTTACTCGTATGCTTACGAGAGACCGGTTCCATCAACTGACGTGTAACTTCGTTGCACAAAGATGGCTGGCGGGTGTCTGTTTCTCCTACTTTAGTTGGATCAGATTCAACAAAGGCAGTCCTTGAGAAGGTTGAAAAGCAACTTATGTATCACCGTTGTGCTTTATGAGTAGGTGAGAATTGTTCTTGCTAGATACCCGTAGCAGCCAAGTAAAACATGCAACAACAATTAGAAGACGTCTAACTTGTTTTTGCAGGGTATGTTGTGATGTGATATGGCCAATTACATGGTGAGATATATGTGATGTATGAGATGATCATGTTGTATAGAATATCCTCGCGGTTTCCTAGAAATCATATGTCCTTGATGCACCATTTGGTGACCAACCCGAAGACATGTTATCCGAAGACGTTAAGAACGCTTGCTAGGCATGTTCTGGAGACTACTCAATAGTTCACTCTGCAATATTGTATGGCTTAGAACCGGGACTTCAAAGACATTTTGAACGTCATGGAGCGTATGAGATGTTCTAGGAGTTGAAGTTTATCTTTCAGAAGAATGCCCGGATCGAGAGGTATGAGACCTCCGATAAGTTCTATGCTTGCAAAATGGAGGAGAACGGGTTTATCAGTGAACATAGACTCAGAATGTCTGGGTATTCGACTCGTCTGGCGGAGTTGGGAATGCCCCTTCCGCCAGAGGCGATCACTGACAGAGTTCTTCCATCACTGCCACCTAGCTACAAGAGCTTTGTGATGAACTATAACATGCACAAGATAAACAAGTCAGTCGCCGAGTTGTTTGCGATGCTGAAAGTCGCCGAGTCTGAAATTCAGAAAGAACATCAAGTGTTGATGGTCAATAAAACCACTAGTTTCAAGAAGAATGGCAAGGGCAAGAAGGGTAAATCCAAGAAGGATGGCAAAGCAATTGCTCCTCCTATAAAGAAACCTAAGGCTAGACCCAAGCTAGAAACTGAGTGCTTTCATTGCAAGGGAACTGGTCCCTGGAAGAGGAACTGCCCCAAGTACCTGGCTCGCAAGAAGGCGGCCAACAAAAAACAAGGTATATATGATATACATGTTATTGATGTATACCTTACTAGCTCTTGTTGTAGTGCCTGGGTATTTGATACCGGTTCGGTTGCTCACATTTGCAACTCAAAACAGGAACTACGGAATAGACAAAGGACGAAGTGACGATGCGCGTGGGAAAGGCTGGCGAAGGACGAAGTGACGATGCGCGTGGGAAATGGTTCCAAGGTTGATGTGATCGCCATCGGCACGCTCGCTCTTCGATTACTATCGGGATTAGTGATGAACCTGAATAATTGTTATTTAGTGCCTGCGTTAAGCATGAACATTATATCTAGATCTTGTTTATTGTGAGACAGATACTCATTTAAACCAGAGAATAATGGTTGTTCTATTCATATGAGTGATATCTTTTATGTTCATGCACCCAATGTGAGGGGTTTATTCATATTCAATCTTGATAGTGATGATACACATGTTCATAACATTGATGCCAAAAGATGTAGAGTTGATAATGATAGTACCACTTTCTTGTGGCACTGCCGTTTGGGTCATATTGATGTAAAACGCATCAGGAAGCTCCATACTGATGGACTTTTGGAGTCACTTGATTTTGAATCACTTGACACATGTGAACCATGCCTCATGGGCAAGATGACTAAAACGCCATTCTCTGGAACAATGGAACGGGCAAGTGACTTGTTTGAAATCATACATACTAATGTGTGCGGTCCAATGAATGTTGCAGTGCGCGGTGGATATCGTTATTTTCTCACCTTCACTGATGACTTAAGTAGATATGGGTATATTTACTTAATGAAACACAAGTCTAAAACGTTTGAAAAGTTCAAGCAATTTCAGAGTGAAGTTGAGAATCATAGTAAGAAGAAGATCAAATTCCTATGATCTGATCGAGGAGGTGAATATCTGAGTTATGAGTATGGCAGTCACTTAAGACAGTGTGGAATTGTTTCACAATTGACACCGCCTGGAACACCACAGCGTAATGGTGTGTCCAAATGATAATAGTGTTTGGTCTCCGGAAGGGTTTCGGAATTCACCGGAAATAGTTTCGTATGTTTCTCAAAATGTTCGGGGTACAAGAACACTTTATTTGGGCCAAGGGGTAAAGCCCATGAGGATTTAGGAAGGTGCAAAAGCTGTTTTGCGGAGGCCAGGGGCCAGATGCCAGGGACCCTGGCGTCTGGGGCCAGACACCGAGGACCTTGGCGTCTGGTCCTGGAGTCCGAGGAGGACTCTTTCCTTGCGGGCAAACCGACCTTGAGGAGGATTTTTCTCCAAGTTTCGACCCCAGGGCTCAGCATATAAATAAAGGGGCGTGGCTAGCACTTGGTGTTGGAAATATGCCCTAGAGGCAATAATAAATTAGTTATTATCATATTTCCTTGTTCATGATAATCTTTTATTATCCATGCTATAATTGTATTGATCGGAGACTTAAATGCATGTGTGGATACATAGACAAAACCATGTCCCTAGTATGCCTCTAATGGACTAGCTCGTTGATCAAAGGATGGTTAAGGTTTCCTAGCCATGGACATGAGATGTCATTTGATAACAGGATCACATCATTAGGAGAATGATGTGATGGATAAGACCCAAACTACAAACATAGCATATGATCGTGTCAGTTTATTGCTACTGTTTTCTGCATGTCAAGTATATGTTCCTATGACCATGAGATCATGCAACTCACGGATATCGGAGGAGTGCCTTGTGTGTATCAAACGTCGCAACGTAACTGGGTGACTATAAAGGTGCTCTACAGGTATTTCCGATGGTGTTTGTTGATTTGGCATGGATCGAGACTGGGATTTGTTACTCCGTGTAACGGAGAGGTATCTCGGGGCCCACTCGGTAATGCAACATCACAATAAGCCTTGCAAGCGATGTGACTAATTGTTAGTTGCGGGATCTTGTATTACGGAACGAGTAAAGAGACTTGCCGGTAACGAGGTTGAACTAGGTATGGAGATACCAACGATCGAATCTCGGGCAAGTAACATACCGAAGAACAAAGGGAACTTTATACGGGATTAACTGAATCCTTGACATAGAGGTTCGACCGATAAAGATCTTCGTAGAATATGTAGGAACCAATGTGGACGTCCAGGTCCCGCCATTGGTTATTGACCGTAGAGGTGTCTCGGTCATGTCTACATAGTTCTCGAACCCGTAGGGTCTGCACACTTAAGGTTCGGTGACGTTTCGGTAGTGTAGAGTTATGCATGGTGGTGATCGAAAGTTGTTCGGAGTCCCGGATGAGATCCCGGACGTCACGAGGAGCTCCGGAATGGTCCGGAGGTAAAGATTCATATATAGGAAGTCCCAGTTTGGTTTCCGGAAAAGTTTCGGGCTCATCGGTAGTGTACCGGGAGTATCGGTATTGTACCGGGAGTGCCGGTAGTGTACCGGAGGACCTCCGGGAGGGGTATTTCTACCCCAAGAGGTCCATGGGCCGTGGGAGAATAATAACCAGCCCTTAGTGGTCTGGGAAAACAGCCACAAAGGCCCATGGCACAGGAGAGAAAGTTCTAAAGCAAAAAGTGGAAAATCAGCCAATAGGAGGCAATCCTACTCCAACTAGGATTGGAGGTGAAGTAGGATTGCTCCCACCTCCTATTTCGGCCGACCCAAAGACCTTGGCTGCCTCTCCTCTCCTCTCCTCCTATATATACTAGTGGATTGGGTGGTTTTTGGACAGAATTTCCGGCCACGTGCTACCCGTTCCACCGGTGCATAGTTTCTCCTCTAGATCGTAGTTCCGCAGCGCTTAGGCGAAGCCCTGCCGGAATTGCTCCACCACCATCACCGGAGCGCCGTCACGCTGCCGGTGAACTCTCTCTCCTCTCCACCTCCTCTCGCTGAATCGAGACGGTGGAGATCGTCATCAAGCTGCACGTGTGCTGAACGCGGAGGTGCCGTCCGTTCGGCGCTAGATCGGAAGGACCGTGATCGAGATCGCGAGACGGTTCGTGATGAGATCGCGAGACGGTTCGTGATGAGATCGCGAAACGGATCGTGATGAGTTCGCGGGATAGATCGTGATCAAGATCGTGAGATGGATCGTGATGAGATCGCCGGACGGATCGTGATGAGTTCACGGGACGGATCGTGATTGGATCGCGGGACGGATCGTGATGAGATCGCGGGACACTCGGCGATTTGGATCGCGAAGATGTTCGACTACACCAACCGCGTTTCTTAACGCTTCCCGCTTAGCGATCTACAAGGGTATGTAGATCCACTCTCCCTCTCGTAGATGCTCATCACCATGGATAGGTTTGCGTGTGCGTAGGAAATTTTTTGTTTCCCATGCGACGTTCCCCAACAGTGGCATCATGAGCTAGGTTGATGGTTCGATGAGATCTCGAGTAGAACACAAAAGGTTTGTGGGCGTTGATGCTTAGATTGCTTCCTCCCTTGGTCGTATTTTGGTTCAGCGGGATTGTGAGATGAAGCGGCCCGGACCAACATTACTCGTACGCTTACGAGAGACCGGTTCCCTCGACGCAACTTGTTGCCTAGATGGCTTGCGGGTGACAGTTTCTCTCACTTTAGTTGGATCGGATCCGACAAAGGCGGTCCTTGAGAAGGTTGAAAAGCAATCTATGTATCACCGTTGTGGTTTATGCATAGGTGAGAATCGTTCTTGCTAGATACCCGTAGCAGCCACGTAAAACATGCAACAACAATTAGAGGACGTCTAACTTATTTTTGCAGGGTATGTTGTGATGTGATATGGCCAATTACATGATGAGATATATGTGATGTATGAGATGATCATGTGATGTATAGAATTTCACGACTTGCATGTCGTTGAATACGGCAACCGGCAGGAGCCATAGGGTTGTCTTTAATTATTGTATTTCCTGCGTGTCAATCATTAAGCGCTATGTAATGCTTTACTTTATCGCTACGGTAGCAATAGTAGTAGAAGCATGTAGGGCGTGACAACCCCGATGGCGACACGTTGATGGAGATCAAGATGATGGAGATCATGGTGTCGTGCCGGTGACGATGGAGATCATGCCGGTGCTTTCTAGATGGAGATCAAAAGCACAAGTTCATGGCCATATCATGTCACTTATGATTTGCATGTGATGTTAATCCTTTTTATGCACCTTGTTTTGCTTAGTACGGCGGTAGCATTATAAGGTGATCCCTCACTTGAATTTCAAGATGAACTGTGTTCTCCCCGAGTGTGCACCGTTGCGAAAGTTCGTCGTGTTGAGACACCACGTGATGATCGGGTGTGATAGACTCTACGTTCACATACAACGGGTGCAAGCCAGATTTGCACGCGCAGAACACTCGGGTTAAACTTGACGAGCCTAGCATGTACAGACATGGCCTCGGAACACGAGAGACCGAAAGGTCGAACATGAGTCATATAGTAGATATGATCAACATGATGATGTTCACCATTGCAGCCACCTCAACTCACGTGATGATCGGACTTGAGTTGGTGAATTTGGATCATGTATCACTCGAATGATCGGAGGGATGTCAATTTGAGTGGGAGTTCTTAAGTAATATGATTAATTGAACTCATTATCATGAACATAGTCAAAGTGTCTTTGCAAATTATGTTGTAGATTACTAGCTCGCGTTGTGGCTCCCTTGTATTTTTATATGTTCCTAGAGAAATAGAATTGAAAGATGTTGGTAGCAAAATTGCGGACTGGGTCCGTGATCTGAGGATTGTCCTCATTACTGCACAGAAGGCTTATGTCCTTAATGCACCGCTTGGTGCGCCACCCCCTCTAGCGTCGTCTATAGATGTTGTGAACATCTAACAGGCATGTTTCGATGACTACTTGATAGTTTAGTGCGTCATGCATTACGGCTTAGAATTGAGGCTCCAAAACGTTTTGAACGTCACGGAACATATGAGATGTTCTAGGAGCAGAGATTGTGATCTCAGGCTCGTGCCTTTGTTGCGAGATATGAGATCTCCAACAAGATTCTTTGCTTGTAAGATGAAGGAGAATAGCTCAATCGTTGAGCATGTACTCAGATTGTCTGGGTACTACAATCGCTTGAATCAAGTGGGAGTTGATCTTCCAGATAAGATAGTGATTGATATAGTTCTCCAAGTCACTGTCACTAAAGCTACTAGAACTTAGTGATGAACTATAATACACCAGGGAAAGAAGTATTGATCCCTGAGCTGTTCGCGATGTTTGACACCGCGAAGGTAGAAATCAAGAAGGAGCGTCAAGTGTTGATGGTTAATCAAACCACTAGTTTCTAAAAGGGCAAGAGCAAGGAGGGAAACTTCATGGATAGCAAGTCAGTTGCTGCTCCAGTGAAGCAACCCAAAGTTGAACTCAAACCCGAGACTAAGTGCTTCTATTATGAGGTGAGTGGTCGCTGAAGCGGAACAACCCTAGATACTTGGTAGATAAGAAGGCTGGCAACATCAACAGAAGTATATTTGATATACGAGTTACTGATGTGTACCTTGCTAGTACTCCTAGTAGCACCTGGCTATTGGATACCGGTTCGGTTGCTAAATGTTAGTAACTCGAAATAAAAGCTACGGAATAAACGGAGAACTAGCTAAGGGTGAGGTGACGATGTGTGTTGGAAATGTTTCCAAGGTTGATGTGATCAACATCGCACGCTCTCTCTACCTTCAGGATTAGTGAAGAACCTAAATAAATGTCATTTGGTGTTTTGCGTTGAGCATGAACATGATTAGATCATGTTTGTTGCAATACGGTTATTCATTTAAGTCAGAGAATAATAGTTATTCTGGTTACATGAATAATACCTTCAATGGTCATGCACCCAGTGAGAATGGTTTGTTGAAATCTTGATCGTAGTAGTACACATGTTCATAACATTGATGTCAAAAGATACAAAGTTAATAATGATAGTACCACATACTTGTGGCACTGCCGCTAAATGTCATATTGGTATAAAGCGCATGTAGAAACTCCATGCTGATGGATATTTGGACTCATTCGATTTCGAATCGGTTGAGACATGCGAACCATGCCTCTTGGGCAAGATGACTAGAGGACCCCGTTGGATGGAGCGGGCAAGTGATTCATTGGAAATGATACATGTTGATGTATGCAATCTAGTGAGTCTTGTAGCGTGCAGTGGATATCGTTATTTTCTTACCTTCACTGATGATTTGAGTAGATATAGTGTATATTTACTTAATGAAACACAAGTCTGAATCGTTTGAAAGGTTCAAGCAAATTTAGAGTGAAGTTTAAAGATCATTGTGACAAGAAGATAAAAATGACCACGATATGATCGTGGAGGTGAATATCTGAGTTACGAGTTTGGCATACAACTTAAGACAACGTGAAATTTGTTTCACAACTAACGCCACCTAGAACACCATGGTGTGATGGTGTGTCCGAACATCATAGTCATGCTCTATTGATATAGTGCATACTGTGATGTCTCTTATCGTTTTACTACAATAATTTTTGGGGTTATGCATTAGAGACAACTACATTCACTTTAAATAGGGCATCATCTAAATCCGTTGAGATGACACCATGTGAATTATGGTTTGATAGAAACCTAAGCTGTCATTTCTTAATGTTTGGGGCTGCGATGCTTGTGTGGAAAATGTTTTCACATAATAAGCTAGAACCCAAAGCGGACAAATGTATCTTCATAGAATACCCTAAGAACAGATGGGTATGCCTTCTATCTCAGATCCGAGTGCAAAGTGTTTGTTGCTAGAACTGGGTCCTTTCTCGAGAAAAAGTTTCTCTCGAAAGAATTGAGTGGGAGGAAGATAGAACTTGATGAGGTTGTTAAACCTTTGTTCAACCAGAGAGTAGCGCAGCGCAGAAAGATGTTCCTGTGAAGCCTACGTTAGTTGAAGAGGAAGTTAACGATGATGATCATGAAGCTTCAGGATCAAGTTACTATCGAACTTCGTAGGTCGACAAGGATGTGTACTGCTCCTGAGCGGTACGACAACTCTGTCTTGGAGGTCATGTTGTTGGACAACGATGAACCTACGAGCTATGGAGAAGCGATGATGGGCCCGGATTCCGACAAATGGTTGGAGGCCATGAAATCCGAGATAGGATCCATGTATTAAAACCAAGTGTAGACTTTGGTAGACTTGCTCGTTGGACGGCAGGTCGTTGAGTACAAATGGATCTTTAAAATGAAGACAGACACTAATGGTGAATGTCACTATTTGTAAAGCTCGACTTGTTGCAAAGATGTTTGTGACAAGTTCAAGGAGTTGACTATGATGAGACTTTCTCACTCGTAGCGATGCTAAAAGTCTGTTGGAATTATGTTAGCAGTTGCTGTGTTTTCAATTATGAAATCTGGCAGATGGATGTCAAAACATCGTTTCCTTAATGGTTTACTTGAGGAAAGGTTGTATGTGATACAACCAGAAGGTTTTGTCAGGCCTAAGGATGCTAAAAGGTGTGCAAGCTTCGGTGATCCTTCCATGGACTGAAGCAAGCATCTCGGAGTTGGAATATACGCTTTGATGAGGTGATCAAAGTTTTGATGTTTATACAAAGTTTATGAGAAACTTGTATTTGCAATAAAGTGAGTGGGAGCACTATAGAATTTCTGATAAGTATATGTGGATGACATATTGTTGTTCAGAAATAATGTAGAGTTTCTAGAAAGCATAAAACGGTTATTTGGAAAGTGATTTTCAAAGGAAGACCTGGATAAAGCTACCTAATTGTTCAGCATCAAAATCTATAGAGATAGATCAAGATGCTTGATGAGACTTTCAATGAGTGTATACCTTGACAAGATTTTGAAAGAGTTCAAAATGGATCAGCCAGAGAAATAGTTCTCGTCTGATTTGTAAGGTGTGAAGTTGAGTGAGACTCAAAGCTCCACAATGGCAGAAGAAAGAGAAAGGACGAATGTCGTCCCCTATGCCTTAGCCATAGGCTCTATATTATGCCATGCTGTGTACCGCACCAATGTGTGCCTTGCCATGAGTCTGTCAAGGGGTACAAGGGTGGTCCAGGAGTGGATCACTGGACAGTCGCCGAGTTGTTTGCGATGCTGAAAGTCGCCGAGTCTGAAATTCAGAAAGAACATCAAGTGTTGATGGTCAATAAAACCACTAGTTTCAAGAAGAATGGCAAGGGCAAGAAGGGTAAATCCAAGAAGGATGGCAAAGCAATTGCTCCTCCTATAAAGAAACCTAAGGCTAGACCCAAGCTAGAAACTGAGTGCTTTCATTGCAAGGGAACTGGTCCCTGGAAGAGGAACTGCCCCAAGTACCTGGCTCGCAAGAAGGCGGCCAACAAAAAACAAGGTATATATGATATACATGTTATTGATGTATACCTTACTAGCTCTTGTTGTAGTGCCTGGGTATTTGATACCGGTTCGGTTGCTCACATTTGCAACTCAAAACAGGAACTACGGAATAGACAAAGGACGAAGTGACGATGCGCGTGGGAAAGGCTGGCGAAGGACGAAGTGACGATGCGCGTGGGAAATGGTTCCAAGGTTGATGTGATCGCCATCGGCACGCTCGCTCTTCGATTACTATCGGGATTAGTGATGAACCTGAATAATTGTTATTTAGTGCCTGCGTTAAGCATGAACATTATATCTAGATCTTGTTTATTGTGAGACAGATACTCATTTAAACCAGAGAATAATGGTTGTTCTATTCATATGAGTGATATCTTTTATGTTCATGCACCCAATGTGAGGGGTTTATTCATATTCAATCTTGATAGTGATGATACACATGTTCATAACATTGATGCCAAAAGATGTAGAGTTGATAATGATAGTACCACTTTCTTGTGGCACTGCCGTTTGGGTCATATTGATGTAAAACGCATCAGGAAGCTCCATACTGATGGACTTTTGGAGTCACTTGATTCTGAATCACTTGACACATGTGAACCATGCCTCATGGGCAAGATGACTAAAACGCCATTCTCTGGAACAATGGAACGGGCAAGTGACTTGTTTGAAATCATACATACTAATGTGTGCGGTCCAATGAATGTTGCAGTGCGCGGTGGATATCGTTATTTTCTCACCTTCACTGATGACTTAAGTAGATATGGGTATATTTACTTAATGAAACACAAGTCTAAAACGTTTGAAAAGTTCAAGCAATTTCAGAGTGAAGTTGAGAATCATAGTAAGAAGAAGATCAAATTCCTATGATCTGATCGAGGAGGTGAATATCTGAGTTATGAGTATGGCAGTCACTTAAGACAGTGTGGAATTGTTTCACAATTGACACCGCCTGGAACACCACAGCGTAATGGTGTGTCCAAATGATAATAGTGTTTGGTCTCCGGAAGGGTTTCGGAATTCACCGGAAATAGTTTCGTATGTTTCTCAAAATGTTCGGGGTACAAGAACACTTTATTTGGGCCAAGGGGTAAAGCCCATGAGGATTTAGGAAGGTGCAAAAGCTGTTTTGCGGAGGCCAGGGGCCAGACGCCAGGGACCCTGGCGTCTGGGGCCAGACACCGAGGTCCTTGGCGTCTGGTCCTGGAGTCCGAGGAGGACTCTTTCCTTGCGGGCAAACCGACCTTGAGGAGGATTTTTCTCCAAGTTTCGACCCCAGGGCTCAGCATATAAATAAAGGGGCGTGGCTAGCACTTGGTGTTGGAAATATGCCCTAGAGGCAATAATAAATTAGTTATTATCATATTTCCTTGTTCATGATAATCTTTTATTATCCATGCTATAATTGTATTGATCGGAGACTTAAATGCATGTGTGGATACATAGACAAAACCATGTCCCTAGTATGCCTCTAATGGACTAGCTCGTTGATCAAAGGATGGTTAAGGTTTCCTAGCCATGGACATGAGATGTCATTTGATAACAGGATCACATCATTAGGAGAATGATGTGATGGATAAGACCCAAACTACAAACATAGCATATGATCGTGTCAGTTTATTGCTACTGTTTTCTGCATGTCAAGTATATGTTCCTATGACCATGAGATCATGCAACTCACGGATATCGGAGGAGTGCCTTGTGTGTATCAAACGTCGCAACGTAACTGGGTGACTATAAAGGTGCTCTACAGGTATTTCCGATGGTGTTTGTTGATTTGGCATGGATCGAGACTGGGATTTGTTACTCCGTGTAACGGAGAGGTATCTCGGGGCCCACTCGGTAATGCAACATCACAATAAGCCTTGCAAGCGATGTGACTAATTGTTAGTTGCAGGATCTTGTATTACAGAACGAGTAAAGAGACTTGCCGGTAACGAGGTTGAACTAGGTATGGAGATACCAACGATCGAATCTCGGGCAAGTAACATACCGAAGAACAAAGGGAACTTTATACGGGATTAACTGAATCCTTGACATAGAGGTTCGACCGATAAAGATCTTCGTAGAATATGTAGGAACCAATGTGGACGTCCAGGTCCCGCCATTGGTTATTGACCGTAGAGGTGTCTCGGTCATGTCTACATAGTTCTCGAACCCGTAGGGTCTGCACACTTAAGGTTCGGTGACGTTTCGGTAGTGTAGAGTTATGCATGGTGGTGATCGAAAGTTTTTCGGAGTCCCGGATGAGATCCCGGACGTCACGAGGAGCTCCGGAATGGTCCGGAGGTAAAGATTCATATATAGGAAGTCCCAGTTTGGTTTCCGGAAAAGTTTCGGGCTCATCGGTATTGTACCGGGAGTGCCGGTAGTGTACCGGAGGACCTCCGGGAGGGGTATTTCTACCCCAAGAGGTCCATGGGCCGTGGGAGAATAATAACCAGCCCTTAGTGGTCTGGGAAAACAGCCACAAAGGCCCATGGCACAGGAGAGAAAGTCCTAAAGCAAAAAGTGGAAAATCAGCCAATAGGAGGCAATCCTACTCCAACTAGGATTGGAGGTGAAGTAGGATTGCTCCCACCTCCTATTTCGGCCGACCCAAAGACCTTGGCTGCCTCTCCTCTCCTCTCCTCCTATATATACTAGTGGATTGGGTGGTTTTTGGACAGAATTTCCGGCCACGTGCTACCCGTTCCACCGGTGCATAGTTTCTCCTCTAGATCGTAGTTCCGCAGCGCTTAGGCGAAGCCCTGCCGGAATTGCTCCACCACCATCACCGGAGCGCCGTCACGCTGCCGGTGAACTCTCTCTCCTCTCCACCTCCTCTCGCTGAATCGAGACGGTGGAGATCGTCATCAAGCTGCACGTGTGCTGAACGCGGAGGTGCCGTCCGTTCGCGCTAGATCGGAAGGACCGTGATCGAGATCGCGAGACGGTTCGTGATGAGATCGCGAGACGGTTCGTGATGAGATCGCGAAATGGATCGTGATGAGTTCGCGGGACAGATCGTGATCAAGATCGTGAGATGGATCGTGATGAGATCGCGGGACGGATCGTGATGAGTTCACGGGACGGATCGTGATTGGATCGCGGGACGGATCGTGATGAGATCGCGGGACGCTCGGCGATTTGGATCGCGAAGATGTTCGACTACACCAACCGCGTTTCTTAACGCTTCCCGCTTAGCGATCTACAAGGGTATGTAGATCCACTCTCCCTCTCGTAGATGCTCATCACCATGGATAGGTTTGCGTGTGCGTAGGAAATTTTTTGTTTCCCATGCGACGTTCCCCAACAGTGGCATCATGAGCTAGGTTGATGGTTCGATGAGATCTCGAGTAGAACACAAAAGGTTTGTGGGCGTTGATGCTTAGATTGCTTCCTCCCTTGGTCGTATTTTGGTTCAGCGGGATTGTGAGATGAAGCGGCCCGGACCAACATTACTCGTACGCTTACGAGAGACCGGTTCCCTCGACGCAACTTGTTGCCTAGATGGCTTGCGGGTGACAGTTTCTCTCACTTTAGTTGGATCGGATCCGACAAAGGCGGTCCTTGAGAAGGTTGAAAAGCAATCTATGTATCACCGTTGTGGTTTATGCATAGGTGAGAATCGTTCTTGCTAGATACCCGTAGCAGCCACGTAAAACATGCAACAACAATTAGAGGACGTCTAACTTATTTTTGCAGGGTATGTTGTGATGTGATATGGCCAATTACATGATGAGATATATGTGATGTATGAGATGATCATGTGATGTATAGAATTTCACGACTTGCATGTCGTTGAATACGGCAACCGGCAGGAGCCATAGGGTTGTCTTTAATTATTGTATTTCCTGCGTGTCAATCATTAAGCGCTATGTAATGCTTTACTTTATCGCTACGGTAGCAATAGTAGTAGAAGCATGTAGGGCGTGACAACCCCGATGGCGACACGTTGATGGAGATCAAGATGATGGAGATCATGGTGTCGTGCCGGTGACGATGGAGATCATGCCGGTGCTTTCTAGATGGAGATCAAAAGCACAAGTTCATGGCCATATCATGTCACTTATGATTTGCATGTGATGTTAATCCTTTTTATGCACCTTGTTTTGCTTAGTACGGCGGTAGCATTATAAGGTGATCCCTCACTTGAATTTCAAGATGAACTGTGTTCTCCCCGAGTGTGCACCGTTGCGAAAGTTCGTCGTGTTGAGACACCACGTGATGATCGGGTGTGATAGACTCTACGTTCACATACAACGGGTGCAAGCCAGATTTGCACGCGCAGAACACTCGGGTTAAACTTGACGAGCCTAGCATGTACAGACATGGCCTCGGAACACGAGAGACCGAAAGGTCGAACATGAGTCATATAGTAGATATGATCAACATGATGATGTTCACCATTGCAGCCACCTCAACTCACGTGATGATCGGACTTGAGTTGGTGAATTTGGATCATGTATCACTCGAATGATCGGAGGGATGTCAATTTGAGTGGGAGTTCTTAAGTAATATGATTAATTGAACTCATTATCATGAACATAGTCAAAGTGTCTTTGCAAATTATGTTGTAGATTACTAGCTCGCGTTGTGGCTCCCTTGTATTTTTATATGTTCCTAGAGAAATAGAATTGAAAGATGTTGGTAGCAAAATTGCGGACTGGGTCCGTGATCTGAGGATTGTCCTCATTACTGCACAGAAGGCTTATGTCCTTAATGCACCGCTTGGTGCGCCACCCCCTCTAGCGTCGTCTATAGATGTTGTGAACATCTAACAGGCATGTTTCGATGACTACTTGATAGTTTAGTGCGTCATGCATTACGGCTTAGAATTGAGGCTCCAAAACGTTTTGAACGTCACGGAACATATGAGATGTTCTAGGAGCAGAGATTGTGATCTCAGGCTCGTGCCTTTGTTGCGAGATATGAGATCTCCAACAAGATTCTTTGCTTGTAAGATGAAGGAGAATAGCTCAATCGTTGAGCATGTACTCAGATTGTCTGGGTACTACAATCGCTTGAATCAAGTGGGAGTTGATCTTCCAGATAAGATAGTGATTGATATAGTTCTCCAAGTCACTGTCACTAAAGCTACTAGAACTTAGTGATGAACTATAATACACCAGGGAAAGAAGTATTGATCCCTGAGCTGTTCGCGATGTTTGACACCGCGAAGGTAGAAATCAAGAAGGAGCGTCAAGTGTTGATGGTTAATCAAACCACTAGTTTCTAAAAGGGCAAGAGCAAGGAGGGAAACTTCATGGATAGCAAGTCAGTTGCTGCTCCAGTGAAGCAACCCAAAGTTGAACTCAAACCCGAGACTAAGTGCTTCTATTATGAGGTGAGTGGTCGCTGAAGCGGAACAACCCTAGATACTTGGTAGATAAGAAGGCTGGCAACATCAACAGAAGTATATTTGATATACGAGTTACTGATGTGTACCTTGCTAGTACTCCTAGTAGCACCTGGCTATTGGATACCGGTTCGGTTGCTAAATGTTAGTAACTCGAAATAAAAGCTACGGAATAAACGGAGAACTAGCTAAGGGTGAGGTGACGATGTGTGTTGGAAATGTTTCCAAGGTTGATGTGATCAACATCGCACGCTCTCTCTACCTTCAGGATTAGTGAAGAACCTAAATAAATGTCATTTGGTGTTTTGCGTTGAGCATGAACATGATTAGATCATGTTTGTTGCAATACGGTTATTCATTTAAGTCAGAGAATAATAGTTATTCTGGTTACATGAATAATACCTTCAATGGTCATGCACCCAGTGAGAATGGTTTGTTGAAATCTTGATCGTAGTAGTACACATGTTCATAACATTGATGTCAAAAGATACAAAGTTAATAATGATAGTACCACATACTTGTGGCACTGCCGCTAAATGTCATATTGGTATAAAGCGCATGTAGAAACTCCATGCTGATGGATATTTGGACTCATTCGATTTCGAATCGGTTGAGACATGCGAACCATGCCTCTTGGGCAAGATGACTAGAGGACCCCGTTGGATGGAGCGGGCAAGTGATTCATTGGAAATGATACATGTTGATGTATGCAATCTAGTGAGTCTTGTAGCGTGCAGTGGATATCGTTATTTTCTTACCTTCACTGATGATTTGAGTAGATATAGTGTATATTTACTTAATGAAACACAAGTCTGAATCGTTTGAAAGGTTCAAGCAAATTTAGAGTGAAGTTTAAAGATCATTGTGACAAGAAGATAAAAATGACCACGATATGATCGTGGAGGTGAATATCTGAGTTACGAGTTTGGCATACAACTTAAGACAACGTGAAATTTGTTTCACAACTAACGCCACCTAGAACACCATGGTGTGATGGTGTGTCCGAACATCATAGTCATGCTCTATTGATATAGTGCATACTGTGATGTCTCTTATCGTTTTACTACAATAATTTTTGGGGTTATGCATTAGAGACAACTACATTCACTTTAAATAGGGCATCATCTAAATCCGTTGAGATGACACCATGTGAATTATGATTTGATAGAAACCTAAGCTGTCATTTCTTAATGTTTGGGGCTGCGATGCTTGTGTGGAAAATGTTTTCACATAATAAGCTAGAACCCAAAGCGGACAAATGTATCTTCATAGAATACCCTAAGAACAGATGGGTATGCCTTCTATCTCAGATCCGAGTGCAAAGTGTTTGTTGCTAGAACTGGGTCCTTTCTCGAGAAAAAGTTTCTCTCGAAAGAATTGAGTGGGAGGAAGATAGAACTTGATGAGGTTGTTAAACCTTTGTTCAACCAGAGAGTAGCGCAGCGCAGAAAGATGTTCCTGTGAAGCCTACGTTAGTTGAAGAGGAAGTTAACGATGATGATCATGAAGCTTCAGGATCAAGTTACTATCGAACTTCGTAGGTCGACAAGGATGTGTACTGCTCCTGAGCGGTACGACAACTCTGTCTTGGAGGTCATGTTGTTGGACAACGATGAACCTACGAGCTATGGAGAAGCGATGATGGGCCCGGATTCCGACAAATGGTTGGAGGCCATGAAATCCGAGATAGGATCCATGTATTAAAACCAAGTGTAGACTTTGGTAGACTTGCTCGTTGGACGGCAGGTCGTTGAGTACAAATGGATCTTTAAAATGAAGACAGACACTAATGGTGAATGTCACTATTTGTAAAGCTCGACTTGTTGCAAAGATGTTTGTGACAAGTTCAAGGAGTTGACTATGATGAGACTTTCTCACTCGTAGCGATGCTAAAAGTCTGTTGGAATTATGTTAGCAGTTGCTGTGTTTTCAATTATGAAATCTGGCAGATGGATGTCAAAACATCGTTTCCTTAATGGTTTACTTGAGGAAAGGTTGTATGTGATACAACCAGAAGGTTTTGTCAGGCCTAAGGATGCTAAAAGGTGTGCAAGCTTCGGTGATCCTTCCATGGACTGAAGCAAGCATCTCGGAGTTGGAATATACGCTTTGATGAGGTGATCAAAGTTTTGATGTTTATACAAAGTTTATGAGAAACTTGTATTTGCAATAAAGTGAGTGGGAGCACTATAGAATTTCTGATAAGTATATGTGGATGACATATTGTTGTTCAGAAATAATGTAGAGTTTCTAGAAAGCATAAAACGGTTATTTGGAAAGTGATTTTCAAAGGAAGACCTGGATAAAGCTACCTAATTGTTCAGCATCAAAATCTATAGAGATAGATCAAGATGCTTGATGAGACTTTCAATGAGTGCATACCTTGACAAGATTTTGAAAGAGTTCAAAATGGATCAGCCAGAGAAATAGTTCTCGTCTGATTTGTAAGGTGTGAAGTTGAGTGAGACTCAAAGCTCCACAATGGCAGAAGAAAGAGAAAGGACGAATGTCGTCCCCTATGCCTTAGCCATAGGCTCTATATTATGCCATGCTGTGTACCGCACCAATGTGTGCCTTGCCATGAGTCTGTCAAGGGGTACAAGGGTGGTCCAGGAGTGGATCACTGGACAGTTGCCGAGTTGTTTGCGATGCTGAAAGTCGCCGAGTCTGAAATTCAGAAAGAACATCAAGTGTTGATGGTCAATAAAACCACTAGTTTCAAGAAGAATGGCAAGGGCAAGAAGGGTAAATCCAAGAAGGATGGCAAAGCAATTGCTCCTCCTATAAAGAAACCTAAGGCTAGACCCAAGCTAGAAACTGAGTGCTTTCATTGCAAGGGAACTGGTCCCTGGAAGAGGAACTGCCCCAAGTACCTGGCTCGCAAGAAGGCGGCCAACAAAAAACAAGGTATATATGATATACATGTTATTGATGTATACCTTACTAGCTCTTGTTGTAGTGCCTGGGTATTTGATACCGGTTCGGTTGCTCACATTTGCAACTCAAAACAGGAACTACGGAATAGACAAAGGACGAAGTGACGATGCGCGTGGGAAAGGCTGGCGAAGGACGAAGTGACGATGCGCGTGGGAAATGGTTCCAAGGTTGATGTGATCGCCATCGGCACGCTCGCTCTTCGATTACTATCGGGATTAGTGATGAACCTGAATAATTGTTATTTAGTGCCTGCGTTAAGCATGAACATTATATCTAGATCTTGTTTATTGTGAGACAGATACTCATTTAAACCAGAGAATAATGGTTGTTCTATTCACATGAGTGATATCTTTTATGTTCATGCACCCAATGTGAGGGGTTTATTCATATTCAATCTTGATAGTGATGATACACATGTTCATAACATTGATGCCAAAAGATGTAGAGTTGATAATGATAGTACCACTTTCTTGTGGCACTGCCGTTTGGGTCATATTGGTGTAAAACGCATCAGGAAGCTCCATACTGATGGACTTTTGGAGTCACTTGATTTTGAATCACTTGACACATGTGAACCATGCCTCATGGGCAAGATGACTAAAACGCCATTCTCTGGAACAATGGAACGGGCAAGTGACTTGTTTGAAATCATACATACTAATGTGTGCGGTCCAATGAATGTTGCAGTGCGCGGTGGATATCGTTATTTTCTCACCTTCACTGATGACTTAAGTAGATATGGGTATATTTACTTAATGAAACACAAGTCTAAAACGTTTGAAAAGTTCAAGCAATTTCAGAGTGATGTTGAGAGTCATAGTAAGAAGAAGATCAAATTCCTATGATCTGATCGAGGAGGTGAATATCTGAGTTATGAGTATGGCAGTCACTTAAGACAGTGTGGAATTGTTTCACAATTGACACCGCCTGGAACACCACAGCGTAATGGTGTGTCCAAATGATAATAGTGTTTGGTCTCCGGAAGGGTTTCGGAATTCACCGGAAATAGTTTCGTATGTTTCTCAAAATGTTCGGGGTACAAGAACACTTTATTTGGGCCAAGGGGTAAAGCCCATGAGGATTTAGGAAGGTGCAAAAGCTGTTTTGCGGAGGCCAGGGGCCAGATGCCAGGGACCCTGGCGTCTGGGGCCAGACACCGAGGACCTTGGCGTCTGGTCCTGGAGTCCGAGGAGGACTCTTTCCTTGCGGGCAAACCGACCTTGAGGAGGATTTTTCTCCAAGTTTCGACCCCAGGGCTCAGCATATAAATAAAGGGGCGTGGCTAGCACTTGGTGTTGGAAATATGCCCTAGAGGCAATAATAAATTAGTTATTATCATATTTCCTTGTTCATGATAATCTTTTATTATCCATGCTATAATTGTATTGATCGGAGACTTAAATGCATGTGTGGATACATAGACAAAACCATGTCCCTAGTATGCCTCTAATGGACTAGCTCGTTGATCAAAGGATGGTTAAGGTTTCCTAGCCATGGACATGAGATGTCATTTGATAACGGGATCACATCATTAGGAGAATGATGTGATGGATAAGACCCAAACTACAAACATAGCATATGATCGTGTCAGTTTATTGCTACTGTTTTCTGCATGTCAAGTATATGTTCCTATGACCATGAGATCATGTAACTCACGGATATCGGAGGAGTGCCTTGTGTGTATCAAACGTCGCAACGTAACTGGGTGACTATAAAGGTGCTCTACAGGTATCTCCAATGGTGTTTGTTGAGTTGTCATGGATCGAGACTGGGATTTGTTACTCCATGTAACGGAGAGGTATCTCGGGGCCCACTCGGTAATGCAACATCACATTAAGCCTTGCAAGCGATGTGACTAATTGTTAGTTGCGGGATCTTGTATTACGGAACGAGTAAAGAGACTTGCCGGTAACGAGGTTGAACTAGGTATGGAGATACCGACGATCGAATCTCGGGCAAGTAACATACCGAAGAACAAAGGGAACTTTATACGGGATTAACTGAATCCTTGACATAGAGGTTCGACCGATAAAGATCTTCGTAGAATATGTAGGAACCAATGTGGACGTCCAGGTCCTACCATTGGTTATTGACCGTAGAGGTGTCTCGGTCATGTCTACATAGTTCTCGAACCCGTAGGGTCTGCACACTTAAGGTTCGGTGACGTTTCGGTAGTGTAGAGTTATGTATGGTGGTGACCGAAGGTTGTTCGGAGTCCCGGATTAGATCCCGGACGTCACGAGGAGCTCCGGAATGGTCCGGAGGTAAAGATTCATATATAGGAAGTCCCAGTTTGGTTTCCGAAAAAGTTTCGGGCTCATCGGTAGTGTACCGGGAGTATCGGTATTGTACCGGGAGTGCCGGTAGTGTACCGGAGGACCTCCGGGAGGGGTATTTCGACCCCAAGAGGTCCATGGGCTGTGGGAGAATAATAACCAGTCCTTAGTGGGCTGGGAAAACAGCCACAAAGGCCCATGGCGCAGGAGAGAAAGTCCTAAAGCAAAAAGTGGAAAATCAGCCAATAGGAGGCAATCCTACTCCAACTAGGATTGGAGGTGAAGTAGGATTGCTCGCACCTCCTATTTCGACTGACCCAAAGGCCTTGGCTGCCTCTCCTCTCCTCTCCTCCTATATATACTAGTGGATTGGGTGGTTTTTGGACAGAATTTCCGGCCACGTGCTACCCGTTCCACCGGTGCATAGTTTCTCCTCTAGATCGTAGTTCCGCAGCGCTTAGGCGAAGCCCTGCCGGAATTGCTCCACCACCATCACCGGAGCGCCATCACGCTGCCGGTGAACTCTCTCTCCTCTCCACCTCCTCTCACTGGATCTAGACGGTGGAGATCGTCATCAAGCTGCACGTGTGCTGAACGCGGAGGTGCCGTCCGTTCGGCGCTAGATCGGAAGGACCGTGATCGAGATCGCGAGACGGTTCATGATGAGATCGCGGAACGGATCGTGATGAGTTCGCGGGACAGATCGTGATCAAGATCGTGAGACGGATTGTGATGAGATCGCGGGACGGATCGTGATGAGTTCACGGGACGGATCGTGATTGGATCGCGGGACGGATCGTGATGAGATCGCGGGACGCTCGGCGATTTGGATCGCGAAGATGTTCGACTACACCAACTGCGTTTCTTAACGCTTCCCGCTTAGCGATCTACAAGGGTATGTAGATCCACTCTCCCTCTCGTAGATGCTCATCACCATGGATAGGTTTGCGTGTGCGTAGGAAAATTTTTGTTTCCCATGCGACGTTCCACAACACTTGGGACACATCAAGAAACCCTAATATACATGTTGTCTCTCCTCTAGATCGGTTTTAGCGGTGCTTAGGCGAAGCCCTGCCGGAATTGCTCCACCACAATCACCGCAACACCGTCACGCTGCCGGAGAACTCATCTACCTCTCCGATCTCTCTTTCCAGATCAAGAAGGCGGAGATCGTCATCAAGCTGTACGTGTGCTAAACACGGAGGTGTCGTCCGTTTGGCGCTAGATTGGGACGGATCGTAATTGGATCGCGGGACGCTCAGCGATTTGATCGCGAAGATGTTCGACTACATCAACCGCGTTTCTTAATGCTTCCCGCTTAGAGATCTACAAGGGTACGTAGATCCACTCTCCCTCTCGTAGATCCTCATCACCATGGATTGATCTTACGTCTGCATAGGAAATTTTTTGTTTCCCATGCAATGTTCCCCAACACTTTTCTACTCTTGCATTGAGCTTCTGCATTTCGCTCAGCTCCGCTTTCCTCTTTATCTGCCGGCTTCTGTAACCGCCTGCGTTGGGAAATCCAACCTTCCACGAAACAAAGCCTGGTGTGCCTTGTGTTCATATAGTGTGCTCATCATTCCCTAGGGCCTCAGCCAGCTCGTCCTTCTCTCTGTCAGGAATGAACGTCCCTTCCTGCGCTGCGGTGATATACTTGTGAAGCTTCGTGACGGGTATTGCAAGTTGCTCGTTTGTCCAACATCAGTTCCATGTTTCAGGGTCCAAAGTGTTGGGGAACGTTGCATGGGAAACAAAAAATTACCTACGCGCACACAAGATCTATCCATGGTGATGAGCATATACGAGAGGGAGAATGGATCTACATACCCGTGTAGATCGCTAAGCGGGAAGCGTTAAGAAACGCGGTTGTTGTAGTCGAACGTCTTCGCGATCCAAATCACCTAGCATCCCGCGATCTCATCATGATCCGTCCCATGATCCAATCACGATCCGTCCTGTGAACTCATCACGATCCGTCCCACGATCTCATCACGATCCGTCTCGCGATCTTGATCACGGTCATTCCAATCTAGCGCCGAACGGACGACACCTCCGCATTCAACACACGTATAGCTCGATGACGATCTCCGCCTTCTTGATGCAGCAAGAGGGAGCGAAGAGGTAGACGAGTTCTCCGGCAGTGTGACGGCGCCGCGGCAATGGTGGTGGAGCAATTCCGGCAGGGCTTCGCCTAAGCACTTCAGAAAACCGATCTAGAGGAGAAACTATGCACTAGAGGAACGGGTAGCACCTGGCTGAAAAAATTAGTGCCAAAAACCCTAAAACCTCTAGTATATATAGGAGGAAGAGAGGAGGAGGCTTGGCCCTCAAGGGGACAGCCCTTGGTTTGGCCAAATCAAGGAGGAGAGGAGGACTGTTCCTCCAATCCTAGTAGGACTAGGATTCCTCCCTATTTTGCCTTTTTTCCACCTTTTTCTCTTTGGGTATTCTCTCCTAGCCGCATGGGCCTTGTGTGGGACTTCCACCAGCCCACTAAGGGCTGGTATTCACTCTCCCACAGCCCATGTAGACTCTTGGGTCGAAATACCCCTCCCGATGGTCTCCTGGTACACTACCGGCACTCCCTGTACATTATCGATGAGCCCGAAACTTTTCCGGCGACCAAAGAGGACTTCCTATATATCAATCTTTACCTCCGGACCATTCCGGATCTCCTCTCGACGTACGTGATCTCATCCGGGACTCCGAACAACCTTCGGTCACCACCATACATAATTCTATACTACCGAAACATCACCGAACCTTAAGTGTGCAGACCCTGCGGGTTCGAGAACTATGTAGACATGGCCGAGACACCTCGACGGTCAATAACCAATAACGGGACCTGGATTGCCATATTGGTTGCTACATATTCTACGAAGATCTTTATCGGTCGAACCTCTATGTCAAGGATTCAGTTAATCCCGTATGATGTTCCCTTTGTTCTTCGGTATGTTACTTGCTTGAGATTCGAGCGTTGGTATCTCCATACCTAGTTCAACCTCGTTACCGGCAAGTCTCTTTACTCGTTCCGTAATACAAGATCCCGTGACTAACACTTAGTCACATCGCTTGCAAGGCTTATTGTGATGTTGTATTACCGAGTGGGCCCTAAGATACCTCTCTGTCACACGGAGTAACAAATCCCAGTCTTGATCCATGCCAACCCAACAGACACCCTCGGAGATACCTATAGAGCACCTTTATAGTCACCCAATTACGTTGCGACGTTTGATACACACAAGGTACTCCTCCAGTGTCAGTGAGTTGCATGATCTCATGGTCATAGGAACATATACTTGACATGCAGAAAATAGTAGCAATGAACTGACACGATCATATGCTACATTTGTAGTTTGGGTTTTGTCCATCACATCATTCTCCTAATGACGTGATCCCGTTATCAAATGACATCTCATGTCCATGACTAGGAAACCATAACCATCTTTGATCAACGAGCTAGTCTATTAGAGGCATACTAGGGACATGGTGTTGTCTAGGTATCCACACATGTATCTAAGTTTCCGATCAACACAATTATAGCATGGATAATAAACAATTATCATGAACAAGGCAATATGATAATAACCAATTTATTATTGCCTCTAGGGAATATTTCCAACACAAAGCTCCCCCAACCCCGAAGAACCAAGTCCTTGAATGGTGTGGCCAATTATATGTCTCTGGTTGGACCCCTTTAGCAAGCAGGTCATTCTCAGCTTTGTCCCACAACGGTCGGGCTTTGAGGTAGCCACCTGACCCCGTGTGATGGTGATACTTCTTCTTTGCAGCATTGATCTTGTTTGTCTCAGACATTTTCTTACTCTTCTCCGATGTCTTGTAGGCCACAAATGCGGGCCAGTGATCTCTTATCTTCTTAAATAGGCCGATGAATTCTAGAGTCTTCCCTTTGTCGACAAACTTTGATTTCAACTCATTCTTCCACCTCCTGAATAGATCCGCCATCTTCTTAAGAGCACACGCCTTGACCAGTGGCTCTATAACTGGCTTATTCGGGTCCTCCTTTGGCGGTAGGGTGAAATTTGCCTTCAGCACGGTCTAAAGAACATCTTTCTGTCTATCGGTGACATAATCACCTTCATGGGCTTCGTCCTTAGGCTTATTCCATTGCATGATGCTGATCGGGATGTTGTCCCTAACAATAGCTCCGCACTGAGCAGCAAATGCGTCCTTGGTCTGCTTTGGTTCAATCGGTAGGCCATCGTCCGTGAGTGCTGTGATTGTGAACCTTTCTTCCTTTTCAACCTTCTCTTCGGGCCTCGTCTCGTTACCGAAGTTTGGCTCGATCCGGAGAGCTATATAAAAGAAGAAAGAAGAGTTAATTAATATATGTACATACCAAAACAATTAATGCATCAATTAGCTAGTCAACACATGCTTAATTAATATATATACCTCGCCGGACTTTGCAACATCTCCCTCCTCCGTTCAGTCACTGGAGCCGTCACCATGGTCTACTTCTTCCTTCGGCATTCGGTCACCGGAGCCATCATGATCATGTGTCCTTCCTCTCCTTTAAGACCATCGGTGTAGTTGAGATACGACAAGATAGCATCAGTAATGCCTGCTCGGATTATGTCCCCCAACAACTGTTCTTGTTCGAAGTATCTTTGAATAACTTCTACAAATATTAAAACATGGCAATTAATATACCTCTCTACAATTTGGGGTGGCCTCGACAATGCTTCCAGGGTTAGGGGTGGCCCTCGATGCTTCTAGGTTTTGGTCGGGCGAGAGGGCCGGGATTCTCTTAACCATTTAGGGATTTAACAAAATGGCGCCATTCTGGATGTGCAGAAAATGGTCCATATTTTTCTTGATCTCATCTACCCTTCTATATGTCACGTTGTCTAGTGTCAAAGGATTCAAGAAAACCACGGCTTCATCATTAGCCGGAAGTAACATGCGCATAATGGTACGAAGCTCTCCAAAATTGTTTTTGAACGGAGTCCCGGATAGGATAATTAGCTTTTTGGTACGAAGCTCAAGAAGAACATTCCGAATATCTCTATTTGGCAGTCCGTTGCTGAAATTTGTACCAAAAAGCGGATTATTCTATCCGGAACTCCGTTCCAAAACAACTTTGAAGAGCTTTGTAACATCATACGCGGGTTACTTCCGACTGACGATGAAGCCATGGATTTCTTCAATACTTTGACACACAACATGATATACAGAAGAATATATATATATATATAGATGGGATCAGAATTTTTTTGGATCAACTTGTGCACATCCATAATGGGGGCATTCTTAATAAATCTATATTACCGGAGTTTTCTCTATGAACATTTTACCTTAGTAACTTAGAAAAACATGTTATCGGGGAGGGGGTATATCGACCCCCCCCCCCCCCCGCTCATGTCAAAGTTATCAGGGAGGGGGATATATCGACCCCCCCTCATGTCGAAGTTATCAGGGACGGGGTATATCGACCCCCTCATGTCGAAGTTATCGGGGAGGGGGTATATCAACAACGACATACATAAATGGAAAATATGCTATCCATCTATACATACATAGCCACATACATATATTATATATTTTCATTAACTCATGACATATTTTCATTATTTTTCTTGCTTTAACTCAATGACAACAACATTCATACATGGAAAAAATGTATATCGACCCCCCTCATGTCGAAGTTATCGGGGAGGGGGCGATCTCTTTCTCGTTATTTTTCTTTCTTTGACTCATGACATATTTTCATTTATCTTTATATATACTTGTCGTGTCCCCGATGGGCTGTTTATGGAAAATGTTGTATCCCATGTCCCCGCATGTGTGTCGCCATGTCCGTGTCGCCGTATCCGAGCAGGGGACCATGGGAAAGGGGGGCTCACTTGAGGGGGGTGGCGACGGGGCGGCAACGGGGCGACGACGGGATGGGGGCGGGGTGGCAAAGGGGGGGTGACGGGGACGAGGCGGCAATGGGGGTGGCGACACGGACGGGGACGATGGCGGTGGGCTCGGGGCGGCGACGGGGATGGGGACAACGACGGCAGGCTCGGGGCGGCACGCGGCGATGTGGACGAGGATGGTGGGATCAGCAAAGTGGCGACGAAAACTGAAATTTCTAAGTGTTTGCTTATATAGAAGAAGCATTGGTCCCGGTTGGTGGCTCCAACAGGGACCAATGCCCACCTTTAGTCCCGGTTGGTGCCACCAACCGGGACCAAAGGTCTCTTTTCGTCAGCCCAAAGGGCGGGAAGCAGAGACCTTTTGTCCCGGTTGGTAGCACCAATCAAGACGAAACGGTGGCACTGGTCCCGGTTGGTGACACCAACCGGGACCAATGCCACCGTTTCATCCCGGTTAGTGTCACCAACCAGGACTAAAGTCCTGTTCCTGGCACGATGGGAGTTTAGTCCCACCTCACTAAGCGAGGAGCGACCGTACTAGTTTATATACGCGGCTCCACCTACCGTCTCGAGCTCCTCCCTACCGCATGCATTGCATGCCTAAGTGTCTCTGCCCTGTTGTGCCTACTTGCCCCGGGGGCCTGCGTCCTGGCCCATGTATATTGGGTTACTAGTCGTATGCAGGCCATGGTGGCTTAGTAGGTGGGCATTTTTTATGTTATTTTTTTGCATATTAAAAGTTCTTAAAAAATACTTTATGGTGGCTTAGTGTGTTTTACATTATATTATTTTTGCTATTAATGTTTTGAACAAAAAATACTATTATAATATTAGTTGCATAATTTCCATTATTTTTGTTTTGTTTTTTTTGCTTTTTTGCTTTATTTATTTCAGTGTGTTTTATCATTATATTATTTTTGCTATTAATGTTTTGAACAAAAACTACTTTGATAATTTTAGTTGCATAAGTTTTATATAATTATAGTTTCAAAATTACTATAGGTTTATAAAAGCTTTTTAGTTGATTCTTTTTTGAACTCCACTCCCACTATGTTTTGAAAGAAATTAAAAATCACTTCATATGAACTCTAAAAAGTTGGGCATGGTATCATCATTTCACCAACATAGCATGTGCTAAAAAGTTGAGAGGGTTACGGCAAAAACTGGATGAATTTCTTGTACAAAATGGACAATCTCTTTCGAAGTATCACGGTTTCGGATGAAAACTCATGTGTTACATAGGGATTTCATTTTTTTGAAATTATTTGAACTCCATACTTTTTTTGTGTTCAAAATGCGCCATTCAAAGGACTTCATCAATTTTCAAAACATTCTAACTTCATTTGGTATTTTTCATGCACTTAGTGATTTTTTTGAGCTAAATAACCCTGAAATTGAAAAGCACTTCAAATTAACTCTGAAAAGGTTGAAAGTTGGCATGGTATCATCATTTGATCCACATAGCATGTGGTAAAAAGTTGAGAGGGTTCCGGCAAAAACTGGATTCACTTCGTGTACAAAACGGACAATCTCTTTCGAAGTATCACACTTTCAGACGAAAATTCATGTGTTACAAAGGGATTTCATTTTTTAAACTTATTTGAAATCGATACTTTTTGTGTGTTCAAAATGCACTATTCAAAGCCACATCATCAATTTTCAACCTTTTCTAACTTCATTTGGTATTTTTAATGCACTTACTAATGTTTTGAGCTAAATAACCATGAAATTGAAAAGCACTTCAAATGAACTCTAAAAGGTGGAAAGTTGCCATGGTATCATCATTTCAACCACATAACATGTGCTAAAAAGTTTAGAGGGTTACGGCAAAAACTGGATGAACTTCGTGTACAAAACGGACAATCTCTTTCGAAGTATTACGGTTTCGGACGAAAACTCATCTGCTACAAAGGGATTTCATTTTTTTGAACTTATTTGAACTCCATACTTTTTGTGTGTTCAAAATGCACCATTCAAATCCACATCATTAATTTTCAACCCTTTCTGACTTCATTTGGTATTTTTCATGCACTGACTGATTTTTTTGAGCTAAATAACCCTGAAATTGAAAAGCACTTCAAATGAACTCTGAAAAGGTTGAAAGTTGTCATGGTATTATCATTTCACCCACATAGCATGTGCTAAAAATTTCAGTGGGTTACGGCAAAAACTGGATGCACTTCGTGTACAAAACGGACAATCTCTTTCGAAGTATTAGGGTTTCAGACGAAAACTCATGTGTTACAAAAGGGATTTCATTTTTTTGAACTTATTTGAACTCCATACTTTTTGTGTGTTCAAAATGCACCATTCAAAGCGACATCATCGATTTTCAACCCTTTCTGACTTCATTTGGTATTTTTCATGCACTAACTGATTTTTTTGAGCTAAATAACCCTGAAATTGAAAAGCACTTCAAATGAACTCTGAAAAGGTTGAAAGTTGTCATGGTATTATCATTTCACCCACATAGCATGTGCTAAAAATTTCAGAGGGTTATGGCAAAAACTGGATGCACTTCGTGTACAAAACGGACAATATCTTTCGAAGTATCATAGTTTCGGACGAAAACTCATCTGTTCCAAAGGGATTTCATTTTTTTGAACTTATTTGAACTCCATACTTTTTGTGTGTTCAAAATGCGCCATTCAAAGCAACATCATCGATTTTCAACCCTTTCTGACTTCATTTGGTATTTTTCATGCACTTACTGATTTTTTTGAGCTAAATAACCTTGAAATTGAAAATCACTTCAAATGAACTCTGAAAAGGTTGAAAGTTCGCATGGTATCATCATTTCACCCACATAGCATGTGCTAAAAGATGAGAGGGTTACGGCAAAAGGTGGATGCACTTCTTGTACAAAACGGACAATCTCTTTCGAAGTATAAGGGTTTGGGACGAAAACTCATGTGTTACAAAAGGGATTTCATTTTTTGAATTTTTTTGAACTCCATACTTTTTGTGTGTTCAAAATGCACCATTCAAAGCCACATCATTAATTTTCAACCCTTTCTGACTTCATTTGGTATTTTTCATGCACTTACTGATTTTTTAGAGCTAAATAACCAAGAAATAGAAAAACACTTCAAATGAACTCTGAAAAGGTGGAAAGTTGGCATGGTATCATCATTTCACCCACATAGCATGTGCTAAAAAGTTGAGACGGTTACGGCAAAGACTGGAAGCACTTCTTGTACAAAACGGACAATCTCTTTCGAAGTATAAGGGTTGCGAACGAAAACTCATGTGTTACAAAAGGGATTTCATTTTTTTGAACTTATTTGAACTCCATACTTTTTGTGTGTTCAAAATGCACCATTCAAAGCCATACATCAATTTTCAACCCTTTCTGACTTCATTTGGTATTTTTCATGCACTTACTGATTTTTTTTGAGCTAAATAACCATGAAATTGAAAAGCACTTCAAATTAACTCTAAAAAGATGGAAAGTTGGCATCGTACCATCATCTCACCCACATAGCATGTGCTAAAAATTTGAGAGGGTTACGGCAAAAATTGGATGCACTTCTTGTACAAAACGGACAATCTCTTTCGAAGTATAAGGGTTTCAAACGAAAACTCATGTGTTACAAAAGGGATTTCATTTTTTTGAACTTATTTGAACTCCATACTTTTTTTGTGTTCAAAATGAACCATTCAAAGCCATATCATCAATTTTCAACCCTTTCTGATATCATTTGGTATTTGTCATGCACTTACTGATTTTTTTGAGCTAAATAACCCTAAAATTGAAAAGCACTTCAAATGAACTCTGAAAAGGTTAAAGTTGGCACGGTATCATCATTTCACCCACATAGCAGGTGCTAAAAAGTTGAGAGGGTTACCACAAAAATTGGATAAACTTCGTGTACAAAACGGACAATCTCTTTCGAAGTATCACGGTTTCGGATGAAAACTCATCTGTTACAAAGGGATTTCATTTTTTGAACTTATTTTAACTCCATACTTTTTTTGTGTTCAAAATGCACCATTCAAAGCCACATCATCAATTTTCAACCCTTTCACACTTCATTTAGTATTTTTCATGCACTTACTGATTTTTTGAGCTAACTAACCCTAAAATCAAAAAGCACTTCAAATGAATATGAAAAGGTTGAAAGTTGGAATGGTATCTTAATTTCACCGACATATCATGTGCTAAAAAGTTTAGAGGGTTACGGCAAAAATTGGATGCACTTCGTGTACAAAACAGACAATCTCTTTCGAAGTATCATAGTTTGAGACGAAAACTAATTTGTTACAAAGGGATTTCATTTTTTGAACTTATTTGAACTCCATACTTTTTGTGTGTTCAAAATGCACCATTCAAAGCCACATCATAAATTTTCAACCCTTTCTGACTTCATTTGGTATTTTTCATGCACTTACGGATTTTTTTGAGCTAAATAACCCTGAAATTGAAAAGCACTTCAGATGAACTCAGAAAAGGTTGAAAGTTGGCATGGTATCATCATTTCACGCACATAGCATGTTATAAAAAGTTGAGAGGGTTATGGCAAAAACTGGATTCACTACGTGTACAAAACAAACAATCTCTTTCGAAGTATATGGGTTTCGGACGAAAACTCATGTGTTACAAAAGGCATTTCATTTTTTGTACTTATTTTAACTCCATACTTTTCGTGTGGTCAAAATGCACCATTCAAAGCCACATCATCAATTTTCAACCCTTTCTGACTTCATTTGGTATTTTTCATGCACTTACTGATTTTTTTGAGCTAAATAACCCTGAAATTGAAAGGCACTTCAAATGAACTCTCAAAAGGTTGAAAGTTGACATGGTATCATCATTTCACCCACACGTCATTTTATAAAAAGTTGAGAGGGTTACGGCAAAAACTGGATGCACTTCGTGTACAAAACAGACAATCTCTTTCGAAGTATAAAGGTTTCGGACGAAAACCCATGTGTTACAAAAGTCATTTCATTTCTTCACATGTAACAGAAATTATATAGTTGTGGAGAGAAAGTCTTGAACAAATTAATAGAAATCCATCATCACATTAAAGCCAAAGTACAATAGTGATCAAAATAAATACATACATTTCATACATAGTTCTCATTATTGAATAATATATAGCTATCTAGAGCACCTAATTAAAACATACATCGAAACTATGTAAAAAATTAAATGCAACAACAAATGCAATCATAACCCCTACTAAGGTACCAGTTGATCCAACAACATAATGATACCAAGCCTCGGTCTGAATTGCATATTTTCTAATCTTTCTAATCTTCAAGCGCATTGCATCCATCTTGGTCTTGTGATCGTCGACGACATCGGCTACATGCAACTCCAACTTTATTTTCTCCTCTTCAACTCCTTGTAATTTTTCTTTCAAGTCATTGTTTTCTTTTTGAACCAAATTTAACTTCTCGACAAGAGTTGCTATGTGGGTTGGAATTTCCGGTTCCACTACCTCCTCCTAGATTAAAAAATCTATGTCACGTTGGTCGGCGTAATTATCATAAACACTAAATAAAATAAATAGTTATAAAAGATAATATATACCACATTCTAATCATAGACAAGACAAGGGCCGACGGAGGCGGATACGAAAACCATCACACTATATAATAACAAACAATAATAAAAGTAAGAAAATTACACAAGTATATATCTAAATCATACAAGTAAAACTTTTTTCTTTTAAAAATAAGATAAGAAGAAGAGGCTAACCACGGTGGTGCCGGCACCGAGATGGGCGCGAGCGATCGACGGAGGTGAGGACGGGGACGGGACAGAACGGACCGCCAAACCTAGACAAATGTTGAGGAAAATGGAGCTTGGACAAGGAGCTTCGAGAGGAGAAAGCTTAAGTGTGGCTTGGGCATTTCATCAAACACCTCATGTGCATAGGGGGTGAGCTAGAGCACCACAAAGCTCTCCTCTCACCGGCCAGGAAAACAGAGCAACGTGGAGTGCTCTGCTCGCTAGCGAGGGGGTATATATAGGCATATCATTGGTCCCGGTTCGTGGCTGGAACTGGGACTAAAGGACCCCCTTTGGTCCCGGTTCCAGCCACAAACCAGGACCAATGGTTGTGGGCCAGGAGCGAGGCCCATTGGTCCCGGTTCGTGTCTGGAAGCGGGACCAAAGGTTCCATATGAACCGGGACCAATGCCCCACGTGGCCCGGCCGGCCCCCTGGCCTCACGAACTTGGACCGTTGCCCCCATTGGTCCCGATTCATGACTGAACCCGGCCTGGACCAAAGCCCTGTTTTCTACTAGTGACATAAGAGAAAAAGAGAGGAGAGTGAGATTCAGTAGCTCCACAGTCAGCCATGCAAAAGGGCATTGTCGGCATCCCCAGCTGCCTCCCCAGGGGGCTGGGTTTGGGGTGTGTTTGCTGGTGTTATTTTTGACCAAATCCGAAGAAAAACAAGCTCTTGAGGGAATGACTAGGGCGTTTTTCTTTCTTTGGTGTCAAAACGTGGTCGGGTGGACCTGTTGTGGGGACGACTGGAGATGCTCTAAAATGGCATGTATCCGTCTCTAGCCCGATCCCTCGCACTAGAATCAAAAAGGTACTGCTCACGTACGAACATGAGCGAAGGTTGCTCCTTCTTTCCGGTTTATCTTGCACGTGTATATTTAAGTTGAAAAATAAAACAACATAATACAAACTATATATCAAATAATATATATCCTTGAAAACTTCAAATCATATACTCATGTTATGTTTTTTGGGTAGACGAAACCTTCCCTTTCCCCTCCTCGTGTCGCCCTTCTCTAGTGACACGGGGGAACCCTAAATCCCGCCATCGCTGCCAACCCCCTCTCCCTCTCCTTCGCCTTGCCGCCATCAAAGAGGTCATCGGCTAAGCCCACACTGCCCAAAGAAAGATGATAGTGGGGCGCCTCGCGGGAGAGTTGACCCGTTGAGCTCAGGTGCTTGCGGGAGGCACGGCGGTCGTTGCCTCGCGGTGAGGCGGCGCTCGTTGACAGCATGGCGTCTGCGGATTCATGGTGGAGCGGTGGTGGCGGTGTGCAGATGTTGGCTCGACGTGATGGTGCAGTCCGGTGGTGCACGGAACTGGGACCACGTAGAACTTGCGTCGGTGGCGGCCCTGAGGACTGTGCTGGGGCGGCGACCCAGGCTGTAGTGGAGTCGCCCTCTTCTCCTTAGGGCGGAGGTGCAACGAGATGGCTTGTCGGGTGTTGTGGTTGGATCTGTTCATGTTGCGGCATCCTGACGATGGCGTCTCTTTTCCTGGCCGTGGTGGCGGCTGGGTTGCGGCGGGTGGATGCAACCCCTACACTAGTAGAAAATAGGGCTTTGGTCCAGGCCTGAAATGTTTTTAATCCCGGTTCACTCACGAACCGGGACCCATGGTGGCGTCGGTCCCGGTTCGTGAGGCCAGGGCGCCGGCAGGGCCTCATGGGCCATGGGTCCCGGTTCGTCTGACCCTTTTGGTCCCGGTTCCACACACGAACCGGGACCAATGGGCCTCGCTCCTGGCCCACAATCATTGGTCCCAGTTTGTGGCTGGAACTGGGACCAAGGATCCCATTTGTTGTTGCATTCAATTTTTTACATAGCTCCAATGTGTGTTTTAATTAGATGCTCTAGAGAGCTATATGTTGTTCAATAATGAGAACTATGTATGAACTTTATGTATTTATTTTGGTCAGTACTGTACTTTGGATTTAATGTGATGATGAATTTCTATTAATTTGGTGACTTCTCTATTCATGATATTTTGTAATGGTTTTTAATACACTTTATTATACTTCGAAAGAGATTATACATTTTGCACACGAAGTGCATCTAGTTTTTGCCGTAACCCTCTAAACTTTTTAGCACATGCTATGTAGGTGAAATAATCAAACCATGCCAACTTTCAACCTTTTCAGAGATCATTTGTAGTGCTTTTCAATTTTAGGCTCATTTAGCTAAAAAATCAGTAAGTGCATGAAAAATACCAAATGAAGTCAGAAAGGGTTGAAAATTGATGATGTGGCTTTCAATGGTGCATTTTGAACACACAAAAAGTGTGGAGTTCAAATAAGTTCAAAGAAATGAAGTCACGATGTACTAATAGCAAGAAGAATGAACTAGAAATTTTTTATGAAATTCTAATAAAAAAAGAATGAACTAAAACTAATCAATTAAAATATTCTGCTATGATCAACTACAACAAAACTACAATATTACTCAATAGCAAAAAGAATCAACTAAAAAGCTTTTGTAAAACTCTAATAGCAAAAGGAATCAACTAAAAAGCTTTTATAAACCTCTAGTATTTTTGAAACTAAAATTATATAAAATTTATGCAACTAAAATTATCAAAGTACTTTTTGTTCAAAACATTAATAGCAAAAAGAATTCCCATAAAGTATATTTTGTTACAAGCTTTAATAGAAACTAAAAAGCTTTTATAAAACTCTAATAGCAAAAGGAATCAACTAAAAAGAATCAATACAAAATAAAACTTATGCAACTAAAATTATATAAAATTTATGCAACTAAAATTATATAACTAAAAATAAGATAAGCAAAAAATAAATATATTTTAAAACATAATATATGAGAAAAAAATAAAAAAGACCCGACTACTAGACACCACGGCCTCCATACGACTAGAAACCCTACACATGGGCCAAGATGCAGGCCCGTAGTGCTAGCAGGCCCAACAGGGCGTCAGATAGGCATGTACTGCCTGCATTAGAGAGGAGCTCGAGAGTGCAGTGGTAGCTGTGGTTATAAACCTACGAGCCCCTCTCGACAAGCGAGGTGGGACTAAAGTTGTGGCTGCGGGAAGGAGAGACCTATAGTCTCGGCTGGTGGCACCAACCAGGACCAATGCAGACCTTTAGTCCCGGTTGGTGCCACCAACCGGGACGAAAGGTCCCTGTTTCCCGCCGTTTGGACTGTTGAAAACTGACCTTTTGTCCCGGTTGGTGGCACCAACCGGGACTAAAGGGGGGCATTGGTCCCGGTTAGTGCCACCAAACCCCCTTTAGTCCCGGTTGGTGCCACCAACCACGACCAACGCTCTGGCTATATAAGCCAACACTTAGGAATTTTCAGTTTCATCTCGCCCCCACCCCTCGACGACGCCAACGACATCGACGCTGCGAGGCAGCCCCAATGTCGCCCCCACCATCGCCGTTGCCCGTCGTCGCCCCCGTCGTCTTCACTCCTCCCCCTCCCCGAGCCCGACGCCGCTCCTATCGTCTACGACCCCAACACCGTCGTCGCCGCTCCTCGACCCCGCCACTCCCACGGTGAGTCCTCCCCGCTCCTCCCCCATCCGCCTCGCCGTGCCCGTGGATGCTCGAGCACGGCGGCGCCATGGCCCACGGCCACAATTTTGTGGTTAGCACGACCATGGTCGCCGGTGACCATTAGATGAAATGTGTTATGTTTTTTAGATGTGCTCTGTTTTTAGATGAGATGAGATGTATGAGATGTTTTGTGGAGATGAGATGTATAAGATGTTTTTTTAGATGTAAGATGTTTTTAGATGAATAGATAGATGGATGAAATGTATTAACTCAATGTGATAGATAGATGTTTTGTGGAGATGAGATGAGATGGAAGAGAATTTTTTTGAGGTTTTTTCGATAAGCTGTCCGGATGTCGGACATTCATGAGAGAGGCAGTCCAGATGTCGGACATGAGGGGTGACATCGGACATGACATGAGGGGTGAGCGTCGTTGTCGTCTACCCCTCCCCGATAACTTCGACAAGAGGGGGGACGTCGAACATGACATGAGGGGGGACGCCAGACGTTGGACATGAGGGGTGAGCGTCGTTGTCGTCTACCCCCTCCCCGATAACATGTTCATATTGAAAACTCTGGTAGCATAGATTTATCAAGAATGCCCCCATTATGGATGTGCACAAGTTGATCCAATTTTTTTAATCTCATCTATATATATTCTTCTATATGTCATGTTGTCTATCAAAGTATTGAAGAAATCCATGGCTTCATCATTAGCCAGAAGTAACAGGCGTATGATGCTATGAAACTCTTCAAAGTTGTTTTGGAACGGAGTTCCGGATAGAATAATTCTCTTTTTGGTATGAATTTCAGCAAAGGCCTTCCAAATAGCGATATTCGGAAGGCTCTTGCTGAACTTCATGCCAAAAAGCTAATTATCCTATCCGGGACTCCGTTCCAAAACAATTTTGGAGAGCTTCTTACCATTATGCGCCTGTTACTTCCGGCTAATGGTGAAGGCATGGTTTTCTTGAATCCTTTGACACTAGAAAACGTGACATATAGAAGGATAGATGAGATCAGGAAAAATATGGACCATTTTCTGCACTTCCAAAATGGCACCATTTTGTTAAATCCCTTAAAGGTTAAGAGAATTCCTTATTTGACATTCATGAGATAGGCGATCCGGGCGTCGGACATTCATGAGAGAGGCGGTCTGGTCCGGTCGCCGGACATGTCATGTGATAGGTAGTATTCTTTTGTTCATAGAAAACTCTGGTAACTCTTCAACATGAGGGGGGACGTCGATCAACCCCCTCTCGCCCTACCAAACCCTTGAAGCATCGAGGTCACCCCAAATCCTAGAAGCGTTGTCGAGGCCACCCCAAACCGTAGAAGCGTCGAGGCCAATAATATGATTCCTTGTTGTGATTAGCTAGCTAAGTCTATGTTTGCCACTAATATATCCATGTCTCATGTTTGTATATTAATTGCCATGTTTTAATATTTGTAGAAACTATGGGTCAAAGAGACTTAGAACAAGAACAGTTGTTGGGGGACATAATCCGAGGCGGAAGTGATGTATTATCGTTTCTCAATGACACTGATGGTCTTGAAGGAGAGGATTACTGCTCTGGTGATCGAACAATGGAGGAGGAAGGACATGATCATGATGGCTCCGGTCACTGAATGCCGGAGGAAGAAGGAGACCATGGTGACGGCTCCGGTGACCCAATAGAGGAGGGAGCTATTGCAAACTCCGACGAGGTATATAAATTAAATAAGCCTGTGCTGACTAGCTAACTGATGCATTAATTGTTTTGGTAAGTACATATATTAATTCTTCTTTCTTCTTTTGTAGACCTCAGGATCGAGCCAAACTTTGGTTATGAGACGAGGCCTGAAGAGAAGGTTGGCCAAGGAAGAAAGGTTCACGAACACAACACTCGCGGACGATGGCCTACCAATTGAACCAAAGCGGACCAAGGACGCATTTGCTGCTCAGTGCGGAGCTATTGTTAGGGACAACATCCCGATCAACATCAACCAATGGAATAAGCCGAAGGACAACGAACCTGAAATTTCTTATGTCACAGATAGACAGAAAGATGATCTTTGGACCTCGCTGAACGCAAATTTCACCCTACCGCCAGAGGAGGATCCGAATAAGCCTGTTATAGAGCCACTCGTCAAGGCGTGTGCTCTTAAGAAGATGGCAGATCTATTCAGGAGGTGGAAGAATGAGTTGAAATCAAAGTTTGTCGACAAAAGGAAGACTCCAGAATTCATCGGCCGATTTGAGAAGATAAGATATTACTGGCCTGCATTTGTGGCCTACAAGACATCAGACAAGAGTAAGAAAATGGAACAGACAAACAAGAACAATGCTGCAAAGAAGCAGTATCACCATCACATGGGGTCAGGTGGCTACCTCAAAGCCCGGCCATTGTGGGACAAAGCTGGGAATGACCTGATTGCTAAAGTGGTCGAAACAGAGACATTGAATTGACCAGACCATTCAAGGACTTGGTTGTTCGGGGTTGGGAGAACTTTGGACCCTAAAACAGGGAAGTGTCGTTGGACGAACGAGCAACTTGCAATACCTGTCAAGAGGCTTCAGAGGTATATCACCGTAGCACAAGAAGGGAAGTTCATTCCCGACAGAGAGAAGGACAAACTGACTAAGGTCCTCGGGAATCCTGAGCACCCTGGACGAACACGAGGCACACCAAGCTCTGTTCTGTGGAAGGTTGGGTTTCCCGAAGCAGGCGGTTACAGAAGTCGGCAGAGAAAGAGGAAAGCGAAGCTGAGCGACATGCAGAAGCTTAATGCAAGACTAGAAAAGCTAGAGGAACTTGAGAGCCAGCAAGCTATTGGACAACCATCTCACCGGCACAAAGCTACCCCGCCATCTCAGCGAAGAAGCAGCATGGCTTCCTAGGAGCTCGTTCAACCTGACTTCATGGCTCCTAGCTACCCCGTGGATACTATCACGGAGGCTCAACATTGCGAGCTTATGACAAAATTCCGGAACCTCACTTTCAAGGCGGTTGTCGGCTCTGTTGCACCTACTGAATCGAACGGAACTTTTCACTGCCTTCCGATTCCACATGCCTATGCTGCTGTGACGGTGGATGAAGTAGTGGAGGGATTTGAGGAGCTCAAGCTTGACCACCCTATAGGTGAAGGGGAGAATCAGCTGGTTCATGCTTTGAGGAGTACTTGTCTTTGGCAGAATGAGTACATCAAGCTTCAAAACTGGATGCCTCCGCCTCCTCCTCCTCCTCCGGTGAGTCAGGGCACTCCGCCTCCTCCTCCTCCTCCTCCTCCTCCGGCAAGTGATCAGGGAACTCCGCCTCCTTCTACGGCTCCTCCGGCGCGTGAGGGTACTCCGCCTAATCCGGCGCGTGAGGCCACTCTGCCTCCTCCGGCGTGTGAGGCCACGCCGTCTCCTCCGACAAGTGAGGCCACTTCGTCCCCTCCGGCTTGTCAGCACACTCAGCCTCCTCCTCCAGCGCTTTAGGTCACTCCTTCTCCTCAACGACGGAAGAGAGACGTCATCGCCGCTCCGGTGGCTAGCAGTACAATAGGCAGGAAGAAATTCAAATTTGGTCCAAGCCTCAAGCCTGTTACAAAGTTACCATACAAGAGGACTGACGAAGAAAACGATGAAATCAGTAAAGCCGAAGTGAAGGCCCATTTTGCACAGAAACATCCACCTCCGAAGGAAATGATACGTCTCTGTCGTATCTGTAATTTTTGATTATTTCATGCCAATATTACTTTAATATACTTTGGCAACTTTTTATACTATTTTTGGGACTAACATATTGATCCAGTGCCCAGTGCCAGTTCCTGTTTGTTGCATGTTTTTTGTTTCGCAGAAAATCCATATCAAACGAAGTCCAAATGGGATAAAAACTTGCTAAGATTCTGTTTGGAATATATGTGAATTTTGGAAAGTGGAATCAACAGAAGGCGGTGCCCGAGGGGCCCACAAGCCTGCCAGGTTTGCCCTGGGGGTAGGCCGCGCCCCAAGGGCTTGTGGCTACCCCTTAGGTCAGTTGGAGCTGTACTTTGGCCGCAAGAATTATATTTTTATAAGGAAATTCCCCTCAAAGTTTTAGCCCGATCGCAGTTACGGATCTCTGGATATTTAAGAAACGGTGAAAGGCCAGAATCTGGGAGCGCAGAAACACAAGGAAACAGAGAGAGAGATCCAATCTCAGAGGGGCTCTCGCCCCTCCGCCTCCATGGAGGCCATGGACCAGAGGGTAAACCCTGCTCCCATCTAGGGGGAAGGTCAAGGAAGAAGAAGAAGGAGGGGGGCTCTCTCCCCCTCTCTCCCGGTGGCACCGGAACACCGTCGGGGCCATCATCATGATGGCGATCTACTCCAACAACTCCGTCATCTTCACCAACACCTCCATCACCTTCCCCCATCTATCTACAGCGGTCTACTCTCCCGCAAACCGATGTACCCTCTACTTGAACATGGTGCCTTCTGCTTCATATTATTATCCAATGATGTGTTGCCATCCTATGATGTCTGAGTAGATTTTTGTTGTCCTATTGGTTGATTGATGATCATGATTGGTTTGAGTTGCATGTTTTATTATTGGTGCTGTCATATGGTGCTCTCCGTGTCGCGCAAGCGTGAGGGATCCCCGTTGTAGGGTTTACAATATGCTTATGATTCGCTTATGGTGGGTGGCGTGAGTGATAGAAACACAGACCCGAGTAAGTACGTTGTTTGCGTATGGGAATAAAGAGGAGTTGATACCTTATAATGCGATGGTTGGGTTTTACCTTAATGATCTTTAGTAGTTGCGGATTCTTGCTAGAGTTCCAACCATAAGTGCATATGATCCAAGTAGAGTAAGTATGTTGGCTTATGTCTCTCCCTCATATAAAATTGCAATAATGATTACCGTTCTAGTTATCAATTGCCTAAGGACAATTCTGCAACTCCTACCACCACTTTTCCACACTCGTTAAACTAACTTAGTTGTTTCTTTATCTAAGAATCCCCTAGTTTTTATTTACGTGTTCTTTATTATCTTGCACACCTATCATATCACACCTACAAAGTACTCCTAGTTGCATACTTGTTCTAGGTAAAGCGAACGTTAAGCGTGCGTAGAGTTGTATCAGTGGTCGATAAAACTTGAGGGAATATTTGTTCTACCTTTAGCTCCTAGTTGGATTCGACAGTCTTACTTATCGAGAAAGGCTACAATTGATCCCCTATACTTGTGGGTTATCAACACCTTTTTCTGCTGCTGTTGCCGGGGAGCAATAGCGCGGGGTGAATATTCTCGTGTATGCTTGTCTGCTTTATCACGAAGTAGATTTTATTTGTTGTTCTAAGTTGTTCTCTATCTTTAGTTATGGGATATGGAACATGAAATACCAAAAAAATTAGGTGTACTTGCTACTCATGGAGATGGGGAACCTCCTAAAACCCTCGATGCTCGTTATGTGGAAAATATTATGCACTACTTTGATAATCCTGAGAAAACCCCATTCAACTTGATAATGGGATACACGTTGGATCAACATGAATACTTTAGAGATTATTGCTTATATCAAAAACGGAAACACTTATGGGATCAAATTAGAATACTGGGATGGTTTGCTTGGGATGCATGCTCGAGATGTGACTTTACTGTTGGGGAACGTCGCATGGGAAACAAAAATTTTCCTACGCACACGCAAACCTATCCATGGTGATGAGCATCTACGAGAGGGAGAGTGGATCTACATACCCTTGTAGATCGCAATGCGGGAAGCGTTAAGAAACGCGGTTGGTGTAGTCGAACATCTTCGCGATCCAAATCGCCGAGCGTCCCGCGATCTCATCACGATCCGTCCCGCGATCCAATCACGATACGTCCCGTGAACTCATCACGATCCGTCCCGCGATCTCATCACGATCCGTCTCACGATCTTGATCACGATCTGTCCCGCGAACTCATCACGATCCGTTCCACGATCTCATCACGAACCGTCTCGCGATCTCGATCACGGTCCTTCCGATCTAGCGCCGAACGGACGGCACCTCCGCGTTCAGCACACGTGCAGCTTGATGACGATCTCCACCGTCTTGATCCAGCAAGAGGAGGTGGATAGGAGAGAGAGTTCACCGGCAGCGTGACGGCGCTCCGGTGATGGTGGTGGAGCAATTCCGGCAGGGCTTCGCCTAAGCGCTGCGGAAAACCGATCTAGAGGAGAAACTGTGCACCGGTGAAACGGGTAGCACGTGGCCGGAAATTCTGTCCAAAAACCACCCAATCCACTAGTATATATAGGAGGAGAGGAGAGGAGAGGCAGCCAAGGCCTTTGGGTCGGCCGAAATAGGAGGTGGGAAGAAATCCTACTTCACCTCCAATCCTAGTTGGAGTAGGATTGCCTCCTATTGGCTGATTTTCCACTTTTTGCTTTAGGACTTTCTCTCCTGCGCCATGGGCCTTTGTGGCTGTTTTCCCAGCCCACTAAGGGCTGGTTATTATTCTCCCACAGCCCATGGACCTCTTGGGGTCGAAATACCCCTCCCGGAGGCCTCCCGGTACACTACCGGCACTCCCGGTACACTACCGGCACTCCCGGTACACTACCGATGAGCCCGAAACTTTTCCGGAAACCAAACTGGGACTTCCTATATATGAATCTTTACCTCCGGACCATTCCGGAGCTCCTCGTGATGTCCGGGATCTCATCCGGGACTCCGAACAAACTTCGGTCACCACCATACATAACTCTACACTACCGAAACGTCACCGAACCTTAAGTGTGCAGACCCTGCGGGTTCGAGAACTATGTAGACATGACCGAGACACCTCTACGGTCAATAACCAATGGCGGGACCTGGACATCCACATTGGTTCCTACATATTCTACGAAGATCTTTTTCGGTCGAACCTCTATGTCAAGGATTTAGTTAATCCCGTATAACGTCCCCTTTGTTCTTCGGTATGTTACTTGCCCGAGATTCGATCGTCGGTATCTCCATACCTAGTTCAACCTCGTTACTGGCAAGTCTCTTTACTCGTTCCGTAATACAAGATCCCGTGACTAACACTTAGCCACATTGCTTGCAAGGCTTGTTGTGATGTTGTATTACCGAGTGGGCCCTGAGATACCTCTCCGTCACACGGAGTAACAAATCCCAGTCTCGATCCATGCCAACTCAACAAACACCATCGGAGATACCTGTAGAGCACCTTTATAGTCACCCAGTTACGTTGCGACGTTTGATACACACAAGGCACTCCTCCGATATCCGTGAGTTGCA
Source organism: Hordeum marinum (assembly GCA_022496015.1). Lineage (NCBI taxonomy): Eukaryota > Viridiplantae > Streptophyta > Magnoliopsida > Poales > Poaceae > Hordeum > Hordeum marinum. The sequence continues at coordinate 519,584,772 of CM039673.1, forward strand.
TGATCTCATGGTCATAGGAACATATACTTGACATGCAGAAAACAGTAGCAATAAACTGACACGATCATATGCTATGTTTGTAGTTTGGGTCTTATCCATCACATCATTCTCCTAATGATGTGATCCCGTTATCAAATGACATCTCATGTCCATGGCTAGGAAACCTTAACCATCCTTTGATCAACGAGCTAGTCCATTAGAGGCATACTAGGGACATGGTTTTGTCTATGTATCCACACATGCATTTAAGTCTCCGATCAATACAATTATAGCATGGATAATAAACGATTATCATGAACAAGGAAATATGATAATAACTAATTTATTATTGCCTCTAGGGCATATTTCCAACAGTCTCCCACTTGCACTAGAGTCAATAATCTAGTTCACATCACCATGTGATTCGCATTGTTATGAATCTAACACCCAATGAGTTTTGGGGCTCGATCATGCTTTGCATGTGAGAGAGGTCTTATAGTCAACGGGTCTGCGATATTCAGATCCGTGTGTACTTTGCAAATCTCTATGTCAAACCGTAAACACTGCTACCACACTCCACTTGGTACTATTTCCAAATGGCTGCTCCACTATACGTATCCAGATTGCTACTACTAGTCATCTGGATAGGTGTTAAAGCTTGCATCGACGTAACTCTTTACGACGAACTCTTTATCACCTCCATAATCAAGAAACATTTCCTTAGTCCTCTGGTTACTAAGGATAATTCCGACCGCTGTCCAGTGATCCACTCCTGGACCACTCTTGTACCCCCTGACAGACTCGTGGCAAGGCACACATAGGTGCGGTACACAGCATGGCATAATATAGAGCCTATGGCTAAGGCATAGGGGACGACATTCATCCTTTCTCTTTCTTCTGCCGTTGTCGAGCTTTGAGTCTCACTCAACTTCACACCTTACAAATCAGACGAGAACTATTTCTCTGGCTGATCCATTTTGAACTCTTTCAAAATCTTGTCAAGGTATGCACTCATTGAAAGTCTCATCAAGCATCTTGATCTATCTCTATAGATTTTGATGCTCAACAATTAGGTAGCTTTATCCAGGTCTTCATTTGAAAAACACTTTTCAAACAACCTTTTATGCCTTCCAGAAATTCTACATTATTTCCGATCAACAATATGTCAACCACATATACTTATCAGAAACTCTATAGTGCTCCCATTCACTTTATTGCAAATACAAGTTTCTCGTAAACTTTGTATAAACTACAAAAACTTTGATCACCTCATCAAAGTGTATATTCCAACTCCGAGATGCTTGCTTCAGTCCATAGAAGGATCACTGAAGCTCTCTCATCTTTTAGCATCCTTAGGACTGACAAAACCTTCTGGTTGTATCACATACAACCTTTCCTTAAGTAAACCGTTAAGGAAACGACGTTTTGACATCCATCTGCCAGATTTCGTAATTGAAAATGCAGCAACTGCTAACATAATTCCAACAGACTTTTAGCATCGCTACGAGTGAGAAAGCCTCCTCGCAGTCAACTCCTTGAACTTGTCACAAACAACTTTGCAACAAGTCGAGCTTTACAAATGGTGACATTTACCATCAGTGTCTGTCTTCATTCTAAAGGTCCATTTGTACTCAACGACCTGCCGTCTAACGAGCAAGTCTACCAAAGTCTATACTTGGTTTTCATAAATGGATCCTATCTCGGATTTCATGGTCTCTAACCATTTGTCGGAATCCGGGCCCATCATCGCTTCTCCATAGCTCGTAGGTTCATCGCTGTCCAACAACATGACCTCGAAGACAGGGTTGTCGTACCGCTTAGGAGCAGTACACATCCTTGTCGACCCACGAAGTTCGATAGTAACTTGATCCTGAAGCTTCATGATCATCATCATTAACTTCCTCTTCAACTAACGTAGGCTTCACAGAAACATCTTTCTGCGCTGCGCTACTCTCTGGTTGAACAAAGGTTTAACAACCTCATCAAGTTCTATCTTCCTCCCACTCAATTCTTTCGAGAGAAACCTTTCCTCGAGAAAGGATCCGTTTTAGTAACAACCACTTTGCACTCGGATCTGAGATAGAAGGTTCACCCAACTGATCTTAGGGTATTCTATGAAGATGCATTTGTCCGCCTTGGGTTCGACCTCATTAGGTGAAAACATTTTTCACACAAGTGCCGCAGCCCCAAGTATTAAGAAACGACAGCTTAGGTTTCTATCAAACCATAATTCATATGGTGTCATCTCAACGGATTTAGATGGTGCCCTATTTAAAGTGAATGTAGTTGTCTCTAATGCATAACCCCAAAATTATAGTAGTAAAACGACAAGAGACATCATAGCACGCACCATGTCCAATAGAGCATAACTATGATGTTCGGACACACCATCACACTATGGTGTTCCAGGTGGCGTTTAGTTGTGAAACAACTTTCACATTGTCTTAAGTTGTATGCCAAACTCGTGACTCAGATATTCACCTCCACGATCATATCGCAGTCATTTTTATCTTCTTGTCACGATGATCTTTAAACTTCACTCTGAATTTGCTTGAACCTTTCAAACGATTCAGACTTGTGTTTCATTAAGTAAATATACACTATATCTACTCAAATCATCAGTGAAGGTAAGAAAATAATGATATCCACTGCACACTACAAGACTCACTAGATTGCATACATCAACATGTATCATTTCCAATGAATCACTTGCCCGCTCCATCCAACGGGGTCCTTTAGTCATCTTGCCCAAGAGGCATGGTTCGCATGTCTCAACCGATTCGAAATCGAATGAGTCCAAATATCCATCAGCATGGAGTTTCTACATGCGCTTTATACCAATATGACATTTAGCGGCAGTGCCACAAGTATGTGGTACTATCATTATTAACTTTGTATCTTTTGACATCAATGTTATGAACATGTGTAATACTACGATCAAGATTTCAACAAACCATTCTCACTGGGTGCATGACCATTGAAGGTATTATTCATGTAAACAGAATAACCATTATTCTCTAACTTAAATGAATAACCGTATTGCAATAAACATGATCTAATCATGTTCATGCTCAACGCAAAACACCAAATAACATTTATTTAGGTTCGTCACTAATCCTGAAGGTAGAGAGAGCGTGCGATTTTGATCACATCAACCTTGGAAACACTTCCAACACATATCGTCACCTCACCCTTAGCTAGTTCTCCGTTTATTCCGTAGCTTTTATTTCGAGTTACTAACATTTAGCAACCGAACCGGTATCCAATACCCAGGTGCTACTAAGAGTACTAGCAAGGTACACATTAGTAACTCGTATATCAAATATACTTCTATCAATGTTGCCAGCCTTCTTATCTACCAAGTATCTAGGGTTGTTCCGCTTCAGCGACCTCTCACCTCATAATAGAAGCACTTAGTCTCGGGTTTGAGTTCAACTTTGGGTTGCTTCACTGGAGCAGCAACTGACTTGCTATCCATGAAGTTTCCCTCCTTGATCTTGCCCTTTTCGAAACTAGTGGTTTGATTAACCATCAACACTTGACGCTCCTTCTTGATTTCTACCTTCGCGGTGTCAAACATCGCGAACAGCTCAGGGATCAATACTTCTATCCCTGGTGTATTATAGTTCATCACTTAAGTTCTAGTAGCTTTAGTGACAGTGACTTGGAGAACTATATCAATCACTATCTTATCTGGAAGATCAACTCCCACTTGATTCAAGCGATTGTAGTACCCAGACAATCTGAGTACATGCTCAACGATTGAGCTATTCTCCTTCATCTTACAGGCAAAGAATCTTGTTGGAGATCTCATATCTCGCAACACAGGCACAAGCCTGAGATCACAATCTCTGCCCCTAGAACATCTCATATGTTCCGTGACGTTCAAAACGTTTCGGAGCCTCAATTCTAAGCCGTAATGCATGACGCACAAAACTATCAAGTAGTCATCGAAACGTGCCTGTCAGATGTTCACAACATCTATAGACGACGCTAGAGGGGGTGGCGCACCGAGCGGTGCATTAAGGACATAAGCCTTCTGTGCAGCAATGAGGACAATCCTCAGATCACGGACCCAGTCCGCAATATTGCTACCAACATCTTTCAATTCTATTTCTCTAGGAACATATAAAAATACAAGGGAGCCACAACGCGAGCTAGTAATCTACAACATAATTTGCAAAGACACTTTGACTATGTTCATGATAATGAGTTCAATTAATCATATTATTTAAGAACTCCCACTCAAATTGACATCCCTCCGATCATTCGAGTGATACATGATCCAAATTCACCAACTCAAGTCCGATCATCACGTGAGTTGAGGTGGCTGCAATGGTGAACATCATTATGTTGATCATATCTACTATATGACTCATGTTCGACCTTTCGGTCTCTCGTGTTCCGAGGCCATGTCTGTACATGCTAGGCTCGTCAAGTTTAACCCAAGTGTTCTGCGCGTGCAAATCTGGCTTGCACCCGTTGTATGTGAACGTAGAGTCTATCACACCCGATCATCACGTGGTGTCTCAACACGACGAACTTTCGCAACGGTGCACACTCGGGGAGAACACAGTTCATCTTGAAATTCAAGTGAGGGATCACCTTATAATGCTACCGCCGTACTAAGCAAAACAAGGTGCATAAAAGGATTAACATCTCATGCAATTCATAAGTGACATGATATGGCCATGAACTTGTGTTTAAGATCTCCATCTTCGAAACACCGGCATGATCTCCATCGTCACCGGCACAACACCATGATCTCCATCATCTTGATCTCCATCAATGTGTTGCCATTGGGGTTGTGGCGCCAGCCCTGCTTCTACTTCTATTGCTACTGCTTAGCGATAAAGTAAAGCATTACATAGCGCTTAATGATTGACACGCAGGTCATACAATAATTAAAGACAACCCTATGGCTCCTGCCGGTTGCCGTACTCAACGACATGCAAGTCGTGAAATTCTATACATCACATGATCATCTCATACATCACATATATCTCATCATGTAATTGGCCATATCACATCACAACATACCCTGCAAAAACAAGTTAGACGTCCTCTAATTGTTGTTGCATGTTTTACGTGGCTGCTATGGGTATCTAGCAAGAACGATTCTCACCTACGCATAAACCACAACGGTGATACACTAGTTTGCTTTTCAACCTTCTCAAGGACCGCCTTTGTCGAATCCGATCCAACTAAAGTGAGAGAAACTGTCACCCGCAAGCCATCTAGGCAACAAGTTGCGTCGAGGGAACCGGTCTCTCGTAAGCGTACGAGTAATGTTGGTCCGGGCCGCTTCATCTCACAATCCCGCTGAACCAAAATACGACCAAGGGAGGAAGCAATCTAAGCATCAACGCCCACAAACCTTTTGTGTTCTACTCGAGATCTCATCGAACCATCAACCTAGCTCTGATACCACTGTTGGGGAACGTCGCATGGGAAACAAAAATTTTCCTACGCACACGCAAACCTATCCATGGTGATGAGCATCTACGAGAGGGAGAGTGGATCTACATACCCTTGTAGATCGCTAAGCGGGAAGCGTTAAGAAACGCGGTTGGTGTAGTCGAACATCTTCGCGATCCAAATCGCCGAGCGTCCCGCGATCTCATCACGATCCGTCCCGCGATCCAATCACGATACGTCCCGTGAACTCATCACGATCCGTCCCGCGATCTCATCACGATCCGTCTCACGATCTTGATCACGATCTGTCCCGCGAACTCATCACGATCCGTTCCACGATCTCATCACGAACCGTCTCGCGATCTCGATCACGGTCCTTCCGATCTAGCGCCGAACGGACGGCACCTCCGCGTTCAGCACACGTGCAGCTTGATGACGATCTCCACCGTCTTGATCCAGCAAGAGGAGGTGGATAGGAGAGAGAGTTCACCGGCAGCGTGACGGCGCTCCGGTGATGGTGGTGGAGCAATTCCGGCAGGGCTTCGCCTAAGCGCTGCGGAAAACCGATCTAGAGGAGAAACTGTGCACCGGTGAAACGGGTAGCACGTGGCCGGAAATTCTGTCCAAAAACCACCCAATCCACTAGTATATATAGGAGGAGAGGAGAGGAGAGGCAGCCAAGGCCTTTGGGTCGGCCGAAATAGGAGGTGGGAAGAAATCCTACTTCACCTCCAATCCTAGTTGGAGTAGGATTGCCTCCTATTGGCTGATTTTCCACTTTTTGCTTTAGGACTTTCTCTCCTGCGCCATGGGCCTTTGTGGCTGTTTTCCCAGCCCACTAAGGGCTGGTTATTATTCTCCCACAGCCCATGGACCTCTTGGGGTCGAAATACCCCTCCCGGAGGCCTCCCGGTACACTACCGGCACTCCCGGTACACTACCGGCACTCCCGGTACACTACCGATGAGCCCGAAACTTTTCCGGAAACCAAACTGGGACTTCCTATATATGAATCTTTACCTCCGGACCATTCCGGAGCTCCTCGTGATGTCCGGGATCTCATCCGGGACTCCGAACAAACTTCGGTCACCACCATACATAACTCTACACTACCGAAACGTCACCGAACCTTAAGTGTGCAGACCCTGCGGGTTCGAGAACTATGTAGACATGACCGAGACACCTCTACGGTCAATAACCAATGGCGGGACCTGGACATCCACATTGGTTCCTACATATTCTACGAAGATCTTTTTCGGTCGAACCTCTATGTCAAGGATTTAGTTAATCCCGTATAACGTCCCCTTTGTTCTTCGGTATGTTACTTGCCCGAGATTCGATCGTCGGTATCTCCATACCTAGTTCAACCTCGTTACTGGCAAGTCTCTTTACTCGTTCCGTAATACAAGATCCCGTGACTAACACTTAGCCACATTGCTTGCAAGGCTTGTTGTGATGTTGTATTACCGAGTGGGCCCTGAGATACCTCTCCGTCACACGGAGTAACAAATCCCAGTCTCGATCCATGCCAACTCAACAAACACCATCGGAGATACCTGTAGAGCACCTTTATAGTCACCCAGTTACGTTGCGACGTTTGATACACACAAGGCACTCCTCCGATATCCGTGAGTTGCATGATCTCATGGTCATAGGAACATATACTTGACATGCAGAAAACAGTAGCAATAAACTGACACGATCATATGCTATGTTTGTAGTTTGGGTCTTATCCATCACATCATTCTCCTAATGATGTGATCCCGTTATCAAATGACATCTCATGTCCATGGCTAGGAAACCTTAACCATCCTTTGATCAACGAGCTAGTCCATTAGAGGCATACTAGGGACATGGTTTTGTCTATGTATCCACACATGCATTTAAGTCTCCGATCAATACAATTATAGCATGGATAATAAACGATTATCATGAACAAGGAAATATGATAATAACTAATTTATTATTGCCTCTAGGGCATATTTCCAACATTTACTTGTTGCTCTAATATAGAAGCTCGATACCTTCCCTTTCAATGCAAATTTAATGATAATGAAACCTTAGCTTCATATTATAAAGGTATTTATGATTAATATGATGTGGAACGAATAGAAGAATTTTTTGTTTTTATAGGTGCTTATGAAATTGCTTCTTTGCTTAAAAAGTATGATGATGGTGTTCCTTACGAATCTGAATTTTTTGCCATACTTAAATATTTCTATGAGAATTATCATTGCAATGCTGATAGTATTAAATTTGTTGAAACAATGACCGCTGCTTTGGAAGAGATTAATATCTTGCAGGAAACTATGGAAGAACAAATTGCTGAAACTGTGAGCTCATTAGATGAAAAAGATGAGGAGGAGAGTGAAGAACAAAAGGAGGAAGATCGGATTAGCTACCCGTGCCCACCTTCTAATGAGAGTACCTCTTCAACTCATACATTGTTTAATTTCCCTTCGTGCTTACCGAAGGATGAATGCTATGTTGATTGCTATGATCCCTTGGATTCATTTGAAATATCCCTTTTTGATGAACTTGATGCTTGCTATGCTTGTGGACATGATGCCAATATGAAAGATGCTTATGGAGATGAACTTGATATAGTTCCTTATATTAAGAATGAAATTTTTGCTATTGCACCCATGAGTGATATTTTTGAATTCTCCCAACTACACTATATCGGATAAGTTTGCACTTATTAAGGATTATATGGATGGGTTGCCTTTTACTATTACACATGATGATTTTGATAGATATAATATGCATGTGCTTGCTGCTCCTACTTACAATTATCATGAGAGAGGAACTAAATCTCTGCCTCTCTATGTTTCCAATACAATAAAATTGCAAGAAACTGCTTACGCTATGTATTGGCCTTTACTTTGTGTGCATGAATTGTTCTTTTATGACATGCCGATGCATAGGAAGAGAGTTAGACTTCGTTGTTGCATGATATATGTTACTTTGTGCTCAATACTAAATTACAAATCATTGTTAATTAAAATTAGCTTTGATATACCTTGGGATCCGGGTGGATCCATTACTTGAGCACTTTATGCCTAGCTTAATGGCTTTAAAGAAAGTGTTGCCAGGGAGACAGCCCGAAAGTTTTAGAGAGTCATTTTATTCTATTTTGTGATTTTATATAGTTTAAAAACAAAAAAGAGGGTAACCTAAAACTTTTTCAAAAAGAAAAGTGAAAGTGAGAGAGACGAGCATTGTGAAAGTGGGAGCTAGCCTTGAACTTTGTTCATGCCCATGAAAACTTTGAAAATCTTAATTACAGAAACTTTTCAAAAAAAATAATTATCCCCTCATATAAATCCATAGTATTATAAAAAATGTGCCAAGATTTGCCTTTAGGATGATTAGATTGCTTGTTTGGTGTGTGCAGTGCAAAAACAGAAATTTTGCGTGTACTGCGTGCATTTACATTTTTTACGGGATGTCAAAAGTTTTGAAATTTTTACATAGTATTGGTATGCAATTTTTTTTACTAATTTTCAGAATTTTTAGAGTTACAGAAGTATGGTGAATGTTCAGATTGCTACAGACTGTCATGTTTAAGACATATTCTGTTTTTCATGCATTGTTTTGCTAGTTTTGATAAAACTATCGATTTTACCGGTGGTATAAGCCATAAAGAAGTCATATTACAATAGCTAAAATGCAAAAACAAAATATGAATTAGTTGGCAACAATACTTAAAGTGGTGATTTGTTTTATTATACTAACGCATCTCACGAGGGTTTTGTTAAGTTTTGTGTGATTTAAGTTTTCATGTTTTGGTTGAGATCACGATGGATGAAGGAATAAGAAGTGGAAAGAGACTAAGCTTGGGATGCCTGAAGCACCCCAAAGTAATATTTAAGGACTCCCAAGAAACTAAGCTTGGGGATGCCCAGAAGGCATCCCCTATTTCTTCTAACAACCATCGTTAATTTTACTTGGAGCTATATTTTTATTCGTCACATGATATGCATAAATTTTGGAGCGCCATGTGCTTTATATTTTTCTTTTATTAATGCACCATGCTGGTATGAGAAAGTCCTTGGTTGATTTATAGAAGGCTCTTTGCACCTCACTTATATCTTTTGAGTATGGCTTTGTAGAATGCTTCATGTGCTTCACTTATATCATTTGAATTTTGGATCGTGTGTTTCTCTACACATAGAAAATCGCCATTTGTAGAATTCTCTTTTGATTCATTTATATTTTTTAGAGCGTGGTCATATCTTTTGTAGAAAGAATTAAACTCTCATGCTTCACTTATATCTATTTAGAGAGTTAGCAGGAGTTGGTCATTCACATGGTTAGTCATAAAATCCTACATAAAACTTGTAGATCACTAAATATGAGAGAATTCTTTGCAATAGTTTTGCGATATGAAGATGGTAATATGAGAGTCATGCTAGTGAGTAGTTGTGAATTGGATAAATACATGTGTTGAAGTTTGTGATTCCCGTAGCATGCACGTATGGTGAACCATTATGTAACGAAGTCAGAGCATGATTTGTTTAATGATTGTCAACCTTTGTGTCAGGGTCGGGAGCGCGCGATGGTTAACTCCTACCAACCTCTCCCCTAGGAGCATGTGTCTAATGCTTTGTTTGATAACTAATAGACTTTTGCAATAAGTATGTGCGTTATTTATGACTAATGTTGAGTCCATGAATTATACGCACTCTCACCCTTCCAGCTTTGCTAGCCTCTATAGTACCGCGCAACTTTCGCCGGTGCATCAAACCCACCTTCCTCAAAACAGCCACCATACACCTTCCTCAAAACAGCCACTATACCTACCTATTATGGCATTTCCATAGCCATTCCGAGATATATTGCCATGCAACTTCCACCGTTCCGTTTAGTATGACATGCACCATCATTTTCATATTGCTTTGCATGATTGTAAGACAGCTTGCATGATGTTTTCATGGCTTGTCCATTTTTTTTATGTCATTTGCTAGGCTAGATCGTTGCTCATCCCGGTATCCTACTGGAAGCATTCATATAGAGTCATATTTTTGTTCTAGGTATCGAGTTGTAAGTAAACAAAAGTGTGATGATTTTCATTATTAGAGCATTGTCCCATGTGAGAAAAGGATGATGGAAGCTATGACTCCCTCGCAAGTTGGGAGGAGTCTCCGGACTTTACAAAAAAATAAAAGAGGCCAGTGAAGCCCAAATAAATAAAAAAGAGGCCAAAGATGCCCACCTAAATAAAAAAATGAAAAAAATAGAAAAAAATGAGAGAAAGAGAGAAGGGACAATTGCTATTATCTTTTTCCACACTTGTGCTTCAAAGTAGCACCATGATCTTCATGATAGAGAGTCTCCTATTTTGTCACGTTCATATAACTAGTGGAATTTTTTGCATGACCACTTAGTTTTATTTTTGAGCTTTCATACACTTATAGCTCTAAGTGCATTCATTGCATGACAATCCCTACTCACCCACATTGATATCTATTGATGGGCATCTCCATATCCCGTTGATATGCCTAGTTGATGTCAGAATATCTTCTCCTTTTTCCTCATCACCTCCACCATATTCTATTCCACCTATAGCGCTATATCCATGGATCACGCTCATGTATTGCGTGAGAGTTGAAAAGTTTTGAGAACATAAAAAGTGTGAAACAATTCCTTGACTTGTCATCGAGGTTGTGCATGATTTAGATACTTTGTGTGGGGAAGATGGAGCATAGCCAGACCATATGATTTTGTAGGGATAACTTTCTAAGGCCATGTTATTTTGAAAGGACGCAATTACCTTGTTAGTGTGCTCGAAGTATTACTGTTTTGATGTCAATATAGACTATTGCTTTGAATCACTCATGTCTTAATATTCATGCCATGATTAGATTATATGATCAAGATTATGCTAGGTAGCATTCCACATCAAAAATTATCTTTTTTATCATTTACCTACTCGAGGATGAGCAGGAATTAAGCTTGGGTATGGTGATACGTCTCCGTTGTATCTATAATTTTTATTGTTTCAGGCCAATATTCTACAACTTTGATATACTTTTGGCAACTTTTTATACTATTTTTGGGACTAACATATTGATCCAGTGCCCAGTGTCAGTTCCTGTTTGTTGCATGTTTTTTGTTTTGTAGAAAATCCATATCAAACGAAGTCCAAACGGGATAAAAACTTACTGAGATTTTTATTGGAATATATGTGAATTTTGGGAAGTGGAATCAACAGAAGGCGGTGCCGGAGGGACCCACAAGCCTGCCAGGCTTGCCCTGGGGGGTAGGGCGCTCCCTGAGGGCTTGTGGCTACCCCTTAGGTCGGTTGGAGCTGTCCTTCGGCTGCAGGAAAGATGTTTTTATAAGGAAAATCCCCACAAAGTTTCAGTCCGATCAGAGTTACGGATCTCAGGATATTTTAGAAACGGTGAATGGCCAGAATATGGGAACGCAAAAACATAAGGAAACAGAGAGAGAGAAAGAGAGAGAGAGAGATCCAATCTCGGAGGGGCTCTCGCCCCTCCGCCTCCATGGCGGCCATGGACCAGAGGGTAAACCCTTCTCCCATCTAGGAGGAAGGTCAAGGAAGAAGAAGAAGGAGGAGGGTTCTCTCCCCCTCTCTCCCGATGGCACCGGAACACCGCCGGGGCCATCATCGTGACGGCGATCTACTCCAACAACTCCTTCATCTTCACCAACACCTCCATCACCTTCCCCCATCTATCTACAACGGTTCACTCTCCCGCAATCCGCTGTACCCTCTACTTGAACATGGTGTGTTATGCTTCATATTATTATCCAATGATTTGTTGCCATCCTATGATGTCTGAGTAGATTTTTGTTGTCCTATTGGTTGATTGATGATCATGATTGGTTTGAGTTGCATGTTTTATTATTGGTGCTATCCTATGGTGCTCTCCATGTCGCGCAAGCGTGAGGGATCCCCGTTGTAGGGTTTGCAATATGCTTATGATTCACTTATGGTGGGTGGCGTGAGTGATAGAAACACAGACCCGAGTAAGTAGGTTGTTTGCATATGGGCATAAAGACGACTTGATACCTTATAATACTATGGTTGGGTTTTACCTTAACGATCTTTAGTAGTTGCGGATGCTTGCTAGAGTTCCAATCATAAGTGCATATGATCCAAGTAGAGAAAGTATGTTAGCTTAGGCCTCTCCCTCATATTAAATTGCAATAATGATTACCGGTCTAGGTATCAATTGCCTAGGGACAATTCCGCAACTCCTACCACCACTTTTCCACACTCGTTAAACTAACTTAGTAGTTTCTTTATCTAAGCAGGCCCTAGTTTTTATTTACGTGTTCTTTATTATCTTGCAAACCTATCCTATCACACCTATAAAGTACTCCTAGTTTCATAATTGTTCTAGGTAAAGCTAACGTTAAGCGTGCGTAGAGTTGTATCGGTGGTCAATATAACTTGAGGGAATATTTGTTCTACCTTTAGCTCCTAGTTGGATTTGACACTCTTACTTATCGAGAAAGGCTACAATTGATCCCCTATACTTGTGGGTTATCAGAAAATGTTAGATCCGGTGAAAGCGAAGCGCACTCTGGATGCCCTGAAGCGACCATCGCCGCCTCCGCTGCCATCAAACTATGAACGTTGTATTATAAAGACATATAGTGAAGCACAACGGTCGGGAAGTACTTCTAGTGCTACAAGAGTCAAAGAACTAAGAAGTGGGAAAACAATTCTCCAGCTCGACGAACAGGAGAAGCAATCGTGCCCCCCGCTCAAGGTGTCTAGCGATATTGCTAATCATCCGGTGCTACTGCCCGGTACGAAACTTGTTGATTACTTGGCGCATGATGTATTTTTTTGAAACGGCTTAGGTAAGAAAAGAAGAATATAAATATGTGCACGGCAAGCCTCTCGTCAAACCTGATCATTCTCCTCTAATAATCATGATGTACAAATTGCATGAGTGGTACATGAAAACCTGTAGGGAGTCTGGGAGAGACACTATGTATGTTAGAGTGAAACTAGAGCACGAATTCATTGGACTCAGCGTGATGCCTATTGAATTTGTGGAGTTATTTCAGTTATTCAATCAGCTAACCCTCGACAAAAGACTCATGACTGCCTACTGTCTGTAAGTACTACTTCTATAGTTAAGTCTCTAGCTCAGCTCGTTCAGTGCATGTATATATAATTATCCTCACTATATTATGCAGATTGAAGATTGTCGAATGCAAAAAAGCAAAAAATCTTTGATGTTGGGTTCATTAGCCCAGATGCCGTAAATGAATGGACGATACGAAATGAAACCAAAGAGACCGAGGAGAACTTGCTAAAGTCTTTCCTTACACATCAAAACAAAAGGGAAATACTCTTTCCTTATAACTTCAAGTGAGTGTTGTTGTTTTCTATGTATACTCGGTTTTGCTTACTCAAGGTTAAGTAATGTAATTGATGAGTTATATATGTGTGCGCATTTTCTACTATATTCTGCTATCCATTAAGCTTGACGGGGCATTAGTAACTGTCTTAGAATCGAGATGTAAAGATCCCGAGAATTATGCGCACATGACTACAATGCTCAAGAAGTAAGTTCAGTCCATATCGGCATGCAACTTTTGTTAATTTTTTGATATCAAGTAATCATTTTCTTTGCCTGACAGGGTTTGGAAGAAGTTCACCCGAAAGGTTTCCAGTCTAAACAAAGAGTTAGGATTTACGCACCCCAAAGTAAGTAGTACTAGCTAGTTCCACGCATCTCTAATTGATTCAAATTTTCATCAATATATCATTACCATGCTTCAGTTTGATTGAACTCTATTCTCGTAAAGTACTTGTACGAGAAAGAAGGGATTGTATTATGTGGATACTACGTATGCGAGTTCATTCGCCACTTGACCTATGAGCGGGGCTTCTCTGACAAACAATTTGAAGTACGTAAATAATATTCACAATTTTATTTTATATATTACGTTACCATCAATTGTGTTGAGTTTTATTCTTATATATGCATATATTGACCCCTTCTTTAAATTAGATCTGGCAGATGCGGGATGAACTCTCACCACATGATCGCATACGAGAAATTCAAGAGGAATTGGCGGGATTTTTCTTGACCACGTCATACCTAAAGACGAAGAATACTATGTGGATTTGTGATTGGATCTTCGGAATTGTAAGAGATCTTATATTGTATATATGTAGATAGTAGCGCCGGATAGATATACAAAAACTTGTTGTTCGACCAATCTCTCGGAGAAAGAGAGATCGATCACTTCTCTCTGTATTTGTTCATGACGATCTTGTGTACTTAATGGTTTCTTCATTTTGTTACTAGATAGTGTGTCGAGTTCTCTCTATAGTAGCTAGCGTCGACCAAGCACGGAGAAAGAAATGACACTTATCTCTATTGGCTAGCTAACACAATATGAAACCCCTAAATTAACACTGCAAAAAACCCTACCCCCCCCCCTTTCAAAAAAAGCAAAACCCCCAGCTTCTGCCAGATGCTGGCGCGTGGATGCCTTTTGGTTCCGGTTGGTGTTACCAACCGGGATTAAAGGTCCTCCTGCCTGGGCTCCCTGCATCGGCCACGTGGAGCCCCTTCTGTCCCGGTTTGTAAGCGAACCGGGAGCAAAGGTTGTGAGCTTTAGTCCCGACCCTTTAGTTCCGGTTCCAGAACCGGGGCTAATGGGCCTCTGGAACCGAGACAAATGGGCCGTTTTCTACTAGTGCGAGTCTCCCTATGGAGGATGCTGGCTGTTGTGCGGTGACCAGGGGCTATGGTGGACGCGTGTGGGCGGTGACACTATGGCATCTAGCTCCCTCTCTTGACGCTGATGGCCTAAGGTTATTACAACTTTGCACCCCCTTCTAGTTTTTTGCGCTTCGAAGACGTGATGGACAGATCATACAAGAAATCCATGCATGATTGCTTGCAACAGCGACGAGTGTGGGCGCCGTCACCTCCCTAGAGGCATTGCCATGGCCATGTCCATCTCTGTTTTGTGGCACCAGGGGAAACCCTAGGCTCGGTTTGTGGGGCCAGGCAGCGGCGGCGTCCCCTTCTAGGAGGCGCTGCCTAGGTGCTCGAGGTGTCTTCGAGAGGAGCAGTTGGATTGGGTTGCCTCGCTCGTCTCGGCAGTGAGGCTTGGTGTGCCGGGGTGTCACGTGTGGGTTGTTGATGTTGGCATGAGCATCCGGGGCGCTAGTACTCCACCATCGAAGTCTCATATGTGACATCTTTTTTGAGTCAAGCTAGCTCCTCCTATCCACTTGCCATCTCCTTAGCGCCATGGGTGGAGAGTGGATTGATCTAGTTTGCTCTGTATTCGTCCTCTTCGTCATTGTTTGGTTTGGGTTCGGGCAAGGCGAGTTATTGATTGTGGGTGCTAACCTCTCGGTGTATCATGTTGCCGAAAGGTATTGTATCAGCCATCTTGGCTCTTCTTTTATACTAATATATGATACGCATGTTTGTATGTATTTGAGAAAAAAACTCATTTTA
Source organism: Hordeum marinum (assembly GCA_022496015.1). Taxonomy (NCBI): domain Eukaryota; kingdom Viridiplantae; phylum Streptophyta; class Magnoliopsida; order Poales; family Poaceae; genus Hordeum; species Hordeum marinum. The sequence goes on from CM039673.1 coordinate 519,600,644, forward strand.
TGTTGGTTAAATTATAGATTTAAGATACGCGCAAGCCTCGAGGCAGTATTACAGTATCAACCAGGTGCGTACAATTATGTGTACGATGAGAAAGCAACTGTTGGCTTGTCCACTAATAAATGGTGTTCCCACTCATTATAACTTCTGCTATGATGATTGTAGCATTAGGTGACTGCCAACGAGAGGAGCCTGCCAGATGGGGACTTGACAACCAAGGCAAAGCTCTGACCACGCCCATGGCAAAATGGACTCCATCCATACCATAAGCAAGGGCTGCATGATATGATATTATGATATGCATTACTTTCCTTGTGTAAGACGGCCGTCACTTGTATGATGCTACTAATTCTAGTTAGTTACAATTACCGAAATTATAAAGCCAGCAGAAGCTAGCTACACACTGGAGCATTTACAGTCGGACTTGACAAATTCGGTTTTTCAAATGTCCACGGACGCGCCCAGACACACCCTCGGGCGCATCCGAATGGGCCTTCATATTTCGTTCCGTGCATCCAGATATCTCAAATCCGGACTATCAAATCCATGCAAATACATACACGTCGATCATGTCGAACGTAAAATAAGTAGCGTTGGTTTCTAGCATACATAGTGTTTACATAAAATTTATTTGAAGTGCTAAACTCAAGCATTGTCTCCTTGGTTGTCATTGTGGATCCACATGTGCTCCACAAGATCATTGAGTAGCTGCGTGTGCACTTGATGATTTCGAAGATTTTGATGCATCTGCAGAAAATTCTGAAGCTGGGCCGCATCTTGATCCTCCACTTGCCGGTCCATTTCCTCTTGCATGCTCATGAGCATGATCATGTCCACTTCTTCTTCCGAATCCGAGGAATGAAAGAACTCATCTTCAATCGTTTGGTCAAGCTCAGTCGGTCCATACTCCTCGTCCAACGAAGCATCTGGATCCATGGTTTATCTAATAAAATCGCAATAATTCCGGTCAGTCAATGTGTCGAACACATCAAGCGCAAGGCAGAGGCGGGGTTTTGACGGATGTACAACGGTGGCGTCCAGGCCGGCGACGACGTCCCCCGCAGCGAGGATGGGCGCGCTCTTCCGGAGCTGGTGTCGGAGAGGCTGGGAACGGTTGAGCTCGAGAAGAATGATGCGACGGCGGAGCACCAAACGGACAGCGGGGAAGAAGAAGAAGAAAGGAGATAGCAAATGAATCCGGCTGCTCTTGGAGGGAGGGGATTTGGTGCAATTTGGGATGAGGACGGGATGTCGGGTCCGACGTGGTGGGCGTGCCCGGGCGCGTCCGGACGTTTCCATACCCACCTCATATTTGTGCTGGATATGAAAGGTGTCGGTCAGTCCGGACGTTTGAGGGCTGTTTGAAGGGTTCGTCTAGGTAAAAAAAAGTGACCGAACACTGACCAGACAGCATGTTTGGGCGTTTAAGACGGGTTTGATAAGTCCATGCTCTTATACTAGCAAACACCTTTGTCGGGTGCATTATCCGTGTATGCATGCATGATGCATGAATGGACCGGCAGTGGCGCTGGAGAAACGTGGCCGTGCCGGTCACAATCCTGGCAACGTACTACGTAGTACGTGATGTTGGCTGGACCAGGTTCCCGGCCGCGCACACACCACACAAGAAAGAAAACTACCCCACGAAAAACAAAAATAAACAGGAAAGAAAACTGGACCAGCCTAGGCCGACCACTTCACACAGCAACCAACATGGCTACGCCCTCCTTTTGAACTTAAAAAACGCACGGAGCAGAGACGGACCACGCTCGGTGAGCCACAGTGAATGCACCCGGCAACCACCATACCGGCCGGCCATTGAACCACCGGATGGGTGACCAGACCCAGCCAAAGCCTCAGGATTCGCCGTATCGCCCTCCGCCAACCCACATTTTCTATCCTTCCGGCGCCCGCGACCGGGATAAACAGCAGCCGCGAGCGCGCTCTCGCTCCCACCCTCGGCGGCCACGCATATTCCATCTGCTCGCTCTCGCCTCCAACGACGCCGGCCTCGTTCCACTGAACTTGGGCTTCAACGTGCCGTGCCGCGCCGCGCCGCGCGTATCATATTCGTATCGAGCTTCGTGTCCTGGAGCGGGTCTGTGGTGGGTCGGCGCTGGCGCGGGCGCTCGGTTGACTGGCATGCATGCAAGACAAAGCCACGACCTCCCGGCTCCGAGCTTGGCTGCGCACGTTTCGATCGCGCTCACTGATCGATCGTGATGATCTGCTGATTCTGACAGGCTTGATGTAACTAATCATGTGGACTGTGGAGTATTTTGCAGCGTTGCGCGTGCTGGAGCGGCGAACAGCGAGCGTTTTGGATCTGAAAAGGACCTGCGCATCGGTCGACCGTCAGTTGCTGCGTATATTTTAAGACAGTTACCAAACGCATTTGTCCGAATTTTTTTCAAAACTAGTACGGAATTTTTATCAAATTTGAAAACAGTTAGTGCAGTTGAATTTTTTTCGAAAATAGTACCCGTCGGCCAGCACCAGGCCGAACAGGGGCCCGTCGGCCAGCACCCGGCCGAAGAGCCCCCTGTCGGCCAATCAGAGGCCAGGGAGAGGCCTGTCGGCCATAGGGGGGGGCGGAGAGCCACCTGTCGGCCTGTGGGAGGCCAATGGGCCCCTGGATAAGGCCCAGGGCTTCTTTCTTCCTCCTCTGACCACTCGTTTCACCCTTTCCCGTCTAGTAGCTTGTCCCTCTCCACCTCTCACTCCCGTTGCTCTTCGGTGCTTCCACCGCCTCGCTGATCTCTTCGCTCGACCACCCATTTTGGTATCCTACCCGCGTAAAGAATAGATCAGGGCGCTCTCCACCAGCCTACGATATTTTTTTGGCTTCCAACTCAATCGAATTAGAACTCACAAGTCGGTACTGGATTTAGTTCTTATTGGTCACCATCCGTCTGCAGCTAAAGGCTTGCCCATTTTGCCGTGCTCCAGGTGGCCCTTGTGCTGCCGTTGATTCCGGTGCGTCTGTATTTACTGTGGTGCTGGATCGTCGATGTTCAAGACGTGTTGTAAGATTCTATGTCTTGATTATCTGATTTTGGCATATTCGAATGCTTTTGTTTATATGATTATGATGTTTGCTTCCATTCTTGTTGTAGTATGTTCCGTGCAGTGTTAGATCACATCTTGCTCGGTACATTGAGGAGTGTAGAGCTTTAGCTATTCGGAGAGGTGACACAGATATTGATCTTGCTCTACACAACAGTGAGGGTAACTTATACCATGTTATATTTACACATGGTAGGATGAGCAGTAAATTCCATGGTCCTTCATGGGAGGAACTTCTAAATGATTATGGTCTCCGCCATAATGACATGGTGAATGTTATGCTTGAGCACTATGGAACTTATATTAGTGTCGAATTTCATCGGGATGGTGTTATGTTGTTTCCTTTACCCCATGTTGGTAAGATATTTGTTTGACTGATTTTCAGATTTGTTTCAGCTTATACGTTTTGCTGTTCATCTCAGTTTGTGAAATCATTTTTTTGTAGCTCTTGAGGATCTGAGTGAAACTCAGAGGGAACTTGTTGGCAGATGTTTTTATAGTCGTGGTGTCACTCTGAATTATCATCAAATGTATGTCATGTCGCGACAGCTCTTTGATGACAACTACATACTGTGTACTTCTTTTGTTCATAGGATGGATCGCATGAATGTTATTTCTCAACATATGATAAGCTTTGGTTTCTAGTTTTTATTATTTGTTTGTTCTTTGTTGGTTCATAGGATGGATCATATAACTTGCTTGTTTTTGTCAGGTTATTCCTACCATGGTTGTCAGGAGTTTGATGGAATTTGTGGCTATTCCTAGGACTGGTTCTTTAACTCTTGAAATTACTTTGGATTCAGAAGATGATGATATATTTGTGAGCATTCCTTGTTCCTACTTCATTGGCTTGGTGATCGAATGGTGTTGAAGAAGGAAGGTTTCGGTAATTTTCTGTTGGCATCGTCTATTGAAGTCAACAATTTGGTGCTCGTAACATTCAAACAGCGTGAATAGGAGCTAGCTGTTGTTTTCAGCTATCTGCCACAGTGAGAAAGAAAGAAAGGGCTCGTGCAGCCCAGGCAGCAGAAGAAGCTGGAGATGGAAAAGGAAAATATCCATGTTGGACTCAGTAGATTTATATTCTTGTAACTCAATTTCAGCAAGTTGTATCTTAATTTCAGCAAGATGTATCAAAATATCCACGTTGGACTCAGTAGATTTATATTCTCTCCCGCCTTTCCCTCCCGCCATTCTCTCCCGCCATTCTCTCCCGCCATTTTCTCCCGCCATTCTCTCCCGCCATTTTCTCCCGCCAAATTTTCCCGCCCGATTTCCCGCCATTGCTGTTGCCATGTGCCTATAAAAGAGGCATCGTATCTGCCTTCCTCCATCGGCCACCAACACTCGGAAAAACCAGTGGGGTAGTCATTATGAGTTTGTCTTGTTCGGATCAAAGCATTAGGCCTAGCAAATGGAAGAGTGTGAAGTTGCCTCAGGGGGTGGAAGCAGTTCGTTGTTGGTGCGGGGATCTCTGCAAGGTAAAGGAGGTGACGGATTTTTCAGATTGGTTGGGCATGAAGTTTTTCATGTGCGCTAATTATGAGGAAGATCCACCCGTTGGTCCTTCACCGTACATCATGCCTCCGGTATGTTTCAGTCACCTAGAATAAACACGTTGTTGATATTTTTGTTGATTTGATTTTTATATTTCTGTTTCTTTTCTAGTCTCCTCCGCCCCTGTGATAGTACTATCGTTGGGTAGACACGAAAATGCCGGACTGGGTGGTGACTGAGATTCATGAAAGAAGTCGTCGTGCATGGACAAGTTTGGACTTGGAGGAGCGCAGCGAGAAGGCGGCAGCAGAGGAGAAAGCAGAGCAAGAGAGAGCTTGGCAAGAGTATTGTGTGGAGGATGATGATGATGCATTCATGTAGTACGTTTTTCATGTAGTACTATTTTCTATAGTGGTGTTTTCTGTAGTGTTGTTTAATTAAGTTGTAACGTTTTATTCAGTTGTAACATTTAATGCAGTCTTAACGTTTAATTCAATTGTACTATCTAATTCATTTGTCCGATACAGAGAGGCTACATATGTCTCTAAACCAAATAAGTTTCAACCATAAATATGTCACATACATGAATATGTACGATACAGAGAGGCTACATATGTCTAATACATGAATATGTATGATACATAGAGGCTACATACGTCTCATACATAAATAGATAGTCATGTCTCGTACGTAGATGACCATATCACTGCTGGGGACGGCGACGAATCTTGGGCTTCCTTGGACGTGGACCGGAAGGAGATAAGCGCTGAGGCGGTGGACGAGTGTCACGATGACCACGACCATAGAACACCTCGTCTGTCGGTGTGTGTGTCTCCTGCGTCGATGGTGGTGGTGGTGGAGTGGCAAGAACTGTCTCCGAGATACCGTAGGTGCATGCACCACGGTCATCGTCCTCGCCGTCGCCAGGTATATACGAACCAGGACTAGTAAACAGAAGAGACTGAACTGAAGTCATGAACGGTTGCGACTGGCTGTCGCCTGCTGGTAAATTAAAACATGTAAATAATGAATTACGAGGCTAATTTTTTAAAAGAATGTACAAAGTTAAGTTACCTAGGTCCATCTGTTGAAGCCAAGAAGAGTCCCCGGGTTGTGAAGGAGGTGGCTGCTGGTACAAATAGCCCCCGGGTTGTGAAGGAGGTGGCTGCTGGTAGAAATAGCCCCCGGGTTGTGAAGTAGGTGGCTGCTGGTAGAAATAACCCCCGGGTTGTGAAGGAGGTGCCTGTTGCCAGGAGGAGCTCCCTGGCTGTGAAGGAGGTGCCTGCTGCCAGGAGGAGCTCCCTGGCTGCGAAGGAGGTTCCTGCTGCCAGGAGGAACTCCCTGGCTGTGAAGGTCGAGGTTCTGAACGCTACAGAGAGGGGTGTGGCGGACGATGTGTTGCACGAGTGTGAACAACATCGGAAGATCGTCTACATGTAACAGTTGCGACGAACCCGCGTATCTTTGCCTGAAGACTCTTCAACATTGTTGCTTGCTCTCTCAGTTGGATATTTTCTCCTCTGTCAACGCGGTCCACCAAAGCGGTAACCTCCTCTAGCGCCTGAGTTCCCAGTTCGCCCTGTACACAGTAAGTTAACCAATTGTACATGTTCATGTATAGGGAAAACGTAGCATGTGAGAAAAACTGAGAAAAAACCGCGTGGTGTCTGGTTCCCACAATTGAGGAAGTTGGGAACAGATCGCTAGCGAGAGGAACTGGGATATGATCCGGAGCAGATGATGGAACCAAGTAGATCCTCGTGCTCTGTCTGTAACGCTTCAGATACAACCCGAACTTGTCCCAGTCAAAGACACGAACTTCATCCCATATATTTGTCAGGGCAGTACTCCATTCCTCGAGGTAAGGTCGGATGTCGCGAAACCAAGAAGCCTGGGACTTGTTTCCTCCTACGCGACTGTTCTTGAGATTGAGATGCACGTTACATGATTAGCTATAAGTAGACCGAACAGTCTCAACAACCTATTAATGCAGAGTTGAGAACCAAAGTAGTATTACTTACTTGTGCACATGATCTGGTAATTGTGAAATAACCGGAATGTCACGCTCTTGGCACAGACCCCAACTGTCTCATCACCCTATTAATAGCCATCTCCTCAACCGACACGTCGAACACCAACTTGGCCTTGGTCATCCAATAATGCTGATCTCTAGTGCAGAATCCAGAAATCCCACCTGGGTACCTTTCTGAAATAGCCTTACGGTTGTATGGTTACCATATAACCCGATCCTCGTGCAGACTATCAAACTGCGCCGTGAAGGAGGGGTAGCAACCCCTAACCTGGCTAGGCGTAAACTGTCTTTGTGCATGACAACAAACATTAGTACATAATATTGAATAGCGAGAAATAAACATTACTAATTCGTATTGTTAATAATGAAAATACCTCTCTTCGTGCCCAAACAGATCCCATAGTAGGCAAGTCGCCGATAGAAGGCACGTAATGTCCAGCCATGTCCTCATTACCAAAAGGTTTGTCAACGCTGACGTAGGGTCGACCAATAGGGAATCTCTCATATGACCAAAGCTGCAACAATAGTGGACATCCGAGAAGACCAGATTTTCTTGACCTCGACTGGCAAGCTTTGCATAGGCCTCTATACGTAGCTGCTAACATAGCAGAACCAAAACTCCTCTGCACAATGTCCTCTGGGGAACATGCGTCAGCTATCTCTCGTGCAACACCGATTAGTCGTGCATCTACAGTGGTCACGTGGTTCTCTGTGAACATCGTCTTGCCAAACAACCACATAAGATATGCCTCTAGGGACCGGTCAATCTGTGCCTCTAACAACTGAACAGTGGGATATCCTAAGGCGACAATCTGAAACTGGCTCAACCACCTGAAAAGAGGTCCATGCCGATCATTGTCTAGCGTTGTGGTAGTTGTCACCGCAGCCAGAAAACGGGAATGAATAGATGCTAGCCAACCAGTTTCTACCTCTAAAGGTCCTATGGCAGCACCAGCCAGAGGTAATCCCAACAAGTAAGACACATCCTGTAAAGTAGGAGCCATCTTTCCCCAAGGAAAGTGAAACGTATGTGTCTCTGGTCTCCATGTATCTACTAAGCAGCTAAGGAGTGACTTGTCGTAAGAGAAGTGTGATTCTTGCCTCTTGTGCAACTGCATTGGTTCACCTGTGTCATCCTGAGGCGACGATATGCTTCTTTGCTAACTCATGCCTTTCTCTGAAATATCTCATAGTGCCATGGAATATACCCTCCACAATAGCTTTCAGTGGCAATGCTCTATTCCCTCTGAGTACAAAGTTCTAGATCTCTGCTAGATTGGTTGTCATGTGGCCATACCTAGCTCCATGGGTGTCATGCAGCAAAGACCAATTCACTGGAGGTCTTTCTCTATCCACTCAAAAAAATTCTTTATTGCCCTGCCCTTCTTTCTCTTCGTATCAGGAGGGTCAATTGCTGGCAAGTCACAAAGACCAACTAGCTCCTCAAGCTCCTCAATGAGTGTTGTTAATTTAACCTGGTCTTTTTCCATTTTCTTCCTAGCAAGGACCTGCTTCTTAGTGAACTCATCTAGTTTTGACCAAATAAAATCATATTTGCGCCGCTGGTTCTGCTTGCATAACTTCTTGAACAAGTTCATCAACCATTTGTTCTTGAACTGTGAGAAAAATTAGCACCCAGATGGCACATGCACCACTGACTTTGCAAGTCCTTCCAAGGTGTTGGCTCGTCAGCAGTTCGATTACTCAGTGTCTTCACGGCCTTCAATATACCGGGATGTCTGTCATGAATGAGACACACATTTGATCGGTCCTTCACGATCGCAATTTTAAATTGCCGGAAGAACCATACCTAGCTCGGAAAGTTCTCACCCTCCACAAATGCCATGGCTAGTGGGATGATTTGGTTGTTCCTGTCCACACCAATAGCAGTCAGGATTTGCCCTTTGTACTGACCAGTCAGGAATGTACCATCCACAAACATCACAGGAGGACAATGCCTGAAAGCTTTGATGCATATACCGAAAGAGAAGAATACTCGTTTCAACACCTTGTAATCTGGTATGTTATCCAACCTCGTGTGCTGAATGTTAACATAAGTGTCGGGATTCCTCTCCTTCAGTATGTCAAGGAGACGGACAACATTATCATACGAGTCGAAGAACATCCCAAACCTTTCCTTCATAGCCTTCTGCTTAGCCCTCCAAGCCTTCCCATAAGGAATGTCATAATTCCATCTGACCTTCACTGTTGTCTGGATGTGTATTGCTTCCATATCTTTCTTCGTCACTATCTCAGTATACATGAGTTGAGCTATGAGAGTTGAAGTAAGGTTTGGATGACGAACCAACATGTTTTTCCTACACAATTATGCGGGACAATATTTTTCACAACCCAGTGGATGTTATACTTTGGCACGTGGCCGTGCACCTTCGCAGGGCAACCTGATTCAACACACTTCACGGTATATTTCGTTGGACTAGATATGTGTGTCCGGAAAACCCTCTGCGTAGACATAGCCCACTTTATCACCGCATACTTCATTTTCTTCTTTGTGTCAAACATAGCCCCTATCTGGACTTGGTTCAGATTATATTGCCATGGAGTCTCATGGCCATCGTTGACAGTAAAGCCGGTGGATATGTCCTGCTCCCATGCAGCAGGAATTGGTACCTCCTCCTCATCCTCGGAATTTTCAAAATCAAGTTCCTCAGCAATCCCATCCTCGTCCTCTTCCTCCATCACCCTCTGCATTTCATCGCCTTCCTCATCCCCAACAGCAACACCAGAGGCAGCTAATACTATCGACTGAATACTCTGACCAGCAGCATGACCACTAACATTGTGTGGCACATAATATGACTATTTCTCGGCTTGGCTACCATTCACATCCGATGGCTGTGACCCGGATACAGAAATCTCGTTAGCCACTTGACTACTCTGGCCTGGTTCGTACCCCACGGTGGGTGGTACGATATTCTCCTCCTTCGCCACTGGTTGCACTAGGGCATACGGATGGATTCTTCGGTCTTTGCAACGACTTAACAGAGACAACCAATGTTGGATCCTATCTATCGTAATCAAATCCCACTTGAAATTTTTAGAGGATTTGGTCCACCAGGCATGAATACTGACGGAACAAACTTCAGGATCCAGGCCAAAACTAGTTGTCAACCAATGCTTCAACTGCCTAATGTCCAGTCTGTCCGGGTCTGAAAGTGTCATCTCGCCTTTTTTAAACTCGCTAAGATCAACCCCCAACTCATTATATCATACATTACCAGGGCCGTAATACACAGTGAAATTTACGGATTCAGACATTTTAACCTGTCAGACATTGCTAGCTTCTCATTATTCGCAACGAATAAATCGACACTAAAATAAAACGTACACTAAAATATACCTACGTATTCTAAATAAACCTACACTAAAATGAACTTTGCAAAAATAAACCGACACTAATATGACTACACTAACTAAACCTACACTCGGAAAACATACACTAAAATCTCTACACTAATAAAAGTAACCTAAAATCACTACACTAACAAAAATAACCTAAACTAATTTTACGTACATTAAAAAACTAACAAAAAACTAACCTAAACTAACAAAAAAATTATACCTTTGACGCGTGAGTGCCCTTTTTCTTCCTTTGCACCTTCTTCTTCCTCTCCACCACTCCACCTTCTCACCATTCACACCTCCACCACCACACCATGTCTCCTCCCCACGAACAACACACTACCACGTTGCATAAAATGAAACCGTAGGGCAGGGGAGACGAAGATGATCTATTGTTTCATCGGATTGAAACGGAAAATGGGTGGAGGGAAAGGGAGATCAAGGGGGGGTCGGCCAAAACTGAGAGAAGAAGAGGAAGTTGGAGGAAGAAGAAGGAGCTGGCCGCGTCGGCCTTATCCAGGGGCTCTTTGGCCTCCTGGCGGCCGGCAGATGCTCTTCGGCCTGGCGTGAGCCGATGGCCCGCTCTTCAGCCTGGCGTCGGGTGATGGGCCCTTTTCGGCCTGCACTAAGCCAACGGGTGCCCGGTCGGCCCAACTAAGGCCGACGGGGTGCTAGTTTCGTCATTTTTTCAACTGCTATAACTGTTTTCAAATTGGGTACAAAATTCATACTACTTTTGAAAAAAAATTCCACTTGTCCCATAAAGCAGAACAGTTCCTGTGCCTATTGTTGGATTTTGCTACGCATTTGGCCCAAAACGCAACTATAATCTGAAATTATCATGACCCATTCTTGTATGGTTGTGTGTGTGGTGAGTGCGACTAATGTTTAGTACCATACTGCTTATGCAATGTAATCTTTAAGATTATCTTCAAAGTACATGCAAACCGGCTGAAAAGAGTTTTACTGGAGATTATTTCACATCAGCAATCCGCATTTGTACCTAGTAGATTGATCACGGATAACATCATAGCTGCTTATGAGTGCCTGTATTTTATGAAAAGGTCCAGAAGCAAAACTAACTCTCATTGTGCTTTGAAATTGGCTATTTTTTAATATTCCTTTTTTATTATTTTACAAATATTGTGCCACCTATAGAAATTTCAAAAATGTGATCCCATCGGTCGCGCCCACGCCGATTAGCTCCTGTCGGCTACGCCGCGGCCGACTGGATCCTATCGGCCACGTGGCAGCCAATTAGTGGTTGGGACACGTGGCACCCGCTCACCTCCGCCCAGTCGGCCACCAGACAGTGCTATCGTCTGCACCGAAGCCGAATGGCCATTTGGCCCCGCCAAAGCTGATAAGTGGCTGGCCAGCCACCCACGAGCTCTTCTTCCTCCCTCTTCTCTCCTTCTTCTTTCCTTCTTTTCTTTCCTTCCCTCCCTGTTCTTCCTCCTCCTCCATTCTTCTCCTCTTCTTTGCTTCTCTCCGCAGACCCCTTTTCCCCATCGTAGTTCGATTCTAGAGGGTTAGGGGAGTGAGAGGAACCGTCAATCTCGCTATGGGGTAGTTCATGATGGTGCTTTTGACCATTTTTGTGGAGGAGGATGTGGTGGAGGAGGAGGAGGTGGTGGTGGTGGAGGAGGAGGTGGTGGTGTAGGAGGATGGGGTGGTGATACCGGAGGCTGCGGCATTCGTCGTATCTCCACACGATTCAAGGGTAAGATTTAACGTTCGTGAATGAGTTTTGTTTGCATATTTAGGTGCTTCGGTAGCTTTGTAAGATATATTTAGGTCTACGAATTTTGGTGTTTGGATATTTTTAGGTGCTCCGATAGCCTCGGGAAATATATATAGTTGTGCATATTTAGGTGTTTTGATATTTTTAGTAGCTCCGATAGATTTGGTAAATATATCTAGGTGTGCAAATTTGTAGTTGAGATGGAAATAATTATAGTATCTCATTCTGCTTGATATGTGACCATGTTGAATAATTTTTTAGGTAAGCGAAGATGTCTGATGTAGTGAAGTTAGGTTCTTACTACGGTCCTGGTAGCGTCCGCACAAATGAGATGGGAGCTGATCTGAGTGAATTTCAGTACGTTGAGGTGCCAGTTACTTCCCCGGAAACTTGGACTGTTAGTCAGTTGACCGAATGGCTAGACAGATGTTGTGGGTTCAATACTGAAACACACACCATCGGTGTTCATGCTTTATGGAACGATCGAGTTCAAATATTACTTTTATTTGAAGCCAATAGACCGAGACTCAAAGTGGCTGGTTACAAACTTGCGTGAGTAGGGGATGTAATCATGTGGCCTTGTTGCTCCCTGTGCTGAAGCATGTTAGTGCACCAGAACCTAGACCAAGCTACGATATTGGGCAGAGCAGTGAAGGGATGCATGATTCACTCCCAAATTATGCGTCCCGTGCAGAATATGATGTTTACGAATCAGGGCAGAGCAGTCATGCAGAAGGAGGAAATGCTGATGATTATGTAAGTGGCCAGGCGGATGCTGACGGGATAGATGGGCACATGCAAAACCAGATGTAAAATGAAGATAGAGATGGCGATATTGTCGAAGATTCTGCTGAGTCAGAGGAAGAAGGGAACGCACATGAAGTGCCTATTCCCGCAGCATGGAATCGGGACTTCTCATCTGCAATGATCGTGAATGATGGTCATGATTCTGCGTGGCAATACCACCAGAACAACATTGCGTTAGGTGCCTTGTATCCAAACAAACAAGCTCTGTAAGATGCAATCATTGATTGGGCATTGTCCACCCAAATGGTTTTTGTAGTTGATGTGTCAAGCCCGAAAAACTTGACAATGGTATGCAGAAACAAGGGTTGTCCCGCAAGGGTGCATGGCTATCTGCCTAAGTATGGCTCAAGTTGGGGCATCAGTGACTTAGTTCATCACACTTGTGTTATTCCATGTATCCCTCAAGATCATCCGAACCTGACATCCACAGTCATTGCTCGATTGCTTTACAACGAGATAGTGGAGGGAAAAGCGATGGAAGTTAAGGCTATCCAGACAAAAGTCTTTGTCAGGTTCAAGTACAAAATATCTTATGGCAAGGCTTGGAGGGGTAAGCAGAGGGCACTTGAGATCAGATTTGGTTCGTATTTCGATGCACATGACTCTGCTGTCCGGCTCCTACACACACTCCAGGACCGGAATCCAGGCACGTATGTCGACATCCAAGACATGTTCATGCCAGAGTTTCCTACTATGAGGGTGTTGCATCGATTGTTCTTCTCTTTTGGTGTCTATATTGAAGCTTTCAGACATTGTCGGCCGGTGATCTGTGTTCACGGAACATTTCTCACTGGCAAGTACAAGGATCGGATCCTTACCGCCATTGGAGAAGATGGCCAAAATCAAGTTGTCCCACTTGCATTTGCTTTTGTGGAGAGTGAGAACATTAAAAGTTGGACATGGTTGTTCAGGAAAATAAAAATTGCAGTTGTGCATGATAAGCCAAATGTGTGCATTCTTCATGACATGCATGCTGGTATACTCAGTGCGGTGAAGACATTGTTGAACCCTAGTTTCCGATGAACAAACTCCATGGTAGGACTTGTAGAGTCGTTGGTGCATGCGCCATCTTGGGGCCAACTTCTTCTCGCAATTCAGAAATAAGAACCTCATGAATCTATTCAAGAAACTCTACAAGCAGAACCTGCAATGGAAGTACGAATTAATCTGTAATAGAGTTAATTTATGCACACTAAGACATGTAAGGGACAAAAGAGCTGCAAGAGATGCAGCTGTGAGGGCACACATTGAAGCAGTAGCTGCACAATTAGCTACCGGATCAGCTGCTACGGAGGAAGAGCGTGTTGGGCTTTGTGAGTTGCTAGGATTTGACCCTCCTAGTACTAGGAGAAGGCTTGGGAGGTCAATTAAAACCTTTGATTAATGGATAGAGCATGAGCCTATGGAGAGGTGGTCTTTGCTGCATGACACACATGGAGCAAGGTACGGTGTCATGGCCACCAATCTCGCAGAAACAAATAACTTTGTCCTGAGAGGAAACAGGGCTCTGCCACTTACAACCATTGTGGAGGGAATATTCTCTGGCACGGTGAAGTATTTCAGAGATAGACGTCAAAGCGCCGACCTGCATATCACTAACAACCCAAACACATGTTATTGTGAAAGGGTTATGAAGTACATGGATGAAAAGATGGTAAAGGCCCGGTCACACAGTGTTGTCGCCATCGGAAATCAAAAGAGAAGGTTCAAGGTCCGCTTAGCTAACAACAAATTCGGATGTGCAAATGAGGTCAGGACGCATGATGTGAAAATTGGAAACGAATTCGGGCCAACGTGTGAGTGCACATGCAACAAACCGAAGTTGCTTCACCTGCCTTGCTCACACGTACTTTCTGTTTGCGGTTAGCTAGGACTGGATGCAATTTCATTCGTGTCTCCTTACTTTTTGAAGGAGTCCATCCTCAATACCTCGACAGGTGAGTTGACGAGTTTTCGATCAATGGGTAACTTCAACACCGTTGACCCTACTGAAAGCAGATACATCCCACACCCTGAGAATATGCGTACATCTAGAGGTAGACGACAGTGCCAGCGCATCCGGAATGATATGGATGAATCTGAAGCTGGCAGGCCCACCATGCAATGTATTCTATGCAACAAATTTGGGCATAGGGACCCTCAGTGTCCCTTATTCAGCATTGCAAGTCGCACTGCTCGTGGGCGAGGCAGCCGTGGATGAAGAGGACGAAGAGGAGGGAGAACAAGAGGAATACACTAGTCTATGTTTAAATTTGTACCATGTGTGACACTACGTTTTAAATTTGTATTATGTGTGGCACTATATTTTTAATTTGTATTAATTATGGCACTACGTTTTAATACCTTTTGTTTACTGAATACAGATACAAAACTTTCTGGGGTATCCAGATGTCCCTTTGAACGCGACACAGATAACTTGCAGCCTAGAGGCGTATCTAATGTGGCTTCTCGGAAAGGTGATGTTCACAGAGAACCATGTCACCACTATTAGTGTGCGGTACATCCCTATTGCACTAGAGACCGCATCCGTTGTGACTCCAAAGCAGATCAGATCTAGGAGTTGGGGTTCGGCGGTCTTAGCTGCTACGTACCGAGGTATGTGCAATGGTTGCCAGCTTTCGAAAAAGTCGGTACTTCTTGGATGCCCTCTGTTTCTACAGTTGTGGTCATGGGAGAGGTTCTCGATAGGATGTCCAAACATTCATGTGGACAAGGGTTTCCCTATTGGCCACCTGTTGGATGGTGACCAAATCGACATGCCGACTTTCGGTCTTTGTTGGACATGTCGCATGGTATGTCTTCTGGTATTTTATACTCGACCTTCTTGGCGCACACTACGGCTGAAACTCACGTATGTTTTGGACAAAGATGATATGCAAGTGAACAGACTAGGCGAGTCCACACGACACTAAACGAGCAGTTCAATACGTACACTGGGGTGATATGGCAGCCATACACGCAAGCAACCATACTCGCAAGGTACCCCGGGGATATTTCACAGCTATGCACGAGAGATCAGGGTTACTGGATGACGAAATTGAAGATCATCTTTGATGTCTTCATCGAGGAGATGGCTCAGCAACGGGTTATGAGGCAATTCGGTCTTCAACAGATGGGCAACCCCCCCCCCCCCCCCGCCTACAGAAAACCCGATTCCGGGAGTAGTACATAGGTATTATATAATTATTCATTGTTGCATCGTTTATATCACACTGAAGCACTCTATAATTGTTAAACACATACATAAATTAGAGGATGACAAGAAAGGGGACAAGCAGGACGAGACAGCACTGGCTCCAGAGGCTCCAGCCGTATGTTTTAGAATGGGATACTGCGACGACACGTCTGTGGGACGAGAATGTCGGGTTTGATCTCAATGCATTCAATGCGTATTTGGAGAACTACAGGAGAGGGACACGGTTACGCATCATTGAGCACACTAATGCAGAGGAGATACCGGCCCTGTTACGTCGGATACGTACCCGAGCTATGACACTGCGGGCTCCAGGCAATACACGGTAAAATCTATTGTCTTTATCTCATGGATCTTTCTGTTACATACTTTATCATCCATATTTAACAATCAATCTCACAATTGCAGGCTGAGTTGGCTTATGGTCTTCATAATGAAGTCATGACCTATGGACATTCACTATCGTGTGGACCTCTGCTAGTACCTAGGTCTCAAGTGCAGCCATTGTTACGTCATGCTACTTCTCAAGCATGCGTCGGTTTCCCGTGAAGAGGAACGGTTTGATGCAGCAAAGTAGATAAGTATTTCCCTCCATTTTTGAGAACCAAGGTATCAATCCAGTAGGAGATACAAGCGAATCACCAATAGATGTACCTGCACAAAGAATCAAACTCTTGCACCCAACGCTATAAAGGCTTTGTCAATCCCTTCACTGTTACTTGCAAGGATGAGATATAATAGGATGCTTGAAAGGAAAGTAAAATAATGCAGCAAGTATTTTTGGTTTTAGATCTAAAAGTATAATATGGAAAATAGACCCGGGGGCCATAGGTTTCACTAGATGACTTCTCTCATGATGGCAAGTATTACGGTGGGTGAACAAATACTGTCGAGCAATTGATAGAAAAGCGAATAATTATAAAGATATCCAAGGCAATGATTATTCATATAGGCATCACGTCCGTGTCAAGTAGACCGAAACGATTCTGTATCTACTACTATTACTCCACACATCGACCGACTCCTGCCTGCATCTAGAGTATTAAGTTCATGAAGAATAGAGTAACGCATTAAGTAAGATGACATGATGTAGAGGGATAAACTCAAGAAATATGATGAAAACCCCATCTTTTTACCCTTGATGGCAATAATACAATACGTGCCTCACTACCCCTACTTTGTCACTAGGTGTGGACACCGCAAAATTGAACCCAAAACTAAGCACTTCTCCCATTGCAAGAATTACCAATCTAGTTGGCCAAACCAAACCAATAACTCGAAGAGACTTGCAAAGATATGAAATCATGCATATAAGAATTCAGGAAAGACTCAAATAATATTCATGGATAATCTGAACATAAACCCACAATTCATCGGTTCTCGACAAACGCACTGCAAAAGAGTATTACATCGGATAGATCTCCATGAAGATCATGAAGAACATGGTATTGAGAAGCAAAGAGAGATAAGAAGCCATCTAGCTACTAGCTATGGACCCGCAGGTCTGTAGTGAACTACTCACGCATCATCAGAGGGGCAATGGAGTTGATGTAGATGCCCTCTGTGATCGAATACCCCTCCGACAGATCACCGGAAAAGGCTCCAACATTGGATCTCTAGGGAACGGAGGCTTCGGGCGGCGGAGAAGTGTTTTCGTGGCTCGTTCTGATAATGATGGAATATTTGGGAATTTATAGGACAAAGATTAGGGTTAGGGGAGCTACCATGGGCCCACAAGCCTGCCCGGCGTGGCCTACCCCCTGGTTGCGCCCCTAGGGCTTGTGGCCCCACGGTGGCTCCTATGCCTTGGTTCTCAAGTCTCGTAGATTCCTTTTGTTCTAGAAAAATTCCTTCCGAAGGCTTTATTCCGTTTGGACTCCATTTAATATTCCTTATCTGCCAATCTGAAAAACAAGGAAAAAATAGAAACTGGCACTAGGCTCTAGATTAATAGGTTAGTCCCAAAAATAATATAAAATAGCATATTAATGCATATAAAACATCCAAAACAGATAATATAATAGCATGGAACAATCAAAAATTATAGATACGTTGGAGACGTATCAACATCCCAAAGCTTAATTCATGCTCGTCCTCGAGTAGATAAACAATAAAAACAGAATTTTGGTGTGGAATTCCACCTAACATATTTATGCATGTAATATTATTTATTGTGGCATGAATATTCAGATCCGTAAGATTCAAAACAATAGTCTAATATTGATATAAAAACAATAATACTTCGAGCACACCAACAAGGTAGTCGTGTCCTTTCAAAATAACATGGCCTTAGAAAGTCACCCTTCAAAATCATATGGTCTGGTTATGCTCCATCTTCCCCACACAAAGTATCTAAATCATGCACAACCCCGATGAACAAGTCAAGCAATTGTTTCACACTTTTGGTGTTCTCAAACCTTTTCAATTTTCACGCAATACATGAGCGTGAGCCATGGATATAGCAATATAGTTTGAATATAATATGGAGGAGGTGCAAAGGGAAAAAAGGAGAAGATAGTCTCACATCAACTAGGCGTATCAATGGGCTATGGAGATGCCCATCAACAGATATCAATGTGACTATGTGAGTGAGTAGGGATTGCCATGCAACAAATACACTTAGAGTAAGTGTATGAAATCTCAAAAAGAAAACTAAGTGGTCATGCATAATGAATATCCACTAGTTATATGAAAGTGACAAAATAGGAGACTCTCCATCATGAAGATCATGGTGCTACTTTGAAGCAGAAGTGTGGAAAAAGGTAGTAGCAATTGTCACTTCTCTCTTTCTTGCATTTTTCTTATATTTTTTTATTTTGGTGGGCTTCTTTGGCCTCTTTTATTATTTTTTGTTTGGGCTTCGTTGGCCTCTTTTATTTTTTGTAAAGTCCAGATGCTAATCCCAACTTGCGAGGGAGTCATAGCCTCCATCATCCTTTTCTCTCATGGGACAATGCTCTATTAATTAAAAATCATCACAGTTTTTTTACTTATAACTCAAAGAAAAAGAAATTACATCTCGATTCCTATGACAAAATATGACTCTATATGCAATATGAAGTGGTGATGCAAGCCATAAAAAAATACATGGTGGAAGTTGCATGGCAATATATCTCGGAATGGCTATGGAAATGCCATAATAGGTAGGTATGGTGGATGTTTTGAGGAATATGGTGGCTGTTTTCAACAAGCAGGGTTTGGTGTACCGGCGAAAGTTGCACGGTACTAGAGAGGCAAGCAAAGGTGGAAGGGTGAGAGTGTGTATAATCTATGGACTCAACATTAGTCATAAAGAACTCACATACTTATTGCAAAATTCTATTAGTTATCAAACAAAGCATTAGACGCATTCTCCTAGGGGAGAGGTTGGTAGGATTTAACCATCGCGCGCTCCCGACCCTCACACAAAGGTCGACAATCATTAAACAAATCATGCTCCGACTTCATTACATAACGGTTCATCATATGTGCATGCTACGGGAATCAGAAGCTTTAAAACATGTATCTCTTCCAATTCATAACTACTCACTAGCATGACTCTCATATTACCATCCCTATTATCTCAAAACTGTATGCAAGGAATCAAACTTCTCATAGTTTTTAATGCACTTAATATGAAAGTTTTTATTATATCCCTCTTGGATGCCCATTATATTAGGACCAAATTCATAACCTAAACAAATTACCTTGATGTTTTTAAGAAACTCTCAAAATAATATAAGTGAGGAACAAGAGTTCAATAATTTCTATAAAATATAACACCTCCATACTCTATAAAGATATAAGTGAAGCACTAGAGCAACATTGCCTAGCTTAAAAGATAGAAGTGAAGCACATAGAGTATTCTAACAAATTCACGATTCAGCATGTCTCTCTGAAAATATGTGTGCAGAAAGGATGATTGTGGCAAAATAAAAAGAAAAGGCTCATATCATACAAGACGCTCCAAGCAAAACACATATCATGTGTTGAATAAAAATATAGCCTCAAGTAAATTTACCGATGGATTAAAGACGAAAGAGGGGATGTCTTCAGGGGCATCCCCAAGCTTAGGCTTTTTTGTATCCTTGAATATGACTTGGGTTGCCTTGGTCATCCCCAAGCATAGGCTCTTGGCACTCTTTATTCCATAGTCCATCAAATCTTCACCCAAAACTTGAAAACTTCACAACACAAAACTCAGCAGGAAACTCATGAGATCTGTTAGTATAAAAAGATAAATCACGACTTTAGGTACTGTTGTCAACTCCTTCTTTACTTGTATTTGTTTAATAAATAGTGTATTCTAACTTTTCCATGACTCATACCCCCCCGATACGACCCATAGATACATCAAAATAAGCAAACAACACAAAGAAAACAGAATGTGTCAAAAACAGAACAGTCTGTAGTAATCTTTAAACTTCGAATACTTCTGAAAAATTAGGATAATCAGAAAAATTTGTATATCAATCTTTTGTAAAAATTTCAGATCAATTTGACGCTCCGAAAAAATTGGAAAATTTCTGGACTGAGCGCAAAAGTTTCTGTTTTTCAGCAAGATCAAATCAACAACTACCATAGATCACCCCAAAGGTTTTACTTGGCTCAAACAATGTTCAAAACACAAAACACAATTACTACAGAAGTAATAATGTGACAAACACACCAAAACAGAAGCAAAAACCAGAAAGCAAAATAAAATTGGGTTGCCTCCCAACAAGCGCTATTGTTTAACGCCCTTAGCTAGGCAAAACGCAATAGATCTAGGTATTGTCATTTTTGGTATGAAATCCATAAGTATCTCTCATGATAGATTCATAAGGTAATTTTATTTTATTTCTAGGAAAGTGTTCCATGCCCTTCCTTAATGTAAATTGGAATCTAATATTCCCTTCCTTCATATCAATAATTGCACCAATCGTTCTAAGGAAATGTCTACCAAGAATATTAGGACATGTAGGGTTGCAATCTATATCAAGAACAATAAAATCTATGGGCACATAATTCCTATTTGCAATAATAATAACATCATTAATTCTTCCCATAGGTTTCTTTATGGTGGAATCCGCAAGATGCAAATTTAAGGAACAATCATCAAATTCATGGAAACCTAACACATCACATAAAGTTTTAGGAATCGTAGAAACGCTAGCACCCAAATCACACAAAGCATGTCACTCATAATCTCTAATTTTAATCCTAATAGTAGGTTCCCACTCATCATATAGCTTTCCAGGTATAGAAACTTCCAACTCAAGTTTTTCTTCAAAAGCTTTCATCATAGCATCAACAATATGTTTAGTAAAAGCTTTGTTTTGATTATAAGCCCGAGGAGAATTCAACATGGATTGCAATAAGGAAATACAATAAATTAAAGAGAAGCTATCATGATTAAATTTCTTGAAATCCAAAAGAGTGGCTTCATTACTATTTAAAGTTTTGACCTCTTCAATCCCACTTTTATCAATCTTAGCATCAAGATCTATAAACTCCGAATCATTGGGACACCTTTTAACTAAAGTTGACTCATCTCCAGTCCCATCATTATCAATTTTAACATTGGAAAACAAAGATTCAATACGAGTTACATCAATCACTTTAAGATCTTCATCAATATTATCACGCGAACACACTTTTTCAAGCCATTCACATTTAGCATGTACTCTAGCGGTTCTTTCCTTATACTCATCAATAGAAATTCGCATAGCTTATAAAGACTCATTAATATCATGATTGGGTGGAATAGGTCTAATTTTTAAAGAATCAATCTCAAGAGAAATTCTATCAACGTTCCTAGCCAAATCATCAATCTTGAGCATTTTTTCTTCAATCATAGCATTGAAACCTTTTTGCGTACTAATGAATTATTTAATATTACTCTCAAAATCATAGGGTTATTTATTATCATTTCCATAAGAATTGTTGTAGGGATTACCATAGTTATTAGAGGAATTACTAGGAAACGACCTAGCATTGAAATTACCTCTATAAGCGTTATTACTAAAATTGTTCCTACCAACAAAATTCACATCCATAGATTCATTATTATTTCCAATCAAAGAAGACAAAGGCATATCATTAGGATAAATAGGAGCATTTTTACTAGAAAACAATTTCATCAATTCATCCATCTTTTCACTCAAAGTATTAATCTCTTCAATAGCATGCACTTTTTTACTAGGAGGAGATCTTTCGGTGTGCCATTGAGAGTAATTTTCCATAATGTTATCTAGGAGTTTAGTAGCTTCTCCTAATGTGATTTCCATAAAAGTGCCACCCGTGGCAGAATCTAAGAGATTCCTAGAAGCAAAATTCAATCCAACATAGAAAATTTGTATAATCATCCATAAACTCAAACCATGCGCGGGGCAATTCCTAATCATAAGTTTCATACTCTCCCAAGATTGTGCAACATGTTCATGATCAAGTTTCTTAAAATTCATTATATAGTTCCTAAGGGAGATGATCTTAGCAGGCGGAAAGTACTTGGAAATAAAAGCATCTTTACACTTATTCCATGAATCAATACTATTTTTAGGCAAAGATGAAAACCAAGTTTTAGCACGATCTCGTAGTGAGAATGGGAATAGATTCAATTTAACAATATCATTATCCACATCTTTCTTCTTTTGCAT
This sequence comes from Hordeum marinum, assembly GCA_022496015.1. Taxonomy (NCBI): domain Eukaryota; kingdom Viridiplantae; phylum Streptophyta; class Magnoliopsida; order Poales; family Poaceae; genus Hordeum; species Hordeum marinum. Next base: position 519,622,960 of record CM039673.1, read on the forward strand.
ATCACACAACTCAACGAAAGTATTTAGATGGCATGCGGCATCTTCATTAGCAAGGCCAGAAAATTGTTCTTTAATAACGAGATTGAGCAAAGCAGCATTAATTTCATAAGATTTCGCACTAGTGGTGGGAACAATAGGAGTACTAATAAAATCATTATTATTAGTATTGGAAAAGTCACACAACTTGGAATTCTCTTGAGTCATTGTGACAAAGCAAGCAGTGAAGCACACAAGCAAGCAAAAAAGCAAACGAAAAGATGAACGAAAAGGGCGAATAAAAAGGCAAATCTTTTTGGTATTTTTTGAAAACAGTTTTAGAAGTGGGGGAGAGGAAAACGAGAGGCAAATGGCAAATAATGTAAATACAAGAGATGAGTTTGTGATGGGTACTTGGTAGGCTTGATATAGATCTCCCCGCAACCAAACCAGAAATTGGCAAGTTGAAGAGAGAGTTCTTATCTTGACTTGCTATGTATCTCCCCGGCAACGGCGCCCAAAATCCTTCTTGCTACTTCTCGAGCATGTGTTGGGTTCCAGTGAAGAGGAACGGTTTGATGCAACAAAGTAGATAAGTATTTTCCTCAGTTTTTGAGAACTAAGGTATCAATCCAGTAGGAGATACAAGCGAGTCACCAATAGATGTACCTGCACAAACAATCAAACTTTTGCACCCAACGCTATAAAGGGGTTGTCAATCCCTTCACGGTTACTTGTAAGGATGAGATCCAATGGAGATAGATATAATAGGATGCTTGAACGGAAAGTAAAACTAAAATTAAAAAATAAAGCAACAAGTATTTTTGGTATTTTTGGTTTTAGATCTGAAAGTATAATATGGAAAATAGACCCGGGGGCCATAGGTTTCACTAGATGGCTTCTCTCATGATGGCAAGTATTACGGTGGGTGAACAAATTACTATCGAGCAATTGATAGAAAAACGAATGATTATGAAGATATCAAGGCAATGATTATGCATATAGGCATCTTGTCTGTGTCAAGTAGACCGAAACGATTCTGCATCTACTACTATTACTCCACACATCGACCGACTCCTGCCTACATCTAGAGTATTAAGTTCATGAAGAACAGAGTAACGCATTAAGTAAGATGACATGATGTAGAGGGATAAACTCAAGCAATATAATGAAAACCCCATCTATTTACCCTTGATGGCAATAATACAATACGTGCCTCGCTACCCCTACTTTGTCACTGGGTGAGGACACCGCAAGATTGAACCCAAAACTAAGCACTTCTCCCATTGCAAGAATTACCAATCTAGTTGGCCAAACCAAATCAATAACTCGAATAGAATTGCAAAGATATGAAATCATGCATATAAGAATTCAGGAAAGACTCAAATAATATTCATAGATAATCTGAACATAAACCCACAATTCATCGGATCTCGACAAACACACCGCAAAAGAGTATTACATCGGATAGATCTCCATGAAGATCATGAAGAACATGGTATTGAGAAGCAAAGAGAGAGAAGAAGCCCTCTAGCTACTAGATATGGACCCGTAGGTCTGTGGTGAACTACTCACGCATCATCGGAGGGGAAATGGAGTTGATGTAGATGCCCTCCGTGATTGAATACCCCTCCGTTAGATTACCGGAAAAGGCTCCAAGATTGGATCTCTCGGGAACGGAGGATTTTGGCAGCGGAAAAGTGTTTTCGTGTCTCGTTCTGATAATGATGGAATATTTGGGAATTTATAGGCCAAAGATTAGGGTTAGGGGAGCTGTCGTGGGCCCACAAGCCTGCCCGGTGCAGCCTACCCCCCTGGCCGTGCCCCTAGGGCTTGTGGCCCCATGGTGGCTCCTGTGCCTTGGTTCTCAAGTCTCGTAGATTCCTTTTGTTCCAGAAAATTCCTTCTGAAGGTTTTATTCCATTTGGACTCCGTTTAATATTCCTTATCTCCAAATCTCAAAAACAAGGAAAAAACAGAACTGACACTAAGCTCTAGATTAATAGGTTAGTCCCAAAAATAATATAAAATAGCATATTAATGCATATAAAACATCCAAAATAGATAATATAATAGCATGGAACAATCAAAAATTATAGATATGTTGGAGACGTATCACATCGCATTGAACAAAAGTTACGAAATGTCTACAGGGCTATCACGTGCACACCATGTCAGAGTTGTGCACCAACAGCCGCGTCACTCAACGCAACGCCAGCAACCGCGACCACGCCTAGAAAAGCAGTCGATGCCCCATCCACCCCCTCCTGACTAGGTTGGTAGTGCGGTGTGGCAACAGACCCCCATCCACCCCCTCCTGACCAGGCTGGCAGTTCGGTGTGGCAGCTCCCACAACACCATGCTCCCTCGTCAAGCTTCGTGTTTCGGCCTCCACTGCTACAGCAAAGTCCCACAGTGGGTTTCATGTTTCGGACGCCACAAGAACATCAGCCAGTTGGTATGTCTCTTCATATTCACTCTTTTTAATATTAATTGCGACTACCTATTTATTCACTAATGATGATCCCTCCTGTAGGATCCTATGCATATCGGGAGGCTTCGGCGTCCGGATCCGGGTTCACGAGTGAGCAAGGAGATGTCCTATCGCAACAGAACATGTGGATGGACGTCTTCTCGACTCCTCCACCATGGCCCACCCAGGATACACAGTATGACCAGGACGGGTCTGAGATTCCTCCTCGTAACCTTAGCCCCCCCCCCAGGTTTGGCTGGAGTACGCCTAGCACACCCCCTAAGCGCCTTCCCAGACGTTGTCAGTGACACCTCTATCTATTTGTAGAGAAACCTCTATCTAATTATGTATCAGACATATGTCTATTCTATGTGTGAGACGTATTCATGTTCTATTTCAATGCAGAAGACATTCAGACATACCACGGGGGTTTTATAGGTGCTGAAGTTAAGATACAACTTGCTGAAATTAAGATACAACTTGCTGAAGTTAAGATACAATTTTAGGTGACAACAATATAAATCTACTGAGTCCAACGTGGATATTTTCCTTTTCCATCTCCAGCTTCTTCTCCTGCCTGGGCTGCACGAGCCCTTTCTTTCTTTCTCTGCCTCTTAGCCTTACGGGCCTCATCTCGTTGCCGGTAGACCTCCGCCAGTCGAAGTTGGTCTTCTTGGTTTTTCTGCTTCATCTCAGCAAGAAAAGCCCTCTGCTCCACACAGTACTCTTGCCATGCTCTCTCCTGCTCTGCTTTCTCCTCTGCTGCCTCCTTGTCGTGGCGCTCGTCCAAGTCCAAACTTGCCCATGCACGATGACCTCTTTCACGAATCTCAGTCATCGCCCAGTCCGGCATTTTCATGTCTATCCAACGATAGTACATGCATAGAGGCGGAGGATACTACAAAAAAATAGAAATATAAAAATCAAATCAACAATAATATCAACAACGTGTTTATTCTTGGTGACTGAAACATACCGGAGGCGTGACGTACGGTGAAGGAGCAACGGGTGGATCTTCCTCATAATTTGCGCACATGAAAAACTTCATGTCCAACCAATCTGAAAAATCTGTCACCTCCTTCACCTTGCAGAGATCGCCACACCAACAACGAACTACTTCCACCCCCCGAGGCAAATTCACACTCTACCGTTTCCTAGGCCTAATGCTTTGATCCAAACAAGGCAAACTCATAATGACTACCGCGTTGGTGTTTTCAAGTGTTGTTGTCCGATGGAGGAAGATAGTTACAATGCCTCTTTTTATAGGCAGATGACAACATCAATGACGGGAAATCGGGCGGGAAAAGAAGGCGGGAAAAGATGGCGGGAACACTTGGCGGGAAAAAAATAGGGGTGCATGCACCAAATGGGGTAGCTGTGGCTGATTAGCACTAATTGGCCATGAGTAGGCCAATTAGTACCTTTCGGCCACACCTAAGCCGATTAGTTGCCAACCCCCAGGGCCGACAGGCCTATCAGCCTAGCCATAGCTGACAGCATCCAGTCGGCCTGGGCGTGGCCGACAGGAGCTAATCGGCGTGGGCGCGGACGATGGGATCACATTTTTGAAATTTCTGTAGGTGGCACAATATATGTAAAAATAATATACAAAGGAATATTTAAAAAAATTAGCTTGAAATTGGACATGATGAAAGCATATGACCGTGTTGAATGGAGCTATCTAGAGGCTGTAATGCTAAAGCTGGGTTTTCATGCTAGCTGGGTAAACAAAGTTATGTCTTGTATGTCCACTGTCACTTTTTCAGTACTCATTAATGGTGTGAAGATGGATGAATTCACACCATCTAGAGGCATTCGACAAGGAGACCCAATTTTCCCATACTTATTTTTGTTGGCAGCGGAAGGGTTGTCTTGCTTGCAGAGAACCAGAAGTGAAAGTGTGAATGTCAAAGGGGTGGTGGTGGACCCTACAGCCCCTTGTGAACCACCTACTATTTGCTGATGATTGTTTGTTGATGTTCAAGGCTAATGAGGAAGGGGCAATAATAATCAGATATGCCATTAGCATCTATTGTGATGCTTCGGGCCATAGGGTGAACTTGTTAAAGTCTAGCATTTTCTTCGGAAAAGGATGTCCAAACTGTATGAGGATGAGTATAAAAAACATTCTAGATGTCCCAAATGAGTCCCTAGCTAAACGGTATCTTGGGTTACCGTCTGATGTTGGGAAATATAAGAATGAAGTTTTTAAGTACCTCAAAGATAGAGTACGGGCCAAGGTACAAGGGTGGATTGAGAAGTGCATGGCGTCTGCTGGAAGATAAGTACTCATAAAATCAGTGGCGCAAGCTATACCCAATTTCTCTATGTCCTGCTTTTTTTCTTCCCACGGGTTTGTGCCAACAATTGACATGATGCTACGAAATTTTTTTGGGGGCAGCAGGAACGGAGAGAGGAAGGTTGCTTGGGTGTCGTGGGAGACCCTAACCATGCCCAAGTATTTGGGAGGTTTGGGTTTTCGGGACACTCATGTTTTTAATCTTGCAATGTTAGCTAAACAATCATGGAGTTTGCTGTAAGACCCGGAGTCTCTCAGCGCAAGAATACTAAAGGCGGTGTATTTCCCTCAATCTGATTTGCTTGAAGCAGAGGTTGAAAGTCATCCATCTCAGATCTGGAGGGCGGTATGCGAGGGCACCTCTGTTTTAAAGCATGGTCTTATTCAAAGAATTGGCAACGGGCTCGGTACAAGTATTTGGAATGATAATTTGATCCCAAGGGATCACATGCTACGTACACTACATCCACGAAGTAATAACCCGCCAGAGCTCATCTCAGATCTTATCGATCCAACAAACAAAAGATGGAACAGGAATCGCTTGCGTGAACATCTTCAGGAGATTGATGTTTAGAGGGTTGTCAACATCCCATTGAGCTCTTATAACAGAATAGATGAGTGGGCTTGGCATTATGAGAGATCTAGATTATTCTCTATCAAATCTGCGTACAGACTTTTAATGGAAATGAAGAGAGTTCGAGAAAATTGGCTATATGAAGTTCCGAGGAATTTTGAGATTGGAGGTAATATGCAGCATTGGAAGAAGCTTTGGAATGTGAAGGTGCCAGCAAAGCTTCGTTATTTTGCTCGGCGTTTAGCTAAGAATTCAGTTCCAACAGAAGTTGTTCGTCATAACCGAAATATGTCAGAATTGGATGTTTGTCCAATTTGTAATGCAGCTGAAGACACTTGGAAGCATGCTCTGGTTCAACGCCCCATGGCAAAGAGCGTTTGGTCTTTAGTCGATGATGAACTGGTGGAACACATGATAGCTTGCAATCACAGTGATGCTAAGCTCTGGCTTATTGAGCTTCGGGAATCGATGGGGCATGAGACTTTTGTGAAACTCATTGTTACCTTGTGGTCGATTTGGTGGGTGCGGAGAAAGGTCATCCATGAAGAGCAATTTTAGTCTCCACTAACCATTTTTCTCTTCATCCAAAGATACATGCTAGATCTACAAATTTTAAAGGATGAAACTCCTTTTGCACAGACCCATGGTGAACGGTCAGAGTCCTAAATGGATTGCTCCGCCTGCTGGGAGTGTTAAACTTCATGTCGATGCTGGTGTGGGCAGAAACAGCGACAGGGGGCTTTGGCAGTAATCTGTCGAGACGAGTCTGGTGCTTACTAGGGTGCTTCTGCTATTTCTTTTCAGGATTTGGTCGATCCAGAAATCCTAGAAGCAATGGCGAGTTTGGAGGCCTTATCTTTAGCTACTGATTTGGGCTGTCAGCGAATTGTTGTTGCTACAGACTGTATGGCGACGATCACACATCTGAAGTGTGAGTACAAGGGACCCTCAGCAGTAACAATCCAATATATTAAGCAAAGGATGCAAGACTTCACTTTAGTTGATTACATCCATGAGAAGCGCGAGATGAATCTTGAAGCTCACAAGCTTTCAAAAGCAATGACTACCTTAGCTTTTGGCCATCATATTTTGCTTTCTATCTTACGTGACAATATTTGTATCCCAGATCTTGTTGTTAATTAAGTTAAGTGGCTTTCACCCCTCAAACAAAAGTACCATACTGCTAGTTGGGAGAAAGTCACACCACTTTATAAGGTGAGCTTTACCAGCACTTGTACGAGCATGAGAAAAGAAGAGGCCCTCGTGCACTCCTCCTCCACCTCCCGCAAGCCAAGCCATGCCACGCCACGCCACGCCACGACGCCCCGTGGGTTGCAGGATTGAGTCCGTAACAGACGTGCCACGATCTAAGACCTTCGATCGGGGGTTCTAACCGACTCAGACGTGGGTCCAGTCCACGTCTCTTCACCCCTGCCAACCCTAACCGTCGTCACAACATATGGTATCACACCCTTCCAAATCATTGCGCCATTATCCAAGTCTTTTCCATCCCTCCTTTCGGCGTGCACCGCAAGAAGGGACAGTAGGCCTCCGGAACCCCACCTCTCGTGATCCTGTATGGGAGAGGGGCGATCAGGTTTTTGAGGAGCGCACTCGCGCGACTGCTGGTAGCGACGACTTCTTCCCCGACCTCGACAATCTCTTCCTCAACAACATGGGCGAAAAGATCAACACTGGCGGTTCTACTCCCGCCTCTCTGTTTGAGATCGTGCTAGAATTCTTATGTCTTGTTTGTGTCGTAGATTCGATCTACTCGTTTGCTTTGCTAGTCCACATGATTAGTTTAGTCTATGTTATTCCTGTCATCATTTATTTACTACTTGTTCGGATTAAATCTTGTAGTAATTTATTCATATGTTCAACACCTATCACTTCATCTTGTACAATGGTACTCCCTCTGTACACTAATATAGGATTGTTAACCATATCACGGCTTCAATCAGGTCTTAGATTCATTCTTCGGGCAGTGTAAGGCGCCGGTCCGAGAACATCTATAACCGATCTCCTTATATGCTCCTTAAACGTTTGGAACGTTCTCCCGGTCACTGGCCGGTCACAAAAATGTGATTCAACCATATTGGTCTCAAACGTTTGTACTGACTGGCACCCCTCATATTCACCTCAGATATGAGGATGATATGAGGGCTCGCGGATGCGTCTAGGCAGTCCGCCACGTAGGACGCGATCCCATTTCGCATCATCTTTTCTCTTTTCTTATTTCTTATTTTCTTTTTTTCTTATTCTTCACCAATCACATGCAAGTGATCGAACATATGAGAAGAAAATAAAAAATATGGCTGCACGGATCAAATTATAGGGACTCAAAGCGGACACGTCCGGTCACTGACCAGATGCATCCGCGAGGGTTTAAGAGGTCACATTTGCTAGGTCCGGCTGCAGGTGCTCTGATGGTCCAAATGTAAAAAATAATATATTTTTTCATGACACGCCTTCATCACCATGCTTGGCAAACTAAACATACTAACTAATAACAGTTGTACTATTTTTTTAGGAAGAACTACTAACTGGCAATTAACTCTACATGCACTAGACTACTGTTACTACCAGGCTAAAACTATTATTAATAGTAGCACTCCAGGCGACAGAGCATGTTGGAATGGTTGCATACTTAGCATGGTTCATAGTATAGCCAGAAACTGGCTATATGAAGTTGACATCTTAATTATAATCAACCTAACAACTCATCCATGCAATAGTTAATAATACTAGTAGCCTATAACATTCATAGCTCACCTTCTTATCTCACAAAGAATCTTTGAGTACGTGTTAGCCGACTGCAAGTTTTTAGTTTTTTCTCTTCCGATAAATCGCGTGTGTACATGCGGTCATTATCAGAATCACTCGTGCCCACGTGATTCGTGCTACGACAATACATCGCTGATGTATAACCTTTTCCTGGTCAGCGTACTCCAGCTGGTATAGTGCTTGTATTTGCACTGCGTCCCAGTAAAAGGCCCACATGGCAGCTGCACACATTGAAACGATAGATGCGTCGACGGGAATCGATTGCACGGCATTAAAGCCTCATATATTGATGATCACCATTCATCACCGACGGATAGTTTCTGTCCTCCCGCCTTCATCATGCTGCAGCACATCTCTTATTTACTTCATGTTCATCTCCTGTCTCCCCCCCCCCCCCCCCCCCCCTCAATGCCTCACGATAGTTCTTTGGCTACTCCAGCACCTCTACTCCTCTAGCACGGGGAAAGCCAAGGCGTTGTGTTTCTGTAGCAAAAATTCTAATCTTGAGCTGGCCTGCGTGAGAGTAAACCGCTAAGCTTGGAAGCTGCTGAAGATTGAGATATGTTGTTTTGTTCGATTTGTTCGAGGATCCAGACCTGGCTAGAAAAGAAGTAAAAAAAACTCCACCAATCCATACTCTAGACACACTAAAAAACCTACTAGCCTAAAACAAGAACAACAACTGAACGCACTACTCCATACTCCACTGAACCATACCTCTAATCCATGTCAGGGAAGCCTAATGCCATGCAAAGGAAAAAAAAAGAGAAGTTGTTTTGGTTCAAGGAGGCTTGATTTTGTTGTAATGTTGTTAGCACAAGTTCAGAACCAACTCCTACTACCAACAAAACAGGAGGGATGCAAGTTTCACCTGGTCAGAAAAAGGTTGCTTTGGGAAACCTGCTATTGCAATGCAAGGTTGTGGCCTTATGGGTGAACATGCATATGCAAGCAAGAACTGGACCAACAACTTTCACGGTCCGACGAACTTGATCCCATGTGCTAGGTTGACGAAGGGTCCATAGTGTTGTCTGGGTGAGTAATATGTATTTAACTAGGAGCAGACTTCATTTACTACGACCCAGGTCACAAACGTTAATTGTATTGAATGGTAGACTGCAGCCCTGCATCCTGATCATAAATACATACAATCATTTATCACGTGTGGCCCGTGCGCACGTCGTATATCGAATCGTGTTACCGCCTGATGGCAATAAACACTGTTACGTATAGCTTAGCAACCAATCGCGAGACAACCACGAACGACGCGGATAATGGCAGCGTGTGCCCGCATGTACACAAAATTCGCGTCCTTTCTCTTCTTTCTATTTTCCTTTTACCTTCATCTAGACATAAATCTGATGTGACATTTCTTACAACCCGCCTACGTCACTATTATACTTGCTTCATAACCTCAAGCTGCACCAAGCATCCATTTATGAGTTATCAATTGGAAGCGGCGTTTCTATTCCCGGGCTCAGTTGCACCCGTGTTGACAAAAAAATCAAAATAAATACTAGAATTTTTTTTTTAAATCTAATTTGTTTTTGTGTGGTAGATAATTTAACGCGTGAGATCCACTCCAAATTTAAACTAATTTGTACATCTGAACAGCTCTCTTCAAAAAGAACAAATCGAGGTTTGTAAAAAAAGTCTACTGTTTATGTACTGTTCTGACCTGATTTGTTTTTTCTTTTGCTGAGAGCTGCATAGATTTCCAAATAGGTTGAAATTTGAAGCATACACGACGCATCAAAATATCTACCACAAAAAAAATAGATTTTTTTGAAATTTTCTAGTATTTATTTTGAGTTTTTTTCTGTCAAGGAGCAGCTGAGCCTAGAAGCAAACTTAGATTTTCGTTATCAATCCGTATTCGTACAACTAAACCTTACTTGGCCTTGCAAAAAAGAAAAACTAAACCTTACTTGGAAGAGAAGACAGTGTTCCACGCCGTGCATGATCAAGCAGAAAGCTCCACGGCTACGTCTACGTCTACACATACGCCCACAAAAATACGTACAATCAAGGAGTACGTGCGCGTACCTTTCATCGAAAAACTTAGCAATCATGCAACACCCACAAAAGTTAAGAGGCGTGCTGGGTGGCCCGGAATCCGCATGGCTATCTTCCGAAAGCTACGACTCCACAGTCCACACAGCAATGCCGTGATATACTCTACAGTGTATGATTCGTGTCAGACGATGCCAAAACCCGGGGAGCACATGCGGCTGGTATTGACTGCCGGACAGCGCCGGGCCACATGCACGAGCACAGCGCCTCCGCCACCTGACCAAGCGCCGCGGGGATCCAAATCCAATCCGCCGCGCATGGGCTCGATCGATCGGACCAGAACGATTCTCTTTCCGTCTCCAGCTTTCTCCGGCACACGCCGGTGCGATGTGGCCATGTGCATCACTGCATGTGAGCCCGCGACTGTACCCAGACGCATGCACGGCTTGTCTGATGAGTGATGAACCACTGTATTGTACGCTTCACATGTGTTTTCCTCTTTTTCTGACGCGTATAAAAATACCTTTGATCGATTTGTCAGCGGCAGCAATAGTGAGCACGGTGTGGATGACGAGACTGGCCCGGCATGCGTCGGCCAACTGCCAAAATATGGTGGACAGTGCCTCGTGATCGGCTCTTCGGTGCCCGGCCTGATCCAGAAGGCTCACAATCACAAGGGGCGTATATGGTTGTCCGCATCCGATCCAACTAAATCCAGTTTGGTAGGGGTATGAAATATACGTTTGGTTAGAAACACAATGGGCTGCCTTGCATCTGCATAAAACTTACAACCCCTTCAACAAGGCTTGTTAGAAACCGTCGAATCGGCAGTTTCTAGCAAGTCAGGCTGAGGGCGACGCAAGCTCACGCGGGGGGTGGGGTGGGGGCAAGGCAAAAGCGAGGTGGGGATGGCGGGAAATGGAAATCGGCTGCGGCGGCATGACACCCGATTTAGGCTCACACCCCCCCCCCTCTTCCCCCAACCCACTCTGTCACCGCTACATATAGGTCATCCTCTTCCTCTATCCTTATCGCCACCTGCAGCGGCGACTCTGATCTTTACAAGCGGTAGAGGCGGAAGCGGCGGCGACGGCAGATCCAACAGTAGGAGTTGTTACTGCTCTTCCACTTGGTCATCGTCTAGTCATCCTTGACTCAGCTATGCCCCTCCCCCCTTCGATGCCGGTAACAACACCCCATGTTCCCAATGTTTGGTTCCATTGTTAAGCCGTTAGGCAAGGTGTAGAATTGATTTCCCCATTGCTCAATGCACCCTCGATATGGAGTAGGTTATGAACGCACGGATGCGGTTGGTAGTTCAGGAAGCAGCGGTGATATTTGTGATTCAGGCATGGGTCATGTTCATGCATAAGAGAGTTGTTCGTCGTGGTGAGAGACATGTCATCACATATGCTCCAATGCTTAATCGGGAGCAGGAGAGGATCGTCAATCTGAACTACATATATAACTGCAACCACACAGAGGCTCCGTGGAAGCTTAGAATGAAAAGAGCATCATTTGCCAGCCTTGTCCACATATTCAGTAGTAGGGGGGCTGCTAGAAGATAGCATCCACACTAGTGTGGAAGAGCCTCCATGTTCCTTCATGTTATTGGCCATAACCAGAGGTTCAAGGTTATCCACAACACGTTCAGAAAATCAATGGAGACCATCTCAAGGTACTTCAAGCAAGTGTTGTATGTCGTTGGGGAGCTAAGAGGAGAGATGTTCAAGTCACCAACTAGCCGGACTCCTATCAAGATCCGCACTAGCCCAAGACGGTATCCATACTTCAAGGTGAGCAATGAAGTATGTAGTTCATTGGTTCATATGCTAGGATTGTTCATGGTGTGCACTAACACAATCATGTATTGCCATTTCAGAAATGCATTGGGGCAATAGATGGTACTCATCTGACTACCAGAGTGCCGAGGTCACAAGCTGTAACATACAGGGGGAGGAAGCACTACACAAGCCAGAATGTGCTTGCTGCTGTTGACTTCAATCTGAAGTCCACATATGTGTTGGCTGGCTGGTAAGTGTCAACACATGATGCTAACATACTCAGTGACAACATGAGTCGTCCTGATGGCATCAACATCCCTGATGGCAAGTTCTACCTAGGATCTCTTCTTTAGACTGCTATATTAATATCTCTGCTCCGCACACCCCATTTGACAGTGTTGTTAAGTCACCTAATAGGGAAAAATGTTGATTGGACACATGCCTTCTTTTGATAAATAGTGATATCAAGATGAAACCAATTACCAGCCGCAGTAGAAAAGATCAAACCAAATACACCAGACCTCTACAGTGATATATAATATCAAAACCAAGCTGAGACACTCGGATGCACACAACCATAAAGGATAAAAATAATAGAAATAATAGAAGACAAAACAAACATAACCAACACAGTCGCCTCCTACCCATGAAAAGCCTGTGGTTTCCGGGCCTCCCGCCGGCACCGCCATCGGCCCGCCTCGCCTCCGATGGCCTTAGGGCTATGGTGACGCGATGGATCTCGGCCCTTGCCGGAGAGAGGGCTCTGTTTTTAGTTGTTCCTTTGTCAGGGTTTGTGTCATGTTTTGGACGATGAGACGGCGGCTCTCTCAAGATGTAATAAGGTTCTTCCCAACTAGCCCTGTCCCGATGATGTGTCTAGCATCATCGGTGGGCGTGTGAAGGTATGTCTTCGGTAAATCTGTTCATGGTGGATTTGCTCGGATCTGGTCGTAGTTCGTCTATGTTCATGTGTTTTCAGGTTGGATCCTTCTGACCTACCCTACTCTTTATCGACGGTGGTTGTTGTTTTGCAGCGTTGGTCCTATGGGGCCTTCGGCTCGCTTCGATGCTTGTAGTCATCGCTAGGTGGTCTACGGATCTGGATGTAATTTTTGTTATTTCTGGCGTTCATTATACTGCCATGATTGAAGATGAATAGATCGAAAGTTTTCTCGCAAAAAAGACGGTGTGTTTCTCTAATTCTTTGGTCTATTCACCTACCAAAACTTGTCCATAAATTTTAAGTAAATTACCTACCATGTCACCAATAAATTACAAAAAACTGTTCGTTAATTGTTTCTATGATTTTTTGCCTGACAATGAAATTGCATAAAATTTAAGTAAATTACCCACCATACCACCAGTAAATGAAAAAAACCTCCGTTAAGTGCTTCCATGACTTTTTTTCATCTTTCATCGAAATTGCCTCTAAAGTTGAAAAAAACCACCCCACAAACCATAACTGAAAAACTCTTCATTAATTGTTTCTTCGAATTTTTCTTCTATCATCGAAGCTATCACTAATGTTAAAATAAATTACCTTCCCCGTCACCCGTAAAAGTGAAAAATTGAGCGTTCCTCTAAATTATTCGTACCTATGGACCCTCTAGTTTTCCATCCATCGCCACTAGTAGAAAATAGGCCATTAGTCCCGGTTAGGAAGGGTCTTTAGTCCCGGTTCCCCAACCGATACTAAAGTATAGAGACTAAAGGGTCCAAGCCTTTAGTCCCGGTTGGCTACGAACCGGGACTAAACCCTGGCCACGTGGGTGGCAAAGCGCGCCAGGGCATAGGGACTTTTGGTCTCGGTTGGTAACACCAACCGGGACTAAAGGTTAAGGCTTCAGTGTTTATTTTTCCTTTTCATTTTGTGCTTTCCATTTAATTTTTTCCTCTAATTCAACATGATCACTTGCATCCATCCACTTTAATCAAATATATGTCATATAACTCATCATCATCGTACTCATCTAACAACTCATCATCATCATCTTAATCATACCAAGTTAAAATTTCATAAAACAAAAAATATTGTAATACTAATCATTTTAATCGATCATGCAAGTTAATATAAACCAGAAAAACTTCTATCTCATAGGACCTAGTCCTCCCTCCTTGGTAAAATGACATTTAATATAATAACACCTATGTCTCCATGATGAAGCAAAGAGATCCAACGGCCTCTTGCGATCCTTCTTTATTTGTCCCCATGCTTCAATTTGGAGCCATCTTGGTGGTTTGTGCTCACTCGAGTATGCAAAACAGAACTCGGGCTGGAAGGGGCTTTTAATTGTCATATTACCTTCGGGTTGCATCAACGGATGCACAACTTCATTTGGCAGTTTCTATTGAAGAACATAATGGTAGCCTAGTTAGCAATGTAATCAATACCATTTATGCAATAATACTAGTGTACCTAATTAGCAACTCTTACCAAGATATTTCGGCGAATGTCATCCGCCCTCAACCTATGCACTAGTGTCATGTACAATGTATAATTTCGGCCAGTTTCCAAATTATACGGGAAGATCTCCCTACCAACTAGGACACCAATAACTGTTGGAAATATGCCCTAGAGGCAATAAATAAAGTTATTATTATTATATTTCCTTGTTCATGATAATCTCTTATTATCCATGCTATAATTGTATTGATTGGAAATACATTACATGTGTGGGTTAATAGACAACACTCTGTCCCTAGTATGCCTCTAGTGAACTAGCTCGTTGATCAAAGATGGTCAAGATTTCCTAGCCATTGACATGTGATGTCATTTGATAACGGGATCACATCATTAGGAGAATGATGTGATGGACAAGACCCAAACTACAAACGTAGCATATGATCATGTTAGTTTATTGCTACTGTTTTCTGCATGTCAAGTATATGTTTCTATGACCATGAGATCATGCAACTCACGGACATCGGAGAAGTGCCTTGTGTGTATCAAACGTCGCAACGTAACTGGGTGACTATAAAGGTGCTCTACAGGTATATCCGAGGGTGTCTATTGAGTTGGCATGGATCAAGACTGGAATTTGTTACTCCATGTGACGGAGAGGTATCTCAGGGCCCACTCGGTAATACAACATCACAATAAGCCTTGCTAGCAATGTGACTAAGTGTTAGTCGCGGGATCTTGTATTACGGAACAAGGAAAGAGACTTGCCGGTAACGAGGTTAAACTAGGTATGGAGATACCGACGATCGAATCTCGGGCAAGTAACATACCGAAGAACAAAGGGAACATCATACGGGATTAACTGAATCCTTGACATAGAGGTTCGACCAATAAAGATCTTCGTAGAATATGTAGGAACCAATATGTACATCTAGGTCCCGCTATTGGTTATTGACCGTAGAGGTGTCTCGGTCATGTCTACATAGTTCTCGAACCCGTAGGGTCTGCACACTTAAGGTTTGGTGACGTTTTGGTAGTATAGAGTTATGTATGGTGGTGACCGAAGGTTGTTAGGAGTCCCAGATGAGATCCCGGATGTCACAAGGAGCTCCGTAATGGTCCGGAGGTAAAGATTCATATATAGGAAGTCCTGTTTTGGTCGCCGGAAAAGTTTCGGGCTCATCGGTAGTGTACCGGGAGTGCCGGTAGTGTACCGGGAGGCCTCCAAGAGGGGTATTTCGACCCAAGAGGCTTCATGGGCTGTGGGAGAGTGAATATCAGCCCTTAGTGGGCTGGTGGAAACTCCCACACAAGGACCATGTGGCTGGAGAAGAAAACCCAATAGGAAAAGGTGGGAAAAAGGCAAAAAAGGAGCAATCCTAGTCCTACTAGGATTGGAGGAGGAAACCTCCTCTCCTAGTAGGTTCGGCCGAACCATAGGGGCCTTGGTCCTTGAGCCTAGGCTCTCCTCCTATCCTCCTATATATACTGGTGGGTTTTAGGGTTTTACACTAGTTTTTTCAGCCACGTGCTACCCGTTCCACGAGTGCATAGTTTCTCCTCTGGATCGGATTTCTGCAGTGCTTAGGCGAAGCCCTACCGGAATTGCTCCACCACCATCACTGGAGTGCCATCAAGCTGCCTGAGAACTCTTCTACCTCTCCGCTCCTTCTTGCTTGATCAAGACGGCGAAGATCGTCATCAAGTTGTACGTGTGCTGAACGCGGAGGTGTCGTCCGTTCGGTGCTAGATCGGAAGGATCGTGATCAAGTTTGTGGGACGGATTGTGACCAAGTTCGTGGGATAGATCATGATTGGATCGCGGGACGGATCGTGATTGGATCGCTGGACACACGGCGATTTGGATCGCGAAGACGTTCGACTACACCAACCGCGTTTCTCAACGCTTCCCACTTAGCGATCTACAAGGGTACGTAGATCTACTCTCCCTCTCGTAGATGCTCAACACCATGGATAGATCTGCGTGTGCGTAGGAAAATTTTTGTTTCCCATGCAATGTTCCCCCACAGTGGCATCATGAGCTAGGTCTATGTGTATATGAGATCTCGAGTAGAACACAAAAGGTTTGTGGGCGTTGATGCTTAGATTGCTTCCTCCCTTGGTCGGATTTTGGTTCAGCGGTATTGTGAGATGAAGCGGCCCGGACCAACATTACTCGTACGCTTACAAGAGACCGGTTCCCTCGATCGCAACTTTTTGAATAGATGGCTTGTGGGTGCCAGTTTCTCTCACTTCAGTTGGATCGGATTCGACAAAGACGGTCCTTGAGAAGGTTGAAAAGCAACTAGTGTATCACCGTTGTGGTTTTTGCATAGATGAGAATTGTTATTCCTAGATACCCGTAGCAGCCACGTAAAACATGCAACAACAATTAGAGGATGTCTAACTTGTTTTTGCAGGGTATGTTGTGATGTGATATGTCCAATTACATGATGTGATATATGTGATGTATGAGATGATCATGTGATATATAGATTATCACGACTTGCATGTCGATGAGTACGGCAACCGGCAGGAGCCATAGGGTTGTCTTTAATTATTGTATGACCTGCGTGTCAATCATTAAGCGCTATGTAATGCTTTACTTTATCGCTAAACGGTAGCAATAGTAGTAGAAGCATGTTGGGCGCGATAACCCCGATGGCGACATGTTGATGGAGATCAAGATGATGAAGATCATGGTGTCATGTCGGTGACGATGGAGATCATGTCGGTGCTTTCTAGATGGAGATCAAAAGCACAAGTTCATGGCCATATCATGTCACTTATGAATTGCATGTGATGTTAATCCTTTTATGCACCTTGTTTTGCTTAGGACGACGGTAGCATTATAAGGTGATCCCTCACTTAAATTTCAAGATTAATTGTGTTCTCCCCGAGTGTGCACCGTTGCAAAAGTTCGTCGTGTTGAGACACCACGTGATGATCGGGTGTGATAGACTCTACATTTACATACAACGGGTGCAAGCCAGTGTTGCACGTGCAGAACACTCGGGTTAAACTTGATGAGCCTAGCATGTACAGACATGGCCTCGGAACACAAGAGACCGAAATGTCGAACATGAGTCATATAGTCGATATGATCAACATAATGATGTTCACCATTGAAGCCACCTCAACTCCCGTGATGATCGGATTTGAGTTGGTGGATTTGGATCATGTGACACTCAGATGACCTTAAGGATGTCAATTTGAGTGGGAGCTTTAGTAATTTGATTAACTAAACTCATTATCTGGAACAATAGTCTAAGTAAACTTTGCATATTTATGTTGTAGATCAATGGCTCGCGCAGTAGCACCCCTGAATTTTAATGCGTTCCTAGAGAAAGCTAAGTTGAAGGATGATGGAAGTAACTTTGTTAACTAGGCCCGTAACCTGAGGATTATCCTCATGGCTTCCCAGAAATCATATGTCCTTGATGCACCGCTTGGTGACCAACCAGAAGCATGACCTCCGAAGACGTTAAGAACGCTTGGGAGGCACGTACTGGAGATTACTCAACAGTTTAGTGTGCGATATTGTATGGCTTAGAACCGGGACATCAAAGACGTTTTGAACGTCATGGAGCATATGAGATGTTCCAGGAGTTGATGTTTATCTTTCAAAAGAATGCCTGGATCGAGAGGTATGAAACCTTCGATAAGTTCTATGCTTGCAAGATGGAGGAGAACGGGTCTATCAGTGAACATATACTCAGAATGTCTAGGTATTCAACTCGTCTAGCGGAGTTGTGAATTACCCTTTCGCCAAAGGCGATCACTAACAGAGTTCTTCAATCACTGCCACCTAGTTACAAGAGCTTTGTGATGAACTATAACATGCATGGGATGAACAAGTCAGTCGCCGAGCTGTTTGCGATGCTAAAAGTCGTTGAGTCTGAAATCCAGAAAGAACATCAAGTGTTGATGGTCAATAAAACCACTAGTTTCAAGAAAAATGGCAAGGTCAAGGGCAAGGGAAAGAAGGGTAAAACCAAGAAGGATGGCAAAGCAGTTGCTACTCCCGTAAAGAAGCCCAAGCATGGACCTAAGCCAGAAACTAAGTGCTTTCATTGCAAGGGAACTGGTCACTGGAAGCGAAACTGCCCCAAGTACCTGGCTGACAAGAAGGCGGCCAACGACAAACAAGGTATATATGATATACATGTTATTGATGTGTACCTTACTAGCTCTCGTAGTAGTGCCTGGGTATTTGATACCGGTTCGGTTGCTCACATTTGCAACTCAAAGTAGGAACTACGGAATAAACGAAGGCTGCCAAAGGACGAATTGACGATGCGCATGGGAAATGGTTCCAAGGTTGATGTGATCACCGTCGGCACACTCTCTCTTCGATTACCATCGGGATTGGTGATGAACCTGAATAATTGTTATTTAGTGCATGCGTTAAGCATGAACATTATATCTGGATCTTGTTTATTGCGAGACGGTTACTCATTTAAATTAGAGAATAAAGGTTGTTCTATTTATATGAGTAATATCTTTTATGGTCATGCACCCAATGTTAGGGGTTTATTCATATTGAATTTTGATAGTGATGACACACATGTTCATAACATTGATGCCAAAAGATGTAGAGTTGATAATGATAGTACCACTTTCTTATGGTACTGTCGTTTAGGTCATATTGGTCTAAAACGCATGAGGAAGCTCCATGCTGATGGACTTTTGGAGTCACTTGATTTTGAATCACTTGACACATGTGAACCATGCCTCATGGGCAAGATGACTAAAACGCCGTTCTCTAGAACAATGGAACGGGCGAGTGACTTATTGGAAATCATACATACTGATGTGTGCGGTCCAATGAATGTTACAGCGCGTGGTGGATATTGTTATTTTCTAACCTTCACTGATGACTTAAGTAGATATGGGTATATTTACTTAATGAAACACAAGTCTGAAACGTTTGAAAAGTTCAAGAAATTTCAGAGTGAAGTTGAGAATCATCATAACAAGAAGATTAAGTTCCTGCGATCTGATCGAGGAGGTGAATATCTGAGTTATGAGTTTGGCAGTCACTTAAGATAGTGTGGAATTGTCTCACAGTTGACACCGCCCGGAACACCACAGCATAATGGTGTGTCGATCATCGTAATCGAACCTCATTAGATATGGTGCGTTCTATGATGTCTCTTGCTGATTTACCACTATCGTTTTGGGGTTATGCACTAGAGACAGCTGCATTCACTTTAAATAGGACACCATCAAAATCCGTTGAGATGACGCCAAATGAACTGTGGTTTGGCAAGAAGCCAAAGTTGTCGTTTCTTAAAGTTTGGGGATGTGATGCTTATGTCAAAAAGCTTCAGCCTAAAAAGCTGGAACCCAAAGCGGAGAAATGCGACTTCATAGGATACCCGAAAGAGACAGTCGGGTATACCTTCTATCTCAGATCCGAAGGCAAAGTGTTTGTCGCTAAGAACGAAACATTTCTTGAGAAAGAGTTTCTCTCGAAAGAATTGAGTGGGAGGAAGATAGAGCTTGATGATGTTATTGAAGCTTTACTTCAACCAGAAAGTAGCGCAACGCAGAAAGATGTTTCTATGGAATCTACGATGGTAGAAGAGGAAGTTAATGATGATGATCATGAAGCTTCGGATCAAGCTACTATTGAACCTCGTAGGTCGACAAGGGCGTGTACTACTCCTGAGTGGTACGGCAACCCTGTCTCAGAGGTCATGTTGTTGGACAACAATGAACCTACGAGCTATGGAGGAGCAGTGATGGGCCTGGATTCCGAGAAATGGTTAGAGGCCATGAAATCGGAGATGGGATCCATGTATGAAAACAAAGTATGGACTTTGGAAGTATTACCTGAAGGGCGAAAGGCCATTCAGAACAAATGGATCTTTAAGAAGAAGACAAACGTGGACGGTAATGTCACCGTCTATAAAGCTCGACTTGTGGCAAAGGGTTTTTCACAAGTTCAAGGAGTTGACTACGATGAGACTTGCTCACCCGTAGCGATGCTTAAGTCTGTCAGAATCATGTTGGCAATAGTTGCTTCTTTCGACTATGAAATTTGGCAGATGGATGTCAAAATGGCGTTCCTTAATGGTTTCCTTGAGGAAGAGTTGTATATGATGCAACCCGAAGGTTTTGTCGATCCAGAGAATGCTGACAAAGTTTGCAAACTCCAGCGAACCATTTATGGACTCGTGCAAGCATCTCGGAGTTGGAATAAGCGCTTTGATGAGGTGATCAAGGCGTTTGAGTTTATACAAGTTTATGGAGAAGCTTGTATTTACAAGAAAGTGAGTGGGAGCTCTATAGCGTTTCTAGTATTATATGTGGATGACATATTGCTGATTGGAAACAATATAGAAATGCTGGAAAGCGTGAAGAAATATTTGAACAAGAGTTTTTCAATGAAGGACCTAGGAGAAGCTGCTTTCATATTAGGCATTAAGATCTATAGAGATAGATCAACAAGCTTAATAGCACTTTCACAGAGCACATACCTTGATAATGTTTTGAAGAGGTTCAAAATGGATCAGTCCAAGAAGGGGTTGTTGCCTGTGTTACAAGGTGTGAAGTTGAGTAAGACTCAATGCCCAGTGACTGCAGAAGATAGAGAAAAGATGAGTGTCATCCCCTATGCTTCAGCCATAGGCTCTATCATGGATGCAATGTTATGCACAAGACCCGATGTCAGCCTTGCCATAAGTATGGCCGAAAGGTTTAAAAGTGATCCTGGAAAGGAGCACTGGGTAGCGGTCAAAAATATCCTTAAGTACCTGAAAAGGACTAAGGAAATGTTTCTCGTTTATGGAGGTGATGAAGAGCTCGTCGTAAAGGGTTACGTCAATGCAAGCTTTGACACTGATCCGGATGACTCTAAGACGCAAACCGGATACGTATTTATTCTCAACGGGGGAGCGGTCAGCTGGTGCAGTTCCAAGCAAAGCGTGGTAGCCGATTCTACGTGTGAAGCGGAGTACATCGCAGCCTCGGTGGTGGCGAAGGAAGGTGTCTGGATGAAGCAGTTCATGGCAGATCTTGGAGTAGTGCCCAATGCACTGAATCCAATGAACCTGCTCGGTGACAACACTGGTGTCATTGCTCTGGCCAAGGAACCAAGGTTTCACAAGAGGACCAGACACATAAAGCGACGCTTCAACTCCATCCGCGATTACATCGAGGAGAAGGACATAAATATTTAGAAAGTGCACACGGATCTGAATGTTGCAGACCCCATGACAAAACCTCTTCCAAGGGCTAAACATCATCAACACCAGAACTGCATGGGTGTTCGATTCATTACAATGTAAATCACATAGTGATGTGAGCTAGATTATTGACTCTAGTGCAAGTGGGAGACTAATGGAAATATGCCCTAGAGGCAATAAATAAAGTGTTTATTATTATATTTCCTTGTTCATGATAATCGTTTATTATCCATGCTATAATTGTATTGATTGGAAACACATTACATGTGTGGGTTAATAGACAACACTCTGTCCCTACTATGCCTCTAGTGAACTAGTTCGTTGATCAAAGATGGTCAAGATTTCCTAGCCATTGACATGTGATGTCATTTGATAACGGGATCACATCATTAGGAGAATGATGTGATGGACAAGACCCAAACTACAAACGTAGCATAGGATCGTGTCAGTTTATTGCTACTATTTTCTACATGTCAAGTATATGTTTCTATGACCATGAGATCATGCAACTCACGGACATCGGAGGAGTGCCTTGTGTGTATCAAACGTCGCAACGTAACTGGGTGACTACAAAGGTGCTCTATAGGTATCTCCGAGGGTGTCTATTGAGTTGGCATGGATCAAGACTGGAATTTGTTACTCCGTGTGATGGAGAGGTATCTCAGGGCCCACTCGGTAATACAACATCACAATAAGCCTTGCAAGCAATGTGACTAAGTGTTAGTCGCGGGATCTTGTATTACGGAACGAGGAAAGTGACTTGCCGGTAACGAGGTTGAACTAGGTATGGAGATACCGACGATCGAATCTTGGGAAAGTAACATACCGAAGAACAAAGGGAACATCATACGGGATTAACTGAATCCTTGACATAGAGGTTCGACCGATAAAGATCTTCATAGAATATGTAGGAACCAATATGGACATCCAAGTCCCGCTATTGGTTATTGACCATAGAGGTGTCTCGGTCATGTCTACATAGTTCTCGAACCCGTAGGGTCTGCACACGTAAGGTTTGGTGACGTTTCGGTAGTATAGAGTTATGTATGGTGGTGATCGAAGGTTGTTCGGAGTCCCGGATGAGATCCCGGACATCTCGGGGAGCTCCGAAATGGTCCGGAGGTAAATATTCATATATAGGAAGTCCTGTTTTGGTCGCCGGAAAAGTTTCGGGCTCATCGGTAGTGTACCGGGAGTGCCGGTAGTGTACCGGGAGGCCTCCGGAGGGGTATTTCGACCCAAGAGGCTTCATGGGCTGTGGGAGAGTGAATATCAGCCCTTATTGGGATGGTGGAAACTCCCACACAAGGCCCATGTGGCTGGAGAAGAAAACCCAATAGGAAAAGGAGGAAAAAAGGCAAAAGAGGAGCAATCCTAGTCCTGCTAGGATTGGAGGAGGAGTCCTCCTCTCCTAGTAGGTTCGGCCGAACCATAGGGGCCTTGGTCCTTGCGCCAAGGTTCTCCTCCTATATATACTGGTGGGTTTTAGGGTTTTGCACTAGTTTTTTCAGCCACGTGCTACTCGTTCCTCCAGTGCATAGTTTCTCCTCTAGATCGGATTTCTGCAGTGCTTAGGCGAAGCCCTGCTGGAATTGCTCCACCACCATCACCGGAGCACCGTCACGCTGCCGGAGAACTCTTCTACCTCTCCGCTCCTTCTTGCTGGATCAAGACGGCAGAGATCATCATCAAGTTGTACGTGTGCTGAACGCGGAGGTGCCGTCCGTTCGGCGCTAGATCGGAAGGATCGTGATCAAGTTCGTGGGACGGATCGCGATTGGATCACGGGATGGATCGTGATTGGATCGCGGGACGGATCGTGATTGGATCGCGGGACGCACGGCGATTTGGATCGCGAAGACGTTCGACTACACCAACCGCGTTTCTTAACGCTTCCCGCATAGCGATCTACAAGGGTACGTAGATCCACTCTCCCTCTCGTAGATGCTCATCGCCATGGATAGATCTGCGTGTGCGTAGGAAATTTTTTGTTTCCCATGCAACCTTCCCCCACAATAACAAAGTTGTTAAGATCATCCTTCTCCTCCCAAGTTAGATGTGATCCATAAGTGTAGTGTGTCGTGTCGATTATGTTCTGTGATTCACTCAAAGAAACAAAATAAGTTGTAAATTATAAATTAACAAATTTAGTATGGATGAGCACCAACTATTTTTAAATATAGAATGCAAATTACTTGACAAATATGCATGGTTGACAAACTCACATGGAGGTAAAACAGGAAGCATATCGACATCCACCCAGATGTCGATGTTACCTTCAATATGATCTTGAGGACGAAGATCGAATGTTATTTCCATATCCTCCTGAAATCCATATACCTAGCAAAGAGCTTTCCAATTTTAGCACCCTAATTCTATGTTATTAAGTGCATTCATTACTTTCACCAGAAATATGTGACCATGTTTAGTCCTCAGGTTGGTTGTCCTCGTCTCGAAACCCTCGTGCTTCTTGAAACCGAGCCTCTCCGAGAAATACCGTCTTGCATGACAGGGGATGAACTAGTCAAATTGTATAAAACAGAAATTAGGCGTTGAAGGAAAGAAACATAAGTCGTGCTTAATTACGAAAAAATAGTTGTCATCGTTGCGTACCGTAGAAATACCAAAGTCCTCGTAAAGTTTCATGGTGAAGAACCTATCGTCTCGCTGCCCAGGTGAAAGACCCTTATCTTCACCGCAAAATTCACACGCTCGGATCCTATCGTCGTCTGATGACGACGACATTTCCTATGTTCATGATTCAAGAATTACGGCACGCTTGGATCCTAATGCGTGTGTGACTTTCAGTCCTTCGAGGCTTTCCTTAAATAACTCTCATATCTCATGGTGTGCTGGTGCGCACTCTCTCACACTGATATGATGGTATATATATATATGTTGGTGGACACTCTCTCACAGTAATAGGTTGAACGTCGGTGATGCACGCCCCCCCCCCTCTTCTCTTCTTGCGCATTATACCGACAGATATATCGCAAAGAAGAGAAGAAGAAGAGGCGCCCCCCACGACAACAGTCGGGATTCCTCCATCAAGAACACACATGAAAGTCACACAAGGAGCAATGACAGAACGAAAGTCACACACGCATTATACCGATATAAAAGATCACTAATACATTTATAATGAACTCGAATATAATATCACTAACACATCATCTCGACTAATCCAATTAATGCATCATAAAATATTAACTAATACATCTCGAATATTATCATATAAGATCACTAATACAGATCGAATACTATCGAATAATCTAAGTCACAAGCGGTTCCTGGGTCGCGGGTGGTGGACACCCAAAGATAAGGAACCATCATGGGATCATAACTTGGGTGAAATCCCTCAAGAATCTGCCAGGTATTGTTGAACCTGGCGTCCAACACCGCCATGTAACGACGGACGTGCTCATCCTCCTCCCTGACACGGCGACGTACCACCTCTGCGGGGGCCTGCTCCCTCTACACCGAAAGTGGCCCACGTGATCGCCACCAAAGAAGCTCCAGGTTGATGACGAGACCAGGATTCCTCACCAAGCTCCGAGCCCGGGAAGGTAGCACCTCTCAGTGCCAACCCGGCGGAGCCCAGTCCCGGATATTGCACCTCTCAAGGATATCGATGCCGACTCGACGACGAGGAGGATGCGGTCTAGGCATCGTCGACTTCGAGACAAATTACTATGAGAATATTTTCTTATCGTTTAATCACTAATTTTTTCAAAACCCAAGAATTTTTCTCTAATCTAACATACACATACTAATTTTTCCTAGGACTCCTAATTAACTAAAACATAAAACAACAAAAACATAAAAAACATCATAAACAAAATCATCTAACAATATCAATCTACTTATCCATCTACTACAATTTTCTTAACATATTGTTTAATGAAAAAATGTTGCATACCAACCACAAAAAATTTCATAACATTAAAAAGATGTTCTAACAGCTAGAAAATATTTGCACGTTTTTAAACAATAAGTGTGTGTGTGTGTGTGTTTGCGGCACCGGCAGGGCTCCTATGCCGGAGCTGGACGGGGTGGCGGGGCTCCTACGCCTGAGATGGATGTGGCATCGGCTCTCGGGCATCTCCGGTGGTGGCTAGGTGGGGGATGGGTTCAGGGAAGGCGGCCATGGCGGCAATGGAGGACGGGGAGGGGGGCTTCAGGAGGAGAGGGAGGAGAGTGGCTCACAGCGGTCTCAGCGGCAAGGTCGAGGCGACAACGGGCGTGACGGCGAGGTCGAGGCGACGGCGATATCGAGGGAGAAGAGGGGCCGGAGCGAGCGGGTCGGGGACGGCGATCTAAGGCGGGAGGTTGAAGACAAGCAGCCTGGCAGTGCGACGGCAAGGTTGAGTGAGAAAAGGTGCGCGGGGAGCTCCGGCAGCCTGGCGGCGTCGGGGGGGGCAGAATGGGAGAGGTTGGGGCAGAAACGGTAAATTCCTGGATATATAGAGGGACTCTTTAGTCCCGAGCCGTGGCTCCAACCGGGACTAAAGTCCCATCTTTTCGGCGGCCCAAATTCCGTGCGAGAAGGGACCTTTAGTCCCGGTTGGTGCTACCGGGACTACAGCTGTATTTTCTCTTTTTTATTTTATTTTGTTTTGTTTTTCTAATATCTGTTTTTATATTTGGAATAACTATTAGAATATTTACAGTTTTTTAATGAATATTTTTGCTTTAGGTCAAAACAATTACAAACTTTCTATTAGTGCTAGTAGTTTTCAAATTGAAATGGTTTAAATTTGAATTCATTTGAAATTTTCGTGAAACAGTAATTTGTGAATAACTTTAGTTTAAAAATAGATTTTTGAGTGATTGTTTTTCCTGTTGTTTAATATTAGTATGTTTTATCATTATGTTAGAGTTGGGAAATTTTTAGGATAATTTAAATAGGTATTTTAATCAAAACCAGAATTCTGTTTAACTCTTTCAGTTTTATACCTTCATTTGTTTTAATCAAAATCACTATTACTAAACTCTGAAATGGTTGAAACTTGGCATGGTATCATCATTTTACCCACATAGCATGTTCTAAAAACTTGAAAGGGTTACGGCAAAAAATGGATGCACTTCGTATACAAAATGGACAATCTCCATCGAAGTATTGGGGTTTCGGATGAAAACTCGTCTGTTACAAAAGGATTTCCATTTTTTTAACTTATTTCGACTCTAGACTTTTTGTGCATTCAATATGAACCATTATAAGCCACATACTAAAGTTTCAACCCTATCTAACTTCATTTGCTATTTTTCATGCATTTAATGATTTGTTTTGAGCTAAATGACCCTGAAATTAAAAAGCACCACAAATCAAGTCTAAAAAGGTTGAAACTTGGCATGGTGTCATCATTTCACCCACATGGCATGTGCTAAAAAGTTGAGAGCGTTACGGCAAAAACTGGATGCACTTCGTGCAAAATGGACAATCTCCATCGAAGTATCGGGGTTTCGAACGAAAACTCGTCTGTTACAAAAGGATTTCAATTTTTTAACTTATGTCAACTCCATACTTTTCATACATCCAATATGAACCATTATAAACCACATACTGAAATTTCAACCCTATCTAACTTCATTTTCTATTTTTCATGCATTTAATGATTTTTTTTGAGCTAAATGACCCTGAAATTAAAAAGCACCACAAATGAACTCTGAAATGGTTGAAACTTGGCATGGTATCATCATTTCACCCAAATAGCATGTGCTAAAAAGTTTTGAGCGTTACGGCAAAAACACGATGCACTTCGTGTACAAAATGGACAATCTCTTTCGAAGTATCGGGGTTTCGCACGAAAACTCGTTTGTTACAAAAGGATTTCAATTTTTTTAACTTATTTCAACTCCAGAATTTTTGTGAATTTAATATGAACCATTAGAATCTAAATACTAAAATTTCAACCCTATCTAACTTCATTTGCTATTTTTCATGCATTTAATGATTTGTTTTGAGCTAAATGGCCCTGAAATAAAAAAGCACCACAAATGAAGTCTGAAAAGGTCAAAACTTGGCATGGTACCATCATTTCACCCACATAGCAAGTGGTAAAAAGTTGAGAGGGTTACAACAAAAACTGGCTGAACTTCGTGTACAAACTGAACCATACCGACTACTCACTAGAGAAGAAAAGTGATGATGATGCAACCAATCACATTCGAGAGTGGGATCTTGGGGCATTTGTCCAAATGTATACTTTGGGTATCATCTAAACAGTGCGTGCATGCATGGTACCCCTTGTTTGTGTGTCCTCAAAGGTTACTAAGAGCATGCCAATCATTGATGGTTAAAAAGAGCAACGCTTGCGGGTCAAATTCTTGTTGTTTGTGCTCATCCCACACACGTACACCTTTTTTATTCGACAGCTATAAAAGTTCATCAACTAATGGCCTTAGTTACACATCAATGTCGTTGTCGGGTTGCTTAGGTCCCTGGATGAGCACTAGCATCGTAATGAACTTTCGCTTCATGCATAACCAAGGAGGAATGTTATAGATACATAGAGTCACAGGCCATGTGCTATGCTTGCTGCTCTCCTCCCCGAATGATTAATGCCATCTGCACTTAAACCAAACCATAAGTTCCTTGGGTCATCTGCAAAGTCTAGTCACTCTCTCTTGATTTTTCTCCACTGCGACCCATCAGCGGGTACTCTCAACTTCCTTTATTTCTTACGGTCTTCTTTGTGTCATCGCAATGACTTGGCATGCTCTTTATTTTCGAACAAACGTTTCAATCGTGGTATTATAGGAGCATACCACATCACCTTGGCCGGAATCCTCTTCCCGAGGCGCTCGTCCTGAACATCATCCACAGGGTCATCGCGATCGATCTTATATCGCAATGCATTACATACCGGGCATACATCCAAATTCTCGTACTCACCGCGGTAGAGGATACAGTCATTAGGGAATGCATGTATCTTCTGCACCTCCAACCCTAGAGGGTAGACAACCTTCTTTGCTTCGTATGTGCCGTCGGGTAATTCTTTGTCCTTTGGAAGCTTATTCTTCATTATTTTCAGCAACTTTTCAAATGCCTTGTCAGCTACGCCACTCCTTACTTTCCATTGCAGCAATTTGAGTGTGCTACCGAGATTTGCGTTGTCATCTTCGCAATTTGGGTACAACGCTTATTTGTGATCCTCTAACATGTGATGCAACTTCAACTTCTCCTTTTCATTTTTGCAGTTTCTCTTTGCATCAGCAATGGCCCGACCAAGATCATCAGCGGGCTCATCTGATGCCTCGGCTTCTTCTTCTTCTTCATTCTCTTCCCCCATTGTACTACCATCATATTCAGGACACCCAGGATAGCTGTCGTCATCCTCTTCTTTTTCATTCTCTTCCATTAGAACCCCTCTTTCTCCTTGCTTGGTCCAACAATTATAGACGGACATGAAACCGGACGTAAACAGGTGGACGTGAATCTGTTTTGAGTTAGAGTAAGTATTATCATTCTTACAAACACCACATGGACAACACATAAAACCATCCCGTTTGTTTGCCTTAGCCGCACGCAAAAAACTTTGCACGCCATTAATGAACTGGGGAGAGCGGCGGTCAACGTACATCCATTGCCGGTTTATCTTCATTACACAACACCGAGAATACTAAATTAATACTAGTTCATGCACACTTATTCTCATAAAACAACATAAAACTATGTAGCTAAAACATTTTAAATGCAACAACAAATGCGTAAAATCGCAACTAAGGTATCAATTGATCAACAACATAATGATACCAAGCCTCTTTATTAATGGCATATTTTCTAATTTTTCTAATCTTCAAGCGCATTGCATCCATCTTGATCTTGTGATCATCTACGACATCGGCAATGTACAACTCTAATTTCATCTTCTCTTCTTCAACTCTTTTCAATTTTTCTTTCAAATCCTCATTTTCTTTTTCAACTAAATTTAACTTCTCGATAATAGGGTCGGTTGTCATTTTCGGTTCAACTACTTTCTAGATAAAAATATTTATGTCAACTTGATGGGCATAATTGTCATTAACACGAAATGCAACAAATAGTTATAAAAGAGAATATACCACATCTGAATCATAAACCGGACGAGGGTCGACGGGCATAGATATCATAACCATGGCACTATATAGAACAACAATCATACAAGTAAGAAAACTATGCAAGTAACTATCTAAATCATACAAATACAATTTTATTTATAAATATGATAAGAACACAAGAAGAGGCTCACCAAGGTGGTGCCGGCGATGGGACGGTGCGGTCGATCGACGGTGGTTAGGACGGGGACGGGAAGGCACACTAAGTAAACCACGCCTACACATATGCAAACTAAGAAGTTAATTTGAGCTCAAATTGCATATAAATAAAAAAACTATCACATAATTACACCCAAACTAAAACCCACAAATCACTATACTTATAAAGCATTACACGAGCTGATCTAGCAATAAGAGATGAAAGGACACAATTGCTAACCTTTGTGAACACTTGGATGGATTGGGGTGCCTCAAATCTTGACAAATCTTGGCAAAAATGGAGGGATGAGCTCGAGCTAGGGGAAGAAACGGAGAGGGGAGTTCGAATGGAGAAAACAGAGAAATGAGTCGGGCTGGACGAAGGGTTGATATAGGGTAAGATTTTGTCCCGTTTGGTTATACAAACCGGGACTAAAGGTCCATCTATAGTCCCCGTTTGTATCACAGACCGGGACTAAAGGGGTGGTGGCAGGCTGGTGTCAGCCTGGGCCCCCCATGAGCCCTTTTAGTCCCGGTTGGTGATACAAACCGGGACTAATGGGGTCCGTACCCCCTGACAGCTCCTAGCTGTTGGAACCGGGACTAATGGAAACATCAGTCCCGATCCAAAGCAAAACCGGGACTAAAGGTTGAAACAGAAGGCCTGTTTTCTACTAGTGCGTGAGACCAACCTTTCCTTTTACACGCATCGATGATGTATTTAAAAAAATACACGCATCAAGGATCAAGTCCAACCCCGATCCATTGTGAGCATGTTAGAACACAAATGTTTTACGTCCGCATGCGCGCCGGTTGGTGCACAAATATTGAAATACATGTAGATGAATGGAATCAAAATATTTGAAACTTGATTTTAAAACCACAATTTTATTATCCCGTTTCAAAGCACGGGCCCTTTTGCTAGTCAATAATCATGGAAGGTAACTCTCCAATCGATGGAAACTTAACTTATCATGTTGAAGACAAAAATTTCCATATCGAGGCAATTTGCAGTTTCATTGGAAGCAATATTCAATAAAGTGGAAAATAAAATTTGTTTCCTAAGGCAAAAAAGTATATGTCATAGAATGCCAAATTTCTAGAGTTAATAGTTTACTTACCACCCAAAATTAGTGTGCTAAATAGGAGTATCCGGAAAAGATGAATTAGTACCTACTCTCTCCATTGCTAAAAGTAAGTTGTATTTTGTTACGTTTAGATATGCATTTGACAAAAAATTGCCCCATAAATACAAGGTTATATGCTATGAAATATGTGTCACTAGATTTGTATTTAAAACTACTTTGTTATGATAGTGATTTTGGATCACCTATATCAAATATTAAAAGTGTATTTGTTGGTCAAAGTCTTTTCCTAATGAAATGAAATATTAAAAGATGGCTTAAAGCCTTATTCTTCGGAATGGAGGGACTAAATATATGGGGTGGTTATTACCAAATATCACATAATCAGCTATTCGGATTATTTAGTTTCAATTTGGGAAACTGTCCACGAAAGGTGCTCATCTAGTGACTATGTGGGGGCTTCCATCTAGTGCCCACGAATGGTGCTCATCTTTTTGGCATTGTGCATCCTCAATATCTTAACTTAACCTTAATATTGCATCAATGTCTTGAATAGATCATGATAATGCATCTTAAAAAGTTAATACATCATTGTGGAGTTTCATTCAATATTGTTTTATGAAAAAAAATCATAGTTCGTATGTTGTCGAAGAGAGTGGTAGTGTTGCTGCTTATTTGTTGTGTGGGTCGTTACGGTCATTTCCCTTTTTTACTTATATTTTTTTATCTTCTTGGCAGTGTGCATTCTCAATGTCTTAACATTTTTGTGAATGACTAGATAATGATAATGCATCGTTAAAAAGTTAACACGTCAATGTCTTATATTGATATTAATATTTCGTCGATATCTTGACTAAATCAAAAATGTAATGTTAAAAAGTTAATACATCAATGTCTTAAATTGATCTTAATGTAGCATCAATATCTTGACTAGATCATGATAATGAATCGTTACAAGATACTAATACACCAATGTGTTGTGTCATTTAATATTAAGTTTATTAAGTTTTGTCAAAAAATGATCTCAACGTACTGGTGGCGTGCACACATAATGGGGATAGATCATGATCTCAGAAATTCGTGTGTCCTTTTGGGTTTCCAGATAGCACCATTTGCTTGCTAAGCTACATGATTATATCATTACATGTATATATTAGGTCTTACTCTCAAGCACTAAACATAATTGTCATTGTTGTATTCCCTCTCTAATTCATACAAGACTGGGGCAGATGCATCCCATCGTCTTTTCTGATACTTCGTTATACAAACCATGGACTATCAAGTACTAGCTAGTACTATTGCTTTTGATTGGCGCCTCCACGCATGTTCTTGGATTAGACAAGATTAGATGTGAGAGGGTAGACTACAACCTATAAGGTCCTGATTGTATACCCGGCTAATCTGATAAACAAAGCGCATTTTCCTTGGCATATCAAATTGGTTATAAGTCATATGAATCTACTATGTAGATGGAGAATGTTGCGGCCTCAGCCACATGCTCCCATATGCCACACCATTGGGGAGCCATCATTTGCGGTTGCAAGGTACGACAAGTAAACAAATGGCGATTAGATGACCTTAAGTGCATACTTAGCATGGGTACTTGACACGTAGAGCATCTAGCTTGGGCACATGACAAAACTCGATTTGGTGCATGCACCACATATGATTAGCAACAATGAGCAAATTGGCATATACATCTTCTTACAACATTGTTCCAGACTATCATAAAGGGAATCCTTGATTGGTGAAAGTATAGAGAAATCAACATATTATAGGTAGGGACTTAATCATTTTAGGAGCTATTTATTTTTTCATCAAACAAGGTGCTAGTTAAAGACGTGCACTATTTCCATTGCGTGTGTGTTTCTGGCTAGTCATGTATGTATGTTGTTCAACCACAATATGATTCAGACGTGGTAGTTTACGGCAAAAGAACAATGAAAATATGTATTGTGAATGCCAACCTCAACCACTCATTTGATAACAGTACAAACAACAAATCAACAATGAGAAAAGTAGGTTCCTCAAATATGTACAAAGAGCCTTCTTTATTTTCCAGTTGCCTAAAAATGTTTTGGGCGTCAATCGATTCTCTCAAAGAAGAAGACGAGCGGCAGATCGCGGGGTCGTAAATGGGGGCAACGAAGAATTCTACGACTTCATCAACACAGCGAGGCAGAGGGTTGACATATTCGGGTGTAATGTGCGCGGGGGTGGGGGATAGGGGGCTACATTCGCGTAGAAAGGGGGCTCAAAGGAATGTCACGGGCGACGATGACTCATCTAAGGAGGCGGCTGTAGCATGCGACGACATGCGGTTTGCCCAACGTCGAAGAGCAAGTGGATGTGACCGAAGGAGACAACAACGATGGTATCAACGTCAAATGGGGGTAGGGGCATTTCTGTCCCTATGGAAACACAGAATGAACTCGGAGCCTATATTTAGAAATAAATGAGTTCAAATGACTATAATTGCATCCAGCGAGTGGCATTTATTGAATCGGCAAAATTTGCAATGGTGTATATCCAATTAACCATTTGTTATTACTGTCATTTATAAATATTTTTAAGAAAAAAACTCGTATTTGTACGACCAATACCTTTCATCTCACCAATATGATATGGAATTTCTGTTTGGCCACCATATGGCATTATCTTGAATTTTCTCAGGAAATTAATTAGTTATGATTAGTTGATCATCATGGGAACAGAACAAGTTCATCAATCAGTACACAAGGCACGGACTTCAATATCTCCATCCCATATATTATTGTTCTTATACGACGAGTAGAACTAATAGTTTGGTTATAAAGCTTGAAATATATGCTACACAGCTTGAAATGCCAAGGACAAGTGACACTCTGTCCTAAACCAAGAGCACTTTCTAATTATTCATGGGTACACACTAGAGTACTACTCCACCACAACTTAAGTTGACAAGTACCATTAACATATTGCCTTCTACTCTGTCTGTTTTTAATCCCCGCGGCTTCGCTGGCCTAAAAGATGCAAAGGCCTTTTCGTCCACTTTTGCTGCACGCACACTCTTGGCTCTTTATGTTAAATAAGTACTTGGATATTATGAATAGAAATTAAAGCATCGAAGCATCTGCTAACTACCGATGATGTAAACCAAGCATATTCATATTTGTTTGTGGATTTTTGCATGCAAATTGAAATATATTTAGTTTTGTTTGATCTGAACTTCTGCAATGGCAAACTTAAGCGGAATCTCTCTCTGGCTTGATGGAGAGAACAAAATGTAGCATGTGACACGAGAACAAAATCGAGATAACACGAGATCCTGAAGATAAGATGCAGGAAAATTGAAGTGACAAGTATATCGGCAAACCGATGCTTATTCAGGTATTGTCGGCTTTGTGGACACGTCAGTTTCGCGAATTTGTGAATGGTTTGAATAGTCCTGTTCTAATGGAAATAAGTAGAATATGTTGTACAAGTGAAACCAGAAAGAAGGCCGCATTTGGAATTTCGGAGCTGTCAGCATCTTTCGACATCATCACTAGGTTGACGACACTGCTTAACACAAATATACTGATAATTAAGAAAAGTTTAGGGTGCTTGACAGTTTGTTAGGATTCAGGAGAGTGGAGTAAACTGAGGCATCATCGCATCAATCACGTTGGGGCCAGATAGCAGGCACGATTGGGTGTTGCTGCTAAACTAGGAGAAAAAAGAATACTTGTTAAGTTTAGCGCATTCCGTTTTATCCATCTTTAGATTGCTGGTAGAACTTGAACACAAAACTAAATGCCCACCCTGAAAAGGTAAAGGCCGATCGAAGACTGTTTATTTTCTCTGTGGGCGCGCCGGCCGTTAAACTTTCACCGGCCAGAACCGATCAGGCTTTAAGCTTAGAACATCTACAGCCGGACGTCTCAAATAATCTTTCATACACTTACGGACGCGTCCGGTCAATGACCGGACGGGAGAGAAAGAAAAAAGCAACCTAACCGGACCCCTCATATCATCCCTATACGCTCGGGCTATCCGCGAATCCTCGTATCCATATTAAATATGGGAGGATATGAGGGACCGTGGATGCGTTGGGCGCACCCTTTCAGTCCGCCAGGTAGGACGCGATCCCACCGCGGATCACCTTTTTCTTATTTTTATTTTTTTTATTTCTCTTTCTTCATCTCCATCAATCATGTGTAAATGACCGGACATATGAGGAAAAAATGAGAAATGTGGCTGCGCGAATGGACAAATAAAAGACACGTTCGGTCATTGCTGACGTTTAGGAGGGTCATATTTATAATATCGGGCTGTAAATGCTCTTAGTTTGTTTAAGGAAGTTTGAGCTTTAGAGTTTACTAACCCATATACTTTATTCATACCCACTCTTTTTTTTACACCAGTTGCTAACCTCGATACATCACTCTTAATTTTATAATACGCCTCAGACTTAATCGTGCAGGGTCGACTAGTCAGTCGGTGTGGGGGCGAAAGTACGGTGCTCGTGTCCTGCCAAGTACTACAGTACTAGTGTGTACCACTCGTCTGCCTCTGGGTCTCAGAAGGTGGTCACTTTCACAGAGAGGCCTCTCTAACAGTTGACGCGTGCGAAGTGGTGCACGTACGTATATACACCGTATATTCCTGTAGCTGGGAGAGCACAACCAAAGTATGTACACTACAGGTTCCCGGCCGTTGTGCGTCCAGCTGCACACCGCACACGGACGCGCTCCCACCGGCACCGAGAACCCGGGGAACCCGCCGCAACTTGCGACGACGATGCCTTTCTTCTTCTTGTTTGCTCCAGAACCATCGTTGTTTACGCTTGTCCGGTTGTCCCATATCGACGTACGTACCCATCCTACCAGCTCGTGCAATTTGTTTACCTGGGTGTTCGATCGGGGAGAAAATGGCACGGTGCACGTACATCTCGTACTACCTCTGTCCTGCTACTACTACGGAACTGTATGACCGCGGCGCGTACGATTATGTGTACGATGAGAAAGCAACCGTTTGCTTGTCTCACTAATTGATTCTTGCTCCTGCCATAATGATTGTGTGGTTGGCGAAGGCAGTATGCATGCTCGATGCTTCCCTCTTTGGGTGACACTGGAACGAGACGAGGTCTGCTTGATTGTAGGTCTCGTTAGCCAGATGGGGACATGACAACCAGAGGCAAAGCCTGTAACAAAATTGACCTGTACTATTATACAGTTAGAGATTATAAAGCCAGCAGTAGTCACACACGCATCGACAGTAAACCAACACGTACACAGCTTAGGTAAAAAAAAATACCCTACACCTCGCCGGATACATGCATGCATGCAGCACCGGCAATGGCACTCCAGGATCGTGGCCGTGCCGGGCACAGTCTTGGCAACGTACGTAGTACGTATGGGCTGGGCCAGGTTAGTTCCCGGCCGCACACACAACAAAAGAAGAATTGGACCAGCCTAGGCCGACCAGTTCACACAGCACCGAACATGGCTGCCACACTCTAGTACGTCCTTGGAAGTTCATACTGCACGGATCGATCGGAGACGGCCAAGGCGAATGCACCACCCGGCAACCACGATACCGGCCAGCCATTGAACCACCGGGTGGATAGCCAGGCCCAGCCAACGCCGCACGATTCGCCGTATCGCCCTCCGCCGCCCTCACATTTTCTATCCTTCCGGCGCCCGCGCCCACTTGCACCCACGGCGGCACATGGGGGGGAGCACTGACGCGGCGAGCATCGAGCGCACGCATCCCCGGCCGGCGATGTCAATCTGCTCGATCTCGCCGCAGCAGCCTCCAACGGCGACGGCCTGACCACGCCTCGCCTCGTGTGCTCTCGTCTCGTCTCGTGGATCCCGACGCCGGCCTCGTTCCGCTGAACTTGGGTGGTAGCAGCGTGCCGCGCGTATCATACTCGTATCGAGCGTCGTGTCCTGGAGCGAGAGCCGGCGGTCGGTCGGCGCGGCGGCGGGCGCCACGCCTGACCGGCATTCGTGCAACGACCTCGGCTGCGCACAAAGCATGGGGCCGCGCTCACTTGTCGACGATCCGTATGCAACCCTCCCTGACAATTCATGTTCATGCAATCAAACACGTGGACTGTGGATCGCTGCTAGTATTTTGTAGCGTTGCGCGCGCTGGAGCGGCGAACAGCGAGCGCTTTGGATCTGACACGGACCTGCGCGTCGATCAACCGTCAGTCGTTGCATATAGTCGCTGCACACACTACTTGTCCCAGAAAAGAAAACAGTTCCTGCGTCTGTCAC
Source organism: Hordeum marinum (assembly GCA_022496015.1). Lineage (NCBI taxonomy): Eukaryota > Viridiplantae > Streptophyta > Magnoliopsida > Poales > Poaceae > Hordeum > Hordeum marinum. The sequence goes on from CM039673.1 coordinate 519,660,028, forward strand.
TTCATTTAGTACACTACTACTTACTAGAGTCAGAAGCAACGCCGTAACGTAGCTATGAAGCGTGTCTTCTGAACCGAGGGCAGTTAACCGATATCACGGCTTTGATCAGGGGTCAGATTCAGATTCTTCAGGCAGCGAAAGGCGCCGGCCTGATGGTCTTCGTTTGGAAAGACAAAATTTTCTTCTGGAACGACTTTCATCGCCGGCCGGATCGATGCTTGCCAACCAAGGTGCACTAATTTAACAGCAGTTGTGTGATAGCTTGTGCCACACCACTATCACTAGGCTACAACTATAAGTGGTGGTAGTCCTCGGCGACAAAGCATGTTGGAGGTATTGCACGCTTACCCTAGAGCACTCAGAGCATTTACCTCCGGCACCCATGCCCATCTAGCGGATGGTCCGGTCATTAATCGATCAAAAAAAATCTAACTCAAACGGGTTTGTCAAACGGGTCCCAAACGTTCAGGTTAACCAGTCATATTCAACCTATATATGGGATGGATATAGAGAAGTCCGGGTGCGCCCAGGTGCGTCTAGGGGCGTCCGCTACGCCGGATCCGGCAGACCTACCCTATCATAAATTGCAACAAATCCACCCGGCGGCCTACCGGATTCGTTTGCCCTCTCCTCTCTTCTTACTCCTCCGCGTCGGACGTCTTGCAGTTGTTTCTGAGCCATAACATCGCCAGGACCGGCACAATGGTCCTCTCTCCCGTGCTTGACGTGACATCGTCGCCGGCCCAAAAGCAACCACGTTGTGTCTGACAACTCCCGGGCTACCCCTTGCACTCTACGTGCTCGACCCATTGTCTGCCCGTTCTTCCATGATTTATTTGTAGGAAAAACGATGAACTATGATGCTTCGTCGGACGAGGAGTATAAACTAATGGAGCTTGGCAAAATGATTCAAGCGGAGTTCTTTAATTCGTCGGATTGAGACGAAAAAGTGGACATGATCATGATAATGAGCATGCAAGGGAAATGGACCGGCGCGTGGGGCTTATTCTCAACTTCAAGGGCTCAATTATGTGGGAGTCGGAAAATGGATGGTAGCTGATGACATATTATGTTATTTTGCACAATATGATTGTTGCAGATGAGAGTGATGCGTTACCCAAACCAATGATTTTGAAGCGCGTGGAAAACATGTTCAAATCACAGAAGATCAAATCACGAAATGCCCCGTGTACATGCGGGGTGGATGGTCTGGTTAATGATCGATCATGAAATCACGCCTCTACCGGTGCTATATGTCTGGGCTAACCGGCTACGTCATATCGAGTTCATATCTCGGGCGAATATGGGAAGGTCTGAACGCACCCATACGCGTCTATCACGGACAGGCAAGATCCTCAACAAATTTAATCACAACCCCCCATCTTGGCACACCCACCTAGAGGGACCAACCCTTTTCTCTCCTCTCTTATCCCTCACCCTTGCCGGCCCTCCCCTAGATCCGCTTCCACCCTAGCTCCATCGTTGTCTGGACCACTCAGCGTGCCCACCACCGCCTCAAAACCCCTTCCCATCACTCTAGCCACCCTGACGCGATCATCACCGCGGTATGTCCAGATTCCCATGGCAACAAACAATGCCACTTTGTAACAATGCAAAAAGCAGCAAGGAAGGATGTAAAGAGAACACTAGGAGTGCTCCAAGCTCGTTCGGGTATTGTTCGTGAAGCTGTACTGATGTTAAAATTAGAAACTTTGTGGGAGTTGATAGCAGTATGTGTCATTTTGTACAATATGTTTGTCGACGATGAGGATTAGAGGCAGCCCGAACACATGGTTTTGAGAAGTCCAGAGTAGAAGTTTGCCTCCTGGAACAAGATGCAAACCATCTTATGAACTTTCTGCAGATGCATCAAAATCATCATGATCATCAGGTGCACAAACAGCTACTCAATGATCCTGTGGAGCATATGTGGACCCACAATGGAAACCAATGAGCTAATGTTTGAGTTATGCACTTAAAATAAATTTTATGTAAGAACTACGTGTTTTCGGTACCAACATTTGTTATTTACGTGTGTCATTGGCGTGTATGATGGACGTGCATGGATTTGCATTGATTTGAGAGTCCGGATTTGAGGTATGTGGTTGCCGGGCACGAGATATGAGGGACGGTCCGAATGCTTCCGTGGACGTTTAGGGGGACGAATTTGCCAAGTCTGGCTGTAGATGCTCTTACTCACGAGATATTAGAGGCGGCCCAATGCTTATGCGGTTGTTTCAGAGACGGGTTTGCCAGGTCTAGTTGTAGATGCTCTTACAACTGGGCTTCTGAAATGCCCCGTATACATAGAGGGTGGATGGTCCGGTCAATGACCGGTCATGAAATCATGCCTCAACCGGTCATGTACGTCTGGGCTGACCGGCACCCTCATACCGAGTTCATATCTTGAGCGGATATGGTATGGTCCGAATGCACCTAGGGGCGTGAGCCAAGCCAAGCCTGTCAGACAAAATCCATAACAAATTTCATCACCCCCCCCCGGCACACCCACACCACCTACCCGGACCAACCCTTTTCTCTCGTCTTCCCCCTCACCTGTCCCCCCCCCCTAGATCCACTACCACCCTAGTTTCATTGTCGTCTCGACCCCTCAACATGGCCACCACTGCCTCAAAACCCCTCCCCACCACTCTAGCCGCCCTAGACATGATTGTCACCGCGATACGTCTAAATTCCCATGGCAACTAACAATGCCACTTTGTAACAATGGAAAAAAGGAACTAGGAAGGATATAGAGAGAACATTAGGAGTGCTCCAAGCTTGTTGGGGGTATTGTTCATGAAGCTTTAATGCTATGAAAATCAGAAACATTGTGGGAGTTGATAATATGTTGTGTCATTTTTGCTCCATATGATTGTCGAGGATGAGGATAAGAGGCAGTCTGAACGCATGGTTTTGAGAAGCCCGGAGTACAAGTTTGCCTCCCTCCCGGAACAAGATGCAAACCATCTTATTAACTTTCTGTAGATTCATCAATCAGGTGCATGCACAACTACTCAATGGTCTTGTGAAGTTTATATGGACCCACAATGAAAAATTAATGGATTTAATTTTTGATTCATGCAGTTTAAATAATTTTTTTATGTTTGAACTATGTATTATTCGCTACAAACAAATGTTATTTCCATGTGATATTCATGTGTATGGTCAACTTGCAAGAATGTAATTAGGGTTCTGATATCAAAAGCATGGTCATATAAGACATTTGAAGAACCGTACGATGTTATCCGGGGATGCGTCTAAACGTGTTCTGAATGTTTAAAGTGTCAGATTTGTCAAATTCTGACACTAGATGCTCTAAGCTAGGGTCCTCAAGCGTCACCATACATGCATTCACGTAGGATGATCAGTCGTTATTCGTACAACCAAACTTTTTCAGGAGGAAACAAAGTTTCACCGCCGTGCACGATGGAGCGGAAAGCTCCACGACTACGTCTACGTCTATAACACACCCACAAAAACACGTACAATGAAGTAGTACGTGCACGTACCTTTCCACGAAAAACCAGCAATCATGCAACACCCACAAAAGTTTCACGGGGCCAAAGCTCGGAGGCGTGCTGCGTGGCCCGAAATCCACACGGCGATCCTCCGAAAGCTACGACTCCACTCCCTCGCGCAAAATCCGACGAAGGATTGGCACAGGATTCGTGTCAGACGAGGCCAAAACCCGGGGGGAGGGGGGCACATGCGGCCGGTACCGACTGCCGGGCAGCGCCGGGCCACATGCACGGGCGCAGCTGCCTCCGCCTCCCACCTGACCGCGCGCCGCGTGCACGGGCTCGATCGGTCGGACCGAAACGATTCCGTTTCCCTCGACGTGACCGTCCATGCGCATGTGAGCCTGCGTAACGCCGGCGACTGTACCCGGACGCATGCATGCAAATGCAAGGCATCAATGCGGTGCACCAGTGCCACCGGAGTACTGTACGCTTCACATGCGTGTTTCCTTTTTCCTGAAGCGTATAAAATTTTCCGGCTGATTGGCAGCGGCGGCAACAGTGGGCTTGATGCGGACGACGAGACTGGCCCGGCACGCAGGCGTCGGCCAGGTGCCGAAAAATGGTAGACAGTGCCTCGTGATCCTCTCTCCTGTGCCCAGCCTGATCCAGAAAGCGAAACTATTGCGTCCTACTGTTTCAGTGTGTACGCCTGTATTGGGAGGTATACAAAGAAGACGGTATTTATTCCCTCATCGAGAGAAATAAGAAAGACAGTGTCCAGGAGGGAAATTATGGCGGAAGAAGGACAAGAACCTCTCGTCTATGGATGTATGTATAACCTATACGGAGAGAAAAAAAAGTAAGTAAATAAAAATATAAAAAATTCTGAAAATACTTTTGAATAAACTTGACCTTTCATTGCACTTGGAAAAGAAATCCACAAAAAGAAAAAAACACTGTTGACTTCTTTTCGAAAAAACAAAAATTTCGGCCAACACAGTGTAAATAGTAACCTATAATAGCAAATAAATTTTGTTTCCCCCCCTAAGTCAACAGAAAAATTATTCATGAAAATTTATATACTAGTGTCAAAGAAATTCAAGTTTATTCTAAAAAATCCTCTAAAGTTTTTTTTATATATTATTAAAAAATCTCATATCAGGTGTATATACACACATGAACCAAAGGGTATGTCCCGGTAGAAGAAGAGCAACAATATGATATGTGTGATGAGTAAATAGGACAAAGCGATTCGGTGCCCAGGCTTTGCACCCACGATGAGCAGAAAATTCAAAAACAATATTAGAAAATTTCAGAAAATTTTGAAAAAAATCATGGAAGATAATTTGATACATGAGGTGGGCTCCAAATTTAAGAATATTTGGACATCTGAGCATCGATCGATAAAAAAAGAAAAATTTAGGGTATGTGAATAAGTCAACACCTCTCTTATATTTGGACATCTGAGCATCGCTCCAAATTTAAGAACATTTGGACATCAGAGCATCGTTCGATAAAAAAGACAAATTTAGGGTATGTGAAAAAGACAAATTTAGAGCATCTCCAACAACCGCGCTATATAAGCGCCGCGCTAAAAAACCAGTGTTTTTTACGCGCGCTACCGCTCCGGGCGCTCCAGCGAAGGCACAAAAATCGCGCGCACGGTATATCTAGTTCAGCGCGCGGGCCGAAACGCCATCGCACGCTGCTTATTTGCTGCGTCCGTTCCCACGCGCTGGACTCTCGAGCGCTCGCTCGCAACTCCACCTACCCCATCCATCCGCGGCGCCGCCGCCACCCGCGCCGCCCGGCGGCCGTTCCGGCGCTTTCCCGGCCTATCCCCACGTCGCGGCGGCTTCCTCCCCCCCTAGTCACCGCCGCCCCTCGCGCGCGGCGGTCCTCCGACGAACAGCGCGCGGCCGCTCGCTGCCGCTCGGCGCCCGCAAGGTATTTGACAAAACGCCCACAAGGTATGTATTGCTCAAACTTCATGAATTTGGTGCATGTTGATTGTAGTTGTTATAGCCTAGTATTGAACATTGTAGACGAGTTCATCGTATGATTCTTCCAAAGAAGAATTTGATATGGAAGAAGAGGAGGATCTTGCAATGATCCTAGCTATGCACATCAATAAAAAACCGAAGCATGGTGGTTTGGTTATGGGTCGGTAGAAAATTTGGAGGAATAGGATTGATGCCCATACCAGATTGATGAGGCACTATTTCAGGAGAATCCCACATACCCGGAGTCGTACTTTCGTCGCCGTTTTAGGATGAGCACCGAGTTGTTCAAGCGCATTGCAGAGAAACTAGCGAGCCATGATCGGTTTTTTCAGCAAAGGAGGAATGCCGCCGGAGAGCTCGGGCATAGCACCTTTCAGAAGGTGACAGCCGCTTTGCGTATGTTGGCATACAATATCCCGGCTGATCTAGTTGATGATCACTTGGCTATGGGTGAGAGCCAAGCCATCATGTGTGTCAAGCCCTTCGTAGTCGGAATTGTTCAAGTGTTTGGCCAGGAGTATTTGAGACCTCCCAATGCGGAAGACGCCGCAAGGCTATTGAAGACGAACAAAGCTCGCGATATCCCAGGTATGCATGGCTCAATAGATTGCATGCATTGGAGTTGGAAGAATTGTCCAAAGGCATGTCATGGGCAATTCCACGGCCAAAAAAAGGGTTCCACTATAATCCTTGAAGCATTGGCCGATCAAGAGACTTGGATTTGACATGCTTTCTTTGAAATGCCTGGATCTTTGAATGACATCAATGTTGTCAACCGGTCACCACTGATGAATAAGATTGCAAATGGTGATTTGCCACCGGTGCAGTTTGTAGCAAATGGCCATACATACAACTATGACTATTATCTTGCGGATGACATCTACCCAAAGTGGCAAACATTTATGAAGCCGTTGAAAAAACCGGAAGGTAAGAAAAAACTTGATTTCCACAATGCTCAAGCGACGGCTAGAAAAGATGTGGAAAGAGCTTTTGGAATTTTGCAAGTCCAATTTGCTATTGTGAGAGGACCGGTTAGATTTTGGGATCAAAAAATGCTTTGGTACATCATGCACGCTTGTGTGATCATGCACAACATGATCATCGAGAATGAGCGTGGCCAAGATGTAGACTACTCTCGGTATGAGCTCTTGGGACATCCCGTGCGAGTGCGACGGAGGGCTGAAAGGGTGGCCCGTTTTGTTGCTTCCTATCATGCCATTCGACGTCCCGCAGCGCATGATGATCTTCAGAAGGATCTATTTGAGGAATGGTGAGCATGGAATGGGCGACAAAGAGCATCATGATTTGTGCGTTCGATGTTGTATTGTTGAACTATTTGTTGTGTTATTGAACTATTTGTTGTATTGAACGATGAACTATTTGTTTAAGTTGTAATTACGAAATTAAACTATTTATTATTGATTTATTTTGTTTGTGTTTGATCTTTTTGTTTGTGTTTGGAATGCATATGTTGTTTGTACGAGAGTCGCGGGTTGCATTTTTACGCGTTGCTGGAGCTGTGCGCGCTGTATTTTAACGCGGCTGCTCGAGTCAGCACTGTCCGCCGCGTCAAACCAGGCGCTGGGCGCGCGGTAAAGTCGTTTTCAGCATACGGCGCGTTCGGCGGCGGTTGAAGATGCTCTAAAATTTTCAAATAAAAAAATGCATTCATATATTTAAAAGCCGAAGCATGGAAAAAAATAAAAGAAAAATGTAGCAAGAACGAAGTCCCGTCCCCTTCACACAGCACAGATTATTTATTCGAGGCCAACTGGACGGCGACCCCAAGTCCATCATCTCCCTCCCTCCTATAAAACCTCCTACCCCGCCACCTACGGGAAGCCAGCTCCATCCCACCAGCTCCTCCTCTCCCCACCCAACAGCAGCAGACCAGAAGGCAGCACCTCAGCTCAGCTCAGCCCCTCAACTGTCCATGGCGAAATGCAGCAAGATCCGCAACATCGTCTGGCTCAGGCAGACGCTGCGGCGGTGGCGGTCCCGCGCCGCGGCGCGCACGGCGGCTGGCGGCGGCGGCGCAGTGTCGGTGCCGGCCGGGCACGTGGCGGTGTGCGTGGGCGGCTCGTCGCGGCGGTTCGTGGTGCGCGCGGCGCACCTGAACCACCCCGTGTTCCGGGAGCTGCTCCGGCAGGCGGAGGAGGAGTACGGGTTCCCCTCCGGCGCCACCGGCGCGTGCGGCCCCATCGCGCTCCCCTGCGACGAGGGCCTCTTCGAGCACGTGCTCCGCCACCTCTCCTCCTCCTCGTCCGCCGCGCGGTTCTTCACCCTCGAGGACATCAAGAGCGGCGCCTACTCGTGCTGCTGCGCGGCCGCCGGCGACGCGCTCCCGCTGCTCCGCGGCATCTCGTCCGACAAGTTCGTCTGGTGACTCCACTCCGAGCTAGGCCAGACGGCTAGCCGCGCGCGCGCTCCACGCCATTGTGTCGGTGGTGGCCGTCGTGATTTTTGTTTCTTTTTGTTTTTCCTCTCCCTCCCTCCATTGTCGCCGGGCGGACCAGAGCCGCCGGGACGGAGCGAGAGGTCGTGAGCGGAGCGGCCGGCAGGAGGCGGCGAAGTGAGATGGCTGAGGAACCTCCGGGCCTTGAGACGCCCGGGTCTAGCTCTAGCCATCCATTCACTCCCTTGTCAAATCCGGGCAGGAAAATTACTTAGTAGTGCCGCGGATTTATTCTTTCTTCTTCTTCTTCTTCTTGATTATTTTTTCTTCACTTAGCGAATAATTCACCCTGTAAATAGCTAGCCTGTGCTACGGCGATTCGGCCGACATTGCAAGTGAATTCAAGTGAAACATTTCTACTACTAGTCGTAGTTCTTTGTGTTACTAGTCAGTACTGACCGTTGGGTGATGTTCAGATTTCAAATTTCTCTTCGTTTCTGCAGAGAATTCGTACGCACCGTTCTCCGAGAAAACCGTATTCTAGTCAGAAGTGCAGATGGGTACCTTTCTGAGCTGCATGTGGTAGGGCAAGCTTAAACAAGATTTGAACTTGCATGGTTTAATTAACGGGGGTTGGGGGCCTTGGGGCTTAAGTAGAAGCTTTACGTGTAGAATATGCGTGTTCACGCTGTCGCTAGGCTGGTCGCAATGATCACGGAATTATCACCATCTACCTCTACCCGCTACCAGCTCGAATAATCATCTATTATTGGCAATAATTCATCCTGCAACAGCATCAACCATCAATCAACATAAGTATAGCATTTCCCGAATCGCAACCGCTAACTAATACAGCTATTGTGCCGTGCCGTCAACTATTTTTTAGCTTCTGTCTCTCCTGCCCGAGATTAGAATGTGAGAGCTACTTCTCCAGCCTCTCTCTATCTCGAGGGATCACCGTCACGCTCAGTGTTGTTCAGTTACCATGCACCGGCGGCGGTTTGGCTGGAATCCTGATGAGCATAACGCCTCCCTTACCACAAAGCGCCGACCATGGCGCGCGCAGCAACTTTCTCGAGCCGCAATGGATGACATTTTTAGGGGTTAAGCATCTTTCTATCTTCTCCCGGAGAGGGATTGGATCAGGAATTCAGGATAGCAGCAGCCTGGAAAGACACACCACCAAGCAATTCAATCATGGGAGAGTGGCCCCTGTAATCCCATTATCCAGACGAATTAACACCGTAATAGCAAGGCCTCAATCTGATAATGCAGAGTCCCAGGTGACCCGTGATCCCTCTCCCCCGTTCTTTCTCTCTCCGGCTGGTGCGGTGCGCTCCTCCTTTTTACTGTGGCCGTGCACGCCGGTTCCGGGCTGCCGCTGGTGAGAGCAGGGACAGACGGGCCCGGGCGCATGTGGGCGGCGGGCCCGGACCCATGTGTGCTGCTGATACTTGATGCCCGGCCCACCGCCGGCGGTCGCCCGTCCGGGTCCGGCCGTCCGTGGTCCTTTGGCGCCGTCCCTCGTCCGTTTGGTGCTTCTAGTAGGGGTAGCTTTCCCTTTCGCCTCCGTACGGGGGTTACGGACCTGGGTGGGGAGTGGGGAGGCGGCCGGCGTGTGCCGGTTCACGGTCACGGGCCAGGTTTTGGCTGACGGCGACCGGTTCTACTTTTGCTTGTGGGAGTACCAGGGTCCAGGGACTGGGGAGTACGTACGTACGTACGTACGCGCGTGCATGCATGTTGGTTTCTGACGGTTGCGAATGGCCGCCTCTCGCGTGAGCTCCTGTAGTCCTGTGCGTGGTGGCAGGCCTGTGCATACGTGACGGCCGATGAGTGGACGACTGGTGGCGTACGCTGTCCTTGGCATCTAGGGCCCGTATGTACTGTATATGTCCCAAGTCCGGTTACATGAAAAAATGACTTAGCTTCATGATAAGAGCATCTACAGCCCGACCTTGTAAACCCTTCTCAAATGTTTGCATAGGACATCTAGTCACTGAAGCGTCAGACGCATGCCTTAAACAGGCTTCAAACATTCATGCTAATCACATCCCTCATGTCCAGTCTAAATACAGATGCATATGAGGGCACCCGGCCGCGTTTGTCACGTGAACATGACCGCATCATAATCCACTACAATTACCGAATAGGACTTTCGTCCTGCTTTATATATAAAGCAATGACCAACAATAGTTGAGTACAAACTCACGCCACCACAACACACGCACATACCCAAGTTAGGATGCATAGGCACTGAACGCAGCAGTACCACCCATAACACGAAGAAATGTAGCCGCATACGACGAACTATGTACTTCAAGGCGGTGCTTTTAGGAAGATAGCAACGCCGGAGTGCCGTCACCGCTTGATCCGAGGATACGAGTTTCCCTTGGAGCAACACGGCGGGCAATGACAACCACGATGACGCCTTCGAGAAAGGAACGAGCTTTGACGCCGCCTATCTGTCCGAAGATAGCATGGGTTTTCACCCCGGCGAACACACACCGCCACACCCCGGCTACCACGCTATCCAAGAGCACCACACTACCACCAGGGCTGCCGCCCCGACATCCAAGACCTTGACACCACCTCACCCGACACACGCCGCTACCCTAACCAAAGAGATGAGCGAAAAGGCCGTGCCTTTCGCACCCCTGGGCGCACCCAGCGCCGAGACCCAAAAGGCAGACTAAAACCAGTCTCTATCTCTTTGTCCTACAACCCCGGGCGCGAACCAGGCTCGATCTTGCCGCCGGGCACGAGACAGACGCGGTCCTGCTGCCAGGCGCGAGACAAGCTCGGTCCATTGGCCCCAGGCGCGAGACAAACGATGAACCGCAGCTGGGAGAGGGCCAGCCCTTCACCGAAGGTAACACCCGAACGACGAGGAGATGGATCCAAGGCTGACACACGTCGCCTATGGACGAGCTGAAACCAGGACATGCGAGTCGCCGCCACTGCCAACCTACCAAGCTGTCGTGGAGCCATCCACGACCAGAGCAGCTGAGGGAATCCAGGATTAAGGTGTCCTCAGGCTACCGGCCTGTCTCTGTGGGCCGGACAGTGGGCCGCCTTGTGGAGGTCCGGACACCGTAACCAAGGTGGAATCTCTCAGGGCGTGACGTGCACTCCAAGTACAAGACGATGAGTTTGGCATATTCCTTTCCTGATGTAACCGACATTGTGTACCCCTACATATCCGTGGTGCCTATACAAACCAGAGGGTTTTAGTTCGTAGGGTAAGTTAAGCTCATTACTTTTAGGGTTTAGACCACATCATACGATCTCAAGGTAGATCAACTCCGTACTTGATACCCCATACTCAATACAATCAAAGCATGACGTAGGGTTTTACCTTCATCAAGAGGCCCCAAACATGGGTAAATATTTTCTCCCTTATTTCATGTAACCTATCAACCCAAGATCCATAGTTTCGGGACCCCCTAACCGAGATCTGCCGATTTTGACACCAACATTGGTGCTTTCATTGAGAGTTCCGCTACGAGATCGCTAGAAGGGTTGATGACTCGTCTCATCATTAGCGATGAACTCTGTAACGAGGACACCATTGTCCCTGGACAGATTTTCGTGTTCGGCAGCGTTGTGCTGCATGCTGACCCGACTGGCCATCTTGGCCAGATCGAAAGTTTCGCCCCCGATCAAGAGAACAGGTTTGGGAACCTAGAGTTCTGTGTCGACTCCCGGGGCGAACTGTTCTTTACCGGGCTCGCGATTCCTTCCGACGAGTCCGGATACCCCGAAGCCTTAACTTCGGGCCTTCTGCTCGGCCCTGCCCAAGGGCCCCTCTCACTTGAGAGTCCGGCTTTAAGCTCGGACCCGATTCCAGCACCTGAGGAGCAGGGGTAAGCCCTGGCAGGATACTCCCCTCGTACGGATGTTCCGGAGGTTGGCTTCGATGGAGTCCGGCAGATTAATCCGGCTGACCTTTCGTTCCAAAACGAAGCGCTAGACTGGCTCCAGTCAATGAAAATCACGGATGACCTGACCTCGACCCGCGATGAGATTAGTCTGGAGGAAGGTTAGGAAGAATGTTACGGCACACCCACCACCCACTTGGTAGCCACTATTGAGGATTTAACCGATATGTTGGACTATGCCTCTGAGGAGGAAGAAGCCATGGAGGAAGAGGCTGACCCACTTGTCCCTGCCAACACAGGACGGTGCACAGCCGCCTCCACATACGGCGTTTACATGGTGGACACGCCCGACAACAAGGACAGCAGCACACCCACCTCGAGTGGCGACGACATAGCACCCCAAAACAGTGGCAACGACACCCTCAAGCGTCGTCATTAGTGTAAAAAATCCAAGGGGCATAAGGGCAGGAAGATTAATACTACCTTCAAAAACCTTACACTGGATACCCCCAAAGATCTTGCCGACCTGGCCACTCCCGAACAATAGCACGGCGATCCCGATGGGAGTATAGACCCTGAAGACTCTGAGGACCCCACCGATTTCAAAGAGAGAAACTACGTGCCACTCTCCAAGGACGATGTCAGTCTCGGCGATGAGGATTTCATCGTTCTTGAACACCCATTCAAGCAAGAGCGATTCAAGCGTCAACCGATCGCCACCTCTCGGAGCCTCAAGTTGAAGCGATAACAAATCGAAGCTGAACAAGACACCCTCAATGACAGATGGACGAAAGTCCTAAAGCTGAGCAAGGGCACGACCACAGATGGCAGGATCAAAATAAAGATTCCCCGCGCCGCCGTTTGTTGCCAGAATTCGACGATGAGGCCCCCGCACCCACACTCCCTAAACACACCAACGATGACCAACCGGACCACCCCCCTCGAGGTCAGGACAGGCCGACATGTAAAGAAGGCGAAGTACCTGAATACCCTCGCAAAGGACGGAGGGAACCAGGTCAAGCCGACCCGTTCGACCTACCACACACTCTGAATGCCCATGTAGGACAGACAAGAATGGATCCAAAGGATGAACCCTTGCTGGAGGGGATGGGTACCAAGCTCGGTTTGACCATAACGATAGAGGTTGAGGACAGGACCGTGATTGAACTCAATCCAACCTTCGACGCAATATGGCCAGGATTAGGGGCGCCGCCCACCCAATGTGTTTCACTGATGAGGTGATGCAACACCTGTTCCCCAAGGGGTTCAAGCTCGTAAACATTGAGCAATATGACGGCACTACCGACCCGGTCGTATGGATTGAAGATTTCCTTCTCCACATACACATGGCTCGTGGGGATGACCTCCACACCATTAAGTACCTACCACTAAAGCTCAAAGGACCAGCACGGCACTGGCTGAACAGCCTCCCCAAAAACTCTATCGGGAGTTGGGACGAGCTCGAGGACGCTTTCCACTCTAACTTTTAGGGCATCTATGTTCAGTCACTCGACGCTACAGACGTGAGCCACTTTGTTCAACAGGGCGGAGAGTCATCCCAGCAATTCTGCAACCGATCCCTGACCAAGAAAAATCAATTTGTCGATTGCTCTGACACTGAATCGTTGGCCTCTTTCAGGAACAACATTCGAGATGAATGGCTAGCCCGTCAACTCGGACATGAACAACCTCGAACAATGTCTACTCTCACCTCACTCATGTCCTGCTTTTGTGCGGGCAAGGACAATTGGCTAGCACATCAGATCAATCCTCCTGCAAACCCCGACACTTCCGAAGTGCGGGACAACAACGTGAAGCCACGACGTAACAAGAATAAACGCTGGCACAATGGCACTAAAGCAGAAGATATGGCAGTTAATGTCAGTTTCCATAAATCAAAAACGTCACAGCGGAAGAAGCCTGTCAAAGGGAATAGGGATGGACCCACTCAGCTGGACAGAATAATGGACAGACCCTGCCAGATTCATGGCACTCAAGACAAGCCTTCCACCCACACCAACCCTAATGGTTGGATGTTTAAACAGGCAGACAAGCTCGCAATCGAAGACCACTGTAAGGGCGCCCACATCGGGGACAATGAAGAGCCCTGCAGGCCGAATAATGGAGGCCAGAAGCAATTCCCCCCTAAGGTAAAAAGTGTGAACATGATCTATGCCACACATATACCAAAGAAAGAAAGGAAGCACGCACTTTGGGACATACACGCCATAGAGACCGTCGCCCCAAAATTCAACCCATGGTCAGCTTGCCCGATCACTTTCGATCGCACTAACCACCCGACCAGTATTCACCATGGTGGGTCAGCCACTCTGGTACTCGATCCCATAGTGGACGGGCACCATTTAACAAGCGTCCTTACTGATGGAGGTAGCAACCTCAGTCTTATCTACACATACACGGTGAACAAGATGGGTATTTACCCATCAAGGACCAAACCCAGTAACACCACCTTTAAAGGAATAATACCTGGCGTTGAAGCCCGATGTTAGGGCATCATAACCCTGGAAGAACTGTTCGGTTCACCCGATAACTTTTGTAGCGAAGACTTAATCTTCGACACTGTCCCTTTTCGTAGCGGCTATCATGCACTTCTTGCCCGTACAACTTTCGCCCGTTTCAATGTTGTCCCTCACTATGCCTATATGAAGCTTAAGAGGCCCAGACCCAAGGGGGTGCTACTTCTCAAGCATGCGTTGGTTTCTCGTGAAGAGGAACGGTTTGATGCAGGAAAGTAGATAAATATTTCCCTCAGTTTTTGAGAACCAAGGTATCAATCCAGTAGGAGATACAAGCGATCCACCAATAGATGTACCTACACAAGGAATCAAACTCTTGCACCCAACGCTATAAAGGGGTTGTCAATCCCTTCACGGTTATTTGCAAGGATGAGATCTAGTAGAGATAGATACAATAGGATGCTTGAACGGAGAGTGAAACTAAAAGTAAAAATAGGGCAGAAAGTATTTTTGGTTTTAGATCTGAAAATATAATATGGAAAATAGACTCGGGGCCATAGGTTTCACTAGATGGCTTCTCTCATGATGGCAAGTATTACGGTGGGTGAACAAATTACTGTCGAGCAATTGATAGAAAAGCGAATAATTATGAAGATCTCCAAGGCAATGATTATGCATATAGACATCACGTCCGTGACAAGTAGACCGAAACGATTCTGCATCTACTACTATTACTCCACACATCGACCAACTCCTGCCTGCATCTAGAGTATTAAGTTCATGAAGAACAGAGTAACGCATTAAGTAAGATGACATGATGTAGAGGGATAAACTCAAGCAATATGATGAAAACCCCATCTTTTTACCCTTGATGACAACAATACAATACGTGCCTCGATACCCCTACTTTGTCACTGGGTGAGGACACCACAAGATTGAACCCAAAACTAAGCACTTCTCCTATTGCAAGAATTACCAATCTATTTGGCCAAACCAAACCAATAACTCAAAGAGACTTGCAAAGATATGAAATCATGCATATAAGAATTCAGGAAAGACTCAAATAATATTCATGGATAATCTGATCATAAACCCACAATTCGTCGGATCTCGACAAACACACTGCAGAAGAGTATTACATTGGATAGATCTCCATAAAGATCATGAAGAACGTGGTATTGAGAAGCAAAGAGAGAGAAGAAGCCATCTAGATACTAGCCATGGACCCGTAGGTCTATGGTGAACTACACATGCATCATCGAAGGGGCAATGGAGTTGATGTAGATGCCCTCCGTGATCGAATCCCCCTTTGACAGATTACCAGAAAAGGCTCCAAGATTGGATCTCTCGGGAACGGAGGCTTCTAGAGCCGGAAATGTGTTTTCATGGCTCCTTTTGATAATGATGGAATATTTGGGAATTTATAGGCTGAAGATTAGGGTTAGGGGAGTTTCCAGGGGCCCACAAGCCTGTCCGGCGTGGGGTACCCCCCTAACCGCGACAAGCGGGCTTGTGGTCCCATGACAACTCCTCTGCCTTGGTTCTCAAGTCTCGTGGCTTCCTTTTATTCCAAAAAAATCATTCCGGAGGTTTTATTCCGTTTGGACTCCGTTTAATATTCCTTATCTGCAAAACTCAAAAACAAGGAAAAAACCAAAACTGACACTAGGCTCTAGATTAATAGGTTAGTCCCAAAATAATATAAAATAGCATATTAATGCATATAAAACATCCAAAACAGATATTATAATAGCATGGAACAATAAAAAATTATAGATACATTGGAGACGTATCAGCATCCCTAAGTGTTGGGGATATGATCCCGCGGTATGACCCACCTAAAGGGTTCCGGGTTATACCTGACGGCTCGTGAGCCGGCCCAAGAATGAGCCATGAGACTTATGACCCAGGAAGATAGGCGGCTCATGGCGTGGGCCGCCAGGTGGCCCGGACAGAGAAGACCCGGGTGCGTAAGCCGCCCGAAGGTAACTTGGCAGGGAAGATAGAGGAAGACTCGGATAGACAATGAGAGTAGGTTACAACTTGTATGACCCGGAGTCTTTACCTCCTATATAAAGGTAGACCCGGGGTGACTTAGAGATCAAGTTATCGAGAACTAGGTCAAGCTTTAGCTCCCTTGTAATCGATACAACAGGCAATACAAACGCAAGCAGGATGTACGCTACTACCTCACCTTGAGGGGCCGAACTTGGGTAAACTTGTGTCCTTCGTCCCAGCCAACCCCTTTGAGTCCATCACATTAGCGATGGCCTCGAATCCAAGTCCGTTCACCCAGACAGCTGCCGTGATAAATCTGCGACAGTTGGCGCCCACCATGGGGTAAACACTTGGTGGTGTTGAGTTCTTAGAGGGCTCTCTCCCGGGGCTCGAAGGATACGTGGTCGGAAGGATCAGCAAGAGTCGCCGTGGCCGGCTCTACATCGACGATGCCGGATGGGGGCTTGATGCTGAGTCCGTGGAGTATGGATTCCGGGTTCCATTCGGCGGGATCCACGTCTTCATCAGAAAGGTTGACGGATCTACACCCGGGCCGGATGTCCGCACCGACATCATCGAGCCGGCTCGGCGTCTGCAGCCTGCGCGTAACATGCATCCTGCCCATGCTAATCCGGGTCAGAAGCATGTCTTCGTAGGCTTCACTCAAGGTACGGATCTGGAAGCTTCCGGATCATAGGAAACTCTCGTCTATTTAGAGGACGAATATTCAAGTGGAGAAACGGAGTCAGTGTACCAGCTCCACAACGGTGGCCTTGGGGGCTACGGCGACTTCTGCCCTGAGTCAGATCGTTCTGAGTCGGAGGATCTTGGGCTTCCGGTTCATGCTGCCGTGTTCATGGCGGGATTCGCCCCAGGCACGAGTAGTACAGCCGCGGGAGCCGCCACCTCAGGTGATAACCCGCCGCCGCCGGCTCAAGTTCTTGTGGAGCTGATGGACGAGCTCGCGGCTTTAATGGCCACTGAGTTCACACCAGATAATCAAGCAGCTCGGAATTTAGAGATCGCAAGGATCAAGGGCCGGATGACAGAGGAACGATAAAGGATGGCTGAGCTAAAGATCCAGATGGAAGAAGAGGCAGAACGTATCAAGGCAGATGCTTTCCGTCTAGAGTTGAAGCAAATATCAGCAGGATCGGTGCATCAGAGGAGGCGTCAATCCCGCCTACCAGAGCGCTATGAAGCAAGGAACCTCTTCAATACTCCTGGTGCGGGGCGAGGAACGGACGCGCCCGAAAGCCGCCCGACGGAGCGGCCAGCGACTCATCCGGCCCGGCGTAACCAAGCTTCACATGGGGGCTTTCCAACGCCGGCGAGTCATTATTCTAACTCGGCCGAGAATATGGTGGCAGCGGCCGCCCGGCTTTAGACAATTCCTATCCCGGATGAAGCACCCTTTGTGGAGGATGTGCAGAACGCCATCGAGTACCTGCAGACGGCCGTGTCCTAGCAAGAGAAATATACTCACAGTCGGGGCCGTATTCATTCAACCCCCCTCCCGAGCCGCAGCTTTAGCCGGCGCTACGAGTCACCAGCAGGTTCCAGCAGCAACCGGCATAGAGAGATTCCGACGGGTCACCGGCCGGGTAGAGACACGCCAGCATTTGTAAACCATGCGGGAAGCCCGAAAGAGGCGCCAACTAGGCCAGCTTACCAGGAGCCCGTGCCTTCTGTTTCGGTAGGGGAAGGAGTAAACTCCAGGATGGTAGGGCTGCCGTGTTTGTCACCGGCTCTGCGGGGTGAACGGTTGCCGAAAGACTTCAAAGGCCCCCGGAAGGTCCCAAATTATACCGCTGATTTACCCCCGGAGGCCTGGGTGGAAAGTTATGAGCTGGCCATGGAGATGCTGGATGTCAGTGAGGCGGTTTGTGCCAAGTATTTCGTCATGATGCCTGAAGGCCCGGCTCGCACGTGGCTAAAGGGGTTACCACCTAATACCATCAATTCATGGGTTGGAGCTCAGAGCCCGGTTCATTAAAAACTTTCAAGGGACGTGCAAGCAGCCTATGACCATTGTGGATCTTGATCACTGTGTCCAATAGGAGAATGAGTCGGCCCATCATTGGGTACAGTGGGTCTCAACAATCATCCACTCGTCGGAGTAGATCACGGCGGCCCAAGCAATGCTGATCTTGGAGAAGAACTGCCACTTTGTTCCTCTGAAGCAGAAACTTGGCCAGCTTAAACGTACATGTCAGGACATGGGAGAGCTCATGACGGCTCTCACGAAATATGCCGACTCTGACAGCATGAAGGATCCGGGTTCTGATGATGAGAAGGCTGGCCAAGGTAAGAAGAGCAATCAAGGCAAGGGTGCAACAAACAATGGTAGCCAGAGCAAGCGTAAGAATCCAGAGGCTGGGTCAGAGCTGGTGGCTAATACAAACACCCAGCAGAATTACCCCAAAGGCAATAGGAGGTTTAGATCGCCCTTTGGCAAGGATAACTCTTCCTCGAACATGGAGGAGTTACTTAAGTGCCTTGTCCAAATCACATTCTGCCTGATAAGCCGGCAAACCACACCTGGGAGAATTGCAATTTCATGCAGAAGTACAATAGATATTTCACACAACCTAAAAATCGAGATGGTGGCCCGCCAGGCGGCTCAGGACATGGCGGGTCAGGAGCTGGGTTTGGTTTCGGCGGCTCAGGATCCAGTCATCCGGGTCAGGATAATCAGGGGGGACACCAGCCGCATTCTGGTAACAATAATCAACAACAACAGCAACAACGTAATCAGTCTGGTTATCAGAGTAATCCGAAGCAGCTCAGCTCCGGACAGTACAACGTTTTCATGACGAGTCTCAATAAACGGGACCAGAAGTTGCGTAAGCGGGCAGTTAATGCGGTTGCACCGGCTCTTCCGCAGTACTTAAAGTGGTCTGAATATGACATAACATGGAGCCAAGAAGATCACCCACCGCGTGTCGATGACCCGGGCGGCTGGCTTTGGTTGTGGCCCCCCAGGTGGGCGGATATATGGTGAACAAGGTGCTTATGGATGGCGGCAGCAGCATAAACATCCTTTATTATGACACTTTCCGGCGGATGAAGTTGCTTGATAAGGATTTAAAACCTTCATCCACCGTCTTTCATGGTGTGGTGCCGGGTAAATCGGCGTATCCGGTGGGCAGGATTTCGTTGGAAGTGGCTTTTGGCGATGAGTACAATTACAGGGTGGAATCCTTGTGGTTCGAGGTGGTCAAGATCAAGAGTCCTTATCATGCATTATTTGGACGGCCGGCTTATGCTAAGTTCATGGCTAGGCCCTGCTACGTTTACTTGCAGCTCAAGATGCCCGCCTGAAACGGTACCATTACCGTTCATGGTGACCGAAATACGGCTATTGAATGTGAAGAAGGAGATGCGGCTTACGCAGAGTCCAGTTGCGCCCAGGAGGAACTTAAGTTCTATAAGGAGAATGTTGATCCGGAGGATATGATCCCGCTGAAAAAGCCCACCATGGAGGTTGAGCCGCCCCTCAAGTTTTCAGCGGATGATACCAAGACAATAGATTTCACTCCGGGCGACTCATCTAAGCAGTTCATCATTGGAGCTCACATGGATCCCAAATAGGAAAGCGCGCTCATCGAATTCATCCGTGAGAATCGGGACATCTTCGCATGGAAACCTTCTGACATGCCGGGTGTACCGAGAGAGTTCGCTGAGCACAACCTTAACGTGGATCCAAAGTTTAAGACGATTAAACAGTTTTTGTGGCGGTTCAATGAGGAGAGGCGGAAGGCTATTGGGGAAGAAGTTGCCCGGCTTTTGGCAGCGGGTTTTATCATTGAAGTTTTTCACCCGGAATAGTTGGCTAACCCGGTGCTGGTGCTAAAAAAGAATGGCACATGGCGTATGTGTGTGGACTACATGGACCTTAACAAAGCTTGTCCGGCTGATCCATTTTCCCTCCCTCGTATTGATCAGATCATTGATGCTACGGTGGGGTGTGAAAGTTTGTGCTTCCTGGATGCTTACTCAGGTTATCATCAGATCAAGAGGGCGGTTAAAGACCAGGAGAAGACGGCTTTTATTACATCCTTTGGGGCATTCTGTTATGTCTCTGTGCCTTTCGGGCTCGAGAGTGCCCAGGCAACTTATCAACGATGCGTGCAGAACTGCCTTCACAGTCAGATTGGCCTTAATGTTCATGCTTATGTAGATGACATCATGGTCAAATCCAGAAAGAAGGAGACTCTTTTGGAGGATTTACAAGAAACTTTTGATAATCTCCGGGTCTACAAGATGATGCTTAACCCGACCAAGTGTGTCTTTGGTGTTCCGACGGGCAAGCTTTTGGGTTTCCTGGTCTCTGAGCGTGGTATCGAGGCTAACCTAGATAAAATCAAGGCTATTACCTCTCTAGGAGAGCCGGCTTGCATTAATGATGTTTAGCGCTTGGCAGGGCGGATTGCTGCGTTGAGCTGGTTCATAAGCCGTCTTGGAGAGAAGGCTATTCCTTTATATCAAATGATGAAGAAGACAGACAAATTTGTCTGGAGCAAGGCGGCGGGTGAAGCACTTGAGGCTCTTAAAAAACAGCTCACTGAGCCGCCAGTGCTAGCCGCTCCGGCTGAGAAAGAACCATTACTCCTTTATGTGGCGGCTAATAACCGGGCAGTGAGTGCTGCAATTGTGGTCGAGCGCAAGGAGGCCGGGAAGGAGTATCCAATGCAAAGACCGGTTTATTATATCAGTGAGGTCCTGACAGAGTCTAAGAGCATCCGCATTGGCAGAAGCTGGTATATGGGGTCTTCATGGACAACCTCAAGTTAAAACACTACTTCTTAGGGCACCAGATAACTGTGGTCAGTTCTGCTCCGCTAGGGGATATTATCTAGAACAGAGAAGCCACGGGAAGGATTGCTAAGTGGGCATTGGAGCTGGGACCTCTCAATTTAAAATATGTGCCTCGCACGGCTATCAAGTCCCAAGCCCTTGTGGATTTCATAAATGATTGGACGGAGTGTCAAGCTCCCAAGGAAAAGCCGGATGACACATACTGGACTATACACTTTGATGGATCCAAGCAGTTAGAGGGATCAGGGGAAGGAGTTGTTCTGACATCCCCCAAGGGTGATAAGTTTTGTTATGTGCTCCGGCTGATGTTCCCCTACACTAACAATGCGACTGAGTATGAAGCTTTGCTTCATGGTCTTAGGTTAGCCAAGGAGATGAATTTGAGCCGAGTCAGGTGTTTGGGCGACTCAGATCTGGTGGCTCAGCAAGTTTCTGGCACTTGGGATTCCAAAGACCCGCGGATGGCGGCTTATCGTCAGGTAGTTGATATTATTGCGGGTCACTTCAAAGGATATCAAGTAGATCACACTGATCGTCGCAGGAATGAGGTGGTTAATGCCTTATCACGGTTAGGTTCTCAACTAAAGCTGGTGCCACCCAATGTCTTTCTAGACGTCTTACACCATCCAACTGTCAAGATACCTTCAGAAGAAGATTTGGCTGTTCCTGACCCGGAGGCAGAATTGGTGGCGGCTCTGCATGCTATCCCAGATTGGACTATTCCCTATTTGGCCTATTTGACCCGGGGCGAGTTACCTAAGGATGAAGACCTAGCCAGAAAGATCACCCGGCGTTCTAAGTCCAGGACAATAGTTAATGGTGAATTGCATAAATGCAATGTGACGGGAGTTTTCCAACGTTGTGTTTCACCAGAGGAGGGTCGGCAGATCTTGAATGAAATCCATGCTGGCGAATGTGGACACCATGCCGGCTCGAAGTCTTTGGTGGCCAAGGCTTTTCGGCACGGGTTTTTTGGTTGATGGCTCATAAAGATGCAGAGGACCTAGTCCGTAAGTGCGACGACTGTCAGAAGTTTGGTCGGCGTGCTCATATTCCGGCTCAGGAGTTAAGGATGATACCAATTACTTGGCCGTTTGCGGTCTGGGGGCTTGACATGGTGGGACCTTTCAAGAGATCCAAGGATAAGAAAACACACCTCCTGGTGGCGGTGGACAAGTTTACCAAGTGGGTAGAGGCAGAGCCGGTCAGCAAATGTGACGCGGCTACGACAGTTTTATTTATTAAAAAGTTGATCTACCGTTTTGGTTACCCACACAACATCATCACTGATAATGGTACAAATCTCTCCAAGGGGGCTATAAAAAAATTCTGTGACGAAGAGCATATCCGGCTTGATGTTTCAGCAGTGGCGCATCCACAATCCAACGGTCAGGCGGAGCGTGCCAATTAGGAAATTCTAAGAGGGATTAAACCACGGCTTATGGTTCCTTTGCAGCGAACGCCCGGGTGTTGGGTAGAAGAATTACCCTCCGTCTTATGGAGCATTAGGACCACCCCTAAAATATCCACGGGTTTCACGCCTTTCTTTATGGTGTACGGGGCGAGGCAGTTTTGCCCATTGACATCCGACATGATTCGCCAAGGGTGGCAGCTTATGTTGAGGCGGACAATGAGACGGCACGTCAAAACGCATTGGATGCTCTCGAAGAGGCGCGAGAGCTAGCAGTGGCCCGGTCGGCGATTTATCAACAAGACCCGCGTCGCTATCACAGCCACAAGGTTAAGACTCGGACGTTCCAGGAAGGCGACTTAGTGCTCCGGCTGATTCAGGACCATACAAATATGAATAAGCTCTCTCCTCCATGGGAAGGACCTTTTGTAGTCAGCAAAAATCTCAACAACGGGTCATATTACCTCATCGATATCTGAGATGACTCAGATACGGCGGGTCAGGAGACCCGTCGGCCGTGGAACATCTCGCATCTCCGGCCTTATTTCACTTAAGGGTGTAGAGACCTTTCATTGTACACTATCATTGTACATGTCATAGTTATATAAATAAATAAAGAAGTATCACCGCAAAGGTGAAGTCTGTGCTGTTTTACACATCCTCATATGAGAGAAGGTTAAACAATGTTCCGGTTAATGTATCAACTGAGATTGGCGAACGGCGGCTTTTTTCCTTCAGGTATAGCTTATAATGCTTATTAGCCAGGTGCTATGCCACAAAAGCCCGGCTCAGGAAAATGAGTTGCGGCGCGAGGCGCTATGCCACAAAAGCCCGGCTCAGGAAAATGAGTCGCGGCACCAGGCGTTATGCCACAAAAGCCCGGCTCAAGAAAATGAGTCGTGGCACCAGGCGTTATGCCACAAAAAACCGGCTCAGGAAAATGTGTCATGGCGAGGGCAGCTTCTTACCTTTGGGTACAGCTTGTAACGCCTATCCGCCGGCGTTTTACGCCATACTGCTGAAGGGGGCTTCTTACCGACGGGAATCGCTTCTAACACCCTATCGGCCGGCTTTATGCCAAATTTCTGGCTAACACTTTTAGCCGCGGTTGTGAGGTTTTTTTTACCGACGGGTAGCTAACACCTAATAACCCGCGAACGGCGGCTTCTTACCTTCGGGTATAGCTTATAATTCCTATTAGCCGGCTTCATGCCACGTAAAACCGGCTAAGAAAAATTTGCCGCGGCAAACGACAGCTTCTTACCTTCGGGTATAGCTTATAATGCCTATCAGCCGGCCTTATGACACAAAAATCCGGCTAAGGAAAATTAGCCGCGGTGAAGGCGACTTCTTACCTTCAGGTATAGCTTCTAACGCTTATCCGCCGGCGTTTACGCTGTATTATTACCTTCGGGTACAGCTTATAATGCTTGTTAACTGGCTTTATGCTACAAAACTCCGGTTAACATGATTAGTCACGGACAGAAATTATTAAGTCCTTTCGGCCGACTCTCGACCCAAGAAGAGGAGACAAACGACGACAAGTCGGGAATGCATACAAGGAAGATGGCACTTTGGAAGCCGGATTTTTTCTCATTTAAAAAGATTAGCAGAACAAATGTCATAGGAAATATATTACAAACGCTCTATGTAGAGCCCAAAAGTATTGATCTAGTCTTTCAAGTCCCCTACGATGAGTTAAGGAGAGCCGGCTATTACAAAGTGGAGTTAATCAACTGGCCGACGGCTCATCCTGCTCCGGTTCTTCGGGGGCCTAGATCTGAAGGTTGTCCAAGTTCCAGTTGCAGTTAGCTAGAGCCGCAAAAGTCCCTTCTTCAAAGAAGGGAGACGGGTCAAGATCAGAAGCGAAGAGGTCCTTACTACGGGTGGGCGTCAAGTCCTTCCATTCGTAGAGTGGGCCACGCACTCTCTTCTAGTCAGCATCATAAGCCGCCTGGTAAGTGTCCAGGTCAGCTTCTTCTGCTAAAACGGAAGCCAGAAACCTGGAGTCCTTGACACACCAAATGTAGTCGGCTTCTGTGAACTCAGAACCGTCATCCTTCTTGGAGGGGAAGGCTTCCATCATATCAGTCGGAGTAAGCTCCGGAGCGAAGGCCAGAGCTAGGCTTATGCCTGCGATTGCTCCCTGGCGGTCGGCTGATTTCTTCAATTCAGCGATCTGCTTCGGCATGGTGGAGAAAAGTTCCAAGACCCCTTTGAGAGTTGAAGGGATCTTGTCCTTGTACTGAACAGACCTGATGGTAAACATCGCGCCGCAGTGGAGCTACTCCGCCAGGGTGTAGATAGCCTTCAGAGGCAGTAAGCTGTCGGACGCCAGTTGACGGCTTCTAGGACCTGTATAAGTCGGAAGTTTTCATGATAAGTCGTTAGTTCAGATGTTATAATAGCAATTAAGGAAAATTTGTCAAGAGCTCACCGAAGAGGGCGGCTGTCATCTTTGTGATATGGCATTTCAAGGATTGCAGCTCGTCAGAGACCGTCATCAACTGTTGATCAGCGTCGTCCGCCCATTTGGTCAGCGTGGCCTTCTCAGACACGGCAGATTCTCTGAAAGCGGCGAACTCCACCTTGACTTTAACCAGCTCTTTGGTCAAGAGCCGGCATTTCTCATCGGTGGCGCTCCGGGCAAGCCTGTTGATCAGCCAGGTTGGTCTTTACGCCGGCCAACTATGACCCGACTTTAGTCAAGGATTCCTGCAAAGATTTCAAAGCAGAGAGTAGAATGGACAAGTCTCAAACAGATTGCAAGCAATATGCCTGACACATGGGGGCTAATGTCTGTTTTTCAGAAGTTCACTATGAAGAGTCCCGATTCAAACTTTGAACAAGTTTGAGCCGACCCTTGGGGGCTACTATTAGCTCTTTTAAATTGTCTTCTAAGAAGTCTCGACTCAACTTTGAACAAGTTTGAGCCGGACCTTGGGGGCTACTATTGGCTCTTCTGATTATCTTCTACAGAATAATTTTATCTAAAAGATAACTATGCAAAGTCCCGGCTCAATATGTCGAGAGATTAAGCCGGCACTTGGGGGCTACATAGGGATATAAGGAGGAAAAGAATACCTCATACTTCCTCTTCATGAGATTAACCAGTTTGAGCACCAGGTCTCGGCTGGTGGATAGGCGGGTCATGTAGCCAACTTGAAGCTCCTCAGCTGTCATCTTCTCCAAGGCAGAAGGCTCAAATTCTAGCTTCCTAGAAGCTTTAGCTGTTTCACCCCGCGTGGTCAGCATGTGAGCCGGGGGAGAATGCAAACCAGCGCCAGTGATTTCAACTTCTGGGCCAGTCGTGTCCTTAGTCGCCTGGGCAGGGCTCGGTGGCTTAGAAGGATTCTTTGGTGGACTATCTGGGACAATGTCATCAGCGGTCGGCTCTGTAGAAGCTGCTGGGATATCTTCAGCCGGCCGCGAGTCATCCAGTTTTGAATGCTCCGGCTCTTGGGCAACAGGGTCGGGGGAGGACTTGTCGATTTTCCGATGCTTGGCTTGAGCACTATAAAATGTGAGGATCAGAATCGAAAGGATACTACTGCTGCATATAGAGCCGGATGTCATAGCGGGAAATACTTACAATGGGTTGATCTTGGGAGGCGGTAGAGCGGTCGCTGAAGAGTCGTTGGAAGAGGGTGATTTCTGAGAGACAATTCAAGAAAGATGAGACAGCGTCGAGGTCGCAAAGTAAAATTAATTAAACGGAGATACATACCTCTATGGGGCATTTCTTCGGAGCGGGTGAGTTTGGCAAGCTGGACATAAGATCAGTAGAACCAACGCTCCGGGTCTGGCGACGCTCGGCCTGTTGTTGCTTTTTCAAAAGAAAGTCGGGAGCCAGATAAGCAAGAGGATGAGAAAGAGGAACTTTTCCAATAACCTGCCGCGACTTCCGGGGGACAAAATATTCTGAGCCGGAAGAAGTATGAATTACCTCAGGGGCGTTGGCGCGGCTTGTTTCAACATCATCCTGTCAGTAGAACAAGTGTAAGTAAAATAAGATAATAAAATGGCAGAAAGCAGCCAAGGTTTACCTCTGAGTCGGACAATTGCGGCAGGTCAAACCATCCTTCTTGTGGGGCGGTCTGCTTGGACTTCTTGGCCGGAGCTTTCTTCTTGAGCTTCTTCAAGGGAGGAACATATTCTTTCTTCTAGAAATCAGAGTTGGCCTGGAAAGGTAAACCGGTTAAACAGTAATGAGTCAGAAAGGTATGAGCGGCAAGGAGGAAAAAGGGTGAAGAGTCGCCTTACATCTGGAGCCGGATTTCTGGCGTTAAAAGGTGCCAGGCCAATGGCGCTGCATGATCAGGATGCTTCATGGACAAGGCTCTGGATGACGGTGGTGATGTCATCCTCTGTCAATGTTGACTGGCTGAAGCATAATGAGCTATCATACTTGCCTTCATATTCACACATGAGCCGGCTTCTATGACTTAAGGGCATAATCCATCAGGAAATCCAGCAGCGGATCAAATCCAGTCCGGTTAAACCATTGGCCATGAGGGCCTTGATCTTGGCATGAGCCAGCTCCTACCTTGCACGTTCCGAACCTGATAGCCGGCCGGGAAGCTCTGAAGTTGTCTTGAGCCGAGAGGGACGAGAACCCAGCAGTGGACGCTCATTCTTAGGAGAGGTATCCTTGCAGTAGAACCAAGTCTTGTTCCAGTCCTTTGGCTGACTCGGCATCTACATGGCCGGAAAAGTAATATCCCTACGCCGTTGGATGGAGATCCCGCCAAGCTCTAGACTCGGACCGGCTTTCATCTCAGTTTGCCGGTTGGCATAGAAGAATTCTCGAAATAACCCCACAGACGGCTTGGCTTGCAGATAGACTTCACAGAGCACTTGAAAATTGCATAGATTTGAGACGGAGTTGGGGGCCAAGTCTTGGGGGTGAAGCTTGTAGAAGTGAAGGACGTCACAAAAGAACTTCGAGCCGGGAGGCACGAATCGTCGCTCGATATGGTCAGAGAAAACCACTACTTCGCCTTCTTGAGGAGTGGGCCGCGTTTCATCACCCAGGCCCCGCCAATTAAGGACCTCCTTGGAAGGAAGGGTACCCGCGTGAACAAAATCCAGTAAGAATTCTTCCGTGATGCAAGACCCGACCCAGTTGCATGAGTTGGAGGCGCGAGACATGCTGGC
Organism: Hordeum marinum; assembly: GCA_022496015.1. Classification (NCBI taxonomy): domain Eukaryota; kingdom Viridiplantae; phylum Streptophyta; class Magnoliopsida; order Poales; family Poaceae; genus Hordeum; species Hordeum marinum. The sequence goes on from CM039673.1 coordinate 519,687,635, forward strand.
GGCTTAAAGACTGTGCAAATTAACAGTATGACGAGTCAAGAGCAAACAAATATCTGCGATGGCTTAAAATTTTAAGGGCTCTACAAATAATATGCCATGGTCCGGTTGATGAGAGCCGGAGAGGCCTGGCGGGTCAACAAAGCAAGGAGGAGGAGCGAAAATCGGCTAAGTCCCAGGAAACAGATTTCGTAAAGTTCAGCTAAAATGACAGATCTACAAAAATAGGGTAAATGCCTTTTATTTTCAGACCTAAGGACGAACAGGCGAAGCGGACGAAATCCAAAATGGCAAGCAGAGCAAGGATCAATCTATGTGTTCTTGTTTACCGCCTCTTACACAATGGCACAGTGAAGACGAGTGACGGTCTGGAGTTCGTACGTGTAGCGACCCGACCTGAAAGGTCGAATCTCCGGTGTTTCCGTACCATCCCAAGATCATGCTGGTACACACACGGTACATCAATGTATATATCAAAGGGAAATCACACAGCATTATATTAATCGAAATCTCATATCGAGTCCTTTATTACAATAAAAATTACAATAAATTGGCTAAAAGCCAACTCATGAGAATGTCTAAATCTTGCGGAAGCGTCGAAGGTAGATGAGTCCATCTGACTCCAAGGGCATCTCACTGAGCATAGAACGTGTCCTCACTCCTGGTCGGAAAAGTTCTCTGCAACATGATACGTTGCAGCCGTGTAGGTCAGCATATGGAATATGCCGGCAAAGTCACAAGAGAGGGGTGAAAAGATAATCATCTAATCTACATGCTTATATGGCAGGTGGGGGGGGGGTAAGTTTTTGCGTAAAGCCAAGTTTTTCCTACATCAAGAAAGGGGCTAAGCAAAATATTACTAAGTTGGTTGATTAATGAGATGGTTCCACCAACCAATTCTCATACCCAATTGTTAAATACCCACATCATCATATTATTTGTGTTGAGAATTCCGAATGTTTCAGTTCCTTTGGCTCAAGTCGTCCATGACCGTGGACACGGCTAATCGATTAGGTTTGAGTACTCTTCAGAGTTTTGCACATGTTCCCCACAAGATTTGGTCGCCTCCGTTTGATTTCTCGCACTTCAGGGTGTTTGAGAAATGGATGACCAAAACATGGTCTTCCAAAGGGTTTCCCTGCGACTCTGTCGGTGCCCATCCTTTCCTACCGTTCTTCTACATCTCGTAGCACCGCTTGTCCAGGGTCACCACGATATCCAACCAAGCCAGAGCCCATAAGGACTTGTGGCTGTGCAGGTAAGCCTTGGGTCTTGAAGCACCCATCCATCTCTTTGTGCCTGGGTGGATCTTTCCGCGTGAATACTGGCCATCTCCAGCATCACCTAGGCAAATCCACTGGTTTCTCCAGGGTGCCGTTCAACCATCATCCACCCAGAGGTATGTTGAAAACTCGGAGTCTTAAATCTTGATCATTATGTAGGTCTTGAAATTATTAACTCTCCCAACTCTCATGAATCACACAACCAACCCCGTCTACTAATAGCATAGCAAAAGTAAAACAACGTTTCCCGGGGCCAATGTTGTCAAAGGGGTTGAGAGGGGTACCTACCATATGATACTACTACAATGTAACCAAGTTTCCAACTAACCTATCTTGCATGCAATTGGGGAAAATGGTAGAACTAATGCATATAAAACATGGGTAATCATGATCAAAGTGACTTGCCTGATTGATGATCTTCGTACTCGTGGGACTCTAAGTAACAAGCTTCGCACTCCGGATAATCTGACGAAGCAAACCAGCACTCAATAAGCATACAACAGAATATTGTAACCCACAAACATCAATCAAGAACTAGTAAACAGTCAAGACAAAACAATGCACAAATCACAAGTAAGGAAAACACACAAAGTTTTGTTTACTAGGAGGTGATTGATAAAAGACTACTAACATAATAAAACTATTTTGAAATAACCAAAACAATTGTTGACAACAAGGAAACAATAAAATATTTTTATTAATAAACAGAAGAAAATCAATTTAAGTTTGTTGAGAAAACTTTTGTAAAGTTTGTAAAAGTTTTGATAAACACTATATGAATCAACTATAGTTTTACTATCAAAAGAGCAAAACAAAACTTATTATTTATTAACAAAACATGTTCTTAACAGAAAAGAATTTTACAAATAAACTTGTCTTAGAAAACAGAATTAAATTATATAAAACTTTGTTGAAAGAAAACTATTACTAACTAGTTGTTTTAGTCAAAATAAACCTATTTGAAAAGAAATTGTGATTCCTATGTTAACAAAGAAATAACTAAACAATTTTATATTTTTTATTAACAACAAGTAAAACACTAAATGTTTAAATCAACAGAACCTACTAAACAAATTAAAACTAAATCTAAGTTAAACTAACTAAAACTAAGTAAATAAAACTATACTATAATACTAGGCAGATTCTGTTTATAGCTAAAACACCAATAATGATCATCCTAAAAATCCTCAAACTAAACATGATGATAGTTCTAACTAATACCAAACAGTAGCAAAAAGATTCATATAAAAATCTATTTTTCAAACTCTAGTTATTCAGATTTGAAGATTTTGAGCAAATTTGATTAAATTCAAACTTTATAGTTAAAATTTGAAATTTAAAAGTACAGTGTGAAACTACATGAAAAATGTGAGCTATTGCAAAAAGAATCAACTCAAAACATTTAATAGATTAAAAGTTATAAGCAAAACAAAATTTGGATTCACTCTGTTAACTAAAACAAAAACAGAAAAGGGAAAAAATCTACCGGACGGCCAGGGGGCTACGTGGCGCTTTCCGATTGGTTGCGGGCGTGTGCGCGCGGGAGTTTACGGGCGGGCAACCGGTCGGTAGAGGATACCGGTTCGGATATTAATCCGTTCTAATCTCGGCCGTTGCGTCTGGATCGGAGGGAGGGGGTGAGTTTGAAGATTTTACCGGAGGGGGAAAGTGGACTCTGGCGATGGTGGCGGCGGCCGGTAGTCGAGGACGTCGCCGGAGGTGGCTCCAGTGGTCGAAACGGAGCGCGGACGGGCTCAGACGGCAGAGGAGGTCCTCCGGTGCCGGTTGGTGGTGTCGGAGAAGGGCGAGGATGACCGAGGCGGTGGCTACGGGCGATGAGAGTTCCGGTGGTGGAGTTACTCCGGCGAGGAATTGCGGCAGCCTTCCGGCGAGATAGGAGAGGGGTTTGGGGGGAAATGGATGCGGGGTCTGGCCGGTACTTATAGGGGCGCTGGGGAGTGCGGGGAAGGAGAGAGGAGAGAGATCCGGGAGGGGGAAAGAAACGGCCGGCGAGGTCCGGCGCATGCGGTGGAGGAAGGTGATGACCGAGCGAGCTAACGGTCGGTCGGGGGTGGGGCCCGGTGGCAGCGAGAGGGAGGGCGAGGTTTCCGCGTCGGTCGGCTGACGCGTATTGAATTCGCGAAATAAAGCCTGTGGGCCGGCCCGTTTTAATTCTAAAACCGTTACCGTTTCTGTTTAATGATTTTCCAGCGACATTCAAAAGCTTTTAAAACATTCAAACCGTTTATAAATATAGGAGTATTATATATCAAATTTAACAGAATAATAAATGCTATTTAATGAACATTTTTATTCTGTCATTTGAACACTTTGAAAAAAAATAATATTTTCAGAAATTGCCTAATTGTTTTTAAATCTTTTTTGCAAATATTTTCAAAATAACTCCTGGTTATTTTTGTTCAAATAGATCACCAAAATGACCCTGGTGTGGAGTGTCATGTTACTCCCCTCTTATTTTGAACATTTTACCAAGATTTCAAATAGGTGAAAGCAACTTAGGGAAAGTAGAAAGGGCTTTCAGAATTTTAGAAAGAACATTTCAACAATACAGGTATTCAAGCAATGATGATGATGGATGCATAGCTATATTTCATAACATTCCAAAATAGAATTTTGGGATGTTACAGTACGCTAAAGCGTGACCGGCGACAATGGAGTTTGAGCTCTAAAACAACGGCGGCGGCAAACTTCTTTAGAAACCCTACCGCAGACGGTTATGGATCTACGGGAAGAAGACTTACCGGCGACGGTGTGACAAGCGCAAGAGGAACTCTGGTCCGCCACAGGCTGATGCAGTGGCCTATCGACGACAAGACGAGGATGGCGCTGGAGCAGGAGCGGAAGCGTCGGAGAGAAAGAAGTTGGAAGCGCGAGCGGGGGAAAGACAATGCCACCCGCAGCGGTCCTATTTAAAAGGAAAACGGGCAGGCGCGAAAATCCAGGTGACAGAAATCATTCGACCGAGGTGGATGCCTCGACTTTCGGGCTGACCATTTAATAAGAAATTTGTTGGTACATCAGCGGATTTTTTTGCAGGGCCCACATGACGTCATGGCAGGTTATCACCGGGCGACTCGCCGAGGAGGAGAAGAAAAGGATGAAGTGAGCAAGCTGAAATCAACCTGGGGCCTAATGTTGGGGATATGATCCCATGGTATGACCCGCCTAAGGGGTTCCAGGTTATACCTGACGGCTCGTGAGCCGACCCAAGAATGAGCCATGAGACTTACGGCCTAGGAAGATAGGTGGCTCATGGCGTGGGCCGCCAGGTGGCCCGGACAGAGAAGACCCGGGTGCGTAAGCCGCCCGGAGGTAACTTGGTAGGGAAGATAGTGGAAGACTCAGATAGACAATGAGAGTCGATTACAACTTGTATGACCCGGAGTCTTTACCTCTTATATAAAGGTAGACCCGGGGCGACTTAGAGATTAGGTTATCGAGAACTAGGTCAAGCTTTAGCTCCCTTGTAATCGATACAACAAGCAATACAAACGCAAGCAGGACGTAGGCTATTACCTCGCCTTGAGGGGCCGAACCTGGGTAAACTTGTGTCCTTCGTCCTAGCCAACCCCTTTGAGTCCATCACGTTAGTGATGGCCTCGAATCCAAGTCCGTTCACCCGGACAACTATCGTGATAAATCCATGACACCAAGCTTAATTCATGCGCGTCCTCGAGTAGGTAAATGATAAAAACATAATTTTTGATGTGGAATGCTACCCAACATATTTATCCATGTAATATTCTTTATTGTGGCATGAATATTCAGATCCGTTAGATTTAAAACAATAGTCTAATATTTACATAAAAACAGTAATACTTTGAGCACACCAACAAGGTAGTCGTGTCCTTTCGAAATAACATGGCCTTAGAAAGTTATCCCTAGAATATCATATGGTCTGGCTATGGTCCATCTTTCCCACATAAAGTATCTAAATCATGCACAACCGCGATGAACAAGTCAAGCAATTGTTTCACACTTTTGGTGTTCTCAAACCTTTTCAACTCTCACGCAATACATGAGCGTGAGCCATGGGTATAGCATTATAGGTGGAATAGAATATGGAGGAGGTGCAAAGAAAAAAAGAGAAGATAGTCTCACATCAACTAGGCATATCAACGGGCTATGGAGATGCCCATCAATAGATATCAATGTGAGTGAGTAGGGATTGCCATGCAACAAATGCACTTAGAGCTATAAGTGTATGAAAGCTCAAAAAGAAAACTAACACTAGTAGAAAACAGGGCTTTGGTCCAGGCCGGGTCAGCCCATTAGTCCCAGTTCAGTCATGAACTGGGACCAATGGGGGCAACGGTCCCGGTTCGTGAGGCCAGGGGGCCGGTTGGGCCACGTGGGGCATTGGTCTCGGTTTGTCGGACCCCTTTGTGTCCCGGTTCTAGACACGAACCGGGACCAATGTGCCTTGGTCCTAGCTCACAACCATTGGTCCCGGTTCTTGTCCGGAACCGGTAACAAAGGGGGTCCTTTAGTCCCCGTTCCATCCACGAACCGGGACCAATGGCATGCCTATATATACCCCCTCACCTACGAGCAGAGCACTCCACACTGGTTTGTTTTTCTGGTCGGCGAGGGAAGAGCTTTGTGGTGCTCTAGCTCACCTCCTATGCACATGAGGTGTTCGATGAAATGCCCAAGCCACATTTAAGCTTTCCCCTCTCGAAGCTCCTTGTCCAAGCTCCATTTTCCTCAAGATTTGTCTGGGTTTGGCGGTCTGTCCTGTCCCATCCCCGTTCTCACCGCCGTCGATCGCCCGTGCCCATCTCGGTGCCGACACCACCGTGGTTAGCCTCTTCTTCTTATCTTCTTTCTAAAATAAAAAAGTTTTTACTTGTATGATTTAGATAGATACTTGTCTAATTTTCTTACCTTTATTATTGTATTTATTTTGGTCACTATTGTACTTTGGCTTTAATGTGATGATGAATTTCTATTAATTTGGTCACTTCTATATTCATGATATTTTGTAATGGTTTTTAATACACTTTATTATATAACACACGCAGATGAACCGACAATGGATGTACGGTGACCGACGCACCTCCGAGTATATTAAGGGCCTGCATAATTTTCTCGAAGCGGCTAAGGCAAACAAGCAAAATGGTTTTATTCATTGTCCATGTACTGTCTGTGATAATATGAAGGCTTTTTCCAACTCTAAAACCCTTCACTTCCACCTGCTTGAGAAGGGTTTTATGCCACACTATAATGTTTGGACCAAGCATGGAGAAAGAGGGGTTATGATGGAACACAACGAAGAAGAAGAGGATGATGACAACTATGTGCCTCCTGAATACGGTGATGCTGCAACGAGGGAAGATGAAGATCAAGAGGAACCAGACGATGTGCCCGGTGATGATCTTCGCCGGGTCATTGTTGATGCAAAGAGAAAATGCGAAAGTGAAAAGGAGAAGTTGAAGTTCGATCACATGCTAGAGGATCACAAAAAAGGGTTGTACCCCAATTGCAAAGATGGCAACACAAAGCTCTGTACCACACTGGAATTGCTGCAGTGGAAGGCAGAGAATGGTGTACCTAACAAAGGATTTGAGAAGCTACTGAAAATATTGAAGAACAAGCTTCCAAAGGATAATGAATTGCCCGACAGTACGTACGCAACAAAGAAGGTTGTATGGCCTCTAGGATTGGAGGTGCAGAAGATACATGCATGCCCTAATGACTGCATCCTCTACCGTGGTGCATACGAGGATTTGAACGCATGCTCGGTATGCGGTGCATTGCGGTATAAGATCAGACAAGATGACCCTGACGATGTTGACGACGAGTGCCCCAGGAAGAGGGGTCCTGCCAAAGTCGTGTGGTATGCTCGTATAATACCACAGTTGAAACGTCTGTTCAAAAACGAAGAGAATGCCAAGTCAATGCGATGGCACAAAGAGGATCGTAAGAAAGATGGGAAGTTGAGAGCACCCGCTGACGGGTCGCAATGGAGAAAGATCGAGAGAAAGTGGAGCGACTTTACAAGTGACCCATGGAATGTATGGTTTGGTTTAAATGCAGATGGTGTATATATAACCTTCCTCCTTGGTTGTGCATATATAGCCTTCCCTCTTTTGGGGATCAGAGGAGCAAGCATATCACATGGCCCGTGAGTCTATGTATGTATAACCTTCCTCCTTGGTTGTGCATGAAGCGGAAGTTCATTATGATGCCAATGCTCACCCAAGGCCCGAAGCAACTCGGCAATGACATTGATGTGTACCTAAGGCCATTAGTTGATGAACTTTTACAGCTATGGAATGGAAGAGGTGTACATTCATGGGATGAGAACGAACATGAGGAATTTTACCTACATGCATTGCTTTTTGTAACCATCAATGATTGGCCTTCTCTCAGTAACCTTTCAAGACAGACAAACAAGGGATACCACGCATGCACACACTATTTAGATGACACCGACAGTATATATTTGGACAAATGCAGGAATAATGTGTACCTGGGACATCATCGATTTCTTCCGACTAACCATCAATGTCGAAAGAAAGGAAAGCATTTCAAAGGTGAGGCAGATCACTGGACGAAGCCCGCCCTCCGTACTTGTGATCACATACTTGCTATGGTCAATGATTTACAAGTAATCTTTGGAAAGGGTCCCGGCGGACTATCTGTTCCGAATGACGCTGAGGGACGCACACCCATGTGGAAGAAGAAATCTATATTTTGGGACCTACCCTATTGGAAAGAACTAGAGGTCCGCTCTGCGATCGACGTGATGTACGTGATGAAGAATCTTTGTGCGAACCTGCCAGGCTTCTTGGGAGTGTATGGGAAGACAAAAGATACACCAGAGGCACGTGAAGAACAACAACGTGTGCATGAAAAAACAGCATGCATCCAGAGCAGTATGAAGGTCGTGCTAACTATGCTCTTACCAAAGAAGAGAAGGAAATCTTCTTTGAATGCCTGCTCAGAATGAAGGTCCTGTCTGGCTTCTCGTCGAATATAAAGGGAATAATAAATATGGCAGAGAAAAAGTTCCAGAACCTAAAGTCTCATGACTACCACGTGATTATGACGCAACTGCTTCTTGTTGCATTGAGGGGGCTTCTACCGAAAAACGTTCGATTAGCCATTGTGAAGCTATGGGCATTCCTCAATGCAATCTCTCAGAAGGTGATCGATCTAGAAATCCCGCCGAGGTTAAGGAGTGATTTGGTGCAATGTCTTGTTAGCTTCGAGCTGGTGTTCCCACCGTCCTTCTTCAATATCATGACGCACATCCTAGTTCATCTAGTCTATGAGATTGTCATTCTGGGCCCTGTATTTCTACACAATATGTTCCCCTTTGAGAGGTTCATGGGAGTCTTAAAGAAATATGTTTGTAACCATGCTAGGCCAGAAGGAAGCATCTCCATGGGCCATCAAATAGAGGATGTCATTGGGTTTTGTGTTGACTTCATTCCCGACCTTAAGAAGATTTGTTTCCCTCAATCGCGGTATGAGGGGAGACTGACTGGAAAAGGCACGCTAGGAGCAAACTCAATAATATGTAGGGACGAGCATTCTTGGTCGCAAGCACACTACATAGTTCTACAAAATTCTACCTTGGTGACCCCGTATGTCGATGAACACAAGAATATTCTGCGCTCCAAACACCCAAAGCAGTGTGACGACTGGATTACATGTGAACACAGCAGGACTTTTGGCAGTTAGTTGCAAACACGTCTCATGGGTGACAACACTGTTTCTGATGAGCTATACTCGTTGGCCAGGGGACCATCTTTGACTGTAATGACTTACAAAGGGTACGAGATAAATGGGAATATATTTTACACGATTGCCCAGGATCAAAAGAGCACCAACCAAAACAGCGGTGTCCGCTTTGATGCAGCAACCAAGAGGGGAAAGGACACATATTATGGTTACATAGTGGACATATGGGAACTTGACTATGGGCATGATTTGAAGGTCCCTTTGTTTCAGTGCGAATGGGTCAATCTTTCAAGAGGCGGGGTACACGAAGATCCACAGTACGGAATGACAAAGTGGATCTGAACAATCTTGGGTACACAGACGAACCATTCGTCCTAGCCAATGATGTGGCACATGTTTTCTATGTGAAGGACATGTCTACCAAACCAAGAAAAAGAAAAGATAAGGAAGCGAATACATCATACGATGAGCCAAAGCGCTACATAGTTCTTTTCGTCCGATAAAAGTTATATAACTAAACTTGATATTATATAACTAAACTTGATATTTTATAAAATTTATGCAACTAAAATTATCAAAGTTTTTTTTTGTTAAAAACTTTAATAGAAAAAAAGAATATTCTTCAAGTATTTTTTGTTAAGAACTTTTAATATGCAAAAAATAACATAAAAATAGCAAAAGTGAAAATAGATGCGCTTATAGGGAAAATTCGACCTAAATTCAAAGTGCTAGTTAGGCGCCTAACTAGCATTTTGAATTTAGGTCGAAGTTCCTGTATAAGGGCGTCTATTTTTAATTTGAGAGGAGGTCAACGTAGTAGCCGCAGCGGGGCTTATAAACAGGTTCGAGCAACATTCGCTTGGCAAGGTGGGACTAAACTCCCACCACACCACTGTGCAAGCCCATTGGTCCCGGTTGGTACCACCAACCGGGACCAATGCCGCCCTTTCATCCCGGTTGGTGCCACAAATCGGGACCAAATGTCTCTGCTTCCCCCCCTTTGGGCTGACGAAAAGGGACCTTTCGTCCCGGTTTGTGGCACAAACTGGGACCAATGCCCCTTTCGTCCCGGTGGGAGCCACTAATCGGGACCAAAGGTCCCTGTTTCCCGCCCTTTGGGCTTCTGAAAAGAGACCTTTTGTCCCAGTTGGTGGCACCAACCGGGACTAAAGGTGGGCATTGGTCCCGGTTTGTCCTGCGAACCGGGACCAATGCTTCTTCTATATAAGAAGCACTTAGGAAATTTCGCAGTTTTCATCGCCACTTCGCCGAGCCCGCCATCCTCGTCCCCATCACCGCTTGCCGCCCCGAGCCCGTCGTCTTTGTCCTCGTCCCCGTTGCCGCCCCCGTCACCTCCTCGTCGCCGCCCCCGCCGTCGCCGTCTCCGTCCCCGTCGCTGCCCCCGTCCCCGTCGCCTCCCCCGTCGCCCCTGTCGCCGCCCCGCCCCCGTCGCCGCCCCTCCCCCGTCGCCCCCATCGCCGCCCTATCCCCATCGCCTCCCCGTCGCCGCCCCGCCCCTGTCGCCGCCCTGTTGCTGCCCTGCCGCCTCCCCGTCGCCGCTCCCGCTGTGAGCCGCCGCCGCCTCGTCATCGCCCCGTCATCGCCCCATCGCTACCTTGTCGCCTCCCCGTCGCCGCCCCCGCTATGAGCTGTCGCCGCCCCAGCTCTGTGCAATTTTTTTATATATATGTTGATTTGTTTTATATGATGAATTTTTTTGTTCATATATAATGTATATACGTATGTGGCTATATGTGTGTATGGATGGATGTATATATGTATGTGGCTATATGTATGTGGCTATAATGTATATATGTATGTGGCTATATGTATATGTAGATGTATGTATACTAATTAGTTGTCCTACGAAAATTAGGATTCCTAGGAAAAAGAAGTTAATTAGGAGTCCTAGGAGATTAGTTGATTTTGTTTACGATGCTTTTTATGTTTTAGTTGTTTTATGTTTTATTTGATTATAAGGAGTCCTAGGAAAAATTAGCATGTGTATGTTAGATTACAGAAAAATTCTTGGTTTTTGAAACACTTAGTGATTAAACGATAAGGAAACGTTCTCATAGGAATTTGTCTCGACATCGACGATGCCCGACCCGCATCCTCGTCGTCAAGTGGTCCGCGAGAGCCTACTTGATAGGCGCTATGTATGGGACTAGGCTCCGCCGGGCTGACACTAGGAGGTGCTACCTTCCGGGGCTCGAAGGTTGGTGAGGAATCCGGGTCTCGTCGTCGACTCGAAGCTTCTTTGGTGACGGTCACGTGGGCCACTTTCGGTGCAGAGGGAGCGGGCCCCAGCAGAGGTGGTACATCTCCATGTTAGGGAGGAGGACGAGCATGTCCGTCGCTACATGGCGACGTTGGACGTCAGGTTTAGCAATACCTGGCAGATTCTTCAGGATCTCACCCATGTTATGATCCCGTGATGGTTCCTTATCTTTGGGTGTCCACCGCCAGCGACTCAGAGACCGCTAGTAAACCGAGTTCACCATCCTCCACTTTGGATTCTAGGATATTCAATATGTATTAGTGATCTTATATGATAATATTCGAGATGTATTAGTAAATATTTGATGATGCATTAATAACTAGATTATTTGAGATGATGTATTAGTGATATTATATTCGAGTTCATTATAAATGTATTAGTGATATTTTATCGGTATAATGAGTGTGTGACTTTCGGTCTGTCGTTGCTCCTTGTGTGACTTTCATGTGTGTTCTTGATGGAGGAATCTCGACTGTTGTCGTGGGGGCACCTCCTATTTTTTCTCTTCTGTGCGATATACTAGTCGTTATAATGTGCAAGAAGAGAAGAGGGGGGCGTCCATCACTGGTGGTCGAACTATTACTGAGAGAGAGGGCCCACCAACATATATACACCACCATATCAGTGTGAGAGAGTGCACACCAACACACCATGAGATATGAGAGTTATTTAAGAAAAGCCTCGACGGACCGAAAGTCACACATGCATTAGGATCCAAAGCGTGCCATAATTCTTGAATTATGTTGTGCTTCCTATTTGTTTATCTTGAGAAATCAAGTATGTATGATGGGTTGCACATCATGTATGTGTGAGTCTTGTGTAGAGCCTTTTTGCATCATGTTTGTATCTTAGTTGGCTCTTTGTGAGAAATTAATGGATTATCCCATTTTGGGGGAGTGATGTGCTTTATGCACTCCACGACCCTAAAAATGTGTGTTCATGAGGAATACCACTTAGTATTGATATTACAAGATTATGTAGCTTCTATTTGGTATGTCTTCTCATGAGAAATTCAAATTATAAATAGTCCATTAATTATATCTTGTTGGATTTCATTTGCCACTTGTTACTAACGTTGGGTTACCACATTATGGGGGAGTAATATGCTATGTGCATATTACAAGCCCAGAGAATGTGTACATTTGAGATATTGCCACTTAGATTTTATATTACAATTTATCTTGTTCCTAGATGGCATGTTAGCTCTACAAGTGTCATTTGCTTATGATTTACATGTGAATATGATGTTGGATATCTTTGCAATCTACCAATAGGAAATATTTCGAATTACTTCTTGTCCTTTGACAATTGGTATCCTTTTATGTGGCAGAATTTTCTAATCATCTTTGAGTTGTATTTTGTTTATCGTTTGTCTTCCTTGCCTCTTGTGGATCTTTCTGAGCGTTCCTAGTGTTTCTATAGATATAGGGAAAATGATGATCCCATCGTGTGCATTTTGTATTCAAATGCAAATTCTATATAATACACATCTCTTGGGGGGAGCTATCCTATTTTTTGTAGAACACTCTCTTATGTGTTCATCATAAAATCTTTTGATCTTCATCAAGTGTGTGTTGGTGGGAGGCAAGCCTTCTCTCTATGGTGCTTTGTGCCATCATGAAAATTTGCGGAGGGTTTGGTTTGTTTGGAACCTAGCTCTCTTTTGGAAACTTGATACCTCTTGTTTTCCTCCAATTGGTATCTTGCTTCCTTCTATTTGGCATGTGTCAACGGATATCTCATTCCTTGATGTATCTTTTAGTTGGTATCCGTCAAGTGATTTTTTTGTTTGGTATCTTATTTTCACTTGATACCTTTTCTTTCGGCATCTTATCAACTGTGTGTTGAGTTGATTCTTGAAAGCTTAGAGCATGCATATTTACTACATGTACTTTCGTTGGCATGTTCTCTTTCCTTGACCCATTATATAGGGGAAACTCCACTATGACATAAATTGACTAAAGTATGCATGAAATTCAATTTCATATCTATATGGACATATTTATGTGGAGTTTTGTCCTATATATTGTTGGTACACTAACTGTTTGGTCCCAATAAGTTTGGGTACCACTTTGTTTGTGGTGTTGTTCTAGGAACAATTGGAGATACATTGGACACTCGGCTCACTTAAAAGGAAGGTGTTGACACCATGTGCTTATTGGAGCCTTGCTAGGATGATCGAAGAACCATTGTCTACTACATCAATCCAATGCTATCCATAACTAGTATCTACTTCATGCATACATTTCTCACATTCAACTGTTTATAGGTTGCATCATGGTAGGAATTTATTGAGTCATTCTTGTGGTACTTGTTTCCTTTCTCAAAGAGTCTCAACGATGATGTCATATTGCTAGTTGTGATGTCTTTGATATTCGTGTATTGGGAGTTCATTTATGTACAATAAGAAATTATTAGGCTATGTGCTATGCTTTCAAGCAAGGATCTTATTGGTATAGTTATGACTTCCTTGTGGATATCTTGTTTGTTCCTTCTTGTAACTATTTCGTGTGTACATTATTCTTTCTGTATATATCATCATGATTTCCTACCTAGAATCTTATACACATGAGAGAAGTTACATCTCTAGTTGATATCCTCTTTTCTTTCACGTCCACCATTGCATTTAATTTTTGTTTACTTGGTGGTTTCGTGAAAGTATCTGTCTTGAGTGCGGATCTTATATCCTAGCATCTTGATGCACTCTTTGGTGGTGAATGTTGTTTTCCTCATGCTTTTCTTCACGAGGATTTTTCCATTTCGATTGGTATACCTCCTCTTGACAAGGCTATCATTTTCCTATCTTCACTAGGGTTTGTCACAAGCTTTGGTTTTTAAATTTTCCTATTAGTAAGCTTGTGAACCCTTTTGCTAGTGGTTTGTGTGTGGGAAGGATATGGTTTGCACTTTGTGTCTCATTTCATCAAGACTATGTTGATGCTTTATGCTCATATTTATACTAGTCTTATCAAGTGCTTTTCCATGACTCACACACATCATTTTGGTTGAGCCTATTCTTAAGATTGCCTCTTTTACATGTTGCTCAACCATATGTTTAGTGCAAGTACTATGTTGTTTGTCTTATCTTATTGCCTGCACTTGTGGTGTGTTTATATTGATTTTGGGGGAGTCATGATCCTTTATTTTGTGCACTTGTATTCAAATAAAAATATTATTATTTGTGCACAAATCATGGGGAGCTCCTCTAGTTTCTTTATAAACATTGTTTTTCCCATATCATAATATCTTTTATTCATGTGGCTCGTTGGTCCATGTGATTGATTGTTCCAATTAGTATCTTTTGATTGCTTGCTTCACTCCGGTGTATGTCTTTGTGCCGTATGATCCTTTGTGACATCTTTGGGTTCCCAATATAGTTTGTCTTCCTCCAACTACTTATCATTGGATATGTGTATTTCTTTGCACACGTATTTGAGATATACAAACTTTTTGGAGGAACACCCATTATATTGGATTTCTAAACTTTTTGTCCATTTTGGCAATCGATGCCGATGGGGGAGAAGTTTAGATAGTTTAGTTTGGAATGCTTTGAGAGTTTTTCTTTTGTTGTTTAAGCATTTGCATCTCACATCCATGCATTGCATTGTGTGTGCTTGGTTGTACTTATTTTTCTTATATAAACTCTCTTGAAAGTGGTTGTAATCAATTACCAAAATGGGGGAGATTGTAAGAGCACATTTCTCCATGTGTGGTTTTGGGTAATTGATGACACCCCTACAGACTAATGGTTGCCTTGAGTTATATTCTAAGGATTTGTCCATAGGCACTTCTTGAAGTCCATCTGTTGGGTTTCAAGGAGTTTATATGGTGACCAAGGTCGTATTCAAGGTTTATCCAAAGATTGATCAGGTGGGAGTTGAGCTTATTGCAACCATGTCTTGAAGAATAAGATTGTGTAAGCATTATTGTTTACCTTCAAGACATCACCTTTATGAAGAGAGAAGCTAAGATACAAGGTTGATCAATACTAAGTCAAAAAGTGAATCAAGTTGATCAACACACAAAGCATACAAGATGTACTGCGAGGGATCAAGTGATCCCATGGTGTGGTAAGCATTGTCCATTACGCTTTATGTACTAATCCATGGTCTACGTGAGAGTTCTTTGTGGGGTTAGGTATATTTCCATGGGCTTGCATCAAGAGGCAGATCCCATACATCCTATGGAAGATGACATCAAGTGGAGATCGTCATCAAGGTTGCGATGTGCAACATCAAGTGAAGCATCACGAAGAGATCATGCTTGAGGCTCGCCGTTCATTGTGGCGACAATGGACTTGTGAAGATGTGTCGAAGAGTGGCTCACCCAGAGTGGAGTATGGGGGAGCAATCATCTAGTCTTCATCAAGCCAACGCAATCAAGAAATGTGGTCCATCTTGAGGAAGTCAAGATTGTCATCGTCTAGCTCAAGTGGACTATGCGCAAGATTAAGGTTTGACCTTGATAGGGTTTTCTATTTTACCGGTCTCATGGTGGTAGTTGTGAGACCGGGTTATAGGATCGATGTCCGTACTATCAAGGAGGCTCTCAAGTGAGTAGCTTGATCGTATCGTTCATTGAGAGCTCAAACCATTGCATTCTTGGCATCATCATATTTATTGGTTCTTGGTTGTATTTTCTCTATGTGGGTTCTTGAGCTTGTGGTTATCTTCGTGACAAGCTCTAGTACATCGAAAACGGATTTCATATGCTTCATCTATTGCGTTTTCGGTGTTGGAAGTTTTACCGGTCTTATTCGAGGAAGGGTTCTCACCATTTTCTTATGGGCCTTTTATCATTTGCTTCTTACTGATATTTCAATCAGGATTGTGTTAGCACATGTCTTTAGCTTTCCAACAAACTTTGTTTCATTGAATTCTGAGTCCGTTTGCAAAAGTTGTGGCAGTTTTGGTGTTCTTAAAAGGCTCCAGCGGTACTACCGCGGCTAGAGCGGATGTAATTTTTTACTACCGCTCCGGAGCGGTACTACCGCTCTGGACCAAAATCTCATGTTATTTACAGCCGTGGTAGACACGGATGTAATTTTTTAGTACCGCTCCGGCGGTTCCACTGGCCTTTTTCCTCCTCGGTGTTGTTTTTCAAAGGGGTACTAGCGGTAGTACCGCTCCTTGGAGCGGTAGTACAACTCTGTGCTGGCTGTGAGGATAACGGTTGGATTTTTCCCCACCTATAAAAGGGGGTCTTCTTCTCCAATGGACCTCATCTCTTGAGCTCATGTTCTTCCTCCATTGTTGACCTTCTTCGAGCTTGCTAACTCTCAATACCTCCAATTATTCTTGCTAGTTCTTGAGGGAAAAGAGAGAGGAGATCTAGATCCACATTTCCACCAATCACTTTCTCCTCTAAGTGAGGGGAACCCCTTGGATCTAGATCTTGGAGTTCTTCGTGTTCTTTTTTGTTCTTCCTCTCATTTCCTCCCTAGAATTAGTTGATTTGGTGGGATTTGGGAGAGAAGGACTTGGGCACTCTGTGTGCCCTTGCCATTGCATTTGGTGCATAGGTTTGAGTTCTCCACGGTGATACGTGGAAGTGAGAAGTTGAGAAGCTATTACTCTTGGATGTTTGAGCACCCTAGAGCTTGTTCCTCTTGGGTGCTTTGGCGCCCTAGACAGTTGGTGGTGACTCAGAGCTCAATCATTGTGGTGCAAAGCTCCGAGCAAGCTTCGGGGGTCTCCAATTAGGTTGTGGAGATTGCCCCGAGCATTTGAGGTCACCTCGGAGCCACAATCCATTGTGGTGAAGCTTCGTGGTGTCGTTGGGAGCCTCCAGTCAAGTTGTGGAGATTGCCCCAACATTGTTTGTACGGGTTCGGTGACCACCCTCAAGGGTCCCTTAGTGGAATCACGACATCTTGCATTGTGCAAGGGTGTGAGGTTTTTACGGTCGCCCTAGTGGCTTCCTGGGGAGCATTGTGCCTCCACACCGCTCCGAGCGGAGATTAGCATCCGCAAGGGTGTCAACTTCAGGATACATCGTCATCTTCATGTGCCTCGGTTATCTCTTACCCGAGCCCTTTTACTTATGCACTTTACTTTGTGATAGCCATATTGTTTCTTGTTATATATCTTGCTATCACTTAGTTGTCTATCTTGCTTAGCATAAGTTGTTGGTGCACATAGGTGAGCCTAGTTGTTTTAGGTATTTTGCTTGACTAATTAAACGATAGTTTTATTCTGCATTTGTTCAAGCCTAAACCGTAATTATTTTAAAGCGCCTATTCACCCCTCTCTAGGCGACATCCATGTCCTTTCAACGCGCCTGGCAGGCTTGCCACCTGTGGATGGCCCCCCTCCGGTTGATTCTTTCGCCAATATTTTTTATTAATTCCAAAAATATTCTTCGTAAATTTTTAGGTCAATCCTAGAACTTTTATTTCTACACAAAAATAACACCAAGGCAATTCTGCTAAAAACATCATCAGTCCGGGTTAGTTCCATTCAAATCATGCAAATTAGAGTCCAAAACAAGGGTAAAAGGGTTTGGAAAAGTATATACAATGGATACATATCAACTCCCCCAAGCTTAACTCATTGCTTGTCCTCAAGCAATTCAGTTGATAAACTGAAAGTGATAAAGAAAAACTTTTACAAACTCTGTTTGATCTTGTTGTTGTAAATATGTTTAACTGATGTCCAGATTTTCAGCAAAGACTATAGACTAACCACGTGAGCAATAATAATCACTCTCGGATGACAACACCTTTATCAAAACAACCATGATACAGTATGGTGAAATGATATCTTGCTAGCCCTTTCTGAGACCGCAAAACATAAATGCAGGTCACCTCTAAAGAACAAGGACTGACTATACATTGTAATTCACGGTGAAAGAGATCCAGTTATGCTCATACTCAATATAAATTAACAAGAAAGGATACAAATGATGGTGGTGCTCTCTAACTGGTGCCTTTTTATAAGAGGAGGATGACTCAACAATAAAGTAAATGGAAAGGCCCTTCGTAGAGGGGAGCATTGATTTGCAGAGGTGCCAGAGCTCGAGCTTTTTTAAAACGAAGATAATAATTTTTGAGCGGTATGCTTTCATTGCTCACATAACGACCAAGAGTTTTCAACATCTTCCATGCCAGATACATTATAGGCAATTCCCAAACAGAATGATAAAGTTTTTGCCCCCCTCCACCAATCAATCACACTCCAAGACGAGCCGAATTCACGGGTACCGTCCATACAGACACAATCCTGGGGTAGTTTTTTCATTAAATTTTGATTTTATTTCGAGCATGGAACTGGGCATTCCGAATACCAGCCGCTATCTCATGAATGATAGTGAATCAACACATATTGTGAGAATAACCCACCTAGCATGGAAAATGTGGACATACCCTAGTCGCCACATCAACAATTTGGGAATACAAAACAAAATGTTTATTTGAAGGTTTAGAGTTTGGCACATGCAAATTTACTTGGAACGGCAGGTAAATACCGCATATAGGCAGGTATGGTGGACTCATATGGAACAACTTTGGGTTTGAGGGATTGGATGCACAAGTATAATTCCCGCTTAGTACAAGTGAAGGCTTGCAAAAGACTGGGGAGCGACCAACTAGAGAGCGACATAGTCATCAACATGCTTTGAGATTAACCAACATTGAATGCAAGCATGAGTAGGATATAAATCACCATGAACATAAATATCATAGAGGCTATGTTGATTTTGTTTCAACTACATGCATGAACATGTGCCAAGTCGAGCCACTTGAATCGTTCGAAGGAGGATACCATCCCATCATACTACATCACAACCAATTTAATGTGCATGTTGGCACTCAAAAAAAACTATTATCCACTCTCAGCTAATTAAGCATGGCATGAGTAACTATAATCTCGAATTGTCATTGCAAATATGTTTCACCCATAATGAACTGAATTTGGAACGATGAGCTAATCATATTTACAAAAGCAAGATAGGTCGAGGTCATACTAGCTTTTATCCATCTCAATCCTTTCATCAAATATCGTCATTATTGCCTTTCACTTGCACGACCGAACGGTGTGGATAATAATAAGAGTGCATGTGCATTGGACTAAGCAGGAATCTGCAAACAATAACTTAAAGGAGAAGGCAAGGTAATATGGGTTCTCTGATTGATAAAAAATTATGCATATGAGAGCCACTCAACATTTTCATTGTGGTCTTCCCCTTACGACCCAAATAAGGAAAATTCAAAACAAGAACGAGAAAAACTAGTTACACAGGAAAGCTCCCAATGAGAAAAAGAAGAACAAAAAATCTGCTTGGGTTTTCTTTTAATGCTACAACTAAGCAAACTAGAAAGTAAAGCTATAACTATTTTTTTGGATTTTCTCAAAGTTAATTAAACACTCAAGAAGAAAACGGAAAAAGAAATAAACTACCATGAATGGTACATTGAAAGAGTATGGATACCTACTACTGAAATGTGTGAACATGAATGTAATGTTGGTGAGAGATACGTACTCCCCCATGTTTTGGATTTTGGCCTAAGTTGGTCTAGGGCCATGGTTGGCCCGAATGATATCCAAAGTCATAGTTGTGGTTGTACTGGGCTGCGACAGCAATCGCCTGAATGGCTGCAGCGTGGAGGCGAGCGTCTTCCGCATTTCACTCATACCCGTTTGCCTCCTCTCTGGTTATAAAGTATCTCTGTTTTTCCTGAAAGTTAAAGAAGGCACGAGCAGGAAGGGTAACATGGACAACATGCTGTCTATCAAAAATTAGTCGGTACTGGAGGGATTGTTTGTTCCTTTCAAGAAACTGAAAACGTACCAAAGCCTCATAATCAAGAAAAGCAGGTGGTAACTCAATATCATTTCCCCGTATGGGCACCCCAAGATAATTAGCTACACGAGTGGCATAAATCCCACCAAAGAAATCTCCATCATGAGCATTATTATGCAACCTTCTAGCAATAATGGCTCCTAAGTTATATCGCCTATCACCCATTACTCCACTCTTAAGAATACTGAGATCGGTAACACAAAGGTGGCTATGCTCAGTTTTACCGTTAATACATCTACCTATGAACAAAGCAAAATAATGTATAGCCGGAAAGTGAATGCTCCCCACAGTAGCCTGTATAATATTTCTAGTTTCTCCGACGGTGATGCTAGCAAGAAAATAATTATATTCAGTTTTTTGTGGATCAATATAGCTGCCCCATTGTGGAATTTTGCATGCATGATTAAAATCCTCTAGGTCCAAAGTATAAGATTTGCCATAAAGGTTAAATAGGATAGAAGGTTTATTACGATTGAACGAAAATTCAAACCTCCGCACGAAAGAATCAGTGAGTTGATAGTATTGTTTGCATTTGTCTAAAAAGAATTCCTCAAGGCCAGCATTTCTTGTGTATGCATAGAATTCTTCCTTGAAACCGTTATCACTCATAAATTGATCCTTTGGGCATTCACAAGGTCATACTTGCGCTTCCCTCAGTGGTTCAAGGTCGGGCTCACGTATCGCGAGTCTTGGGGCCTTCTTGCTCGAGGAACCCCCTTGAAATACCCTCCTCAACATTTTTCTTTTCTGAAAAATTATGAAATTCTTAGTGACTCAAAATAAAGGTGAATGAAACTCAACAAAACTTATAACAACTACTTTCACAAGTGCCTAGAGTTTACATCATGCATCAAAACTACTTGGGACCATACAAAATTTGACATGCAAGGTCAAGAACAAGGTCACCATAGCAACAAAAATTTGCAACATATAAAGCACTAGAACGAAAACTAATTGGACAATTGGAGGAGTCACACATACCGAAGAACAATCTCCCAAAATAGTTTTGCGAATGAAGCTTTGCACAACGAGATCAAAAATGGCAGCAAAATGAGCTAGAACACGGGTTTGAGCAATGGTGGGATTTTTCTGGAGGAAGATGAAGTCGATGGGTGCAGGAATAAGTGAAGGGGGCCTATGTGGGACCCACAAGCCTGCGAGGCATGACCAGGGGGGTGACCACGCCCTCTGGGCTTGTGACTCACTAGTGCAACCCCTATTGTGTGCTTAGTGCCAGATATTTTAAAATATTCCATAAAAAATCATACTACATTTTTAGGGCATTTGAAGAACTTCTATTTCAGGTCATTTTTCTATTGCACGGAAAATTCAGAAAATAGAAAAATACTAGCATTTTTACTATATTCTTTCTAATTAACAGAAAGTAAAAGTTGAGTACAGAAAGTTGCGTTTTCTAAATTCATGCATCTCATGATCATCAAAAGGAATCCATCAATACGGTTGATGATGTCTTATTAACGAACTTCTTTCAAGTAGCATGAAACCGGAGAATTTTCGAATAACACTAAGTTACCTCAATGGGTATATGCATATCCCCAACAATAAGTTTAGCATATTTCTTCTTGACAGTAGGAAGAGGGAATTCAAAGTCTCTAATAACAATCATTGATTTTTTTTCAATGGAGTTGATACTATGAACTTGAGGCGGTTTCTCTGGAAAGTCTACCGTATGCTCATTACCATTAATATGAACTGTGACATTGCCCTTGTTGAAATCAATAACAGCCCCTACAGTATTCAAAAAGAGTCTATCAAGGATGATCAACATACTGTCATCCTCGGGAATATCAAGAATAACAATGTCCGTTAAGATAGTAGCATTTGCAACTACGATAGGTACATCCTCCCAAATACTGATAGGTAAAGCAGTTGACTTATCAGCCACCTACAAGGAGATTTCAGTAGGTGTCAACTTATTCGAATCAAGTCTATGATACAAAGAGAAAGGCATAACACTGACACTAGCTGCCAAATCACATAAAGCAGTTTTAACATAATTCCCTTTAATAGAGCATGGTATAGTTGGTATTCCTGGATCTCGTAATTTCTTTGGTACTCCACCCTTAAAAGTATAATTAGCAAGCATGGTGGAAATCTCAGCTTCCGGTATCTTTATTTTATTAGTCACAATATCTTTCATATACTTAGCATAAGGAGACAATTTCAGAATACCGGTCAAGCGCATACGCAAAAAGACAGGTCTAAGCATTTCAACAAAGTGCTCAAAATCCTCATCATCCTTTTTCTTTGATGGTTTAGGAGGAAAGGGCATGGGTTTCTGAACCGATGTTTCTCTTTCTCTGCCATGCTTCCTAGCAATAAAATCTCTTTTGTCATATCTTTTATTTTTAGGTTGTGGGTTATCAAGGTTAACAACAGGTTCAATCTCCACACCATTATCATTACTAGGTTGAACATTAACATGAACATCATCATTAATATTATCACTAGGCTCATGTTCATCACCAGATTGTGTCTCAGCATCAGAAACAAAAATATCATTTGGGTTTTCAGGTGCATCTATAACAGGTTCACTAGCAGCATGCAAAGTTCTATCATCATCCTTGTTCTTCTTATTACCAGAATGACTAGGTGCATCAATATTACTCCTTTGAGAATCTTGCTCAATTCTCTTAGGATGGCCCTCAGGATACAAAGGTTCCTGATTTATTCTACCACATCTAGTCACAACTCTAAAAGAATGATCATTGTTCTTACTATTCATCTCATTAAGCAAGTCATTCTGAGCTTTAAGTACTTGTTGTACTTGAGTAGTTACCATGGAAGCATGTTTACTAATCAGTTTAAGATCATTGATATTTCTACTCATATAATCACCTAAGCGATCAAGCATGAAAGCATTATGTTTCAATTGTCTACTAACATAAGCATTAACATTTTCCTGCTTAATAACAAAGTTGTCAAACTCATCAAAGCATTGGCTAGCAGACTTATTGTAAGGAATGTCGCTTCCATCAAATCTATGAAGAGGATTTACCTGTACTACCTGTGTTGGGTTATCAAGACCATGTATTTCTTCAATAGGTGGTAGATTCTTAACATCTTCAACTTTAATACATTTTTCTTTCATAGATTTCTTTGCCTCTTGCATATCTTCAGGACTGAGAAATAGAATACCTCTTTTCTTTGGAGTTGGCTTCGGAGGTGGTTTGGGAATAGTTCAATCATTATCATTGCTCAATATATTATTAAATAGTAGTTCAACTTGTTCAACAGTTTGTTCCCTGAAAACACAACCAGCACAACTATCTAGGTGGTCCTTAGAAGCATCAGTTAGTCCATTATAAAAGATATCAAGTTTTTCATTTTTCTTGAGAGGATGATCAGGCAAAGCATTAGGTAATTGGAGAAGCCTCCCCCAGGCTTGTGGGAGACTCTCTTCTTCAATTTGCACAAATTTAAATATTTCCTACAAGGCAGCTTTTTTCTCATGGGCAGGAAAATATTTTGTAGAGAAGTAATATATCATATTCTCGGGACTACGCACACAACCAGGAGCAAGAGAGTTGAACCATATCTTAGCATCACCCTTTAATGAGCAAGGAAACAACTTAAGAATATAGTAATAATGAATTTTTGCCTCATGAGTAAACAGGGTGTCTATATCATTCAACTTAGTAAGATGCGCCACAACAGTTTCAGATTCATAACCATGGAATGGATCAGATTCAACCAAAGTAATTAACTCAGGATTGACAGATAATT
Organism: Hordeum marinum; assembly: GCA_022496015.1. Taxonomy (NCBI): domain Eukaryota; kingdom Viridiplantae; phylum Streptophyta; class Magnoliopsida; order Poales; family Poaceae; genus Hordeum; species Hordeum marinum. Next base: position 519,711,455 of record CM039673.1, read on the forward strand.
CATAATCCATATTAGTAACAAAGATAGGTCAAGTAGCAAACTTAGGATCATATTTCATTCTAGCTTTCAAAGATTTTTCTTTCCACTTGCATAGCAATTTCTTAAGATCATGTCTATCCTTACAAGCAAGAAAGTCCCTAGCTACCTCTCCTTCCATAACATAACCCTCGGGTATATCAGGCAATTCATATCTAGGAGAGATAGGTCTAGCAGGTGTCTCATAGTGTTTAGTTTCAATAATTTCACCAGTTTCAGAAGTATCATAATTTTCAGCATTGACTCTAGCAATTTGTTCATCAAGAAATTCACCCAGTGGCACAGTATTATACGGCAACGTATCATCATGAGCCTCATGCATAACATAAGTGGCATGATCAATTACTTGCGACATATAAGAATTACTAGAAGGTGGTGGTGTCACAAACTTACTCATATCAGAAGGTGAATCAAGTGCAGAGCTAGATGGAAGTTCCTTACCTCCCCTCGTAGTAGAGGGATAGATCTTGGTTTTTGGATCTGTCAGATTCTTCATAGTGATCAACAGATATAAATCCCAAGTGACTTAGAGAATAGAGCTATGCTCCCTGGCAACAATGCCAGAAAAAGGTCTGTATAACCCACAAGTATAAGGGATCGCAACAATTTTCAAGGGTAGAGTATTCAACCCAAATTTATTGATTCGACACAAGGGGAGCCAAATAATATTATCGAGTATTCGCAACTGAGTTGTCAATTCAACCACACCAGAAAGACTTAATATCTATAGCAAAGTATTTAGTAGCAAAGTAGTATGGAAGTAACAGTAATGATGGCAAAAGTGACAGTAGCAATTTTATAGTCATTGTAACAATATCAACGGAAAAGTAACTTAGCAAGGATCAATATGTGAAAATCTCGTAGGCAATGGATCAGCGATGGATAAGTATGTCGGATGGCATTGATCATGCAACAGTTATAGTATAGGGTGACACAGAACTAGCTCTAATTCATCAATGTAATGGAGGCATGTATTCCATATATAGTCATACGTGCTTATGGAAAAGAACTTGCATGACATCTTTTGTCTTACCCTCCCATGGCAGCGGAGTCCTATTGGAAAGTAAGGGATATTAAGGCCTTCTTTTAATAGAGAACCGGGCCAAAGCATTAGCACGTAGTGAATACATGAACTCCTCAAACTACGGTAATCATCGGAAAGAATCCCAGTTATTGTCACCCTGGGGGATGCGGATCATAACTCCTAATAGGTGTCTACAACTTGCAATATAGGATCAAGAACACACATATATTCATGAAAACATAATAGGTTGAGATCGGAAATCATGGCACTCAGGCCCTAGTGACAAGCATTAAGCATAGCAAAGTCATAGAAACATCAATCTTAGAACATAGTGGATACTAGGGATCAAACCCTAACAAAATTAACTCGATTATATGATAAATCTCATCCAACCCATCGCCGTCTAGCAAGCCTACGATGGGATTACTCACGAACGGTGGAGAGCGTCATGGAATGGGTGATGTAGGATGGTTGGTGATGACAATGGCGTCGATTTCCCCTCTCTGGAGCCCAAAACGGACTCCAGATCTGGTCTCCCGAGGAAGAATAGGAGGTGGCAGCGGTCCGTATCGTGAAACGCAATGAAATCTTCTTCGTGATGTTCTTTCTCTGCGAATAGGAATATATAGGAGTGGAATGAGGTCAGTGGAGCAACAGGGGGCCCACAAGCCTACTAGGCGCGACCAAGGGGGGTGGGGGGTGTCCGCGCTTGGCAGGCTTGCCACCTGTGGGTGGCCCCCCTCTAGTTGATTATTTTGCTAGTATTTTTTATTAATTCCAAAAATATTCTTCATAAATTTTCAGGTCAATTCGAGAACTTTTATTTCCGCACAAAAATAACACCAAGGCAATTTTGCTGAAAACAACATTAGTCTGGGTCAGTTCCATTCAAATCATGAAAATTAGAGTCCAAAACAAGGGAAAAAGGGTTTGGAAAAGTAGATACAATGGAGATGTATCAAAGACCAACATAAGCATAACATTTGATTGTATGAAGTTTATTGCTATTGCTTTGTGCATGTCAATGTATCTATTCCTATAACCATGAGATCATGCAACTCCCTGACACCGGAGGAATGCCTTGTGTGTACCAAACATCACAACGTAACTGGGTGACTATAACACTAGTGCAGAAAAGGCTAGCTATGTCATTGCCAAAATGGCCTTGCTGGCGTAGACACCATACACCAACAATAAGGCACCACAGTTAAAATAAACTGGTGGCGTTGGAGATGACACCAATAGTATTTTGAACACCTGCTGGCGTTGGATAGAGATGCACGCCGACACTGTCATATTTAGCTACTAAAAAAATACCAGCTTCACAAAAGGTACTAAACATTTCATTCACAAAAGATACCAAACATTTCATTTACAAAAGATAACGAACATTTCATTCACAAAATAAAGTACCAATTACTACTTAGCTAGCTAGTTTTTTCTAAAGACTAACTTCATATCACAAAGCTTATTCCTATTTGTCCACGCCTGCTTGATGTAATGCGCTTTCTCTATCTTCAACTGAGTCCTCTAGGCCTTCAGGACTTATATGTCCTTATTGATCTCAATTATCTCGAGGTTCAGTGCCATGATCTGACCTTCGAGATAGTAAATCTTATCGTATACAATAGCATTGTCATCGATAATTTTGTCCTTCTCCTTCATCAGGGAGTCATGCAACTCCTGCAGGGTCTTGTCGGTGCTGTGACGTGATGCGACCAACTTTTGACTGAGGACATCGATGTCACCTCAAGACTGCACAATGACAGTCAGCGAGGACTGACCTCCTAAGTATGACTACCAAGGGATTCAAATTGTGATCAATTAATTTAGATGTTTTCAATGCTATTGCATGTTTTTGTAACCTTAATTACCTGGTTGGTGCTCACGTCGCCTTTATCTTTAGAAAACCTCGACCAATGATCAGAGGAGCCTACCCATAGGCTAGAGTTGGCCATGCTATTTCTTAGGTTGTGTTTGATAGAAACATGTTGCATACATAATAAATTTATTAGGCTGTGTTTAATAATCGATTTTTTTTAAAGTTTATTCCTGTTGGCAAAGACTACTAGAGACCAAAATTTTAATAACTTATGCTATAAGTTTAACTATAAGTTTATGCCTTCTACAACATGTACTAAGATCCAAATAGTATAGCAAAATGCCCAATACCCCCAATACTTTACATTCAGAGATAGTAATACCCAATACCAGTTCTTTATAGCATAGTAGCATTATAGTTTAAGCAGTTATGCTATAAGTTTAACTATAAGTTTATGCCTTCTACAACATGTACTAAGATTCAAATAGTATAGTAAAATACCCAATACCCCCAATACTTTGCATAATATATAAAAGTGAATATAGCAAAATATATAAAAGCGGAGATAGAAAAATATCAGTGATGGAGACGAGGAGGTTCTCGGCAGCAAGGAGGGTCTACGGGCGGCGAGGGGATACGTCAGGCGCGTGGTTGAGCGTGGCGGCGGACGGGGCGGCGACGCGTGGCGTCGGGCGGGGCTATGATGGGCGGCGTCAGATTAGTGTCGGCGTGGGCCTAATGGGCCTAATTTGCAATGGCGGGGCTTATGTGCAACACCAGCACTAATCAAATAACTATGGAATTTCAATTTAGCCAACGCCGACACTATTTGAAATTATTAGTGCTAGCATTGGTGAGAAATGGCGCGCCATGAACAAGAGTTGTGGGTAGCCATTTCTGCACTAGTGAAAGGTGCTCTACAGGTATCTCCGAGGGTGTCTGTTGGGTTGGCATGGTTCGAGACTAGGATTTGTCAGTATGTATGATGGAGAGGTATCTCTGGGCCCACTCAGTAATACAACATCACTAGAAGCTTGAAAGCAATGTGGCTAAAGAGTTATTCATGGGATCTTGTATTATGGAACGAGTAAAGAGACTTGCCGGTAACAAGATTGAACTAGGTATGGAGATACCGATGATCAAATCTCGAGCAAGTAACATACGGCTAGACAAAGGGAACTACATACAAGATTTATTGAATCCTTGAAATCGTGGTTCAAACGATAAAGATCTTTGTAGAGTATGTAGGAATGAGTATGGGCATCCATGTCCTGCTATTGGTTGTTGGCCATAGAAGTGTCTCAGTCATGTCTGCATAGTTCTCGAACCCACAGGGTGTGCACACTTAACGTTCGATGACGATTTGGTATTGTTGAGTTATATATGTTGGTGACCGAAGTTTGTTCGGAGTCTCGGATGAGATCCCAGATGTCACGAGGAGTTCCAGAATGGTTTAGAGGTAAATAATGCAATATAGGAAGTTCATTTTGGTCACCGAAAAGAATTTGTGCATCACCGATAGTGTACTGGGAGTGCCAAAGGGTTCCGGGGGTCCACCAGTCCCAGAGAGGCCACATGGGCTGAGATGGGTGCGCACAAACCCCTAGTGAGCTAGGCACCCCTCTCCACCTAGGCCCATGCGGCTAGGGCTGGTGGAGGGCCAACCCTAGGGATGGCGCCACCCTTGCTTGGCTGGCAAGCCACCTCCTGGCCGTCGACCCACCCCTTTGGCCGCCATCCCACCCCAGGGGGAACCCTAGGACGCTGACCCTCCTCCCTCCCCCCTATATATATATATGAGAGGATAGGGAGGGAAGCCGCACCCTAAGCCACGGCACAACCCTCCCTCTCTCCCTCTGGATTGATTCTCCTCTAGTTCGTCGTGGTAGCGCTTCGAGAAGCCCTGTCAGGACAACTCCACCAACGCCGCCGCCACGCCGTCGTGCTGCCAGAGAACTCATCTACTACTCTGCCCTTGATGGATCAAGGAGGCGGAGATTTCATCGAGCAATAGGTCTGTTGAACGTGTTGGTGCCGCCCCTTCGGCACTAGATCGTGATTGGATCGCGGAACGAATCGTGATTGGATCGTGAAGATTTCGACTACATCAACCGTGTTTCTTAACTCTTCCTGCTTAGCGATCTACAAGGGTATGTATATGCACTCCCCTTCTCGTAGCTATTAATCTCCATAGATCAATCTTGGGTGTTCGTAGGAATTTATTTTGTTTCCCATGCAACGTTCCCCAACAATGGCGTCATGAGCTAGGTCTATGCGCAGATAACATGCACGAGTAGAGCATAAAATAGTTTGTGGGTGTTGATGTTCAGATTGCTTACCTCCTTAGTATTATCTTGATTCGGAGGTATTGTGGGTTGAAGCGGATCGGACCAACCTTACTCTCCACGTACGAGAGACCGGTTTCATCGAATCACATGCAAATTGTTGAATAAAGATGGCTGGTGGGTGTCTGTCTCTCCCACTTTAGTTGAATCGGATTCGATAGAGGCGGTCCATGTATAAGGTTAAAAGGCAACTTGAAAATTACTATTGTGGCTTTGTGTAGGTAAGAATGGTTCTTACTAGTTTCCCATAGCAGCAATGTAAAACTTGCAACAACAAAGTAGAGGCCGTGTAACTTGTTTTTTCAGGGCATGTTGTGATGTGATATGACCAAGATGTGATTTGCTTTATGTTGATGTATGAGATGACCATGTTTTGTAATAGTTATCATGACTTGCATGCCGTTGAGTACGACAACCGGCATGAGCCATAGGGTTGTGTTTAATTGTATGACCCGCGTGTCAATCACTAAACGCCATGTAATTGCTATAACTTTATCTCTATGCGTTAGCAATAGTTGTAGAAGCAATAGTTGGCACGTCAACCACTTGATGACACGATGATGGAGATCATGGTGTCATGCCGGTGACGATGGAGATCATGCCGGTACTTTGGAGACGAATATCAAAATCACAAGATGATGATGGCTATATCATGTAACTTATATGATTTGCATGTGATGTTAATCCTTTTATGCATCTTATTTTGCTTAGAATGGTGGTAGGATTATAAGATGATCCCTCACTAAAATTTCAAGATAAAATTGTGTTCTCCCCAAGTGTGCACTATTGCGAAGGATCGTCATTTCGAAGCACCACGTGATGATCGGGTGTGATAGACTCTACATTCGCATACAATGGGTGTAAGCTAGTTTTGCACATGCAGAACACTTGGATTAAACTTGACGAGCTTAGCATGTACAAACATGGCCTTAGAACACAGGAGACCGAAAGGTCGAACACGAGTCATATAGAAGATATGATCAACATGGCGATGTTCACCATTGAAACCACCTCATCTGATGTGATGATCGGACTTGGGTTGGTGGATTTGGATCATGTCACACTTATACAACCTGAGGGATGTTGATTTGAGTAGGAGTTCTTAAGTAATATGATTAATTGAACTCATTACCATGAACATAGTCTAAGTTGTCGATGACCCACAAGTATAGGGGATCAATCATAGTCCTTTCGTGTCGGGACCCTGATCCTAAGCCATAAGAATCCAGCCTATAACACATCATATCACTTTGCGGCCTCATGCATGGTTATCTCCATGGCTGTCACCTTACTTGGGCCAGGACCGTTTGCATCTTTTGGCTCACGTATGTGAATATGTCGCTAGCATTCAAATGTCAAAGAACCCGGGTCGACATGACTAGTCATAGAACCCAAGTGGCACATCCATACAGGGACATTCATACATAACCCAACAATACAAGTGTCAGCCTCTAGCGTGTGTAGATGAGTCATAGCAAGCTACAAGGACTCCATTATGCCATGGGACATAAATGTCATCACTGCACATAGACGAGTCGTAGCAGGCTACACAGACTCCATTGCACTGCGAGACATTTCCCCGAAGGGACAGACACAACAGCAAAGAAGGATAAATGCTGGTCAATCAATGTGTCCGGAGCAGTAGCAAGCTACCAAGGCTCGGTGGAAGCACAAAGAAGCATTTCCCCGTAAAGAGTACAACTAAAGGCACACAACTAGGTGTCAAATACCATACATACTATTGCACGTCACACGTATGCACGACATGCCCGATATGCATAGATACAACTATGGCATCACAACATAACCATACAACAACACATTATTTATTTAGAAGGCTCACAAGAACCTTGTATAATATGTTCATATTGTTGGGTTCTACTGTAGGTGCATCGCATGCCAATTAAAAAAAATTCCTACGCATGGAACATCCAAGAACGTGCTACGGAGATGGATCACAGATCTTTACCGCTAGACGCGTAGTGCTGTGCAGCAGAAGTAGAGTTGGGGCAGCGCGTTCATGTGTTCCTGTCCTCCTCGTCCAATCTCCCTCGAATAGTCATTCCGATCTCCCTCAAACAGTCGGTCACCAGATCCCACGTACAGGTTCACCAGAGCAGCGAAAGTGCACCGCCTCTAATAGTATCCGCACGTGCAGGAGGAATACCCGTGCGGCGGACTGCTAGGTCCGATCACATGGTCAGCAGCGGCGAGTGGAGGTGGCTAGTTGCAACTCATGCAAAGCCCTAATAACGGCGCCAAAGCGATCAACCGGATGGGTGTGCCGCACCTCCACTATATATAGGCATCCAGCGTGGGCTCAACTCTTAGGCCTCAAACGGATCCTAAAGCCCACGTGTTCCTTCCCTTAAGCGCGCGACCCCTTATGTTCTCATTCACTTGGTCGCGAGTGTAGCGACCCGACCTGAAAGGTCGAATCTCCGGTGTTTTCGTACCATCCCAAGATCATGCTGGTACACACACGGTACATCAATGTATATATCAAAGGGAAATCACACAGCTTTATTAATCGAAATCTCATATTGAGTCCTTTATTACAATAAGAATTACAATAAAGTGGCTGAAGGCCAACTCATGAGATAAACTAATCTTGCGGAAGCTTCAAAGGTAGTTGAGTCCATCTGACCCAAGGGCATCTCACCGAGCGTAGAGCGTATCCTCACTCCTGGTCGGAAAAGTGCTCTGCAACATGATATGTTGTAGCCGTATAGGTCAGCATATTGAATATGCCGGCAAAGTCACAAGAGAGGGGGTAAAGTAATCATCTAGTCTATATGCAAATATGGCAGGTGGGGTAGTAAGTTTTGCATAAAGCCAAAATTTTCCTACAACGAGAGAGGGCAAAGGCATAATTGCTACAATGTTGGTTGATTAATGAGATGGTTCCACCAACTAATTCTCATACCCAAGTTGACATTAATAACCCACATCAATATAATTAATTGTGTTGAGAGTTCCAGATAATTTCAGTTCCTTTGGCTCAAACTGTCCATGACCGTGGACACGGCTAATCGATTAGGTTTGGGTACTCTGCAGAGTTTTGCACACGTTCCCCACAAGATTTGGTCGCCTCCGTTTCATTTCTCGCACTTCATGGTGTTTGAGAAACGGATGACCAAAACATGGTCTTCTAAAGGGTTTCCTCGAGACTCTGTCGGTGCCCATCCTTTCCTACCATTCTTCTAAATCTCGTAGCACCGCCTGTCTAGGGTCACCACGATATCCAACCAAGCCAGAGCCCATAATGGCTTGTGGCTGTGCAGGTAAGCCTTGGGTCTTGAAGCATCCATCCATCTCTTTGTGCCTGGGTGGACCTTTCCGTATGAATACTGGCACTTCTCCAACATCATCTAGGCTAACCACTGGTTTCTCCAGGGCGCCGTTCAACCATCATCCACCCAGAGGTAAGTTGAAGTACTTGGAGTCTTGAAGACTTGATCATCATGTAGGTCTTGAAATTATTAACTCACAACTCTCATGAATCACACAACCAACCCCGTCTACTAATAGCATAGCAAAATGTAAAACAATGTTTCCCGGGGCCAATGTGTCAAAGGGTTGAGGGGTACCTACCACATGATACTACAACAAGTAACCAAGTTTCCAGTTTACCTACTTTGCATGCAATTGGGATGATGGAAGAACTAATGCAATAAAACATAGGTATACATGGTCAAAGTGACTTGCCCTGCTGACGATCCTCGTAATCAAGTGACTCTAGATAACAAGCTTCGCACTTCGGATGATCTAACGAATCAAACAAGAGCACACCATAAGCATAAACACAAAACAATTCATACAACAGCAAGGTAAACAAATGCTTCAACAAACAAAAGCACAATCAAGAGAATATTCACTTAAAGTATAAGACTATAAAAATTTTGGTGTCAAAACCCCCTACTAAGACATACAAGTCAAAATTTGGTTTTGAACAACTAGACATTTAGGTAACAGAAAAGTAAATATACAATTTTATTTGTAAACAGAAAGTATTTCATTATGAAAATATTGTGCTAAAAGAAGTACTACAAAACTTCTTCTAAACAATATACATGGTGAAAACAAGATGAACCTATTCCAACTAAAGTACAAAACAATTTGAAACATATTTTTTTAACAGAAAAAAAATACACCTAAAGTTGAAGCAACAGAACCTAATGAAATCTAAAAGAAAAGTTAAACTAATTTAGGTTCAAATTGAATAAAAATCAATTTAGTTAAAACCTATTAAGAACTAGACATATTCTGTTTTTGTTAAAAGCAGTAACTAAATTTACTCAAACAATTTCTCGAATTGTGTAGAATTATAGGTTTAACTAATACCAAACTGTGGCAAAAAGATTCACTCAAAAATATATTTTTAAACTCTAGTTATACAGATTTTAGTAATTTAAACAAATTTGATTAGATTCAAAATTTAAAGTTCTAATTTAAAATCTAAGCATACAGGCATAAACTACATCAAATAGATGAACTAATTCAAAAAGAATCAACTAGAAACACTAAATATTTTAAAAGATATGGTAAAAACAAAATCAGGATGCATTCTGTTTTCTAAAACAGAAACAAAAAAAGAGAAACTGATAACGATTGGTTAGGGGCCACGTGTCAGGTTGTGACTGGCCGCGAGGGCGTGCGAGTGAGAGTTAACGAGCGGTCGTTCGAGACTTAGTGCGTACCGGTTCGGGCTATTAAGTGATCTAATCTAGGGCGTTGACTACGGATCCGACGGCTACGGCGAGTTGTGGTGACTTACAACGGAGATGGTCGGGGTTCTAGCAAGGTCGACGGCGACCGGAGGTCGTTGGTGGTCGTGCGCAACGGTGTAGTGGTCGGGGGCAGCGTTCGAGGTGCTCAAGCAACGGCGGCGAAGCTCCGGCGTCGATTGGCGGCGTCGGAGGGGGTCGGGGGCAAGTGTGGCGACGGGCACGAGCTCCGGGAGGTTCGGTCGAGTGCTGAACTCCGGCGAGGTTGTGGGGCAGCGCTATAGCGAGGTAGAGTGGGGGCTCGGGGTGGAATGGAGCGCGGCGAGGGCTGTGTCTTTTATAGGCCAGGTGCGGGGTCGGGGAAAGGAGAGAGGAGGGAGATCCGGGAGAGAGATCTCCGGCGACGGCGGCGCGCGCGCGAGGAAGGAGACGGGCGCAAGGATGACGCCGTCGGTCGGTGGGTCCCGCTTGCCAGTGAGAGAAGAGGCGAGGTTAGCACGTCGGTTGACCGGTTCGAATTGAATTCGCGAGTTAACGCCTGTGGGCCGGCCCGATTCGATTTTGAAACCTTCCTTTTCTAATATCTAGTGCAATAAAACTCTTTTAAAAGCATTCAAAACAATTCCAAACTTAGGAATTATATATATCAAAATGATAAGGAGAATTAATGCTATTTAATGAACATTTTTCCTCTGTCATCTTGAATACTTTAAAAAAAATTTAATTTTAGAAATTGCTTATTTGCTTTTAAATCCTTTTGCAATAATTTTTCAAATAGCCCCTGGTTTTATTGTTCAAATATTTCACCAAGATGCCCCTGGTGTGGAGTGTCATGTTACTCCCCTCTTTTCTTTGAACTTTACGAGAGGTTTTCAAATAGGTGAAACAAGAAAAAGGAAAAGATGAAAGTGGCCTGTCAGAAATTCAAAGGAAGCACTTCAACCATTTTATTCATTCAAACAATGTGATGATGATGCATAGCTATATTTCATAACATTCCAAAATGGAATTTTGGGATGTTACAGCGAGTCAGATCACATCCGACTTGACCAGTCGGTAGCGGCCTCTAGCAAAACGTGCCGACTCCAAGTGTCCGATGAAGCTGGTTAGGCGAACCTGTACTTCACACTTTTGTTACCTTTGCCACACGATACATGTTGTCATGCACAAGGCAATATGGCCATCCTTGTTGCAGCACGACCTCTTTCTCATCCTGGTGAATCCGACCAACACTTCGGATTTTCTCATAATCCTCATCGCATGGCCATGCTTATCCAGGTCGGATCACCCGAGGGGGCCCAGAGTATATCTCTCCTGGTCTTGCAGCATGGGTCTGGACAAGCCCGAAACCTACCTTTGTAACTACCCAGTCATGGAGTAGCATTTGGTTGGCCCAAAGCAAGTCTGTCACCATCCCAAGTACATGCGCCAAGTCAGGTCTTAGGACATAGAACATATGTTGTACCAGAGACTGACAGATGACCTATCGCTGTGTCTCATAGTTGGATCTGTCCAACTCAGACCTTATCTTGACTCGGATCCGACTATGTCGAATCTGACCAAACCTTCCTGAGTCCATATTATCCGGCTAGCATCCAATGCTACATGGACAGTGAGACCAGACCATCCACCGTGTCATATGCTAGTCTAACTGGCTGCGCGTCTGCACAACCCTTTCAACTATGGGCCATTTAGGACAGTCATCATACAATGCATAGTCTCACAAACAAGTCACATACTTGTTAATACACATGAATGATAATGTCCAAGCACTATCTTTATTCATAAACAGATAGGAAATGTCATCATACATGATTGCCTCTAGGGCATATCTCCAACAGTCTCCCACTTGCACTAGAGTCAATGAAATAGACATGGAATGCCCATAGCTCTAACGTGCCCCTCATGCTTGGGTTGTGGAAGCGGCTTAGTCAACGGATCTGCAACATTTGCATCCGTATGAATCTTGCAAAAATTGGTATCACCTTTCTTGACGAGCTTTCGTGTCAAGTTATATTTTCGGTCTATGTGCCTGGTCTTGTGGTGTTGTCTCGGCTCCTTGGCATGTGCGATGGCACCTGAATTATCGCAATAAAGGTCCAACGGTTTTCACCAGCCCGGGAACACACCAACATCTTCCAGGAACTTCCGAATCCAAACAGCTTCCTTTGCGGCATCACAAGCCGCAATGTATTCGGCCTCTGTTGTGGAGTCGGCCACCGTATCTTGGTTGGAACTCATCCAGCTCACTGCTTCTCCATTCATGACATACACAAATCCAGTTTGCGATCGACAATCATCCCTATCGGTTTGGAAACTAGCATCAGCGTAACCCTTTATGCAGAGCTCCTCCTCACCTCCATAAACTAGGAACATCTCTTTAGTCCTTTTGAGGTACTTCAAGATAGTTTTCATTGCTGCCCAGTGACTCTCACCTGGGTCGGCCTGGTATCTGCTTGTTAAGATTATTGCATAGGCAGTATCAGGCCGTGTACATAGCATGGCATACATGATTTATCCATTTGTCGAGGCATATGGAATCCTACTCATCCGGTTTCGCTCATCAGAAGTCGTAGGACTCTGAGTCTTGCTTAGCCTTATACCATGTGAGACAGGCAAGAACCCTTTCTTGGACTCACTCATGTTGAACCTCTTCAACACTTTGTCTATGTACATCCTCTGTCTTAAGCCGAGCAGCCTCCTCGATCTATCTTTACAGATCTTGATGCCTAAAATGTACTCTGCCTCTCCAAGGTCTTTCATCGAAAACTTTCCATTCAATGATTCCTTGATTGAGTTTAGCATCGAAACATCATTTCCGATCAACAGTATGCCATCCGCATACAAGATCAAAAATACTACCGAGCTCCCACAAGACTTCTTGTATAAACAATAGTCCTCTTCGTTCTTGATGAAACCAAGGTCAACGATGACTTCATCAAAACGAATGTTCCAACTCCGAGCTGCTTGCCTCAATCCATAAATGGATCTCTTCGGCTTGCATATTTTACCAGCGTTAGTTCGATCGACAAAACCTTCGGCCTGTATCATGTATACATCCTCTTTTAAATTTCCATGAAGGAAAGCCGTTTTGACATCCATCTGCCATATCTCATAATCGAAATATGCAGCTATAGCTAGTATGATTCTCACCGACTTTAGCATCGCTACTGGTGAGTAGGTCTCGTCGTAGTCAATTCCTTCAACTTGTCCATAACCTTTAGCGACAAGCCGAGCTTTGTGGATCTGAACATTTCCATCCACATCGGTTTTCTTCTTAAAGACCCATTTGCAACCAATGGCAACTACACGAGGAGGTGGATCAACCAAGTCCCAGACTTGATTCTCATCCATGGACTTTAACTCGGATCTCATGGCCTCTAGCCATGCCTCAGAATCTGGGCTCACCATCGCTTCCACATATGTGGCCGACTCGTAGCTTTCTAGCAACAAAACATCGCGCACTCTGCGCAATCTTTCCGACCTCCATGGCTCCGGTGCCGACTCCACTACGGGTTCTCTGACCGACTCCGTTGTGATCTCATCACCAACCGAGTTGTCCCCGAGTGGCTCTCGAATTTCTTTGAGTCGCACCGTTCTCCCACTAGCCTCTCGACTGAGAAACTCTTTCTCTAGGAAAACCCCATTCCCAGCAACGAACACTTTGTTCTCTTCTCGGTTGTAGAAGATGTATCCCAAGGTTTCCCTCGGATATCCCACGAATATGCATTTATCCGACTTGGGTGTAAGCTTGTCTGACATGTGTTGCTTGACAAATGCTTCACAACCCCAAATCTTTAGAAAAGACAAACTAGGAGTCTTCCCAGTCCACATCTCGTGTGGTGTCTTGTCTACGGATTTAGATGGTACCCTATTAAGTGTGAAAGCTACAGTTTCTAGAGCGTATCCCCAGAATGACAAGGGTAAATCTTATTTGCTCATCATTGATCGGACCATGTCCAACAAGGTTCAATTTCTCCGTTTTGACAAACCGATTGTTTGCGGCGTACCTGGAGGTGTGAGCTAAGGTACTATACCTCGGCTTTTCAGATGATTATCAAACTCTTGGCTCATGTACTCACCTCCACGATCTGACCATAGAAGTTTTATCGTCTTGCCGAGCTGATTTCCAACCTCGTTCTAGAACTCTTTGAACTTTTCAAAAGTTTCTGACTTGTGCCTCATCAAATAGATATATCCATATCTACTCAAGTCGTCGGTAAAAGCCACGAAGTAATGATGGCCACCTCTGTTCCTTGTGCTCATTGGACCACACACATCACTGTGTATAAGCTCCAACAGCTCGGACGCGCTCTCGCAACTCTTTGCAAAAGGAGACTTAGTCATCTTGCCTAGCAAGCATGATTCGCATGTATCGAACAACCCGAAGTCATACGAAGTTAGGAGTCCATCATCATGGAGCTCTTCATGCATTTCAGACTATGTGTCCAAGCCGGCAATGCCAGAAGTATGTCGGATTTATCTCATTTGGCTTATGCCTCTTGACATTCACGTTATAGACTGGTTCCGTTTCTAGATTTAAAGTAAATAGCCCATCTAGTATGGGTGCATAGCCATGGAACATTCCATTCAAATAAAATGAACAACCATTGTCCTTTATATTGAATTCATAACCTTGACTCATCAAGCATGAGGTAGAAATAATGTTCCGACTAAGTGCGGAAATGTAAGAACAATTATTCAATTCCAAAATAAGTCCAGAAGGAAGCTTGAGCTGCATCGTGCCAACCTCCAATGCAGCAACTCTTGCTTTGTTGCCGACCCTGATGTCAATCTCCCCTTGTGCCACACGCCTAGTTCTTACCAGCCCCTGCATCGAGTTGCAAATATGAAGAACCGATCCGGTATCAAATACCCAAGAGCTACTAGGTATGTCAGCAAGGTAAATGTCTATAACATATGTAACAAGTGTACCTTTGCCTGAAGAAGCATCTCCGGCCTTCTTGTCGTGCTCAGCAAGCCACTTGCTACAGTTCCTCACTAGTAGAAAACATGGCTTTGGTCCAGGACGGGCCAGCCCATTAGTCCCGTTTCAGTCACGAACCGGGACCAATGGGGGCAACGGTCCCGGTTTGTGAGGCCAGGGGGCCGGGTGGGCCACATGGGGCATTGGTCCCTGTTCGTCTGGAACCTTTGGTCCCGGTTCCACACACGAACCGGGACCAATGTGCCTCGCTCCTGGCCCACAACCATTGGTCCTAGTTCATGGCTGGATCCGGGACCAAAGGGGGTCCTTTGGTCCCGGTTCCAGCCTCGAACCGGGACCAATGAGATGCCTATATATACCCCCTTGCCAGCGAGCAGAGCACTCCACATTGCTCTGGTTTTTAGGCCGGCGAGGGGAAAGCTTTGTGGTGCTCTAGCTCACCTCATATGCACATGAGGTGTTTGATGAAATGCCCAAGCCAAACTTAAGCTTTCTCCTCTCGAAGGTCCTTGTCCAAACTCCATTTTCGTCAAGATTTTTCTAGGTTTGGCGGTCCGTCCTGTCCCGTCGCCGTCCTGAAATCGTCGTCGATCGCCCGCGCGTGGTGAGCCTCTTGGTCTTATCTTCTTTCTAAAAGAAAATATACTTACTCGTATGATTTTCTTACTTTTATTATTGTTTTTTATTATATAGTGTCATGGTTATGGTATCACCCACGTCGGCCCTTGTTCAGTCTATGATTCAGATGTGGTATATTATCTTTTATATAACTATTTCACACATCTAATCTCTATGATATTTAATTATGCCACCAACTTGACGTAGATGTTTTTATCTATAGGAAGTAGTTGAACCAGAAATGGATACCGACTATGCAATTTTGCTCGACAAGTTAACTAAAGCTGAAAAAGAAATCGATCATTTGAAAGAAAAATTGAAAAGAACTGAAGATGACAAGATGGGATTGGAGTTGCATGTTGCCGATATTGTCGACGATCAGAAGACCAAGATGGATCCAATGCGCTTGAATCTTAGAAAGATTAGAAAATATGCCATTCATACTGAGGCTTGGTATCATTATGCTGTTGGATCAATTGGTACCTTAGTAGCGGTTATGCTTGCATTTGTTGTTGCATTTAATTTTTTTACATAGTTTCACTGTATGTTTTAATTAGATGCTCTAGAGAGCTATATGTTGTTCAATAATGACAACTATGTATGAACTGCACTTATTTGTTTTGGTCATTATTGTACTTTGGCTTTAATGTGATGATGAATTTTTATTAATTTGGTCACTTCTCTATTCATGATGTGTTGTAATGGTTTTTAATACACTTTATTATATAACACACACAGATGAACCGGCAATGGATGTACGGTGACCGATGCACCTCCGAGTATATTAAGGGCCTGCATAATTTTCTCGAAGTGGCTGAGGCAAACAAGCAGAATGGTTTTATGCCTTGTCCATGTACTGTCTGTGAGAATACGAAGTCTTTCTCCAACTCTAAAACCCTTCACTTCCACCTGATTTAGAAGGGTTTTATGCCACACTAGAATGTTTGGACCAAGCATGGAGAAAGAGAGGTTATGATGGAAGACAACGAAGAAGAAGAGGATGACGACAACTACCCTCCCCCTGAATACGGTGATGCTGCAATGGGGGAAGCTGAAGATCAAGAGGAACCAGAGGATGTGCCCGATGATGATCTTCGCCGGGTCATTGTTGATGCACAGAGAGAATGCAAAAGATAAAGGGAGAAGTGGAAGTTCAATTGCATGTTAGAGGATAAAAAAAAGGGTTGTACCCAAATTGCAAAGATGACAACAAAAAGCTCGGTACCACACTAGAATTGCTGCAATGGAAGGCAGACAATGGTGTATTTGACAAGGGATTTAGTTCGCTACTGAAAATAATGAAGAAGAAGCTTCCAAAGGATAACGAATTTCCTGACAGTACGTACGAAGCAAATAAGGTTCCATGCCCTCTGGGATTGGAGGTGCAGAAAATACATGCATGCCCTAATGACTGCATCCTCTACCGCGGTGCGTACGATGATTTGAACGCATGCCCGGTATGCGGTGCATTGCGGTATAAGATCAGAAGAGATGACCCTGGTGATGTTGAGGGCCAGCGCACCGCGAAGAGGGTTCCTGCCAAGGTGATGTGGTATGCTCCTATAATACCATGGTTGAAACGTCTGTTTAGAAAGAAAAAGCATGCCGAGTTGATGTAATGGCACAAAAATGACGGTAAGAAAGACGGGAAGTTGAGAGCACCCGCTGACGGATCGCAGTGGAGAAAGATCAAGAGAAAGTGGAGCGACTTTACATAGACCCGAGGAACGTATGATTTGGTTGAAGTGCAGATGGCATTAATCCTTTTAGGGAGCGGAGCAGCAAGCATAGCACATGGCCTATGACTCTATGTATCTATAGCCTTCCTCCTTGGTTGTGCATGAAGCAGAAGTTCATTATGATGCCAGTGCTCATCCAAAGCCCAAAGAAACCCGACAATGACATTGATGTGTACCTAAGGCCATTAGTTGATGAGCTTTTATAGCTATGGAATGGAAGAGGTGTACGTGTGTGGGATGAGAACAAACATGTGGAATTTGAACTACATGCGTTGCTGTTTGTAACCATCAACGATTGGCGTGCTCTCAGTAACCTTCCAGGACAGACAAACAAGGGATAGCATGCATGCACACACTGTTTAGATGACACCGATAGTATATATTTGGACAAATGCAAGAAGAATGTGTACCTCGGGCATCGTCGATTTCTTCCAACCAACCATCAATGTTGAAAGAATGGAAAGCATTTCAAAGGTGAGGCAGATCACTATAAGAAGCCCGCCCTCCATACTGGTGATCACATACTTGATATGGTCAATGATTTACAAGTAATATTTGGAAAGGGTCCTCGCGGACTATCCGTTCTGACTGATGATGCGGGACGCGCACCCATGTGGAAGAAGAAATCTATATTTTGGGACCTACCCTATTGGAAAGACCTAGAGGTCCGCTCTGCAATCGACGTGATGCACATGACGAAGAATCTTTGCGTGAACCTGCTAGGCTTCTTGGGAGTGTGTGGGAAGACAAAATATACACCGGAGGCATGGGAGGAATAGCAACATGTGCATGAAAAAGACGGCATGCATCCAAAGCAGTATGAAGGTCCTGCCAGCTATGCTCTTACCAAAGAAGAGAAGGAAATCTTCTTTGAATGCCTGCTTAGTATGAAGGTCCCATCTGGCTTCTCATCGAATATAAAGGGAATAATAAATATGGCAGAGAAAAAGTTCCAGAACCTAAAGTCTCATGACTGCCACGTGATTATGACGCAACTCCTGCCGGTTGCATTGAGGGGCTTCTATCGGAAAGCGTTCGATTAGCCATTGTGAAGATATGTGCATTCCTCAATGCAATCTCTCAGAAGGTGATCGATCCACAAATCCTACCAAGGTTAAGGAGTGATTTGGTGCAATGTCTTGTTAGTTTCAAGATGGTGTTCCCACCGTCCTTCTTCAATATCATGACGCACGACCTAGTTCATCTAGTCAACGAGATTGTCGTTCTGGGCCCTGTATTTCTACACAGTATGTTCCCCTTTGAGAGGTTCATGGGAGTCTTAAAGAAATATGTTCATAACCGCGCTAGGCCTGAAGCAAGCATATCCATGGGCGATCAAACAAAGGATGTCATTGGGTTTTGTGTTGACTTCATTCCTGACCTTAAGAAGATTGGTCTCCCTCAATCGTGGTATGAGGGGAGACTGACTAGAAAATGCACGCTAGGAGCAGACTCAATAATATGTAGGGACGGTCATTCTTGGTCTCAAGCACACTACACAGTTCTACATAATTCCACCTTGATTACCCCGTATGTCGATGAACAGAAGAATATTCTGCGCTCCAAACACCCGGAGCAGTGTGACGACTGGATTACAAATGAACACATTAGGACTTTCGGCAGTTGGTTGCAAGCACGTCTCATGGGTGACAACACTATTTCTGATGAGCTATACTCACTGTCCAGGGGACCATCTTCGACTGTATTGACTTACAAAGGGTACGCGATAAATGGGAATACATTTTACACGATCGCCCAAGATGAAAAGAGCACCAACCAAAACAGCGGTGTCCCCTTTGATGCAACAACCAAGAGGGGAAAGGACACATATTATGGTTACATAGTGGACATATGGGAACTTGACTGTGGAGATGATTTCAAGCTCCCTTTGTTTCAGTGCAAATGGGTCAATCTGTCAAGAGGCGGGGTATAGGAAGACCCACAGTACGGAATGACAACAGTGGATCCGAACAATCGTGGGTACACAGACGAACCATTCGTCCTAGCCAATGATGTGGCGCATGTTTTCTATGTGAAGGACATGTCTACCATACTGATAAAAAGAAAAGATAAGGTAGCGAATACATCATACGATGAGCCAAAATGCCACATGGTTCTTTCAGGAAAAAGAGACATCGTGGGATTGGAGGGCAAGACAGACATGTCTGAAGATTATCAAAAGTTTCATGAAATTCCTCCCTTCAAAGTCAAGGCTGACCCAAGCACCCTGTTAAACGATGAAGATTATCCATGGTTACGGCGCAATAAGAAAAGGACACAAGTGAAGAAAAAGTGAAGACTTTCTCTCCACAACTATATCATTGCAGTTACATGTGAAGAAATGAAATGCCTTTTGTAACAAATGAGTTTTCGCATGATACTTCAAAAGAGATTGTCCGTTTTGTACAGGAAGTGCATCTAGTTTTTGCCGTAACCCTCTCAACTTTTTATGATTTGCTATGTTGGTGAAATGATGATACCATGCCAACCTCGAAAAAATGAACTAAAAAGAATCAATTAAATATAATATTTTTCAATAGCAAAAAGAATCAACTAAAAAGAATCAAAATAATATTAACTAAAATTATCAAAGTATTTATTTGTTAAAAACTTTAATAGTAAAAGGAATGAACTAAAAAGAATCAATTAAATATAATATTTTTCAATAGCAAAAAGAATCAACTAAAAAGAATCAAAATAATATTAACTAAAATTATCAAAGTATTTATTTGCTAAAAACTTTAATAGTGAAAAGAATGAACTAAAAAGAATCAATTAAATATAATATTTTTCAATAGCAAAAAGAATCAACTAAAAAGAATCAAAATAATATTAACTAAATTATCAAAGTATTTATTTGTTAAAAACTTTAATAGTAAAAATAATGAACAAAAATGAATCAATTAAATATAATATTTTTCAATAGCAAAAAGAATCAACTAAAAAGAATCAAAATAATATTAACTAAAATTATCAAAGTATTTATTTGTTAAAAACTTTAATAGTAAAACGGATGAACTAAAAAGAATCAATTAAAAAAGCAAAAAAATTAAAAAAATACTGGACTAAAAAGTAAAAGATAAAAATGCCACCTACTGGGCCAACGACAGGATTCAGGCCGGCGAGCCGAGTAGGAGAAACATGCAGAGACAGATTAGTTAGGCCCATAGGCCTGCAATAGAGAGGAGCTCGAAACCGTTTCCGTATCGACGCTTATGAACCAGTCAGAGTGCTACTCAACTAGCGAGGTGGGACTAAACTTCCACTACACCGAAGTGCTAGGCTATTGGCCCCGGTTGGTGGCTCCAACCGGGACCAATGCCCACCATTCGTCCCGGTTGGACCCACCAACCGGGACCAATGCCCACCATTCGTCCCGGTTGGAGCCACCAACCGGGAGCAATGGTCTGTGCTTCCCGCCCTTTCGCCTGGCGAAAACTGACCTTTGGTCTCGGTTGGAGCCACCAACCGGGACTAATGGTGGGAATTGGTCCCGGTTGGTGGATCCAACCGGGACGAATGGTTGGGCTATATAAGCCAGCACTTAGGATTTTTCCTCAATTTCTCCCATCGCCGCTCCCTGCCTCCTCGTCGTCGTCGCCGTCGACGCCCTCGCCCTACCCTGCCCTGCCCCGACGCGCGGCCCTCCTCTGGCCGTTTCGACCGGCTCGGAAGCCTCCCCGTGCTCGACCTCATCGCCTCTGCCCGTTCGTTTGCCCGGCTAAGCACCACACCGGCGCCCGCGACCCCTTCTTCCCCGACACTGTTCGTCACTGCCGTCACCGGCACCGTCGCCATCGTCGTGCGCCCTTGCCCCGCCCCCGTCGTCGTCGTGTTGCCGTCCTCACCATCGCCATCGTCACCGTCACCGTGCGCCCCTACTCCACCCCCGATCAGCCTGGCCGCGCCCCTGCCTCGGCCCGTCCCCGCCGTTCCCGGCCACGCCCTTGCCCCGTCATCGCCATCGGCGTCCTTTCCCCTGACCCCGCGACTCTGCCCCGTCGTCGCCCAAGCCCCGCTGTGAGCCGCTGCGCGTCCCCGGCCTTTTTTTAATTTTTATGTTTATGTTCATAGCATTTTTTGGTAAAAAAAATTGTGATCATTGTCACACCAAAATGCTATACTTACTTTGGATATGATGATTTTTTAGTCATGTTCATATGATGTTTTTTTGTTCATGGAATATTTTTTTGTTCATAGAATTTTTTGGTCCATGTATATATGTATGTGTATGTATGGATGGATGTAACTCTAAGTTAAAATTTACCCCTCCCTGATAACTTTGACATGAGGAGGGACATTCATGAGAGAGGGGCGGTCCACTCACCTGACCAACTATCGAGGCCACCCAAACCCTAGAATAAAGAGCGTCGTTATCGATCTACCCCCTCCTTGATAACTTCGACATGAGGGGGTACGTCCGACATGCATGAGTGAGAGAGGCGGTCCGCTCGCCCGACCAACTATCGAGGCCACCCAAACCCTAGAATAAAGATTGTCGTTGTCAATCTACCCCTCCCCGATAACTTCGACATGAGAGGGGATGCCGAACATGCATGAGAGAGAGGCGGTCCGCTCACCCGACCAACTATCGAGGCCACCCAAACCATAGAAGAAAGAGCATCGTTGTCGATCTACCCCGTCCCTACCCGATAAACTCTCGAGGCCACCCAAACCGGGACTGAAAAAGCGTTGTCAAGGCCACCCCAAACCCTAGAAGTGTTGTCGAGGCCACCCCTATCCCTAGAAGCATTGTCGAGGCCACCCAAATTTACCAAGTTAAATGAAGAAAACTCGGTAACATAGATTTATCAAGAATGCCCCCATTATGGATGTGCACAAGTTGATCCAATTTTTTTCTGATCTCATATATATATATATATATTCTTCTATATGTCATGTTGTCTGTCAAAGTATTGAAGAAATCCATGGCCTCATCATTAGCCAGAAGTAACATGCTTATGATGCTGTGAAGCTCTTCAAAGTTGTTTTGGAACGGAGTCCCGGATAGAATAATTCGCTTTTTGGTACGAATTTCAGCAAAGGCCATCCAAATGGCGATATTCGGAAGGCTGTTGCTGAACTTCATACCAAAAGGCTAATTAATTATCCTATCCGGGACTCCGTTACAAAACAATTTTGGAGATCTTCGTACCATTATGCGCCTGTTACTTTCGGCTAATTATGAAGCCTTGGTTTTCTTGAACCCTTTGACACTAGACAACATGACATATAGAAGGGTAGATGAGATCAGGAAAAATATGGACCATTTTCTGCACATTCAGAATGACGCCATTTTTTAATAGAATCCCTTGTTTGACATTCATGAGAGAGGCGGTCCGGACGTCGGACATTCATGAGAGAGGCGATCCGGACGTCGAACATTCATGTTTGTATATTAATTGCCATGTTGTAATTTTTGTAGAAATTATGGATCCAAGAGATGAACAACAAGAACCATTGTTGGGGGACATAATCCATGGCGGACGTGATATCTTTTCATTTCTCAACGACACCGATTGTCTAGAAGGAGAGGATTATGACGGCTCCGGTGATCGAACAATGGAGGAGGAAGGACATGATCATGATGGCTCCGGTGACCGAATGCCGGCGGAACAAGGAGACCATGATGACGGCTCCGGTGACCGATCAGAGGAGGGAGCTGTTGCAAAGTCTGGCAAGGTATATATATTAATTAAGCCTATGCTGACTAGCTAATTGATGCATTAATTGTTTTGGTATGTACATATATTAAGTAACTCTTCTTTCTTGTTTTATAGCCCTCCGGATCCAGCCAAACTTCGGTAACAAGACGAGGCCTGAAGAAGGGGTTGCGTAAGGATGAAAGGTTCACGATCACAGCACTCGCGAATGATGGCCATCCGATTGAACCCATGCAGACCAAGAGCGCATTTTCTACTCAGTGCGGAGCTATTGTTAGGGACAACATCCCGATCAACATCAAGCAATGGAATAAGCCTAAGGACGGCGCCCCTGAAGGTGATTATGTCACCGATAGACAGAAATATGATTTTTGGACCGCGCTGAAGGCAAATTTCACCCTACCGCCAGAGGAGGATCCGAATAAGCCAGTTATAGAGCCATTGGTCAAGGCGTGTGCTCTTAAGAAGATGACAGATCTATTCAGGAGGTGGAAGAATGAGTTGAAATCAAAGTTTGTCGACAAAGGGAAGACTCCCGAATTCACCGGCCGATTTGAGAAGATAAAAGATTATTGGCCCACATTTGTGGACTACAAGACATCGGACAAGAGTAAGAAAATGTCAGAGACAAACAAGGTCAATGCTGCAAAGAAGCAGTATCACCATCACACGGGGTTAGGTGGCTACGTCAAAGCCTGGCCATTGTGGGACAAAGCCGAGAATGACCTGTTTGCTAAAAACGTCGTACCACAGACATTGAACTGGCCAGACCATTCAAGGACTTGGTTCTTCAGGGTTGGGGAAACTTTGGACCCTAAAACAGGGAAGTGCCATTGGACGGACGAGCAACTTGCAATACCCATGAACAAGCTTCGCAAGTATATCACCGCAGAGCAGGAAGGGACGTTCATTCCCGACAGAGAGAAGGACGAGATGACTGAGGCCCTAGGGAATGCTGAGCACCCTGGACGAACACGAAGCACACCAGGCTTCGTTTCGTGGAAGGTTGGGTTTCCCGATGCAGGTAGTTACGGAAGCCAGGAGAGAAAGAGGAAAGTGGAGCTGAGCGAAATTCAGAAGCTCAATGGAAGACTACAAAAGCTAGAGGAAGCTGAGAGCCAGCGAGCTGCCGATCAACCATCTCAGCGGCACGAAGCTACCCCACCATCTCAGCGAAGAAGCAACATCGCTTCCATGGAGCTCGTTCAACCTAACTTCACGTCTCCTAGCTACCCCGTGGATACTATGACGGAGGCTCAAGATTGCGAGCTTATGACGAAATGCCGGAACCTCACTTTAAGCGTCTGTCGGCTCTGTTGCACCTCCTCAACCCAACGAAACTTTTCACTGCCGTCCGATTCCACATGGCTATGATGTTGTGATGGTGGATGAAGTAATGAAGGAATTTGAGGAGCTCAAGCTTGACCAGTCTACAGGTGAAGGATAGTATAAGATGGTTCGTGCCCTGAGGAGTACATGTCTATGGCAGATGGAGTACATCAAGCTTCCAAACCGAACGCCTCCTCCTCCTCCTTCTCCTCAGGTGAATCAGGGCACTCCGCCTCCTCCTCCTTCTCCTCCTCCTCCTCCTCCTCCGGTGAGTGATCAGAGCACACCACCTCCTTATCCCTCTCCTCTGATGCGGGGGGGGGGGGGGCACTCCGCCTCCTCCTTCGACTACTCCGGCACGTCGGAGCAGTACGCCTCCTCCTCAGCCTCGTCGGCAACGGCGGAAGACAGACGCCGCCACTCTGTTGGGGAATGTTGCATTGGAAACAAAAAATTTCCTACGCACACGAAGATCTATCCATGGTGATGAGCATCTACAAGAGGGAGAGTGGATCCACATACCCTTGTAGATCTTTAAGCGGGAAGCGTTAAGAAACGCGGTTGGTGTAGTCGAACGTCTTTGCGATCCAAATCACCGTGCATCCCGCGATCCAATCATGATCCGTCCCACGATCCAATCACGATCCGTCCCGCGATCCGATCACGATCCGTCCCACGGACTTGATCACGATCCGTCTCACGAACTTGATCACGATCCTTCCGATCTAGCACCGAACGGACGACACCTCCACGTTCAGCACACATATAGCTTGATGACGATCTCCACTGTCTTGATCCAGCAAGATGGAGTGGAGAGTAAGAAGAGTTCTCCGACAGCCTGTCGGTGCGCTGGCGATGGTGGTGGAGCAATTCCGGCAGGGCTTCGCCTAAGCACTGGTGAAAACCGATCTAGAGGAGAAATTATGCACTGGAGGAACGGGTAGCACGTGGCTGAAAAAACTTGTGCAAAAACCCTCAATACCACCATTATATATAGGAGGAGAGGAGGAGAGGAGGCAGCTTGGCCTCCAAGCCATCTAGGCTTCGGCCGAACTAGGAGAGGAGGAGTCCACCTCCTCCACTCCTAGTAGGATTAGGATTCATCCTTTTTTCCCTTTTTTCCCTTTTTCCACCTTTTTCCTTTTGGGTTTTCTTCTCCAGCCACATGGGCCTTGTGTGGGAGTTTCCACCAGCCCACTAAGGGGTGATATTCACTCTCCCACAGCCCATGAAGCCTCTTGGGTCGAAATACCCCTCCCGGAGGTCTCCCGGTACACTACCGGCACTCCCGGTACACTACCGATATGCCCGAAACTTTTCCGGCAACCAAAATAGGACTTCCTATATATGAATATTTACCTCCGGACCATTCCGGAGCTCCACGTGATGTCCAATATCTCATCCGGGACTCCGAACAAACTTCGCTCACCACCATACATAACTCTATACTACCGAAACGTCACCAAACCTTAAGTGTGCAGACCCTGCGGGTTCGAGAACTATGTAGACATGACCGAGACACCTCTACGGTCAATAACCAATGGTGGGACCTAGATGTCCACATTGGTTCCTACATATTCTAAGAAGATCTTTATCGGTTGAACCTCTATGTCAAGGATTTAGTTAATCCCGTATGATGTTCCCTTTGTTCTTCGGTATGTTACTTGCCCGAGATTCGATCGTCGGTATCTCCATACCTAGTTCAACCTCGTTACTGGCAAGTCTCTTTACTCGTTCCGTAATACAAGATCCCATGACCAACACTTAGTCACATTGCAAGGCTTATTGTGATGTTGTATTACCGAGTGGGCCCTGAGATACCTCTCCGTCACACGGAGTAACAAATCCTAGTCTTGATCCATGCCAACTCAATAGACACCATTGGAGACACCTGTAGAGCACCTTTATAGTCACCCAATTACGTTGCAACGTTTGATACACACAAGGTACTCCTCCGATATCTGTGAGTTGCATGATCTCATGGTCATAGGAACATATACTTGACATGCAGAAAACAATAGCAATAAACTGACACGATCATAAGCTACGTTTGTAGTTTGGGTCTTGTCCATCACATCATTCTCCTAATGATGTGATCCCGTTATCAAATGACATCTCATGTCCATGGCTAGGAAACCTTAACCATCTTTCAATCAACGAGCTAGTTCACTAGAGGCATACTAGGGACATTGTGTTTGTCTATGTATCCACACATGTATCCATGTTTCCAATTAATACAATTATAGCATGGATAATAAACGATTATAATGAACAAGGAAATACAATAATAAACACTTTATTTATTGCCGCTAGGGCATATTTCCAACAGTCTCCCACTAGCACTAGAGTCAATAATCTAGTTCACATCACTATGTGATTTACATTGTAATGAATCGAACACCCATGCAGTTCTGGTGTTGATCATGTTTAGCCCTTGGAAGAGGTTTAGTCAACAGGTCTGCAACATTCAGATCCGTGTGCACTTTGCAAATATTTATGTCTTTCTCCAAGATGTAATCGCGGATGGAGTTGAAGCATCGTTTTATGTGTCTGGTCCTCTTGTGAAACCTTGGTTCCTTGGCCAGAGCAATGGCACCAGTGTTGTCACAGAACAGGTTCATTGGATTCAGTGCACTGGGCACTACTCCAAGATCTGTCATGAACTGCTTCATCCAGACACCTTCCTTCGCCGCCTCCGAGGCTGCGATGTATTCCGCTTTGCACGTAGAATCAGCTACCACGCTTTGCTTGGAACTGCACCAGCTTACCGCTCCCCCGTTAAGAATAAATACGTATCCGGTTTGCAACTTAGAGTCGTCCGGATCAGTGTCCAAGCTTGCATCGACGTAACCCTTTACGACGAGCTGTTCATCACCTCCATAAACGAGAAACATTTCCTTACTCCTTTTCAGGTACTGAAGGATATTCTTGACCGCTTGCCAGTGCTCCATTCAAGGATCACTTTGAAAACTTTCGGCCATACTTATGGCAAGGCTGACATCGGGTCTTGTGCACAGCATTGCATACATGATAGAGCCTATGGCTGAAGCATAGGGGATGACACTCATCTTTTCTCTATCTTCTGCAGTTACTGGGCATTGAGTCTTACTCAACTTCACACCTTGTAATACAGGCAAGAACCCCTTCTTGGACTGTTCCATTTTGAACTTCTTCAAAACTTTATCAAGGTATGTGCTCTGTGAAAGTGCTATTAAGCGTCTCGATCTATCTCTATAGATATTAATGACTAACATGAAAGCCGATTCTCCTAGGTCCTTCATTGAAAAACTCTTGTTCAAATATTCCTTCACGCTTTCCAGCATTTCTATATTGTTTCCAATCAGCAATATGTCATCCACATATATACTATAAAAGCTATAGAGCTCCCACTCACTTTCTTGTAAATACAAGCTTCTCCGAAACTTGTATAAACTCAAACGCTTTGATCACCTCATCAAAGCGCTTATTCCCACTCTGAGATGCTTGCACCAGTCCATAAATGGATCGCTGGAGTTTGCAAACTTTGTCAGCATTCTCTGGATCGACAAAACCTTCAGGTTGCATCATATACAACTCTTCTGCAAGGAAACCGTTGAGGAACGCTGTTTTTTACATCCATCTGCCAAATTTCATAGTCGAAATAGGCAGCTATTGCTAACATGATTCTGATAGACTGAAGCATCACTACTGGTAAGAAAGTCTCATCGTAGTCAACTCCTTTGTAACATCCCAAAATTTCATTTTGGAATGTTATGAATATAGTTATGCATCTATCATCATCATTGCTTGATTGTATGTAATAGTTGAAATGTCTTTTCTGACTTTCTGAAAGTCCCTTCTACTTTTCCCTATGCTGCTTTCCCTATTTGAAATTTTGGTTATATGTTCAAAATAAGAGAGGAGTAACATGACACTCCACACTAGGGTCAAATTGGTGAATTATTTGAACAAAAATGACCAGGAGTTATTTTGAAAATATTTGCAAAAAAGGATTCAAAAAAACAATTAGGCAATTTCTGAAAATAATATTTTTTCAAAGTCTTCAAATGACAGAATAGAAATGTTCATTAAATAGCATTTATTATTCTGTTAATTCTGATATATAATACCCCTATATTTAGAGACGATTTGAATGCTTTAAATGTATTTGAATGTCTCTGGAAATTTATATTAAAGAAAATCGGTAACGGTTGCATTTAAACGGGCCGGCCCACGGGCAATTAATCGCGCATTCACTACGAGCCGGCCGACCGCGCGCAACGGTCACTCTCTTCACTCACTGACACCTGGCCCCACCCCCGACCGACCGTTACACCGAACGGTCGTCTCCCTCCCCCGCACGCGCCGGAGATCCCGACGCCGACCGTTTCCCCCTCGCCGGATCTCTCTCCCCATTACTCCCCCGCACCCCTCGAGCGCCCTATAAGTAGCCGGCAAACCCCGCATCCATTTCACCCCGAGTCCCCCTTCTCTCTCTCGCCGAGACGCCGTCGATTTCTCGCCGGAGTAGCCACCACTAGCGGACCTCCCGTCGAGCGTAGCCACCACCCCCGACCACCGTTCGCCTCGCCGTCGCCACCAATCAACTCCGGAGAACCATCGCCGTCGCCCGGACCACTTCCCCGTCTTCCCCGACCACCGGAGCACCTCGCCGTCGCAATCACCGCTACCGGACTCGCCGGAGTACCCCGACGCCGACGACTTCTACCCCGTAAGCCCCCTCGACCATCGGATCCCGAACCCACGGTCCAGATTAGAACGGACTTAAGTCCGAACCGGTATCTTCTTCCGAATCGGTCGCCCGCTCTAATTCACCTACCGCACACACTCGCTAGCCAATCGGATCACGCCACGTAGCCCCCTGACCGACGCAATTTTTTTATTCATTTTCTGTTTTGTTTTAATTAACAGAATGTTTTCCAATTTTGTTTTGCTTATATCTTTTAATATATTTAGTGTTTTGAGTTGATTCTTTTTGCAATAGCTCACATTTTTCATGTAGTTTCACCCTGTACTTTTAAATTTAAAATTTGACCTATAAAATTTGAATGTAATCAAATTTGCTCAAAATCTTCAAATCTGAATAACTAGACTTTGAAAATAGATTTTGATATGAATCTTTTTGCTACTATTTGGTATTAGTTAGGACTACCTTCATGCTTAGTTTGAGAATTTTTAGGATATATTTGATTTGTGTTTCAGTTAAAAACAGAATCTGCTTATTATTATAATATAGTTTTATAAACTTAATTTTAATTAGTTTGATTTAGATGTTGGTTTCATTTGTTTATTAGATTCTGTTAGTAAACATTTAGTGTTTTTACTCACTGTTAATAAAAATATAAATTTGCCTAATTTAATTTCATTTAACATAGGAATCACAACTTCTTTTCAAATAGGCATCATTTGATTAAAACAACTAACTAATGGTTTTGCTTCAAACAAAGTTTTATAATATTTAATTTTGTTTTCCTAAAACAAGTTTATTTGGAAATTATTTTCTATTAAGAACATGTTTTGCTAATAAATAACAAGTTTAGTTTTCATTCTTTTGTTAGTACAACTATAGTTGATTCATATAGTGTTTATCAAAACTTTTATAAACTTTACTAAAGTTTTCCCAACAAACTTAAATAGATTTTCTTTGTTTAATAATAAAATATTCTATTGTTGCCTTGCTGTCAACAATTGTCTTGCTATTTCAAAATAGTTTTATTATGTAGTAGTGTTTTCATCATCTCCTTTTGAAAAACAAAACTTTGTGTGTTTTTCTTGCTAGAGACTTTTGTGCATTGTTTGCCTTGATTGTTTAGTACTTCTTTGCTGAATGTTATGAGTAGTTATTTTGTTGTATGCTTATTTGAGTGTTTGTTTGCTTCATTAGATTATCCGGAGTGCGAAGCTTGTTACTTAGAGTCACTCACGTACGAAGATCATCAATCAGGCAAGTCACTTTGATCATGTTTTACCCATGTTTTATATGCATTAGTTCTACCATCTCCCCAGTTGCATGCAAGATAGGTTAGTTGGAAACTTGGTTACATTGTAGTAGTATCATGTGGTAGATACCCCTCTCAACCCTCTTTGACAACATTGGCCCCCGGGAAACGTTGTTTTACTTTTGCTATGCTAATAGTAGACGGGGTTGATTGTGTGATTCATGGGAGTTGAGAGAGTTAATAATTTCAAGACCTACATAATGAGAAAGATTTCAAGACTCCAAGTTTTCAACATACCTCTGGGTGGATGATGGTTGAACGGCACCCTGGAGAAACCAGTGGTTAGCCTAGGTGATGCTGGAGATGGCCAGTATTCACGCGGAAAGGTCCACCCAGGCACAAAGAGATGGATGGGTGCTTCAAAACCCAAGGCTTACCTGCATAGCCACAAGTCATTATGGGCTCTGGCTTGGTTGGATATCGTGGTGACCCTGGACAGGCGGTGCTACGAGAGGTAGAAGAACGGTAGGAAAGGATGGGCACCGTCAGAGTCGCAGGGAAACCCTTTGGAAGACCATGTTTTGGTCATCCGTTTCTCAAACACCCTGAAGTGCGAGAAATCAAACGGAGGCAACCAAATCTTGTGGGGAACGTGTGCGAAACTCTGCAGAGTACAAAACCTAATCGATTAGCCGTGTCCACGGTCATGGACGACTTGAGCCAAAGGAATTGGAACTTCCGGAACTCTCAACACAAATTAATATGATGTTGTGGGTATTAACAATTTGGGTATGAGAATTGGTTGGTGGAACCATCTCATTAATCAACCAACTTAGTAATATTTTGCTTAACCCTTCTTTTGATGTAGGAAAAACTTGGCTTTACGCAAAAACTTACCACCCCACCTGCCATATATGCATATAGACTAGCTGATTATTTTCACACCTCTACTGTGACTTTGCCGGCATATTCCATATGCTGACCTACACGGCTGCAACGTATCATGTTGCAGAGTACTTTTCTGACCAGGAGTGAGGACACGTTCTATGCTCAGTGAGATGCCCTTGGAGTCAGATGGACTCATCTACCTTCGACGCTTCCGCAAGATTTAGATATTCTCATGAGTTGGCTTTTAGCCACTTTATTGTAATTTTTATTGTAATAAAGGACTCGATATGAGATTTCGATTAATATAATGCTGTGTGATTTACCTTTGATATATACATTGATGTACCGTGTGTGTACCAGCATGATCTTGGGATGGTACGGAAACACCGGAGACTTGACCTTCCAGGTCGGGTCGCTACAGAAATGGTATCAGAGCACACGCTGACCGTAGGACGTAACCTCTAGGATTGGAAAGCCTTATGATTGTTTCTCTTTGTCTTTAAATATCTTATACCCTCATCTATTCGTTTCTGACTCCTCTCCGATTAATTCAAAATTTATAGATGGCCACCTTCATCCCAGTGTTGATCACGGAGTTTTGCTAGCCTGACGCAACGATGCCCTTTGGTAAGGAGCTAATGAGGATCGTCAAGGACGTAAGGATTGTTTTGCCGAGCATCACCGGGACTCCTATCATGTCATTTCCCCAAGATGGACGCTACAAGATCGAGGTGCACATCCCAGGGAAGACCTTTGGGAATCGGAAGGAACCCATCGACCTCAAGTTCATGGCACCCAGTTGGATACTTGGGAGAGACATGGCCATTCATCGTGCCCTTGGACGTATTCAGGAGGAATACAGAGGTGGAACCATTTCACCAGGACTCAGCGTGGTTTGTCGCAGAGATGCCAATGGAAACATCATAACTCCTCCCACTGCAGACACCACTATCTCCTATATCCAGACCTTGGAGACTCACATCAGGACTCTGGAGCTTCGAGTTCGTGCTGATACGAAGACAATCAAGAATCTGATGAACCGCGAGCTGGACCTTGAAGCTGATCTGCGAGAGGCCAACTATGAACACGAGCATGAAGTGAAGGACTTCCTAGAGAGGATTGATGAGCAGAATGCATGCATCGCAACTCTGGAGGAGCAGCTAGACATGGGGGAAAACCTTCACCCCGAAGGAGACATGGCACCCTTCATCAGCGACGATGAAGACTATGAGGAAAGCACCACCGGAGGACCTACGACTATGCACTTCTGAGGAAAAACATTAGTTATGCCCTCCATGTATCTTTTATTTTCAACGTTAAGAGCGTAGGTCGATGCTTAGTTTGATTGAGTATTGTATATCGATGTTTGACATTGATTGAATAAATGAATGAGTGTTTGGTGTGATATGTTTGTTGCATTGCATATGGGTAGTGAATTTCTTCTAGACCCTTGTTCTATTCTAATTCTCATCCCTCTGAAAACAGCAAGATGCCTCCACGACGTGAGACCGACTTCACTTTCCCACCAGAACTCACTCAACTCCTTCAGCAGCAGAATGCACTGATGTAGTTATTGATTCAGAATCAGACCAACAATCAGAACAACAACAACCACAACCACCATCCACCCAAGACTGACAATCTCACCCGTTTTCTGAGGTTGAACCCTCCAACTTTCTCCAGCAGCACTGAGCCCATTGTGGCAGATGACTGGCTCCGCAAGATGGAGAGAGAACTTGTCACCGCTGGATGCACTGACGCTGAGAAAGTGCGATTTGCAGCACATCAACTGGAAGGACCAGTAGTGTCATGGTGGGAGAATTACATCATCACCTATCCTATTGCTGATAACCTGGGAGCAATTCAAGCTTGCTTTCCGCACCGCTCATGTCTCAGCTGGAGCCATGAGTCTGAAGAAGCGCGAGTTTCGCAATTTGCGCCAGGGTAATCGCTCTGTGGCCCAATATGTGGAAGAGTTCAGCATGTTGGCCCGTTATGCCCCAGGCGATGTGGCCGATGATGCGGCCAAGCAAGAAAAGTTTCTGGAAGGACTCAATGATGAGTTGAGCATATAGCTGGTAGTGGCTAATTTCAACAACTACCAAGAGCTGGTGGATAAGGCACTTATTCTGGAAGGTAAACGGCAGCAGATTGAGAACCGCAAGAGGAAGTACACTCAGGGGAAGTTCAACTCTGGAGCTCATCAGAAGCCTCGTTACTCCCCGTACTCCGGGAATACTGGATCAGGAAACAGTAAGTTTGGAAAGCACACTCATACTGTGCATAACCATGGAGGCCACCATCATGGAGGAAATGGGAACAACCGTCTCAACCATGGTAACTTCAAGACTGACAATGGGAATGGGAACAACAACCAGCACCGTCACGCTCCTACTCAGAAGGATCTGAGTCACATCACCTTTTTCAAGTGCCAGAAGACAGGGCACTATGCTACTGAGTGTCCCCAGAGCAAGCAAGGCAATGGAAACGACAACAACAACGGCAATGCAGCAGCCAAGAAACCCAATCCGTTTCCCCGTGCTCAAGTGAATCACATCGACGTGGAAGAAGTCTATGATCAACCCGAGACTGTGGTTGGTAAGTTTTTATTGCATTCACGTCCTGTTACAGTACTTTTTGATTCTGGTGCAACTCATTCATTCATATCAAGGGTAGTTGTGGATAAGTATGGTTTGCCCACCAAAACCCTTAGTCAGCCCATTAAGGTTAGTTCTCTAGGAGGTATGATGATGGCAGGGATAGGA
Organism: Hordeum marinum; assembly: GCA_022496015.1. Taxonomy (NCBI): domain Eukaryota; kingdom Viridiplantae; phylum Streptophyta; class Magnoliopsida; order Poales; family Poaceae; genus Hordeum; species Hordeum marinum. The sequence continues at coordinate 519,745,298 of CM039673.1, forward strand.
TGCCATGCCTTGAAACTCAATATAGGAAATCATGTTTTTCCCACCGACCTCATCGTCTTAGAATCCCAAGGATTGGATGTAATCCTAGGCATGGATTGGATGACCAAGTATGAAGGAAATCTTGATTGCCTCAGCAAGTCTGTTTCACTCACCACCCTGGAGAACAAGAGGATTAAGTATGTATCCCGACGCACGCATATGAGTGCTCGATTAAATTCTCTCACGGGAGTTTTTCAGGAGGAAGTACCTGTGGTAAAAGACTTTCCGGATGTATTTCCGGAAGAATTACCAGGAATGCCACCAGATAGGGAAATTGAGTTCCTAATAGAGCTACAGCCAGGGACAGCCCCAATTTCCAAGAGACCCTATCGGATGCCCGCAAATGATCTGTTGGAAATCAAGAAGCAAATCAAGGAGTTATTGGACAAAGGTTATATACGCCCAAGTTCTTCACCTTGGGGAGCCCCCGTTCTTTTGGTGGAGAAGAAGGATACAACTTTGAGAATGGTAGTTGATTATCGTGCCTTGAACGAGGTGACTATCAAGAACAAGTACCCTCTACTGATGATTAATGATTTCTTTGATCAGCTCGTAGGAGCCAAAGTATTCTCCAAGATCGATCTTCGATCAGGGTATCACCAGTTGAAGATTCGTGAACAGGATATACCCAAAACAGCTTTCACCACGAGGTATGGCTTGTATGAGTATACGGTCATGTCTTTTGGATTGACTAATGCTCCTGCCTACTTCATGAATTTGATGAACAAAGTATTCATGGAATACCTAGACAAGTTTGTTGTGGTGTTCATCGATGACATTCTGATATTCTCCAAGAACGAGGAAGAACATAAGCAACATCTACGTTTAGTTCTGGAGAAGCTAAGAGAGCATTAGTTATATGCCAAGTTCAGCAAATGTGAATTTTGGTTGACGGAAGTCGGATTCCTTGGACATGTTATTTCCGAAGAAGGAATAGCCGTAGACCCCGCTAAGGTTGAAGCCGTCACCGAGTGGAAGTCACCCACCTCAGTTAAGGAGATCCGCAGTTTCCTCGGACTTGCCGGTTATTACCGGAGGTTCATTGAGAATTTCTCAAAGGTTGCCAAGCCCATGACAGAGTTGTTGAAGAAAGAATCCAAGTATGTTTGGACTGTGGAATGTGAAACCAGTTTCCAAGAGTTAAAGGAACGTTTGGTCACAGCCCCAGTGTTGATCTTGCCCGATATTCGGAAGGATTTCCAGGTTTATTGTGATGCTTCACGACAAGGACTCAGAGGAGTACTTATGCAGGATGGAAAAGTTGTAGCCTATGCTTCCAGACAGCTACGACCTCATGAGTTGAATTATGCCACTCATGACTTGGAGTTAGCAGCCGTAGTGCACGCACTCAAGACTTGGAGACATTTCCTTATCGGAAATAGTTGTGATGTTTACACCGACCATAAGAGCCTGAAGTATATCTTCACGCAGAAAGAGTTGAACCTCAGACAAAGACGATGGTTAGAGTTAATCAAGGACTATGACATCAGATTACACTACCATCCAGGTAAGGCTAATGTTGTAGCCGATGCCTTGAGTCGGAAAACTTATGTAAACACACTCACGGCAGGAGGATTACCCCAAGAGTTAGCCGATGATCTCAGAGAGCTCAGGCTAGAGATAGTCCCAAGAGGATATATTGCCACACTGGAAATTCAGTCCACCTTGACCGAAAGAATTCGTGAAGCTCAGAAAACAGATATGGAAATAACTGAGATTAAGAAAAGAATGAAAGATGGAAAAGCTAAAGGTTTTCGTGAGGATGAGCAAGGAACTCTGTGGTTTGAGAACCGCATCTATGTGCCCAATGACCCAGAACTCAGAAAGTTGATACTTCAGGAAGCCCACGATTCACCTTACTCGATACACCCAGGAAATACCAAGATGTATCTGGATTTGAAAGAAAGTTATTGGTGGACAGGTATGAAGAAAGATATTGCAGAGCATGTTGCCATATGTGATGTTTGTCAGCGAGTAAAGGCAGAACATCAGAAACCAGCAGGGTTACTCCAACCTTTGCCGATACCCGAGTGGAAATGGGAAAAGCTTGGTATGGATTTCATCACAGGATTACCCAGGACCCGTTCAGGTTATGATTCCATCTGGGTAGTGGTAGATCGTTTGACCAAGGTAGCTCATTTCATTCCAGTGAAAACCACTTATACCAGTGCTAAGCTAGCCAAGATATATATGACCAGGATCGTATGTCTGCGTGGAGTTCCGAGGAGTATCGTGTCAGATAGAGGAACACAATTTACCTCAAAGTTTTGGCATCAGTTACATGAAACTTTGGGTACAAGGCTAGAGTTCAGTACAGCTTTTCATCCGCAGACAGATGGACAGACTGAGAGAGTCAACCAGATTCTGGAAGACATGTTGAGAGCTTGTGCGCTAGATTATGGATCTAGTTGGGATGATAACTTGCCTTACGCAGAATTCTCATACAACAACAGTTATCAAACCAGTCTAAAGATGGCCCCTTTCGAAGCTTTATACGGAAGGAGGTGCAGAACACCACTGACGTGGGATGGTGTTGGAGACCGACAACTTTTTGGTCCCGACCTTATTCAAGATTCGGAAGAGAAAGTCAGGTTGATTCGTGACAGACTCAAGATAGCTCAATCTCGACAGAAGAGTTATGCTGACAGCAAGCGCAAAGAAGTGACATATGAAGTGGGAGACAGAGCATATCTTCGTGTATCCCCGCTTCGAGGAATCAAGAGATTTGGTGTTAAAGGAAAATTAGCACCCAGATTCATAGGCCCCTACAAAATTCTTGAACGTAGAGGCGAAGTTGCATACAAACTGGAATTGCCGGAAGGATTATCCGAAGTTGATGATGTGTTCCATGTTTCCCAGCTGAAGAAATGCCATGCTGAGATGGCCGACATCCCTTTGAGAGATACAGTGCCCCTAGAGGCCATACAGCTTGAAAGTGATCTGACTTATGAGGAGAAGCCTGTCAGAATCCTCGAGACATCCAACAGAGTTACCCGCAGCAAGACTATCAAGTTCTGCAAGTTTTGTGGAGTCACCATACTGAGGAAGAAGCCACCTGGGAACGCGAAGAAGATCTTCGTAGAGACCATCCGCACCTATTTTCTAGCCAACCTGAATCTCGAGGGCGAGATTCATCTTAAGGTGGGTAGGTTTGTAACATCCCAAAATTTCATTTTGGAATGTTATGAATATAGTTATGCATCTATCATCATCATTGCTTGATTGTATGTAATAGTTGAAATGTCTTTTCTGACTTTCTTAAAGTCCCTTCTACTTTTCCCTATGCTGCTTTCCCTATTTGAAATTTTGGTTATATGTTCAAAATAAGAGAGGAGTAACATGACACTCCACACCAGGGTCAAATTGGTGAATTATTTGAACAAAAATGACCAGGAGTTATTTTGAAAATATTTGCAAAAAAGGATTCAAAAAAACAATTAGGCAATTTCTGAAAATAATATTTTTTCAAAGTCTTCAAATGACAGAATAGAAATGTTCATTAAATAGCATTTATTATTCTGTTAATTTTGATATATAATACCCCTATATTTAGAGACGATTTGGATGCTTTAAATGTATTTGAATGTCTCTGGAAATTTATGTTAAAGAAAATCGGTAACGGTTGCATTTAAACGGGCCGGCCCACGGGCAATTAATCGCGCATTCACTACGAGCCGGCCGACCGCGCGCAACGGTCACTCTCTTCACTCACTGACACCGGGCCCCACCCCCGACCGACCGTTACACTGAACGGTCGTCTCCCTCCCCCGCACGCGCCGAAGATCCCGACGCCGACCGTTTCCCCCTCGCCGGATCTCTCTCCCCATTACTCCCCCGCACCCCTCGAGCGCCCTATAAGTAGCCGGCAAACCCCGCATCCATTTCACCCCGAGTCCCCCTTCTCTCTCTCGCCGAGACGCTGTCGATTTCTCGCCGGAGTAGCCACCACTACCGGACCTCCCGTCGAGCGTAGCCACCACCCCCGACCACCATTCGCCTCGCCGTCGCCACCAATCAACTCCGGAGAACCATCGCCGTCGCCCGGACCACTTCCCCGTCTTCCCCGACCACCGGAGCACCTCGCCGTCGCAATCACCGCTACCGGACTCGCCGGAGTACCCCGACGCCGACGACTTCTACCCCGTAAGCCCCCTCGACCATCGGATCCCGAACCCACGGTCCAGATTAGAACGGACTTATGTCCGAACCGGTATCTTCTTCCGAATCGGTCGCCCGCTCTATTTCACCTACCGCACACACTCGCTAGCCAATCGGATCACGCCACGTAGCCCCCTGACCGACGCAATTTTTTTTTTCATTTTCTGTTTTGTTTTAATTAACAGAATGTTTTCCAATTTTGTTTTGCTTATATCTTTTAATCTATTTAGTGTTTTGAGTTGATTCTTTTTGCAATAGCTCACATTTTTCATGTAGTTTCACCCTGTACTTTTAAATTTAAAATTTGAACTATAAAATTTGAATGTAATCAAATTTGCTCAAAATCTTCAAATCTGAATAACTAGACTTTGAAAATAGATTTTGATATGAATATTTTTGCTACTGTTTGGTATTAGTTAGGACTACCTTCATGCTTAGTTTGAGAATTTTTAGGATATATTTGATTTGTGTTTCAGTTAAAAACAGAATCTGCTTATTATTATAATATAGTTTTATAAACTTAATTTTAATTAGTTTGATTTAGATGTTGGTTTCATTTGTTTATTAGATTCTGTTAGTAAACATTTAGTGTTTTTACTCACTGTTAATAAAAATATAAATTTTCCTAATTTAATTTCATTTAACATAGGAATCACAACTTCTTTTCAAATAGGCATCATTTGATTAAAACAACTAACTAATGGTTTTGCTTCAAACAAAGTTTTATAATATTTAATTCTGTTTTCCTAAAACAAGTTTATTTGTAAATTATTTTCTGTTATGAACATGTTTTGCTAATAAATAACAAGTTTAGTTTTCATTCTTTTGTTAGTACAACTATAGTTGATTCATATAGTGTTTATCAAAACTTTTATAAACTTTACTAAAGTTTTCCCAACAAACTTAAATTGATTTTCTTTGTTTAATAATAAAATATTCTATTGTTGCCTTGCTGTCAACAATTGTCTTGCTATTTCAAAATAGTTTTATTATGTAGTAGTGTTTTCATCATCTCCTTTTGAAAAACAAAACTTTGTGTGTTTTTCTTGCTAGAGACTTTTGTGCATTGTTTGCCTTGATTGTTTAGTACTTCTTTGCTGAATGTTATGAGTAGTTATTTTGTTGTATGCTTATTTGAGTGTTTGTTTGCTTCATTAGATTATCCGGAGTGCGAAGCTTGTTACTTAGAGTCACTCACGTACGAAGATCATCAATCAGGCAAGTCACTTTGATCATGTTTTACCCATGTTTTATATGCATTAGTTCTACCATCTCCCCAGTTGCATGCAAGATAGGTTAGTTGGAAACTTGGTTACATTGTAGTAGTATCATGTGGTAGATACCCCTCTCAACCCTCTTTGACAACATTGGCCCCCGGGAAACGTTGTTTTACTTTTGCTATGCTAATAGTAGACGGGGTTGATTGTGTGATTCATGGGAGTTGAGAGAGTTAATAATTTCAAGACCTACATAATGAGCAAGATTTCAAGACTCCAAGTTTTCAACATACCTCTGGGTGGATGATGGTTGAACGGCACCCTGGAGAAACCAGTGGTTAGCCTAGGTGATGCTGGAGATGGCCAGTATTCACGCGGAAAGGTCCACCCAGGCACAAAGAGATGGATGGGTGCTTCAAAACCCAAGGCTTACCTTCACAGCCACAAGTCATTATGGGCTCTGGCTTGGTTGGATATCGTGGTGACCCTGGACAGGCGGTGCTACGAGAGGTAGAAGAACGGCAGGAAAGGATGGGCACCGTCAGAGTCGCAGGGAAACCCTTTGGAAGACCATGTTTTGGTCATCCGTTTCTCAAACACCCTGAAGTGCGAGAAATCAAACGGAGGCGACCAAATCTTGTGGGGAACGTGTGCAAAACTCTGCAGAGTACAAAACCTAATCGATTAGCCGTGTCCACGGTCATGGACGACTTGAGCCAAAGGAATTGGAACTTCCGGAACTCTCAACACAAATTAATATGATGTTGTGGGTATTAACAATTTGGGTATGAGAATTGGTTGGTGGAACCATCTCATCAATCAACCAACTTAGTAATATTTTGCTTAACCCTTCTTTTGATGTAGGAAAAACTTGGCTTTACGCAAAAACTTACCACCCCACCTGCCATATATGCATATAGACTAGCTGATTATTTTCACACCTCTACTGTGACTTTGCCGGCATATTCCATATGCTGACCTACACGGCTGCAACGTATCATGTTGCAGAGCACTTTTCCGACCAGGAGTGAGGACACGTTCTATGCTCAGTGAGATGCCCTTGGAGTCAGATGGACTCATCTACCTTCGACGCTTCCGCAAGATTTAGATATTCTCATGAGTTGGCTTTTAGCCACTTTATTGTAATTTTTATTGTAATAAAGGACTCGATATGAGATTTCGATTAATATAATGCTGTGTGATTTACCTTTGATATATACATTGATGTACCGTGTGTGTACCAGCATGATCTTGGGATGGTACGGAAACACTGGAGACTTGACCTTCCAGGTCGGGTCGCTACATCCTTGAACTTGTGAAAAACCCTTTGTCACAAGTCGAGCTTTATAGACGGTGACATTACCGTCCACGTCTATTTTCTTCTTAAAGATCTATTTGTTCTGAATGGCCTTTCGCCCTTCAGGTAATATTTCCAAAGTCCATACTTTGTTTTCATACATGGATCCCATCTCGGATTTCATGGCCTCTAACCATTTCTCAGAATCCGGGCCCATCACTACTCCTCCATAGCTCGTAGGTTCATTGTTGTCCAACAACATGACCTCCAAGACAGGGTTGCCGTACCACTCAGGGGTAGTACGCGGCCTTGTCGACCTACGAGGTTCAATAGCTGCTTGATCCGAAGCTTCATGATCATCATCATTAACTTCCTCTTCTACCGTCATAGGTTCCACAGAAACATCTTTCTGCGCTGCGCTACTTTCTGGTTGAAGTAAAGGTTCAATAACCTCATCAAGCTCTATTCTCCTCCCACTCAATTCTTTTGAGAGAAACTCTTTCTCAAGAAATGTTCCATTTTTAGCGACAAACACTTTGCCTTCGGATCTGAGATAGAAGGTATACCCGACAGTGTCTTTTGGGTATCCTATGAAGACACATTTTTCTGCTTTGGGTTCCATCTTTTCAGGCTGAAGCTTTTTGACATAAGCATCACATCCCCAAACTTTAAGAAACGACAACTTTGGCTTCTTGCCAAACCACAGTTCATATGGCGTCGTCTCAATGGATTTTGATGGTGCCCTATTTAAAGTGAATGCAGCTGTCTCTAATGCATAACCCCAAAATGATAGTGGCAAATCAGCAAGAGACATCATAGAACGCACCATATCTAATAAGGTTCTATTACGACATTCGGACACACCATTACGCTGTGGTGTTCTGGGCGGTGTCAACTGTAAAACAATTCCACACTGTCTTATGTGACTGCCAAACTCATAACTCAGATATTCACCTCCTCGATCAGATCGTAGGAACTTAATCTTTTTGTTACGATGATTCTGAACTTCACTCTGAAATTGCTTGAACTTTTCAAACGTTTCAGACTTGTGTTTCATTAAGTAAATATACCCATATCTACTGAAGTCATCAGTGAAGGTGAGAAAATAACGATATCCACCACGCGTTGTAACATTCATTGGACCGCACACATCAGTGTGTATGATTTCCAATAAGTCACTCGCCCGTTCCATTGTTCCAGAGAACGACGTTTTAGTCATCTTGCCCATGAGGCATGGTTTGCATGTGTCAAGTGATTCAAAATCAAGTGACTCCAAAAGTCCATCATCATGGAGCTTCCTCATGCGTTTTACACTAATATGACCTAAACGGCTGTGCCATAAGAAAGTGGTACTATCATTATCAATTCTACATCTTTTGGCATCAATGTTATGAACATGTGTGTCATCACTATCAAGATTCAATATGAATAAACCCCTAACATTGGGTGCATGACCATAAAAGATATTACTCATATAAATAGAACAACCTTTATTCTCTGATTTAAATGAGTAACCGTCTCGCAATAAACAAGATCCAGATATAATGTTCATGCTTAACGCAGGCACTAAATAACAATTATTCAGGTTCATCACTAATCTCGATGGTAATTGAAGAGAGAGCGTGCCGACGGCGATCACATCAACCTTTGAACCATTTCCCATGTGCATCGTCACTTCGTCCTTTGCCAGCCTTCGTTTATTCCGTAGTTCCTGCTTTGAGTTGCAAATGTGAGCAACCGAACCGGTATCAAATACCCAGGCACCACTACGAGAGCTAGTAAGGTACACATCAATAACATGTATATCATAGATACCTTGTTTGTCGTTGGCCGCCTTCTTGTCAGCCAAGTACTTGGGGCAGTTCCGCTTCCAGTGACCAATTCCTTTGCAATTAAAGCACTCAGTTTCTGGCTTGGGTCCATGCTTGGGCTTCTTTGCAGGAGTAGCAACTGCTTTGCCATCCTTCTTGGTTTTACCCTCCTTGCCCTTGCCCTTGACTTTGCCATTTTTCTTGAAACTACTGGTTTTATTGACCATCAACACTTGATGTTCTTTCTGGATTTCAGACTCAGCGACTTTTAGCATCGCAAACAGCTTGGCGACTGACTTGTTCATCCCATGCATGTTATAGTTCATCACAAAGCTCTTGTAACTAGGTGGCAGTGATTGAAGAACTCTGTCAGTGATCGCCTCTGGCGGAAGAGCAATTCCCAACTCCGCTAGACGAGTCGAATACCCAGACATTCTGAGTATATGTTCACTGATAGACCCTTTCTCCTCCATCTTGCAAGCATAGAACTTATCGGAGGTCTCATACCTCTCGATCCGGGCAATCTTCTAAAAGAAAAACTTCAACTCCTGGAACATCTCATATGCTCCATGACGTTCAAAACGTCTTTGAAGTCCCGGTTCTAAGCCATACAATATTGCACACTGAACTATTGAGTAATCTCCAGTACGTGCCTCCCAAGCGTTCTTAACGTCTTCGGAGGTCATGTCTTCTGATTGGTCACCAAGCGGTGCATCAAGGACATATGATTTCTGGAAGCCGTGAGGATAATCCTCAGATTACGGGCCAAGTAAACAAAGTTACTTCCATCATCTTTCAGTTTAGCTTTCTCTAGGAATGCATTAAAATTCATGGGTGCTACTGCGCGAGCCATTGATCTACAACATAAATATGCAAAGTTCACTTAGACTATTGTTCAAGATAATGAGTTTAGTTAATCAAATTACTAAAGCTCCCACTCAAATTGACAGCCCTCAGGTCATCTGAGTGTCACATGATCCAAATCCACCAACTCAAGTCCGATCATCACGTGAATTGAGGTGGCTTCAATGGTGAACATCATTATGTTGATCATATCTACTATATGACTCATGTTCGACCTTTAGATCTCTTGTGTTCCGAGGCCATGTATGTACATGATAGGCTCGTCAAGTTTAACCTGAGTGTTCTGCGCATGCAACACTGGCTTGCACCTGTTGTATGTGAACGTAGAGTCTATTACACCCGATCATCACGTGGTGTCTCAACACGACGAACTTTCGCAATGGTGCACACTCGGGGAGAACACAATTTTATCTTGAAATTTAAGTGAGGGATCACCTTATAATGCTACCGTCGTACTAAGCATAACAAGGTGCATAAAAGGATTAACATCACATGCAATTCATAAGTGACATGATATGGCCATGAACTTGTGCTTTAGATCTCCATCTTAAAAGCACCAGCATGGTCTTCATCGTCACCGGCACGACACCATGATCTCCATCATCTTGATCTCCATGAACGTGTCGCCATCGTGGTTGTCATGCCCTACATGCTTCTACTACTATTGCTACCGTTTAGCGATAAAGTAAAGCATTACATAGCGCTTAATGATTGACACGCAGGTCATACAATAATTAAAGACAACCCTATGGCTCCTGCCGGTTGCCGTACTCAACGACATGCAAGTCGTGAAATTCTATACATCACATGATCATCTCATACATCACATATATCACATCATGTAATTGGCCATATCACATCACAACATACCCCGCAAAAACAAGTTAGACGTCCTCTAATTGTTGTTGCATGTTTTACGTGGCTGCTACGGGTTTCTAGCAAGAACGATTCTCACCTACGCATAAACAACAACGGTGATACATAATTTGCTTTTCAACCTTCTCAAGGACCGCCTTTGTCGAATCCGATCCAACTAAAGTGAGAGAAACTGTCACCCGCAAGCCATCTAGGCAACAAGTTGCGTCGAGGGAACCGGTCTCTCGTAACCGTACGAGTAATGTTGGTCCGGGCCGCTTCATCTCACAATACCGCTGAACCAAAATCCGACCAAGGGAGGAAGCAATCTAAGCATCAACGCCCACAAACCTTTTGTGTTCTACTCGAGATCTCATCTACACATAGACCTAGCTCATGATGCCACTGTTTGTTGGGAACGTTGCATGGGAAAGAAGAGTTTTCCTATGCACACGAAGATCTATCCATGGTGATGAGCATCTACGAGAGGGGGAGTGGATCCACATACCCTTGTAGATCACTAAGCGGGAAGCGTTAAGAAACGCGGTTGGTGTAGTCGAACGTCTTCGCGATCCAAATCGTCGTGCATCCTGCGATCCAAGCCCGATCTGTCCCGCGATCCAATCACGATCCATCCCGCGATCCGATCATGATCCGTCCCACGAACTTGATCACGATCCGTCTCACGAACTTGATCACGATCCTTCCGATCTAGCACCAAACGGACGGCACCTCCGCGTTCAGCACACGTACAGCTTGATGACGATCTCCACCGTCTTGATCCAGCAAGAGGGAGTGGAGGGGAAGAAGAGTTCTTCGGAAGACGGACGGCGCTCCGGCGATGGTGGTGGAGCAATTCCGGCAGGGCTTCGCATAAGCACTGCTGAAAACTGATCTAGAGGAGAAACTATGCACTGGTGGAACGGGTAGCACGTGGCTGAAAAAACTTGTGGAAAAACCCTCAATACCACCAGTATATATGCGGGTTCGAGAACTATGTAGACATGACCGAGACACCTCTACGGTCAATAACCAATGGCAGGACTTGGATGTCCACATTGGTTCCTACATATTCTACGAAGATCTTTATCGGTTGAACCTCTATGTCAAGGATTCAGTTAATCCCGTATGATGTTCCCTTTGTTCTTCGGTATGTTACTTGCCCGAGATTCGATCGTCGGTATCTCCATACCTAGTTCAACCTCATTACTGGCAAGTCTCTTTACTCGTTCCGTAATACAAGATCCCGTGACCAACACTTAGTCACATTGCTTGCAAGGCTTATTGTGATGTTGTATTACCGAGTGGGCCCTAAGATACCTCTCGGTCACACGGAGTAACAAATCCCAGTCTTGATCCATGCCAACTCAACAGACACCATCGGAGACACCTGTAGAGCACCTTTATAGTCACCCAGTTATGTTGCGACGTTTGATACACACAAGGTACTCCTCCGATATCTATGTGTTGCATGATCTCATGGTCATAGGAACATATACTTGACATGCAAAAAATAGTAGCAATAAACTGACATGATCATAAGCTACGTTTGTAGTTTGGGTCTTGTCCATCACATCATTCTCCTAATGATGTGATCCCGTTATCAAATGACATCTCATGTCCATGGCTAGGAAACCTTAACCATCTTTCAATCAACGAGCTAGTTCACTAGAGGCATACTAGGGACATTGTGTTTGTCTATGTATCCACACATGTATCCATGTTTCCAATTAATACAATTATAGCATGGATAATAAACAATTATCATGAACAAGGAAATAAAATAATAAACACTTTATTTATTGCCTCTAGGGCATATTTCCAACACACTCTGGCTCCTCCGGCGCCTAGTAAGCAATGACGGAAGAGAGCCACCGCCGCTCCGGCGGCTAGCAGTACAATCATAGGCAGGACGGAATACAAATACGGTCCATATCTCAAGCCTCTGGAAAAGTTACCATATGAGAGGACCGAGTCTTAAAATGAGGAGATATGTCACGCTGAATTGAGGGCCCATTTTGCAAAGAAAAGTCCACCTCCGAAGGAGAAGCTAGATCCGGTGAAAGCGATGCACACTATCGATGCCCTGAAGCAATCACCACCGCCTTTGCCGGATTCCAACTTTCACAGCTGTATTAAAAAGACATATCAAGATGCGCGGCGTTCGGGAAGTACTTCCAGTGATGCAAGGTTAGCAAAACGAAGAAGTGGGAAAAAAATTCCCCAGCTGGCGGACAGGCGAACCAATCGTGCCCCCCGCTCAAAGTGTCTAGCTATATCGTCGCTAATCATCCGAGGATAGTGCTCGGTACCAATCCTGGTGATTACCTGAGTGATGATATATAGTTTAAGCCGTTGGAGGTGGACGAATTCCGTTACCGGCACGGGCGGCCTCTTGTCAAACCTGATCCTCCTCCTCTAACAACGATGATGCGGAAATTCCATGAATGGTACATGAAAACCTGCCGCGAGTCTGGGAAGGATTCTTTGACACTGTTAGTTAAAGAGGAGCACAACCACGTTGGAATGGATCTTTTGAATGTTGAATTTGAGGAGATATTCCAGTTATACAATCAAGAGGCCCTGGACAAACAATCGTGATTTGCTACTGTCTGTAAGTACTACTTCTGTAATTAAGTCTCTCTATGTATATAGCTGAGCTCTTTCATTGCATGTATATATAATTATCCTCACTATATTATGCAGATTGAAGATTGTCGAATGCAGAAAAGCACAAATCTATGACATTGGGTTCATTAACCCAAATATCATACATGAGTTTACGGTTAAAAACAATGTCACACAAATCAAGGACAACTTGCTACAATCGTTGCTTAAAAATCAAAAAAGGGAGAGTACTCTTTCCTTACAACTTCAAGTGAGTGTTACTATCTTGTGCATATTCGGTTTCCCTTATTACTCGAGGTTTATAGTAATGTAATTGATGAGTTATGCATGCATGCGCATGTTGCACATTATTCTGCTAGAGATTAAGCTTGAGCGGGGAGTAGTAACTGTCTTAGACTCGAAACGAAAAGATCCCCAGGAATATGCAGGCATGACTGAAATGCTCCAAAAGTAAGTTCGACCAATCATTATCGCATCATATCGGCAACTTTGTTCATTTCCTGATATCAAGTAACTATTTTCTTTGTCTGGCAGGGTTTGCAAAGAGTTCATAACAATTGTTCCGGCACTGCTAGGGGAGCTGCGATTTACAAACCCAAAAGTAAGTACTACTAGCTAGTTCTGCGCATCTCCCATTGATTCTGGTTCCATCAATACCATTTATCATGCTTGATTATCAGTTTGATTGAACTCTATTTCTTGTAAAGTGCTTGTGGCAGGAAACCGGGAATGATTTTTGTGGATACTATGTTTGCAAGTTTATCTACAACGCAACGAACCCTGTCGTGGGAACGAGCCTGACAGTAGATGCTAGGGGTACGAAGGGAGAGGGCAAAGTCCTAGGTACGACGAGGGTGTACACACGGATGTATGAGTTCAGGCCCCTCTCGTGGTAACAGCCCTACGTCTCAGTGCTCAGGAGCTTTATGTCGTGTGGAATGTTGAGATTACAATGGTTGCGAACCCTTGTGCAGGAGGGGAGGGGCGGCTTATATAGAGTTCGCTGCCCCTCATAATTATCCCGCATCTAAGGCCTGGTCATGGGGTTTAAAGTCTGCTGTTACAGGTAACGTATGTAATAAAAGCTACTAATGACCATTGAACCAACGTCTGCCTGTTGGGCTCTTGATGGTGGCTCCTGGTCTTCTGGCGTCGAGTGAAAGCAAGGTCTTCCTAGTGACATGCGACTTCCGAGTGAGAGCGGGAGTCTCCGAGTGGATTACTATCGAGTGACTTTGAACGTCTCCAGGCATCCACTCGGAAGTTCATGCTTGATCATCAAGTCCTCCCATGTGGTGTCCTTAGGTAGGGTATGTGGGCCTTGCCTAGGACCCTACCCTAGGTACATATCCTCGTCATTAGCCCCCGAATGGATCGGGGTTTGTGTGGTGGAAGGAGGTATCAACGTAGACCTTGAGTTAGTGCATCAAATCCTCCGAATGATATTTGGGATTTCCATGGAACTTGCATCGATTGAACTCTGAGCATAAGCGTTCATTCAAGATCGACACGCAAAATCTTTTGAATGACATTCGGGGCTTCAACAAAACTTTCGTAGATTGAATTCTTCTCCGCTCGCCCGGATCCATTCAGCCTTAAAAGTGCCCGAGTGGATGTTTAGCATTTGTTTTGCTCTAAGTGAACTGACAGTATCTTGGGAAGCGACGGGTCGGTCTGACAGAGCCGGATTTTTCAGGATACGAAAATTTGGGAAGCGCGCGCGCGATGATGACGCCATGATTAGGGCAAGTGGAGGCATGGCGCCTCGATTTTCACGCCGGTCATATCGCCACGTACCGGGCGCCGTCAGCGGTTGGCGTGCGCGGTAACCTCGCGGGCCCACTGGTTAGTGAGACAATTGGCAGCGTATAAAGCTTTCCATGCTGCGGTTCGCACAGTACCTCCGCTAGTTCTTGCTCTCTTTTCCTCCGCCTCCTCTACTCCCAGCACCTCACTCCGATCTGCCTCGACGAGAGCCGCTGTGCTGACGATGAAGAACACGATAGAGAAGCTGGAGCGGGCGAAGAAGGGAGCGACGAAGCTCAAGGGCAAGAAGCCCTTGACCTCCCGGTTCACCACGCCGACGGGTTGGATGCAGGGGGATTTTCTCCCCTTTGTAGTCACCCGCGAGGACATGGAGGGCCTCGTCTCCGACGGGCTCGTGGCGGATGGCGCTTGGAGGCTGCCGGGGGAGGACCGCGAGGCGGAGCCACGCGACGGAGAGTGGATTCTTCTTCTCTCCCATGTCTAAAGAGGGTTTTCCATGCCTCCCCACCCGTTCTTTAGGGGATTTCTGAACTTTTTTGGTGCTCAACTGCACCACCTCTCGCCAAATACCATTGCCTATCTGTCTGCATTCGTCACTTTGTGCGAATGTTTCCTGGGCTGCTCTCCCCATTGGGGGTTGTTCAAGCACCTCTTCACGGTCGGATCCCAGACCGTGAAGAAAGCCCTCCCCACCGATGGGAAGAGTCACGTGCTCCAGCTGTGTGGAGGTTTAGGGGTTCAGAAAAGAGCCTGTAGTTCCTTCCCTACCATGACTTTTCTTGAGTCCGTGAGAGGCTGGCAGTCTAATATGTCGACTGGACTTCCCGCCTTTACACCCGACCGCCCCTCTGTTCCCAAATCTCTGAGGGTGACCGAAGAGGAGCATGTCCAAGTGGGTATCTTAGTTGAAGCGGTGGTGCAACTGATCCGGGGCGGAGTGACAGGAATGGGTTTGCTGGAGACATTCCTTGGTCGACGCATTCAGCCGCTCCAAGCCAGAGACCACACCATGTGGCAGTACGCGGGCCCAGAGGACACAACCAGGACACATCCAGAGGAGGTTCCACAGAAAACTGTCGAGCAGTGGCTTCGTGGCATTACTAGAGCTTGCGACAATCCTCTAGGAGCCAAGAGGGTCCGACCTTACTCGGTCTAAAACCTGCCGACGAATCTGGTGAGTTGTGTGGTGTCGACTGATGTTGTACTCTTGAGTGATAATTTGACTTATAAACTGACTTACTCCCTTGAATCATGCAGGAGTGGACGAATATGCACTTGCCCGTTCCCCACGGGAACCATGTGGAAGACGGCGTGGTGAGCGAGGGCGGTAGCATGGACGGCGACGGTCTTTCTCACACCGAGGACGAACACAAAGACTCTAGCGAAGAGGAAGAGGTCGAGCCGCCTCCCCGGTGCAAAGGTCACACCAAGGCCCGCCAGGATCCGGCAGCTGTTGAGGATAGGGCTCCAGGCCCTAGTGAGAAGAACCCGAAATGGAGCCGCCCTTCGACCGTTGAGTCGAGTGAAAGACTGGCCAAGCAACCCAAGCAAGTCGTCACCAAGCCTCGCAAAGCTCTAGCTTGCATGAGGGTGGCCGTACCTATTGTCTCCACGTAAGTGTTTATTTTCAAATTTTTTCTATTGACTGAAGTCTGGAGTTGTATCTGACCGAATGCCACTCAATCCGTCAGAGCTGCTACATCTGTGACCTCGCCTCATCAGGATGGAGGGGAAGCGATGGATGTTGACAGTGCTACTGCTGCCACTTCTCATAGAGGTAAGAAAGTTGTTGGTTCGTCCATATGGGACTCGACACATGCAGATGTTAACACTGTCGGTTGTCATTGCAGAGGTCATTCAGGTGGAGGAGGACGAGGAGCAACTAGACACTTCGCGCGCTCGTACCCGGTGGGCATCATCGGTGCAAGCGCTTCAACGCTCGACTGCAGAGTCTTCCTAGGGGAGAGGCGACTCGGCACGACTCAGGGCTGAACCCACAGCACCTCTGTCGCATGCTCCTCCAGCCGTCTCGACCGTTGTAACATCGACTCCAACTGGACCCCCTCAGACTGCTTTAGCTGCCCCAGCAATCACATCGACCCCACCTGTGACGGCCTTCTCTCTGCATCGCACCTCGGAAGATCAGACCAGAGCTGCGAAGGAAGCCATGATTCACACGGAGCAGCTCATGCTGAGAACCAAGGAGGCGTTCAAGGCTAGCAAACTGGCTTTTGACGTCAGCGCAGCCCTCTGTACCAATGTCTGAGTAAGTTCGATTGTAAGTCCATTGTCGATTGAATTCCTATCTTCTCTTGGCTGCCGTACACCCAGTGGGTGGTTGCTGTAGAATGTTTGAACTTTCTCCACTCGAATAGACCGTCTCGTAGTCGAGTAGGACTAGGATTGATTGTACGCGTGGTACTAGGGTCACTCGACATGTCGAGTGTATTTTCTGACGAGTTGCGCGACGGATTGAGAGTTAACCGTCTCACTGGGGGTGCTCTTAGCGCACCCACTGGGTGTAGTCCCCGAGACCGCTGTCGAGTGCTTGCATCGGCAGGGGTCTTAGAGTCTATTGTATATAGGATACACTTCGCCTTGAATCACACCACTTCGTAGCTACCTTGCAGGTTTCATGGATATTATTGGCAAACCATGATATGACGCTGCATAAGGACATACTGCACTTCATAGAGTAGGGAGGTGCGTCACTCAACGGGTTGAGTGTCGTGATAGGGATGACCTTGTCGAGTGTATATTTTTTCTGAAGAGTTAGTCGACGGATTGAGAGTTAACCGTCTCAATGGGGGCGCTCTTAGCGTGGTGTAGTCCCTGAGACCGCTGTCGAGTGCTTGCATCGGCAGGGACCTCAGAGTCTATTGTATACAGGATACTCTTCACCTTGAATCACACCACACCGTAGCTACCTTGCAGGCTTCATGGATATTATTGGCAAACCATGATATGACGCTGCATAAGGATAGACTGCACTTCATAGAATAGGGAGGCGCGTCACTCCACGGGTCGAGTGTCGTGACAGGGCTGACCTTGTCGAATGTTTGAATAACCAGTGGGGACACGCTAAGTGCACCCACTGGGTGTAGTCCCCGAGGCTACTGTTCATCGCAGACGATAAACAGTAGGCTTGAAAACTTGTCGTACGCGTGGTACTAGGGTCACTCGATATGTCGAGTGTTTTTTTTCTGACGAGTTACTCAACGGATCGAGAGTTAACCATCTCAGTGGGGGTTCTCATAGCGCACCCACTAGGTGTAGTCCCCGAGACCGCTGTCGAGTGCTTGCATCGGCAAGGGTCTTAATAGAGACAACTTTTGAATTTGTTTATGGCACGCGGAGCGACAGAGCCACTCGACATGTCGAGTGGACTTTCTGCTTGAATTCTTCTAAGATGGTCATTCGCTGGCGTTCGATACCCAGTCGACTGTCCCAAGCATCACTCGCCGATTGAATTCATGTCTTATGTTGATTCCAGAGGGCTTGTGAGCTTGGGGCGGAGTACAAGGACGTGGAGGATGAAAGGAACCGGTTGCAGGTGGATCTAGCGGTCGCCAACAATGCTCTGGAGCGAGTGCGTGCCGATATGAAGACTTTGGGAAGTAATTACTGCTGATTTTCTGCATTCTCGTCTTCACTCTTCATGTTTTGAACCGAGTGCTCTCACACGAACAGACGTACGCAATGAAAACCATCGACTCTGAGCGCGACTCAACAATGTTATTTCTTTAGATTTCATGAAGAAGGCGCTGGAGGAGAAGGACAAGGCGCTTGCTGACGCTCAACGAGCGGCCAAGGAGAAGACTGAAGCCGCGAAATGGAAGCTGGCGGCTGCCAAGGAGCTGGAGGACGATAACACCAAGCTGAAGCAGGAGCATGCGGAATTTGTCAAGAAGGCCGAGCAACTAACCAAGAGGGGTAATGGCCTGGAGAAGCATCTGGGCGAAGTCTCGAGGAAGATGTATCTTTTGCTCGACGGTGAGTATTTCTTGTCGACTCACATTTGCAAAAAATTTGAGGGTCGCAGTTCACCGATTCTCTTCCTATTTCCCCTTCTTCAACATAATTCTGCCAGGACTTTGAAAAGGAAACAGAAGAGATTGAGCCCATGCTTGATCCTACCAAGTCGCCGGTTGCTGATGTGGTGGCGATGAACATGATGCGACTACACTTTCGGCTCCAGGGTGCCCAGGCCTACATCACTCGACTGAAATCTCCCATGGAAAGAATCGATAAGGAGCTATGGCCTGAGGACACTCTTTAGCTCGACCTCAAATCCATGATGGTTCGCCTAAATGAACTTCCCAGTCGAGTGCAAGCTTGGAAAAAATCTGCTGCTCGCTGCGGGGCCGACGTGGTGTTATCACTCTTCAGGGGCCACTATAGGGATGTGAGGGAGGAGAAGCTGAAGGGGCTCCAGGTGGTAAACACGAAGAAATTCCAGTTCGAGGAATTCATGGGAACCTTCATCAAGGCAGCTACCAGAATCGCTGACGGCATCGACCTGGACACTTTCGTCGAGCCTGCTAGTCCGTCCCCTGCTTGAAAAACTTGGGTCTTTGGAAAAAACAGTTAAAGTTGCCTCGGTATGCCGAGTGGAACTGTATCCCCTAAAACTTCATGCAAGCCTTAGGCTTGAGCACATTTGCTTCTGCACAAGACGTTTGTCCACGGTTTTACCTTTCAAATTTTACTCGTGCTTTGGCTTTCAATCATTCATTTGACTGATTTTGTTTTTAACTTAGGTGAAATGCTTTCGCAGCTAAGCCTCTGAGTGTGAGGATTACTCATCGCTCGAAGTATTTTTGATCTTAGGCGAATGTCGATTCGCAGGTAAGTTGTCGAGTGAATGCATTACTATCCACCCGATGTGGTTTTAACTTAGACGAAACGTGTTTCACAACTAAGTCCCCGAGTGCGAGGATTGCTCATCACCCGAAGTATTTTTGAACTTAGGCGATTGTCGATTCGTAGCTAAGTTGTGGAGTGAATGGATTACTATCGACTCGACGAGGTTTTTAACTTAGGCGAAACGTGTTTCATAGCTAAGCCCCCAAGTGTGAGGATTGCTCATCACTCGGAGTATTTTGGAACTTAGGCGAATGTCGATTCACAGCTAAGTTGTCCAGTTAATGGATTACTATCCACTCGACGAGGTTTTTATTTTAGGCGGAACATGTTTCGCAGCTTAGCCCCCGAGTGTGAGGATTGCTCATCACTCGGAGTATTTTTGAACTTAGGCGAATGTCGATTCGCAGCTAACTTGTCGAGTGAATGGATTACTATCCACTCGACGAGGTTTTTAACTTAGATGAAACGTGTTTCGCAGCTAAGCCCCCGAGTATGAGGATTGCTCATTACTCGGAGTATTTTTGAACTTAGGCGAATGTCGATTCGCAGCTAAGTTGTCGAGTGAATGGATTACTATCCACTCGACGAGGTTTTAACTTAGTAGAAATGTGTTTCACAGCTAAGCCCCCGAGTGTTAGGATTTCTCATCACTCAGAGTATTTTTGAACTTAGGCGAATGTTGATTCGCAGCTAAGTTGTCGAGTGAATGGATTACTATCCACTCGACGAGGTTTTTAACTTAGGCGAAACATGTTTCGCAGCTAAGCTCCCGAGTGTTAGGATTGCTCATCACTCGGAGTATTTTTTTGAACCTAAGTGAAGACGGATTCGCAAATAGGCCGTCGAGTGAATGCACTGCTATCCACCCAACAGGGATTTTAACTTAGGCGAAACATGTTTCGCAGCTAAGCCCCTGAGTGTGAGTATTGCTCAACACTCGAAGTATCCCCAAGAATGTAACTGTACGGTTGGAATCGATGAAGTATATATTGCAGAAACGTGAATTCCATTAATGAAGTATTCTTATTACATCAGAAAACTCTTGTCTCAAGTGTAAAAACACCGGAGCAGATCTGCATTCCAGGCTTGTGGCTCATCTATTTGTTTCATGAGATTATACAGGTGATAGGCTCCATTGTTTAGCACCTTAGTGACGACAAAAGGGCCTTCCAATGCAAGAGCAAGCTTGTGAGGTCAGTGTTGGTTCACCCGGAGCACCAAATCTCCCTCATGGAACGCTCAACTCTTGACATTCCTTGCATGGAAGCGCCGCAGGTCTTGCTGATAGGCAGTGGTCCGGATCAGAGTCATCTCTCGCTCCTCCTCTAGAAGATCTACCCCATCCTGTCTGGCCTGTTAAGCTTCAGCCTCAGAATATAACTCCACTCGAGGAGAATTGTGGGCCATGTCACCCGGCAACATGGCTTCAGCACCATAGACAAGGAAGAAAGGAGTTTATCCAGTCGACCGTTAGGCGTTGTCCTCAATCCCCACAAAACAGACGGCAGCTCAGTTACCCACGCACTAGCAGCATGATCCAAATCGCGCATGAGACAAGGCTTCAGACCTTGCAGAATGAGACCATTATCCCGCTCAACTTTTCCATTGGTTTGAGGATGTGCAACAGAAGCACAATCCGGTCGGGTGCCTTGGGAGTTACAGAATCTCCTGAATTCTTCCGAGTCAAAATTAGTGCCATTGTCCATGATGATGTTGTGGGGAGTGCCGTATCGGATAATGATCTCCCTCATGAACATGACCGCGGTACTGGAATTCAACTTCTCTATGGGCTTGGCTTCAATCCACTTGGTGAATTTGTCGACTGCTACCAACAGGTGGGTCAATCCTCCTTTTTCGGATCGGAAGGGACCAATCATGGCGAGTCCCCAAACCACAAACGGCCAGGCGAGAGGAATTGTCTTCAGAGCAGACGTCGGCTTGTGCGACAGATTCGCATAGAACTGGCAGCCCTCATAGTGATTAACGATGTCCTTAGCCATCTGATTAGCTAGTGGCCTATAAAAACCAGCTCGGTATGCTTTAGTGATGATCGCCCTTGAAGATGCATGGTGGTCGCAAGTTCCCGAGTGGATTTCGTCTAGAATCATCCAATCTTCCTCAGGGGAAATGCAACACTGGGTGACACCAGTCACACTCTCTGTGAATAGCTGATCTCCCATCATAGTGAAAGTCTTGGACCCGTGCACAATATTTCGAGCCTCTGCTTCATCTTCAGGGAGCTTTTGTCTGAGGATATAGGCAATGTAAGGCATAATCCAATCAGGAATGATAACCAGAATCTCCATGACCAGGTCAATCACAGCAGGAACATCGACTTCAGTCGAGTCAGAGGAGCTCAGAGCTTGTGGGGGCTCTTCGGTGAAGGGATCTTCTTGAACCGAAGGAGTGTGCAAGTGCTCCAGGAACACACCGCTGGGGACAGGCCGTCGAGTGGAACCAAACTTGGATAGCTCATTGGCCGCTTGATTTTTCAGTCGGGGAACTTGATGAAGTTCCAGGACTTCAAATTTCTTCTCCAACTTCCGGACTGCATTGTAGTATCCGGTCATAGCGGGGTTTCTAACATCCCACTCTTTCATCACTTGATTCACCACCAAATATGAGTCACCACAAACCATCAGGTGCTTGACGCCGAGTGAGATAGCCATGCGTAACCCATACAAATGTGCTTCATACTCTGCCTCATTGTTGGAGGAATCAAATTGAATTTGCAAGACATATCTGAGCTTGTCGCCTCTGGGGGATATCAAGACAACACTAGCACCGGATCCATTCAACATTTTGGAGCCGTCGAAGAACAATGTCCAATGTGCCGAGTGAACTTGGATGGGCTGTTGCTGTTCAATCCACTCGGCCATGAAATCTGCCAATGCTTGGGACTTGATTGCTTTCTTGGCCTCGAATCTGATGTCAAAGTGTCCAAGCTCAATTGCCCATTTAGCCACTCGACCTGATGCGTCGCGATTATTGAAAATCTCGGACAAAGGAGCAACATTGACGACTGAAATCGAATGGTCCTGGAAATAATGCGCCACCTTCTTCGCTGACAGGTAAATACCATACACCAGCTTCTGGTAGTGTGGATATCTTTGCTGGACTTTATAGGTTTTAGCCTCCTCATCTCGCTTGACAGTCAGCACTGTACTGACGACCTGATTTGTGGCCGCGATGTATAGGAGCAAGGGCTCTTTGCTGGCGGGAGCGGCAAGCACCGGTTGGGTGGAGAGCGGGGCTTTGAGCTCAACAAACGCTGCTTTGGCTTTGGGAGTCCAGTCGAACGTGTTGGACTTCTTCATCAACTGATATAAGGGCAGAGCCTTCTCACCAAGACGAGAAATGAATTGACTCAATCCTGCCAAGCAACCTGTGAGCTTCTGAACGTCATGCACTTGCACAAGAGTCTACATACGGGTAATGGCGCTGATCTTCTCGGGATTGACATTAATTCCTCGCTCGGAAACGAGAAAACCGAGCAACTTGCCGCTAGGGACACCGAAGGTACAGTTGGCCGGATTCAGCTTTATGTCGAATCGACTCAGATTGGCGAATGTCTCGGGCAAGTCAGCTAGCAGGTCGGAACCTTTGAGGGACTTGACCACTATATCATCCATGTACGCCTCGACATTCCGAGGGATCTGGTCGAGTAAACATTTCTGAATCATGCACATAAAAGTAGCGCCGGCATTCTTAAGACCAAAAGGCATGGTGATGTAGCAAAAGCACCCGAGTGGGGTGATGAAGGCTGTCTTTATTTCGTCCGGGCCATACAGACCGATCTGATGGTACCCAGAATAAGCGTCCAAAAACGATAAACGCTCGCACCCCGCTGTCGAGTCAACAATTTGATCTATGCGGGGGAGCGGAAAATGGTCTTTTGGGCAAACCTTAGTGAGATGCTTGAAGTCAATGCACATGCGCAATGACTTATCTTTCTTTGGAACCATCACAACATTCGAGAGCCACTCGTAGTGGTAAATCTCCCGAATGAACTTGGCTTGCAAGAGATGGGCCACTTTTTCTCCGATTGCCTTGCGCTTCTTCGCCGCTGATCGATGCAAATGCTCCTTAACGGGCTTGGCTTTCGGATCCACACGTAGACGGTGCTCAGCCAGCTCCCTGGGAGTCCCCGGCAAGTCAGAAGGCTTCCACGCAAAGATATCCCAGTTCTCACGGAGGAACTGAATGAGCTCGGCTTCCTATTTACCGTCGAGTGTTGTTGAGATATTCGTCGGGGCAGCAGTTGGATCTGTCGGGTGGATGTGCACTTTCTTCACTTCCCCTGCCGACCGAAATGCCGACTCGGAAGCCGGCTTCTTTGCACAGAGCAAATCAGCAGGGTCAGCGGTTTTCTTGTACTCCTCAAGCTCGACCATGGCCATTTGTTGATCAGCGATCCTGGAGCCTTGCTGGAGGCACTCTTCGGCCCGTTGTCGATTGCCAATGACCGTGATCATGCCCTTAGGGCCTGACATTTTCAACTTGAGATACACGTAACATGGTTGGGCCATGAAACGTCCATAAGCGGGTCGACCCAAAATGGCATGGTAAGCACTCTTGAAATCCACGACTTCAAATGTTAACTTTTCTTTTCGGAAATTTTTGTCATTCCCGAATGTCACATCCAATGCTATCTAGCCAAGTGACTTGGACTTCTTTCCTGGGATGACCCCGTGAAACTGCATGCAGCTCTCGCTCAGACGGGACATCATAATCCCCATCCCTTTCAGGGTATCCGCATAAAGAATGTTCAGGCCGCTGCCACCGTCCATGAGGACCTTTCTGAGTCGAGTCCCCTGCACCACCGGATCAACTACCAAAGCTTGTCGACCGGGAGTAGCCACACGAGCAAGATGGTTTGTCTGGTCAAATGTGATAGCATATTGGGACCACTTGAGTTAGGTGGGGGTGTCTGGCACAGCCATGTTGATTTCTCTATTGATCACTTTCTGACGACTCTTGCTCTCGGCATCAGCAAAGATCACCAGTGTAGCAGTGACATCTCGGAATGTTTCCTTTTCCTCATCTTCATCTCCCTTTTCAGGATATTTCTCACTCGACCAGTCTCCCTTGAATAGCTGGATAAGGGTTCGACACTGTCGAGTGCTGTGCTTGGGCAAAATCAGGTTGCCTTCTACGTCTTTCCTCATGTGAATCACACACGGCTGATCCATGGTATCAGTTCCTGACTGACCTTTCCACTTCTTGGGGGCATACTGAGCCTTGGCTTTGCCCTTGTTCTTCGATTGAGTCGCCAGCACCGTTGCCTCTGCCGGAGCCGGGTCTTCAGCCTTCCGCTTCTGTTTCCGATTGTTGCCGCCGCGAGACTCGTTGGCGATAGCTCTTCCTTTGCCGCTACGAAGGTGGTCTTCTTCCTCGCCATTGGCATACCGGGTGGCAATTTCCATCATCTTGCCGAGTGAAATATCACCAGTGCGCCCGAATTTCAGGTACAACTCCCTGTATCTCATACCGGCCTTGCAAGCACAAATAGCCCGGTGTTCCGACACATTCTCCATCTTATGATGCAGGGTGGACCATCATTGAATATAATCCCTTAAGGTTTCATTGGGCTTCTGGACGCAGTGCTGTAAGTCGACCAGACCTGCCGGGCGCTTGCAAGTGCCCTCAAAGGTCCGGACAAACACTCGGGCAAGATCTACCGAACAATGTATGCTGGAAGGAGCCAAACGATTCAACCAAGCTCGAGCTGAACCATCCAACATGAGGGGAAGGTGCTTCATTGCAACATTGGCATTTCTGCCGCCAATCTGCACAGCCACTCGGTAATCATATACCGAAGTTTGTGGCTTTGTTTCACCAGAAAGCTTTCCGATCCCCGCCGCCAATTTGAAGTTGGGGGGAATCTCCGCAGAACGTATAGCTCTACTAAAACACTCGGGACCAGACACCACACTTGAGCTTGCACTCGGAACATCTCTGTCGAGTCCTTCTCTATAGGCTCTTCTCTTGTCGATCTGCTTCTCAACAAGATAGGCACGGGCGTCAAAGTCCGAGACCCGCTCATCACCGAAGGAGCGCCTGTCGTCCTCGCGCCGGGGCGTGTACGGACCACTCCGCGGAGGAGTGGGCACTCGACGGTGGTCTTCGCGGTGATGCTGATCTCTGTCTTGCCCTTCACGAAAACCGCCGCCTCGACAATGCAAAGGTGTGTTGGGGAACGTTGCATGGGAAACAAAATTTTTCCTACGCACACGAAGATCTATCCATGGTGATGAGCATCTATGAGAGGGAGAGTGGATCTACATACCCTTGTAGATCGCTAAGGGGGAAGCGTTAAGAAACGTGGTAGGTGTAGTCGAACGTCTTCGCGGTCCAAATCGCTGTGCATCCCTCGATCCAATCACGATCCGTCCCATGATCCAATCACGATCTGATCACGATCCGTCCCACGAACTTGATCACGATCCGTCTCACGAACTTGATCACGATCCTTCCGATCTAGCACCGAACGGACGGCACCTCCGCGTTCAGCACACGTACAGCTTGATGACGATCTCCACCGTCTTGATCTAGCAAGAAGGAGTGGAGAGGAAGAAGAGTTCTCCGGTAGCCTGACGGTGCTCCGGCGATGGTGGTGGAGCAATTCCGGCAGGGCTTCGCCTAAGCACTGCTGAAAACCAATCTAGAGGAGAAACTATGCACTGGAGGAACGGGTAGCAAGTGGCTTAAAATTTAGTGCAAAAACCCTCAATACCACCAGTATATATAGGAGGAGAGGAGGAGAGGAGGCAGCTTGGCCTCCAAGCCTTCTAGGCTTCGGCCGAGCTAGGACAGGAGGAGTCCACCTCCTCCACTCCTAGTAGGATTAGGATTCATTGTTTGTTTTTTCCTTTTTGCCTTTTTCCACCTTTCTCCTTTTGGATTTTCTTCTCCATCCACATGGGACTTGTGTGGGAGTTTCCACCAGCCCACTAAGGGATGATATTAACTCTCTCACAGCCCATGAAGCCTCTTGGGTCGAAATACCCCTCCCGGAGGTCTCCCGGTACACTACCGATAAGCCCGGAACTTTGTCGGCGACCAAAACAGGACTTCCTATATATGAATCTTTACCTCCGGACCATTCCGGAGCTCATCATGACATCCAGGATCTCATCTGGGACTCCGAACAAACTTTGGTCACAACCATACATAACTCTATACTATCGAAACGTCACCAAACCTTAAGTGTGCAGACCCAGCGGGTTCGAGAACTATGTAGACATGACCGAGACACCTCTACGGTCAATAACCAATGGCGCGACCTGGATGTCTACATTGGTTCCTACATATTCTACGAAGATCTTTATCGGTCGAACCTCTATGTCAAGGATTCAGTTAATCCCGTATGATGTTCCCTTCGTTCTTCGGTATGTTACTTGCCCGAGATTCGATCATCGGTATCTCCATACCTACTTCCACCTCGTTACTGGCAAGTCTCTTTACTCGTTCCGTAATACAAGATCCCGTTACCAACACTTAGTCACATTGCTTGGAAGGCTTATTGTGATGTTGTATTACCGAGTGGGCCCTAAGATACCTCTCCGTCACACGGAGTAACAAATCCTAGTCTTGATCCTTGCCAACTCAACAGACACCCTCGGAGACACCTGTAGAGCACCTTTATAGTCACCCAGTTACTTTGCGACGTTTGATACACACAAGGTACTCCTCCGATATCTGTGAGTTGCATGATATCATGGTCATAGGAACATATACTTCACATGGAGAAAACAGTAGCAATAAACTGACACGATCATAAGCTATGTTTGTAGTTTGGGTCTTGTCCATCACATCATTCTCCTAATGATGTGATCCTGTTATCAAATGACATCTCATGTCCATGGCTAGGAAACCTTAACCAACTTTCAATCAACAAGCTAGTTCACTAGAGGCATACTAGGGACATTGTGTTTGTCTATGTATCCACACATATATCCATGTTTCCAATTAATACAATTATAGCATGGATAATAAACGATTATCATGAACAAGGAAATACAATAATAAACACTTTATTTATTGCCTCTAGGGCATATTTCCAACAGTCTCCCACTTGCACTAGAGTCAATAATCGAGTTCACATCACTATGTGATTTACATTGTAATGAATCGAACACCCATACAGTTCTGGTGTTGATGATGTTTAGCCCTTGGAAGAGGTTTAGTCAACGGGTCTGCAACATTCAGATCCATGTGCACTTTGCAAATATTTATGTCTTTCTCCAAGATGTAATCGTGGATGGAGTTGAAGCATCGCTTTATGTGTCTGGTCCTCTTGTGAAACCTTGGTTCCTTGGCCAGAGCAATGGCACCAATGTTGTCAAAGAACAGGTTCATTGGATTCAGTGCACTGGGCACTACTCCAAGATCTGTCATGAACTGCTTCATCCAGACACCTTCCTTCGCCGCCTCCGAGGCTGCGATGTATTCCGCTTCGCACGTAGAATCAGCTACCACGCTTTGCTTGGAATTGGACCAGCTTACCGCTCCCCCGTTAAGAATAAATACGTATCCGGTTTGCGACATAGAGTCGTCCGGATCAGTGTCAAAGCTTGCATCGGCATAACCCTTTACAACGAGCTCTTCATCACCTCCATAAACGAGAAACATTTCCTTATTCCTTTTCAGGTACTTAAGGATATTCTTGACCGCTTGCCAGTGCTCCATTCCAGGATCACTTTGAAACCTTCTGGCCATACTTATGGCAAGGCTGACATCGGATCTTGTGCACAACATTGCATACATGATAGAGCCTATGGCCGAAGCATAGGGGATGACACTCATCTTTTCTCTATCTTCTGCAGTTACTGGGCATTGAGTCTTACACAAATTCACACCTTGTAATACAGGCAAGAACCCCTTCTTGGACTGTTTCATTTTGAACTTCTTCAAAACTTTATCAAGGTATGTGCTCTGTGAAAGTGCTATTAAGCGTCTTGATCTATCTCTATAGATCTTAATGCCAGATATGAAAGCAACTTCTCCTAGGTCCTTCATTGAAAAACTCTTGTTCAAATATTCCTTCACGCTTTCCACCATTTCTATATTGTTTCGACTCAGCAATATGTCATCCATATATAATACTAGAAACGCTATAGAGCTCCCATTCACTTTCTTTTAAATACAAGATTGTCCGTAAACTTGTATAAACTCAAACGCTTTGATCACCTCATCAAAGCGCTTATTCCAACTCCAAGATGCTTGCACCAGTCCATAAATGGATCACTGGAGTTTGCAAACTTTGTCAGCATTCTCTGGATCGACAAAACCTTCGGGTTGCACCATATACAACTCTTCCTCAAGGAAACCGTTGAGGAACGCTGTTTTTACATCCATCTACCAAATTTCATAGTCGAAATAGGCAGCTATTGCTAACATGATTCTGACAGACTTAAGCATCGCTATGGGTGAGAAAGTCTCATCATAGTCAACTCCTTGAACTTGTGAAAAAACCTTTGCCACAAGTCGAGGTTTATAGACGGTGACATTACCGTCCGCGTCTGTTTTCTTCTTAAAGATCCATTTGTTCTGAATGGCTTTCGCCCTTCAGGTAATACTTCCAAAGTCCATACTTTGTTTTCATACATGGATCACATCTCAGATTTCATGGCCTCTAACCATTTCTCGGAATCCAGGCCCATCACTCCTCCTCCATAGCTCGTAGGTTCATTGTTGTCCAACAACATGACCTCCAAGACAGGGTTGCCGTACCACTCAGGGGTAGTACACAGCCTTGTCGACCTACGAGGTTGAATAGCTGCTTGATCGGAACTTCATGATCATCATCATTAACTTCCTCTTCTACCGTCGTAGGTTCCACAGAAACATCTTTCTGCGTTGCACTACTTTCTGGTTGAAGTAAAGGTTCAATAACCTCATCAAGCTCTATTTTCCTCCCACTCAATTCTTTCGAGAGAAACTCTTTCTCAAGAAATGTTCCATTTTTAGCGACAAACACTTTGCCTTCGGATCTGAGATAGAAGGTATACCCGACTGTCTCTTTCGGGTATCCTATGAAGATGCATTTCTCTGCTTTGGGTTCCAGCTTTTCAGGCTGAAGCTTTTTGACATAAGCATCACATCCCCAAACTTTAAGAAATGACAACTTTGGCTTCTTGCCAAACCACAGTTCATCTGGCGTCGTCTCAACGGATTTTGATGGTGCCCTATTTAAAGTGAATGCAGCTGTCTCTAATGCATAACCCCAAAACAATAGTGGCAAATCAACAAGAGACATCATACAACGCACCATATCTAATAAGGTTGGATTACGACGTTCGGACACAGCATTACGCTGTGGTGTTCCGGGCGGTGTCAACTGTGAAACAATTCCACACTGTCTTAAGTGAGTGCCAAACTCATAACTTAGATATTCACCTTCTCGATCAGATCGCAGGAACTTAATCTTCTTGTTACGATGATTCTCAACTTCACCCCGAAATTGCTTGAACTTTTCAAACGTTTCAGACTTGTGTTTCATTAAGTAAATATACCCATATCTACTTAAGTCATCAGTGAAGGTGAGAAAATAACGATATGCACCACGCGTTGTAACATTCATTGGACCGCACACATCAGTGTGTATGATTTCCAATAAGTCACTCGCCCGTTCCATTGTTCCAGAGTACGGCCTTTTAGTCATCTTGCCCATGAGGCATGGTTCACATGTGTCAAGTGATTCAAAATAGAGTGACTCCAAAAGTCCATCAGCATGGAGCTTCGTCATGCGTTTTACACCAATATGACCTAAACGGCAGTGCCACAAGATAGTGGTACTATCATTATCAATTCTACATCTTTTGGCATCAATGTTATGAACATGTGTGTCATCACTATCAAGATTCAATATGAATAAACCCCTAACATTGGGTGCATGACCATAAAAGATATTACTCATATAAATAGAACAACCTTTATTCTCTGATTTAAATGAGTAACCGTCTCGCAATAAACAAGATCCAGATATAATGTTCATGCTTAACGCAGACACTAAATACCAATTATTCAGGTTCATTACTAATCCCGATGGTAATCGAAGAGAGAGCGTGCCGACGACGATCACATCAACCTTAGAGCCATTTCCCACGCACATCGTCACTTCGTCCTTTGCCAGCCTTCGTTTATTCCGTAGTTCCTGCTTTGAGTTGCAAATGTGAGCAACCGAACCGGTATCAAATACCCAGGCACTACTACGAGAGCTAGTAAGGTACACATCAATAACATGTATATCATATATACCTTGTTTGTCGTTGGCCGCCTTCTTGTCAGCCAGGTACTTGGGGCAGTTCCGCTTCTAGTGACCAGTTCCTTTGCAATGAAAGCACTCAGTTTCTGGCTTGGGTCCATGCTTGGGCTTCTTTGCAGGAGTAGCAACTGTTTTGCCATCCTTCTTTTTATCCTTCTTGCCCTTGCCCTTGACTTTGCCATTTTTCTTGAAACTAGTGGTTTTATTGACCATCAACACTTGATGTTCTTTCTGGATTTCAGACTCAGCAACTTTTAGCATCGCAAACAGCTCAACGACTGACTTGTTCATCCCGTGCATGTTATAGTTCATCACAAAGCTTTTGTATCTAGGTGGCAGTGCTTGCAGAACTCTGTTAGTGATCGCCTTTGGCGGAAGGGCAATTCCCAACACCGCTAGACGAGTTGAATACCCAGACATTCTGAGTATATGTTCACTAATAGACCCGTTCTCCTCCATCTTGCAAGCATAGAACTTATCGGAGGTTTCATACCTCTCGATCCAGGCGATCTTCTGAAAGATAAACTTCAACTCCTGGAACATATCATATGCTCCATGACGTTCAAAACGTCTATGAAGTCCCGGTTCTAAGCCATACAATATTGCACACTGAACTATTGAGTAATCTCCAGTACATGCCTCCCAAGCGTTCTTAACGTCTTCGGAGGTCATGTCTTCTAGTTGGTCACCAAGCGGTGCATCAAGGACATATGATTTCAGGGAAGCCGTGAGGATAATCCTCATATTATGGGCCCAGTCAACAAAGTTACTTCCATCATCTTTCAGTTTAGCTTTCTCTAGGAACGCATTAAAATTCAGGGGTGCTACTGTGCGAGCCATTGATCTACAACAGAAATATGCAAAGTTCACTTAGACTATTGTTCAAGATAATGAGTTTAGTTAATCAAATTACTAAAGCTCCCACTCTAATTGACATCCCTCAGGTCATCTGAATGTCACATGATCCAAATCCACCAACTCAAGTCCGATCATCACGTGAGTTGAGGTGGCTTCAATGGTGAACATCATTATGTTGATCATATCTACTATATGACTCATGTTCGACCTTTCGGTCTCTTGTGTTCTGAGGCCATGTCTGTACAAGCTAGGCTCGTCAACTTTAACCCGAGTGTTCTGCGCGTGCAACACTGGCTTGCACTCGTTGTATGTGAACGTAGAGTCTATCACACCCGATCATCACGTGGTGTCTCAACACGACGAACTTTCGCAACGGTGCACACTCGGGGAGAACACAATTTTATCTTGAAATCTAAGTGAGGGATCACCTTATAATGCTACCGTCGTATTAAGCATAACAAGGTCCATAAAAGGATTAACATCACATGCAATTCATAAGTGACATGATATGGCCATGAACTTGTGCTTTAGATCTCCATCTTGAAAGCACCAGCATGATCTTCATTGTCACCGGCACGACACCATGATCTCCATCATCTTGATCTCCATCAACGTGTCGCCATCGAGGTTGTCACGCCCTGCATGCTTCTACTACTATTGCTACCGTTTAGTGATAAAGTAAAGCATTACATTGCGCTTAATGATTGACACACAGGTCATAGAATAATTAAAGAAAACCCTATGGCTCCTGCCGGTTGCCGTACTCATCGACATGCAAGTCGTGAAATTCTATACATCACAGGATCATCTCATACATCACATATATCACATCATGTAATTGGCCATATCACATCACAACATACCCTGCAAAAACAAGTTAGACGTCCTCTAATTGTTGTTGCATGTTTTACGTGGCTGCTATGGGTTTCTAGCAAGAACGATTCTCACCTACGCATAAACCACAACGGTGATACATAATTTGCTTTTCAACCTTCTCAAGGACCGCCTTTGTCGAATCCGATCCAACTAAAGTGAGAGAAACTGGCACTCGCAAGCCATCTAGGCAACAAGTTCCATCGAGGGAACTGGTGTCTCGTATGCGTATGAGTAATGTTGGTCTGGGCCGCTTGATCTCACAATACCGCTGAATCAAAATCCGACCAAGGGAGGAAGCAATCTAAGCATCAACGCCCACAAACCTTTTGTGTTCTTCTCGAGATCTCATGTACACATAGACCTAGATCTGATACCATTGTTGGGGAACGTTGCATGGGAAACAAAAAATTTCCTATGCACACGAAGATCTATCCATGGTGATGAGTATCTACGAGAGGGAGAGTGGATCTACATACCCTTGTAGATCGCTAAGTGGGAAGCGTTAAGAAACGAGGTTGGTGTAGTCGAACGTCTTCGCGATCCAAATCGCCGTGCGTCCCACGATCCAATCACGATCCGTCCCGCGATCCAATCACAATCCGTCCCGTGATCCGATCACGATCCGTCCCACGAACTTGATCATGATCCGTGTCACGAACTTGATCATGATCCTTCCGATCTAGCACCGAACGGACGCCACCTCCGTGTTCAGCACACGTACAGCTTGATGACGATCTCCACCATCTTGATCCAGCAAGAAGGAGTGGAGAGGAAGAAGAGTTCTCTGGCAGCCTGATGGCGCTCCGGCGATGGTGGTGGAGCAATTCCGGCAGGGCTTCGCCTAAGCACTGCAGAAAACCGATCTAGAGGAGAAACTATGCACCGGAGGAACGGGTAGCACGTGGCTGAAAATCTAGCGCAAAAACCCTCAATACCACCTCTATATATAGGAGGAGAGGAGGAGAGGAGGCAGCTTGGCCTCCAAGCCTTCTAGGCTTCGGCCGAACTAGGAGAGGAGGAGTCCACCTCCTCCACTCCTAGTAGGATTATGATTCATTCTTCTTTTTTCCTTTTTTCCTTTTTCCACCTTTTTCCTTGTGGGTTTTCATCTCAAGCCACATGGGCCTTGTGTGGGAGTTTCCACCAGCCCACTAAGGGCTGATATTCACTCTCTCACAGCCCATGAAGCCTCTTGGGTGTAAATACCCCTCTCGGAGGTCTCCCGGTAGACTATCGGCACTCCCGGTACACTACTGATAAGCCCAGAACTATTCCGGCGACCAAAACAGGACTTCCTATATATGAATCTTTACCTCCGGACCATTCCGGAGCTCCCCATGACATCCAGGATCTCATCCGGGACTCCGAACAAACTTCGGTCACCACCATACATAACTCTATACCACCGAAACGTCACCAAACCTTAAGTGTGCAGACCGTGCGGGTTCGAGAACTATGTAGACATGACCGAGACACCTCTATGGTCAATAACCAATGGCTGGACCTGGATGTCCACATTGCCTACATATTCTACGAAGATCTTTATCGGTTGAACCTCTATGTCAAGGATTCAGTTAATCCCGTATGATGTTCCCTTTGTTCTTCGGTATGTTACTTGCCCGAGATTTGATCGTCGGTATCTCCATACCTAGTTCAACCTCGTTACTGGCAAGTCTCTTTACTTGTTCCGTAATACAAGATCCCGTGACCAACACTTAGTCACATTGCTTGCAAGGCTTATTGTGATGTTATATTACCGAGTGGGCCCTGAGATACCTCTCCGTCACACGGAGTAACAAATCCCAGTCTTGATCCATGCCAACTCAACAGACACCCTCGGAGACACCTGTAGAGCACCTTTATAGTCACCCAGTTACGTTGCGACATTTGATACACACAAGGTACTCCTCCGATATCCGTGAGTTGCATGATCTCATGGTCATAGGAACATATACTTGACATGCAGAAAACAGTAGCAATAAACTGACACGATCATAAGCTACGTTTGTTGTTTGGGTCTTGTCCATCACATCATTCTCCTAATGATGTGATCCCGTTATCAAAGGACATCTCATGTCCATGGCTAGGAAACCTTAACCATCTTTCAATCAACGAGCTAGTTCACTAGAGGCATACTAGGGACATTGTGTTTGTCTATGTATCCACACATGTATCCATGTTTCCAATTAATACAATTATAGCATGGATAATAAACAATTATCATGAACAAAGAAATACAATAATAAACACTTTATTTATTGCCTCTAGGGAATATTTCCAACAGGGTTATCCAGGGCTGTGTGTCGACTGAACGGTCTCCGCTTTGGGTGAATTGCTCTATATCCTTTTACAGGACTGAGAAACTGTTGAATTCTGACGCTGCGCTGCATCCAACAGTGCTCTGATCTACAACAGCCCTCTACCAGCCACTGACCGGGACGGCAGAATGGAATTTGCTGTCCTAGCAGCAACAACAACATTTAGCACAGGAGTTTGGTATACCTCAACGTCGTGGTGAGATCCAGTCGGAAACAGTTGTTGATGACGTCGACTGGGGCATGGCGGGCGCTGGCGCGCGCGCTCGTCAATCTCTGCCTAGAGCTCTTCTAGACGAACTCGCGCGGCCTCCAAAGCTTGGGCCTCGGCAGTCGCGCCGACAATGGGTGTATGAAGAACCTCCTCGTCACGACGCGGCTGCTCTTTCGATGGACCTCCAGCCTCGAGCTTGCCATGGCCGAAGCCAGGTGGTGAACTCTGATGAGAGCCCGCCATCAAGACCTCCGCTGCAGGATCGCAGCTTTCGCACTCGGAAGGCACGTCGGATGGATTGGAATCCGACTCGAACCCACCGTGAAGGGACTCGGCGGACTCGAGCGCTGCAATCTGCGGAGAAGTTTGGTGCGCCGTTGCATGTTCAACCCAACGCTGAAGTCCTGGGCGGCCGGACCGCTTTCGACTACGAACAGCGAGAGGGGCCAACACGTAAGGAGTCGACGGCTAGCGCAGCAACATGCCCCAGTGACTCGCGCGGAAGTGCGCGGCTCCATGGACCGAGAGAGCCTCGACATCAAGAGGTGCCTCCTGGAGCCATGCCTAATCGTCGGCGATGAAGGTGAGTGCTCCGAAGTGGATCTCGTGGCCCAGAGCAAAAACACCGCCAGAAGACATGTCGAAGGATGAAAATCGCAACCTCACCGGAAGTCGCTTAGACGCCTGCCCCATGGTGGGCGCCAACTATCGTGGAAATGAGCCTAACAGTAGATGGTAGGGGTATGAAGGGAGAGGGTAGAGTCCTAGATATGGCAAGGGTGTACACACGGATGTATGAGTTCAGGCCCCTCTCGTGGAGGTAACAACCCTACGTCATAGTGCTCGGGAGCTTTATGTCGTGTGGAATGTTGAGATTACAATGGTTGCGAACCCTTGTGCAGGAGGGGAGGGGCGGCTTATATAGAGTTCGCTGCCCCTCATAATTATCCCGCATCTAAGTGCTTGGTCGTGGGGTTTAAACTCTGCTGTTACAGGTAACGTACGTAATAAAAGCTAATAATGACCATTGAACCAGCGTCTTCCCGTTGGGCTCTTGATGGTGGCTCCTGGTCTTCTGGCGTCGAGTGAAAGCGAGGTCTTCCGAGTGATATGCGACTGCCGAGTGAGAGCGGGTGTCTCCGAGTGGATTACTGTCGAGTGACTTTGAACGTCTCGAGGGATCCACTCGGAAGTTCATGCTTGATCTTCAAGTCCTCCCATGTGGGGTCCTTAGGTAGGGTATGTGGGCCTTTCCTAGGACCCTACCCTAGGTACATATCCTCGTCAACCCCTAAGCGGGGCTACTCTGAAAAACAATTTCAAGTGCGTAAGCAATAATATTCACAATTTTATTTTATTACCACATATATGTATTGAGCTTCTTCTTCAAATTAGATGCGGCAGATGCGGGATGAACTCCTACCATGTGATCGCATACGAGCAATTCAAGAAGAATTGGCGGGATTCTTTCTTGACCACATCATAAATAAAGCCGGAGAATACCATCAGGAATTTGACATTAGATGTTAGGATTGTAAGAGATCTTATATTGTATATATGTAGATAGTAGCGTCGGATAGATATACGAAAACTTGTTGTACAACCAATCCCTCGAAGAAAGAGAGATTGATCACTTCTCTCTGTATATGTTCATGACGATCTTCTATACTTAATGGTTCCTTCATTTGCTTACTAGCTAGCATGTCGAGTTCTCTCTATAGTAGCTAGCATCGACCAAGCTCAGAGAAAGAGAGGACACTTCTCTCTATTAATTAGCTAGCTAAAACAATATAAAACCCCTAAATTAACCGTCCAAAACCCCCTAACCCCACCCCCTTTAAAAAAACCCAGCAACTGCTAGATGCTAACGCGTGGATGCCTTTTGGTCGCGGTTGGTGTTACCAATCGGAACTAAAGGTCCTCCTGCCTGGGCTCCCAGCACTGGCCACGTGGAGCCCCTTCTGTCCCGGTTGGTCAGCGAACCGGGACTAAAGGTTTTGGGCTTTAGTCCCTACCCTTTAGTCCCGGTTCCAGAACCGGGACAAATTGGCCTTACGAATCGGGACAAATGGGCCTTTTTCTACTAGTGCCTCTTCCAGTGACCAACTTCCTTGAAGTGAAAACAAATGGTCTTTTAGTTTGGTCCGGACATTGGCTCAGCGGCGGAGACAGCCTTCTCCGTGCCCTTTACCTTAGCCTTTTTCTTGGACCAACTCTTCTATAACTTAGTCGAGTTCTGCACCATCAACACTTGATGCGTGCCTTTCTTAATATCTTGCTCTGCCACCTTGAGCATCCCATGCAATTCAGTGAGCTTCTTATCCATGCCATGCATATGATAGTTCGAGACGAACGTCCCATAGCTAGGTGGAAGAGAACCCAAAATTGCATCCATGGACAGCTCGTCCCCAAGTGGGAAGCCTAACCGATCCAAAGCTTGCACATACCCGATCATCTTGATCACATGCGAGCTCAGTGGATCACCCTCCTTCAGCTTACAATCCATCCAGGACTGCCAGACGTTGAACCTTTCGGTCCTAGCCTGCACCCGAAACATGCTCTTCAAACTCACGATCATATCGAAAGCCTGAATATTTTGGAAATGTTGTTGCAAATCGGGCTCCATACAAGCCAGCATGAGGCAGCTGATCTCATTTGATTCATCAACGAGTTTCTGGTGGGCATTCTTGGTTGTGGAATTAGCATTCTCGGCAGGTTCCTTTGGAAGTGGATCCTCTAGAACATGTTCCTTTTTATCCTTTTTGAGGACAATTCTCAGATTTCTATACCAAGTGGTAAAGTTTGTTCCATTTGGTTTATCCTTGTCCAGAATTGATTTCAATTCAAAGTTGGGCTGAGCAGGTCGTGCCATTGATCTACAACAGAAAATATGCAATCACTAAGTAGTGTGTTTATGTAGAGTAATTCAAGCCTTAAACAGAACTACTCCCACTGAAGTCAGCATCCCTCCGCAAACTCTCAGTGATTCAGGACCCATCTAGCACGAGCGACTAGTGAGCTTTAGCATCACTGCTAGCCAACTTGCCTATTCGGTAAGTAACCCCTTGCTAATCGTATCTCTATACGACTCCTGTTGGTTGGGTAGGTATCTCATACCCTGGCTCCCAACCTTCTTTGCCACAAGGACCAAAACCGTTTTGATAGCCTTGTCAAGTTAACTCGATGCAGCGCATGTCCGTGGCCGACACGAACCCTCCAGTTCAAGGACACCTAGTAGCACCTCAATTTTATGAGCCCACCACTAGACGTACTTGACGTGCAAAGGTGCAACATCCAGAATGACAATGTGCTTGATATTAATGAGGGAGCTTTCTACCATACTAACATGCATAGAAACAAGAAGCAATATCAATCACATATAAACATAAATATGTGAAATAGTATGGCTCCTTCATGGACATCCTTCCAAGTCGGCTCCAACTCCGATGACCAAGGCGAAACTCCATCTTGTCCATCTCGCAAGGACGCCAAAGCCTCAAACTTGATCTCCATCCTCCAACTACTACAACTAGTAATGACTTTACCGAGAACCACAAGTCGACACACAGGTCGTTATACAATATAATGAGAGCACTTTGGCTCCTGCTAGCTGACAATCATGACACGCAGGTCATGTTAAGTTACACACATGCATCACATACTAATGAGCCATACTATTCACATCAAACCTGCAAAACAAACTTATGCACAGAATCGCACTCTACCGGTTTTGTGTGATCGTGTACGAAATACAAGGCGCTACGCACACAAAATTTTCGGAAATAACAGTTCGCATCTGCACTCCGATCATGCCGAATTTTCTGATCTGACCGATCTCATCGATCATCGCAAACCCAATTCGGATTTATGTTTCACGGTTAACCCCGATGGAGGATACCGACTGGGAGGAGTAGGTTGTATCACGACCTCATCAATTCCAATTGATAGAAAACATAGCCTCAATCTATCCCGATGTGCAGTTGATCTCATCAACTGTGCACATAGCCGATCTCATGAATGACAACGAATCTCATCCGCTGCCGCTGCATATCACATTTGCATCTGATCAGAATCCAAGTCCTATAATAGAGGCTGTGATACCACTATTGTGTTCTATGGTAGGTGCATCGCATGCCAATTAAAATAATTCCTACGTGCAGAACATCCAAGAACGTGCTACGAAGATGGATCAAAGATCGTTACCACTAAACGCGTAGTGCCGTGCAGCGGAAGTGGAGTTGGGGCAGCGCGTTCGTGTGGTCCGTCTCCTCCTCTTGCAATCTCCCTCGAACTGTCGTTCTGATCTTCCTCGAACAGCCGGTCGCCGGATCCCGCGTACAGGTTCGCCAGAGCGGCACAAGTGCACCGGCTCTAACAGTATCCGCGCATGCAGGAGGAACACCCGTGCAGCGGACTGTTGGTTCCGATCACACAGTCGGCGGCGGCGAGTGGAGGTGCCTAGTTGTAACTCATGCAAAGCCGTAATGACGGTGCCGAAGCGATCAACCGGATGGGTGTGCCACTCCTCCACTATATATAGGTATCTAGCATGGGCTCAACTCTTGGGCCTCGCACGGATCCTAAAGCCCATGTGTTCCTTCCCTTAAGTGCGGGACCCCTTAGGTTCTCGTTCACTTGGTCGCGAGTCAGATCAGATCTGACTCGACCAGTCGGTAGCGGCATCTAGCAAAACATGCCGACTCCAAGTGTCCAATGAAGCTGGTTAGGCAAACCTATGCTTCACACTTCTGTTCCCTTTGCCATACGATACATGTTGTCGTGCACAAGGCGATATGGCTATCCTTGTTGTAGCACGACCTTTTTCTCGTTCCGGTGAATCCGACCAACAGTTCGGATTATCTCATAATCCTCATCGCATGGCCATGCTTATCCAGGTCGGATCACCCGAGGGGGCCCAGAGTATATCTCTCTTGGTGGGAGGGGCAAATCCCATCTTGCTCGACCATGTCTCGCAGCATGGGTCTGGACAAGCCCGAAACCTACCTTTGTAACTACCCAGTCACGGAGTAGTGTTTGGTTGGCCCAAAGCAAGTCTATCACCATCCCGAGTACATGCGCCAGCTCAGGTCTTAGGACATAGAACGTATGTTGTACCAGAGACTTACAGACGACCTATCGCTGTGTCTCATAGTTGGGTCTGTCCAACTCAGACCTTATCTCGACTCGGATCCGACTATGTCGAATCCGACCAGACCTTTCTGAGTCCATATTATCCGGCTAGCATCCAGTGCTACATGGATAGTGAGACCGGACCATCCACCATGTCATATGCTAGTCTAACTGGCTGTGCGTCCACACAACCCTTTCAACTAGGGACCATTTAGGACAGTCATCATACAATGCATAGTCTCACAAACAAGTGACATACTTGTTAATGCACATCAATGATAATGTCCAAGGACTATCTTTATTCATAAGCACATAGGAAATATCATCATACATGATTGCCTCTAGGGCATATCTCCAACACATATAGGTAGGGGTCACATGGCCCGACACTCAAGTCATACAAACATGTTCACACAAACCAAGCGGAAGCTTAAAGCTGTCTGAGTACAGACAGATGAAAGGTAAAAAGTCATAAAGCCTAACTATCTACAACCCATCCCATGGCATCAGATCCTAGCAGAGGTAACAACTACTCATCGTCATCGACGTCTATAAAGAACCCACCAGATGGGTCCTGGTTCACATCTACATCATTTATTAAGCAAACATGAGTACACACATACTCAACAAGTCTTTAAAGTAGACCTAGTCTATTCATGCTCATGTATGGGAGTAGTGGGGTTTATGTAGCAATGCCTGCTTTGACTCTTAGCTAACCTGTACTACGACTACTAGTTGTTGGAACAAGTTTTTAGGTATCCCACAGGAGTCCACTAACACCACATCAATAGTCTACCATGGACTCACTCTCTTCACCTACAAGGGTGCCATCCACAGTACTCACACTTGTCTTGATATTTTTATCACTAGTAGAAAACGACCCATTTGTCCCGGTTCCAGAGGCTTGTTAGTGCATCTAGTGCCCCTTAGTGAGTTATAGGTTAAGGAACTAATGTGTTTATGAGTGTACATAGGCTCTATAAGTCAATGGGGAGTTTGATATATCCGGAGATTATCGACCCCTAAAAAACGTATGTCTTCAACTGAAGACTTTGGTGAAGACTTTGTGAAGACTTTGCTGAAGACTTTGACAATTCCCTGAATACTTTGAACATGAAGAAGTTGGTGTGACCTTGAAGATATGAACGAGGAATATGAAGCATGAAGCTTTGTTTTTGTTGTTTAATTTCTTTGAGTCATAGGAAACACCATACTGTTAAAGGGGGCCAAGCTAATACTAAGGAAAATTTCTAACTGATGCTCAACTCCAAAATCCTCAACCTATAAAATCCTTCGAGTGAAGACTTTGGAAAGCTCTTACGATTCAGTAAAGTTCTTTAGTGACAGAGACGAAGTTCTTCTGGTCTTTGAGGAAATTGATCTGACTGAGGAGTTAGGATTTTGCCAGTGCAAATTGCCTACAAGTGAGGAACATGATAAGCCTGAGGAATTTCATAGTTTGAAATTCCAATCGTTTTTGTGCTTTGCACCAACTGTCCCCAATCATAACATCCTCATAATGGTCATATCATTGGGGGCATTTATGTCTTATCATGTTAGGTTGCACCCTAGCTATAAATAGCTACCCCCACAACCACTAGTTGGTTGGCTGCTCCGAGAGAGAACTGACACTTGTCATTTGAGAGCAACCCATCCTCCGAGGACTTTGAGAGAAAATCAAAAGCGAGGAAAAACACACAAACTAACCACCAAACCCAAAGTGATTGAGCGTCACTAAAGAAATTCCTGTGTGGACCGATGCTTGTTACTTTGAGGACTGTGTATCCCCCAGACGGTTAGGCGTCATGGTCTAGTGCATCCTACAGTCAATTGGGGATCACGAAGTGACCTTGGTCTGGAGCATCCAATAGTAAATTGTGGATCTCAGGGTGACCAGTTTGTGAGGGTTTTAGAAGTGTACCCTGAAGACTTACCACGAGTGTTGGGCGACGACTATGTGACCTTAGCTCAAGGAGAATACGGTAAGGACTTTGTGTCCTGGGACTTGTTAGTGCATCTAATGCCCCTCAGCGATTTTGGTGTATTGAAGACTTATAGGTTAAGGCACTAATGTGTTTGTGAGTGTACATAGGCTCTATAAGTTGATGAGGAGTTTGATATATCCGGAAACTATCGACCCCTAAAAATGTATGTCTTCAACTGAAGACTTTGCTGAAGACTTTGTGAAGACTTTGGTGAAGACTTTGTGAAGACTTTGAAAATGAAGAAGTTGGTGTGACCTTGAAGATATGAATGAGGAATATGAAGCGTGAAGACCTTTGTTTTCGTAGTCTCATTTCTTTTATTTGAGTCATAGGAAACAACGTACTGTTAAAGGGGGCCGAGGTAATACTAAGGAAAATTTCCAACTGATGCTCAACTCCAAAATCCTCAACCTATACAATCCTTCGAGTGAAGCCTTTGGAAATCTCTTCAGGTTCAGAGAAGTTCTTCAGTAACAGAGACGAAGTTCTTCTGGTCTCTGAGGAAATTGACCTGACTGAGGAGTTAGGATTTCGCCAGTGCGAATTGCCTACAAGTGAGGAACATGA
The DNA here is from genome assembly GCA_022496015.1 of Hordeum marinum. Classification (NCBI taxonomy): domain Eukaryota; kingdom Viridiplantae; phylum Streptophyta; class Magnoliopsida; order Poales; family Poaceae; genus Hordeum; species Hordeum marinum. The sequence continues at coordinate 519,788,014 of CM039673.1, forward strand.
TATGTCTGAGGAATTTCATTGTTCGAAAATCCGACCGTTGCTGTGCTTAGCGCCAGCTGTCCCCAATCACAAATATCCACATGGGTCATATCATTGGGGGCATTTATGTCATATCATGTCAGGTTGCACCCTGGCTATAAATAGCCACCCCCGCAACCACTAGTTCGTTTGCTGCTCCGAGAGAGAACTAACACTTGTCATTTGAGAGCAACCCATCCTCGAAGGACTTTGAGTGAAAATCATCAGTGAGGAAAACCCCACAACCAAACCACCAAACCCAAAGTGATTGAGCATCACTGAAGAAATTCCTGTGTGGAACCGACGCTTGTTACCTTTGAGGATTGTGCATACTCCAAACGGTTAGGCGTCATGGTCTAGTGCTCCTGCAGTCAACTGGGGATCATGAAGTGACCTTGGTCTAGAGCATCCAGCAGTAAATTGTGGATCTCCGGGTGACCAGTTTGTGAGGGTTTTGGAAGTCTACCCTGAAGACTTACCACGAGTGTTTGGCGAGGATTGTGTGACCTTAGCTCAAGGAGAATACGGTAAGGACTATGTGTCTTGGGACTGTGTGTCCTCTGGTTTAAATACCAAGCCACTCCAAACCAGACGTACGACTGTCATAGCAGTTGGAACTGGGTCATCAAATCATTGTCTTTATCAAGCAACCTGGTTCTATTTCCTCAACCCTTCCATTTCCTCGTATAACTATTGATGAAATTGAACTTTACTGTTTGAAGAATTTGACTGAAGTTACCTTGTTCCTCACCTGCTTCTCCTGTATCATGCTACTTGTAATCTGTGCATGTTTCATTTCATCATGATGACTATGCTGTCGCTATGTTCCTCATGCACTTGAGTAGTTATTCCGCTACTAGTTATTTATCACATTTCAAATTCCTCACAGTTGAAATTCCTCAAGTGATGAATTTGTAAAAATCGCCTATTCACCCCCCTCTAGTCGATATAACGCACTTTTAATTGGTACCAGAGCAGGTACTCCCTCGCTTTGTGTGATTTTGGTTTAACCACCTGGAGTTCTAGTTATGTCAACTGCAGGTATGATCATGGTTTCTGCGGGATGTCCTACCTTCAATGAGACGGACTACCCTTACTAGAAGAACAAGATGCGTATGCACCTTGAAGCTGTTGACAACGTTCTCTGGTACACTGTGGAAAATGGTGTGCCCTCTGTCACTCCCACTGTTACTACTGCTGATGTGAAGAGATTCAAGCAACTTGATACTCAAGCGAAGAATATCATCTGTGGCCATCTGAGCAAAGGTTAGTATGGCAGAGTGAGTGCTTTGGAGACTGCTAAGCTTATCTGGGATAGGCTGTCCAAAGTCAACGAAGGTGTATCCCCTCAACGTGACTCTCGTGTTGATGTTCTTCGCAATCTCTTCAACCGCTTCAAGAGGCTTGACAATGAAAATGTTTAGCAAACTTTTAAGCATCTCACTGATATCTCCAATGAGCTTCAAGCACTGGGTGCCACCGATATCACTGACCATGAAGTAGTGAAGAAACTGCTAAGATCTCTTGACTCCTCATTCGTTACTCTGGCGTTGATGATTCAAGAACGTGGAGACTACAAAGCACTTGATCCTGCTGACATTCTTGAGAGACTCAATACTCATGAGTTTCAACAAGCTGAGAAGAGAGACCTCTACGGGTCAAGCTATGGAAGAGCTCGTGCTATGAAGGCAAAATCAATGTCCTCATCTGAAGAAGAAGATTCTGACAGCAGCCTTGGTGATCCTGAAGAACTAAGTTAGGAACTAGCAATGCTTGTGAGGAAATTCCAGAAGTTCTCAAGGAGAGGTGGATTTGGAAAGTCATCAAAAAGTGGCTTGAGGAAATTAGATTCCACAGAAGACTACAAGAAAAGAACTTGTCATCGTTGGAAGAAGCCTGGTCACTTTATCTCTGAGTGTCCTCTTTGGGAAAAAGATTCAAACAAGAAGAAGAAATACAAGGATGATAGTTCTGATGACTCGAATAAAAAGAAGAAATCTTCAAAGTCATCATCTGCAAAGTCCTCATCTTCAAAATCCTCAAAGCACAAGAAGAATGGTTCCAGAATGGGACGAGCATTCATCAGAAAGGAAATGGATTCTGAGGAAGAATCTGAAGAATATGAAGAAGAGGAAGAATCTGAGGAGGAATCAGAATATGGTGTCGCTAGCCTTGCTCTCGCTACTGCTTTCATCAGCAAGTCCATCTTCAATGATGAAGAATATGACTACTCCAACGACTCTGGCGTCAGCAATGATGATTATGATCCCACCTATTGCTTCATGGCAAAAGGCTCAAAGGTACACAAACATCATTCCCCATCTGAATCAAGTTAAGGTGAATCTGATGAATATGTGAAACTTAGCTTACGCTAAACTTGTTAAAATTGCCACTAAGCAACAAAGTGCACTTGAAAAGCTTCAGAAAATGCTAGACAAAAGCGATGATCTATTGAACTATGAAGTGGATCAGACTCACACTCTGTCTAACGATCTCAAAAGTCTTCAGACAAAGAATGATAACCTTCAGAATCATCATAACGACATGTTACCCAATCATGAGAAGCTTTCTTATGAATTTCATCAAAGAAAGCAGGATCTTGAGAAACCGAGGGTGTCACATGAGGATCTCCAAAGGGAAAATGATTCCTGACTGGCTCAAGAGATCAGTACCGCTCAGGAAGAATTTGTTCCACCTTGTTTGAAATGCATCGAACGTGAAACTGCTAATTCTTCACCTGAATATTCAAATACTTCTATTGCTGCAAATTCTTCAACTATTCCCATGGTCTCAAATTCCTCATGTGAGGATACCACAAGTATCACTGATGACAATGCATGCTTGAAGGAATTGTATGTGACATGCATGTACAAAAGTCTCAAAGGACATCAAACCCTTTGAGATGTCCTCAAAAACCTGATTCTGAACACGAACCCTAGGAAAGAGGGTATTGCCTTTGTGAGGAAAGTCAACGCTGATGGATCCTACTGGACACCTGAGCAGTACCCCAAAACCTCATGGGTTGTTGCGAAAGGACCTCGTATAGATCCATCCACTTTATCTGGCTTTACGTGTGAAACTTCATATTCCTCTGATGAGTCACTTGACTCCAACTACAAATTCTTCAAAAATCAGAAAGGTGAAGTATTTGCTAGATTGGTCTGAACTAACTGCAGGAACGGTTCTCCTATGAAGAAAATATGGGTTCCCAAGAGCTACCTTGAAAATCTTCAAGTGCATGTCCTCACAACACCACTCATGAAGAATAGAAACGCCAGATCAAATTCCTCATATGGACCAAAGTCCTCACTTGGACCAAATTCCTCAGATGGTCAAAATTATCATTCTCGTACTAGTGCCTCTGTTTTGTAGGGAAAACCTAAGAGTTATGAATATGTGGATTATTCTTAAAACCAGTATGTTCATAAGTCCCCGAAGAATTTATCTGCTTATTCATTTGAGTACTCTAACCCTCGCCCTATGAAATGAAGCGCACATGCTTCTATGCCTCCCTTCTCATATGGTGCTTGCAGAATGATGAACTCTTTGCCACCCCTCCAGATGTGGGTGGTGAAGAAATTGAACTAACATCTTATGCAGGGTTAGGTCTCTAGATGAACATCTGATGAATTTGTTGGAGACCTGAGGAAATGCTTGAAAGGACGCAAGCTAACTATGCAGAAATGAATTCCTCATTTCTCTCGTACTCACACTACTTGCTTACTATCTTGTGTGATGAAATTCTGTCTGATGAAATTGATGTCATAATCTTCCCTTTGAAGCATATAAGTTCGTAAGTTGTACTAATTCATCTGTAGGATGATACTCCAAAAGCTACTGAGTGGGTCCTCGATAGTGGATGCACAAACCACATGACTGGTGACAAGAATCTACTGATGGATTTGCCACTCACTCCATCTCCTCTAAAGCATATCACCTCCGCAGACAATGGAAAAAGCAAGGTATTGGGACTTGGTAAGGTTGCTATCTCAAAGGACCGAACCATGGATAAGATGATGCTTGTTGAATCCTTTGGGTTCAACCTTATGTCTGTCTCAGTGCTTTGTGATCTTGATATGATCGTCGTATTTGGAAAATATCGTTGTGTTGTCATCATGAATCTGAAAATTCCAAAGTCTTCGAAGGCTTTAGGAGAGGAGACTTGTATATTGTTGATTTCTCTGCAGGTCCTCAACCTGCCACATGCTTACCTGCAAAGTCTTCAGAAGGCTGGCTGTGGCATCGACGACTTGGACATGCGGGCATGAGAAACTTGCACACGCTCATGAAGAAAAAGCACGTCATTGGCATCGAGGGTGTCAAATTCCTCAAGGACCACCTCTGCGGTGCATGTGAATCTAGGAAGATGACCAGATCCAAGCATCCCTAAAATACAATCATGACCAGGCTCGACCCTTTGAATTGCTTCACATGGTTCTCTTTGGCCCCACTCATTACTCTATACTAACAAACGCTTCAAGTTTGTATGGCTTTATCATTGTTGATGATTACTCTCGTTACACTTGGGTGCATATTATTCTGTACAAAAATTAAGTGCAGGATGTCTTCAGACGATTTGCTTCAAGGGCCTCCACCAACTTCGGTGTCAAGATCAAGCATATTAGGAGTGATAATGTGATTGAATTCAAGAACACTAATTTTGATGAATATCTTGATGAACTTGCCCCTTATACACCTCAACAAAATGGCATCGTGGAGCGCAAGAATAGGACTCTAGTTGAGATGGCTTGCACCATGCTAGATGAATTACAAGACTCCTCATCGCTTCTGGCCTGAGGCAATTGATATTGCATGCCACATAATCAGCAGGGTATATCTTCACAAATTCTTTAAGAAGACTTCATATGAACTTATGACTGGCAAGAAACCCAATGTAAGTTATCTCAAAGTCTTCAGTGCAAAATGCTGGATGAGAGATCCTCACCACAGTTCTAAGTTTGCACCGAAAGCACATGAAGGTTTTATGCTTGGTTACGGAAAGGACTCGCACACCTACAAAGTCTTCAACACCTACCATCACAAGGTTTTTGAAACTGTAGATGTGCAGTTCGGTGAAACTAATGGCTTGCAAAGAGAGCACCTTCCTTCTGTGTTAGATGAACAGTCTCCTGAGGAATCCATCAAGCTGAAGGCAACTGAAGATATCATACCCACTATGGAAGTCATTGCAACGCATGAAGACTTTCATGTTGATACACCTGAAGAAACTGATGCTGAAGGAAGTCCTCAGCCACGTCAACCTACTCATCCTAGAGTTGCAAATGAAGTACAGATTGAAAAAATTATCGATGACATCAATGCACCAGGTACCCTCACTCGCACCAAAGTTGATGAAGCATTGAAGGAGCCTGAGTGGATTCAAGCTATGCAAGAGGAATTGCATCAGTTCAAGCTCAACAACATGTGTGACTTGTCAAGCGGCTAGATCCTTGCAAACATAACATCATAGGTACCAAGTGGATCTACCGCAACAAGCAAGATGAAAATGGCCTTGTGGTGAGGAATAAGTCTAGTCTTGTAGCTCAAGGATACACATAGGTTGAAGGAATTGACTTTGACGAAAGTTCGCACGTGTTGCTAGACTTGAAGCTATTCGCAAATTGCTTGCTTATGCTAACCATCATAATATCATCTTATATCAAATGGATGTGAAAAGTGCATTCCTCAATGGTAAGCTTGAGGAAGAAGTATATGTTGCTCAACCCCCAGGTTTTGAAGAGTCTAAGCATCCTGACAAAGTCTTCAGACTCAACAAGGCCCTCTATGGCCTCAAGCAGGCCCCTCGGGCATGGTACGACACTCTGAAGGAATTCCTCATGAAGAAAGGCTTAAAACCCGGTTCACTCGACCCCATTCTTTTCACAAAATCCTATGACAATGAACTGTTCATATGCCAAATATACGTAGACGATATTATCTTTGGCTGTACTGACAAAAGTTACAGTGATGAATTTGCCTATATGCTGAGTGAAGAATATCAAATGTCTATGATGGGAGAGTTGAAATTATTCTTAGGTCTTCAAATTCGTCAACAAGACAATGGCATCTTCATCTCCCAAGAGAAGTATCTCAAGGATGTTCTGAGGAAATTTGACATGCAAGATTGCAAAGGCGTCAAAACTCCAATGCCATCAAAAGGCCACCTCTGCACTGACGAAAATGGTAAAGATTTCGATCAGAAGGTATATCGCTCCATGATTGGCTCATTATTGTATCTATGTGCATCTAGGCCTGATATTATGCTGAGTGTTTGCATGTGTGCCTGATTCCAAGTAACACCAAAGGAATCACACCATAAGGCTGTGAAATATATTCTTCGATACTTAGCTCACACACCAACACTTGGATTATGGTATACCAAGAGCTCAAATATTCACCTCGTCGGATACTCTAATGCTGACTATGCTGGAGATCGTGTGGATCGCAAGTCAACCTCAGGCACATGTCATTTCCTCAGACGATCCTTAGTCTGCTGGTATTCGAAGAAGCAGAACTGCGTGTCACTCTCTACTGCAGAAGCTGAGTACATCGCTGCTGGCTCATGTTGTGCTCAGTTACTATGCATGAAGCAAACCCTCAAGGACTACGACATCAAGTTGAAGAATGTGCCTCTCTACTACGACAACGAGAGTGCCATAAGGATTGCATACAACCCAGTTCAGCACTCCAAGACCAAGCACATCCAGATTCATCATCACTTTCTACGAGATCATGTACTCAAGGGTGACATCTCCATCGACCACATCCCCACTGACGAACAACTGGCCGATATCTTCACCAAGCCCTTGGATGAAAAGAGATTTTGCAAGTTGCGGTGTGAGCTAAATATATTAGAATCTTCGAATGTTCTTTGAAGAAGGACACACATCCTAACACTTATGCAAAATTGATGACTTTGATGTGCAACACACGAAGTAACGTTTTTCTTCAATCAATGAAGAATAACCCTCTAAGTGTGAAGAAATTAATTAAGAATTTGATTCTTAGAACCCTACGACAATTGTACGCGGTGTCTGAAATCATCATTCTTATACGGTGGGTCACGCCACCAACCAAAGTTGAAATTCTTCAACATTGAGTTTTTCGTTATTTTTGCAAATTCTTCAAATTTTCAAGTTCCTCAAATTTGCAAATTCCTCAAGTTTTCAAATTCCTCAACTTTTGAAATTCTTCAAACTTTGAAACTCATGTTCTTTATTGACTATATATATATACATATATATATATATGAGTTTTCAATGTCCTCAACAGCATTCACATATTGCTAATTCTTCAAGTTGATTTTCATCTAAGTGAATGTGATCGGACCCTTTCCCCCTCTATGCTAAACTCAACCCAGTCTATTCACAAATTCTTCATATGCGTTCTACTTTGAAACTCATTCAAAGTCTTCACTATGTTCTTGACAGCTAAAGAATTTGTGAACGGAAACTTTGAAATTTTCACTACCAAAATTTTTAGCGGTTCCCGCTCAAACGGTTCCGATTCCCATGACTGGATAACCCACGATCCCCCATAATCTCCACTACTCAGAACGTGGGTGACACCTGTCGCGTGGAGAGCAAGGGTCAGGGGCAATCTTGTCCAAAATCTTTGGGCAGATTGGTTTTCACCCCCTCTATAAATACTCCCTCCCCTTCAACTGTGCTCGGTTACTCCTCATCTCATCCCTCTCCCGAGATCCAACCTACCGTCGCTGCTAAGGTCATCGTCGGCGGTGAGGAAGAGCTTCACTTCCTCGACCTCGTCGTTGCTATACTCGCATCGGCCGCGGAAGTCCTCATCCTGCCGCCGCTGTAGCCTTCTCCCTCTGCCAAGCTAGGGCGTGGGAGATCTGAATGGACGAACTTCCCAATCTCATCACTTGTTCGTCGTGTTCTTTATCAGGGTAAATAAAATTTATTTTTACTGCCCTTGTTTGATCCTCAAATTCTCTTCATATTCCTCAAAAGGTGTTTATTCTTTATGAACCATATTCTAAAAGCACCTTACATCTTCACATACTTGATGTTTCTTCCCTGAGTAATGATTTTCTTCAAGATTCCTCAATTGTGTGAATCCTCAAAATTTGCACAACTCTGGAACCTGAGACAAAGAACACTTAGTGAAATTCCTCAAGACACCCATGGTCAAATTCCTCTCACCTATTTTATTTACAAAAATTTCTAAGAACGCATATGACCTCTTCAAATTCCTCGCACCTATACTCTATACACATGTACAACATGTCCGCCGATGAATCACTAGGTTCTCATCAACTTACTCATTTGCAACGCTCCTTGAGGAAAAATTGTGTACTTCTTGAGAGTCGTCAAGAGTTCATATTCCTCATGTGAACAAAATGGCTGACGGAAAGAAACCTCAGAAAGGTGGAAAGAAGCCAGATGTGCACACTGCCTTTGAGATTCCAGAAGATGTGTATGAGGAATACTGCACACCCAATGAATAAACTCATGGCAAAGAAATGACCAAGCAGAAAAAAATTCGTTTGCAAAAAATTGAGAGGAGATGGGCAAGGGAATGGAAGGAGTATCGTTATGTAACTCCAAAATACATGATGAAATTTGAAGTAAAATCTCCTTGCAGCAGGCCTCCTCTTGCTCAAATTGCTGATCCCACTAGCATCAAGACTGGTGAGGACTTTCCTCACATGTGGGAGAAGCAGAAAGCCAAGCTGGCGAAGAAAGCCAAAGAGGCAGTGAAGAAATTCAATGAAGATTCTGCTGCTGCCTCTGCCAGAGCCTCTACAAGTGCTCCGAAGAAAATCATGAGGAAGAAATCTGCATTGAAGACAAGTTCTTCAACCTCAAAACCTTCACAGCATATCTCTCAAGGTCGAAGGCCTCGGCCTACAAAGCCTTCAGCTTCTGGAACAGTTGCTGCTTTGTCTTCTGCGACATCTTCAACTAGCCCTTCTATGTTGAAGCTGAAGAAAACTGCTGGATGAGGTCAAAGACCAAGACCTCACTCAAGCAAGGCTGTGGTGACCATACCCTCAGGTTCTGAGGATGATGATGAACAAGCAGATGATGAGGAATTGGAAGAAATCATCAACCACAGTGAGCAAAAGGCTGCTATAGCAAAGGGCTGCTCTGTTCCTCTCATGCTGGATCCCAAGATGATCCTCAACTTCATCGATATATGGCATGAAGACCCAAGTGCCCCACTTTCTTCACTAAATCTGGCTCTTGGAGTGGATCATGTCCTCACCTACTTAATCTCTGAAGAAAAATGGAAGAGAGAGCAAGCTCTGAGAGCTAAGAGGAACAGGGTTCGGAAGGAAAAGTTTCTGACAGACAATGTGATGAATTTGACCCCAAATCAACTCGTCACTGTTCAGTCTGAAATTCACACACTCTTTGAGGATCAAGAGAGATATGATGCTGAATGGAAGGGCACCAAGGTGAGATTCGTCAGGGGTGCTCAACTGTAGTGAAGGATCACAACACTAGGGTTGCTGCTCGATCGCAACTACAAAATCCTCACGCTGATGAAATTGCTCAGCCTAATCAAACTGCTGATGGAAATGCTTCTGGACCAGAAGCAACTGCCAGTGCTGCTGAGGAAACTCAGACCACTGATGATCATGCTAGGATAACCACCACTGTTGTGCTTGAAGAAACTGAAAGGCCAGCTGAAGTTTTTGCTGCGCCTGAAGAAACTAAACACACTAGGGTGGCTGCATCAGTCGTTCTTGAGGAAACTAACTTTGCTGAGGAAAAGACTCTCAAGAGAAAGGCATCAGATTCAGAAACCTCGGCCATGAAGAAGTTGAAGACTATGCCAAGTTCATCAACTGGAGCTATTGATGCTACACCAATTTCCTAGGCACCTGCCTACGAAATTGTACCATTTGGGGTGGATTATGTCATCCCAGATGAAGATGAAGATTAGTCTTCTTCTTCGACAGAGCAGATTGGTGAAGAAATTGAAATTGAAGACATTGCTTCAACTCCAGAGGTATCAACGCCCCAACCTCAGTTCACTTCTGAAGAGGCTAGACTTGAAGAAATTGATGAGGACGTAGACATTGGCAATACAACGCCTGTCATCAATGATGAATATTGGGAATCAACACACCCAAATTCACCAATGACTACTCCTCTAACACAGATTTCTCCGTCGCCTGCTCTGACTGAAGAAATACATGAAGAATCTGCCAATCTGAACACCCAAGTCACTTAAGAAATTCCAGCCGCAACGGTTGATGATCTTGATTCTCCCGCTGCAACCAAGGAACCAGATCTCCAAATCGTTCTATCTGACGGTGTTCCTCCCATGTCAAATGAGATTAAGGGGCGCTTCAAGCCAAATCTTCAACGGAAGCCAAGAATGCCATTCAAAGACTCAGTACGCCCCAAATTCCTCAAGAGCTATTTCTTCAATGAACGAATGTTCTTCACTGGTCCAAATCCCTATGACTTTGCAAGGGCCGGTCGCAACAGATGTTGGAAATATGCCCTCGAGGCAATAAATAAAGAGTTTATTATTATATTTCCTTGTTCATGATATCATTTATTATCCATGCTATAATTGTATTGATTGGAAACACATTACATGTGTGGGTAAATAGACAACACTTGGTCCCTAGTATGCCTCTAGTGAACTAGCTCGTTAATCAAAGATGGTCAAGGTTTCCTAGCATTGACATGTGATGTCATTTGATAACAGGATGACATCATTAGTAGAATGATGTGATGGACAAGACCCAAACTACAAACGTAGCATATGATCGTGTCAGTTTATTGCTACTGTTTTCTACATGTCAAGTATATGTTCCTATGACCATGAGATCATGCAACTCACGGACATCGGAGGAGTGCCTTGCGTGTATCAAATGTGGCAACGTAACTGGGTGACTATAAAGGTGCTCTAGAGGTATCTCCGAGGGTGTCTGTTGAGTTGGCATGGATCAAGATTGGGATTTATTACTCTGTGTGACGGAGAGGTATCTTAGGGCCCACTCGGTAATACAAGATCACACTAAGCCTTGCAAGCAATGTGACTAAGTGTTAGTCACGAGATCTTGTATTACGAAATGATTAAAGAGTCTTCCCGGTAATGAGGTTGAACTAGGTATGGAGATATTGACGATCGAATCTCGGCTAAGTAACATACCGAACAACAAACGAAACATCATACGAGATTAACTGAATCCTTGACACAGAGGTTTGACCGATAAAGATCTTCGTAGAATATGTAGGAACCAATATGGGCATCCAGGTCCTACTATTAGTTATTGACCGTAGAGGTGTCTCGGTCATGTCTACATAGTTCTCGAACCCGTAGGGTCTGCACACTTAAGGTTCGGTGACGTTTCAGTAGTATAGAGTTATGTATGGTGGTGACCGAAGGTTGTTTGGAGTCCCAGATGAGATCCCATATGTCACGAGGAGCTCTGCAATGGTCCGGAGGTAAATATTGATATATAGGAAGTCCTGTTTTGGTCCCCGAAAAGGTTTCGGGCTAATCGGTAATGTACCGGGAGTGCCGGTAGTGTATCGGGAGACCACCGGGAGGGGTATTTCGACCCAAGAGGCTTCATGGGCTGTGGGAGAATAATTACCAGCCTTTTGTGGGCTGGTGGATGTCCCACACAAGGCCCATGCGGCTGGGAAGAAAATCCCAAAGGGAAAAAGGTGGAAAAAGGCCAAAAAGGAGGAATCCTAGTCCTACTAGGATTGGAGGAGGAGTCCTCCTCTCCTCCCCACTTCGGCTGAACCAAAGGAGGCTTGGCCCTTGCGCCAAGAATCTCCTCCCTTCCTCCTATATATACCGGTGGGTTTTAGGGTTTTCGCACATAATTTTTAGCCACGTGTTGCCCGTTCCTCCAGTGCATAGTTTCTCCTCTAGATCGGATTTCTGTAGTGCTTAGGTGAAGCCTTGCCGGAATAGCTCCACCACCATCGCCGGAGCGCTGTCATGCTGCCGGAGAACTCGTCTTCCTCTCCGCTCCTTCTTGCTGGATCAACACGGCAGAGATCGTCATCAAGCCGTAGATGTGCTGAACGCGGAGGTGCCGTCCATTCGACGCTAGATCGGAAGGACCGTGATCAAGTTCACGGGACGGATCGTGATTGGATCGCGGGATGGATCATGATTGGATCACGGGACGGATCGTGATTGGATCACGGGATGCTCGGCGATTTGGATCGCAAAGACGTTCGACTACACCAACCGCGTTTCTTAACGCTTCCCGCTTAGCGATCTACAAGGGTACACATATCCACTCTCCCTCTCGTAGATGCTCATCACCATGGATAGATCTACAAGGAATTTTTTTATTTCCCATGCAACATTCGCCAACAGTGGCATCATGAGCTAGGTCTATGTGTAGAAGAGATCTTGAGTAGAACAACACAAAGAGTTTGTGGGCGTTGATGCTTAGATTGCTTCCTCCCTTGGTCGTGTTTTGGTTCAGCGGTATTGTGAGATGACGCAGACGGGACCAACATTACTCATACACTTACAAGAGACCGTTTCCCTCAACTGCAACTTGTTGCATAGATGGCTTGCGGGTGCCAGTTTCTCTCACTTTTGTTGGATCGGATTCGAGAAAGGCGGTCCTTGAGAAGGTTGAAAAGCAACTAGTGTATCACCGTTCTGGTTTTTGCGTAGATGAGAATTGTTCTTGCTAGATACCCATAGCAGCCAGGTAAAACATGCAACAACAATTAGAGGATGTCTAACTTGTTTTTGTAGGGTATGTTGTGATGTGATATGGCCAATTACATGATGTGATATATGTGATGTATGAGATGATCATGTGATGTATAGATTATCATGACTTGCATGTGGATGAGTACGGCAACCGGCAGGAGCCATAGGGTTGTCTTTAATTATTGTATGACCTACGTGTCAATCATTAAGCGCTATGTAATGCTTTACTTTATCGCTAAACGGTAGCAATAGTAGTAGAAGCATGTTGGGCGCGACAACCCTGATGGCGACACGTTGATGGAGATCAAGATGATGGAGATCACGGTGTCTTGCCGGTGACGATGGAGATCATACCGGTGCTTTCTAGATGGAGATCAAAAGCACAAGTTCATGGCCATATCATGTCACTTCTGATTTGCATGTGATGTTAATCTTTTTATACACCTTGTTTTGCTTAGGACAACGGTAGCATTATAAGGTGATCCCTCACCTAAATTTCAAGATGAATTGTGTTCTCCCCAAGTGTGCACCGTTGCGAAAGTTCGTCGTGTCGAGACACCACGTGATGATTGGGTGTGGTAGACTCTACGTTCACATACAATGGGTGCAAGCCAGTGTTGCTCGTGCAGAACACTCGGGTTAAAATCGACGAGCCTAGCATGTACAGACATGGCCTCAGAACACAAGAGACCGAAAGGTCGAACATGAGTCATATAGTAGATATGATTAACATCATGATGTTCACCATTGAAGCCACCTCAACTCACGTGATGATCGGTCTTGAGTTGGTGAATTTGGATCATGTGACACTCAGATGACCGGAGGGATGTCAATTTGAGTGGGAGCTTTAGTAATATGATTAACTAGACTGATTATCTTGAACAATAGTCTAAGTAGCCTTTGCATATTTATGTTGTAGATCAATGGCTCGCACAGTATCACCCCTAAATTTTAATGCGTTCCTAGAGAAAGCTAAGTTGAAACATGATGGAAGTAACTTTGTTGACTGGGCCCGTAATCTGAGGATTTTCCTCATGGCTTCCTAGAAATCATATGTCCTTGATGCACCGCTTGGTGACCAACCAGAAGACATGACCTCCGAAGACGTTAAGAACGCTTGGGAGGCACATACTGGAGATTACTCAATAGTTCAGTGTGCAATATTGTATGGCTTAGAACCGGGACATCAAAGACCTTTCGAACGTCATGGAGCATATGAGATGTTCCAGGAGTTGAAGTTTATCTTTCATAAGAATGCCCGGATTGAGAGGTATGAAACCTCTGATAAGTTCTATGCTTGCAAGATGGAGGAGAACGGGTCTATCAGTGAACATATACTCAGAATGTCTGGGTATTCAACTCGTCTAGCGGAGTTGGGAATTGCCCTTCCACCAGAGGCGATCACTGACAGAGTTCTTCAATCATTGCCACCTAGTTACAAGAGCTTTGTGATGAACTATAACATGCACGGGATGAACAAGTCAGTCATCGAGCTGTTTGCGATGCTAAAAGTCGGTGAGTCTGAAATCCAGAAAGAACATCAAGTGTTGATGGTCAATAAAACCACTAATTTCAAGAAAAATGGCAAGGGTAAAGGAAAGAAGGGTAAAACCAAGAAGGATGGCAAAGCAGTTGCTACTCCTGTAAAGAAGCCTAAGCATGGACCTAAGCCAGAAACTGAGTGCTTTCATTGCAAGGGAACTGATCACTGGAAGCGGAACTGTCCCAAGTACCTGGCTGACAAGAAGGCGGCCAACGACAAACAAGTTATATATGTTATACATGTTATTGATGTGTACCTTACTAGCTCTCGTTGTACTGCCTGGGTATTTGATACCGTTTCACTTGCTCACATTTGCAACTCAAAGTAGGACCTACGGAATAGACGAAGGCTGGCAAAGGATGAAGTGACGATGCGCGTGGGAAATGGTTCCAAGTTTGATGTGATCGCCGTCGGCGCGCTCTCTCTTGAGTTACCATCGAGATTAGTGATGAACCTGAATAATTATTATTTAGTGTCTGCGTTAAGCATGAACATTATATCTAGATCTTGTTTATTGCAAGATGGTTACTCATTTAAATCAGAGAATAAAGGTTGTTCTATTTATATGAGTAATATATTTTATGGTCATGCACTCGATGTGAGGGGTTTATTCATGTTGAATCTTGATATTAATGACACACATGTTCATAACATTGATGCCAAAAGATGTAGAGTTGATAATGATAGTACCTCTTTCTTGTGGCACTCCGTTTAGGTCATATGGTGTAAAACGCATGAGGTAGCTCCATGCTGATAGAATTTTGGAGTAACTTGATTTTGAATCACTTGACACATGTGAACCATGCCTCATGGGCAAGATGACTAAAACGCTGTTCTCTGGAACAATGGAACGGGCGAGTGACTTACTGGAAATCATACATACTGATGTGTGCGGTCCAATGAATGTTACAACGCGTGGTACATATCGTTATTTTCTCACCTTCACTGATGACTTAAGTAGATATGATAATATTTACTTAATGAAACACAAGTCTGAAACGTTTGGAAAGTTCAAGCAATTTCAGAGTGAAGTTGAAAATCATCGTAACAAGAAGATCAAATTCCTGCGATCTGATCGAGGAGGTGAATATCAGAGTTATGAGTTTGACTGTCACTTCAGACAGTGTGGAATTGTTTCACAGTTGACACCGCCTGGAACACCACAACGTAATGGTGTTTCCGAACGTCCTAATCGAACCCTATTAGATATGGTGCGTTCTATGATGTCTCTTGTTGATTTGCCACTATCATTTTGGGGTTATGCATTAGATACTGCTGCATTCACTTTAAATAGGGCACCATCGAAATCTGTTGAGCCGACGCCATATGAACCGTGGTTTGGCAGAGGCCAAAGTTGTCGTTTCTTAAAGTTTGGGGACGTGATGCTTATGTCAAAAAGCTTCAGCCTGAAAAGATGGAATCCAAAGCAGAGAAATGCGTCTTCATAGGATACCCAAAAGAGATAGTCGGGTATACCTTCTATCTCAGATCCGAATGCAAAGTGTTTGTCGCTAAGTATGGAACATTTCTTGAGAAAGAGTTTCTCTCGAAAGAATTGAGTGGGAGGAAAATAGAGCTTGATGAGGTTATTCAACCTTTACTTCAACCAGAAAGTAGCGCAGCACAGAAAGATGTTTCTATGGAACCTACGACGGTAGAAGAGGAAGTTAATGATGATGATCATAAAGCTTCATATCAAGGTACTATTGAACATCGTAGGTCGACAAGGGCGCGTACTACTCCTGAGTGGTACGGCAACCCTGTCTTGGAGGTCATGTTGTTGGACAACAATAGACCTACGAGCTATGGAGGAGCAGTGATGGGCCTGGATTCCGAGAAATGGTTAGAGGCCATGAAATCCGAGATGGGATCCATGTATGAAAACAAAGTATGGACTTTGGAAGTATTACCTGAAGGGTGAAAGGCCATTCAGAATAAATGGATCTTTAAGAAGAAGACAGACGTGGACGGTAATGTCACAAGTTCAAGGAGTTGACTACGATGAGACATTCTCACCCGTAGCGATGCTTAAGTCTGTCAGAATCATGTTGGCAATAGCTGCTTATCTCGATTATGAAATTGGGCAGATGGATGTCAAAACGGCGTTCCTCAATGGTTTCCTTGAGGAAGAGCTGTATATGATGCAACCACAAGGTTTTGTTGATCCAGAGAATGCTGACAAAGTTTGCAAACTCCAGCGATCCATTTATGGGCTGGTGCAAGCATCTCGGAGTTGGAATAAGCGCTTTGATGAGGTGATCAAAGCGCTTGAGTTTATACAAGTTTATGGAGAAGCTTGTATTTACAAGAAAGTGAATGGGATCTCTACAGCGTTTCTAGTATTATGTGTGGATGACATATTGGTGATTGTAAACGATATAGAAATGCTGGAAAGCGTGAAGGAATATTTGAACAAGAGTTTTTCAATGAAGGACCTAGTAGAAGCTGCTTTCATATTAGGCATTAAGATCTATAGAGATAGATCGAGACGCTTAATAGCACTTTCACAGAGCACATACCTTGATAAAGTTTTGAAGAAGTTCAAAATGGATCAGTACAAGAAGGGTTCTTGCCTGTGCTACAAGGTGTGAAGTTGAGTGAGACTCAATGCCTAGTGACTGCACAAGATAGAGAAAAGATGAGTATCAACCCCTATGATTCAGCCATAGGCTCTATCATGTATGCATTGCTGTGCCCAAGACCCGATGTCAGCCTTGCCATAAGTATGGCCGGAAGGTTTCAAAGTGATCCTGGAATGGAACACTGGGCAGCGGTCAAGAATATCCTTAAGTACCTGAACAGGACTAAGGATATGTTTCTCATTTATGGAGGTGATGAAGACCTCGTCGTAAAGGGTTAGTTTGATGAAAGCTTTGACACTGATCCGGATGACTCTAAGTCGCAAACTGGATACGTATTTATTCTCAATGGGGGAGCGGTAAACTGGTGCAGTTCCAAGCAAAGCATGATAGCCGATTCTACATGTGAAGCGGAGTATATCGTAGTGTCAGACGCGGCGAAGGAAGGTGTGTGGATGAAGCAGTTCATGAAAGATCTTGGAGTAGTGCCCAGTGCATTGAATCCAATGAACCTGTTCTGTGACAACAATGGTGCCACTGCTCTGGCCAAGGAACCAAGGTTTCACAAGAGGACCAGACACATAAAGCGACGCTTCAACTCCATCCGCGATTACATCGAGGAGAAGGACACAAATATTTGCAAAGTGCACATGGATCTGAATGTTGCAGACCCATTGACTAAACCTCTTCCAAGGGCTAAACATGATCAACACCAGAACTGCATGGGTGTTTGATTCATTACAATGTAAATCACATAACGATGTGAACTAGATTATTGACTCTAGTGCAAGTGGGAGACTATTGGAAATATGTCCTAGAGGCAATAAATAAGTAGTTTATTATTATATTTCCTTGTTCATGATAATCGTTTATTATCCATGCTATAATTGTATTGATTGGAAACACATTACATGTGTGGGTAAATAGACAACACTTGGTCCCTAGTATGCCTCTAGTGAACTAGCTCATGAATCAAAGATGGTCAAGGTTTCCTAGCCATTGACATGTGATGTCATTTGATAATGGGATCACATCATTAGTAGAATGATGTGATGGACAAGACCCAAACTACAAACATAGCATATGATCGTGTCAGTTTATTGCTACTGTTTTCTGCATGTCAAGTATATGTTCCTATGACCATGAGATCATGCAACTCACGGACATCGGAGGAGTGTCGTGTGTGTATCAGACGTCGCAACGTAACTGGGTGACTATAAAGGTGCTCTACAGGTATATCCCAGGGTATCTATTGAGTTGGCATGGATCAAGACTGGGATTTGTTACTCCGTGTGACGGAGAGGTATCTCAGGGCCCACTCGGTAATACAACATCACAATAAGCCTTGCAAGCAATGTGACTAAGTGTTAGTCACGGGATCTTGTATTACAGAACGAGTAAAGAGACTTGCCGGTAACAAGGTTGAACTAGTATGGAGATACCGACGATCGAATCTCGGGCAAGTAATATACCGAAGAACAAACGGAACATCATACGGGATTAACTGAATCCTTGACATAGAGGTTTGACCGATAAAGATCTTCATAGAATATGTAGGAACCAATATGGGCATCTAGGTCCCGCTATTGGTTATTGACCGTAGAGGTGTCTCGGTCATGTCTACATAGTTCTCGAACCCGTAGGGTCTGCACACTTAAGGTTCGGTGACATTTCGGTAGTATAGAGTTATGTATGGTGGTGACTGAAAGTTGTTCCGAGTCCTAGATGAGATCCCATACGTCACGAGGAGCTCCGGAATGGTCCGGAGGTAAATATTGATATATAGGAAGTCCTGTTTTGGTCACCGGAAAGGTTTCGGGCTAATCGGTAATGTACCGGGAGTGCCGGAAGTGTACCGGGAGACCACCGGGAGGGGTATTTCTACCCAAGAGGCCTCATGGGAAGTGGGAGAATAATTACCAGACTTTTGTGGGCTGGTGGAAGTCCCACACAAGGCCCATGCGGCTGGGAAGAAAAACTCAAAGGGAAAAAGGTGGAAAAAAGGCCAAAAAGGAGGAATCCTAGTCCTACTAGGATTGGAGGAGGAGTCCTCCTCTCCTCCCCACTTCGGCCGAACCAAAGGAGGATTCTCCCTTGATCCAACCCTCTCCTCCCTTCCTCCTATATATACTGGTGGGTTTTAGTGTTTTTGCACAGAATTTTTAGCCACGTGTTGCCCGTTCCTCTAGTGCATAGTTTCTCCTCTAGATCGGATTTTTGTAATGCTTAGGCGAAGCCTTGCTGGAATAGCTCCACCACCATCGCCGGAGCGCCTTCATGCTTCCGGAGAACTCTTATTCCTCTCCGCTCCCTCTTGCTGGATCAAGATGGCGGAGATCGTCATCAAGTCATACGTGTGTTGAACGCGGAGGTGCCATCCGTTCGGCGCTAGATTGGAAGGACCGTGATCAAGTTCGCGGGACGGAACGTGATTGGATCACGGGACAGATCGTGATTGGATCGCGGGACGGATTGTGATTGGATCGCAGGACGCTCGGTGATTTGGATCGCGAAGACATTCGACTACACCAACTGCGTTTCTTAATGCTTCCCGGTTAGCAATCTACAAGGGTACGTAGATTCACTCTCCCTCTCGTAGATTCTCATCACCATGGATAGATCTGCGTGTGCGTAGGAAATTTTTTATTTCCTATGCAACGTTCCCGAACATTTGCAAGGGCCGGTCGCAATAGATTTTGTACGGCAACGCAGCTCAACTACTATGCATCAGTTCTGTTTGAGAAGAAGAAAGTCTTCGAGCACCACCAAATTCCTCATGCTGACATGGAAACCCTTCCATCATTCACACCGGTGCTCCAGGTTCTTCATGATGCAGGCATTCTCCCATTCGGCGTCGACATCTGCAACTGGAATGAAGAACTTATTCTCTAGTTCTATGCCACATTGCATATCAGCAAAAATGCTTCAGATGTCAACTCCTGGATATTGGACTAGATGACAGGATCAACACACTTCACTGCTCAAGCTTCTGAATTGCTTCAGTGTGTACCAGTTCGAATTCCCTCAGATGAAGTTCGCAAACTGTTTGACGAGCCTGCACTTCCAAATCAGTTGATGCAAGTGTTGATGAAGACATTCCCTCCTGGAAAGCCTCAACGAAAATCCTTCCTTGTGAAGGATCTGCTATATGTGCCTAGGACTGTCTACCGTATACTCACAAATACGCTATGTCCTCAGAAGGCCACAATTCTGAAGAAGAAGAAGTGGAAGGAGTCATGAAGAATATGCTCTTCAACATCATTCATGGGATTCCCATTGACTTGCACGACTTCTTCATGAGGAC
The DNA here is from genome assembly GCA_022496015.1 of Hordeum marinum. NCBI lineage: Eukaryota > Viridiplantae > Streptophyta > Magnoliopsida > Poales > Poaceae > Hordeum > Hordeum marinum. The sequence continues at coordinate 519,808,139 of CM039673.1, forward strand.
TTTGGCCAGTGCTACTTTAGCTCCATTTGAACAGAAGCCCTATGTGCCTTGGATAATGAAATTCATCAGGGCAAAGTTCTTAGTTCCCTTCAAGGCTGATTTCCAGAACCACTTTGGCTTCCTGCCTCCAATTGAAGTCATCAAGAGCACAATTGCCTCAGTTGAAGGAAAAGGCTAGGCTGTCACTGATGAAGGCACTCATCCATTGGATGGACAGTTTCGCAAAGCCGCTTCCTTCTCCACCAATGATGACACTGCCATTCAAGACTCCGATGCAAAGGCCTCAGCTCACAAACCTCAAGAGTCCGCCCCTCGTGTGATGACTGATCGCGAACTTCTAATAAGTCTTCATTAGAAGGTCGATCGCAATCACATGTGGATGAAGCGTCGACTTGGATACATTGTGCAGAACATGACTATGACACAGAACACCATGAAGAGGAATCACTACTATGCACATGAAAACCTCAACCGCTCTTGGGCCATACTGTCTCACCTCATGTCTTCTAAAGAACTGAATGAGCTAGATCTTAAAGAACATCCTGACTGGGCTCGTCGACCTCAGAAGAAATTCAAGAAAGTTCAAATTCCTCTGATCGTCACAAGTTCATTTTCTTCATCTAGAGAGCGCGATGACGATGAAGACATGACGACACTACAGCAGACCCTGCATCGACAAACAACCCCGACAACGCTGGCGCTCCTTCCTCGAAAAAACGATGAAATTCTTCAAAGGGGCATTAGTCCTCACTTTTTCTTCCCTTTTAGTCTTCGATGACAAAGGGGGTGAAAATTTGAGTTAGTCTTCAAGAGGGTCTCTCTATATGGGCTATTTTTGTTTAAGTTACAAGTCTCGCTCTTCTGAAACTTTTGTTGGTTGAGTTGTAAACTTAAGTCCAATGGTGGTCTGACACTTTTGAACTATTTCCTCGCATGTTTATTTCCTCAAGTACCTTAATGCATACATGATGAATTTCGTCACACAACATTTTCCTCACGCATTTCAAATTCTTCATATCATATGTTCAAATGCATGTATGAATTACAAGATATAGGGGGAGTTCTCCATGTTTTAACTTGCCATGTGCAATCGCAGTCCAAAGCAAATTCCTCAAAGATGCACATCTTCAGGGGGAGTTCTTCTATATATTGCAATCAAATTCCTCAAAATCTGTACTTTCACTTCATATGTTTATCCCCGTTGAAAACTTAACATATTTGTCATCAATCGCCAAAAAGGGGGAGACTGTTAGTGCATCTAGTGCCCCTTAGTGATTTTGTCGTATTGAAGACTTATAGATTAAGGCACTAATGTGTTTGTGAGTGTACACAGGCTCTATAAGTCAATGAGGAGTTTGATATGTCCAAAAATTATCGACCCCTACAAATGTATGTCTCCAAATGAAGACTTTGCTGAAGACTTTGTGAAGAATTTGGTGAAGACTTTGTGAAGACTTTGAAAATGAACAAGTTAGTGTGACCTTGAAGATATGAACGAGGAATATGAAGCGTGAAGACTTTTGTTTTCGTAGTTTCATTTCTTTTATTTGAGTCATAGGAAACACCGTACTGTTAAAGGGGGCCGAGGTAATACTAAGGAAAATTTCCAACTGATGCTCAACTCCAAAATCATCAACCTATACAATCCTTCGAGTGAAGTCTTTGGAAATCTCTTTCGGTTCAGAGAAGTTCGTCAGTGACAGAGACGAAGTTCTTCTAGTGTCTGAGGAAATTGACCTGACTGAGGAGTTAGGATTTCGCCAGTGCGAATTGCCTACAAGTGAGGAACATGATATGTGTGAGGACTTTCATAGTTCAAAAATCTGACCGTTGCCGTGCTTAGAGCCAGCTATCCCCAATCACAAATATCCACATAACGGTCATATCATTGGGGGCATTCATGTCATATCATGTCAGGTTGCACCCTGGCTATAAATAGCCACCCCCACAACCACTAGTTGGTTGGCTGCTCCGCGAGAGAACTGACACTTGTCATTTGAGAGCAACCCATCCTCCTAGGACTTTGAATGAAAATCATCAATGAGGAAAAACCCACAACCAAACCACCAAACCCAAAGTGATTGAGCATCACTGAAGAAATTCCTATGTGGAACCGATGCTTGTTACCTTTGAGGATTGTGCATCCTCGAGACGGTTAGGCGTCTTGGTCTAGTGCTCCTGCAGTCAATTGGGGATCATGAAGTGACCTTGGTCTAGAGCATCCAGCAGTAAATGGTGGATCGTCGGGTGACCAGTTTGTGAGGGTTTTGGAAGTCTACCCTGAAGACTTACCACGAGTGTTGGGCGAGGACTATGTGACCTTAGCTCAAGGAGAATACGGTAAGGACTGTGTGTCCTCTGGTTTAAATACCAGGCCACTCCAAACCAGACGTACGACTACCACAACAGTTGGAATTGTGTCATCCTATCATTGTCTTCATCAAGCTACCTGGTTCTATTTCCTCAACCCTTCCATTTCCTTGTATAACTGTTGATGAAATTGAACTTTACTGTTTGAAGAATTTGACTGAAGACTTTCACAATTCCCTCACCTAAATTCTTCAAGTTACCTTGTTCCTCACCTGCTTATCCTGTATCATGCTGCTTGTAATCTGTGCATGTTTCATTTCATCATGATGACTATGCTGTCGCTATGTTCCTAATGCACTTGAGTACTTATTCCACTGCTAGTTATTCATCACATTTCAAATTCCTCAAAGTTGAAATTCCTCAAGTGATGAATTTGTAAAACTCGCCTATTCACCCCCCCCCCTCTAGTCGATATAACGCAATTTCAGGACCGTGTGTCCTCTTGTTTAAATACCAGGCCGCTCCAAACCAGACGTACGACTTTCACAGCAGTTGGAACTGGGTCATCAATCATTGTCTTCATCGAGCTACCTGGTTCTATTTCCTCAACCCCTTTATTCCGCGTATACATGTTCATGAAATTGATCGTTACAGTTTGAAGAATTTGACTAAAGACTTTCACAATTTCCTCACTTCAAATTCTTCAAGTTACTTTGTTCCTCACCTACTTATCCTGTATCACGCTACTTGTAATCTGTGCAAGTTTCATTTCATCATGATGACTATCCTTTTGCTATGTTCCTCATGCACTTGAGTACTTATTCCGTTGCTAGTTATTCATCACATTTCAAATTCCTCAAGTTGAAATTCCTCAAGTGATGAATCTGTAAAAATCGCCTATTCACCCCCTCTAGTAGATATAACGCACTTTCAATTGGTATTAGAGAAGGTACTCCCTCGCTTTGTGTGATTTTGGTTTAACCACCTGGAGTTCTAGTTATGTCGACTGCAGGTATTATCAAGGTTACCACGGGCTGTCCTACCTTCGATGGGACGGACTACCCCTACTGGAAGAACAAGATGCACATGCATCTTGAAGCTATTGACAACGATCTCTAGTACGTTGTGGAAAATGGTGTACCCTCTGTCACTCCCACTGTTAGTGCTGCCGATGTGAAGAGATTGAAGCAAATCGACTCTCAAGCGAAGAATATCATCTGTGGCCATCTGAGCAAAGGTCTGTATGATAGAGTGAGTGCTTTGGAGACTGCTAAGCTTATCTGGGATATGTTGTCCAAAGTCTCCGAAGGTGTTTCCACTCAACGTGACTCTCGTGTTGATGTTCGTCGCAATCTCTTCAATCGCTTCAAGACACTCGACAATGAAAATGTTCAGCAAACCTTTGACCATCTCACTGATATCTCAAATGAGCTTCATGCACTGGGTGGAATTGATATCACCGACCATGAAGTGGTGAAGAAACTGCTAAGATCTCTCGACTCCTCATTCGATACTCTGGCTTGGATGATTCAAGAACGTGGAGACTACAAGTCACTTGATCCTTCTGATATACTTGAGAGATTCAATACTCATGAATTCCAATAAGCTGAGAAGAGAGACCTCTACGGATCAAGCTATGGAAGATCTCGTGCTCTGAAGGCAAAAGCAATTTCCTCATCCGAAGAAGAAGATTCAGACAACAGCCTTGGTGATCCTGAAGAACTAATTCAGGAGCTAGCAATGCTCGTGAGGATATTCCAGAAGTTCTCAAGGAGAGGTCGATTTGGAAAGTCATAAAAAGGTGGTTTGAGGAAATCAGATTTATCAGAATACTACAAGAAAAGAACCTGTCATCGTTGCAAGAAGTCTGGTCACTTTATCTCTGACTGTCCTCTTTGGGAAAAAGATTCAAACAAGAAGAAGAAATACAAGGATGATAGTTCTGATGACTCAAGGACAAGAAGACTATTCCATAAAGGCTGGAGCTTTCATTGGCAAGGAAATGGATTCCGAGGAAGAATCTGAAGAACATGAAGATGAAGAAGAATCTGAGGTGGAATCAGAATCTGGTGTTGCAAGTCTTGCTCTCGCCACTGCTTTCGTCAGCAAGTCCATCTTCAACAATGAAGAAAATGACTACTCCAATGACTCTGGCGTCAGCAATGATGATTATGCTCCCACCTATTGCTTCATGGAAAAAGGCTCAAAGGTACAAAAACATCATTCCTCATTTGAATCAAGTGAAGGTAAATCTGATGAATATGTGAAACCTAGCTATGCTAAACTTGTCAAACTTGCCACTAAGCAACAAAGTGCACTTGAAAAGCTTCAGAAAATGCGAGACAAAAGCGATGATCTGTTGAACGATGAAGTGGATCAGACTCAAACTCTGTCTGATGATCCCAAAATACTTCAGACAAAGTATGATAACCTTTAGAGTCATCATAACGACCTCTTAGCCAATCATGAGAAGCTTTCTTATGAATTTCTTCAAAGAAAGAAAGATCTTGAGAAACTGAGGTGTCACATGAGGATCTCCAAAGGGAAAACGATTCCTTACTGGCTCAACATATCAGTACCGCTCAGGAAGAATTTGTTCCACCTTGTTTGAAATGCATCGAACGTGAAACTGCTAATTCTTCACCTGAACGTTCAATTGTTCTATTGCTGCAAATTCTTCAACTATTCCAGTGGTCTCAAATTCCTCATCTGAGGATACCACAAGTATCACTGATGACAATGCGGGGCTGAAGGAATTGTATGTGACAGACATGTACGAAAGTTTCAAAGGGCATAAAACCCTTTGCGATGCCCTCAAAAAGCAGATTCTGAATAGGAACCCTAGGAAAGAGGGTATTGCTTGTGTGAGGAAACTCAATGCTGATGGATCCTATTGGACACTTGAGCAGTACCCCAAAACCTCATGGGTTGCTCCAAAAGGACCTCCTGTAGATCCATCCAGTTTATCTGGCTTTACGTGTGAAACTTCATATTCCTTAGATGAGTCACTTGACACCAACTAAAAATTCTTCAAAAATAAGAAAGGTGAAATATTTGCTAGATTTGTTCGAACTAACTATAGGAACGGTTCTCCTATGAAGAAAATCTGGGTTCAGAAGAGCTACCTACAAAATCTTCAAATGAATGTCCCCATGACACCACTCATGAAGAACAGGAACCGCAGATCAAATTAATCATATGGACCAAAGTCTTCACTTGGATCAAATTCCTCAAATGGTCAAAAATATCATTCTCGTGCTAATGCATCTATTTCGCAGGGGCAATCTAAGAGTTCTGAATATGTGCATTATTCTTCAAATCATTATGTTCATAAGTCCTCGATGAATTTCTCTGCTTATTCATATGAGTACTCTAACCCTCGCCCTGTGAAACGAAGCGCACTTGCATCAATGCCTCCCTTGTCTTATGGTGCTCGCAGAGTGATGAAATCTTTGTCACCCCTCCATATGTGGGTGGTGAAGAAATTGAACTAATCTCTTATGCAAGGTCAGGTCTCTAGATGAATTTGAAGATCTGATGAATTTGCTGGAGACCTGAGGAAATGCTTGAAAGGACGCGAGCTAATCATGAAGAAATGAATTCCTCATTTCTTACGTCCTGACACTACTTGCTTACTATATAGTGTGATGAATTTATGTCTAATGAAATAGATGTCATATTCTTCACTTTGAAGCAGATGAGTTCGTAAGTCGTACTAATTCATCTGCAGGATGATCCTCCAAAAGCTACTAAGTGGGTTGTCGACAGTGGATGCACAAACCACATGACTGGTGACAAGAATCTACTGATGAATTTGCCACTTGCTCCATATCATCTGAAGCATATCACCTATGCAGACAAAGGAAAAAGCAAGGTATTGGGACTTGGTAAGGTTGCAATCTCTAAGGACTGAACCATGGATAAGGTGATGTTAGTCGAATCTCTCGGGTTCAACCTTATGTCTGTCTCAATGCTCTGTGATCTTGATATGGTTGTTGTATTTGGAAAATATCGTTGTGTTGCCATCATGGAATCTAACAACTCCAAAGTCTTCGAAGGATTTAGGAGAGGAGACTTGTATATTGTTGATTTCTCTACAGGTCCTCAGCCTACCACATGCCTACTTGCGAAGTCCTGAGAAGGCTAGCTGTGGCATCGCCGACTTGGACATGCTGGTATGAGGAACTACACACGCTCGTGAAGAAAAAGCACGTCATTGGCATCGAAGGTGTCAAAATCCTCAAGGACCACCTTTGTGGTGCATGTGAGTCTCGGTAGATGACCAGATCCAAGCATCCCTCGAAGACAATCATGACCATGACTCGATCCTTTGAATTTCTTCACATGGATCTCTTTGGCCCCACTCATTACTCTACACTAACAAATTCTTCAAGTTTTTATGGCTTTGTCATTGTTGATGACTACTCTCGATACACTTGGGTGCATATTATTCTGTACAAGACTGAAGTGCAGGTGTCTTCAGACGATTTGCTTCAAGGGCCTCCACCAACTTCGGCGTCAAGATCAAGCATATCAGGAGTGATAATCGTATTGTGTTCAAGAACACTAATCTTGATGAATACCTTGATGAACTTGGTATTACTCATGAGTTATCTGACCCTTATACTCCTCAGTAGAATGGCGTTGTAAAGCACAAGAACAGGAGTCTTGTTGATATGGCTCGCACCATGCTTGATGAATACAAGACTCCTCGCTGGTTCTGGCCTAAGGAAATCGATACTGCATGTCACATCATCAATAGAGTATATCTTCACAAATTCTTCAAGAAGACTTCGTATGACCTTATGAATGGCAGGAAACCCAATGTAAGTCATCTGAAAGTCTTCGATGCAAAATGCTGGATTAGAGATCCTCACCACAGTTCTAAGTTTGCACCGAAAGCACATGAATGTTTTATGCTTGGTTACGGAAAGGACTCGCACACCTACAAAGTCTTCAACACCTACCGCCACAAGGATGTTGATACTGTAGATGTGCGGTTTGATGAAACTAAAGGCTCGCAAAGCGAGCACCTGCCTTCTGTGTTAGATGAACAGTCTCCTGAGCTGAAGGCTACTGAAGATGTCATACCCACAGAGGAAGCTATTCCATCAAATGAAGACATTCATGCTGATACACCTGAAGAAAATGGTGCTGATAAAAATCCTCAGCCATGTCAACCTGCTCACCCAAGAGTTGCAAATGAAGTGCAGATTGAAAAAATCATCGATGATATAAATGCACCAGGTCCCCTCACTCACTCAAAAGCTTCACATTTGACTAACTTTTGTGGGCACTTTGCCTTTGTCTCTATCATAGGGCCCACAAAAGTTGATTAAGAATTCAAGGAGCCTGAGTGGATTCAAGCTATGCAAGAGGAATTGCATCAATTCAAGCTCAACAACGTGTGGGAACTTGTGAAGCGGCCAGATCGTCGCAAGCATAACATCATAGGTACCAAGTGGATCTATCGCAACAAGCAAGATGAAAATGGTCTTGTGGTGAGGCATAAGGCTCGTCTTGTAGCTCAAGGCTACACACAGGTTGTATGAATTGACTTCGATGAAACTTTAGCACCTGTTGCAAAACATGAAGCTATTCGGATATTGCTTGCTTATGCTAACCATCATGATATCATCTCATATCAAATGGATGTGAAAAGTGAATTCCTCAATGGTAAGCTTGAAGAAGAAGTATATGTTGCTCAACCCCTAGGTTTTGAAGACCCTAAGCATCCTGACAAAGTCTTCACACTCAACAAGGCCCTCTATGGCACCAAGCAGGCCCCTCGGGCGTGGTACGACACTCTGAAGGAATTCCTCATGAAGAAAGGCTTCACAAACCGGTTTACTCTGAAGGAATTCCTCATGAAGAAATGCCAAATATATGTAGACGATATTATCTTTGGCTGTACCAACAAACGTTACAGTGGGGAATTTTCCTATATGATGAGTGAAGAATATCAAATGTCTATGATGGGGGAGTTGAAATTCTTCTTAGGTCTTCAAATTCGTCAGCAAGACAATGTCATATTCATCTCTCAAGAGAAATACCTCAAGGATGTTCTGAGGAAATTTGACATGCAAGATTGCAAAGGCGTCAAAACTCCAATGCCATCAAGAGGCCACCTCTGCACTGACGAAAATGGTAAAGATCAGAAGGTATATCGCTCCATGATTGGCTCATTATTGTATCTATGTGCATCTAGGCCTGATATAATGCTGAGTGTTTGCATGTGTGCCCGATTCCAAGCAACACCGAAGGAATCACACCATAAGGCTGTCAAACATATTCTTCGATACTTAGCTCACACACCAACGCTTGGATTATGGTATCCCAAGGGCTCAAATCTTCAACTCGTCGAATACTCTGATGCTGACTATGCTGGAGATCGAGTGGATCGCAAGACAACCTCAGGCACATGTCATTTCCTCGGATGATCCTTAGTCTGTTGGTCCTCAAAGAAGCAGAACTGCGTGTCACTATCTACTGCTGAAGCTGAGTACATTGCTGCCGGTTCATGTTCCGCTCAGCTGTTGTGGATGAAGCAAACCCTCAAGGACTACGACATCAAGCTGAAGAATGTGCCTCTCTAGTGCGACAATGAGAGTGCCATCAAGATTTCTTACAACCCAGTTTAGCATTCCAAGACCAAGCACATCCAGATTCATCATCACTTTCTTCGAGATCATCTAGTCAAGGGCGGCATCTCCATCGACCACATTACCACTGAAGAACTACTGGTCGATATCTTCACAAAGCTCATGGATGAAAAGAGATTTTGCAAGTTGCGGTGTGAGCTAAATATCTTAGAATCTTCGAATGTACTCTGAAAAAGGACACACATCCTAACACTTATGCAAAATTGATGACTTAGATGTGCAACACACAAAGTAACGTTTTTCTTCAATCAATGAAGAATAACCCTCTAAGTGTGAACAAATTAATGAAGAATTTGATTCTCATGACCCTACGACAATTGCACGTGGTGTCTGAAATCATCGTTCTTATACGATGGGTCACGCCACTAACCAAAGTTAAAATTCTATAAAATTGAGTTTTTCATCATTTTTCAAATTTTCAAATTCCTCAACTTTGCAAATTCCTCAACTTTTCAAATTCTTCAAACTTTGAAACTCATGTTCTTGATTGACTATATATATATATATATATATATATGAGTTTTCAATGTCCTCAAGAGCATTCACTTATTGCTAATTCTTCAAGTTGATTTTCATCTAAGTGAATGTGATCGGACCCTTTCCCCTCTATCCTAAACTCAACCCAGTCTGTTCACAAATTGTTCATATGCGCTCTACTTTGAAACTCGTTCAAACTCTTCACTATGTCCTTGGCAGCTAAAGAATTTGCGAACGGGAACTTTAAAATTTTCACTATCAATTTTTTCGGCGTTTCCCGCTCAAACGGTTCTGACTCCCACGACTGGATAACGCACGATCCCCCACTATTGCCACTTCTTATTACGTGGGTGACACATGTCACGTGGAGAGCAAGGTTCAGGGGCAACCTGGTCCAAAATCTTTGGACGGATTGGTTTTCACTTCTACTATAAATACCCCTCCCCTTTCACTGTGCTCGGTTACTCACTTCCTCTCTCGCCCGAGCTCCAACCCAGCGCCGCCGCTGAAATCATCGCCGCTGGTGTGGAAGAGCTTCATTGCCTCGACCTCGCCATCGCCGTACTCGCATCGGCCATGGAAGTCTTCATCCCGCTGCCGCTGTAGTTGTCTCCCTCTGCCGAGCTAGGGCGTGGGAGATCTGGACTGACGAACTTCCCAATCTCATATCATAGTTCGTCGTGTTCTTCACCAGGGTAAATAAAATTTATTTTTACTTCCCTTGTTTGATCTTCAAGTGTTCTTCATATTCCTCAAAAGGTGTTTATTCTTCATGAATCTCATTCTAAAGCACCGTATATCTTCATACACTTCATGATTTTCCCTAAGTTATGATTTTCTTCAAGATTTCTCAATTGTGTGAATCCTTAAAATATACACAAATCTGGAACCTAAGACAAAGAACACTTAGTAAAATTCCTCAAGACACCCATGGTCAAATTCCTCACTCTTGAATTTATTGAAAACCTTCTGAGAACGCATATGACCTCTTCAAATTCTTCGCACCTATACTCTGTTCATAGGTACAAACATGTCCGCTGATGAATCACTAGGTTCTCATCAACTTAACTCATTTGCAACATTTCTTGAAGAAAAACTATGCACTTCTTCAGAATCCTCAAGAACTCAAATCCCTCAGCTGAAGAAAATGCCCGACGGAAAGAAACCTCAGAAGGGTGGAAAGAAGGCTGAATAGAATACAACGTTTGAGATACCCGAACATTTGTATGCTGGCTACTGTACACCTGATGAAGTCATTCATGGAAAGGAGACAAAAGAACAGAGGAAAATTAGAATTCAGAGGATTGAACAAAGATGGGTGAGGGAACGGAAGGAGTATCGCTATGTTACTCCCAAATACATGAAGAAATTCGCACTCAAACCTTCGTGCTATAGGCCTCCTCTTGCTGACGATCAAGAGGTTCATCCCTCAAGTGTTGCATGACGTGAAGATTTTCCATATGAATGGAAAAAACATCAACTCAAACTGAAGAGAGTTGCAGAAGCTGCAATGAGAAAATTCAATGAAGACACTGCTGATGCTGCCCCTGCCAGAGCATCATCTACTGCTCTGAAGAAATCGATAATGAAGAAATCTGCTGTGAAGCCAACTTCTTCAACTTCAAAGTCATCACAGCAGATTCCTCAAGTTCAAAGACCTCAGTCTTTAAAGGTCTCAGCAGCTGGCTCTGTTGCTACTCAATCCTCTGCTGCGGCTACAAAGTCCTCAACTCCTGAACATCTGGCATTATGCAAGAGGACGGAGGGATTCTCAAAAGTTCCAAAGATCTTATCAAGCCCCTTGACATTGTCGAAACAGAAGAGAACTATTGGACGAGGTCAAAAACCAAGTCCTCATACAAGCAAAGTTGTGGTAACAGTACCCTCAGGATCTGAGGATGATGATGAAGCTGATGATGAAGAACTTGAACAAATCATCACAGAGAGCCAGCAAAAGGCTGCATCAGCCAAAGGTAGCTCTCTTCCACTTCTACTGGACCCCAAGATGATCCTCAATTTCATTGATATATGGCTTGAGGATCCAAACACCCCACTTTCTTCTCTGAACTTGCCTCTTGGTGTGTACCATGTCCTAACCCACTTCATTTCTGAAGAAAAATGGAAAAGAGAACAAGCTCTGAGAGCTAAGAGGAACAGGGCTCGGAAAGAAAAGTTTTTTAGAGACAATGTGATGAACTTGACTCCAAATCAACTTGTCATAGTTCAGTCTGAAAATCGCTCCCTCTCCGAGGATAAAGAAAGGTATGATGTTGAACGGAAAGGCACTAAAGTGAGATTCGTCAGAGCTGCTCAAGCTGCAGTGAAGGACGACAACACAAGGGTTGCATCTCGATCGCAACCAAAAATTCCTCAGGCTGATGAAACTGCACAGCCTGCTGATGAAAATGCTTCTGCAGCTGAAGAAGCTCAGGACACTGATGAAAATGCTCTTGCACCTGAAGAAACTGCCAATGCTACTGAAGAAAAATCAGACTGCTGATGACCATGCCAGGATAACCTCCACTGTTGTGCCTGAAGAAACTGACAGGCCAGCTGAAGCTTTTCCTACGCCTGAAGAAATTGAACCCACCAGGACGACTGCATTAGTCGTGCCTGAAGAAGCTCCAACTGCTGAGGAAAAGACTCTAAAGAGAAAAGCATCAGCGTGAGGGTCCTCAGCTGTGAAGAAGTTGAACACTATGACAAGTTCTTCAATTGGACCCATTTGATGCTACTCCAATCTTCTCAGCGCCTGCCATGAGATTGTTTCGTTCGGGATTGACTATGTCATCCCAGATGAAGAAGATGAAGATCATTCTACTACTTCAACAGAGCAGATTGATGAAGAAATTGAAGTTGAAGAAAATGCTTCAACTCCTTAGGTACCATCGCCCCAGCCTCAGTTTACTGCTGAAGAGGCCAAAGTTGAAGAAATTGATGAGGATGTAGACATTGGCAATATAACTCCTGTCATCAATGCTGAATATTGGGAATCAGCTCACCCAAATTCACCAATGACTACTCCTCTGTCAAAGATTCCTCAGTCCCTTGCCAAGACTGAAGAACTTCATGAAGGATCTGTTGACTTGACCGCCCATGTCACAAAAGAATCTCCAGCTGCAATAGTTGATGACATTGTTGCTCCACCAACCATTGAGAAAACCGCTTTACAAATTCTTCAGTCCGAAGAAATCCTCCTATGCCAAAGGAAATCAAGGGCTGCTTCAAGCCAAATCTTCAGCCGAAGCCCAGAATGCCTTTCAAAGGCTCAGCGCGCCCCAAATTCCTCAGAAGCAATTTCTTAAGTGAGCGCATGTTCTTCACAGGTCCCAATCCGTATGACTCAGCAAGGGCCGGACGAAGCAGATTCTGGACTACCACTCAGATGAACTTCTATGCATTAGTCCTGTTTGAAAAGAACAAAGTCTTCGAGCACCATCAAATTCCTCATGCTGACGTGGAAACACTTCCATCATTCACGCCGGTGCTCCAAGTTCTTCACGATGCGGGCATTCTTCCCTTCTGTGTAGACATATGCGACTGGAATGAAGAACTCATTCTTCAATTCTATGCCACACTGCACATCAGTGGAAATGCTTCAGATATCAACTTCTGGGTTTTGGACTGGATGACAGGATCAACTCACTTCATTGCTCAGGCATCTGAATTGCTTCAGACTGTCCCACTGCCAATACCTTCAGATGAAGCTCATAGACTATTTGATGAACCTGCACTTCCAAATCAACTCATGCAAGTGTTGATGAAGTCATTGGCTCCTGGAAAGCCTCAAAGGAAAACCTTCCTTGTGAAGGATTTTCTATATGTGCCCAGGAATGTCTACTCCATTCTCACACTCTATGTCCTCAGAAGGGCCACAGTTCTGAAGAAGAGGAAGTGGAGGGAGTCATGAAGAATATGCTATTCAACATCATTCATGGGATTCCAATCAACCTCCACGATTTCTTCATGAGGACATTGGCTAGTGCTGCTTTAGCCCCATTTGAACGGAAGCCTTATGCGCCTTGGATCATGAAATTCATCAGGGCAAAGTCCTCAGTTCCCTTCAAGGCTGATTTCCATAATCACTTTGGCTTCCTACCTCCAATCGAAGTCATCAAGAGGACAACTGACTCAGTGGAAGGAAAAGGCAAGGCTGTCATTGATGAAGGCACCCGTCCATTGGATGGACAGTTTCGCAAAGCTGCTTCCTTCTCCACCAATGATGACACTACAACTCAGGACTCAGAAGCAAGGGCCTCATCTCAAAAACCTCAAGAGTCTGCCCCACGTGTGATGACTAATCGTGAACTCCTAATGAGTCTTCATCAGAAAGTCGATCGCAATCACAAGTGGATAAAGCGTCAACTTGGTTACATTGTAAAAAACATGACAGTGAGGCATGACTTTGTGAAGAGGAATCACTGCTATGCACATGAAACCCTCAAGAGCACTTGGGCTATATTGTCTCACCTCACTACTCCTGAAGGACTGAACGAGCTGGACCTTGAGGAACATCCTGACTGGGCTCGTCGACCATAGAAGAATTTCAGGAAGGTTCAAGTTCCTCTGATGGTCACAAGTTCATATTCTTCATCACATGAAAGAGATGAAGATGAAGACATTGACGACACTGCAGCAGGCCCTGCATCGACAAACGACCCCGACAACGTTGCTGCTCCTTCCTCACCAACACGATGAAATTCTTCAAAGGGGCATTAGTCCTCACTTCAAAGGGGGAGAAAATTTGAGTTAGTCTTCAAGCGGGACTCTATATATATGGGCTATTTTTGTTTAAGTTACAACTCTTGCTCTTCTGAAGCTTTTGTTGATTGAGTTGTAAACTTAAGTCCGATGGTGGTCTGACACTTTTGAACTATTTCCTCGCATGTTTATTTGCTCAAGTACCTTAATGCATACATGCTGAAACTCGTCAGACACCATTTTCCTCACGTATTTCAAATTCTTTAGATCATATGTTCAAATGCTTGTATGAATTACAAGATATAGGGGGAGTTCTCCATGTTTTAACCTGCCATGTGCATTTGCGGTCCAAAGCAAATTCCTCAAATATGCACATCTTCAGGGGGAGTTCTTCTATATCTTGCAATCAAATTCCCGAAACTAAGTACTTTCACTTCATATATTTATCCTCGTTGAAAACTTAACCTATTTGTCATCAATCACCAAAATGGGGGAGATTGTTAGTGCATCTAGTGCCCCTTAGTGATTTTGGTGTATTGGAGACTTATAGGTTAAGTAACTAATGTGTTTGTGAGTGTACACAGGCTCTACAAGTCAATGAGGAGTTTGATATATCAGGAGATTATCGACCCCTAAAAAATGTATGTCTTCAACTGAAGACTTTGGTGAAGAATTTGTGAAGACTTTGCTGAAGACTTTGACAATTCCCTGAAGACTTTGAACATGAAGAAGTTGGTGTGAGCTTGAAGATATGAACGAGGACTATGAAGCAGGAAGACTTTTTTTCGTTGTTTCATTTCTTTAAGTCATAGGGAACACCGTACTGTTAAAGGGGGCCGAGGTAATACTAAGGAAAATTTCGAACTGATGCTCAACTCCAAAATCCTCAACCTATACCATCCTTCGAGTGAAGCCTTTGGAAATCTCTTACGGTTCAGACAATTTCTTCAGTGACAGAGACGAAGTTCTTCTGGTCTCTGAGGAAATTATCTGACTAAGGAGTTAGGATTTCACAAGTGCGAGTTGCCTACAAGTGAGGAACATGATAAGCCTGAGGACTCTCATACTTCAAAATTCTGACCGTTATTGTGCTTTGCGCCTGCTGTCCCCAATCATAACATCGACATAACGGTCATATCATTGGAGGCATTTATGTCTTATCATGTCAGGTTGCACCCTGGCTATAAATAGCCACCCCCACAACCACTAGTTGATTGGCTGCTCTGAGAGAGAAGTGTCACTTCTTATTTGAGAGCAACCCATCCGCCGAGGACTTTGAGAGAAAATCATCAGTGAGGAAAAACCCACAACCTAACCACCAAACCCAAAGTGATTGAGCATCATTGAAGAAATTCCTGTGTGGAACGGACGCTTGTTACCTTTGAGGATTGTGCATCCTCCAGACGGTTAGGCGTCATGGTCTAGTGCTCTTTCAGTCAATTGGGGATCATGAAGTGACCTTGGTCTAGAGCATCCAGCAGTAAATTGTCGATCGTCGGGTGACCAGTTTGTCAGGGTTTTGGAAGTCTACCCTGAAGACTTACCACGACTGTTGGGCGAGGACTGTGTGACCTTAGCTCAAGGAGAATACGGTAAGGACCGTGTGTCCTGGGACTATGTGTCCTCTGGTTTAAATACCAGGCCACTCCAAACCAGACGTACGACTATCACACCAGTTGGAACTCGGTCATTAATCATTGTCTTCATCGAGCTATCTGGTTCTATTTCCTCAACCCCTTTATTCCTCGTATACATGTTGATGAAATTGATTGTTACTGTTTGAAGGATTTGACTGAAGAGTTTCACAATTTCCTCACTTTGAATTCTTCAAGTTACTTTGTTCCTCACCTGCTTATCCTGTATCACGGTACTTGTAATCTGTGCATGTTTCATTTCATCATGATGACTATCCTTTTGCAATGTTCCTAATGCACTTGAGTACTTATTCTGCTGCTAGTTATTCATCACATTTCAAATTCCTCAAGTTGAAATTCCTCAAGTGATGAATTTGTAAAAATCGCCTATTCACCCCCCCTCTAGTAGATATAATGCACTTTCAAGGCCCATTAGCCCCGGTTCTGGAACCGGGATTAAAAGGTCGGGACTAAAGCCCCAAATCTTTAGTCCCAGTTCGCTTACGAACCCGCACAGAAGGGGTTCCACGTGGCCTCTGCGGGGAGCCCAGGCAGGAAGACCTTTATGCTGGAAATATGCCCTAGAGGCAATAATAAAATGGTTATTGTTATATTTTCTTGTTCATGATAATTGTGTATTGTTCAAGCTATAATTGTATTAACCGGAAACCGTAATACATGTGTGAATACATAGACCCCAACATGTCCGTAGTGAGCCTCTAGTTGGCTAGCTCTTTGATAAATAGATGGTCACGGTTTCATGACCATGGACATTTCGGGATCACATCATTAGGAGAATGATGTGATGGACAAGACCCAATCCTAAGCATAACACAAGATTGTGTAGTTCGTTTGCTAAAGCTTTTCTAATGTCAAGTATCATTTCATTAGACCATGGGATTGTGCAACTCCCAGATACCGTAGGAATACTTTGGGTGTGCCAAATGTCACAACGTAACTGGGTGGCTATAAAGGTGCACTATGGGTATCCCCGAAAGTATTTGTTGGGTTGGCACGAATCGAGACTGGGATTTGTCACTCCGTTTGATGGAGAGGTATCTCTGGGCCCACTCGGTAAGACATCATCATAATGTGCTCAATGTGACTAAGGATTTAGCCATGGGATGATGTGTTATGGAACGAGTACAGATACTTGCTGGTAATGAGATTGAACAAGGTATAGGGATACCGACGATCAAATCTCGGCTGAGTGTCATACCGGTAGACAAACGGAATTGTATGCGGGATTGATTGAATCCCCGACATCGTGGTTCATCAGATGAGATCATCGTGGAGCATGTGGGAGCCAACATGGGTATCCAGATCCTGCCGTTGGTTATTGACCGGAGAGTTGTCTCGTTCATGTCTAGATGCCACCCGAACCCGTAGGGTCTACACACTTAAGGTTCGATGACGCTACGGTTGTAGGGAAATTGTGTACGTTGTAACCAAAGGTTGTTCGGAGTCCGGTATGAGATCCCGGACGTCATGAGGAGTTCCGGGATGGTCCAGAGGTAAAGATTCATATATAGTAAGTGAGGATTTGGTCACTAGAAGTGTTTCGGGCATCACCGGTAACGTACCGGGACCACCAAAAGGGTTCTAGGGGTCCACCATGTGGGGCCACTGGCACCAGAGGGCTGCCTGGGCCGAAGGTGGGAGGGAACCAGCCCCTAGGTGGGCTGGTGTGCCTCCCACAAGGGCCCAAGGCACAGCAAAGGTGGGAGGAGGCAAACCCTAGGAGCAGATGGGCCCTAGGCCCACCTAGGGCGCCGCCCCTCCTCTCCCGTCTCTTGGTCGCCGCCCTACACCCATCTAGGGTTGGCCACCGACCCTAGGGTGGGAACCCTAGGGGATGCAAACCCCTCCTCCTCGTATATATAGTGGAGCCCTTGGGGCTGCCAAGGAAACACATCTCTCTCTCTCGGCGTAGCCCTACCCCTCCTCCTCCTCGTCCTCCGTAGTGCTTGGTGAAGCCCTACCGGAGTACCACGCAGCTCTATCGTCACCACGCCATCGTAATGCCGGAGCTCTCCGTCAACCTCTCCTTCCTCCTTGCTGGATCAAGGCATATGAGACGTCACCGGGCTGCACGTGTGTTGAACACAGAGGTGCCGTTGTGAAGCGCTTAGATCGGAACCGACCGCGATCTGAATCGCTGCGAGTACGACTCCACCAACCGCATTCTTTTAATGCTTCCGCTTTGCGATCTTCAAAGGTATGAAGATGCACTCCCCCTTTTCTCGTTGTTAGTTTCTCCATAGATTGATCTTAGTGACACGTAGGAATTTTTTTGATTTAGTACTACGTTCTCCAGAACTTTAGTCCCGGTTGGTAACACCTACCGGGACCAAAAGGATTCCACGTGTTAGCATCTGGCAGGAGCTGTTTTTTTTAAAGGGGGTGGGGTATGGGGGTTTGGATGGTTAATTTAGGGGTTTCATATTGTGTTAGGTAGCTAACAGAGAGAAGTGACCTGTCTTTCTCCGTGTGTGGTCGACACTGCTAGCTACTATACATTTAGAGAGAACTCGACGCTAGCTAATAAGCAAATGAAGGAAACCATTAATTACACAAGATCTAACAACTCATCATCATCATCTTAATCATACAAAGTTAAAGCCTCATAAAACAAAATAAGATAAAATGACATAGTCCTCCCTCATAGGACCTACTCCTCCGCCCTCCTAGGTGAAATGACATAAAAAGATTAACACCTATGTCTCCATGATGAAGCAAAGTGATCCAACGGTCTCCAACTTTTGGCTTGTGATCCTTCTTTATTTGTCCCTATGCTTTAATTTGGAGCCTTCTTGGTGGTTTGCGCTCAGTCGAGTATGCAAAAGATAACTCGGGGTGGAAGGGGCTTTTTATTGTCATATTACCTTCGGGTTGCATCAACGGTGGCACTGCTTCATATGGCAATTTCTGGTGAAGAACATAATAGTAGCCTAGTTAGCCATGTAATCAATACCATTTACGGAACAGTACTAGTGTACTTAATTAGCAACTCTTACCAAGATATTTTGGCGAATGTCGTCCGCCCTCAACCTATGCACTAGTGTCCTGTACAATGTATAATTTGGGCTAGTTCCCAAATTATACGGGAAGATGTCCTTACCAGCTATGATGCCAATAACAAAGTAGATAAGGTCATCATTCTCCTCCCAAGTTAGATGTGATCCATAAGTGTAGTGTGTCATGTCGATTATGTTCTGTATTTCACTCGAAGAAATGAAATAGGTGATAAATTAAAAATTAACAAATTTAGTACGGATGAACACCAAATATTTTAATATATAGAATGCAAATTACTCGACAAATATGCATCGTTGACAAAATCACATGGAGGTAAAACAGGAAGCATATCGACATCTACCCAAATGTCGATGTTTCCTTCAATATGATCTTCAAGACGAACATCGAAGGTTATTTCCATATCCTCTTGAAATCCATATGCTTTGCAAAGAGGTTCCCAATTCGAGCACCCTAATTCTGTGATATTAGGTGCATTCATTACTTCCAAAACAAATGTGTGACCATGTTTATTCCTCAGGTTGGCTGTCCTCGTCTCGAAACTCTCATGCCCTTTGAAATCGAGCCTCTCCAAGAAATACCGTCTTGCATGATAGGGGAAGAACTAGTCGAATTGCATAAAACAAAAATTACGCTTTGAAGGAAAGAAACAGAAGTCATGCTTAATTACAAAAAACAGTTATCATCATTGTGTACCATAGAAATATCAAAGTCCTTGTAAAGCTTCATGGTGAAGAACCTGGCGTCGTGCAGCTCAGGCTGGTCACAAAGACCCTTATCTTCACCGCAAAATTCACATGCTTGGATCCTATCGTCGTCTGATGACGACGACATTTCCTGTGTTCATGATTCAAGAATTACAACACGCTTGGATCCTAATGCGTGTGTGACTTTCGGTCCATCGAGGCTTTTCTTAAATAACTCCCATATCTCATGGTGTGTTGGTGCGCACTCTCTCACACTGATATGGTGGTGTATATATGTTGGTGGGCACTCTCTCACAGTAATAGTTCGACCGCCGGTGATGGGCTCCCCCCTCTTCTATTCTTGCGCATTATATCGACGAATATATCGCAAAGAAGAGAAGAAAGAAGAGGCGCACCCACGACAACAGTCGAGATTCCTCCATCAAGAACACACATGAAAGTCACACAAGGAGCAACGACAGACCGAAAGTCACACATACATTATACCGATAAAATATCACTAATACATTTATAAGGAACTCGGATATAATATCACTAATAAAACATCTCAAATAATCCAGTTATTAATGCATAATCAAATATTAATTAATACAGATCGTATACTATCGAATAATCTAAGTCACTAGCGGTTCCGGAGTCGCAGGTGGTGGACACCCAAAGATAAGGAACCATCATGGGATCATAACTCGGGTGAGATCCTGAAGAATCTTCCAGGTATTGTTGAACCTGGCGTCCAACGCCGCCATGTAGCGACGGACGTGCTCATCCTCCTCCCTGACATGGCGACATACCACCTCTGTAGGGGGCCGCTCCCTCTGCACCAAAAGTGGCCCACGTGACCGCCACCAAGGAAGCTCCGGGTCGACAATGAGACCCTGATTCCTCACCAAGCTTCGAGCCTCGGAAGGTAGCACCTCCCAGTGCCAGCCCGGCGGATCCTAATCCCGGACATGGCGCCTATAAAGTAGGTTCTCACAGACCGCTCGATGACGAGTATGCGAGCTGGGCATCATCGATATCGAGACAAACTCCTATGAGAATATTTTCTTACCGTTTAATCACTAATTTTTCCAAAACCCAAGAATTTTTCTCTAATCTAACATACCCATACTAATTTTTCCTAGCACGTACGTACTCCTAATTAACTAAAACATAAAACAACTAAAACATAAAAAGCATCATAAACAAAAAAATATATGGCTCGGGATGGACTTGGGGTGGTGGCTCAAAATCTATATATATATACATACATCTACATATACATATACATACATCTACATATATACATACATCTACATATATACATACATCTACATATACGTCTACATACATGAACAAAAAATCTTTAAAAAAAGGAAAGTTGGGGTGGTGGCTCAGGGTGGGGGCGGCGAGGGCTCAGGGACGAGGGAGAGCATGCGGGCTCTGGGGCATCGACAACGACATCGACGGTGATGGCAGGGCAGGGGCGCGGCAACGGCTCGGGGAGCAGCGATAGCACGCGAGCTCAGGGGTGGCAACGGCGACGGTGATGGCGGGGCAGGGGCGCGGTGATGACAGGGCAGGGGTGCGTCGACGGTGTTGGGGCAGGGGTGCGGCAACAATGTCGGGGCAGCCTGGCGGCGTCGGCATCGTCGGGGACGAGACGATGAAGAATTCTGAAAATTTCTCAAGTCTTTGCTTATATAGCCAGAGCATCGGTCCCGATTTGTGGCACAAACTAGGACCAATGCACCCCTTTAGCCCCAGTTGGTGCCACCGACCGGGACCAAAGATCAGTTTTCGGCAGCCCAAAGGGCGGGAAAAAGGGACCTTTGGTCCCGGTTGGTGCCACCAACCGGGACCAAAGGTCAGTTTTCAGTAGCCCAAAGGGCAGGAAACAGGGACCTTTGGTCCTGGTTGGTGGCACCAACCGGGACAAAAGTGGCATTGGTCCCGGTTTGTGCCACAAACCGGGACCAAAGGGTGGTGCTGCCCAGGGCGAAATTTGTAGTCCCACCTCACTAGCCGAGGGAGCTCGGGAGTGGTTTATAAGCGCTACTGCGCACACCCACCCGAGCTCCTCTGAATTGCAGGCTTTCGGGCCTAAACTGTTACTGCCTATGGGCCTACTAGGCCTTCTGCGGGCCTAAATCCTGGCCCAACAAACTGGTTGGGTTTCTAGTCGTATTCATGGTGTAGTGGCCCAGTAGGTGGCATTTAAAAAAAATCCATTTTTGTTTTGTTTTTTTGCTTTATTTATTTTATTTTGTTCCTAGTTACTGTTTTTCAGTGATTATTTTTGCTTTTAGGTCACAAAAATTATAAACTTTCTCTTAGTGCCATTAGTTTTCAAATTTGAAATAATTTAAATTTGATTTTTTTGAAATTTGTGTGAGCCACTAGTTTGTGAATAACTTTACTAAAAAATAGATTTTTGAGTGATTCTTTTTGCTGCTATTTGGTAAGTTATAGGTTATTTGAAATGTATGTTTGAATCAAAAATAGATTTGGTTATTTTAGTTGCTATTAAAGTTTCTAACAAAAAATTTCTTTATGAAACTTATTTTTGCTATTAATGTTTCGAACAAAATATACTTTGATAATTTCAGTTGCATAAATTTTATATAATTTTAGTTTAAAAAATACTAGAGGTTTATTAAAGCTTTTTAGTTGATTAATTTTGCAATTAGAGTTTTATAAAAGTTTTTTATTCATTGTTTGAGCTAAATGACCATGAAATTGAAAAGCACTACAAATGAACTCTGAAAAGGTTGAAACTTGCCATGGTATCATCATTTCACCCACATAGCATGTGCTAAAAAGTTGATAGGATTACAGCAAAAACTGGATGCACTTCGTATACAAAACGGACAAACTCTTTCGAAGTATCGGGGTTTCAGATGAAAACTCATGTGTTACAAAGGGATTTAATTTTTTTGAACTTATTTGAACTCCGGACTTTTTGTGTGTTCAAAATGCACCATTCAAAGCCACATCATCAATTTTCAACCCTTTCTGGCTTCATTTGGTATTTTTCATGCATTTACTGATTTTTTGAGCTAAATGACCCTGAACTTGAAAAGCACTACAAATGAACTCTGAAAAGGTTGAAAGCTGGCATGGTATCATCATTTCACCCACATAGCATGTGCTAAAAAATTGAGAGGGCTACGGTAAAACTGGATGCACTTCATTTACAAAACACATCTGTTACAAAGGGATTTCATTTTTTAACTCATGTAACTGCAGTTATATTCTCGATCAAAGGCATCATCATAATGGTTGTGGAGAGAAAGTCTTCAATTTTTCTTCACTTGTGTCCTTTGCTTATTGCGCCGTAACCATGGATAATCTTCATCGTTTAACAGGGTACTTGGGTCAACCTTGACTCTGAAGGGAGGAATTTCATGAAACTTTTCATAATCTTCAGACATGTCTGTCTTACCGTCCAATCCCATGATGTGCCTTTTTCCTGAAAGAACTATGAGGCATTTTGGCTCATCGTATGACGTATTCACTTCCTTATATTTTCTTTTTCTCGGTTGGGTAGACATGTCCTTCACATAGAAAACCTGCGCCACATCATTGGCTAGGACGAATGGTTCGTGTGTGTACCCAAGATTATTCAGATCCACTATTGTCATTCCGTACTGTGGGTTTACCTGTACCCCGCCACCTGAGAGACTGACCCATTTGCACTGAAACAAAGGGACCTTAAAATAATGTCCATAGTCAAGGTCCCATATGTCCACTATGTAACCATAATATGTGTCCTTTCCCCTCTTGGTTACTACATCAAAGCGGACATCGCTGTTTTGGTTGGTGCTCATTTGATCTTGGGCGATCGTGTAAAATGTATTCGCATTTATCTCATACCCTTTGTAACTCAATACAGTCGAAGATGCTCCCCTGGCAAATGAGTACAACTCATCAGATACAGTCTTGTCACGCATGAGACGTGTTTGCAACGAACTGCCGAAAGTCCTGATGTGTTCACATGTAATCTAGTCGTCACACTTCTCTGGGTGTTTGGAGTGCAGAATATTCTTATGTTCATCGACATATGGGGTCACCAAGGTAGAATCCTGTAGAACTGTATAGTGTGCTTGAGACCAAGATTGCCCGTCCCTACATATTATTGAGTCCGCTCCTAGCGTGCCTTTTCCAGTCAGTCTTCCCTCATACCGCGATTAAGGGCGACCAATATTCTTAAGCTTAGGAATGAAGTCAACACAAAACCCGGTGACATCCTCTGGTTGATGGCCCATTGAGATGCTTCCTGCTGGCCTGGCACGGTTATAGACATATTTCTTTAAGACTCCCATGAACCACTCCAACGGGAACATATTGTGTAGAAATACAAGGCCCAGAATGACAATCTCGTCGACTAGATGAACTAGGACGTGCATCATGATATTGAAGAAGGATGGTGGGACACCAGCTCGAAATTAACAAGACATTGCACCAAACCACTCCTTAACCTTGGCAGGATTTCTGGATCGATCACCTTTTAAGAGATTGCATTGAGGAATGCACATAGCTTCACAATGGCTAATCGAACGTTTTCCGGTCGAAGCCCCCTCAATGCAACCGGAAGCAGTTGCGTCATAATCACGTGGCAGTCATGAGAGTTTAGGTTCTGGAACTTTTTATCTTCCATATTTATTATTCCGTTTATGTTCGACGAGAAGCCAGACAGGACCTTCATATTGAGCAGGCATTCGAAGAAGATTTCCTTCCCTTCTTTGGTAAGAGCGTAGCTAGCATAACCCTGAAACTGTTTTGGATCCATGCCGTCTTCTCTGTGCATACGTTGCTCTTCCTCCCATGCCTCCGGTGTATCTTTTGTCTTCCCATACATGCCCAAGAATCATAGCAGGTTCACGCAAAGATTCTTCGTCACGTGCATCACGTCGATTGCAGAGCGGACCTCTAGGTATTTCCAATAGGGTAGGTCCCAAAATATAGATTTCTTCTTCCACATGGGTGTGCGTCCCGCATCGTCGGTCGGAACAAATAGCCCGCCATGATATTTTCCAAAGATTACTTGTAAATCATTGACCATATCAAGTATGTGATCACCAGTATGGAGCACGGGCTTCTTCCGGTGATCTGCCTCACCTTTGAATTGCTTTCCTTTCTTTCGACATTGATGGTTGGTCAGAAGAAATCAACGATGACCGAGGTACACATTCTTCCTGTTCTTTCTCATCCCACACACATACACCTCTTACATTCCATAGTTCTAAAAGTTCATTAACTAATGGCCTTAGGTACACATCAATGTCATTGTCAGGTTGTCTAGGTCCTTGGATGAGCACTGGCATCATAATGAACTTCCACTTCATGCGCAACCAAGGAGGAAGGTTACATACATAAAGTCACAGGCCATGTGCTATGCTTTCTACTCTGATCATCAAAAGGATTAACGCCATTTGCGCTTAAACCAAACCAGACGTTCCTTGGGTCAATTGTAAAGTCGCTCCGCTACCTCTCGATCTTTCTCCACTGCGACCCGTCAGCGGGTGCTTTCAACTTCTCGTCTTTCTTACGGTCCTCTTTGTGCCATCACGTCGACTTGGCATGCTCTTTGTTTCTGAATAGACATTTCAACTGTGGTATTATAGGAGCATACCACATCACCTTGGCAGGAACCCTCTTCCTGGGGCGCTCGCCGTCAACATCACCAGGGTCATCTCGTCTGATCTTATACCGCAATGCACCGCATACCGGGCATGCATTCAAATCCTCGTACGCACCGCGGTAGGGGATGCAATCATGAGGGAATGCATGTATCTTCTGCACCTCCAATCCTAGAGGGCATACAACCTTCTTTGTTGCGTACGTACTGTCGGGAAATTCGTTATCCTTTGATAGCTTATTCTTCAATATTCTCAATAGCTTCTCAAATCCTTTGTCAGGTATACCATTCTCTTCCTTCCACTGCAGAAATTCTAGTGTGGTACCGAGCTTTGTGTTGCAATCTTCGCAATTGGGGTACAACCTTTTTTGGTGATCCTCTAACATGCGCTTGGACTCCAACTTCTCCTTTTCACTTTCGCATTGTCTCTTTGCATCAACAATGAACCAGCAAAGATCATCATTGGGCACATCATCTGGTTCCTCTTGATCTTCATCTTCCCCCGTTGCAGCATCATCGTATTCAACAGGCACATAAATGTCATGGTCCTCTTCTTCTTCGTTGTCTTCCATCATAACCCCTCTTTCTCCGTGCTTGGTACAAACATTATAGTGTGGCATAAAACCCTTCTCAAGCAGGTGGAAGTGTAGGGTTTTAGAGCTGGAGAAAGCCTTCGTATTCTCATAGACATTACATAGACAATGCATAAAACCATTCCGCTTGTTTGCCTTAGCCGCTTCGAGAAAATTATGCAAGCCCTTAATATACTCGGAGGTGCGTCGGTCACCATACATCCATTGTCGGTTCATTTGCGTGTGTTATACAATAAAGTGTATTAATAGACAGGACGAGGGCCGACGGAGACGGATACCAAAACCATCGCACTATATAATAACAAACAATAATAAAAGTAAGAAAATTACACAAGTATCTATCTAAATAATACAAGTAAGAACTTTTTTATTTTATAAAGAAGATAAGAAGAAGAGGCTAACCACGGTGCTACCGGCGTCAAGATGGGCACGGGAAATCGATGGTGGTGAGGACGGGGATGGGACAGGACGGACTGCCAAACCTAGACAAATCTTGAGGAAAATGGAGCTTGGACAAGGAGCTTTGAGAGGAGAAAGCTTAAGTGTGGCTTGGGCATTTCATGGAACACCTCATGTGCATAGGAGGTGACCTAGAGCACCACAAAGCTCTCCCACGGCCACCCAAAAAAAGCTAAGCAGTGCATTGGTCTGGTCGCGGGGTGGGGGTGGGTGGGAGGGTATATATAGGCCAACCTTTGGTACTGGTTTGTGGCTGGAACCGGGACTAAAGGACCACATTTCATCCCGGTTCTAGCCACAAACCGGGACCAATGGTTGTGGTCCAGGAGCAAGGCCCATTGGTCCCGGTTCGTGGCTGCAACCGGGACCATAGGGGTCAGACGAACCAGGAACAATGGCCCATGAGGCCCCGTCGATGCCCTGGCCTCACGAACCAGGACTGATGCCGCTATGGGTGCCAGTTCGTGAGTGAACCATGATTAATGGCTTTTCAGGCCTGGACTGAAGCCCTGTTTTCTACTAGTGTATGAGTAACCAATGACATTGCCTATGAACATCATAAGTTCTCCAAGTAGTCCATATCCGAGGACACGGCTATTCGAGCAGATTCATACCCTGCAGGGGTGTACTCCTTCACACACGCTCTCACCACTTATCGCTATGTGCACTTAAAAGGGCACCTCGAAAACCTTCAAGCGGAAGCCTAGCGAGGGAGTCGGCCACGACCGTCAATCACACAGGACCTCTAGTCCAGCCTATCGCCTATTTGAGACTGGACCCACACGAAACTCTGGCCGAAGTTTCTGCAAAGACCCCAAACACTGTGTGCAGGGTTCCCAAGCCCACCATTCAGGTGACCATTGGTACACCGTGCCACTGGTTACCGCATCGTTGTCCACCCCTAGGGTCAGCACTACGCAGGGCCTCCAACATGACTATAAACTCCAGAAACTACTTGCAACTCCTGGACCAAGGACTAGGCAGTTGATAAGTCGAGAGGGTCAATTAATTATCCCAACGTGTGCTAGTAGCTAGTCTTGGATCACAAACACGGAACTCAGTGAGTAAGAATAGTCCCAATGAGACAACCGCTATGTACTCCTACGTAGCCTCCCATCGCTACCTTTACCAAATTAGGTTCATCATTTAGTTCATCACATCATCACAACATAGTTTCACTCTGGTTCATCACCTAGATGAATTAGACCTGACACAACTCTAAGCATAACAAGCAAGGCAGATAAGCACATCAAGGCTCAAGCATCTACCAGGTATGGTAGGTTTCAAGGTTTGGCTATTTACTGTGACAATGATAGGTCATGCAGACGAATGGGTTCAACTACTGTAACTGATAGAGAATTGAAGCATTTTTCCTCATGCAATAAACAAGAGGAGGAGCGAGAGAGTGGGATGTTATTGAAATGATTAATGAGGATTCTTGCCTTGCTAGTTTGTGGAGAGGTACTCTCCTTCCGTGGGATACCCACATGTATCCTCGGAAGCAGGACGTACCGCGATACAGATAAAGTAAAAATCAATACATAGCAAGTTTGGCAATATGATGCATGATCATAACATGGCAGAATCATTGGTTGAGCTAATGCATCTATCATTAGAGTTAAATGGAGTATACTTTAATATAGGTTCAAAGTCGTTCTCCGTATGAGCCAGTGACGACCATAGAGATGGCGAAGCGGGTCGGAAACCTAGCTCTGGCAACCAAAATAACGGCAGAATGGCCCATTCGAACGGCCGCATTCGTGCATATCCAAAGGAGCACATCCCAAGGACGGGGATGGCCTGGTTATCGTTGGTGATGAGCTTTGCAGCGGTGGTGGCTCGTCCATGCATGGAGTCAATGACTCGTCGTGCAGAACAGTAGGGCCATAACTCCTACAGACTCTACGGAACTCCACGAATCCAGTGGTGGCCTCTAATGGACCACCTTGACACGGGAAGTCCACGACGGAGCTCCTCGAGTCTCGAATGGAAACGAGGCCACAACACTCAATCGGTAGGGGAGAGAGGGGGAATGGGTCCAGGGGCTCACAGCGATCACGAGGGCGTCAAGAGAGGGCTCGAGGACAGTCTGGAAACAACAAATGGCGATGGCGATCTCTGGTGGCCGTAGGAAGAAGACGAGTTTGGGGCGGTGATGGAGAGCTCCTGGCATCGCGTGGCTTGTCGGAGAGGACAAGGGGACTAGGCGGAGCTTCTGGGCGGATCAGATGCGAGGGGGGGGGGGGCGCTGAGGCAACAATGCTACAGCTGCCAGCTTGCAGGTGTGGAGGCCATGGCGGAGCAGAGAAGTGGGAGGAGAGGGGAGAGGGGCGATGGAGGAGGAGGCGATTGGGACAGCTCCTGGAGCTTATCCCCGACGTCGACATGGCCCGTGAGGCACGCAATAGGGTGTCGGTGTGGCGGCATGACCATGCGCGCGTATCGGCCACGTGCTCTACCGATTGGCGCCAGGAGGACGACAACAACGACTAGGACAGATGGTCGGCTTCGCTGGGCCTCAGGTGAGGCCTCTCTCTCATTTCCTCTTTTATTTGTTTATGTTTTCTATATTTTTGTCGTTTTTGTTATATATTGTTTGGGCACAAATTACCTAGCACAAAAATAATGAAATATTTTACAGGGCATAGTTAAATATTTCAAACCTCTGCAAAAAGTTTCAACATGTTTGACTGACTATAAAAACTATAGTGCTTTATTTGCCAATTTCAATAGCATTGTGAGTTATTTTTAAAATGCTATATATATTGTGACAAATAAAATGTCCACTGATATGTTATTGCCATCATTTATTAGATAATATGAACATTTTTACGGGCATTTTGGATTCGTTGAAAATCACACTTAGTTGAATTTCCTTTAATAGAGTGAGGTGCTAGGGTTTTCTGTTAATCCCCATTTCATCTTAAAGAAAATTAAACATGATGCATCACTCTATCCAAGCACAATGCAATGGTAACTAGGGATGTGACAACTCACCCCCACTCAATAGAATCTCGTCCCGAGATTTGGAAGTCGTCGGGAAGAGTGAGGGGTACTCGAATCGACGACAGTCTTCCCTTTCCCAAGTTGCCTCCTTTTCAAAATGGTTTGACCATTGAACCTTGAGAAACTTGATGTTTCAATGTCGAGTGGTACACTCAGCTTGATCAAGAATACGAACATGGTATTCTCGATATGTAAGGTTATCTTAGAGATCAAGGGTTTCGTGGTCTACTTCGTGGACTGGGTCCAAGAAGCAACGCCTGAGTTAAGAGATGTGGAAGACATCATGAACCTTGGAAGGATGCGGTGGAAGTTCCAATTGGTAGGCAACCTCTTCCCATTGTAGAATGCAAAAAGGACCAATGTAATGAGGAGCCAACTTGCCCTTGATACCGAATCATTCGGTACCTTTCAGTGGTGTAACCTGAAGGTAAGCCTTCTCGTCAACTTCATAGGTCATGGCCTTATGATGGCGATCATATTGGCTCTTTTGACGAGATTAGGCTGTTTTCAACTTTTCACGAATAATGCGAACTTGCTCTTCTGCTTCCTGGATCATATCCGGGCCAAATAGTTGCTTCGCTACGGTTGCTGACCAGTTAAGAGGTGTTCGACACCTTTGTCCATATAGAATTTCAAAAAGGGCTTTGCCCAACCTTGACTGATAACTATTGTTATACAAAAATTCGCCTAACGGAAGACATTTATCCCATTCATACCGAAAGATATAACACAAGGTCTGAGCATGTGTTCCAGAATTTGATTGACTTGCTCTACTTGACCACTTGACTGCAGATGGAAAGTAGTGCTAACGGATAGATGAGTCCCCATAGCATTTTGGAATCTTTCCCAAAATCGGGAAGTAAAGATACTTCAACAGTCTGATTTAATATCCAAAGGAACACCATGAAGAGATACTATTCGAGAAACATATAACTCCCCTAGCTGGCTAGCAGCTATACTCTCCCTAACAGGAAGAAAATGATCCACTTTTGAAAGACGGTCAATGACCACAAAGATAGCATTATTTGCTCTCTTGGTACTGGGAAACCCGATGATGAAATCCATACCGACCTTATCCCATTTCTATTTAGGAATTGCTAAAGGTTGAAGGGTGCCAGCAAGACTTTGAGGTTCGTCCTTAACACGACAACAAACGTCATAGTTAGCAGTGAATTGAGCAATTTCTCTCTTAATCCTAGTCCACTTGTACCTCTCGCATAGGTCCTAATACATCTTGGTACTACCAGGATGAATAATGAGAGGAGAATCATGATCCTCCTTAAGGATCAACTACCATAAGCGTTTGCTCTTAGGAGCCACCTAGCGGTTTTGGAAGAACACAACACCCTGATCGTCCTTGGAGAAATCTTTAGCCTTTCCTCTAGAAATGTTCTCCCTTATCCGAGATATACCCTTATTATACCTCTGAACAACTATGATTTGATCCCTAAGAGTAGGTTTCGCCACAAAGTTTGAAAGGAATCCTTAAGGAACAATGTGGAGGTTTAAGTTCCGAAATTCCTCATAGAGAAGTGGTTGACTTTGTTGTAACATCAGGTTGTTACAATAAGACTTACGACTTAGTGCATTAGTCATAACATTGGCTTTCCTCGGGTTGTAAGTTATCCCAAATCGTAGTCTGTAATCAACTCGACCCATCATATGTGCCTGGCATTCAAATCCGTTTGGGTCAAGATATATTTTAGACTTTGGTGATCAATCAGTATTTCACAACGATTACCCAGAAGGTAATGTCGCCATGTTTTCAGTGCATGGACTACAGTTGCAAGCTCAAGATCATGGTTTGGATAATTATCCTCATGTGGATGCAACTGTTGAGATGCGTATGCAACCACATGACAATCCTGCATGAGAATGCACCCTAATCCTTGTCGCGAAGCGTCACAATAGATAACAAAGTCCTTAGAGTAATCCAGTGGCACCAATATGGGAGTAGAAGGCAAGCGTCTTTTCAGTTCCTATAAGCTGTGCTCGCATTGTGGGGTCCACTCAACCTTTTTATCTTTCTTGAGGAGTTCATTCAGAGGCTTCGCAACCTTGGAGAAGTTTTCAATAAAGCAGCGACAATAGCTCGCTAAGCCAATAAAACTCTGAACTTGCTTAACCGATTCAGGTTGAGACAAATCAAGGATGGCCTGAACTCACTAGGGATTGAAAACAATGCCTTTGCTAGAAATCACGTGGTCTAAGTAGGTCACTTCTGGTAACCAGAATTCACACCTGGAGAATTTGGCATACAAACAATGCTCTCGAAGTGTAATCATATTGGCCATAATGAGTAACAAAAGCCGTTTTTGTAGTGTCACCGTTCCCGATTCGGATTTGATGGTATCCTAGCCTCAAATCCATTTTGGAAAAGACTGAGGATCCAGTGAGTTGATCATACAAATCGTTGATCCTGGGGAGCGGATACTTGTTCTTTCTTCTTAACGAAGAGGACGAGGCAAGCCCAAGGAGAAGAACTAGGTTGGATGAATCCCTTTTTCAAGGCCTCGTCGAGTTGTTTCTTTAGATCGGCTAGGTATAAGGCTGCCATCTTATAGGGTCTTCTGGCTATTGGGACAGTCCCTGGAACAAGCTCAATCACAAATTCTACATCCCTGATAGGTGGAATGCCTGGCAGTTCCTCTAGAAAGACATCTGGAAAGTCACGGACTACCAGAATATCTTCTAGTTCTAGAAGGGGTCTAGCATTGAGAGAATAGAGTGGGCGCTTAGCCACTCGAGTTTAAAGATTGACTATCTCTCCCGAAGGGTGTGTAAGCTGAACATTCCTAGTTTGAGTATCTATCTTGGCATAATGGGCCTTCATCCAGTCTATACCCAAGATGTTATTGATGTACAAAGACTTCACAGCTATCAAAGAAGCTAGGAAGACTAGCCTATCGACAAGGATTTCATTGTTATGGCTTACTCTAGAAGTTTGCTATTTTAAACTAGGAATCTGAAGTACTAAGGGAGTAGGCATATCATAGAAAGACATGTTATGCAATTGCGCATAGCTTTCTGAAATGAATGAATGAGATGCCGCAACATCAAATAGAACAGATGTTGGATGACTATTGACAATGAGCGTACCTAGGATAACATCAAGATCGTCAAGAGCTTCTTCAACAGAGACGTGATTTACACATCCACAAGAAGGAGTTGGCTTAACATAGAAAGCTTTTCCTGGTTGCCCATGTCCAGAAGGCTTGGCGTTGTTCTGGGGGCACTCACGAGAGAAGTGCTCTGGTTCTCCTCACTTGTAGCATATGACAATGGTGGATTGGGGAGCAACATTGGTAGCTGGACCTCCATATGTCTTAGAAGGAGGTTTGGTCTGAGCTGGGAGAGGCGCCTCATAGGATGACCTTGCGGTGTACTTTGACGAAAGGGAAGTGTTGGGCACCCACACCCGACACTTGTTGGAGCCTGAGCCGGATGAGGAGCTCAAGTCATGGGTGTGCTTCTTGGTTGCCTTGTAGTCGGTCTGTCCAGTCTCGGCATTGATAGCCCTGTTGACGAGAGCCTGGAAATAAGCGCACTCATGCAGGCGCAGATCACGATGGAGCTCAGGACCAAGTCCCTTACGAAACCTAGCTTGCTTCTTGGCGTCGATTGACACCTCCTCTGGTGCATAATAGGCAAGGTTGTCGAACTCACGGCTATAGGCGTCCACTGTCAGCCTACCCTGAGTGAAGGCACAAAACTCCTCCCTCTTATGGTCCACGAGACCTTTCGGGATTTGGTGGGTACTTCCCTAAAGTCAGCCCAAGTTGCTGCTGTGCCTCATAATTCTCCCACCATAGGTTGGCGGGTCCTTCTAGAAAGTAGGGGGCGAAAGTCACCTTATTGCCTTCAGCTACATTAGCAATATGGATGTTCTGGGACATGCTTGTCAACCAATCATCTACGTCGAGCGGGTCGACGGAGTGATGGAACTTTTGTGGGCACAACTTCACAAAGTCATTAAGGGACACTTTGTCAATGCGCGACTGTCGAGCAGTGTTTAGTTCAATACGCTCTAGCAGTTGATTGGTCTCCCTTTTGTTCCTTTTAGCGTCGAGCATCATGATGACCCACAAGTATAGGGGATCTATCATAGTCCTTTCAACAAGTAAGAGTGTCGAACCCAACAAGGAGCAGAACGAAATGACAAACGGTTTTCAGTAAGGTATTCTCTGCAAGCGCTGAAATTATCGGTATAGATAATTTTGTGATAAGATAATTTGTAACGAGTAACAAGTACCAAGTGTAGAAAAGGTGCTGAAAGGTAGCCCAATCCTTTTTGTAGTAAAGGATAGTCCTGGAGAAACTCTTATATAAAGTGAAGCGCTCCCGAGGACACATGGGAATTTCCGTCAAGCTAGTTTTCATCATGCTCATTTGGTTCGCGTTTGTTACTTTGATAATTTGATATGTGGGTGGACAGGTGCTTGGGTGCTGCCCTTACTTGGACAAACCTCCCACTTATTTTTAAACCTCTCACGCAAGCATCCGCAACTACGAAACAAGAATTAAGATAAATCTAACCATAGCATGAAACATATGGGTCCAAATCAGCCCCTTACGAAGCCAGACATAAACTAGGGTTTAATCTTCTATCACTCTAGCAACCCATCATCTACTTATTACTTCCCAATGCCTTCCCCTAGGCCCAAATAATGGTGAAGTTTTATGTAGTCGATGTTCACATAACACCAGTAGAGGAGACACAACACACATCTCATCAAAATATCGAACGAATACCAAATTCACATGATTACTTATAACAAGACTTATCCCATGTCCTCAGGAACAAACCTGACTATTCACAAAGCATGTTCATGTTCATAATAAGAGGAGTATTAATTATCATAAGGGATCCAAACATATGATCTTCCACCAAGTAAACCAACTAGCATCAACTACACAGAGTAATCAACACTACTAGCAACCCACAGGTACCAATCTGAGGTGTTGAGACAAAGATCGGATACAAGAGATGAACTAGGGTTTCGATAGGAGATTGTGCTAGTGAAGATGTTGATGGAGCTCGACCCCTCTCGATGAGAGGATCGTTGGAGATGACGATGGCTTCAACTTCCCCATCCGGGAGGGAAGTTTCCCCGACAGAACAGCTCCGTCGGAGCTCTAGATTGGTTCTGCCCAAGTTCTTCCTCGAGACAGCGGCACTTTGTCCCGAAAGATCTCTTCTTATTTTTTCTAGGTTAAAACCCTTCATATAGCAGAATATGGGTGTCGGAGACCTGCCAGGTGGGTCACAAGCCACCTAGGCGCGGCAAGGGGGTAGGCCGCGTGTGATAGGCTTGTGACCTCCCGGTGGGCCCCCTCTGGTATTGGTTTCTCCCAATAATTTTTTTATATTCCAAAATAATTCTCCGTCAATTTTCAGGACTTTTGGAGTTGTGTAGAATAGGTCTCTTAGATTTGCTCATTTCCCAGTCCATAATTCCAGCTATCGGCATTCTCCCTCTTCATGTAAACCTTGTAAAAAAGGAGAGAAAAAACAGACGTATTGTACCATAACTTGTAATAAAAGCCCATAATGCAATAAATACCAATATAAAAGCCTGATACAAAATGGACGTATCACATCACCTCCGCCAGTGAGGGCGGGTGAGGCAGATCCTCCGGTCTTGCTTGGCTGCGCTCGCCCTGCTCAAAATCGGGCAAGGTTTGGTATTGCCTTTTGTGATACAACCTTTATTATGCGGTTTGTCAATTTTATTTCTTTACTATCACAAGTTCGTGCAATGCTTATTTTCCTTTACTATAAAAGGTCATACAAATTTAGGAGCAATTCTTATTGCTTTTTGCACCGATGACAACTTACTTGAAGGATCTTACTCAATCCATAGATAGGTATTGTTGCTGTCAAAACCGGCGGATCTCGGGTAGGTTGTCCCAAACTTTGAGACTAGAGTCGATGGTAATAGGAGACGAAGGGGACAATATTTTACCTAGGTTCGGGCCCTCCTATGGACAATACATCCTACTAGCAACCAAGCAGTAATCAACACTACATCCGGCTTGGTTGCATTGATTATATGGGGTTACAGAGTTGATCTACCTCGCGATCGAATAGCTAACACTAGATGAGTTGTTCTTTGTCTATAGCCTAAAACCTTTCGGCTTATATAGATGTCGAGGGTACCTAGGGTTTACACATGGTCAGTTACACACTGAAGAGATAAACCTGCCTATTCGCAACATTAAACATGGAGGACAAGGCACGATTCCCGAAGCTTCCTTCTTGGAGACAGGGCCTTCGATCGATCAATTGTTTGGCAAGCAGCCCATGAAGTCCGGCACATAAGAGAAAGGTCGGCCTCGCGAGGACCCCTTAATCCAGGACTCCCTTAGTATCTCGTGAACTTGCCTCCAACGGCAAGGGTCTTAGGTTCATCTGCTTCACATAATCAGAGTCTTCGGCTTGCGAGGTGAGTTCTTCTCGCTGAATTTAGTTTGGCCTCCGATGACATGTAGGTTTCCAAATAATGGCGTGTCTAGACACGGTGAATAGGTCGGCCCTGAAGGCCAAACATCAAGGGAAAAAATAACGTACCCTGATGACCTTTCTAACGAAAGGTTACGACCCATCACGACTGCTAGGCCAGTTGCAAAAACTCGATTCGTGGTTCGAGGCCGTTTTAATCAACACGATCTATCAATGCACAGATCGTGCCCCATTTTATATCGGATACGTTTAATCATGCGTGTGCGATGGCATGCACGTCTCGGGAAGTGGAGGGATTCACGGCATAGCAGAGGTAGGCCAAATAGCGATAAGCCTCATAATAGGGAAAAAAACCAAGGCCTAACCACACCTCCCATTTGCCTCCTCTACTTCCCCATTCCTCCGATTCTCCGAACCGCAAATCTAGGTTTTCCACTTCCCCCCCCTTCGAGCTCGTCCATGGCAGGCTCCAATGGCAAGTGGGAGGCCTCCACGGTCACCGACCGGGACATCCAGGACCTGAAGAATGCTGGCTACCTCCCCTCAAGCATCCCCCACCACGCGTCGGAGAAGGACCAAGTGAACCCCGCCCCAAGCCAGGCGAAAGGGTGGTCTTCCTCCCTCACTTCATACGGGGACTGAGCTTCCCGCTCCACCCCTTCGTCATAGGACTCATGTTCTTCTACGGCCTCGACTTCCGCAACCTCCCGCCGAACTCCTTCATGCATATATCGGCCTTCATCCTCATCTGCGAGGCGTTTCTACGGGTCGAGCCACACTTTGGGCTCTGGCTCAAGGTGTTCAACGCCAAGCCGAAGTGTGTCGGTGGCAAACACGCAGATTGCGGCGGAGCTGTCATCGGCATGCTCATCCGCTTCGTATGGCCATCCGACACCTTCATTGACACTATCAAGATGTGGCATAAGGAGTGGTTATATATCAGTGAGCCAAGGGAGGAAGGGAAAACAGCTCATGCCAAATTCAGATCCGATCCCCCCGCTAGGTTAACCTCATGGCTCCCAAAGGTCCCGAACTGGGGGGAGGGGGCGGGGGGGGGGGGGGGGGGAGGGGGGAGCGAGCAATGAAGTGATTTACCTACAGAAGAGTATCGGCTCTATGATCGATAACGACATCGAGCTGACCAACGTGGTCCAGGTCATGCTCTCGCGGCACATCCTCCCCTGCCAGCGCCGGGATACTCCCCTTTGGGCTCATCGGATTGACAACGCGCCCACAAATCTGCACCTCATCTGCACTACGCGAGAGAAGTTGTGGAAGGCGCTTTTCAAGTCGCAAGAGGATTGGCCGGCCGAGGAGGAAGATCATGGTTTGCACGCCGCCAAGCCCGCTTCCAAGGTGTGGTATAATTTTTCTTGATCGGTTGTGTCCTTCATAGAGAAGATCTATAACATCCTTTCGATCACTCTTTGCAGAAATTGCTGAGCAAAGCGGTGGGCATCGACTGCCCGACGCCTCAGCCCGAAGACGTCAGGTCCGGGATGTTAGCGGAAATGATCGTCGATGAAACTTGCAAGGCTCCTGCAGAGAAGGTGGAGAAGAAGAAACCCATCTGAGAAGGCCTTCGTGTCAGGGACCAGCCAGAGGCTATGTCCGAGGAAACCCACGCTTCCTCAAATCAAGAGGAGCATGAGGAGGAGGACGAAGTCGAGGGGTAGGGTGATTCTTCCTCGCAAGAAAGAGGATGACATCATCGGATGCCACGGAGGAAGCACCTCCTCCCGCCCAGAAGAAAGTGCGCCGCACACAGATATCCCTGTCCGACGACAGTTTGGACTAGGATACTGAGTCCGATGACTTCGAGAGTGCTCTGCAAAGGAGCATAAGGTTCAAGCCGCTTTTCTGAAGCTAGGGATCCGAAGATTCTTTTATTTTTCATTGATAAATTTGAAGTTTACTGACATCCAGGCATTTATTGACTTCGCAGCCCCCCGCGCATCCTCCCCACAGATCAGGTATCGGACGGGGAAACCCCGCCCGCCAAGCTAGCAGAGTATCCGGTAATTGTTTAAGCTCAAACACGGGATCACCCTTGGGTGGAGGAGGATCCCCAAGTATTTCAAGAGGCAAGTTGTGTTTCAAAATAGGATGTTGATCAAAGAATATCTTATCTATTCCATGCCTTTCATTCATATGCATATCGTTTTCATGGTCTAGCAGATATGTTCTAAGGGATCAGTAGGAGGCTATAACACCCAGGACACACCCGCCGGTGGTCGTTACTCCTAGCGGGATCTAGACTGGCCTCACAGATCAATACTAGCCTTTTCTGCACACTTTGTCCTCACTCGTGCGCACCCGGGACCAACTTTCCATCGGTCACCTATTCTAGAACTACTCCAAGCCAAGCATGATTAACCTGGGAGTTCTGTTTGAATGGGCTCACGGAAACGAAGGAATTTCTTATAGATACTAGTCATCAACCCGTGCATCCGCACGGGCTAGCATATTTTTAGATAGATGTGTATTAGTTAAGTTCTATTAATATTAATTGGTTGCATGATATTCGAAATGTATTTTATAATAATAGTTATAATAAAAATATTAGTATTACTATATGTACATGTATAAATAGTATGTCTTTTGTCACTGTTTCTGTTGCCTATAATTACCATAAGTCATAATGTATTTATGAATAAAAATATAACTAAACTTACTGGCTTTTATAAAAAATATTATTAACAAAGGATTCATTTGTGCCACACTGACCAGAATCTTGTAAACAATGTCTTGTTTTTCGTATGGTGCAAACAAACATTGTTTCAGTTTTGTAGGATGCAATATGTAACGACATCACAATCCTATGTCTCCTCTCTTCCACCTTTCTAGAGTATTATGAGACTCTATACATTGTTCACGGTATGAGGTTACTTGAACGCATATTTCCCAACATGTGTAATCTCCTAAGAGTAAGATCCATTGCTCAAATAATCCTAATTAGTAAATTACAATGTGCCCGGACAATTGAGAAGAGGTGGATTAACATGGTGATATGTTCAGATACTCGAATTAGTAAATATATATTGGACAAAATTACTACAAAGTGTGACTTGCTACAAAGTAAAAGTTGGAAATTGATTAATTACTACAAAGCCCATTTCAGTGAATAGAACAATCAAATGCGACATCGTAGTAACTCTTTCATTGGTGTACTATATGAGCAAAAAAAGAAGACTGGGAAATCAAATTTTAAGTCAACATTCAATTACGTGGGAGTCAATGAGAAGTAACTCTTTCATTGGTGTACTATATGAGCAAAAAATAATTAAGCACTAAAATTTATGCGCATACCGATGCGAGATACAGAGAAGAGTTATAATGCACGGTAATCAATAGTAACGATTCAGATTTGTGTGTGGGGTCATCGTAATTCATAACCATGTGATTGTTCTCAACTTGTAATAGTGCACGCCCAGAGAATTGCATTGGAAAGTGCATTCTTCCTAAGATTATCCACCTAGAAGAAAC
This sequence comes from Hordeum marinum, assembly GCA_022496015.1. Lineage (NCBI taxonomy): Eukaryota > Viridiplantae > Streptophyta > Magnoliopsida > Poales > Poaceae > Hordeum > Hordeum marinum. The sequence goes on from CM039673.1 coordinate 519,847,293, forward strand.
ATCTACTAAAATGTAAACTGTTATAAAACAGGTGTACTTCATGATGATAAACCACCTAGAGGGCCCTAATTGACATCGACATGTTGTCCCAGCAGAATTAAATGTCATTGTGCCTTTTACCAATATTAGTCCATTGGTTACTTTGAAAGAATTCTCGTGACCCAACTACTCTTTATATAATTGTGCCCACTAAATCATTTTAAATAGCAATGATGCTTAAAATGGAAAATAATGATTTCTTTACAACATTTATTTTCTAGACACTATCATGTTGATGAACCTACAACTAAAACAACACATAACGCCTCAATCCTACGCTTATTCAAATGAACATTATTCTCACAATACTTATTAAGGGATGAAAACAACACAAATTACCTAGAGAACTTTTTGACATAGCACCCATGCAAAACCACAAATATATCACTCGTTTCATCGACAGAGAAGCACGGAAGTGCCCATGATTTCAAATTTTAATCGTAAAGTCTGATAATTTATTTTGTATCTATATTTTTTCATATATTTTTAATTGGAAGATCATGAAAATTTTGGCATGTATATGTGCAGATGCAACAAGTGACAAACTACAAAATATATCATCTGAATAATAATTAGGAACTAAGAACCCAAGACATGCTCCGCTTTTCCACTTTTAATCATTCGTTCCTTTACATGCCTTTGTCAAGCAATTGGCCACACAATTATCTTGGAAAAAAAATAACAGGGATGAAAATCTAATGGACCATTTTACCATCTTTAAGAAAATTGCAGTCCACGCGATCCGTATGGAAATACATTGCCATGAGACATGCATGTAATACAATGCCTATTTCATTCATAATCAGCTACAGCCATAAAACAATACCTATAAGGGGAGCGAGTACCTGAAGTAAGTGCCAACAAAATTAACAGGCATGTTGGATAAAGCGATGCTGCTGCTGCTGCTATTTTTTCCATGAAGCGTTGCTTCTCTCTTGTGGCTTGATGAGCTCGTCACCGTCTAGCTTGTACGTCCCATTAAATAGATAGGACTTAGCTCCTACAGTAAGTACTCTGTAGTGGTGTTGTCTCATATTAGAAAAGCTGGAACAAACCACCAGATTTTCTGACATTAATCAAGAGAGAAGGGCCAAATGGGAGAAATCTGTACAGAGAAAGGGAGTATTTGGGCACACGTTCTGATTCAAATTGCACGAACGCATATACATATATACACACAGATAAGCTGACGTCTGAAGCACGACCATCAATTCCCGCTAAATGTGCTTGTATTGGAACGTACAAACCTGCCAACGTACTGGTGACGGAGATCTATTTCTTCCGGCTGCTAGCACGCGAACATGAGAGAGACTAATGATCGCAAGTTTGCAACAGAATCGTGGTTGTACTGACCTGCAACATCGGCCTGTGAAGAGGGATTAATCCTTCCGGTGCGATCCGTTGGTCTCGCGAGATTGCACACAACTCCCTGAACATACACGCACACCACCTCCTGATCGATCATGCACTTGATCAATCTTTGAGGCCAAGGAACAAAACGCATGCGAACATGATATGATTAAATCTAACAAATAATGGTGGGAGAGAATAGGTGGAGGAGGATGCGCTGCCAGTTTGTTAGAAGCTGGCGGCGGCGGGACATGAAGAGATAGGTCAGGAATAGATCGAGAGTTTGTTACCCTTCGTACTATAGGATTACAATCAGAGGAGTCATCTTAATTTTTAATAGTTTAAATAAGGTTTACATGTTACAATTAACGTGGGTGAATCTATCTAATAGATCGAAAGATCTAGACCGTAATTACTCGGTCCCATCAGATGAACGACTCCTAATTTCTAATTAACGTGGTAATTTCTTGGGAATGCCTAATTACTATAGATATAGATGACTAATCTATCATCCCTAATAAGCCAGGCTATCACGTACACCACCACTCAGAGGAACATACGTCCTCGTCGGGTCACAGGAATGTTTCCTTTTGTCACGAACGTCTGTGCTTTCAGTCCGATACATGTGACATTTCCAGTGCCATGACGGGTCACAAACTTCATGAACAACATGACAGCGCACCTGCCGACAAACATCCGTGTAACCGCAAGAACCTGGCTCTGATACCAACTTGTAACGCCCCGGACACACTCACCGGTGGTCATTACTCCTCGCGGAATCTAGACTGGCCCCACAGATTAATACTAGCTTTTTCTGTGCACCTTGTCCCCACTCGTGCGCATCCGGGACCAACTACTCGGTCGGTCACGCATCCTATAACTACTCCAAGCCAATCGTGCTTAACCTGGGAGTTTTGTTTGAATGAGCTCCCGAAAAAAAAGAAATTCCTTGTTAATATGAGTAGTCTATCTCTTATTACTAATTGGATGCAGCATACGAGCCTCCTCGTTAATCCACATCAGTAAAAGAATATTAACCGTTGATCGATATAATTGATCTATTTTGATCGTAGGATTTACGTTACTTTTGAGATGAAAAATAGAAACAACCTACACGTAACCACATCTGGTCACCTAAACGTATTGCTCTCCCAATCAAAAAAAATAAATAGATGTAGTTCTATTTTTTTAATTGGAGCAATCTACAAGTAACCAATTCTGGGCCCCTATACATATTGCTCTCCATACCAAGAAAAAACTTGGGTGGAGTTCTATTTTTTTAAATTCTATCCACAATTAGTTAATCCTAGAAACGCCATTTCTAAAACATCTCTTCCATATGGCCACAATAACTAGAGGCCTTGCCACCTACGAATAATAGTGTAATTTCTCTTTTCTAGTTATATCTTCCGTCTATTGTTATTTCTCAAAGAAATATTACTAACCTGTCAATGACAGCCTTAGGGCCTCAACGTCCAGCCTTCCCATCAAACGAAAAAATGTACATAAATTTTATTTCCCTAATCACGACGAGAGCAGACAACTGAAATAAAAAAAACCTGCAGCTCTCCACTATCCATGGCAAATAGATGATTCTGCAGCCTGATCTTCCTCCCCTCCGCTAACGCTAGTCTTCACTCTGGATCAATGTCAACTGTACATGTATGGACTTCAAGCCCAGCCAGACATGTACGTGTGTGTCAATTAAAAAGAACATGTACGTATGTATTTACTCTACCAGCCCATGCAGATGCACTAGTCATCCCAAATAAGCTAAGGTATCACAGAGACACAACAATAGAAAGCAAGATCAATAATTTCATTCTTACTAGGTAATTCTTTATCATGGAGTTGTCTAAGAAATTTAGAGAAATTAAACTTATGAGACACATCCTCAAAACTTATAATAACAATTTCCTTCTCACAATCTATGTGGGCATTAATAGTATTCAAGAAAGGTCTACCAAATATAATGGGACAAAAATCATCTTGTGAGGAACCAAGGACAAGCAAATCAGTAGGATATTTTATTTTCCCACACAAGACTTCAACATCTCTAACAATCCCAACTGGTGCTATAGTATCTCTATTAGCAAGCTTAATTGTAACATCAATTTACTCTAACTCAGCCGGTGCTATATCATTCATAATTTCTTTATATAAGGTAAAGGAAATTGCACTCACACTGGCACCCACATCACATAGGCCATGGTAACAATGATCTCTTGTTTTAACAGAAACAACAGACATGCCAACAATAGGTCTATGTTTTTCTTTAGCATCAGGTGTGGCAATTCTAGCAGCTTCATCGCAGAAATGAATAACATGCCCATCAATATTATCAACCAAGAGATCTTTAACCATAACAATACTAGGTTCAACTTTAATTCGTTGCGGAGGTGTAGGTGTTCTAACATAGCTCTTACGAACCACAATTGAAGCTTTAGCATGGTCCTTTATTCTAACAGGAAAAGGGGGTTTCTCAATATAAGCTGCAGGAATAACATGATCAACATTATAAGCAATAGTTTCATCTTCAACTTTAATAGGTTCAACAACTTTCAATTCAATGGGAGGATGATATTTAAACCACTTCTCCTTAGGGAGGTCAATATGAGCATCAAAAGATTCACCGAAAGAAGCTACTATCTCAGAGTCAAGTCCATATTTAGTGCTAAATTCACGAAAAGCATTTGTGTCTACGAAGGATTTAACACAATCAAACTTAATGTTTATACCTCACTCCTTACCTTCGTGGAGTTCCCAATCTTCAGAGTTGCATTTAATTCTCTCCAATAAATCCCATTTGAATTTCAATATCTTTCTTCATATAGGAACAAGTACAAGAAGTATCGAACATGGATTGATCATTACGAGAAAGCCGAGCATAAAAAATCCGAATAATAATTTCTCCTGAGAGCCCATGATTGGGGCATGAATGTAACATTGACTTAAGCCTCCCCCAAGCTTGAGCGATTCTTTCAACTCCACGATGCGAAAAATTGTTGATATAATTCCGATCACGATGAACGAGATGCATAGGATAGAACTTCTGATGAAATTCCATTTTCAATCGGTTGTAGCTCCATGATCCAATATCATCACATAGCATATACCATGTCAATTCCTTCTCCTTCAAATATAAAGGAAATACCTTCTTCTTGGCGTGATCCTCGGGCAGACCTGCCAGCTTAAATAATCCACAAACTTCATCCAAATAGATTAGAAGCAAATCAGGATGTAGTGTTCCATCTCATGCATAAGGATTAGCCAGCAGTTTCTCTATCATACCCGAAGGAATTTCATAATAAATATCTTCAGTAGGTTCAGTAGGTTAAGTGGCAACTCTTTGTGCTTCCGTTCGAGGTGAAGATACCCTGAACAAACCCCTCAAAGGATTAATTTCCATAGTAACAAGTGACAGTAAATTTCAGCACACTATATACATTTTTTCCTTACCAGATTCCACTTACCAAAGGTGCTTCACTCCCCAGCAACGGCGCCAGAAAAGATTCTTGATGACCCACAAGTATAGGGGATCTATCATAGTCCTTTTGATATGTAGAGTGTCGAACCCAATGAGGAGCAGAAGGAAATGACAAGCGGTTTTCAGTACGGTATTCTCTGCAAGCATTGAAATTATCGGTAACAAATAGTTCTGTGATAAGATAATTTGTAATGAGTAACAAATAACAAGTGTAGCAAGGTGCAGCAAGACAGCCCAATCCATTTTGTAGGAAAGGACAGTCCTGGACAAACTCTTATATAAAGTGAAGTGCTCCCGAGGACACATGGGAATGTCCGTCAAGCTAGTTTTCATCATGCTCATTCGATTCATGTTCGTTACTTCGATAATTTATATGTGGGTGGACCGGTGCCTGGGTGCTTCACTTAGTTGGACAAACCTCCCACTTATGATTAACCTCTCTCGCAAGCATCTGCAACTACGAAAGAAGAATTAAGATAAATCTAACCATAGGATGAAACATATGGGTCCAAATCAGCCCGTTACGAAACATCGCATAAACTAGGGTTTAAGCTTCTGTCACTGTAGAAACCCATCATCTACTTATTACTTCCCAATGCCTTACCGTAGGCCCAAATAATGGTTAAGTGTTATGTAGTCGATGTTCACTTAAAACCACGAGAGGAGAGACAACATACATCTCGTCAAAATATCGAATGAATACCAAATTCACATGATTACTTATAACAAGACTTATCCCATGTCCTCAGGAACAAACGTGACTACTCACAAAGCATGTTCATGTTCATAATCAGAGGAGTATTAATTATCATAAAGGATCTGAACATATGATCTTCCACCAAGTAAACCAACTAGCATCAACTACAAGGACTAATCCACACTACTAGCAACGCACATGTACCAATCTGAGGTGTTGAGACAAAGATCGGATACAAGAGATGAACTAGGGTTTGGAGAGGAGATGGTGCTGGTGAAGCTGTTGATGGAGATTGACCCCCCTCTCGATGAGAGGATCGTTGGTGATGACGATGGCTTTGATTTCCCCCTCCGGGAGGGAAGTTTCCCCGAAAGAACAGCTCCGCCAGGGCTCTAGATTGGTTCTACCCAAGTTCCGCCTCGAGACGGCGGTGCTTTGTCCCGAAAGATCTCTTCTGATTTTTTCTAGGTCAAAACCCTTCATATAGTAGAAGATGGGTGCTGGAGACCTGCCAAGTGGGTCACAAGCCACCTAGGCACGGCCAGGGGGTAGGCCGCGCTTGGCAGGCTTGTGACCTCATGGTGGGACACCTCTGGTATTTGTTTCTCCCAATTATTTTTATATATTCCATAATAATTCTCCATAACTTTTTAGGTCTTTTGGAGTTGTGCAGAATAGGTCTCTAAAATTTGCTCCTTTTCCAGTCCAGAATTTAAGTTGTCGGCATTCTCCCTCTTCATGTAAACCTTGTAAAATAGGAGAGAAAAGGCAAAAATATTGTACCATAACGTGTAATAACAGCCCATAATGAAATAAATATCAATATAAAGCATGATGCAAAATGGACGTATCACATCACCTCCGCCAGAGAGGGCGGGTGAGGCAGATCCTCCGATCTTGCTTGGCTGCCCTCGCCCTGCTCAAAATCGGGGACGGGGTTATTCCTAGTGGACACCATCCCGGGGAAGACAAAACCCACATGTTAGACAAGGAAGACATCAACTCTAAGATAAGAGTTGTGGAATGTATTGAACAACATGGAATGCATGGGTGAACACCCGAACAATATGGTAACAAGCAAACTTCCATATATACACCATGCTAATACACCCATGAAATAGTTCAGTACAAGCCCAAGCTGAATAACAAGCTACTGAGGATATGATACAAATCATCGGAGGCATTACAAGCTTCCTATACATTATCTATCTATACCTTCGGAACTCAACTCACACTCCGATTATATTCCACAAGTCACGTAGGACTATGGCAACACAACCGCTACCAACTACTACTAGACCATCACACACTCAAGTGTCTCCGTAGAACATCTGATAAAGGTAACCCCCATGACCTGGGAGCTGAACCTGAGGGTTTGGAAACACCCTAGACCGAGATCCCTGGGAATCATAAGGATACAGACATGGCCTAGGTCCCCTAGCTTGCGGCAACAACGGTGCTCGAAGAGGAGTGATGCCTCCAACATCGGGCCAGTCTACACGAGCTGGCAGACGAGTTCGTGAGGGGCTCAACATCTCCAAATCTCCATAGCTCGTCTCCACGACATGTGCTAGCTGCATCAAAGCTGCCCAAAGTCATGCATGTGTAGCATAATGCTCCATGAGAAAAGCACGTGCATCACGATCCCTGTTCTCCAAAAACTGAGCGGTAACCTGGAGTCTAGGATCCTCATGACAGTGATCATAGTAGGATGCACTAAGATAACAATACACCCCTCCTAGCGTCGCTGCAACATAACAAAACTCAGTGTTCTGTAGCAGTCCATGGTGAGATCTCAAGATATTCAACATCGTGCAGGCGGCCTCCTGAACTACCATATCTCTAGTAACACCTAATCCATAGGTCCAACGGAGTGGCTCTACAGCTCCTGGATATCATGGATATATCCTAACCGTACACAGATACTGGCTCTGGTTGAAGTCTCGGAACTGTTTCTCCACTGTGTACTCCAGGTACCAACATTAGCCGGTGTCCATCATAACTCTGACTAACATGGCTGTGTGACCCGGTACATCAATGCACCTGGTCAAACAGACCACCTGAAGGCATCTGAAAGTGGATAATGCAAAGGCATTAGAGCTCCTAGCATAAATCAGGCAGCATAACGGCTATAATTGCTCAAAAAGGATTTTGAGACAACCTGCAAAACATCGGATAGCATAACCACTCAACTTTCTAGCCTCAAGTTTCTAATCCAACTGATTGACACACTGAAAGAACTTGATTACCGGAGTTCACTGCCAAGCAATCTAGCTACTAGTCCATGGTTAGTAACTCGTCATCCTGAGAGATAGATAAGAAGCCTAGCTCTTAAAGCCGTAGAAAAGAAGAGGGTGAATCAGAATAGCATGACTCGGGAAGAGGAGTAAAAAGAGCCTTATGTTCCCTTCCACAATCAATTCCCTTGCATAACTAAAGCATTTCTACACTCAACTTCGTCCGGTTTGGCTTGCTAGTCCTATAGTCAATCAGGCTCTGATACCAACTTTGTCGGGACCCCAATCCTAAGCCATAAGAATCTAGCCTGTAACACAACACATCACTTTGCGGCCTCACGCACGGTTATCACCACGGATGCCACCTTACCTGGGTCAGCACCATTTGCGTCTTTTGGCTCATGTATGTGAATATGTTGCTAGTATTCAAATGTCAAAGAACTCGGGTGGACATGACTAGTCGTAGAACCGAAGTGGCGCATCCGTATAGGGACAGGCATACGTAACCCAGCAATGTAGGTGTCAGCCTCTAGCGTGTGTAGACGAGTGATAGCAAGCTACAAGGACTCCATTATGCCATGGGACATAAATGTCATCACTACACATAGACGAGTTGCAGCAGGCTACAGGGAGTCCATTACACTGCGAGACATTTCCCCAAAGGGACATACACAACAGCAAACAAGGATACATGATGGTCAATCAATGTGTCTAGAGCAGTAGCAAGCTACCAATGCTCGGTGGAAGCACAAAGAGGCATTTCCCTGTAAAGAGTACTAATAAAGGCACACAACTAGGTGTCGTATCCCATCCATACCGTTGCACGTCACAAGTACACACGACATGTCCGATATGCATAGATACAACTCTAGCATCACAACATAACCATACAACAACACAATATTTATTTTTAAAGGCTCAGAAGAGACTTGCATAATATGTTCATATAGGTAGGGGTCACATGACCCGACACTCAAGTTATACAAACAGGTTCATATAAACCAAGGAGAAGCTTAAAGTTGTCTCAGTACAGACATACGAAAGGTAAAAAGGCATAAAGCCTGACTATCTATAGCCCATCCGAGGGCATCAAATCGTAGCTAAGGTACCAGCTACTTGAAAAACCCCACCAGATGGGTCCTGGTTCGCATCTGCAACATTTATTAAGCAAACAAGAGTACAAACATACTCAGCAAGTATTTAAAGCAAACCTAGTCTATTCATGCTCATGTATCAACAAGGGGTGTAGAGGGGTTTATGCAGCAATGCCAACTTTCACTCTTGGCTAACTTGCACTACAACTACTAGTTCTTTGAACAACTTTTGAGGTATCGCACACGAGTCCACTAACACCACATCAATACTCTACCATGGACTCACTCTTGTCACCTAAAAGGGTGCCATCCACGGTACTCACACTTGTCTTGCTATTTTTATGGGTAACCATTGACATTGTCTATGAACAACATAAGTTCTCCAAGTAGTCCATATCCGAGGACGCGGCTTTTCGAATAGATTCATACCCTGCAAGGGTGTAGTCCTTCACACACGTGGCAACCTTCAGGCGGAAGCCTAGCGAGGGAGTCGGCCACGACCGTCAATCACACAAGACCTTTAGTCTAGGCTATCGCCTAGTTGAGACTGAACCCGCACGGATGTCCGGACAAAGTTTCCGCTACGACCCCAAAAGATGTGCGCAGGGTTCCTAAGCCCACAATTTGGGTGACCCTTGGTACACCATGCCACTGCCTATCGCATCGTAGTCCACTCCTAGGGTCAGCACTTGCACGGCCTCCAACATGACTATAAACACCAGAAACTATTTGCATCTCCTGGACCAAAGGACTAGGCGGTTGATAAGTCGAGAGGGTCAATTAAGTATCCCAACGTGTGGTATTAGCTAGTCTAGGATCACAAACACGACACTCAGTTCCTAAGAACAGTCCCAATGAGACAACCTGCTATGTACTCCTACATAGCCTCTCATCACTACCTTTACAAAATAAGGTTCATCTAGTTCATCACATCAGGACAACACGGTTTCACTTTGGTTCATCACCCAGATGAATCAGACCTGACTCAACTCTAAGCATACACTAGTAGAAAACTGGCCTTCTGTCGGGACCCCGATCCTAGGTTATATGATTCCATACTGTAACAAGCCACATCACTTTGCGGCCTCACGCACGGTACTCCACGGCTGCCACCTTACCTTGGCCGGGACCGTTTGCGTCTTTTGGCTCACGTATGTGAACATGTCGCTGGCAATCACACAACAAAGAACCCGGGCCGACATGACTAGTCATAGAACCCAAGTAGCACATCCGTATGGAAACATGCATACATAACCCAGCAATGCAGGTGTCGGCCTCAAGCGTGTGTAGACGAGTCGTAGCAAGTTACAAGGACTCCATTACGTCGCGAGACACGAATGTCATCACTGCACGTAGACGAGTCGTAACAGGCTACAGGGACTCCATTACACTGCGAGACATTTCCCCGAAGGGACAGACACAACAACAAAGAAGGATACATGCCGGTCAATCAATGTGTCCAGAGCAGTAGCAAGCTACCATGGCTCGGTGGAAGCACAAAGAGGCAGTTTCTCGTAAAGAGTACTACTAAAGGCACACGACTAGGTGTCGGATCCCATACATACCGTTGCACGTCACACGTACGCACGACATGCCCGATATGTATAGATACAACCATGGCATCACAACATAACCATACAATAACATGACTTTTATTTAAGAGGCTCAGACGAGCCTTGCATAATATGTTCATACAGACAGGGGTCACATGACCCGGCACTCAAGTCATACAAACATAGTCATACAAGCCAGCGGAAACTTAAGCTGTCTAAGTACAAACGACAAAATATAAAGGAGGCACAAGGCCTGACTATCTACAACCCACCACACGGGCAAGATCGTAGCTGGGACACCATCTATTCGGCATCGTCAACGTGTAGATAAAACCCACCTGATGGGTCCTGGTTTTCTTCTGCAACATTAATTAAGCAAGGATGAGTACAATCGTACTCAGCAAGACTTTAAAATAGCCCTAGTCTATCTATGCTCATGTATCAACAAGGGGGTGGTGGAGTTTATGCAGAATGCCAGCTTTGACTCATGGCTAACCTACACTACTCAGTTTTAAATTCTTTGTTACGATTTCAATTATCGCACACGAGTCCACTTACTCCATCTCAATACACCACCATGGACTCACCTTCCCCTTCCGGAAGAGTGCCATCCACGGTAGTCACACTTGTCTTGAGATTTTTAGAAGTCTTCATTTGATTATCTATAAACAGCATAAGTTCTCCAAGTAGTCCATATCCGAGGACGCGGCTATTCGAATAGTTTCAAAACTCTGCAGGGGTGTACTTCTTCACACACGCTCTCGCCACTTATCGCTGTGTGCTTATACAACCATGCACCTCGGCAACCTTCAAGCAGATGCCTAGCGAGGGAGTCGGCCACGACCGTCAATCACATAAGACCTCTAGTCTGGGATACCGCCTATTTGAGACTGAACCCGCACGAAAATCCGGCCGAAGTTTCCACTATGGTCCCAAACGATGTGCGCAGGGTTCCCAAGCCCACCATTCGGGTGACCCTTGGTACACCGTGCCACTGCCTACCACGTCGTAACCCACCCCGAGGGTCAGCGCTACGCACGGCCTCCAGCATGCTATACACACCAGAAACTACTTTCAATACCTGGACCAAAGACTATGCGACTGATGAGTCGAGAGGGTCAGTTAAGTATCCCAATGTGTGGTAGTATCTAGTCTTGGATCACAAACACGGAACCCAATTCCTAAGAACGGTCCAAATGATACAACCCACTATGTACTCCTACATAGCCTCTCATCGCTACCTTTACCAAATCGTGTCCACTATAAGCTCATCACATCGGACTACACTGTTTCACTCAGTTCATCATCCAGATGAATCCGACTTGACACAACTCTAAGCATAGCAAGCATAGCAGGCAAAGTAAGCTAAGCACATCATGGCACAAGCATCTACCAGGTATGCTAGGTTGCAAGGTTTAGCTATTTACTGTGATAAGATCAGGTCATGCATAAGAATAGGATCATCTACCATGTATAACTGACATGTGATCGTTTGTCCTAATGCAATAAATGAGAGCAGGAGCGAGAGAGTGGGATGTTATCGGAATGATCAATGAGGTTGCTTTCCTTGCTGGGTTGCGGAAGAGTTCTCTTCTTCGTCGGAGTATGGAGTAGTATCCTCCGGATTAGGGCCTACCGCAACGCAGATGAAAACATTCAATACAAGCAGATGCAACAATATGATGCATGATCATGGCATGATAGTATGGATGGATGAGCTAATGTACCTAGTGATCATGTCAATTTGAAATGTATTTGAGTATAGGCTCAAAGTTGTTCTCATATCAAATTCTATATATTGACCTAATGCTAAAATGTCCATGTTCACCTATTTAGGTTGCTCTATCATGGATGAGAACAGCACCATTGGATTCATTGGATTTTTCTGATAAATTTTCATATATAAATTATTTTCATCTGACTTACAGATTAATTTATATGATTTTCAAAGTTTTAAATATTCTCTGGAATTATTTTTAAATAAGAAATCGACTTATTGCATCAGCATGATGTCATGATGACATCAGCTGGGGTCCACATGTCAGTGTCTGATTAGCTTAATTAACTAGGTTAAACTAATCCTAATCATTAACAGACCCTGGGCCCACATGTCATAGACTAACTAGCTTAATTATTTTAATTAATTGTTTTTTTAAACTAACCAGGGTTAACCGGGGGGTGGCCCCACCTGTCAGGGTCAACCCCCGTGGTAAAAACGACCAGAGCCACCGGCGACTCCAAAAGCGGCGGTGGGGCTCGGGTTTCCTCCTCCGGTGACCAAATGGACGGCGGAGGGCACCAAACTGATCTACGCACACGCGTGCGTCCATTCCGACCCTTCCCTGGAGCAGAGGTGGTCGGAATCGGCGCCGGCGATGAGCTTGGCGGCGGCCGAAGCTCGGACAAGCACGGGCTCGTCGAGCCAGAGCTCGAACGGGGCATCCGAGACCTAGGCTTCCTGGAAGCCTCCTGAGCACGATGGCGCACTCAGAAACTAGCTTGGGTCGCCACGACGGCGACCATGACCTCACCGGCGGCGGGGAGCTTTCGGGCTCAAGGGAAATCGGCGCTACGCGGCTCAAATCAAGGGGGAAAAGGGGGGAAAAGAACCGGGGGCTCACGGTGAGTGCAGTGGCGTCAACGGCTAGCTCGGGGAGGACCTGGAACGGCGACGACCTTCGAATTCTTCTCCGGTGACCCGAGGAAGAAGACAGGGGCACGACAGCGATACAAGCCCTCCGGCGATGCGTGGCTCGTCTGGAAGGAAGAGGAGGTCCAGGAGGTCCTTTTTGGCTGGCTCAGGCGGCGCGGAGGTTGGCTAGAACGTCGGCGACGAGCTTGGGAAGCTCTCGGCCATGGCGGAGATAGAGGGGGAGAATGCACGCGCGCGAGAGAGAGCGGCGATGGAGGAGAAGAGAAGGCACGAGGCGGCTCGTGACGCACTCAGGGGGGCCACGGCAGCCAGGCGAGCAGGGAGGAGGTGGAGGCCTCGTCGGTGCCGCGCAGCACTTCACCTCTGCCTACTGGCAGAGGTTGAAGATGACCGCTTGGCCCTGGTGGGCTGGGCCGCCTCCTTCTCTGGGCCAGGTAAGCCTCTTCTTTTCTTCTTCTTTTTTAATTTTGTTTTCTGCTTTCTAACATTTGTTTTATTTCTTTGTAGATCCAAATAACTTTTCAAAATGACCCACATATTTTCTAAATTGAAGTTTGAATATTCCAAACTCATAACAACAGTTTCAGATTATTTTGAAAACAGTGATAATGATAATTGCTTTATTTATCATTTTCCAAGGACTTAAACCGTTAATTCAAATTATTTTAAATGTTCAATTAATTCAAATGGCCCCTGGTATATCCATGTCCCTAATTATCAGACATAGGGGACATTTTTTATGGGCATTTTGGATTTGTTGAAATTTCATTTATCTGGAATTTCTTTAATTCATGAATGCTTGGGGTTTCTTTTCTTTCTCCCCATTTCATATTGATGCAATGATGATGATGATGATGCAAACACCTTGCTATCCTATGACACTGCTAGGGTTGTGACACCTTCCATTCCAACCTATCTCCGGTTTGGCTTTGGACCGGGACTAATGTGGCCATTAGTCCCGGTTCCAACGGCTAGGAGCGGTTGGGGTGTACGAGCCACATTATTCCCGATTCATTCGAGACCTATAGTCCCGGTTTCTATCACAAACTGCGACAAAAGGGGTGGTGGCAGGTTGGTGTCAGCCTGGGGCCCCATGAGCCCTTTTAGTCCCGATTTGTCATACAAACCGGGACTATATATGGACCTTTAGTTACGATTTGTATAACTAACCGGGACTAAATCTTCCCCTATATAAACCCTTCGTCCAGCCCGACTCCATTTCTTTGATTTCTCCATTCAAATTCCCCTCTCTGTTCTTCCCCTAGCTTGAGATCCTCCCTCCATTTTTGCCAAGATTTGTACAGATTTGAGGTACCCCAATCCATCCAAGTGTCCACAAAGGTTAGAAACTTTGTGCTTTCATCTCTTATTGCTAGATCAGCTCGTGCAATGCTTTATAAGTATAGTGATTTGTGGGTTTTAGTTTGGGTGTAATTATGTGGTAGTTTTTTTATTTATATGCAATTTGAGTTCAAATTAAGTCATTAGTTTGCATATGTGTAGGTGTGGTTTACTTAGTGTGCCTTCCCGTCCGAGTCCTAACCACCGCCGATCGCCCGTACCCTCGCCCACACCACTTTGGTGAGCCTCTTCTTGTCTTCTTATCCTTTTTATAAAAAAATCACATTTGTATGATTTAGATAGTTACTTGCATAATTTTTTTACTTGTATGATTGTTGTTATATATAGTGCCAAGGTTATGATATCTGTGCCTATCGGCCCTTGTCCGGTTTGCGATTCGGATGTGGTATATTAACATTTATAACTATTTGCTGCATTTCGTGTTAGTGACAATTATGCCCATCAACTTGACATAGATATTTTTATCTAGGAGGTAGTTGAATCGGAAATGCCAACCAACCCTATTGTCGAGAAGTTAAATTTAGTTGAAAAAGAAAACGAGGATTTGAAAGAAAAATTGATAATAGTTGAAGAATAGAAGATGAAATTGGAGTTGTACGTTGTCCATGTCGTTGATGATCACACGATCAAGATGGATGCAATGCGCTTGAAGAGTAGAAAGATTCTAAAATATGTCGTTAATAAAGAGGCTTGGTATCGTTATGTTGTTGGATCAATTTTTACCTTAGTTGCGATTTTGATCGCATTTGTTGTTGCATTTAAAATGTTTTAGCTAGATACTTGTATGTTGTTTTATGATAATAAGTGTGTATGAACTTTATGTATGAACTTGTAGTAATTTGGTCTTTTCGGTGTTGTGTAATGAAGATGAACCGGCAATGGATGTACGATGACCGACGCTCTCCCAAGTTCTTTAATGGCGTGCATAGTTTGTCGCATGCGGCCGAGGCAAACAAGCGGGATAGTTTTATGTGTTGGCCATGTGGTGTGTGTAAGAATGATAAGAGTTACTCTAGCTCAAAACAGATTCACGTCCATCTTTTTACGTCCGGTTTCATGTCCGGGTATAATTGTCAAGGATTTACAACTAATATTTGGAAAGGGTCCTGGCAGACAATCTGGCCCGACTGATGTTGAGGGACGCGCACCCATGTGGAAGAATAAATCTATATTTTGGGATAAAGAATATTGGAAAGTCCTAGAGGTCCGCTCTACAATCGACGTGATGTAGGTGACGAAGAATCTTTGCGTGAACCTGCTAGGCTTCCTGGGCATGTATGGGAAGACAAAACATACACCGGAGGCACCGGAGGACCAGCAACGTGAGCACGAAAACGACTGCATGCATCCAAAGAAGTATCAATGTCCTGCCAGCTATGCTCTTTTTTATTGACCAACTAATGTAGGGCAAACACCCCACAACTTATGTTTTATTCCATAACACAACTTACAATTTACAGCACCTAAGCTAAGAGAAAGGGGGGTGGTGGAGGATCTAGATCACTAACCTCTGGGTGGTAGAAAGGATACCCATTTTAACATATCATCTCTAAAACTAGCCTTAATTCTATGAGCTAGTAAAGAAATATCATGCTTAAAGTTACACTTCCACCTATTGAAGGAAATGCCAGCTGTGCTCTTACCAAAGCAGAGAAAGAAATGTTCTTTGAATGCCTGCTCAGTATGAAGGTCCCATCTGGCTTCTCGTCGAATATGAAGGGAACAATAAATATGGCAGAGAAAAAAATTCCAAAACCTAATTTCTCATGACTGACATGTGATCATGAAACAATTTCTTCCGGTTGTGTTGAGGAGGATTCGACCAGAAAATGTTCGATTAGCCATTGTGAAGCTATATTTATTCCTCAATGCAATTACTCAGAAGGTAATCGATCCGGAAATCCTACCAAGCTTACAAAATCATTTTTTCCAATGTCTTGTCAATTTCAAGTTGGTGTTCCCACCATCCTTCTTCAGTATTATGATGCACGTCCTTGTTCACCTAGTCAAAGATATTGCCATTCTGAGTCCTGTATTTCTACACAACATGTTCCCCTTTGAGAGGTTCATGGGAGTCTTAAAGAAATATGTTCGTAACCGTGCTAGGCCAAAAGGAAGCATATCCAAGGGCCATAAAATAGAGGAGGTTATTGAGTTTTGTGTTGACTTTATTCCTGACATTAAGACGATTGGTGTTCCTCAATCGTGACATGAGTGGAGACTGCATGGAAAAGGCAAGCTTTCACCAAAATTAATAATATGTAGGGACTGGCATTCTTGGGCACAAGCACATTACATAGTTCTACAGAATTCTACCTTGGATATTGTACACTCGAAGAACCTCGAGAAGCCATACCCCTAGATTCAACATACACACACTGAGGCTTTTGTCGGTTGGTTGCGAACACATCTCACGAATGACGACAATGTTCAAGATGACTTGTACTTGTTGACCAAGAGACCATATTCGACTGTATTAACTTTCCAATGGTACGAGATAAATGGGAATACATTTTACATGATCTCCCAATATAAAAAGAGAACCAACCAAAATAATGGTGTCCGCTTTGACGATGGGGCAAACACCAAGGAAAAGGACACATATTATGGTTATATAGTGGAGGTATGGGAACTTGACTATAGGTGATTTGAAGGTCCCTTTGTTTTGGTGCAAATGGGCCAATCTGACTGGAGGAGGGGTAATTGTAGACCCATAGTACAGAATGACAACAGTGAATCTCAACAGTCTTGGGAACACAGACGAACCATTCGTTCTAGCCAATGATGTGGCACAAGTTTTCTATGTGAAGAACATGTCTACCAAACTGAGAAAAAAGAAAGATAAGAAAGCAGATACATCATACGATGAGCCAAAGTGCCACATAGTTCTTTCCGGGAAAAGAAACATTATGGGAGTGGAGGACAAGACAGACATGTCTCAAAAGATTATGAAAAGTTTGACGAGTTTCCCCCCTTCATAGTGAAGGCTGACCCAAGCATCCCATTAAATGATGAAGATTCTCCATGGTAATGGTGCAATAATCAAGGGACACACGCAATGAAAAAGTTTTATACCCCAAGCTCCCACTCTGGGATGTGATTGGCTTCACCGTCATCACTTTTCTTCTCTAGTGAGTAGCCGGGATGGTCTAGTTTGTAGACGAAGTGCATCCAATTTTTGTTTAACCATCTCAACTTTTTACCAGATGCTATGTGGGTGAAATTATGATACCATGTCAGGTTTCAACCTTTTCAGAGTTCATTTGTAGTGCTTTTTAATTTCAGGGTCATTTAGCTCAAAACAATTCATTAAATGGATGAAAAATAGCCAATGAAGTTAGAAAGGGTTGAAATTTGAGGATGTGGCTTAGAATGGTTCATATTGAATGCACAATTTTTTTGGAGTTGAAATAAGTAAAAAAAAATGAAATGCCTTTGCAACACATGAGTTTTCGGCCAAAACCCTCATACTTCAAAGTAGATGGTCTAGTTTGTACACGAAGTGCATCCAGTTTTTGCCGTAACTCTCGCAACTTTTTACCACTTGCTATGTGGGTGAAATGGACATACCATGCCAAGTATCAACCTTTTCAGACTTTATTTGTAGTGCCTTTTTAATTTCATGGACATTTATCTCAAAACAATTCATTAAATGCATAAAAATTAGCAAATGAAGTTAGAAAGGGTTGAAATATGAGGATGTGTGGCTTACAACGGTTCATATTGAATGCACAAAAATTCTGGAGTTGAAATAAGTTTAAAAAAATGAAATGCCTTTGTAACAATTGATTTTCGTTCGAAACCCTCATACTTCAAAGTAGATGGTCTTGTTTGTACACGAAGTGCGTCCAGTTTTTGTCGTAACCCTCTCAATTTTTTACCACTTTCTCTGTGGGTGGAACGTTCATACCATGCCAAGTTCCAACCTTTTCAGACTTCATAATAGTGATTTTGATTAAAACAAATGAAGGTATAAAACTAAAAAGAGTTAAACAGAACCTAATTTTGATTAAAACACCTATTTAAAATATCCTAAACATTCCAAAATTTAACATAATGATAAAACATACTAAAATGAAACAATAGTAAAAACAATCACTCAAAAATCTATTTTTAAACTAAATTTATTCACAAACTAGCGATTCACAAAAAATTCAAAACAATTCAAATTTAAACTATTTAAATGTGAAAACTAATGGCACTAAAAGTAAGTTTATAATTTTTTTGACCTAAAGCAAAAAAGATTCATTAAAAATCTATAAATATTATAAATATAAAAACAATTATTCCAAATATAAAAACAGAAAAAATAGACCTTTAGTCCGAGTTTGTGATACCAACCGGGACTAAAGGTCCCTTCCCGCGCGAATTTGGGCCGCCGAAAAGGCCTCTTTAGGCCCGGTTGGTATCACCAAACGAGACTAAAGATCCTTTCTATATAACCCCTTCTCCTACATCCACACTTTCTCCCACGACGCCTCACTCCACTCTACGCCGCTAGGCTGCCCAAATTCCGCCGCAACGTCGTCACCATTGCCCCTCCTCGTCAGTGTCCTCCATCGCTCCAACACCCTAGCCGCTCCTCGCTGGTCTCCTACGTCGCTTTGTTGCCATTGCCGCTCCTTGCCGGTAAGGCTCCCCCTCCTCTCTGTCCTCGTTGGCCCCACGTGCCTTCGCCGCTCACCCCTGCCCACCATGCGCAACACCGCCACCGACCCTGCCTCCGCCCATGGCAGCATAGCCGTTGGCCCCGCGCGCGTCTCGGGCGACACTGTAGCGGAGTTAATTTTATGTGATTTAGTTAATTTAGTTGTTTAGTTAAGTTAGTTAATTTTAGTTGTTTTAGTTGTTTTAGGATATACAAAAGAGGAAGTTAATTTAGTTAATTTAGTTCTTTTTATTATTTAGTTCTTTTTATTGTTTTATCATCAGTCGTCGGTGACGCAATATCGAGGAGTCCCCGACAATCGATGGTGAGGGAGAGTACCCCCCGATGATCGCCAGTGAGGGAGAGTCCACGGTGATATCGAGGAGTCCCCGACAATCATTGGTGACACGATATGATGTTTAGATGTTTAAATGTTTAGTTGCATATATAGCGTAGCCATTGAGTTGACGATGCCTGGCCAGCATCCTCGTCGTTGACTTGATGGCAACCACTTGCTTGAGAGGCGCCATGTCCGGGATAGGGCTCTGTCGGGCTGGCACTGGGAGGTACTGCCTTCTGGGGTGCCCAGCTTGGTAAGGAATCAGGGTCTCGTCATCGACCCGGAGGTTCTTTGGTGGTGGTTGCATGGACCACTGTCGATGCAGAGGGAGCCGGCCCCCGTGGAGGTGGTACGTCCCCGTGTCAGGGAGGAGGACGAGCATGTCTGACGCTACATGGATGCTTTGGATGCTAGGTTCTCCAATACCTGACAGATTCTTCAGGGATCTCACCAGAGCTATGATCCTATCATAGTTCCTTCTCTTTGGGTTTCTACCGCCTGCGCTATCAGACGTCAACTGTATGTGTATTAGTGATACTACTCGATGATGTATTAGTGATATTATTTGACGATGTATTAGTGATAATATTAGATGATGTATTAGTGATACTATTATTCGATGATGTATTAGTGGTACCATATGATCATATTGTTGCATTTCCTTGTATTGATTTGCAAAACTCATGTTCTGCTTATTGAATGCATTCTAATTGTTTTATATTTGTTCTGCGTTAGTTAAGCTATGGACCATGATCAAGAGAAGGCCATGTACGACCTAATACGCTTCGGAAATGAAGAGAATGAAGTAGATGATGGCTCACAACACGTTAACCAAGAAGGTGAGGGAATTGAGAAGGAAGAACAACCAAGAGATGACGAAGGCAAACCAGCGGACAATGACAATGGCGAATAATTTTTTTTCCATTTAACTGAGTCCGACGAGGTATTAATTTTTCCTCTGGTGATCATCAGATGTATTGATCGATTTGTATATATTAAATAATCTTTCTTCTTTTAGCCCTTCGGATCGAGAAAATCTTCTACAATTGTTAAACGTGGCCCACCAAAAAAGTTGACAGAAGGCGTAAAGTACAACATTGATCAAATCAGAGGAGATGGTGAACTGATTGTTCCAAAGCAGAATGCTTTCAAATTTATACGTCAATGCGGATTTATCGTTAGGAACCAAATCCCGATAACCATTCAAGAATGGAATCAGTCAATAGATCAAGAAGTTCCTTTTGTCAGCGAAAGAGCAAAAAACCTGCTTTGGGAGGCCCTCATGAAACATTTCACCCTACCAGAGGGTCTCACAAATGTCCAACAGGAGAAATTCAAGAAGTGTGCTCTTAAGAGGATGGCCACACAATTCGAGTCTTGGAAGAAAATATTATGCAACAATTACGTGAACGACGGATAGAAGACTCCTGAATTCACACGACAATATGTGAAGTTACAAGATTACTCAGACGCATTTGTTAAGTTCACGGAATCAAAAGAAGCTAAGGAAAGGTTGAGAATAAACAAGATAAATGCCGACAAAAAACATGGCACCATCGTGTGTGGCCCGGTGGCTACAAGTTTGGGTTACCTAAGTGGGATGAATCCGAGAGAAACATGAAGGCTGCAGGGGTCACTCTAGTAATAGAGACTTGGCCCGAGAGGTGCAGGACTTGGTTTTATGCACATGGGGGAAAGTTGGACCCAAAGACATGGGAGGTTCTTGAACAGGCAAGTCTTAAAGGAGCCACATCCGAGATACTTAAAGCAATAGAAGAAGCTCGAGTGGGTGTGGACAAGCTGGAGAGAGAGAGAGAGAGAAGGACGAGCTTTCACGCGCCCTCAAGAATCCTGAACACCCAAGACGAACACGAGGCAAAAGCATGATTCCATGGCTTCTTGGGTTTGCAGATTGGAGCGAAAGGTACAAAAGTCATGATAGAAAGAAGAAGCAAGAAGTAGATCGGATTCAGGACTTGGAACACAAATATAACATGCAGCAGGAGCAAATCAACAAACTTAGCTAGCAAGTTGTGTCTAAGCCGTAGGAGGAACAAGATCCAGCATTGGATGGTACCATTCCATCATGTGTGCTGAAAAGCAGCATCAGTTCCACGAGGGTCCCCGACCCATGATGCACTCCTGGCTCACCACCCCGTGGAAGATGTCCTAGAGTCGACACCTTGTGAGATAGACATGAAACTCAAGAACATATCGATGAAGGTGGCGCACGACTTTGGTTTACCAAACACACTAGAAGCACTCCTCCACGGCAATCCGATTCCACCTAGCTATGCTCGTGTTGGGGTGGATGAAGTTCTGTTGGAATATGATCCACTAGATCTTGATCACCCTGGAGGTCAAGGAGAGCAGACACTAGGAGAAGCCATACGTGGTATCACTGTGTGGAAAAAGGATTGCATCGTGTTTCCAAACTTGGTGCCAAGGCCACCGACTCCTCCTCCAAGTTTGCCACGTCAGCAGACTAAATCCCACCACCAGATGGAGCGCCAGGTGATTCCACCATATCCATCTCCGCCACGCTAGCCGAATCCATCTTCGCCGTGCCAGCCGAATCGATCTCCACTGTGCTAGCCGAATGCATCCCACCCTGAGATGGACCGCATGGCGAGTCCGCAATATCAAGGTCCGCCGCGTTAGCTGTCTCCAAAGCGGAAGAGAGGACCAAAGAAGAAACCCAAGCCTCCTACCAAAAATTAGTTAGCTTGCGATATGACTAACGAGGAATTCGATGTACAAGTGGCTAGCGAATTGAAGGCATTTTTTGGACCAAAACCGCCCCGCCGACAAAGGAAAAAGTACCCGACGAAGTCGTACAACACTTTATTGATGCAGCTAAACTGGTGGAGAAAAGACCGGTATCAGACTATAAACGTTGTATTACCAAGTTGTATCAATCCCATAAAAGACATAAGTCAAGCGGTAGCAGTAAATGCAGGAAAACTGTTCCCCAACTCGGAGAACTGGCAGTCCAATCGATCAGCCCACTCAAGGTGAGTGCCAATAACGTGATAATAACTGACGCTAATAGAGAGAATGCTAGATTGCTCGGTATCACCATTGAACAACTCCTAGAGATCGAGGAATTTTCACCATTGGATCTGAAGAAAATAGTATGGCAATATGTTGGCGGGAAACCTCTGGTCACTCCTGACAACGGGAAGCTTCTAACAACGATGTTTCCCAGGGACATTGGGTTCATTGAGAAGGAACTGTAAATGAGAGAAGTAAAGGTCGGGCGACAGAACCTCATGGTGAAAGTCAACAAAGAGCATTACATCCATGAAAAAGATTTGTGGATTGAAAATGAATAATTTTTTAAGTTATTCAATCAAAAAGCACTCAACAAATCTATCGTCAGTTGCTATTGTTTGTAAGTGATTTCTTTCTGTAATTTAAGTCTCTAGGTCATCTCGGTCATTGCCTGTTATTATAATCACTATATTCTTTTTTGTGGTATTATGCAAAATGAAGATTTTTGAATTGAAAAGAGATGGAGTCTATGGCATCGGGTTCATTGACCCTAGTACCGTTAATGAAGAACTGTTGAGAAGGAACCCTAAAGACAAGGACAAAATGCTTCTAAGGTTTTTGAAGGCCCTAAAGTACAAACCAGAAATACTTTTACCTTGGAACTTCCTGTGAGTGTTACGGTCTTGTACTACAAATTCTATTTTTATTATATATATACTAGATGTTAAGTGTAATTGATGAGTTATACAAATCATGTGCGCAACTGCCACTGGATCCTTCTAATTATTAGGTTTGATGATGGAACTGTTGAAGTACTCACTCGCTAAGTAAAGACCCTGAAGATTACATAATCTTGCATTCGTTGCTCAGAAGGTCATTTCAATCATTGACGCACTATGTCGGCTTCTTTATTAGTTCATTTCCTGATATCAAGTAATTAATAACTCCTTTATTCATTTTGTTTGCCAGGTAGGGTTTGGAAATGTTTCATCAAAGAGCTCACCGGTGTATGGAAGCCAGAGCTGAGATGGCGAAAGGCCAGGGTAATTAAGTAGTACTAGCTATGTCTACGCATCTCTTTAATTCTAGTTTCAATATCATTGTCATGCTTCATTATAGTCTCGTAAAGTGCATGAGGCAGGCACATGAGACAAATATATGTGCAAGAGATCTTTGGGTACGTAAACACCATTCATATTTTTTTGTCATGATCTAATATATACACACACAACTAACATGCATGTTCATATTGATCTCCTTCTTTATATATAGATGACGTAGATGCGGGATCAGCTCCTACGAACGACCGCATACGAGTAATTGAAGAGGGAACTGCGGGATTTTTGCTTCAGCGGGTCATATGTCCCAACGAAGAATACCATTTCATGTAATGCTCTGCAAATTGTTTGAGAAATTTTATATACCAAATTGTACAAACACACACAGATATATATATCTAGAAAGTCTATTCATCACACAGGGTGCAGAATTAGTTATTCTTCACCTGAGATTATCTTACAGTCGTTTCAATAAATTATAAAATACAAATAATTATATTTATATCGATTCACTACATAAAATTTGACATAAGAAAACAAAAATATTGGTCATAAGACCAGAAAAATCGCATTTCATGTATATTTTACACTATGTTTTTATGTTTGTAATTTTACGTGACATAAAATATATTTTTACAGTGACTATCTATTTTCTTACAATCCCTTTTTATAAAATAATACAAAATTTATGGAATGTAAAATTACGTGCATTGATGTGAAAACAGAGGGGGTGAAGAATAACTATTCCTCACCAAGGGTGATGAAGAGTGAATCCCTGGAAAGTATATTCATCACCCAGGGTGCAGAATTAGTTATTATTCACCTGAGTGTGTGTGTGTGTATGGATGTGGTCGTCCGAGAAATTCTATGACATATGATTGCTTGTATGAGAAATTCTGTGATATATGATCGGTTCTACGAGAAATTCTATTATATATGCATAACGTGTACAGTATGTAGTAGCGTAAAATATGTTTGAAATGAAAAAGAATTAAATGTAAAACACAAAATGAAAAGGAATAAATAAACAATTAAACCTATACCCCTAAACCTCTAAACCCTTAAACCTTTACCTCCGGTTGGTGTTACCAACTGGGACTAAAGGTCCCCATGCCCTGGCGTGCGCTGCCGACCACGTGGCTAGGGTTTAGTCCCGGTTAGTAGCCAACCGGTACTAAATGATTGGACCCTTTAGTCTCTATACTTTAGTCCCATTTGGGGAACCGGGACTAAAGGCCCTTCCTAACCGGGACTAATGGCATGTTTTCTACTAGTGATTGCAAGCATAACAAGCAACGTAGACAAGCACATCAAGGCTTAAGCATGTACCAGGTATGCTAGGTTGCAAGGTTTAGCTATTTACCGTGACAATGACAGGTCATGCAGACGAATGTGTTCAACTACCGCACGAGACAGACAATTGAAGCGTTTCTCCTAATGCAATAAACAAGAGCGGGAGCGAGAGAGTGGGATGTTATCGAAACAATCAATGCGGTTGCTTGCCTTGCTGGTTGGTGGAGAGGTACTCTCCTTCAGTGGGATACTCACATGTATCCTTGGAAGCAGGACCTATCGCGATACAGATAAAGTAACAATCTATACATGGCAAGTGCGGCAATATGATGCATGATCATGACATGGCACCATGACTGGATGAGATAATGCATCTATGATTAGTGTAAAATGTAGTAGACTTGAATCTAGGTTCAATGTTGTTCTCCATATGATATTCCACATATTGCATTATGGCAAAATCTCAATGTTCTCCAATTTAGGTAGCTCTACCGTGCATGATAGTAGCACCAATTGATTCTTTGGATTTTTCTGATAATTTTTCGTATATAAATTATTTCAATCTGAGTTACAGATTAATTTCTATGATATTCCTCATATTTTGGAATTTTCTGGAATCATATTAAATCAAAAAAGCTATTACTGCGTCAGCACTGCATCATCATGACGTCCGCAGGTTAACTGGCCATTGTCAGGTCAAACCTAACCAGTGGGGTCCACTGGTCAGTGACAGAGACACTAACAAAAGTTTAAAACTAACCATAACCTTAATTAGTGGAGCTGGGATCCACTGGTTAGTGGGTCATTAGATTAATTAAACAAATTAATTAATTTTAAACTAATCTAAGATTAACCAAGGCTGGGCCCCACCTATAAGTGACCCAAGGGGTCAACCCCGTGGTTAAATAGGTCGTGCTCGCCGGTGTTGATCCGCCAGCGATGACACAGACGGCGGCGGGGGTCGGAAACCTAGCTCCGATGACCAAAATAACGGCGGAATGGCTCATTTGAACTGTCGCATTCATGCGTATCCAAAGGAGTACATCCCAGGGATGGGATGGCCCACAACATCGTCGGCGACGAGTTTTGCGACTGCGGTGGCTGGGCCATGCACGGAGTCGATGACTCGGGGCGCAAAATAGCAGGGCCTTAGCTCCTACCGCCTCTACGGAACTCCACGAACCCAGTGGTGGCCTTAGATGGACCACCTAGACATCGGAAGGTCACCGGCGTCGTGGTCCACGGTGGAGCTCCTCAGGTCTCGAATGGAATCGAAGCCACGACGCTCAATCGGCAGGGGAGAGAGGGGGAACGGGACCAGGGGCTCACGACGATCACAAGGGCGTCGAGAGCGGGCTAGGGGACGGTTTGGAGACGATGAACGATGGTGGAGATCTGCGGCGACCGATGGAAGAAAACGAGCTTAGGGCGACGATGGAGAGCTCCTGGCATCGCGTGGCTTGTCGGAGAGGACGAGGGGGACTAGGCGGAGCTTCTGGGCGGATCAGATGCGAGGGCAGGCGCTGAGGTGACTATGATCTTGCGGGTGCGATGGCCATGGCGGAGAAGAGCTGCTGGAGGAGAGGGAGAGGGGCGAATGCAGGAGGATGCTATCGGGGCGGCTCCTAGAGCTTATCCCCGACGTCAACGTGGCCTGTGAGGCAAGAAGGCAGGTGTCGGCGTGGCGGCAAGGCTGTGCGTGCGTGTCGGGCACGCACTCGGCCGACTTGCGCTAGGAGGACAACGACGTTGACTAGGCCAGATGGGTCGGCCTAGCTAGGCCTCACGTGATGCCTCTCTCTCATTTCCTCTTTTATTCGTTTCTGTTTTCTATATTTCTATCCTTTGTGTTATATCTTGTTTGGACACAAAGTACCTAGCATAAAAATATCAAAATGTTGTAGAGGGCATAGTTGAATATTTCAAACCTCTGCAAAAAGTTTGAGCATTTTTGACTGACTATAAAATTTATAGTGCTTTATTTGACAATTTTAGTAGCATTGGGAGTTATTTTTACAATGCTATATCTATTGTTAAAAATAAAATGTCCACTCATATGTTGTTGCTAACATTTATCAGATATAATGAACATTTTTGAAGGGCATTTTGGATTCATTGAAAATCACACTTAGTTGAATTTCCTTTAATAGAGTGAGGTGCTAGGGTTTTCTGTTAATCCCCATTTCATCTTAAATAAAATTAAACATGATGCATCACTCTATCCTAGCACAATGGAATTATATATCGTAATCCTTTCGATAAGTAAGAGTATCGAACCCAACGAGGGGCAGAAGGAAATGATAAGCAGTTTTTAGCAAGGTAATTTCTGGAGGCACTCAAATTGTAAGTAGCAAGTAGTTTGATAGCAAGGTAAATTGTAACGAGCAAGTAAAGGTAAAATAAGTAAGGTGCAGCAAGGTAGCCCAATTATTTTGTGGCAAAGGACAGGAGAAAACTATCTCTTATGATAAGCAAAGTGTTCTTGAGGGTAGACGGGAATTTCATCGAGTCACTTACATCATCTTGGTTTGATTCGTGTTCGCTACTTTGATAATTTGATATGCGGGTGGACCGGTTCTAAGATGCTGTTCTTAATTGAACTAAAAACATAATTATGATTAACCCCCTCGCAAGCATCCGCAACTACGAGAAAAGTATTAAGAGAAAGTCTAACCATAACATTAAACACGTGGACCCAAATCAGCCCCTTACGAAGTAGCGCATAAACTAGGGTTTAAGCCTCTATCACTCTAGCAACCCATCATCTAATAACTATGCCAAAATGCATCCCCTAAGGCCCAAAGATGGTGAAGTGTCACATATTCGACGTTCACATGTCACCACTAAGGGAATCACAACATACATTTCATCAAAGTATCGAACACATATCAAATTCACATGATTACTTGCAACATGACTTCTCCCACGAACTCAAGAACAAAGGTAACTAATCACAAATAATATTCATGATCAATATCAGAGGGGTATTGAATATCATAATGGATCTGAACATATTATTTCCACCAAATAAACCATATAGCAATCAGCTACACAAGGTAATCAACACTACTAGTCACCCAGAAATACCAATCTGAGTTTCCGGTACAAAGATTGAACACAAGAGATGAACTAGGGTTTGAGAGGAGATGGTGCTATTGAAGATGTTGATGAAGAATGGCCTCCCAAAGATGGGAGGTTGTTGGTGATGATGATGGCTTCGATTTCCCCCTCCGGGAGGGAAGTTCCCCTAGCGGAATCGCTCTGCCGGAGGGCAGAAGTGCTCTTGCCCAAATTCCGCCTCAAGATGGTGGCGCTTCGTACCAAAAGTCATCTACTTATTTTTTTTGTTTTTCTTCAGAATTTATACCAGAAGATGAGCTACGAAGGTGGGCCTGGGTGAGCACGTTCCACCAGGTCGCGCTAGGGGGTATGGCATGCCCTGGTGGAACGTGCCCACCTGGTGGCCCCCCTCTGGTAGTTTCTGGCCTAGTACTTTTCATCTTTTCCACAAAAATTCTTCATAGAACTTCAGCTTTATTGGAGGTGTCAAGAATAGGTATCTCTGACATACTTTTTCTGGTCCTGAATTCCAGGTGCCGGTATTCTCCCTCTTTATGTATACCTTGCAAATTATGAGAGAAAAGGCATTAGAATTACTCCCCCAAAGCATTATTATGCATAAAAATATTATAAAAAACAATAGGAAAACATGATGCAAAATGGATGTTTGAACTCCCCCAACCTTAGACCTCGCTTGTCCTCAAGTGAATTCCGATACCAAAGAACATTTCCACATGGTTTGAGAGAGGGGTGTTGATAAAAACAAAATATGGACATGGCAGCATCATGCTTATTATTGTAACAACAAAATACTTTAACATATAGCTCTTTCTCATAAAACTTTTCTTTCATAACAACATCATATAATGTCTTATGCACGAGTAACAACCCATCACAATTTGGAAGTATAAATCATAAACCTTATTTGAAACCAACAAACTATGTTCTCAGTCAACTTTGTAACTACAATTCAACATATTTTCAGGAAGGGTCTCATGTAGGAGGATTTTGGCAAGTCCATATACTCAATCATCATTAAGTCTTCTACGATTGCTAACACTCACAATGTCGTTGTTTTCTCACGGCAGATGCCATGGGGTGGCTTATCATGAGTGCTTGGGGCCGGAGGACGTCGACGGGCTCTGGGTGCGAGATTGGGCACAAGCGGTAATGGCATACGATGTACCCAGGTTCAGGGCCCTCCGTGGGAGGTAACACCCCTAGTCCTGCTTGGTCTAGTTGGACTGATGGGTATGTGTACAAGGATGCTCCTGGAGCTGTGTCTAGAGGAGGAGGAAGGACTAGCCGGCTCGTCTTCCTCTGCTACTAGAGGAGGGAATGAGGGTTCTGTGGATGCGTGTGTGAGACCATTCGCTAGTCCCCGTTGCATGGGGGCCTCGGGGGGTTTTATAGGCCAACCCCGACTCTTACAATATGTCATAAGAACAATGGTGGGGGGACCTAGTTGGCAGTCTCTCCGGCTGGCCAGAGGGTCCTGCCGCTCGTGCCGTCTTGTCGTGGGCGGGGCCCACCGAGTGAGCGGTCCCATCTCCCGTTGGAGCCTGCCATCGGGCTCTATGATTGGTCCTCGCCCACCTGTCGCGGCACGGGCCGCCCGGGAGGCGTCGTCTAGCGCCAGCCGACCGAAGTCTCCGGTACGGCCGGCAGCACTGTAGCCATGCTGGGGCATGTAATCAAGTCGCGAGGGCGTGCCGACACTGTTCCCCTACCCGATCGCGTTCACCGAGGTCAGCGGCTTGGACGGTTGGACTATAGCCATGCGCTGTGGTGCGTAAGCGGCCACTGTAGCCACAGGGCCGCCTGTCGTGCCGGTCACGTCGCGTGGTCGTACCTGCACGCAGGGGGACGGGACGGGGCATGTCCGTCCTGATGTCAACGGAAGAGCCGGCCTGTGGGCAGACGGCCATGCCTAGCCGGCTGAGGGTCCAACCGGCTCCTTGATTAGACGGCGGCCGCATAGTTTTTCTTCGAAGCGAAAAGGGGGAAGACCCTGTTGCGTTGTCCTACCTAGGGGTATAAACCCCTTCAGTAGCCCCCGAAGACGGCGGGATCCCGCATCTAGTGGGCGGTGGGGAGCCGGCGGCTTCCCCTCAGCACCAGCCGCCCCCGACTTGAAGGCGAAGGGGTAGCCGGGTCGGTCGGTGGATCCGACGCCTCGGGTTCCGGCGCGTCGCCCCGGGTCCTGCGCTGGCACACGGCACGCCACGCGGCGAGTAATGATGTCGTGGGTCCTGCGCATGTGGGGAGACGGGACGTCGCCCAGGCCTAGCCCGGTAGTACCCAGGCGTAGCCCTCGTAGGCCTCGGGGCGCAGGACAGGATCCTCTGCGCCCCGAAGCGGCCGTTACGGCCCGAGGCCACCCACGTGCGCGGTATTTCCGGGAGGAGTGGGCGCAGACAATCCCACGTCCCGTGGTCGTGGCCTCCCCTATAAAAGGGGAGGAAGGGCAGGAGGCGGAGGTACCCGCGCCCCACTTGCCTCCTTGCTGCCCCGCTTCATCGTCGCTTCTTTCCTTCCTTCACATGCCGTCGCACCCGAGCCTACGCCCGTGCCCGCACATTGCACCGCCGCCACGATGGTTGATGGACGCGGAGGCAGTTGGGCTGGTTCCTTTGTGGTTGAGGCAGACATCACCGAGCTGCGCCACGCACGCATGTTGCTGTCGGCAGAGCGGGTGGCAGCCCGCGTGCCGGACGACGAGATAGCGCCTGCGCCGTAGCCAGGGGAACACGTCGTGTTCCTCTGGCACTTCTCCCGGGGCTTCGAGCTCCCGGTGAGTCTCTTTTTCCATCTTCTTCTTGACACTTTTGACCTCCAATCACACAACCTTGGGCCGAATTCGATCTTGTACCTCTCCGCCTTCGTGATGTTGTGCGAGGGGTACCTCGGCATCCTCCCCTTTCTTGAGTTCTTCAATGCCCTCTTCTATCTCAAGTCTTTGAAGAGCGACGCGTGCAGGGGCACGATGGTGTGCTGTCGCGACATCGCTCGCTTTTCCCCTCTCTCTGATCGAGTCCATCAAGGGGTGGCACCGATGGTTCTTCTACCTGAAGAACGTCGACCCAAGGATGGATTACATCCGGCTGCCGCCGTTCGAGGACAGGCACTCCTCCCAGCAGAACTTGCAGGGACCTGGTCCGTGCAACATGGCCTTGGACCAGCTCGCCCAGCTCTCGCAGCTGAAGAGCATCGAGGGGCTGGTTGCTGCTGACCTGGTGGTGGCCTTTGTCTCGTGCCTGGTGTCGCCCCTCCAGATGAGGCCACACCGGATCTGCGACATGTCTGGCCAGCATGACCCTTGCAGGCAGTCCACCGTCGAGCTGACGCCGGCTCAGGTGGTGAAGCGGGTGAATGCCCTCACGACGTTCAAGCTGAAGCCCACCTCGTGGTCCTTCGGCATGGAGCCGTACGACCGCATCAACCGGCCTCCTCTGGTGAGTTTTCTCGTCGAGGCGGTTCTTTCTCGTTTGGTATTCCCCAGCCGACAGCCGGCTGGAGAACTAACGTTGAAGTGCTGACTGCAGCTACTGGTGCGACAGAACAAGGCGGGCGGCCCGCACCCGTAGATCTTTGAGGTGGAGCGCGAGGACTCCAACTCTCGAGACTTCCATACGGGAGGCCCCCGGAGGAAGGAGTGGACTCCTCGAGGGGGGGGCGACGAGCCGACAGATCCGCGAGGCGGCGCTCCTGGCGGGGCCGGAGGGTCCGGCGTAGCAGGGGAACCCAACGGAGCGGGTGAGTTCCCTCTTGCCCCCTCCATCCGGGATTGGACAGATGATGACGACGATGATGACGATTTGATGATTCTAGACGGACCTCCTCCCGCGGTGCACCAGGACTGGAGGAGCGAGGCGTGACCGACTCGAGGCATGGCGGCCGAAGAGGCCGGCCGGGGGAAGAGGCCGGCTCACGGGGATCCGGCAGCCTCGCCACCCGGCCCGAAGCGGGTGAAGGTGGCTACACAGAAGCTGCCGCCACGCGCCAAGCGGGCCCCGCCTCTTGTTATGGCATAAGTTCTTCATCTTTGTGCAAGTTTTTTCTTTTGCCTTGCGAGCCGGTTAACGATCGGTTTTGGACGCTGCAGTGACCCCATCGAGCTCCAAGATGAGGAGCCGGCGAGGGACACGACGGATGTCGCTGCCCGGCTGGCCCACGAGCAAGCAGCCACCCAGCGGGAGAAAGGGGAGGCTCGCGGAGCTGCGAGCCTCCTGGTCCGGCACGCGAGGAGGGGCCGCGCACTCCAGGACCTCAAGCTGCCGGAGGCGGAGGGGGTCGGCGGACCCCCCACGAGCGACGGACTCGGCTATGGAGTCCACTCGCATGTCGAGGCCTCCGTCAAGCGAGCCGCGGGGGCAGCCATGGACTCGCCAGCGCCTCCGCCCGCTCAAGAAACGGCCCCAACGAGGGAGGCGACGACGGAGGCGGCTCTCGAGGTGACCCGTCCTGAGTTGCCGGTGGTGACCCCTCCTGCGGCTGAGCCGGCCCGGGTCATGCTACCGGAGGTTCTGGTGTCCCGGAGACGGAGTCGGAGGCGCCGCCGGAGACAGCGGCCGTGGAGGTGGAGGTACCTTCCTGTTGGAAATATGCCCTACATGCAATAATAAATTAGTTATTATCATATTTCCTTGTTCATGATAATCTTTTATTATCCATGCTATAATTCTATTGATCGGAAACTTAGATACATGTGTGGATACATAGACAAAACCATGTCCCTAGTATGCCTCTAATAGACTAGCTCGTCGATCAAAAGATGGTTAAGGTTTCCTAGCCATGGACATGAGATGTCATTTGATAACGGGATGACATCATTAGGAGAATGATGTGATGGACAAGACCCAGACTACAAACGTAGCATATGATCGTGTTAGTTTGTTGCTACTGTTTTCTGCATGTCAAGTATATGTTCCTATGACCATGAGATCAAGCAACTCACGGATATCGGAGGAGTGCCTTATGTGTATCAAACGTCGCTACGTAACTGGGTGACTATAAAGGTGCTCTATAGGTATCTCCTATGGTGTCTGTTGAGTTGGCATGGATCGAGACTGGGATTTGTTACTCCGTGTGACGGAGAGGTATCTCAGGGCCCACTCGGTAATACAACATCACAATGAGCCTTGCAAGCAATGTGACTAATTGTTAGTTGCGGGATCTTGTATTACGGAACGAGTAATGAGACTTGCCGGTAACGAGGTTGAACTAGGTATGGAGATACCGACGATTGAATCTCGGGCAAGTAATGTACCGAAGAACAAAGGGAACATCATACGGGATTAACTGAATCCTTGACATAGAGGTTCGACCAATAAAGATCTTCGTAGAATATGTAGGAACCAATGTGGACATCCAGGTCCCGCCATTGGTTATTGACCGTAGAGGTGTCTTGGTCATGTCTACATAGTTCTCGAACCCGCAAGGTCTGCACACTTAAGGTTTGGTGACGTTTCGGTAGTATAGAGTTATGAATGGTGGTGACCGAAGGTAGTTCGGAGTCCCGGATGAGATCCCGGACATCACGAGGAGCTCCGGAATGGTCCGGAGGTAAAGATTCATTTATAGGAAGTCCTGTTTTGGACTCCAGAAAGATTTCGGGCACTTTCGGTAGCGTACCGGGAGTGACGAATGGGTCCCGGGGGTCCACCGGTGGGGCCAACCCACCCCATGGGCCAAAGTGGCGATCCACCAGCCCCTAGTGGGCTGGTGGGGTCGGCCAAGGTGGCCTAGGCGCAGGAAGAGAAGGCCCAAACCGAATTGGGGTGGAGTCTCCCCAAGTTCCACCTCTCGTGTGAGAGGTGGACTCTCAGGTGGAGGAGGACTCTCCTTCCACCACTTCGGCCGAACCAAAAGGAGAGCCCTCCTTTGGGCGCAGACTCCTCTCCCCTCCTCCTATATATATATGAGTGGTTTTAGGGTTTTTTGGATAAGGATTTTCAGCCACGTCTAAACCCTACCTCTAGATCAAGTTCCTCTAAACTAGACTAGTTCGGCAGTGCTTAGGCGAAGCCCTACCGGAACAGCTCCACCACCATCGCCGGAGCGCCGTCACGCTGCCGGCGAACTCTTCTACCTCTCCGCTCTCTCTTGCTGGATCAAGACGGCGGAGATCGTCATCAAGCTGTACGTGTGCTGAACGCGCAGGTGTCGTCCGTTCGGCACTAGATCGGAAGGACTGTGATCAAGATCACGAGACGGTTCGTGATGAGATTGCGGAACGGATCGTGATGAGTTCGCGGGACAGATTGTGATCAAGATCGTTAGACAGATCATGATGAAATCGTGGGACGGATCGCGATGACTTCACGGGATGGATCGTGATTGGATCGCGGGACGGATCGTGATGAGATCGCGGGATACTCGGCGATTGGGATTGCGAAGATATTCGACTACACCAACCGTGTTTCTTAACGCTTCCCGCTTAGCGATCTACAAGGGTATGTAGATCCACTCTCCCTGTCATAGATGCTCATCACCATGGATAGATCTGCGTGTGCGTAGGAAAATTTTGTTTCCCATGCGAAGTTCCCCAACACTTCGGGCGCGACCGATGCGCCAGAGCGACCGGGAGAGGAGGCGGCTACAGCACCGGGTGGGGGCCGATGGGTGGCGACTCCCGACCCCTTGCCATCATCAACCTGCCCCTCGCGTCTGGAGCTGCGGCGAGGCCAGGTGGCAGTGGCGGCCGCGCCCGGAGGGCCCTACGGTCGATGTAGGAGGTCATCCGGGACTAGGAAGCGCTGGCGAGCGCGCCGGCCCTGCCGCCCCCTAGGCAAGCGGTCCGGTCCCGTCCTTCGCGGACTTGGGCAGTGTCCTGGACTGGTGACGACAGGAGCTGGCCCGGTTTGCGGAGGAGGCTGATACCGCCCTTCAATGTGCAGAGCTAAGCCTGCACTTTTGCCTTAGAGTTTTCAGTGGGGGTGCGCGAGCGCACCCACTAGGTGTAGCCCACGAGATGCGGGCCGGCTGACCGGCTGACGGGCAGCCGGGCCGGATCTCCTTTGAGCATCTCTTGATCCTTGCCCCCCCTTTCTTGCGACAGGAGGGAGCTTCTCTACGGCAAAAGTTGTTTGCAGAAGCGGTCGCCATCCACGACCGCGGCAAAAATGGGTTCTACCGCCTAGAGGAGGAGCTGGCGCGCGTGCAAGGTAGGTTGCACTTTGTAGGAGCGGCATCTAGGCCCCGGGAATCAGCTGATGTTGGTTGCGTCTTGCAGGCAAGCTGGCCACCCTTTGGGGGGAGAAGACCGGGCTTGTCGCCGAACAGGACCGGCTAGCGCGGGACGTCCATGCGGCCGCACAGGAGACGGACCGGCTGGCCACGCTGCTGGTCGACGGGGAGTCATCCCGGGACCGGCTCAAGGCCAAGGCGGCAAAGGAGGTTGCGGCCCGGGAGGCTGCCGTCAAGGAGGCGGCTGACGCAGCCCAGAGGACTGCCGCCCTTCAAGACGAGGTGACCCGCCTTGGGAAGACGCTCGAGGAGGTCAAGGGTTCCCTCACCACCTCGGAGGTGGCTCGAATGTTGGAGCACGTGGCGGCGCTCCACTTCGCCATTGGGGTGGACGACGCGATCGAAGGTAAGTGCCAATCTCTCTCTTTCCCCAGCCGGTTGCTCTTCCCTTTGCCATTTTTCGTGCTTCATCTTTCTTTTTCTTTCCTTCTCTTCTCCTTCCTTCCAGGGCGTTTCCCGAAAACTCATCACGACCCTAAAGAAGACCTGTTGGACGTTGATGCTCCGCCTTCACTCTGCGACAAACATCACACACGTTCATGAACTGAGCAATTTCACGTTTCATGCGAGTCCACCAAAAGGTTTGCTTGAGATCTTGATACATCTTGGAACTGCCTGGATGGATGGATAGAAGAGAATTATGTGCTTCGTCCATGATCACCTTTCTGAGATCACCTTTTCGAACCACAAGACGGTCCTCAAAGAACAAGGTATCTTTTTCATCAACGCGAAAGCACTTATACTTCGGAATGCTCTTGGCCACACCTTTCTTCACTTTCTTCACCATAGCATCAAGAAGCTGTGCTTGGCGAACCTGATCTTCGAGAGTCAGAGAGACTTGAAGATTGGCAAGAAATCCTTGAGGAATCATCTAAAGGTTGAGCTTGCGGAAGGCTTCACAAAGCTCGGGTTGAAGAGGCTTCAAGATGAGACTATTGCAGTACGCCTTACAGCTGAGCGCATCTGCAATGACATTTGCTTTCCCAGGAGTATACTCAATGCTTGGATTGAAGTCCTCAAGAATTTCCACCCAACGAGACTACCGAAGATTGAGATTGGGTTGAGTGAAAATGTACTTCAAGCTCTTGTGATCGGTGTACACCTCAACTGGTCTACCCAACAACAAATGCCTACAAGTCATTAGAGCATGCACAACTGCCGCCAACTCAAGATCATGAGTAGGGTAGTTCTTCGCGGCAGGCTTCAACTGACACGAGGTATAAGCAACAATCTTCTTGTCTTGCATGAGAAGACCAACAAGGCCTTGGAGAGACGCATCACAGAAAACTTGGAAAGGCTTACACTGCTCAGGAGGAACAAGAACTAGAGCTAAAGTCAGTCTCTGCTTGAGCGTATTGAACGCTACATCACACTTAGGAGACCAAACACACTTGACACTCTTCTGGAGGAGATTGGACAGAGGCTTAGCAATTTGAGAGAAGTTCTCCATGAATCTTCTGCAATAGCTAGCAAGCGCGAGGAAACTCCGAAGCTGCTTCACATTCTGAGGAGGTTCCCACTTCAATATTGCCTCAACTTTCTCAGGTTGCATTTTAATTCGCTCGGCGGAGATGACAAGCCCAAGGTACACAACTTCATTGAGCCAAAACTAACACTTGGAAAACTTGGCATAGAACCAATGTTCCCTTAACTTGTCAAGCACAAGGCGGAGATGCTCTGCATGCTCTTCTTCGGTCTCCGAGAATATAAGGATATCATCCAGATAGACCAAGATGGATTCATTCTTGAAAGGAGAGAAAATGAAATTCATCTTTCTTGAGAAGGTTGGAGGAGCATTAGCAAGACCAAACGACATGACGGTGTACTCATACGAGCCAAAACTCCTCCTGAAAGCGGTCTTAGGAATGTCTTCTTCGCGAATGCGAATCTGATGATAACCCATGCGAAGATCCAGCTTCAAGAAAACCTTGGCACCTTTCAGTTGTTCAAACAACTCATTGATGTTGGGAAGTGGGTATTTGTTTCTGATTGTCTTCTTGTTCAATGGCCAGTAGTTAACACCAAGACGATCCGTGCCATCTTTCTTCTTGACAAACAAAACTCCGCAACCCCAAGGAGAAGAACTTGGTCTGATCAGACCCACACGTTCTTGCTCATCTAGCTGCTTCTTCAACTCTTTCAGCTCTTCGGGGCCATGTTTATACGGGCGCTTACAGACCGGTTCCGTTCCGTGCTCGAGATCAATCACGAACTCGACTGGCCGGTGCGGAGGCATTCCTCGCAATTATTCTGGATAGACATCTTTATACTCACAAATCACCGGAATTTGAGAAATCGCCGAGATTTCACCCTTCTCATTAAGAGCAAAGAAACGGATTGTGTCATCGCGAGCTACGAATATAATCACATCTTCTGAAGGATGAGTCAGCTTGACTTCTTTTTCTTTACAATCAACATAAGCCATATTCATAGCCAGGAAGTCCATGCCCAAAATGAGATCAATATCGGAATTACCGAGAACAACAGGAGAAGATAGAAAAGAATAATTGCCCATCTTGATAGAAACATCCAAAACCACCACATTTGAAGTCATCAATTTGCCAGGAGACACAACCCGAAAAGGACTAGGGAGGACTACCGAATTCAAATCATGCTTCCAAGAAAAAGGTCTAGAAATGAATGAATGTGATGCACCAGTATCAAATAACACTTTTGCAGGAAAATCATTAACTGAGAGATTACCGATGATCACTTGAGAAGAATCCTCTACCTCTACTGCATTCACCATATTCACCGGACTGACTTGGGATTATGCTTCACCATAGCATTGCCTGGATGTAACACCCCGTTACGCCTGGCGGGATCTAGACTAGCCCACCGACCAACACTAGTCTTTCCTGCGCAGTTTGTCCTCACTCGTGTGCACCCGGGACCAACTTCCCGGTCGGTCACCAATCCTAGAATCGGTCCAAGCGAAGCACACTTAACTTTGGAGTCTTTTCGAGTGGGCTCCCGGAAAAGAAGGAATTCCTTGTTGATATGAGTAGTCTATCATTCCTATTAAGCCAGGCTCTCACATACACCCCCATTTACAGGAACCAACGTCCTTGTTGGCCCATTAGAAGCGATCCCTTTTGGCACACATATGCGCGTCCAGTACGACACATGTGCCATGTTGTGTGCCACGACGGGCCACACACGCCATGCGCCACATGCCCGTGCACCTGACCCGTGCATGCCTATGTAACCGCAAGGGAAAAATCTGATACCAATTGTAACACCCCGTTACGCCTGGCGGGATCTAGACTAGCCCCATAGTTGGTGGAGCCATCCTGGAGATGGACAACACACATCAGCACCGCATTGAAAAGATGAATCAAAAGCTTAATCAAATGCTTGAAAGAAATTGAACAAATAACAACACAACCTTCCTACTGAAAAATTAGTAAGAATGCTTCTTCGGTTTATGATAACATCATCAGATATTAGAAGCCACTTGCAATACACAAAATTATTGAGCTAAGTGCTCGGAACAAATGTATATGCCCACATACATCTGAAGAAGATGATCCTAGATAACTAAAAGATTTCCCATCTAAGAACTTCCGAAAACTTTCTGGTTATGCAATTCAGTGTGGGGGATACGAGGAGGAAATATCTCACACAACTAGCAATCCTACACCCCAACTGTATCCATCCTTCAACACATAACCAGAGGCTCTCGCAAATTCATCTAACTCGAATCCTCGAACTCATAACGATACTAAACCATGGTGGTACCCCGGATGCCTCCCCAGTACTGGGTGACTCTGACCTTATCTCACCACGATAAGTATTGAAGTAATTCAAAACACTCTCCATCCTGAGATATCAAGAAGCTGAATGATAACGACGTGCCAACATTCCCTGGAGCTCGACTCCCCGGAAGAAATCAAGTCAGACAGGAGGCACCAAGACAGAACCCTATCACATCGGTATCCTATCGACTCCGAAATACCCGCGTGATCCTAAAAAACATTTTGAGCGAGAAGAGGAGTAGAATCAAAATTCCTAAGTCGAATACCTCACCAGAGCATAGAAGAGGAGTAAAAAGAATCCTACTCACCGATATAACTAGACTCAAAATAGTTTTTACCTGACTCGACTCAGCCAAATTCGACCAAGCAAAGGCTCCTATGTTCGTATGGCTCTGATACCAACTTGTCATGCCCAAGATGCGCGCCTATCCATATTAAGGCACGAGGGGCTCGCAAGATATATATGCGCATCTTGCCATTAGAAAGTATAGTATCATTGCATGATACACTACAGAAGAGATGAGTATACAAGTTTGGCTTACACTCGCCACATACTAAATTACAATTCCACACAGAGTTCAAATCATCAAGATGAAGACAGGGTCCGACTACGGACGAAATCAAACGATAAAACAGATGCAAATGACACTATCTTGCTATCCCAAAGATCACGACCATGGTCCTCTACTCATCCGGGTACGTCACGTACATCCAGCCTCTTTCCTCGTCATATTCCCACTAGAGCTGGGTAAGATCATCTTGCACGTACTCATTTGAACCTTTACCTGGAGTGTTGTAGGAAACTATGAGCCACAAGGACTCAACAATCATGCGCCCGGCTGCCGAGACTATTCAAGCTTAAAGGTTGGGATGTGATATGCGTTTAGTTTGCGGCAGTGCTAAGCATTTATGGTGGCTAACTTAGGTAACATGAACACAAATATGAGTGGCCTACGATGAGCCATCGAATCTAGTATGATCTCTATGAGATCCTGATCACTTACCTACGTCAATCATAACCCCGCCGTGTTCCCTCTCGGATCATGTTCACGAGCAGAGACGATCACGGTTACTCACACAGTTGGTGTATTTTTTTAGAGTTTACTTCAAGTTTACTATAACAGGTTGCCACATAACCGCGGGCACGGCTTTCCGAAAGTTTTAACCCTGCAGGACTGCTCCAACTAGTCGATCATAAATAACCACACTCCGCGGGAATCGCCTCGACCACGGATCTTGTGGTCATCATCGGTAATTCCAAAGGAATTCCAACACCTCGAGAAAACCCAAAGAAAGTCAGAGTCCACACGCAAGACACTCGATAAAGGTAAAACAAATCCAGCAAGACCACCTGATGTGTCGACGAACCCGATAAGAGTCGCATATCTCGTTGTCACGACATGACGGATAAGCTTCGCGTACGGAGGCCTGATAGAAATCTCCTGAGTTGCCCTTGGTTGGCCCCGCAAAGTGCTCTAGTTTGGACCAACACTCATGAGGAGCACTGGCCCGAGGGTTGATTAATTATCCACGGGGTTGCAAAGCCCTATGCAAATTTTATTAGTTATTAGTAAATGTAGTACCAATGTTGGGTCTTGCAAGAAATTTTTTAGTCTCAACCGAATAAACAAGGAGATCCCCATAACAACCCCGAGCGTGTTAGGAGCACTAAATATGGAAACGTAACATTGGTAACAAGAAACTATGGCGGTAAAAGCGGAACAAATCACCTAGCAAAACGCCAAGCCTTCTACCAATACCAGGATATATATGTGCATTAAAATAAATAATAGATAATATTGTGATATCCAAATCCATGTTATCACATGGAACAACCTGCACCTACAACTAAGAACGCTATAAGAGGGGTTGAGCAGCGGTAACTTAGCCAATCAAAGGTTGCTAGGATGTGGAGGGTTAAAGGCTATCATGACAATTAGGAGGCTTATATAAAGTGGTAGGTAGCGCAACTGTAATGACAAGAGCGATAAACTAGCAAGCGAAAATAGTATCGGGATCCGGGTATGATCATCTTGCCTGTTGGTTCTTCAACGAAACAAGTAGCGGGATCCTCGTAGTGGTACTCTCCTGGGTCCTCGTACTCAGTATCAACACTCGTGTCTACCCAATAGAAACAGCAACAATAAACATCCAACCAAGGTGCAATTCACATACAAGATGATGCATGATTCATTTATGAAGAATTTAACATGGCAATCCAAAACTAGTCATGTTTCACATGCAAAGTTTGTTTATTAATGAATCTGGACAGAACCTAATGTTAAGTTATTTAAACATGCATGAACATGGAAAATATTGATGCAGCATGCAAAATCTATAGAAATGCATATAAAGAATGCAAGAAACAGAGTTACGGTTCTCACGATACGCTCACGACAAGGTACGAAGGCGAAAACACAAGAAAACCAAGCCATGTTCTAATTCTTGGCATTCCAAGTTAGCCACTTCTTAGGCAAATAAACACCAACCACAATAGACTCAAAGATCAATCAATTCCATGGAGTATATCTCCCACAAGGCACAAAACAATAAAACAAACAATCTGCCACAAACAGCAACATAACAACTTACACAACCCACAACTTGAGCTACAGGAATCCTACAGCCACAAACAAGATATTGAAAGAAACTAAATAACATATCGATCGACTTATCCAACTACACAATCTGCATAGGAGGCACACATCAATAAGCATGAAGCTATGAAGTTGACATGATGAAACAGTTTTCTGGGACTTGGTAAAAATTACAGTTTTCTGGAATCTGAGTTAATAAAGTAGCATATTGACAATAGAAGTTAAATATGTTAGGAAGCACCACTTGGCATGAAAATTAACAGGATGGTAGTAGACAACATCTACTCCAAATTACTAACACTGAGCATGAGCAGATGCTCAACATATAGCTAGATGTCACCCACTCTTCATGGCATAAAAATAACAGCAGATTCTCAGACTTAGAAATATTAGGCATGTTGAAAACAGAAACATCAAGTAGGCTACTTAGCAGCTTGTTTCCCACTTATATGAGTGATTCTCATGTTAAACAAATATACCATGGCAATCATTAAT